>CM028673.1:10300000-11710000 GCA_016760335.1 Gastrodia elata
TGTTTAGAGTGTACTTTAAATCACGCTTTACCATTTTTAATGAAAGTGATGGGTTTGTGAGTCAGAAAAATCCAAGCACTCAATCAACAATGATATCTTGTGATTTTCTCAACAAAAGTGTTATAGTAAAGTTATAAATTTAATATTATCTATGTAAAGCATGCTTTGATTTGTTCACTAAAGTATGCATACGAGACTATTAAAGTAATATCAAGACAAGAGAGTAGCCACACTAATTGTTATCGGATGAGTATTTGATTCACTGTAGCATGATTTGCTTTGTACTTTGTGCTTGTGCTTGTGCTTGTGAGTTGTACTTTGAAAACACCGGTATGCCAACAATAGTTTCTATAAATATTTTAAGAGACTTATGAAGAAGTTATGTTAACAGTAACTTAATTAGCAGAATCTCAATCCATGTGTCCAACTCTAAAACACCATTAAATAAATAAAAAAACATTGGTTCCAAAATTGACAACTATAAATTGGTTTACTTTTAATAGCATTTAATTACATTAGCTTTGCACAGCTTCCACAAATATTTCAATCCAAATTAGATTCAATAAAAGAAAATGAGAATGATTCAAACAAACAAGAAAGGATGCAAATATTTTAATCCTCCGATAATGAAAACCCAGATAAGCATGGATGCCAATTTAATAAAACAAAAATAACTCTATTATAACAAAAAATATTTTGAAGGTGATGCTAAATAATTTGATTTTTTTTGGACAATAGTTACTAAGAACTAGTTGAAGTTTGAATTCTCCCAGATAAACAAACAAGACATGAACAAAATATAAAAAAACATGTAGTAAACAAATGATAAGCTTAATAGAATCTCAAATAAGAGAGCAGTACTGCAATCAAATTATAGTAATCAACGACTAGAGAATAGTTTACACAAAGAGATAACCTTATAAATCATTATTATTGATTCAAATAACTCTCCAGTTACTAGTAATAATCTCCAAATAATAGCCCTCCTTCCACTAAAAGTAATTCAAAATTTAAGCATTTAGTTTGCACAAGTAATTAGCCCAGCCTTAATGATTTGACCAACTTTAGAGAACAGGTTAAAACTTTGACCAATATCTATCTATCTATCTATATATATATATATATATATGATCGCTCACCTTGCTTATGCCGATGATCTTATTATCTTCTCTAATAGAGATAAGAGAACTATATCAAAGCTTAAAAAGTTTCTCATGATCTTGAAAAGGATTCTAATTTGAGCATAAATCTGAGCAAATCAACTTTTTATTTAAACAACAAAGCTCCTAATAATCTTGCCAATCTGATTTCAAATAATATGGGTTTTAAATATCATGGAGTCCCTATTTTTAGAGGTTATAAAAGTCACTCCATTTTTAAAGATCTCAATTCCATTTATAGTAAATTCAGGGGTGGGGCCAAATATTCCTCTCTCAAGGGGGGAGACTAACCCTGATCAAGTATGTTCCCAATACTATTTCACTTTTCTAGTTAAAAGTGACTTCCCCTACTCAAGGTGCCCTTAAAAAATTATATTGCTTTTCAACAAATTTCTTTGAACTCACAACAAGGGCTCCAATATGATTTGGACTTCTTGGGATAATATTTATTTCCCCTTGGCTAAAGGTGGTCTTGGGATTAGATGTCTCAAAAATATTCATGACACTTTCTCTTTAAAACTTTGGTGAAAATTTAGAACCTACAACTATTTATGGATCTCTATTCTAATTGCCAGATATTGTTCTACTATCCACCCTTCTATAATTAATCACAAAATTACTGATTCCCTAGTGTGGAAACATTTACTTGATAACAAGGAGCCCATTGATGAGATTCTTGTTTGGGACAAGCTCGATCCATCCATTTCTTTCTGGATTGATAGGTGGAGTGATATTGGGATTCTCGCGGATTTTTGCAATGTTACTAAGCCAAAATTACTATTAGGGGATTTGTATAATATGTTTTCGGGTTGGAATGCTCCTTTGCTGAGCAATCTCCTCCCCAAAAACATGTACAATTCCATTCTTAGCTCTACCCCTACTTTGGAACCTCTCAACTTAGCCAATTCTAATCTATTTGTCCATAATAATTTCAATCTCACTTTAGCCTGGCACATTTGTAGAACTCATAGAATGTCGATTATGCCTACTTGGTATTGGCACAAAATTCTCCATACTTTTATTAGTATTTTTATTTGGAGGATCTATAAAGAATTCATGAGTATTTATTTGAAATTGCTTAAAAGAGATTTCTTTTTAGCCTCTAAATATTAAAAATAACAACAATACTATTTACCATATGATCTTCTTAGGAGGTGGGGCTATTACAAAAAAAAAGATTAATGTGGGAAACATTTTTTATGTTTTTACGGTTTGGAATATCTAGAACGAGCGCAATAAATGCAAATACAATAATATTCTTTTTTTAGCTGACAGCATTATTGGGAGAATTCTTTTTGATGTGGGCGGGGAATCCTAAATGCTTTCCCTGTTAATTCCTTTAGTTGGAAAAATGTTAATAGATCTAAAGTCTATCTTCTTCTGGTGGGAGCGAATTTTCATACTTGCGAGGTTGGGATTTGACATTTTTTCTGAGCTTCTTCATTGTGAAGTTTATATTGTGCTGGGGTGGTGGTTGCTCAAGCTCTCTGGCTGATTAATTCTAAGAATTTACAGTTTGGGTGATTGGCTCGTAACCTTTGCCCGTTCATGGCTGCTGATTTGTTGGTTCTCAACGCTGATAAAGATTATTCTTTATACTAATTTGAATGTTGTTGTGTTGTCTGTCCATGTTCTTACAGTACTGCTGATTTGGCTGTGCCTCCTGGTTTGCTCTTACCTTCTGGAGTGTTTCGAAGGTTTGTTAATCTAGGTTAAATTTTGTTTGGATTTATTTTCCCTATCTTTCGATCGAGTTCGGCATTCGCCGCTGGAAGCAGGTATGTCTCACAATGATCAGCGCCGACCTTTCCGTGTGGTGCGATATGAAGATCTGGTTTTTGAAGCCGGTGCTCTTACTGTTTAGTTTAGCAAAATATTTTCTTTGGTTTTAGTTTTGGTATGTTATTTTTTACTTTTTGTAGGAGAGGCCTTTTAAGATTTTCCATGGACTTTTCCTTTTTGGAGTTGGCTTTTGGCTTTATTAGGATTTTTTTATTCCCATCCAACCCCTCTTTGTATCAATTTTTTGCTTAATCAATAAAATTCGTAGGTTTTCCAAAAAAAAGTTATATATATATATATATATATATATATATATATATATATATATATATATACTTTTTTGGGGAATCTGCTAGTGTTATTGATTTGAAATAAAAATATAATAGACATGTTTGGTGACCTCAAACAAGCGAAAAAAAAAAAAAGCAACCAGTCACCAAACCATCCTAAAGAGATTCACAAAAAAAAAATTCAACAGATGAACACAAAAAGTATTTAGATGATAATCATATATGAGAAAAGCAAGATGATCTACGTCCTCATCTTTTTCTTAGGTTGTACCTTACTCTCTCCTATTTGAGTATTTGGAGCCATTCTTCCTTTTATTTTTCTTACCTTTCTTCCTTGTAAAATTTTCAATATCGTCAAATTCAATTTCTGAATCAGCTATCTTTTCTTTGATTCCAAGTAAGAAAGCACTTCTTCATTTGGCTCCACCAACGGGCCGAGTTGGCACCTCCCGTAAACACGCAGCAAAAATTCTGTGGCGCGTGGGTTGAGCCCAGATTTCACCTCCTTAACCTCCATAGGGCTGCTCGTCTCATAGTGGATCGTCAAAAGCAAGGATTGCTCATCACGGTTCAAAGACGGAATGTCCTGCATCAAACTACACTTGCTAAGGACTACTAGTATTTCTTCAATTCATTGTTGAACCATGTCATCAACTTCATAACCCAAAAGAAATGAGCATATGATGGTCCATCCTCCCATGCAATTCTCAGCCTCAATATCTCTTGCACTGCCAAAAATATTTTAAAGATTGTTCGAAGAGAAAGTATCATAACCCGATATACATCAGGCTTTCCTCATCACAATGGGGTGAAGCGGAGACCAATAGATTCATCTCCTCCAATGGAATCTCGTCCATTTCAGAAAAGCCAAATTCATGCAAACTATCATTATATTCCATGTGTTCTTGGACCTCCATGAGAGGACTTGAGTTCAAGTCAACCTCCAAATCATCAAACCCTTTCCACAACTTACTGCATATTGTAAGAGTGGCCTGGATTGTATTTCAATCTGCAAAGAACTCTCCAAAAGAAAAGTCGGCAATGGCGCATAATCCAACACAATCATCGCCACCAATAGTTGATTGTTGGTATTGGGAAAACCCTCTACTTGCAAATCTTGCCCAACCAGCATTTGTTGGACCCATCAACATCATAGCCAAGCATCTAATCCTTTGGTGCATCCCCCCACAAGTTTGAGTCAGCACGCTCTCCCCCAATAGATGTACTTTTGAGCTGAGGATGAAGCTTGAAGCATGTAGACATATCATGACCAATAGTGTGACAGTGGAAACAATATATGTCGGCTTGTTTTCAAAATACATTCATGAAAATATCCCTTCTTTCCACTCCCAATCCAAATTTCAGATTCTAATCCTTCGATTAGGTCAATTTAAGCCAAAATCTGAGTGATCGAAGGGCGAATATGATTGGTTGTAGAATAATCAACCTTAAGAGGCTTGCCAAAGTAAGATCCCAATACAAATAAAATAGAATGTAAAATAAACCAAAATCTGAGTGATCGAAGGGCGAATATGATTGGTTGTAGAATAATCAACCTTAAGAGGCTTGCCAAAGTAAGATCCCAATACAAATAAAATAGAATGTAAAATTAAATGAACTTTAATAGCAGAAAGTTAATCCACACTAGTACAGTTGGAGGTTACTTCTTGGATCAAAATCAGGGGTCCATTTTAGGACTTTCATAAGATAATTATCGATGAAGTAGAAACATCTTGCAAAAAATCGTATGTAATCTTCTTCATTTGAAAGCTTAATCAACATATGACGGTGATCAATTAATCATGCATTGAATTCTTCGGATAAGCCTAAATTATCAATAAATTTCCGAATAGCCACCATCGTAGGTTTGCCGTACATAAATTTTCCAATCAAAGTGAAAATAAGGATTTGAATTTCTTCATCAGATAAGAAAACTATCGGTTTACCTCACAGCTCACAATCGATTTAATCCCAATCAATCCACATGCCAACAAAGTGGATGTCAAGGCATCCCGGAAGGATTTTGGAACTGATATGTTCCCCAACACGGCGACTGTGGAGATCAGAAAGAGAGAACTGGACGGTTTCCAACCCCTCCATCGCACTGCCAGGCTGTTGAAGCGAACAAAGAGGAAACATTTCAGCCAAAGCAGCACAGAAGCGAACATGAAGGTCATGTAAGAATCAATCACGAACAAAAAACAGGCTAGCTGTGTGCCAGAGATTCGACGACAATGAGAGATGGTACAACTTGCAAACACGAAGACTGTTGTGCGATGGAGAGGAAGAGGCACGGTGGCCAACGGAACATGCAATCGTGCGGAAATTTGACTCTGAGAACCACCGAGCAGTGAACGCTCTGTCGTAGAAGTCATTCCAATGAACAGTGCCGGAGAGATCGTCGGTTTAGGGTACTCGCCAATTTCGTACATATATATATATATATGTGTGTGTGTGTGTGTGAATGGTGTTACAGCCCAGTAGTTGAGACTCGAAATTTGTAATCCCAGATTATGAGTTCAAATTTCACCGGCCACACATAAGAAAATATATATATATATATATATATATATATATATATCTGTGAATGATGTTGTAGCCTAGTGGTTGAGATTCAGAATTTGTTATCTCAGATCATAGGTTCAAATCTCACTGGTCATATATTTGTTTCATATTTGAAGCTCACCTAATTTCAAAATATACATATATATATATATATAATTTTTTTTTCTTATGTATTGCCGGTGGAATTTGAACTCATAACCTAGAATAACAAATCCTGAGCCTCAACCACTAGCTGCAACACTACTAATATATATATATATATATATGTATATATATATGTATATATATATGTATGTATATATATATATGTATTCTCCAAAAATTTGTTGCATTTTATAAATTTAGCGAATTAAAAAATTACAACATATAGGAGTTTGTAACCTCAAAACATAAAACTAAGAAAATAATAAAAATAAAATAAAAACCAAACAATGCAAAAAAAGCAGTTAAACAAAATCCACAGGATCCAAGATCCCAACTAAAGTTGAACAAATATGCGCAAGAGGATCCTAAGTAGTGGTTGTTTCGGTTACCAGTTGGATTTGGAATTATTTCTTTTTTATGTTTCTTTTTCTTTTTTCCTTTATATCTTTCAAGGAAATCATGTAATCACTCTGAATCTGATAACGTCTCAGTGGCCTTTTCTTTTCCTTTTCTTAAATAGCATGTTGTATGTATACTCATATGTTTACATATATATATTGGCATATTTAAGTTGCTAGAATTGCATGTTTTTAGTACTTATGTTTCTTTTATGTACTCAGCATGTGTTAATATGATCATAAGCATGTTAGGTTCAGAATTGTATTGTAGTTGATGTTTCTTTTAAGCTTTTAGCCTCACCTTATTTATTTTACATTGTATGTACTTTATACTAGTTGCTGGCTATAAATGGATGGCTTATAGTTACTGTTTCTCCATAGCTTGTTACACCTATTACTGCTTGCATGTAATTCCTCGTTTGCATCCACCTCAAAGTTCTTTTCATAATCTAATACAGCAACTTCTGGAACCGAAGTAACTTGAGCTCTCCCAAGGTCGAGCGGATGAAACTCTAAAGCAAGGGGGATTTTGCTTTGAGACAATAACCCAAACAAAAGCTTCCACGGATGAATGGTCAATGCCTCCTCTTCGCAAGATAATCAGAACTTCATCAATATAGACACTGAGCACTTCTAAAGGGATGACCTTATCTTCATCATCAAGAAACCCCTCAACCCTCCTACTCAAAATTTGGGTTGATCCAAAGAATGTCCTGAAGCTTTTGTGTAGACAACACCGCATAGCCGCAAGTTCCCCTCCACCACCAAAAGGATCTAACGGCAGAGCGATAAAGTCATCCACAATCTCCCCTTCCAAATGGGTGGGGAAGAAACCGGACAAACCACAGTAGCAGTCACAGAATTCGAGCATACAGTGTCAACATCAACAGCAGTCTCAGTGTCCAAACAACAACCTACATCAATCATGTCTAAATGTGGGACAAGCAGAACATACAATGGACAAGAGATCTCCAACTCCCCTGATCCAGTCGACTCACCAAAAGACGACATAGGAACTTCCTCTAAAGAAACATGGTCTCTCGTAGCCGACAATGGCTAAATAGGAACATAGACTGAGCGTTTCCTAATATTGGATGTAGAGCAAGCTTTGAGGTGGGGATGAATCTTGAAGCACCTAAAGAGATCATGGCCAATCATTCTACAATGAGAACAGAAAAGCAGCAAATTTTCAAAGATTGCTTCCTAGATGTACCCAACATTTTCATCTCCTATCCAGATTTCATTTTCAAGAGATTCAATTGGATTTATTTCAACAGCACACGGGATATAAAGGGGCGGGTATGGTTAGCAATTGCAATCCACTTTTAGGGGCTTTCAAAAAATAGAATCCCAAAGAAAAGAGGATTGATTGGGTAATCAAATGGATCCTAAGCAGGGGGAATTTATCCAAACAAGTACAATCGAAGTTTCGCAAGTTGGATCAAAATCAGTTGTCTATTTTAGCACTTTCATATGGCAATTTTCAATAAAATAAGATCATCTAGCAAACATTCTAGTATAACTTTTTCACTGAAAAGATGAATAAGAATGTGCCGAGAATTAATCAACCAAGTAGAGAAGGATCTCGTAAAACCAAGGTTGTTGAGGAATTTCCAGACAACAACCAGCGATGGCTTGCCGTTAGGAAATTTTCCAACTAAGGTATGAACAAACACGGTCATGCCATTATTTCAACTTCATCTTTAGATAAAAAAGGCAAGTTTACCTCGAAGTGTAGAGATAGGTCTGATCCCTACCAGAGGTCTTTGAGAAGAGGCATTCGTCAAAACTTCCAAGAAAGAGATGGGGTAGAAGAGGTTAAGCTGGTCTTGAGGTGAAGGTTAGAGAGAACCTCCATTCGACTTTGCTCTACCGTCTCCATTCATCACCCGATTAAAATCCTGAGGCTCAGCGTCGATCCAGGTACAGCCAGCCTAACCTGGTAGGGAACGATTCCGTCAATTGACAGAGCAGCTCCACAAATTCGAAGAGATCAACTCTGCTAGATTTCACACACACACACACACACACACACATATATATATATATCTTTTTTCGTGATCCTTTTCAAAAAGTCTTCACACGTGATGTCGCACTAGGGCTCCATTTGGTGGCCGGGCCGCTGTTTTCCGGCGGGATTCTTCAAGTGGCGGCCGCTCATTGCCGCAAGCGTCGTCTATTGTTGACAGCTTCCCTTCTGGCTACGTCACCTATTGTTGGAGGCTTCCTTTCGGACCGTGTTAGATTTGTCAAAATCGACACAGATCTCTACTTGGTCCCTGCGTTGTGGTTACATTTTGGGACATTTTTTTTGGTTGTTTCATCATCGATCCCTTATTGGGACTTCGATTGTTCCCATTGGCCTCAGTATGTCCCAAGCAATGGCGGGATGGGCAACCTTACTAATGTGCATGTCAAGCAAATTGTCAGAGCTTCGGCACCCAAATCATTCATTGAAGCGTTAACGTATACTAAGGTTGCAACCTCAAGGGAATTGATTGGCATCAAACTGATTGCGTTGTTTTGAGATAAACCAACTCTACTTCTCTCTAATGATGAAACGCAGCAATTGGTGAAACCATTTGAATATTCTTTGGTGGAGAAATTATCTAATGGTAGATCGACATTGGCTTCCATTAGAACATTTCTCAGTTGTTTGGGTTTGTCAGAATCTTTCAGCATGAGGCAAATCGATTTCCGGCATATGCTTATTAAACATTCAAATGAGATTGATTGCACAAGGACGTTTGCTCAAGTTATTATTTCATCGAGATATTTCATAAGAATTTATTGAAATGGACCACATCTTCTGATCCGAAAAATGAACCTTCCACTATACCAGTCTGGATCAATTTTATGTTGCTTAAAGTTCACTTAATCACTCAATCCTATTTTCATTGGTATCTTACTTGGGAAAACCTATCAAAGTATATTTTTTGTTACCGCCAACCTGCTGATGCCATTAGTAGAACGGGTGTTGGTATAAACTAATCTCACGAAAAAAAAATTTAAATCTGCTATTTAGATAGGGAATAAAGAGGATTATTTCCAAGAATACATTTTTGAAGGCATTCTGAAGTATTGTTCTCACTACTATTTGATTGGTACCTAAGCAGGTGATACCTCCCGTCCAATAAATCAATGCTAAGAGAAAGAAAATTGTTTATGTGCCAAAAAATATCCTCTCATTAAAACATTAGCACAAATGGCTAAAATAGAAGCTCCACAACCTAGCCTAATAATCGGTGTCACGAAGTTACTGTCGTATATAAGGGCTAATTTGTCGGTTGACACAATAACTACTGATAATTTTGAGAAGCCGGTAGAATTGTTGGCTAAACTTTTTTTGAATCATCAGCGACCGTGTAGAATCAAAACTTGGTGGAAGTAGAATCAAAACATACAAATGTAAGCATCATCAGCCGGTCTTTGTAGTGAGATCCCTGTTGTGGAAATCCAAGAAGATATTGTTGGTACGACTAAGACAAAATCGGTACTTAAGTTTCAACCGAAATATTTGGTGGATCTCCGGCAGTGTTATCTGTGCATACTGGTGTAAATACTTTAAAGTCTGATTCAGAATTGGAGCATGAATCGATATCCAATGAGGATTTGATATCGAATAATAAATTTGAAATGTTTGATAAATTCTTCATAAAGAAAGAGAAAAAAAAGAAGATTGGTTCGAAATCACAAATAAAAGGTTTCGACATACTTATTCTTCAAAAGAAGAAATTAGTATTTGGCTTAGCCAAGGAGCTCATAATCAAATTTTTGTTTTAATTGGCTCTATAAATTTTAGTATTTAATAGGTGATGTTGGGCCTTTATTGGCTCAACTTTCTTTGGGGGAGGTTGGAGATTGTTTTTACTTCTTTTAATTTTTCATTTTTTTCTTTGCTATTTTTGCAGTTGTTAGAGGTCTCCACCCATTTTTCTTTTTTTTTACTTCTTAGGTAAAATATATAAAATCCAACAAATTTTCCCAATGTATATATATATATATATATATACATATATATATATATATATATTTTTTTTTTTTTGTTATATTTATATATATATATATATATATATATATTCTTTTTTTTTTGCTATATTTATATATATATATATATATCATATCAGAGATCATATTTTACATTGTATTTTAGAATGTTTCCTTTGTTTTAACTACAAGTTTTTAAAGTACTCAAACATTTCAGCCTAATGCACGAGTAAAACATAATATACTCTCTATCCCTAAAAAGACTAGCGCTCAAAAATATATTTGACAAAAGATAAGGGAGGATGACACATCAGGGAGTAAAAGACAAAAAGAGAATAGAGGAAAAAGATATATAAAGAGCAAAAACTACTACGCGAAATGTATTTGTACCGTATAATTATAAATGATTAAGAGAAAAAATTATCTCTCTATGAGGTCATGGAAAGAACATAGTGAAATGCCACCATCAAAGGCATTAAATTATAATGTACATTGTTTCTCACAGAATAAACTATTATCACAGAAAAATTGCATAATAAAGCTAGAAAATAGTGACAGTATTTCATGTTTTCTTTGTGGCTGATAAATCCGACCTTCAGATATATCTGTGAAATTCCTTCACGGTCATGAGGGCTTAAAGCTAGAAAAACATTCGATTCTGAAGAAATCAAATCAGCAATCATACAATCCACTGTAAGCAAATGGTTCGCCCCACCATGCATAGTTACGAAGTTCAGAAATTCCTGCAAGGTTAGCTGAGTTAAGAACAGTTACCCAAAAGAATATTGAATAAAAATTGCAAAGCAAATTGTGGCAAGGAAAACACTAGAAAATATATTGAATAAAAATTGCAAAGCAAATTGTGGCAAGGAAAACACTAGAAAATAACACGAAGATGGTTTTGGTTTCCAGCACAACAATGATAGAAAAAGTCATACATGCATGCATTTGTGGAGTTATAATATCTAAGCAGTGCTTTAAAACTGCAAGGCCGAATAACAGACTTTTTTTTGCTTCAATGAGCAAGATGCAATAGTGTTTTATTAGCAAAATCCTCATGACATGAATATGATGTATACAGATACAATGTGCATATATAGTTCATATATGGGAATCATGTCTACACCAGTGGCAAGAGCTGCCTAAATATTGAAAACTTAAGAATTTTGCACTATATTTATGTCTTCATTATTTTAATTCAGCTTATTTTGTATTGGCTTAATAGCACAGTACTAAAAAAGTAGTTTTTTTTTTTTGCAAGTGCTCTCTGCAAGAATCTTTTTGGACCATTGGAAATGTACCCTCAAATTTTTAGCACAAGCCATCCAGCAAAATCTCATGAGGCAATTTCTTTGTCACTAGACTGCCTAGTAGACTTCTGTAGTAGAGATCAAATAGATTCACTAAGCCACATATGCAAGCAATGAAACAATCAGCAAATCAAACTGCATATATCCTTTGCTCACTGCCTTCGATTAGAGCTCATCATTTTGATTGCAAAGCTCATAATGTTTGGATCTTTTATTTGCTAGGAGCATTAATATGTTACTTAGAAATATTTTATGTATATTTAATCTTCTGGATCTATAAATAGTATTTTTTCAATGCATTTAATGATTTGTTTAATAAAAATAATTCCTCCTAAAACTTATAGGGCAGGGGGGTGTATTCATTCTAGTTTGGAGCAATGGCAAGGACCTATTACAAGTTTAATCCTTTTGCAATGGCATAACTACGATAGCACTCTTTCCTTCTATTTCATTGTTTTCAATTTTATTTTTCAATTGCAAACGAACAACCATTTGATGCAACACCTTTGCATTGTGAATAACCATTTCAACAATTTTACATATACCATCACAAAATAAAATATTGCGTTTAAAAAATTGAAAATTTTCACTTTTATTTTCACTGAAATTAAAAAAAATTTAGACGCCATTAAACAATTTTAAGCAATTTCGTGAATTTCACTTCTTCTTTCAAGCATCATGCATTAACTTTTTTTTAAACGTTTACATAAAGATAACAAGGTCAACTCTACATTAGGCTAGTATTAGATCTAAGGTTAAGTCAACATGGCATATAGATACCAAGGTTACCTAACAGATGGCATTGACCTCTTAAAAGTTCTAAGAATTCAGTTGGCAGAACCAACTACTTGATAGTAGTACCCGATGAAGGAACAATATTCTAATTTGTTAGGCAAAAATGAATTGTCTTGAAATAGTTTTAGTTCATTTCCATGAACTGGGTATGGAATCATAATCATCTAGACAACCTAATCCACCCAAGCATCAACCCAAAAATGGCATATGGAATATCAAGGCACCATTAAAATGCTGATGATAATATTAATGAAATCATTGAGCCACCATTTTATATTAATGAAGTCATTACCATGGCGGTCTAACAATATTGGCCAAGTTATATTGGTCAATCCTCAAAATAATGTTTAATGATAAACTGTTGGACATTAACTATTTTAAGTGACGTGATATACATGTCAAGAATTAAGAATATTTGTCGAACAAAAACAAGTAAGCCAATTTAAGATCAATTATAAGAAACATAAACATAGATAGAGCTTAAAGAGAGATCCAATCAGACAAAAATATATGCCTCCATCCTATATGGATCATATGATAGAATGGTACATTTCTTCAAAACAAGGAACTTGAACTGTGATAAAGCACACTACACTATATTTTGAGTTTGGGCTCTATATTCTTGCTTTTAGGCGTCGAAATACTTTAATTATGAATGTTAGAGATCATTCAACAGAAGGTTCCTTAAAGCTTTTAATTCGCAAATGACATTCTATTAATTGATAAGACTGGGGAAGTGGTTAAAGCAAAACTTGAGTTGTGGAGGACTAATTTAGAATCTAAATATTTTTAACTTAGTAGATCTATAAAAAACATATAGAGTGCAGGTCAATTGTATTAAAATCTTAAATCTTGAGGACAAAACCATTAAGGACCATGTGAATCAAGAAAGGTGAGAGATTCATATTTAGTATAATTATTCAAAATAATGGTGAAATAGAGAGTGATGTGATTAATAGGATCCAAGCTACTTAGATGAAATAGAGGAGAGCTTCAAGATTGTTGTACGACCAAAAAATCCACTTTAAAATTATTGAAAATTTTTATAGAGTAGCTATACAACTAACTATATTATATGGGGCTGAATATTGGTCAACGAAGAAGAAACTTATTGATAAAATGTGTTACAGAGATGAGGATGCTTAGGTGGATGAGTAGGTATACTCATAAGAATAGAATGAGAAATGAGTTAATCTGCAGCAGCGTGGAGTGGCCCCAATAGTTGATAAGATTAGAGAATGTCGCCTTAGATGGTTCGAACATATTAAGCACAAATTGTTCAATGCCCTGTTTAAGAAATTGTGTTTATGAATTTTTTCCATATTAAAAGCGGAAGAGGAAGACAAAAGATAGAGAATAAACTATCAAAAAGGGTCTCTATTTAAAACTTAATAAGAGGCTTCTATCTGATCGTGCACAATAGAATAATGGATTTAAGTAGCCAACCCGATCTAGTGGGACTAAGGCTTGGTTTTGTTGTTATTGTTTTTCTGTGTTGAATAATTAGCATAACTTTAGCTTCATACCCATTAAGTTTATTTTTCAAGAATTCAAAAATAAATTGAAATTTCTTAGATTCTTTAATTAATCTAAGTTTTTCCTCTTTGTAAATGTTATTTGATTCAGACCTATCATTATTTGAAGCTAAGAAGACAAGCTTCCCCTTCATAGTTGCATTTAATAATTCAATGTAGCATTCTAAATATAATAACTCTTAATTTGTTAAATCATTACTTATTTCATCTACTGATAATAGCATTCACTTTGGAGAGGAGTCCTCTTCTGTCTTCGATTATCATTAAAAAAGATGTCATTATTGTCTATTATGCTTTTGTTGAACTCTAAGAGTTCACACAAAAACCATTCCTCATTTCATTCTTTTTTTGCTAATGTTCTTTTCTTTTAACTTTGAACACTAGAGCTTTATAGGTAGATATGAACTATTCATTTTAGCTGTGACGATCTTTGTCCTTCTCTAAGAATTTCTTAAACTTCTTCGTAAATGTCTTTATCTGTTTGTCATCTAGATATTCACTTGAAATTCAACAACCTCCTTAGCTTTTAAGGCTATTAACTTTTTTGAAACTTCTTTCCAATTTGAAACATGTTCGTATGTTACAAGAGAATCTGATAACAAATTAATGAGTATGTCTTAAAATCTTTAAATTTTACTATAACTTAGACTTTAGGGTCCCAACAATATGGTAAACTCCTAAATATCTTATTTACCTTCTCTTTTTTAGTATAAGTAAATCCTAGAGAATGAAGAGCAGTAATAATATTAGTCAATCTCATATATATCTCTTATATGCTCTCTTCGAGTTCCCATCACAGATCATATATAGAAGTTAAGGCATTAAAACGAGTTTACTAGACATCACTAGCTCCTTCATAAGTAGCTGGAATCGACCAGGATTCGGGCCATTGTAGGCTGGGTCGAGCTCTACATCCAGGCATGGCTACGCGATGCCTTCACCAAATGAAATTGTGGAGGTCGGCAAGGATCCAGGCGACATCCCGATCCAACTAACGAAGGACATTGAGGTGTTAGTGGCCACGAATAGGGAGAACTTCAGCCCCATTCTCCTGCAATGATGGCTGTCAACGAAAATTCTGCCGAGAAGGTCCTCGACACAGAATTATTTCTTCCTGGGGCTGAATTCAGCCTCGTTCTATTATAATTCGCCACAGAATGACACAGAATTCTCGCAGTCGGGAAGAAAGGCGAAGAAGAGCAAAAAAGATGCAAATTTAACGAAAGAGATGTGAGAGTTAACAAAAAAATATCTCTGAAATGTGCACATACAACCAAGAGAATCTGAATAAATATTAAAATCATGCTTATTGGTATGATAGTTTTTCTATTTTCTCTACTCTTTAACATCAAACTTTTACTCTTTTCATTTTAATGAACTTCAATTCTATCTCTATAATTATAGCCAAAGTATCTTGAAACCTAAATCAATTTTAAAAATACATAAAAATCAAAATCATCCAAATTATCCCCTCTTATGTTTGCAAAGCATGCGCATCACCGGTTATCCAAACAAGTCTCTAGGATACTTTGATCCTATAATTTTGTGGAGTAAAGATCCTTGTTCTTATGGCACACTTTCAATGGTAAGAATGGTATAGCAAGAGAAGGTGCATCATACATCCGACTTCAATGGATTAATATATAATTTCTGGAAGGAGAAACAGTGCAATTTCTTTCAATCTATGGATTGTGGAATGTGGATACCAACAAACTGGCTTACACACAACCTACAACTCCATATGAAGAATAGAAGGATGTGCAAAAGAAAGGTCTTGCTTTGAAGACCCAAAAGTAGAAAAAAATGTCAAGCAAGAGAGAAAGCCAAGATGGTGATGATGCTATTGCTCTTACAAAAAGAAAGTTCAAGTTTTTCTTAACATAACAAAAAAATAAAAGTCGAGGAAAAAAGGTAGTTTACAAATTCTAGTTCTTAATAAAATTTTAATGCTCTGATACACTACAAGTGTGAGGAAAAAAGGACACGAAGTGTCCAAAGATTAATGATAAGGAGAAGAGCTGCCCGAGATGAAATATTTCAAGAAAATGTTCTTTTAATGAATTCAAACTTAGAATAAGACGCTAGAAGCAAGATAGAAGAAGAAATAAGCTTGTGTCTCATGTCAAAGGAAGATGGACAAATATCAGAAGATGATACAGTATGTGATAAATTTACTTATGAAGAATTAACATTTATATTAGAAGAATTACATTACATATATTTAGTCTCAAGAAAATAAGAGAGTTCTTATAAGCTAAGCTAATTAATCAAACTTTTAAGAAAGATACAACTTCCTTAAAAGAAAATTTGAAACAAATTAGAATCTAAGAACAATCACGAACGATGAAGAAAATAAAGAATTGAAATCATTTATAAGTCATTAAAAGAGTAAAATCAATTTGAGCCTAACCCTGTGTTCATTAGATTGGCATACTGGAATAAACCCTGAACCTTCTTTTAACAAATTTCTTTTCCCAATAAACAATGTTTTTTGTAACCAATTAGGGCACATTTTATCCACATATCAACAAAGTAAAAATAAGAAAATAGTATTAGGTTTAAAAGGAATAAAACCTAATCTTGAACATGAACCCAACCTAAAGGCGGGTTCAATGCCCTAACGCATGATTTTCTTGATTGCAGGTTTGCCTTCAAGATATGAGCAAGAAAGTCTCGCGGTACCTGGATAGTTGCAGCTCAAAAACACATGACAATGGATTGAAATATGCTCATAACGCTGGATCTGATGGAAGAGAAAGTCACCTTAAGAAATAGCATTAAGATAATTATCAAATAAATCGGCACAAATGAAAACTCTAAAACTTTACTTCAAAAAATATTTTATGCGTGGATCAACCTAAAAAGCATTAATTGGCTGATGCTTTTTTTAATGTTGAAAAAAAAACATCAGCTAACTGTGTGACAAAAAATTGATGTTATAAAATTCATCTAATGTTATTATCAAGATAGATAATGTTATGTTAAATAAAGAACTTTAAGGATAATGTTTATGTTCTAGATCTTGATTTATTTTAAATAATAATAATAAAAAAAAATTGTTTTTAAACTTCTTGTAATGAACCCTGGTTGTAGAACAGTGTGTGTCATACAAGTATGTCTATACTGCACAATTTCAAAATTAAGATTAGTAAATGGCCTACCTAAACTAGATTTTTTTAAATCAAATATGTGATGCATATCTAATGGACAAGCAAACACAGTTAAAATAAATATACCATACATAGTTGGCACCACTAGGCCTTTCAAAATTTTGCATATGAATTTATATGTCCCAATTAACCTAGCTAGCCTAGGAAGAAATGAATACAGATTAATAATTATTTATGATTTCTCTTAAATTCAATTGAGTAATAAAATTTTTGCATTGATTATAAGAGTGATCTCTTCAGAGAGTGAGATGTTAGTCAGTCAGATTTAGAAGAACCTAGGCTACATGATTTTTGCGATTCATAGTTAGTAATCATGATGGTGATTTTGAAAAATTATGTGTATGAGAATTATTAAGCCTCAAATGGGATTAGACATAGTTTCTTTGCCCCTAGGACCCCTCAACAAAATGGATTTGCCGAGCGACAATAAATCCTTGTATAAATCCTTGTTTAAGATGGCACGGTTCATGTTACTTGAGTATATACTACTCAAGTGCTTTTAAGCTGAAGCCATTAACACTGATTGCTATATAATCAATACGATAAACATTCAAGTGATTATCAGGAAACTCCATATGAACTTCTTAAATAATGAAAACATAAAATATCACAATTTTATGTTTATGATTGTAGGTATTTGACACTCAAAAAAGTAAAGGAAAATTCATCTCAAAAGTAGATGAGACGATATGTATTAGATATTCTTCCAATAGCAAAATATATCGAGTATTTATAAAGAAGAAATTAACTATTAAGATGTATTTGCATTTTTTTAAAGGCTTTAACCTCTTCAAAATGAAATGGATATATGTAGAGAAGAATGCTTATGTTGAACAAGTCACAGAATTTGAGACCATGAAATCTTTAAATCAAATATAAAAGTTAAAGCAAACTCTTTACAGTTTAACAAAGCACTTAGGGTGTGATAAAATAGACTAAGCACTTTTCTCACACACAATAATTTCACAAATTAATCAATAAACAGAATCTGATTTTTTTGAAAAACCCAAATTGATAGTTTCATAGTTCAAATTTATATAGACAATATCTTATTTGGATCTACCAATACCACCCTATATCAAAAACATTTCTCCTCTCATTGGTAATGAGTATAAATGGGCATAATGAGTGAATTAAATTCTTTGATTATAGTTCAAAAAAATATTCATAATGCATCGTCAATTCACAAACCAATTACATTATGGATCTATTCAAATAATTTAAGTTTGATAATAGTAAACCACCAATAGATATCTTCATGAAATCAAACTTTATTATAAATAAAAACCTAAAAAGTAAACAATAGATAAAAAACACATCATACATGATAAGATCTCTCTTATATTTCATTGCTAATAAACCTATTATGATATTAAGTGTCTACAAATATGCAAGATTTCAGCCAGATCAAAAACAAACCCACTTTTCAACCAATAAGTATGTCCTTCAAAATTTTAATTGTACCTAGCTTATAAGATTACGGTACACCCTAAATAAAATTATTTCGCTCTAATCGATTTTTCAGATTCAGATTTTCATGGATCTAAAACCAATGAAAAAAGCAACTCTGCAATGATATGTTTATTAGTAGTACCCCAATTTTGTAATTAAATACAAAAAACAGATTTCATGTGCCCTGTCCACCGCAAAGGAAGAATATATGATAGTTAATAGTTGTGCTACTCAAGTCATATGGCATAAGCAGCAACTACTAGACTGTGGGATTAAACTACAAAAGAATTCTGCTGAGTGTGACAACATTAACACAACTAGCTTAATTAGGAGTTTGGTAAAACATTTATGCACAAAATACTTTGAGGTTAAACACATATTACAAGAGATCACATTAGCAAGAGCAACATAAAATCAAGTTTTTAGCACTAAGCATCAGCTTTTGACATCTTCACAAAACCACTGCCATAAAACAAGTTCCATTACAATAGAAGGAAATTAAGCATAATTAATCTTTTAATTTAGACTTTTTAATTTTACCTACTCTTAAATTCTTCCAGAAATCACAGTGTAAGTAGCATATCTCACAATATTAGTGTACGGTCCCATTGTAGCCGTTGAGAATATATCAAGTATACATAACCCATTTTATCCATTGATATCAATTTGAGCACATGCAACCATTTAAGCTTATCACACGACTTCAATAACTCGCATCAAGAGTAACAAAACATTTATTACAAGACTTTTTTCTCATTTCTCTCTTCACGCCTTGCCTCAACCTACCCTTTTAAATTTTTCTAATCTTCACTTTGCATCATGAAGAACTGGTCTGACTCCTTTTTGGCATAGCGAATAGAAAAGAAGACATTCTCTAAGAGTGCCTCTTCATCTCAATGAATAGATTGGCCAACAATCAACTCCAAACTCCTAATGTCAAACCTCTTTATGCCACAATTAGCACCAAATCTCACACTTGCTATTATATGGAAGAAAAATGCTTTTAAATATTTGATTTAAATTAATTGTATTTTTTCGTCGTCCGATTTCCAAATTTGACGAAACTTAACCGGGAGGTCTGTCTTGACGAGATGAACGTCCTCGATAAAAAATTTCTCAATTCGAAGCTATATTTTATTTTTAATTAATTTTTGAAGATGAAAACTTCAAAAATTAAGTACAAACAATCTAGCTCTCAAAACTCTACGAAAAAATTTATGTAGTCTTATTTTATTACTACGAATCCAACGACACCAAATTTTTTGAATTTAGACTTATATTTTATTTTTTCTAATTTTCTATATTTAAAAACTTCAAAAATTAATATAGGAATATTGTTAGTCAGATTATCTCCAAACTTGAGCATTATAATCACAAAAATATACTTTTTCTAATGATATATTTTATTTGGTCTAATTTGGATGTTGCCTGAGATCCTGATTTTGTCCTGATTTGGTCAACAATTTGGCCTTTATCACTATAGTTAAGCTTTGGGTTATTACAGACTCCCCTACTGAAAATTGATGTCATCCTTGACATCATAAGTAGTTTGAGTTGGTGATTACCTGATTACTCTTGAAGAGACTTGGATACTTTATGTGCATGTCATCTTCTTTTTTTCAAGTGGCTTCTTTTGAACTTTGATTTCTCCATTATACTTTTACAATGATAATTGTTTTTCTGTGAAGTTGACAAATGTCTTTTGCTAGTATTTTGACAGGCACTTCGATATATGTTAAGTCTAACTGAATGCATTCTCCTGGGACGTATGTTTGTTGTTCTGGGTTGATCAGGTATTTGCAGAGAAATGATATGTGGAAGACATCATGTACAGCTAAAAAATCTTCTGGTAATCTTAATTGATAAGATGAGCTTCCTACTTGGGCCAATACTTCAAATGATCCGACATATCTGGGGCTTAGTTTTCATGTTACTCCGAAACGGTGGATCCCTTTTATCGAACTTACCTCTAGGTAGGCAAAATCTCCTACTTGAAATTTGATTATCATGTGTTTAGAATCATAATATTTCTTTCGTCGATCTTGAGCTGCTTGCATCCTTCTTTATATTAATTGAACTTTCTGTTATGTGGCCTCTATTAATTGTGATCCATAAATTTGAGTGTCACCTATATCAAACTAGGATAATGGTGTATTATATTTTCTTCCATATAATGCTTCGTAAAGAGCCATCCCTATTCTTTTTTGATGGCTGTTATTGTAAGCAAATTCTATTAATGGTATATGCTATTCCCAATTGCCGTCAAAATCTAGTATGCATAGTCTTTAAAGATCTTCTAGTACATATAGCTAGATTGGTTCATAGATCTTGATGTACTGATTTCAAGAAATGTGATGTAAATCGACTGTCTCGATCAGATACTATTGTTGAAGGGATTCTGTGGCATGACGATTTCTTTTATATATATTTTTGCTAATTTATCAATGTTATATGTATTCTTAATTGGAATAAATTGTGCTGATTTTGTGAGTCTATCTATTATTACCCAAATAGTATCAGCTCCAGATTTACCTCAAAGAAGTCCAACTATAAAGTCATGGAGATGTCTGTCCATTTCCATTCTGGGATCTGTAGTGGTTGCAGAAGGCTTTTGATATTCAGAATGTGCTACAAATTTTCCAACATCTTTCTTTACTCCAAGTCACCAGAATACTTTCTTTAAATCTCTATACATTTTTGTACTTCCTGGATGTATTGTGTATCCTGACTGATAAGCCTCGGTTAGTAATTTATTACGTAGTTCAGGATAATTATGAATCCATATTCTTATCTCATGATAAATATAAGTGTCTTTCAAATGTAAATTCTTTTTGAGTTCACTTTCTATATCTTGTTTTTAATCTAAAATATTCTTCATACTTAAGTTGAGCATCCATGATTTGTTCTTCCAAAGTAGGTTTGATTGGCTCAATAATGCACATGGTATTTATTTATGGAGTGGAGATCACCTCTATATCTATTTTACTAAGTTTTATCATGTGAAGAATTCCTGCTGATTTTCTGCTTAATGCATCTGCAACTACATTCGTCTTCTTGGATGATATTGAATAGTAAGATCATAATTTATTATTAATTCTAACCATCAACTTTATCTGAAGTTAAGCTCTTTTTGAGTAAAGATGTACTTAAGACTCTTATTATCAGTATATATATTACACATTTAACTCCATAAATATAGTGTCTTCATATTTTCAATGCAAATACTACTGCTACTAGCTCCAAGTCTTGAATTTGATAATTTTTCTCATGACCTATCAATTGTCGAGATGCGTAAGCAATAACCTTCTTATTTAGCATTAATACGCCTCCTAATCCGTTTTGAGATGCGTCTGTAAAAATTTGATAATCAATTCCTTCCTGTGGTAATATTAAGATTGGTGTTATAGTTAACACATCCTTAAATTTTAGAATGCTTCTTCACATTCTGAACTCCATATAAATGGTACTGCCTTTTGTGTAAGCCTTGTAAGCGAAACTGCTATCTTTGAAAATCCTTTAACAAACCTCCTATAATACCCATCGAGTCCAAGAAAATTTCTTATTTCTGTTATTGTCGTTAGTTGAGGCCACCCTTGAATTGCACTTATTTTTATTGGGTCAACTTGAATAACACTACCTATCAAAATACTAGCAAAAAACATTCATCAATTCACAACAACAATTCCCATTGTAAAAGTACAATGGAGCAATCAAATTTCAAAATAAGTCACTTGGGAAAAAGAAGATGACACGCGCATAAAGTATCCATATCTCTTCAAGAGTAACCAGGTAATCACCAACTCAAACTACTTATGATGTCAAGGACGACATCAATTTTAAGTAGGGGAGTCTGTAACAACTCAAATCCTAACTATAGTGATAAACCAACTTGACGATCCAATTAAGACAAAATCAAGATCCCGGACAACATCCAAATTAGACAAAATAAAATTTACAGTTGGAAAGAGTATATTTTTGTGATCATAATGCCCAAGTTTAGAGTCAATCTGACCAATAGATATTCCTATATTAATTTTTAAAGTTTTAAAATATATAAAATTAAAAAAAATAAAATATAAGTGAAAAATTCAAAAATTTTGGTGTTGGATTCGTAATAATACAATAAGGCTACACAACTTTTCGTCAAATTTTGAGAGCCAGATTGTTTGTAATTAATTTTTGAAGTTTTCACCTTCAAAAATTAATTAAAAATAAAATATAGCTCCGAATTGAGATATGTTTTATCGAGAACGTTCATCTCGTCAAGACGGACTTCCCGATCAAGACGACGAAAAAATGCAATTAATTAAATCAAATTTTTATTTAAATAATTTTTAAGCATTTTCTTTCTCCTCCTCTTTCCCCTACCCGTTTGCTCGGCCCTGGCCACGTCGCGTGCCCTAGGCACGCGGCAAGCGGGCCGACTCCCCCTTGGGGGCCATGTACTCCCTGCCTGTCGGGGCTGCCCGGCCACGTGGCCGGCGGGCGGCCCCCACTCCCCCCTCCCTTGCCCTATTTTTGTTATTGTCATTAATTGAGGCCACCCTTGAATTGCACTTATTTTTATTGGGTTAACTTGAATACCGCTACCAATCAAAATACTAGCAAAAAAGATTCGTTAACTTCGCAACAAAACAATTCTCATTGTAAAAGTACAATGGAGCAATCAAAGTTTAAAAGAAGCCACTTGAAAAAAACAAGATGACATGCGCATAAAGTATTCAAATCTCTTCAAAAGTAACCAGGTAATCACAAACTCGAATTACATATAATGTCGAGGACAACATCAATTTTAAATATGGTAGTCTGTAATAGCCAAATCCTAACTATAGTGACAAAGGTCAAATTATCGACCCAATTAGGAGAAAATCAGGATCCCGGACAACATCAAAATTAAACCAAACAAAATATGTCGTTGGAAAGAGTTTGTGATCATAATGCTCAAGTTTGAAAGCAGTTCAACTAACGAATATTCTTATATTTATTTTTAAATTTTTTAAATATATAAAATTAGGAATAATATAATATAAGTGAAAAATTCAAAAATTTTGATAAAAAATTTTTCATCAGTTTTGAGCGCTAGATTGTTTGTAATTAATTCTTGAAGTTTATACTTTCAAAAATTAATTAAAAATAAAAGATAGCTCTGAATTGAGAAATTTTTTATCAAGGACATTCGTCTCGTCAAGACGGACCTCGCGGTAAAATTTCGTCAAATTTGGAAATTGAACGATGAATCATGCGATTAATTTAAATCAAATTTTTATTTAAATAATTCTTAAGCAATTTTCTCTCTCCTCTTTCCCCCTCAACCTGCTCGCTCGGCCCTGGCCACGTCGCGTGCCCTAGGCACACGACAAGGGGGCCGCCACCCTTGAGGGCCACATGCCCCCTACCTTTTGGGGCTACCCGACCACGTGGCCGGTGGGCAACCGGCTGGGCAGCCCCCACTCCCCCTCCCTTGCCCTATAAAACCCCCCAACTCCTCACTTCTTCCCCAAGCCTCCTCCTCCACCTTTAGTTGGCCACCGACCTCCCTTCTCCACCTCCCTACCTTGCCGGCAACCCCTAGCCTCCCTCTCCCTCCCCACTCGGCAACACCAAGGTCTCCCCCCACCTCTCCCCCTCTTTCTCTTTCTTCTCGGCCAACGACCTCCCCTCGCCCCGCCACCTCGCCATGCCGACGCCATGCCAACACCTTGCCAAAATTCCTACAAGACATCTCCCACCTCCTCAGCAAGTCGCCACCACCTTCGGCAAGCCCCCTTGGAACGGGAGGAAGGACCGCAAAAATAAAAAGATATTGTGAGGAAAAATTAATGGGCTAATTAACTTATCAAAATCTTAATTTAGAGAGAAAATAGTTAAATAATAATTTTTGACTCACTGATCACTAACTTTTATTTTTGCTCCTAATTTTTGCTAATGCCTTCTTATTTTTCTGCTCCTAGCACTTTAATTTCCGCTACTAACTTTTAATTATGCTCCTAACATTTCATTTATGCAATTCTTTTATTCTTATTTTCATTTATTTATTTATTATTATTATTATATAAATATACTATAATATAATTATTATAGTTATAATATATTATTATATCATAATAATAATAACATTAATATGTTATAATTATTATTATCATAATCATTATTGTTATTATTATAAATATTATTATTATCATTAGATAATAATAATAATAATCATAATATAATATTTATCATTATCACCAAAATGATAATGATAAATCCCAATAGTAATAGGAACATAAAATTATTATACTTATTATTATATTTATAATAATCTTAATAATAATAGCAATACTATTATTATTATTATCAAATATTATTATAATAATAATCATCTATATATTATATTATTACATTATTCTCTCACTCATATCATCTTCTAATGTTAATAATAATAATAAGTATATAAATACGTATTATTAATATTATCATAATATATTAGGCATAATACTATAATATTCTCTCTCTAACTTCGTCAACAAGAAATAAAAATAATAATAAGTATACTACTATGCTATTATTGTTATTCTCATTGTAAAATAATAATGATAATAGTAAAAGATAATAATAATAATAATAATAATAATTATCATCATATTATTATCTTAATATTCTCTCTATAAAGTAAGCACGTGCGCATAAAATATTCATAAAAATTAACAACTCTATTTCCTCCCTAGGATAAATAATAATAATACATTTTACGTGTAAATTATCATATAAATGATGATGATAATAATAATAATAATATTATTATTATTATCATCCCTGCTTTCTAAATATATATATATATATATATATATATTTAACATGTGTTTATATATATATATAATATAACATGTTATTCTCTCTCCAACATTCATATTTTCATTCTTATCTTAAAAATATTAATAATAACAATAATAACATTGATGTTATTATTATTATTATTATTATTATTACTATAATCACAATTTTCTGTCATCATCATTCTTGCTATTATCTACATTACCATGCTTCTTTGCCACCTCATTCATTCTCTTCTCTCCTATTACTGTTTTACTAATATTGAAACGCACTAAGAGCGAGTGAAGATAATAAAAATTTGTATTTTTCATCTCTTCACTAATCGATAGATTTTTCACACAAGTTTGTAAGATATCAACTTAGCACAAAAATAGGTACCCTGGATATCATGAAGTACAACTGTATATGCTGATTTCATTACATGCTTTTTGCTTCGCCTTGAAATTCACAAATTTTATTGATTCAACTACATGCTTATTAGCCCTGCAAATTCTATTATTTAAGTATATTATCAATATTTGAGATACTATCAAAAACAGGTAGCATGCTTAAACGAAAAAAAATGAGGTTTCACTAGAGTTATTTACAATATATACAAAATATAATTTTATGTTTAGAATGGGGCTAGTTCTCTATCATCGTGTTTTGGAAGAATTAAGGATATTATATCTATGCCTACGAGGAGGCTAGCTTAGGTGAATATATATATATATATATGTTACGTTAGAACCCAAATTATGATAATCAAGCAGACGTGCGTGATTCCTCAAGGTTCAAGAATTACCCACTCGAATGGTATTATATTATTGTTTATTCAATTCGAGATAGAAATATTCAATTTTTTATTTAGTATTACTTGTTGGTGACAATTGCTTTTATCACTGTTTCAATTATTATTCAATGTTGATTACAAAGAACGCTACGATAACTATCTTTTCAATGCCTACTACTTGTTTCCCTGCTAATTCTAAGTTTTATTCCATGTTTATCGTTTATATATATATATATATATATTTATAATATAATTAATGATATCCAAAGTACTTAGAATTTTCTCTAACGAGTGCTCAACCCAAGCATTTTCGTTGTAAATGTCAGGTCAAGACGATGCTGAAGACTAGAACAGCACTAAATAATCAACTACTGCACTTTTATTTTTCTTATTTTCTTAATGTATTTTAAATAAAGAAAAAAAGTCTACTCTTCTAATTTCCACTGTATCAGAATAAAATATTTTTCTAATTTTCAAATTAATTAAGCAATGATCTATGATGTTTATGTTCTTATTCTAAATCCCGACTACAATCTTTGGCAAAATCTCGACCGACGCCGCCCCAATCCCTGCACCCTTGTTGAGAACCAGGATTGGGGGACATCACAGTATCAGAGGTGGAGAGAAAATTGTTTTTAAATAAAAATTTAATTTATTTTAATCGTATTTTTTCATCGTTCGATTTCCAAATTTGACGAAACTTGGTCGGAAGGTATGTCTTGATGATACGAACATCCTCGATAAAAAATTTCTCGATTCGGAACTATATTTTAATTTTAATTAATTTTTGAAAGTGCAAACTTATCACTACTTAATTAATTAACTCCATACTTTTTCTGTATATAATTCAAAATATCAAAATAAAGTTAACACATGTCTTCTTTGCTAATGTCTTGTTTATTAGCTCTTCTCATAGTGCCTTTCTTATTTATATTGTATTAACATAGAGCTTTCCCCTTCCGACTGACACGCTCATTTTGATTTACCAAATGAAGGCACAATCTTAATATTGTTGCACAAAGTAAAGAGAATAGAAGTAATACAAACCATAATAGTGCAGTTATCATGTGCCCTGCCACCAGTCTAGGGTAGATCATTTTTACTCGTATGGCCCAATCTATCGAACTATTTCTCCATCATACTCTTCTCCCTAAAGGATGTGACACTAGAATCATTCGGTCCAAAATCACATATTTTATATACCCTATCATGCAAAACAAACATTAAATGTCGATGTTATCTTATCCACAGCTCATGGTCGCCATAATATGTTTGCCAACAATAAATTCCATCAAAAATTAGATGTTTGCTTTGGTTTCCCGCAAATACCATACTATAATCAATTTATCCTTTAAAAATAAGTCATGCTTCATGACCACCCAATTTGAATTAACAAAACTGGCAAGAAAAAATATAGAAGCTTCAATTGAAGCACAGGAGGAATGCTATTCTTAATGCTTTAATGAATGGCTTCATAACATAGAGCAATTCATGTACATGGAGGTGCAGTATCAGTCTTTTAAGGATGACAACAATCAGTGCTTCACCTCTATATGGACAGTTTGAGTTCACTAATATCAACCCTATATGGATAGTTTGGCTCAACATCAAAGAGAACATTAGATTGGGAAGCAGAATGTTTTTTGTTTTAGTAAGCGCTCGGCATTAGGAGAAACCCATGCCTTCTCAGCTGTCCTGACCAAGCATCGTAAGAAAGAAAAGGAGCAAGCCACGCTCCAAGGAAAGACATCGGATCTTCCCATGAGTGAAAGGCTTCAAGGGACGCTGACTATTTCTATGAGCATATAATCACCATAATAGAATAAGTGAAGTATTTAGTTGCTAGGGCCTATAGCTACAAGAGAGATTTCTTACGCTGCTCTTTAGAAATATTGTCTCTCACTGGTCGCCTGCAAAGGGGTCAAACTTCGTTTCCCAGAAAGGTCGGGGTCCTGGCTATCAATCTTCGCCTTGACCAGAGAAACCTGACAAAGGCTAACCACCTTTTTTATATGCCAAAAAGGAAAAGAATAATTCAATTTTCTATTTTCAAAAAATAATCAAGTATTTTAAATTTTTATAAATTTTTATTTTTACTATTATGCAAAATGTTGTTCCAAGGGGAGTCTATGTTTACTTATGTAGTTTTGTATATTTCCATTAATTTTGAAAAAGAAAATTAAAGTGTTCGGTCATCATCAAAATGGAGGAGAATCATAAGCATCATGAGCTCGGACATAATTTTGAAGACAATAATCAAGGTACAAAAAGTTGACTCAAATTTATAAGAGATAGTTTCTAGTAAATTCTAGATTTAATATATTTTAGTTCTTATCATTTGTATACTTGAAGCAACGTATTTTGGGTAAAAGCAATGATTGGATTTTATGCACTTAGCAAGAGAGATAAATATCTATAAGGTGAGTCCAATTCTAAAGGAACTCGCTAGGCAAGCTTACCCATGTCGCACAAAGACTTGCACTACGTGTTTACCTTAAATCAACTAACCATTGTGAGTATCATATAAACTCATACAGTGATCCACCTAATACCCTAGCTTAACATAATTGACTTAGGTTATAGTCTTAGCTAACTGTTAAAATATTATTTGACTCGAGCGGCAAATTTGGGCACTCACTTATAAAAACAAATTTGTTGCATGCATTGTTAATTAATTGTTGGAACCAATTAGCCCTATAAATGCAAAACTATTAGGATGATCAAATGATAGTATTGACAGAGCAAATCAAGCGCAAACAATGTTCACATAATACTCTCTTCTAATCTTACAATTTTCAAATCTTGCTCAAGAGTTGTTCGTGCTTGAAGATTTCGCTTCAAGCCAACATTCTGTTATAGTGTTCTTTTGCTGCATAACAACCTAGCTTATGAATTGTGAAAGGGGAACTAGCTTCTCTGCCATCAAGTGGGACCATGAGAAGAATGGTGTTCTGCTTCTCTACCAACATGTGAATCTTGGAAACAAGTGTGGCTAGTGCATGTCAAAGATAAGGAACGATCTCTGAAAAGTGGGCGTATGATCAAGAAACCACTATAGACATCTTGTTCATGTGATCTTTTTGTTTTGTTTTTCCTTTTATTTACATTCTAGGAATAGCTTTTGTTCTAAGTTTTCTTTCAAATAATTTTATTTATCTCTAAGAATATAATCAAAGTATCACATAACCAAATCAATATAAAATTTATAAATATTAAAACCACCCAATTGACCCACTCTCTTGAGTGTGCTAAGCATGTTCAACAATCGCCTCCACTGAATCCAACTCAAAATGCGAAAAAATCTCTATGAAAGTTCAAGCCGCAATCTTGGCCTTCTCCTCGGCAGCATGCCAATACCCCATAAGAGACAAATGAGATGGTACCTATTGACGATCATTAACGAAGGCAAAGAAAGAGGATGCAGGAGAGAAGCTCCATATGATACCCTAACATTGCATTTCCATAGTCCTTGATAATATATGCATACGTGCATATATAAAATGCACCTATTATATAGACATACATGTACCTTCAGAAAGTCTTGGGTTAGCATCCTGCCTACATTATAAATTACCACCCATCAAAAAAGTATAAACATAATGTGTGAATATCATCTATTCCAGATAAATATTCTTTGGCACTCCAAGAATTTTGGACTAACTGAAATGGGCATGAGCACGAGTAGTAACTTGTTGGTGTACAACCATTTCTCAGAGTACCAATGTGTGGCTCCTCTTAAAACAATAGATTAGAACTACAGACCCAAACTGTAATTCGTTTATGTAATGAAATAGCAAAGTTTATACAGAATATTTAATTTCTCGGATTCAAGTAGAATGAAATAATAGAAGTCTCCCTTTCTCCTTCCTGAGATTCTTTTCTCAAGAACCTTCAAGGTATAGTGGGAACAGTTTTCTTGTTTAACTGTGAGGAGCTCTACATACTTCAAATGACAAAAGGTTATGCACATAAACAATGTTCGTCATTAAGGCCCTGACACTTGCATGCTCTCGTACTCATTTAATGATGTGCTAATAGGATACAACATATTAGAGTAAACTGAATACAAATTATATTTGGAGATTGTCTCACCACATCAAGGATTGATATTTGGCACACTAACCATCTTCAAAATATGATATGATAATAACATGAACAAGCAATCACAAACTAAAAGACGAGTGCTAAAAATTCATGAAACAAATAAGTATTTTTAAAAATCCAAAGAAATTTGTGTAGAAAAGGTAAAGTTGAAACCTCTATAATTAATTTGCACGGGAGTTTTTGGATACCTTTGATGAAAACTTCATTGGCAGCATCTACCCTGCCAGTAACCTGCACAAATGTAAACATGAATCTTCCAAAATTTCAAATCCACTCTGATTTCATTTAACCTACCAAACGTCTTTCCGAAGTTGAACGGTGTATTACGCATGCAAACACGTTCACTACAACTTCATACCACCAATGAACACAGGCAGTGTGGAGAACCGTTAAAAAAAATTTTGTTAACAGATATTATTTACAAAAGATTTTATTTAAGAATTATAGCAAGTTCAATAAAACTTCTCATAGCAAAAAAAAAAGACTAGCATAACATTTGAATTCAATGAACTTAGAAACATAAATCAAATGACGAGCTAATTTCAGCAAGCTGAAAAAAATAGCAATAATAATATTAATCAAAAGCAAGAATTTCACTGTTACTTAAAGTGTCAATCTATCCAAGGTATTGACTTCACAGAGTACGAACTTATATGAATAGCCCTCCTGTGGACAAGTTATCTCAAAGCTTATCATGCGTCAAAACATACATTGAAAATTATGTGTACTTTTGCTAGTCTTCAGCTACAGCTAGCATTTGAAACATGTGATTATCGTGTGTTTCAGAAAATCACAAGTATCAAATGCTTGTTAGCGCAAACGTATGTAACTGAAGACTAGCAAAAGTACATCGCTAAAGTAAAGAACAAGTTGAACCGTTAGCAAACAAATTATTTCGAATGTTATTTCAATGGCTATTATAGATTTTAATTATTTGTGGCTTCACTTCTTTTATTTTCAGAATAAATAAATTACAAACTACAAGACATGATTTGAGTTCTTCTTTTTGCTTTTTTTTTTTTTGGAAAATATAGACTTCTGATTTTTGTTTAGGAAAAAAATTATAGAATTAAGCTTCCATTTGAAGGAAACTCTATTATGCATAACTCTCTTATGCATACCTGCTGTGGAGCAGAAAAGAAAACCGACAAGTTGAGCCATAGCAGAATAAGACCAACACTTAAATTTTATTGTACACAAAGTAAAAACACTGAAATTTAAGTAGTTAGATAGTTAGTTGAGGCTGCACGGAGGCTACACAAGAGCATGTGATGATACAAGCATACTCAAGGAGTTTGAAGGAGGCTATCGAATCATGATGGGATGTGTTGAGGATCCGTATTATTTATGTATTATATTTAGTTATATTGCATTTATGAGATTTTAGTATGTGTTTTATGACAATTTTATTGTGTCGGGAATGTAAAAAGGGTCACCTGGAGATGTGTAACGGTATCTTATTGCCATTATTAGCATCTTTATATTAGAATTAGGATATGGTGAGTATATATATCTCATGTAAACCCTATTTACAGGATAGTTGAATGATATTACAAAAATTTGGCTTGAGAGCTTGTTTGGTGTGAATAATCATGTAAACCGAAGGCCTTGAAGGGGTGCATAGCCCCAACAACCCAAGGTATGAATAATCTTGGGATTATCTTTCTTTTCCTTTGTTACTTTCTGTTCGATATCATAGTATTGTTTGTTAGCTTGCATTTTCACTTTGTTTAACTCAAACCCGCTTCTGTTTCATCCTTCAAATATTCCTCCTACAAAACTCACACAATCTGACGTCATCTCACTTCGTTGTTCATAACTCTTCCAAACATCCATCAAATCATACAAAATAACATCCTACAAATTTATAACACCCACCATAATATCCTCCTAAAATTTTGTGTCAATCCGACATCATTTAGTACACCAAAAGCTCTTCTGAAGTCTTCAAAATCATATCTACATTCCTACCACCTTTACCCCATCATTTTTTGGTATCAGAGTGAGGTTTCTTGGCTAGGATTGTAGAGAATTTCGTGCTAAAAAATTACATATTGTTTTGCAATTCTTTAAATTTTTTTAACCCTATTTCGACCACAAAAACCCCAAGGGCTCATTTTCCAATCACCAACAGCCACCGCCTCCACTCGCCGCCACCGCCGTCCACCAAATGACACGATCTGTGTCGCGGCCGTTCATGAACCGTCGGCCCGCTGAACCTGTGTCGGCCCTATCAACAATAATCGATCCGTCCCGCCTGAATCAGTTTCCCGCGTCCAGCCAGCTGCATGCGCGCACGCCAGCCTACGTATCCTTCCTTCAACCTGCCAACTTCTGACGCTCTGTTCTCCGCCGTCCAACTTCTGATTTCAGTGTCGTTGGCGCCGTTGGAAAGCTAAGATCCTCAACTACACTCCAGTGGCACTTCTTAAGAATTATAGCACCCCAGCAAGGAGAGTGGATGCCGCAAATATTGGACACGTGAAGGGGATTTGTTCGCCTTCACGAAAGGTACTTGGTTCACCTTTCATTTTTTGCAATATTCTGAGTAATTAGTCTCTGAAATTTGCATTGATATTATTAGATTGGATATTTTCTATATTTTTGGCAAGTTGTGAGCAAATTGTGTATTTTCTACTCAATTTAGTACATCTCTACCTAAAATAAGCCATCCAACTATCCCTAAACCCTACCCGAACTTTGAGCGACCACTTATGAGGGTGTGCTCCACTCAAATAGCCCATCTTGCAATGAATGAGCTACATTTGAGCCATATTTACTGTTTTTACTTACTCTGCGTGTGCTTTAGTCTAGTTGGCTTATCTTTTATTTATTCGTTCATTTAACGGATTAGAGTACTTGTTGCATTTTGTCTAAAAATTTTTGCATTCAAGGGCAGCATAGCTAACAACCAAGAACATAATGAAAATGGCTTAGATCAGCGAGTTAAGGGCTAGTAAACTTCTATGGCTAGGATAGAGACCCAATTTAGGCAAGTCTTGGAAGCACTAAATATAAAGAATGATCAACCCCCTCCACCACCACCTGAATACCCTGCACATCAAACTAGAACTAGGGATGATCCAACTTATGAGAATAGACACAATCCAAACTATAGGGGATAGGTAGAGTCCCTAAGGAAAATAATTTTGAGGATGACTTTGAGGACATATATCTTAGAAGACTTGATTGTCAAAGAGAAGATGATATTCGTGGGAGACTTGAGACTGATCCTTCACTAAGACTTGGTACATGTGAAAGAGATCACCATAAAAAAGATATTTAGATCATGAATAAAATAAAAGCCCCTACTTACGATGACACCCATGACCCTGATCATTTTCTAAATTGGATGACCCAAATCGAGGAGTTCTTTGAGTGGCATCTTAAATGTGAGTTACAGTTGCTAGAATGAAGCTGGTTAGTCACTCCAAAATCATTTGGAATCATTATATCCAAAAGGAATTGAGGAGTGTTCATAGGAGAATTTCTTGGGTCGAGATGAGGGAGATTCTAAAGGACAAGTATGGCCCACGTTGTCATCACAAACAACTTCACACAAAGTTCCTTACACTCAGGCAAGGCACCACATCTATTACTAAGTATTTGAATATATTTGAGGATTTAGTAGAAAGGACTGATTGTTAAGACTCAAATTGGCAATTGGCCAATATGATTTTTATGAACTTGAGGGTAACATTAGACATCAGGATGAAATGAATGATCCCCAAACTGTAGATGATGCACTACACAATGCCCTTCTCATTTAGTCCCAACCAAAGGCATCGACATCTAGGGTGAAACCCACGACAAACGCTTTCAAGTATATTCAAAAGTCAACTCCTTCATCTAGTGTGTCCACTAAAACACCTGCTATTCAAATTGGTAGATTTGTGCGTGATATTATTTGGTATAGGTGCAAGTAAAAGGGGTACCATAAACATGAGTGCAAAGCAGTCCTGTCCACTATAATTGTTAAAGAGAAAGAAGTGGGAGATGATGAATTAGAATCTGTTCACGGGGATGACAATGTTGAAGTTATTGAGGAAAAAGATGAGACATATCTGGGAGTAATGAGATACCTAAGTACCTCATTTGGAGAGGAAAACTTGAGACAAAGGAAAATTTTTAGTGTATCAATCACATGCAATAGCATTGCATGTAAGATGGTGATTGATGGTTGTAATGTTATGTTGTGAAAAGCTTTAATGATTTGAGTATAGTATCCAATTAACATTGAATGAGTTCGAATGTTGTTCACAAGTGAAAAGCAGCATTTTATACAAATCATTAAAGCTTTTCACCAGCTAGAAGTTTTTGAAAAAAACTGAACTATACTCAAAATTAGAAAGAAATTTTATCATTTAAGGTTAAGAGAAATTTAAATGCATGTGGCATGGATTTGGGAACAAACATCTGTCATTGAAATAGTATCTTTCATTATAATTAATGTCATTGAAATAGTATCTTTCATTATAATTAATCTATTGCCATGTTTTTTTTATGCTTGAAAAATATTAAACGAGGCATTGCAATAAATAATGTACCTTCCTTTCATTACTAGTTTGAAAAAAGCATGCATGAAAATATATAAAATGAGACATTATAATATCTAATGTTCCCTCCATAAAGTACTAGTTTTGAAGAAAGCCTTGACACGAATCATTCATAATTGGCAATAATTTGTAAATGAACCACAACTTAGTTGTGCACAATGTTGAGTCTGTCTCAGCATATCAGTATAGCACAATGTTGAAATAAGCTAATTGTGTACAATAAACAAACAATGTGTGTGATGAAGAGATAAATAAACAGCAAGTTCAAAAGCATGAATGGTTTTAACAAGAACAAAAGAAGGCCAGAATACATGACAATTACCACAAATGTAAACCGTGCAAAATTAATATATAGAAGAGTAAGTGACTTCAAGCTCTGCTTCTCATAAGCCAATTTGATTGCTTTATCATATATCTCCTGAGCAGCTTCAATATTTCCCTGCAGCAATAAATATATCAGCTAATGCCTTCGAATCTACATTTTCAAAATCAAAAGCAGTTGAACAGGTTTATGTTTTAAAGTAACCTATTTTATAAAATGTGACAAGCCGTTCTTGTAACTCCATTAAACTGTGGTATTAGCAATACCATTAAATGTATGTATACCTATACAGCACTGGACCACGATAATAATTTCAACACCCATTTCTATTATTAATGTTTACAACAGCAAGAACTTCAAGCATTTCCGGTTGCCACATCACATCTTGCAAACAACATCTATTACTTTTATAATCGCTTCATCCACTTAATTTCTTATCTTTTCATGCCAAGTTCCCATATTTCATGTGATGAATCAATTTTTGAGGCTGCTTTCTTCAAGCTTAGCTTAGTTAAGCCAGATAAGCTAAAATTAACTTCTAAGCCAAAATTATTTGGTAGTTGAGATGCCTGAAGCTAAGTTAAGCAAGCTTAAGACAGAAATTATTTGGAAACAAGCATCAGTTAACTTAGGTATTGTGAAGGCCCGATGCCGGTTCAGCGGAAACCGTTCCGACATCAAGGGTTCACTTACCGCATGATCATATTGAACAACTTGAGAGAAAAATGAACACACATATAAAAGCCAAAAATATTATTCATTTATTTTAATAGTTTATATTACAAGATCTTTCATTGTACTCCTCGTACGAAGGTGAAAATAAAAAGATAAAAGATAAACAAAACAGCGTCGTGGATCTATCAGCAATTTGAACATTTTAAGCATTAGGGTTCTTGCATGAAGACCCCCAGGAGTACCTGACCTGGTATTATACAGAAAATAATACCGGGATTGGAATTCCCAGTAATTAAAGAATTCTCTAAGTACTGCAGTATACGATAATATTTACATTTTAAAAAGAAGATGCGATTAGCGGAAGGCAGAAATAAAATGCAGAAAAAGTAATGCAATAGCGCGAAATAAATAAATAATTTCTTGCAACAAATATTATTACAAAATAAATGTTACTGATATCATTTTTCCAGTAACTAATCCCGAATATTACTGATATCATTTTCCAGTAACAACCCCGAATGTTATTGATGTCATTTTTCAATAACAACCCTGAATGTTATTGAAGTCATTTTCCAATAACAACCCCGAATGTTACTGATGTCATTTTCCAATAACAACCCCGAATGTTATCACGTTGGTTCCGAACAACCAACCAAGCTTCAAATAAATTTAGCTCAAAGCAAATAAGCGAAGCAAAGCAGCAATAAAAATGCAAAATGTAATACATGTCATATGTTAGGTACCTTTATTCCTTAAATGCAGATTGAGTGAACTGTCACTCAATCTGCATTTAAGTTCCCGATATTTATTTGGATTAGCCCTTTTTAAAAGTGATATGATATATTTTTAAAAAATTTTATATTCTTCTTTTTTATTTTGTCTTTTCTTTCATATTTTCATAATGATAGAAGTTCGTATTTATTAAGTCACTGGATGTAATAACATAATGTTATCCTTATGATAATATTAATGTAAAAAAAAAAGATTGATAAGAAATAATAGACATCTTTATTATATTTTCACTGTTATCCATTATGATAATGCAAATGATGTATTGAGATGACAATACCATTATCATTATTATCATACAAATGATTTATTAAGCACAAAAGGAAAAATTCCACTTTCTTTTCTCCTCTTTTCCATTTCTTATCTTAGATTTGTAAAAAAAGAACGAAGAGAAGTTGAAATGGATGACCGGACGGTTAACCGAGGTGGCTGCAGCAAAAGGGTGGGCTGGCGACGGCAAGAGAGGGTTGCTGGGTGGCCGGCAGCTTCCTAATTGGCTGGCAAGGGCTGCAGCTGGCTGTGGGACTGCTAGGGGCTGCTGCTACTGCAAAGGGGCTGATGACTTCTTAGTAGAGGCTGGAATGGGAGAAGGCTGGCTGTGGGAGTTGGAAGAGCTGGTAGAGGCTGGCTGTGTGGGGAGAGGAGGAGAAGGCTGTTGTTGTGTGACTGGGAGAGAAGAAGAAGGCTGCTGTTTGGAGAGGAGAAGGAGGGAATGGAGGGTGTAAATATATAGGAAAGGGAGAGGGAGGGGGATTAGAGGCGTAGGGGGGGCAAATAGGCGCAGGGGCCTTAATGGCAGCATGGAGGGTGCTTTAATTGCGCCATTAATGCGCTTAATGGCGCATGCCTGAGAGCGGAAGGTTCTTCCACGAAAGAATCCCGTGCGATCACAAGTTTGGTGCGGGGAGAGAAATAAGAAGGGTAGAAGGATTTCCTTGAGAAAAATATAAAAATTTACTTAAACTTAAATTAATCGCAGATTTTCGTCGTTTGGTGTCCAAATACAACGAAACTTGATACCGATATGTGTTATTATATAACGAATACCCTCGCGCCGAAAATTTTCGATTCGGGGTAATATTTTATTTTATATTAATTTTTGAGGTTTAAAACTTCAAAAATTAACTGCGATAAAATCGGCGCTCAGAATTTGATGAAACTTCTCGAGCAACCTTTAAATAATATACTTAAAACAATGACACTGAAAATGATGAATTCTGACACGTATTTCAATATTCTTGATTTTTATAATTTAAATAATTCAAAAAATAAAGCAGGAGCTTCCGCTATTCGGATTTCTCCCAAACTAGGGCACTTGATCTTAAAATTATTCTCATTTAAGGGTATTTTTGTTTGCTCTAATTTGAAATTCCCCGAGGTCCTAATATTAGAGTCGGGATTTTGACCTGATCACAAGGTAACGACCTCAAATCGTTACAGGTATAAACTAAGTAACACATTAAATAATTATTTAAATTTATTAAAATATTAATTAATTGATAATGAACCAAATAAGTATGCTAAAATTAAAAGGAACCTAATAATTAATTAATCATCATCATTAAATCATATTTTAATTATATTAACAATTCAATAATAATTTATAACTATTAAATTATAATAATCATAAAGATTAAATAGAATAAATAATAATAGTAAGCATACTTGGGGTCTATTTGGTTCCAGCTTAACTTAAGCCCCAAATATTTTTATAGCTGTCCCGATAGCTAAAAATGCTCAATCAACAGACAGTCGTTGAATTCCAGAGGGGCCTACGACTACTGGCTTCATCAAATTCAGTTTAAGCATACTTAAGCTTAAACCAAATAACTCTTAAGTTAAATTTATTTAGCTTAAATTCAACTTTCCACTTAAACTTAAAATTACCTATTAATAATTACAAAATATTGATAATTATTAATCATTGTTTATTTTTATTATTTATAATATGTTGATAATTATTATATATTAAATTTAAAATTTCTTTACTATTAATTACTAAAATTATGTATTAATTTATATCATTTATTATTATTATTTAATTATTTATTATTTATTATTAAACATTAATTATTAATTATTAGTATTTAGCATTTATTATTTGATATTTAATTATCAATAAAAAATTACTACTTTTATTACTATTTATTAATTTTTAAATAAATTATTAATAATTATTATTAAAAATTATCTAGTAAATTAATTATGCTTATTAATTATTTATAATTAATATTTATTATTTATTATTTATTATTTATTATTTTTACTATATAAATTATATATGAACTATTTAGAATTTAATATATAATAAAATATTTCTATAACTAAAAAGTCAACTTAAGCTAAAAGAAATGAATTTTAGCATTACTAGTCTAAGTTAGATTAATAGCATATTGCTTTTGCACAACATCTAAACTATAAAAGCACAAACCAACTTAAATATGAACCAAACAAACCCTTAAGAATTCATTGTTTAGTTAGATTCTATTTAAAATAATTGAATACATTAAGCAAATTTAGGTTGAATTATATAAAAAGTATTATTATTATTATTGTGAAATAGTTATAATTAAATAAAAATACTTCATAATTAACATAAAATTAATATAGTAATTAATTAACCAATAATTACTTCACAAAATATACACATGAACTAACAAAAAATAAAATGACTAAACTAAATATGAATAAATAATAAAATAATTAGCCTTTTATGATTAAAAATAAAGTAATTAATATACTTAAAATTTTTAAACATAAGTCTTAATTAATTGATTAAAAAATCAATCATAACTTTACTTATAAAGTTTAAGTTTTACTAATTAATTAATTAACTATCATTTTATAAGAATTACTATTTATTTAACAAATAGTATAAGAATTTAAAATTTTCATTAGTTAATCAGGAATCACTTGATAAACGCATAAAAAATGACAAAGTTAAGGTCGTTAGATATTCTATAATTTAAAAATAAAGTATTTAGCTAAACATTATGACAGTTATAATTTATTTATTATCATAAGAAATGATTATTATGGCTAAACATGCATTTAAGTAATAATAAATTTAGATAAGCTAAACCGTCTAAATTTGAGTTATTTAATAAAACTTAAGTTAAATAAAGAAGCAATGCTAAGAGCCAATTTGATTGGAACATAAACTAGGCTTAAGCTCATAAGTCAACCAAATGGCTTCTTGAGTAGTAAGATTAATTGCTTTGCTAATCTTGGTTTAGATGCTCAAGTTGTTAAGCAGGCATTGCTTTAATCCAGCCAAAAGCTTAATCCACTTACTGCTAATGCGCAGATCCAAACCCCAATTGTCGCCACATGCCGTCATTCTGCCTCTCGTCGTCGGTGCCTAACAGCAACCAGCCCTAGCCATATATTCCTTCGCCATCACTAGCCTAGCCATACATCTCTAGCCATTATCCCTCTTTCAAACCTGCTATTACTGGCACAAGCACCATCAATCCCCAGCCCCCCACCACCACTAACTAGACCAAATTAAATCAATCAATCTCAAACCAAATCGCCTTCAAGTTTACGCCAACTTCTTATTTTTTAGAATGCAAACAGCTTAACCCACTTAACAGCTTATCCCAACTTAGTTCAACTAGCTTATGTTAAGCTAAACTCAAATCAAACAAGCTAACTAGAGCTTAAGATTTTATGGTTAAAACTAAGCTAAACTAGAATCAGTAGGATTTCAAATTTATCCAAACCAAAATGACCTCTCAAAGCCAACCAATGTGTGGTCAGAGACACTACCAAAAAGGAGCTTAGTTTTAGACAAATCATAGTTACTTATTAAGTTGTCATGACTCTCCAATGTTCGATCAAAACCAACCAAAAACACCAATCCTAAGTCCTTGAAGCAGGATCGGTTATAAGCATCATTTATCTCCATTGTGCATGATCAAATAACAAGCCTTGCCTACGTTTTGAGATACTTCTTAATAGACTCTTATTATGCATATTTTGGCCATCCTCTTTCTTTTTTGATGCTAGAAAAATTCATAAGCTTAACTTTTATAGCAAATGGTCCAAAAAAAAATGATGCCCAAACTAATTAAAACAATTTTTTCTAAGCATATCCTCAATTAAAATGACTCCAACCTTATTACAAATGAACTTTATTCTCATCTAACCTTTAAAGTATACCCACTCGTCCACCTTAGCATCATTATCTTTGTGACATTTTATCAATGTGTCATGTCAATCAACATTTTAAACCATACAACATAGTTAAAATTATAGATGCTCAAAAAAAATATCATTTAAGTGAAACATTCTTACCATATAATAGCCCAAAACCAACCAAAAACACCAATCCTAAGTCCTTGAAGCAGGACCGGTTATAAGCATCATTTATCTCCATTGTGCATGATCAAATAACAAGCCTTGCCTACGTTTTGAGATACTTCTTAATAGACTCTTATTATGCATATTTTGGTCATCCTCTTTCTTTTTTGATGCTAGAAAAATTCATAAGCTTAACTTTTATAGCAAATGGTCCAAAAAAAAATGATGCCCAAACTAACTAAAACAATTTTTTCTAAGCATATCCTCAATTAAAATCGTTCCAACCTTATTACAAATGAACTTTTTTTCATCTAACCTTTAAAGTATACCCACTCGTCCACCTTAGCATCATTATCTTTGTGACATATTTTATCAATGTGTCATGTCAATCAACATTTTGCACCATACAACATAGTTAAAATTATAGATGCTCAAAAAAAATATCATTTAAGTGAAACATTCTTACCATATAATAGCCCAAAACACTCCTCCATTCATCTAGCAATTATGGATTCTACTAATCACATAATGCTTTTTTTACCATTAATCTTTCACTCTTCATGATACATAATCTTTGATAATTATATCTTCACTATCATAACTTATCATTAAACTTACACTCGGTATGTTCTGCTTTGAATCTATTAAATGAAATATTTTAAATTTTAAGATAATTCTCTATAACTTAAGTTTTGCTTTAACTCCATTTCTAATTTTATCAATAAAAAATATCATCAGCAAATAACATACAAAAAGGTATCTCGTGAATGTGTTCTATAAGAGCATTCAAAAATAACACAAAGAAATACAAACTCACGACATAACCTTAATGCTATCTAATTGAAACAAGGTCACCATTAAACACAAACAAGCTCCCAGGGTTAAAACACATGTAATTGATCCATTAATCAAACTTTTAATAACTTCAATAAGTTGCACAAATCCCATTTCTTTCTAGACTCTCCAAAGAACTTTTCCAACCACTATCATGCACATGTCAATAAATATCAAATTAAAATTTTCTTTCTCTTGCTAAATTTCTTCACTATATCTCACAGTAAATCTATGGCCCCCATAGTTGATCTACTTAACATTATACCAAATTGTTTCTATGATTACAAGTATCTCATCATAATTTGTATCCAATCAGTGTCCTCTAAAATTTCAAAGTATTGGCCATTAATATAATTCTTCTATAATTTACACAGTATGCATAGTGTCTTTTTTTATAAACAAGTCCACAATACTTCACCTAGTCAAGAAACTCCTTCCCCCCAAACCTTTCCACACATCAACTGGGATGCATCTAACCCTACAATTTTGCAAGGGTTCCGAAACGGTGATTGAATTAGATTAGGGACAGGGCTAGTCCATCAGGAGTTATAAGGTTGTCATCCGGAACCTTTGAGGGGGCCCCAAGTGATGAACATGCTTTTATTGAACCCAGCCTCTAAGTTCTGGATTTGCCCATCAGAACTGCTAACGTTGTTTCATGAAATCAAGACAAACACAAATATGAATTGACAAAGTTTTACACTAAGAAGTTGTTTGGCATGAGAAAAATTAAGAAATTTGAGTGCAAAGTAATCTAGTTACAGTGAAATTTGATTACAGTGTAATCAGGTTACTTTACTATTGTTTGATAATTTTACAAAAAAATTAGCATTTTTCTGTTTAAAGTAAAGTAATATATGAGTGTGGTGTTTTGAGTAAATTGGGGGTAAAATTATCATCCACAAAATTTGTTTGTATAGGGTTTCATTCGAACAAATCATTTGTTCAAATGATTCGTTCGCTCGTTCGAACGAACGAATCGTCGGTTCGAACAATTCGTTCATTCAAACGAATCCTCCGTTTGTAAGAACATTCCGTTCGAACGAATCCTTCGAATCATTTTGAATTTTTTTTAGGGTTTCGTTCGAACGAAACGAACAAACGAATCATTCGTTCAAACAATTTGTTCGAATGAATACTTCAAATCGTTCATTCGAACGAACAAAAGATTCGTCAGAATCGTTCACCGGAGAAGACGGACAAATGGAATCATTCATTTGAACGAACAAAATCGTATGTTTGATTTCATTCGTTCGAACGATGGAACAAAACCCCTTCTCATTTGCTCGCTCGTTAGCTACAAGGCTCAGCATAATCTCCTTTGCTCGCTTCCTAGATATATTAACGTAAAATCGATACACGGTGCCAAATGTGGTAATCTCTCTTGCCTCGAAACAATTTTACTACACTTCTTTAATTCATGCCAACCAGGCATGAGGAAATATAAGAAATATGAGGGTAAAGAAATATATTACAGAGTAATCATATTACATTGTAATGATATTACTTTATTATTATTTGATAGTTTTTCAAAAAATATAAGATTTTCTTATTTGGAATGAAATAATCTAAGAGTGAGGTGGGGTAAAATCACCCCCTAATTTTTTTTAGAGCGTTCATTTGAATTGAATGAAATCGTTTAGTTCGAACAAAATAGAACTATTTTGATTTCGTTTGATTTTGAATCATTAGACAAAACCATTCCATTCGAACAATTTCGAATTGAATGTTATCGATTTCATTCAATTTCGAAATCGTTCACCAAATTCGTTTGATTCGAATGATTTCAAAATCAAAATTATTCGATTTCGAAATTGTTCAAATTCAATCTAACAATTTCTTATAATGAAATCATTCGAATGAAGTCGTGGACAAAGGCACGGAGAAGGGGGAGCTCCTTTATGCAGAGAGGTCGGAGGCGAGGTGAACTTCGGAGGCGTGGACGAAGCTCTGCGACGCACTGCTTTCCTTTGCGTAAAATGTGATTTTGACCGATTTGGCTAAAAAACTTATTTACGCATCCGGTCCTTATAGTTGTGTAAAACTGGATTACAGTGTAAAAAATTTTCAATCATTTTACTGCGTGGCAAACGTTGGTATATTCCTGAATTACTCAAAAAAAAATTACTTTACACCGGTTTACTCCATACCAAATAGTTCCTAAATGTCAAATACAAAAAGTAACACTCTTTTTTTCCTAGAACTTGGGACCAGCTCTGTCAGTGTTGGCCAAAGCTTTTGGATATTCTTACAACAATCAGATTTAATTATGTCACATAACTTGCAAATGGTATTCAATCATATCATCACAATTATGCCTAGCTGCTACATGTCACTTACGGATGGGAGCCGCCTGCCTAACAATCCATGCTGCTTCTCAACACAAGCAAAACTAAATCATTGATAAAAACTTCATTGGTCCACCATAGTTAATGATTGAAGCAGATACTGAAGCAAAAATGATGATGAAAAAAATAGTTGAAATAAGAAATAGGCCTTGCTCAAAACAATAGCAAAATCCTCTCTTAAGAAGCTAATAAAGCATTATTTACCAAACGCTTTTCCATGTTAGCGTTTCTGCTGACATTTTCAACAACATCAATTGCACAATCATCGCTGCTTTGTAGAAGAGCACGGGCATTAACTGCATCCCCAATTTTTTCTTTAAACAATAAATAGTATGGATGGAAAGCTGGAATTCTCTGATTACAAACAAACAAAAGCACAGTAAGAAAATTTATATTCATTCATCTGGAAGAGAGAATGAAGATACTGAATAAATGGCTGTAATTTGTGCTCACCAGACTCCGTAAAATATCAACTAGAATAAGCAAATGTATTTCATGTATTCTTTTTTTAATTTAATAAATAAATTTAAAGATCAAGGACAGCAAATGACTGTAGACATCATAAGAAATATCAACAATATTGAAAATGGAACCTTGTAAGGAAAAATGTGAAGTTACATGTATAAGAATAATAAATCCATGACTGAATATCACAACTTTAAACAAGGAGTATCATCACAAAATCCCTATAATTGACAGTTACTGCATGTTATTACAGCAATTCCACTAAGTAAATGTTCACATAGCAATATGTTTAAGATACCAAGAGAAGAAGATGGCGCAAGTGACACAAGTCCTACAAGCTCTAATCTGGGAGATTGATGGAGAGAACATTTGAAAGGATATTTTAAATATAAAATCAAAATTAAAATAACATCAAAGTTAAAATATTTAATAAGAGGCCTTTACGAGAGTGATGGAGAGAATAAATACTAAATTCCCTATTTTCAATGCTAAAATATAAAAAAAAAAACAAAAACATAAATATTCTAACACTCAGGAATGCAAATCAAATGATCAAAACGCTGAAAAAATATCCAAATGTGCTTTCCTAAAATAGCTTTATTTCCATATAGTAGAAAAATAAATCCCACGGGCTTGATGAAAATGACAGGGATAGCTAGATCTGTATAGGTATGGCAGTTTCAAATATGCAAGTCCCTCAAAAACACAATACAGGATCGATGATGAAGTAGTGTCATGCCCATAAACTCAAGTTTGTGACAGGTCATTGGTGGTGACTGCTGCATCCCAAGAAAATATAAGAGCAATGGTAAGCACCAAAATTCAAAATTTGCTTTCAAGTATCAATTAATAAAATTAATGTTGAATGAAGTTTTATAAATAAAAACCACCCGTTCTTAGAATAAGTTCATTTCTATATACCCAAATTATTTGGATTAATCAAGACATTCTAAACAACAAGGGTAACTTAAGATCATAAGCTCGAACTCAGCCATCCTAATGATTGATTTGCTTTGCTACTTAGTCCATTCACTAAAGCATTTGCAGCAACTAGTGCTGACCACGATGTCAACTCATCAGGAACTCTGAGTAATTATTGTTGCTCATCTACTAAGCTTGGTCAGCTCATTGCTTGGCCAAGCAACTCATTATTTGCTCGACTTGGCCAAAAAAAACTTGTTCTAGTGATTAGCAAATCTTGCATGAGCTTGTCTATAGATATCAAAATGTTTACATATGACGTCAGATAAGTAACGTTATGGTACACAATCTTAATATACAGGTTTAGTTCATGTTAGTAAAATAGACCCAATTAATATTTGATGTGTTTAAACTGACTAACAAAATACAAAAAAATTATGATCAACCATTGGCATTTACCCAAAATAGTTAAAATTAACTCAAAACTGACTCATGATGAGTAGAAGAAAATTGACTTGATTTAGATGAATTGCTTCAAGAAATATACCTCAAATGAGATTTTATTTATAAAAAAAGATTTAAATTAATGTCGGTAAGATGACTAAGAGATTTAATAGTATTTTTGGTGGTTTTGATTGGTTGAAAAATAAGATTGAATTGGAAGAAAATAATTAAAAACAAAAAGAGAGGCCTAAATAAATACTCTTAAATTATACAAAAATATCATCGGAAATATATCATTTAAACAATAAAAAAGTCCGCACAACTGATAAAATTAGTGCAAAAATCAGCTTTCATGAAACATAAGCAATATGTTTCTAAATTAACAAAAGAGAAATAGGTGATGACATGAGGGCCTCATTCTTGGAATTTTGTTTTATGCTCTATCACCGAAGTTCCATTATAGCATTGATGTTATCGCCTTCAATCATAAGACCACTCATCTCAAACATGCATTGGTAAGGGTCATCTCCAATGATGTTCTAACTAAACAAGCCAAAAAAGATGTACTTCAAAACATCTACTATTAGTGGTGATCACCAAGACACATCACGAATGATATCTAGTGTGGTGGAGCCTCAAGTATAGGATGATTACGGAAGGACCACAAATCAATCGAAAGTGAATCAGAAGAACAGATCGAGAATGTGCTTGGAGCACAATGCAGTTTTTAGGTTGCACGCCTAGCCATGTACAGCCAGAAGGTTTCTAAGGCTCAGCATCTAGACGTGCATGCGCATTCCTAGGCTCCAGAGATGTTACCCATACCGAACACACCCAAGCACCCGAGGAGACTCCAGACCATCAACAAAAATGATGATTAGGCCAAGCTCTTGCTAAGATCAAAGAGCAAATAGCAAGCTGACAACCTGATTTGTTGTCTGTGATTAAGTGTTCCCAAACGCCTGCCTACAGCTAAAGCCAAACTGAGCTATCGGTGCCTGAGCATGCCTTGGCGCCCTAGACTCCAACTAGACCAGCCCAATTCCAGCCAAAACAGAGTGGCATGCAAAGCGTGAACACGTAGGTTCACGCCCAAACATTTATTTAGGGCCCAAATTTTGCCCATTGGAAATGGTTGAAGTATGGATTAATTTGGGGTATAAATATCATCATGGTTTAAGGTTTTCATATAAATCATTGTGTTCCCTTGGTGCTTGTTTTTTCATTTGTGAAAACATTTTTGTGTTTATTTTTTACGGTTTTGTTCTTGTTTTGATTGCTCTATGTGTAACAATCTCATAATCCTCACCGGAGTAAGCTGTCTGGTGCTCAAGGAGTGTCTCTATTTCATAATTGGTATCAGAACTTGTAATTGGGTATTGTTCTAGTGAGAGCAATGATGGATAAAGCGAAAGACTAAATCAACAAGTTCAATAGAACAAATTTTGAGTTGTGGAAATGTAATTGAAAACCTATTGCATCAAAAGAAATTATACTAACCGCAAGGTGGAGTTGAGAAGAATCCCGCGGATATAAGCAAAAATACAAGTGGAAGGTGATTGAAAAAACAGCTCTATGTCTGATTTGGCTCTCGCTAGCATCTTTAGTTGCCTTAAATATATTCGACGAAAAAGCCACAATAAATCTCATGAATGCTCTATCGAGAATGTACGAGAAACTCTCAGCATCCAACAAAGTTTTCCTAATGAAATGGTTATTTAACACGAAGATGCTAGGCAATAGCTCGATAGCAAAACGTCTCAAAAATTTCAGTATCGTTTTGAAGCAGTAATGCAAAATCAGTATTAAACTCAATGATGAAGGGTGTTGTCCCTGCTATCTTCATTGCCAGATAGTTGGGCCTATTCTTCATGATGGTGAGCAATTCATCAAGAAATACTACTTTAAAGTTTGATGAAATTGTTGAATTAAATCTCATCAAAGAGGTTTAAAGGAGGTCAAATGGGGAGGCATCTACCTCAACATTGAGTTTCGAGGGAAGAAACTTTGGCTAGTGTGAACTAGAACTGGTTAAGTCTAGGAGAGAAAAGTCAAAGTCTAAAAGTCGCATTGAATGCTAAAATTGCGGCAATAAAGACCACTTGAAGAAGGATTGCACCACTCCAAAAATGGTGTAGCAACTGGACAAAGCAGTGCAGTGAACATAATCACGAAGGAGCTCCAAGATGCGTGAAACTTGTCGCTAAGAAATATCAAGTCTTGGGTGCTAGACTCGATCATATTATTTCATGCTACACTTAATAAATGCATGATCAAGAACTATGTTGCAGGTGATTTTGGAAGAGTGTACTCGAAAAATGACAAGGTGTGCAATATTGTTAACAAAGATGATGTTGATATTAGATTGTTGAATGGTTCAATATGGCAGTTAAAGGAGGTCCCACACATACCATCACTAAAGAGAATCAAATCTCGGTGAGCCAATTGGCTCGAGCTAAGTACAAAACTACCTTCATCAAAGATTCTTGGAGGGTATCAAGGGTACGCTAGTGGCTATGAATAGAACCATCAAAATAACACTTTACCTTATCAATAAAGCATTGGATGTTTCAACATCAACAAGCACGGAGGACTCAAGTCTGTGGCACAAGATATTATGACATGAGCAAGAAATAATTGAAGTCTTTCATCTCACGAGGTAAGCTTCCAAAATTAAAATAAGTTGATTTAGTTTATTGTAAAGATTGTGTTTTCGTTAAACAAAATAGAGTTGGATTTACAAAAATCGTAAGTGAGCCCAAGACACATAAATTAGAGCTGATGCACATGCATGTATGAGGTCAAGCTCCCATTTTCTCATTAGAAGGCTCAATATATTTAGTTCCTTTATTGATGACAACATAAGAAAGGTGTGAATCTACATTTTAAATAAAAAAATTCTATGTGTTTAAAATTTTAAAGAATTGATCAGCTACAGTGGAAAATGAAATTGGGCTAATATTGAAATGTTTGAGTACCACTAACAGCGGTGAATACTGTGACAATAAGTTCAAAGAGTTTTGCGTTGAAAGAGGGATTATGAGAGAATTCTTTTCCCAATAGCGCCACTGCAGATCGGTGTTGCAAAAAGGATGAACCGAGCGATCACAGAATGCGCTAGAAGCATGAAATTGCATGTAGGTTTGCCCAGACAATTTTTTAATGATGCTATGAGCACATTTGTCTAATTAATCGTAGACCATTCGTGTCGTTAAAGAAAGAAATGCTAGAAAAGAAAAGGAGTTGCAAGATGGTAAATTTCTCACACTTTAAAATGTTAGCTTGCTCAGCATATGTACACATAAATGTAGGGAATCGCACCTAGTTGGATTCAAAGTCAATAAAATGCACTTTTATTAGATACGGCCAGCTCAGATGAGTTTGGGTACATGTTTTAGGATTTCAGAAATCATAAAATCATCAAAAGTAGGAATATCATATTCAATGAGGGAGATTGATAAGATCGAGACAACACAAGGTTAAAAATTCAATGGCATCAAAAGATGAGTACATCGACTAGGAGGCATGATTCGAGCAAAGCCTCAAACTCCAATGATGTAATGGAGAAGATCTGCCAAAATATCAAGCCCTCCAGAAAGGTATACACCTTCATAATTTTACTTGTTACTGACTAAGAGTGGTGAACCAAAATGCTACAAGGAGGCCATACAAGAGAAGGACTAAAGCAAGTGGGAGCTTTTGCACTAAATAAAAAGATGCAATCAAGGTCTAATAAAACTTAGAATCTAATGAATCTACCCAACTTAGAATCTAATGAATCTACCCATGTGAAAGAAATTATTCCAAAATAAATGGGTGTCCATGAAATAAAACAAGAGCACTACAAAAGTGAATGCTATAAAAGGTAAGATTAGTAATGAAGAACTTTCAATAGAAGAAAGGAGTAAATCATACGAAGATCTTCTCTGTGATAGTCAAAATGACTACAATTTGTTTGGTATTGAGCCTCATGGCAAGGAAGGATTTGCATCTAGAGCAAATTGATGTAAGATTGCATTCCTCCATGAAGAGTTGGAGGACATTTACATGGTACAGCCACAAAGGTTTGAGGCACAAGAAAAGGAAAATCATGTGTGCAAACTCAAGATGAGTTTGTACAGATTAAAGCAGGCATCAAGACAGTGGCATAAGAAATTTGACATATTCATGTTGGAGAATCAATACACCCGGTGTCAAGCAACAATTGCTGCTACATCAAGCAGCTTGACAACCACTACATAGTGATATCATTATATGTAGACAATATATTGATTACAAGTGCTAATATGAAAGCTAAAATTTGAAAGAGTTGTCAAAAGAATTTGAAATGAAAGATCTCGATGCATCAAACTGATTCTTGAGATGAAGAACCACATGGAAAAAAATGCGAAAACTCTAAAGCTGAGCCATCAAAATTATGCTGAAAAAATCTGCAAAGATTCAACATAAATGCAGCAAACCTGAAAAACATACAGTTGGGGAGTCACTTACATGTTTCCAAAGAACAGTCATCAATGACCAATGAGAAGAGAAAGAAAATAGAGATGAATTCATAAGCATCAGCCGTCGGAAGTCTATTGTATATCAAGATCTGCACATGTTCGGACACCGCACATGCAATGGAAGTTGTGAGCAGATTTATGAGCAATCCAAATAAGGTGCACTGGAAAACTTTGAAATGAATCTTCAGGTATTTAAAAGGAACAACGAGCAAAGCGTTGTGCTTTGGAGAATTCGTCTAAATTGGAGAATCTGTGCACCCGGTGTCAAGCAGACCGTTGCTGCTAAATAAACCAATTTGGTGGCCACTACATAATGACATTATTATATGCAGATGATATATTGATTGCAGGTATTGATACAAAATTTGAAGGAGCGGTTGTCAAAAAAAATTGAGATGAAAAATCTCAATGTGTCAAAATGATTTTTGGGATGAAGATTCATATGGTAGGAAAAGTAAAAATTCTATAGCCGAGACAACAAAATTATGTTGAGAAAATTATGCAAAGATTCAACACAACTGAGGCAAAGCCAATGAACACGTCGGTAGAGTCACTTCCGTCTTTCCAAAGAACAGTTACCAATGGTCATTGAAAAGCATAAGAAAATGGAGAAGACTCTATATGCCTCACTGCCAGAAGTCTAATGTATGTCATGATCTGCACATGTCTAGATATTGCACATGCAGAGGGAATTATAAGCGGATACTTGAGGAATCCATAGAAGATGCACTGGGAAGCCGTGAAATGAATCTTCAAATATTTGAGGGGGCAACAAGCAAAGCACTATGCATTGCAAAATCTGAAGATGAGCAACAAGGCTGAGTAGATGCAAATTTAGTCACTACTATGAAATCCGAATACCACCACGGGATATATTTTTACGAGCAATACTGCTGTAGTTGGACATCAAGACTATAAAAGATTTTAGCATTTCAAACCATAGAGATGAAATATGTAGCTATTACGACGGCAAGCGAGAAAAAACTTTGGTTGCATAATTTTATGTTGGGCATGGGTAAGAGACAAAAGAATAGCAAGTTGCACAGTGATAGTCAATTCATTTAAGCCAAAAATGTTGTATTCAATGCCAAAACAAAACCTTTGATACTAGTGCATTCAAATGCTTCTGGAAGAAGGGAGTCTAATGCATGAGAAGATCCACACTTCTCAAAATCCAGCGAATATGTTAACAAAGATGGTGATGTCAGATAAATTGAAGTTGTGTTGAGCATCATTTGACCTTGGTACGAGAAGAGAAGGCCAGGATTAATTCGCACCAAGACACTATAATAGATGGGCACTAACGAGTGAAGAAGAAAGGGAAACTCACACTCAGTCTCCATGTAGGAGATTGTTGTGCGGTCAGAACTCGAATGTGATGGCATCATTATGGAAGGGCCACGAATCGATAGGAAGCAAACTGAAAGCATAACGGATAGAGAAAGTGTTTGGAGCACAAAACAATTTTTGGTTGGGCGCCTAGGCACACCCAAGCGACAGAGCTAGCGCTTAAGCATGCTCAGGCCCTAGGCACAGTCAAGAAGTTTATAAGGCTCGATACATAGCGCCTAGGCCTGCCCAAAACCAAGAGATGTTACCCACACAAAGCACCTGATGCACAGGCACGCCCAAGCATTTGAAGAAACTCCTGACCATTAGCAGAACCAAGTGTTGGGCGCTCGGGAGCACTTATGCGATCACTAAGATCAAAGAACAAACAGTGGATCGAGAACAAGCTCAAGTGCAAGCCTTCAACCTAAGCCAAATTGAGGTTTGGCGCCTAAAACCCAAGCACCCTGGGCTCTGACCAAACCAGCCTAAGTTTTAGCTAGATTAAGGCAATCAACACCTAAGCAACCCAGGCATTAGGTAGAGCATGAACCATTCATGCTCAGGAATTTATTAGAGTCCCAAAATTTCCCAATTTGTGAGTGGTTGGGGTCTTGATTAAATTGGGGTAAAAATACCATCATTGTTTAGAATTAAATAAGCAAAGTGTGCATGCAAAGGGGGTGGCTATTATTGTGAGAAGGAAGTCGTCTTCTTCCTTGAGAAAGCTATATTTTGTTGGAAGAAGGGGTGACATAAGTTCTGTATTATTATTCTTCATATAATAGAATCATTTCTGTGGTAGTGGTTCCATGATTTTTCTCAACTTGGGTTCTTCATATAAATCTTGATGTTCTCTCTGTGCTTGTTTTTGTGTGTGCTTTGTGATGTTTTTTGCATTGATTTTATGTGGTTTTGTTCTTGTTTTAATTGTTCTTTGTGTAATGATCCCGAGATCCTTATAGGAGTAATATGCTTGGTGCTCAAAAAATGCCTTTATTTCATAACAATAACCCACCCAAGGCTTGACTAGCATTTTGCTAATGACCCATTAAACAACGAACCATGGTGTCTGGCGGCCATCAACAGGAAAAGAACAAAAAGTCATATTCGTTGCAAGAACATCCAATGTAGCATGTGTTCTCTTGAATACCCCCAAATCGAGGAGTTGTGAATTGCTCCGTAAAATAGATTTGTTGTGAAGTGGTCAAGTGTTTCATGGACATAGCAATCCCAAACACACTAAAAACTAGTAGTTAAATCACAATCAATTAGTCATTGGTTGGAAGGATGTCAAATCAGTTTCCATACAAAACAATCGTGTGGGGATGAAGCAAAAGGTTCCAAGTAAACAAGTATATGCATTGTTGCTAGCCCAAAAGTACTCTCATAAATGTCTTTGGCGAGACCATGGCTAAATGAATCATTGCTTCCACATCAGCTTGTCATCAAAGCAGCAGATCATGAAGATGACCATAATGAAATCGTAGATTAGAGGCAACCAATAAACCAATGAGCATGTATAAATACCATGGAGGTGTGTCATTAATAATTTTAGAGATGTATGAAGTTCCACAAAAGTATTATACACTTGGGTAACCTAAAGAGAGAGGCAAGCTCTGCATAGTAGTCAATGCAAGAATTGACGGAGGTCCATTATCAATAATTCAAGTGGTATTACAACCAATCAGAACTAGTCCCCAACAAAAAATTCTCTAAATTGGTAAGTCATTGCAACAGCTAACATATTCATGGTTACCATATTCAAACCAATAAGTTGCATACAATTCGCTGCATTTTTGCTTGAAACACATTCCCTTAGAATTATGATTCAACCCAAAATAAATTAAAAATATTATAGTAGTCACGAGACAAATCTTACACTCCATTTTTAAGTCAATTTCAACTTTATGTTACAATTTTTAATTGAGTCGACTTATTCTATAAGAATAAATATATTATTTTACATTTGAGTTTGAAATTAGCAGCAACACAATTTGCCACGTGCAAATAAAGCACATGCCAAGTCTTGAGTTCGATTCCTTTTTGTCGCTTTTTTTTCTTATTGATGAAATGGATTGCATTCAAAACAATCAAATGGATCAGTGGTTTTTGCTACATACAATATGCTAACCCAAGCTCAATTTTAGGTCCTTTTCTTAAAAAAGCTTAAAATTTACTTTTCAAGACAACTCAAGATTTTAGGTGGGCTCCAAATAAAATATTTTGAGTCAAAATAGCTCAACTTGAATCAAATTCCTGTTTGAGTCAAGTTCAAGTCAAGCTAAGCTCAAAATTTTCAAGTTTGGGCTTAATTTAACGCAACTAGAAGTCAACCCTACTAACAACCAAAGTTCACCTTGGGTAATGAATTTCAAAGCATCCCACCCATTTGGGGCCTGCACACCTCTAAGAAGGCTTCATGATGACATCATTCCTCCAAACTATCAAGCCATAGACATTCTCATGAATTGTTGAATGCTAACTAGCAAAAGTCAATGATAGGCTTATATGGTTCCAACAGCTAGAACTAATTTAAATAGACAAATATTGGCAGCAAAAGAAAAGGTCTTGGTTCCCCGAGAGATGATCCTGCCTTGAATCTTTGCATAGCATAACTATGGAAGCATATATATGTTGAGTTGCCCAAATTTTGTCATTTTTGTGACCATCATATTCTTTATATTTGAATTCAACATAGCAAAATGTCTAATCTATAATGAAAATTTTTAAATCTAATTATAATTTTAGTGGCTCATTAATATTATTGGAAGTTTTACAAAACAAAGCAACGTATAATATATGATGGAAGAAAAATAAATTTATCCTACTATGATCATAATTATTGCTCTAGATTTAGACTTTCCCGCTAATTGGATGAGCTTCTCCACTAATTGGATGAGCTTATGATGGATATAAAGTGGCCTAATTGGACAACGATGGTACATTAAGATATGTAGACACTAATTAGGTGCTATAACATCGCTTACACTAAAAGTTAATATGATTAACAACACCAAATCTTAGTTCCACTAAGTAGGGCCAATGTGATAGTTAGAACTTTAATACCAAATTATGATACTAAAGTCTAGTCACCAACTGTAAAAACCAAAACTCATGTATTTATGCCCCAATATCTACAAACTTTATAGAGAGATCTAGCTGAAAAATAAAACAAATATAATTTGATTAATATTTTATTATTACTTCATTTCAAATTTACAATAGTAAATCAATACATTACACAACAAAGCCATATTTTTATACATTAGTTTCTCTTTCTTACAGCTTTACATTAGTGTAGTATACTTTGCACACTTAACATTCTTCAAGTACTTGATCTTCTCCTAAAAAAGATATCACAAACAAAGGGTAAGCAATAGTTGAGTACTTGATCATTTTGATAAAATAAAAGTGGACTCAATAATATAGTAAACAACTCAATTCAAGCAAACATAAATTTGCGAGAAATAAAAAATTTAGTAACTATGACCACCAACAGCACATCGAAATCAATAAGTTTACAAGGATAAAATACATGCAATCTGCAGTGAAAACATAAATAAGTAGATGTTCTCATAATCATAACTATATTGTTAATCGATCCATCCTCATACAAATAGTATCCCTTATATCAGTCGATCATCGAGAGTGATGTCATTCCCCATCAAAATAGCTATCATATTCTTTAACAAACATTTGCCAAATGCTCGGTAGTGCAAAAAATAGAAAACACCATATAGTATGCAAATCAATTTTATATAACATTATTAAATATACTAAAATTATTATTTTGAACAAAGTAAAACATGTAGAGGGTATTTGGATTGAAATAAAATCAGTGTAAAGTAAAAAGAATTCGGGTAAACTGAGATTACCGACATTAGGCGTGAAGTAAAACATTTGAAAAACTTTTATACTGTAATCCAATTTTGTGTTAACATATATATGATTGGAGTATATGAATTACGCCCAAATCGGGAGTAACTGGAAAATATTCAGGGCAGTGGAGTAGCTGAGCGACAAGGAGCGGAACGGCGAGGAGCGGAGCAGCGAGCAAGCGGAATCAAGTGAGCGACGGAAGGATTTGTTCGTTCATCTTCTCCGGCGAGCGAGCAACTGAGCCAAGCAAGCGAGTCCTTCGTCCATTTTCTGGCAAATTCTTCATTCGTTTGAACGAACGAGCCGAAGAGCAGAGGAAGTCCATCTTCTTCGTCCACGGTGAAATCTATCTCCTCGCTTCGAAATCGATTTGAACAAATGAATTTGATTTAGTTCATTTCATTAAACCTAAGAAAATTGAAAATTTTGTACGGGTAATTTTACCCCCAATATTACTCGAAATACCACTCTTAAATTATTCATTTCAAACAAAAAAATCTTAAGTTTCTTGAAAAACTACCAAACAATTGTAAAGTAATCTCATTGCACTATAATCTGATTACACTGTAATCAGATTATTTTACCCTCAAATTTTTCATATTTTCTTATGCCAGACAGCCCCTTGTAGTAAACTTGAAACAGAGTTTAATTTATTTTAGCAAATTTAGACTTAAATCATGTACTTGACACTGAGAAAATAGTCTACCAATGAACTACAATGTTTCCTAGAATAATTCATGATAACCTGGAATTTCATAAAGATTTAGAACAATTTTAATATTTTTGTGAAGATAGTAATTTATTCAAATGAGCGACTACTTAATAAATTTTGCTAGTTTTATTTTACTTGTATTTATTTTTAAGTAAAAATATATTTTTTAAGGGTTTAGTTTAATATAAGCATCCATTACTATGTATTGGTATTAATAAATGTTTCCTCTATATTATTTATTGTGGATCCTTTTTATTGGCATAACACCTAAATTTTACATATATAGATCCTAAACTTTGATTAGTACTTTCTCTTTGCTCGTATTAAAATACAAATCTCATATTTACTTATAATAGATTTATTAATAATGAAAAGAACTTTTATAATTGATGAAATGTTAGTCCTTTATTTGTAAATACCAAAGTTTTGGTGTTGATTATGTAAATTATCAAGTTTTACAAGTATATATGTACATAGTACTTGTATTTTTACTTAGTTTTTAATATGCTTTATCTGGCATATATTTGTCACATATATAAGATATTTATATTTAAATTTGTTCGCTTAATATAAAATGTGCATATGGTAGGAGAGAAAGAAGCAATAAGTAAAGAAGAGATGTTCGGCCATAAGTTTGGTTGAGTGCTCCTTTGGCCAATTGTTTGGTCAATTAAGAAAAAGGAACTTGCCTAATGGTGTCTAGGCTATGTGTGATCAGCATCGAGCAAGCAGATGTTGGTTGAGCAAGGCCACTTGCCGGAGAAAGGAAGGATTGGATTTATTTGTTGTGGGGAAGATGAGAGCTTCGTTTTCAATCTAGGGTGGTGGTGGTGGTGGTGATGGAAGGCTCAAAATGATTTGTGGGTTGAATCCAAAAATATTGAAAAGAATCAAAGGAAGATTTTTAACAATTTCTAGGCATTTCAATTATGGCTATAGTACTTTAATTAAAGAGTTACTATTCACTCTATAATTTTTATTAAATAAAATTTAATTACTTTAGCTTATAAACAAATTCAAAGATTACAAAATTAGCCCCAAGAAAGTAAGAAGATGTCCAAAATGCAAATAAAACTTTTATTTTATGCTTTGAATTTTATTTTAATTTTATTAATTATTAAAGTTTGAATTTTAAATTTCCTAATAAGCAATGGAGATATCATATAATTATAAAAATGGATCGTATTGTGATGTAGAGTGTTGAAAATGCTACTAAGATACTAATTTAATAATTTATTTATTTACTTATTTATTATAATTCGTAATCTCTAAATCATTTGAAATTTATAAAAAATAATTGAGAGCTCAATTAAGAAAGATTTAACAACCACTTGCTTTTATAAAACAAATATTATTATCATTATTATAATTCTCATTTTTCTCCTCTCTTTCTTACTTTTCTCTTCACTTTGAGATTTTATTCTCTCTTTATTTTAGAAACTCTCATAAATTTCTGTAAATGTCTGCTTCCCTCTATAATTATCTTCTCATTCTTCTTTATTTTAGAATCTTCTTCAATCTAGAAATTTTCAAAAACTACTAAAATTTCTAAGAAATTTTCTTTCTATTTAGAACTTTTTTCTCCTTTATTCTAGAAATTCTTCATCCTCTTTGTTCTATAAACTTTCAAAAACTTTCAAAACTTCTAAAACTTCTTAAAACTTCTCTCTTTAGAATTTTCTTCTCCTCATTTATTCTAAAATCTTCTAACAAACTTCTTTATTCTAAAATGGTCAAAACCCCAAACCAAAACCCCTCCAAGTCATCCCCTCCTCCCATCCACAGCAAGAGCACGCTGCCATTACCACCAAGCTCATCGAGGTCACCAAAATTTTCTTAGATTTTCAAAACAAAGATTCCAAATAATTGAATAGGTCCCATAACACTGTTTTGTTATATTTTCTATAAAGATATGCAAACTTAACCTTGTTTATGCTAAAATAAAATAAATATTTTAACCTATTTTTCAAATAATATTTTTAGCATATTTAAAAATATTATGACTGGATGTTCATATTCCTTTGTTCATGTTATTGCACTTCAGGAGAATTTGACAGATGTTTGCCTTCAAAATATTGTACAGTCACAACATTGTCTCCTCTCAGCAGAGATAAGCTAGTATTATATCGTTCCTTATAAATGAGAGCAACGATGCATCATATTTATTTTGAAACACCACTGGTGTTTTATACTGCAAACATGTATATTTTACATCTACATATTATTTAGATGTCAGTCTTTTGGATGATCACATCAATGCTTCAATTTCTTTATTTTACTAATTCTTTTGCTTGAATTTATTATTATTCTGAGTTTGATTTATTCTAACAAATCAAATATTAAAATTATGTACTTAACTTTGTTAACATCTTATTTTGATAATTTTCCAGAAATAAACCAAGCTTTTGAAGAATACTATATAATATATCTACAGTGAGACATACAGCAATAAGGATATTTATAATAGCAAGTATTAATATCAATATAATATGAAAAAAAAAAAATTATCATAGTTCTATAATAGTGATGTGTTATGAATCTTATACGTTAAATATATATATAAAACAATTATTTTTTTTTATCTTTCTCCTCAACTTGATTATCAATAAACTGAAAATCATGATTTTAGTAATTTAATCTGAGGTATTGAGTCCTGGTGCCCATGTAATTGTTCTATAAAATTTTCATTAAAATAATATTTTTAAATTGCACAAAACCAGAAAAGCTCCCATCCATTGCATCGAACTTTTTTTTATCTTGTTAATCACGTTGCCCTCCATTTTGTTATTATTTTATAAAATAAAAACCAAGATATTTGAACCCTAGAATTCAATCTTTTTGAAAAATTATCTTCAATTGCCATACTGTGTCACAATATTATAACTTATAATATGATTAAGAACTTACATTTTGTATAATCCACATTTTCTACTAAAATGAAACCATTTATGTTTTAGGGTAGTTCTTTATAACTCGAGTTTTGTTTTAACCTAATCATTAGTTTTATAAATAAAAAATGATTTGTAAGCAATATGTACTAAAACACTCTTCTTAAATGTTTGCAGTATAAAATGTTCATAAATAATGCAAGAAATACAAACTTCCAACAACGGTAAACAAAAAAACTTTTGATAAATAACCTTGTATTTAAGCACATATTATTGGTCCATTATGCAGTCTTTTATCTTCAATAAAAGCAATGCACATCCCTTTTTGTAAACTCTCCAAAGAGCTTCTCACATAACATCATCATTTTATTTTTAAATTGATTAAGATCAAATGAACACCTTATTTTCTCTCTACAAGTTTATTCATATAACCCTTAAGCAAATATATGACCTCCATAATCCATTTATTTAGAAATAAATCTAAATGGCTTTGTGATACCATGGTATATCATGATAATTTGTTTTCATCACTTCTAAAATTCTAAAATAAGACTGACTAACTTAATTACTCTATAGTTTGCACAATCTTATGTATTATTTTTGTACTTAGAAATAGAAAACATAACATTTTTACATTCATCTAACATCTTTTTAATTTAAAAATCATACTAACTACCTTGGAGAGTCTAAGAATTTTTTTCTTACAAAAACACTTCATTACAATAATACAGACACTATCCCTCAAGATTTTCTACTCTTTACTTTCTTTGAAGTATTCTAAAACTTAACTTTACTTACCCATCAAATAAAAAAGCACTTGATTTTGCTTAAAAGTTACTAAATTCAAATAAGTTCATCACATTATTGCAACATTCAATGAAAATAATTTGAAAATAAGTCATCCTTCAGCATAGAAGGTTCTTATTCCTAAAAAAATATCTTTGATCACCTTAGATACATCTTATTTAAGTCTCACCTTTTCTTATATCTTAATTTAGCTAACTTATATTGTGAGGACCCATGTTAGGTTGGTAACAACCAATCTAACATCGAATGCATCTTTCCACAGGATCATATTGGCAATTAGGTAAAATAGCAGTTAAACACATCCAGAGCCATTCAAGTGTAAGAAACAGTATTCATTCAATTTAAAGTATAACAATATCCAAAATGTATTACATAGCTTTCATTATACAAAAATAATTATCCCTTGAAGGGGCAACTTCCTCCAGCTGTATATGATCTGGCATTATAAAAGTAATGCCTTAGTGCACATTCTTAATACAAAGTATATTAAAAATATACTTTAAAGCAAAGTGAAAGGCAAAAATGATAACAATTGCAGGGAAAATATAATTTATTGCAAATAAAAGATGATCATGTTTCCTGCAACATAAATGTCCTTTTGTCACATGCCAAGTTTTCAAATAGGAAAGCAATGATAGCATAAAAATTCACATTTATGTTTATGTCTATGATATTATAAAGCAATAATAGCAGTTCTGATGGGCAAAACCAGAACCATGAGGTTGGGTTCATATGCATTTAAGCATAAACCTTCACCTGGGCCCCCTTAAGGGCTCCAAATGGCAATAGACATGCATTTAAGCATAACCTTCACCCGGGCCTCCTCAAAGGCTCCAGATGGCACCCTTATAGCTTCCGAGGACTAGCCCCATCCCTAACTTGTTCATGCTCCGTTTCGGAACCCTTTTGCAACATTCACAAGATACATAAACATCATTTTGTTTCTCTTACATCATTAGTAGTAAGAATAACGTATTAAGTAACAATACAAAACAGACTCAAAGCATTGCTTAAGCAGCAATAAAAGTAAAAGCATATAAAGTAATATCCAGTGTACCTTTTGTATTTTGACTTAAGAAGTTGAATCACTCACAAAATTTGTGTCTGCAAAAGTTGTATTTATAATCTTCATTAGACTCTAATAAATAATTAGTCTCTCATACGAATACATGCACAACTAAGCCTATAGTTTAATCTTATAAGTCCTTATAATTCATTAATACATTAGTGAAAGGATAACGACTAACGAATCCAATTGTGATTATAATGATTTCATAATTCCTCATTTGATATGCGTCAAAATCTAAGTAACTTAACGTGCGCCTAATTCATTATGTAGGGGTTCCAATTTGCAATGAGATGATAGTTTGCCAATAGATTCTATTATAATGCTTTAAAACACTAAGAAGTAGAGGAACATTTTCCAAGCATAGGATATTAGATGTAATCAACATGAATGAAATGAGTTTCATAAACACCCCACGATAATATTTCAAATTGTTGGAATATAAATTGCCTGTCTAAATATTTCGCTCATCAGTAAGGTCTAGAAATTTTATGATTAAGTTCAACATCTAACAAATGCTAAATTTCACTATACAAAGTTACCAAATTTTTAATCCTAAATTATCATTATTATTATTATTATTGTTATTATATATATGCATATACATATATAAATATATATACATATATATATACATTTATATATATATATATACACATATATATTTTACCCTTTTAAGAGACTCGACAGAGGAGCTCTTACCTTAAGCCGAGCGCAGAGTCGATTCGCACGGGCGCAGAGGATCGAACGATCAGCGTCGAAATGGAGGTGGGAGAAGTCGGCGCTGCATCGATTCGGTGATGGCAACCGCACGGGAGCAGTGTTCGAGCGCTACGAGCTCCTGACGTCCGTCTCTCGGCGCACGAGCGGAAGGAGGATCGAGCGCGGGGGGAAACGATCGGCTCCTACTGCTGGACTTTGACTCAGGTGCGCTTCTACGGCTTGAGTGGAAGAGAGGGAGAGGCGAGAGGAGGTAGTGAATAATCGAGGGGGTACGCGCTCGATTAAATAGGGTGTGGTGTGTGTGCGTAACGCACACCTGATTTCTTCAGCTATTTTGCGCGGATTGCGGCAAATCATCGAACATTTAAGGAAATTTGGTTAACGTTTTCTTTCCTGATAAAATCATCGATCTTAAATGCCGGCAGTTTCTAAACCTTCGTTTCCTTTCTTCTCTTCTTCTAATTTAATTCAATTTAGCATTAATTAAATTTGAAAAGACAAATTTTTAGCGGGAGGTTTTAACGGAATGAAAACTGAAATTTTGAGGAAGATTTCAACGGAATGGAAACGGCAATTTGCGGGACACTAATCGATTTCCTTATCAATGACCTAGGGTCATTACATATATAAATGAATTGCAGCAGTAGGAATATATTATTTCTCATATAACCTTTCAAAAAAGATTATCTTAGTGTTACTAACTATTCTATTAATTTTATTATCAAACAATTTAAATCTCTTCTAATTCTCATTGTTCTTGCATCTAAACAACTCTTTATATAAATTTTATTTTCCACCACTAACGACTTTCTATCAGAAGCATTCCCATAAATTCATTAAAAATATTTGTAATCAATTATGGCCATCAATCATTTGTCTAATAAGATTAACTTTTCTCTCAATGCTCATAGTCAAGCACTAAAACTATGCACTTAAATACATTTACTTTCATTTTTATGAATCAACCATCTAATCTTAGGACATAATTAATGATTATAATTCTTTTCTAATATCATCTTTAAATCTAGAATGCTAACCGAGGTTTCATCATCAAGTTTTAACTTTATAAAAATTTCCTTTGTATGAAAATAATGTGTATACAAAAATAACTTTTATAAACAATAATATCTTCTTTCTCTTAATGAGCACATGGATAATCATAAGCTAAAACAAACTCCAAAATTATTTTTTGTGATTTCTTAGTCTCTTTAAAATAAAACCACTTTAAACATCATTAAGTATTACTATTATATTTCTGCTAAACTAATTTAGATCTCAGATAATTAGCTGTTTTTTATTGATGTATTCTTTGAATAGCTCCATTTTTTCTATGCTTGCATTGAATCTAGTTAAAAATCATAAGCGTGTATAACATTAATAATCATCCCACTAATTACAATATTAAATAATATGACTGTTTTCAATTCTCAGCTTCCACTATATCATCCTTTAGTTCCTATCCAAATAATGCTCATACCAACTCTTTTTCTTTCTCATAAATGCATTTTATTTTCTAAAGATACAAAGTATTAATCTTCATTTTAATCATAATATCCACCAACTCCAAAAGTTATATGTCAAAGTACCAAAATTTCAAATTTCATCTTCTCATTCAATTCCTAGACACTTGTGTAAATTTAACACACGTCATAGCAGAAATATTTACAAACAAAAATGCAGAATAGCATGCTAATACTCTCTGTTAACTAAAAATCACAAATTTCTACCAAGCCAGTGTTCTAGTCTTCTTCAATCCCCATTACAAATCATAGCATTAACTAATGTGATAACAGAGCCTAATTCATAAAACAAAAGAGGATGAAACTAAAACTAACTGAACAAAATATTGAGCAACAAGCTAAAAACATCCCATCCATTGGAGTGCAACAGAATATCAAAAGCTATAGACCTTTGCAACCGTTTGCAAAAAACTGATGTCTAACATACTAATCAAGTTTATTGCAAGCATATAGAGTAATAAAATTAATTACCTTTAAGAAAATCCTCAATGCTCTTTCCAATGCATCGTTAGCAATCTCTCTACCACCCTTATCATCCGCAAAATCCACATAACGAATCCAGAACTCTGAGTAATTAGCACAAGGAATTAAACATCTCTCGTAAAGTTTAACAGTCTGTAAATATAAAAGGATCTTTTTAGAAGATAACCAATAGGGAGGGAAACTCTAGAAATGGTATAGCATCAAGAAAATTTTTACCCAATTAAAATTTCCTTGCTCCTCAACGAAAGTGAGATATTTATGCCAATTCTGAAGTTGAAAATCATCAAGTGGCATGATATGAAAAAAAGGTCTATGAATATGGGTCTCAAAACAGCTTATGCTTTTATCTAATTGCATTGAATTGTGGTATAATAGCTCTCCAATGGCTAAATACTTCTTCAAAGCTTCTGGACCTGCAAGAATTTCACCAAGAAAATCCACAGCATTTGAAAAGTCTGAATACACGCAGTCTTTCATGAGTGTCATTTCGCAATTAAGAACAGCTTCAGGACATGCGGCTGCTGCATTTTGGTATCCCATCTGTTCTTCCAACAGAGCAACCAACTTCTTAAAGCTGGCAACAATTAAGAACTACCATCTGAACACGTTCTCAAACTAAGAATAGCATCAAAGGAATGAAATAGTTCAAATAAAATCAAAAGTATAAAAGAAAAACACAAGAACAGCCTCAACTTCAGAACTGATGCATTACTTAATTTAAATTAAATACAATCAAATTTCACCAGCTAAACTAGTAAAAGAACAAATGCCTGACAAACCATGAAGTTAAAATCATATGCATGATTGAAAAATTTTTATATTAGAGAATAAAAACAAAAAAATCCGATCAATACCTTTCATAATAGTTTCGCAGCCTTCTTGTAGGAAACCTTAAAGTGTTAATATAAATATGAGCTAATCGTTTCCACTGCTTTTGACAATATTCATATTCAATATAAATATCCCATAAGAGATGGCACAAGTAGTCCTTATGAACATAAGATAAACCTCTCTCAAACAGCCTGCATAGCAGAATGAAGGTCAAAATCAAAGTTATATGGCAACAGAATACATGCAAGTAATTTGAATTACCTTCTAACATCTGCAGGATCTTCAAAAGATAATGTAGCAAACTTACAATAGCTAACCCAGAGGTGAATAGAGTGTGAAGCTATCTTCACTGCCCGTTCATAGACATCCTCCACGTCATTCATAGTGCAGAGCCGTGCCTTATGCCCTGCAAATCTTGTCCAGTACCCATAACATAAAGGATATTCGGACAAAAAGGAATCATACACAATGCAGATCTTTTGCATGTCATCCTGTTATCATTGCAAAGTATGATCACATGTTCTGCACATTAAAACCTCCATGCTAATAGAGAACTGTAAAATGTGAAATATAATGGAGAAGTAGCATGAACAATCAACAAGCAAACGCTAGAATACAAAATCAGTTCTCCTTGCACATAAAATTACCAGGTCAAGCATTTTATAGAATAGATACATAACATCAAAAATTGATACAACATTTCTGAAACTAACAATTCATTTCACAATAAAATAAAACGGCAAAATACAAGTTAATTAAATATAGGACCAAAGTAACAAGTGAAGAAGATTTCCTACTTTCAAGCACACCTTCTCATCCTACTTGCAATACCTCCTCCCGAACAAAAATCACTGCTACGTTCAAGCAGAAACAACAACAATAACAACAACAAGCCTTAAACTCATTAATTGAGGTCGACAATATAAATCATTTATTTTCATTGTGCACCATTAAACAAAAGCCCCTCTCTAAATTCTAATTGAAGAAGATCCTGGCTAACAGTTTCTACGTCTTGTCGGTATTCCTCTTCCTCTTTCAAGGAAAAATTCATGTACTCAAAAACCAAAGAGCCAATAAAGTATAGAAATCACTGCTACTATCGCGCAGAAACAAAAAACCAAAAAAGAAAATAAATGGTTACCAAATTAAAGAAAGTACAGGCATTTAAAATAAAAGCTTTCAATAGCATTCATAAACTTTCAAATTTCCAGACAATAAAATCAAAGAAAAAACCCAATTGAAAACTTTTTAGCATCGTCAGATTAAAAAATGTGAGGCATGAGTTTTCTCTTTAGCACAATATTAATCATAAACCCCTGGCGCATTGGAATGGAACTAAAATTAACTTTGCAGAGACGGAGAGATTAGTTTACTAAAAGACTTCTAATTTAGTCAGAGTGTGTTGAGCAACATTTAGGAAGAACCTAAAATAACATGGAGATTTTTAAGGCGAAAAAATATGATCATAACTTCATAGGTTTGATAAGCATAACTAGACGACGCACTTACAGGTGATGAATCCTCAATTTCTGCTATGAGCAACAGCCAGTCATTGAAGCTAGCTTCATTACTTTGTAACAATGCTTGAACCCTATTTTCAACGGAGTCAACTGCACAAAAAGGAACAAAAGTAAAAAATTTCATATGCATTTCTAACAGCAAGTTGCTTAAGCAACTCAAGCTTATGTGTGATGAGTAAGTAATGGTATCCAGTTCCTCAATTTCGACAATAAAGAGTTATATGGTTCGAGGAAAAAGAAATCCTAAAGTGATCAAGTGTGCAGGTAAATACTTAATAGATGTTTGAAATATTTACAGTGTAATTCAATTTTGATGCCAGTATGGGAACAATCAAAATTACAAAATAACAAAACAAATAAGAAAAGCATTTCTACTAGGCCGGCATGGGACAAGAGAGGCCGGAGAGAACCTAGAAAAGGCTTGGTACGCTGCATTTTTTTTTAGCTTGCGGCATCATGATAAATAGCAAGGACCCTGCCACAACTAGCAAGGTTCGATGGTGATCGTCTGAGGCTGTAAGGATTAAAGATTTAGTAAATTCGATGGTAACAAAATTAAGTGAGTTTTCAAAAATCAAGCCAAATTTTAATTTATTTCATTTAAATGTTTGTTGCGTGCAATCATCTCATAAATCCTGTTTATTTAGACTAAAAACCTTAATTCCAATAAAAATCCTTAAAACTTGTGCTGCCAAACAGCCACCAAACAAGTATAAAAGTAAATTACAAGTAAGCTTATTACTTTACGTCTTTTAGTAAAACAAAGAATCCTTAAGTAATAACCTTGAATTTCTATCGACAAATATATTTCCTTGCATTTTAAAACTCTTATAATGAAATTTATTTAAAGAACAACCATTTTGCACAAATTTAAATCCAAGCTTCTACATAGAGCAAATTTTGATGCTTAACAGCACCATCTCTCCCACATCAAGCCTTGTATTATTAATTATCATAAGTTTGATATCAAATATAATTATCAGTAGATCCCCAGCATCCACTAATACCTGACTTAATCTCAGCCACAGATTGATAATAGCCTACAGCTATATATACCTATGTAATACATGCAATGTATGAACGAAAAATATATGATATTAGTGATTCTGATTCATCCGTTTTCTCTCGATGTCCCTCCGCTTTCTCTTGATGTTTCCCTCCTTCAGCGCCTTTCCCGTGGTATCAGAGCACGAACTCGATCTCACGCACATCCTCGATCAAGGTCTCCCTTCAACCAGAGTGTAGCTTCAAATCCTGCATCCTTTTCTTCCTTTAGCGAGCTCACGAGGACGATTTTGCACCCTTGATCAAGATCTCCCTTTGGCGAACTAGTGAGGACGACTCCGCTCCCATCTCATACCTGCGATTCCACTAATCATTACAATCTGAGAAGATCTACCACTAATGGAGTCCATGAATGTCGACTCCCAGTCCTACGACAGCTCCAGCTCCCGAAGATACGAAGTCAATGATTAGATAGTCAAATATAATGTCTTCTTTGACTTAGAATATTAAGAGAATTAAACATCGAATCAAAGATGAAGCTAGGTTGCCGGAAGAGTTATATTTTTTTTCTAAAACCTTAGCTTAGAGAATCTTATGAAATTATAAGAAAGGCTAAGTCTGTATCTGTGGAAGGAAGAAGGATCTCAAATTCTTGATGTCTAACATCAAGAATATAATTCATACTCCCCTCATCTCAGAAAACTATCCAATATGGCGTGCTCAAATACTCCAACTATTCAACGCCAACAATGTTCACAGACATTTAGACGGTATCCATCTCCCACCTCATATCAACAATCCAAGGTATGCCTCTTGGACCATCACCGATAGAAACCTCATTGCTGCTCTCCATTCCACCATCTCTCCCTTGATTCTCCCCTACATCCTGAAACTAGACACATGCAAAGAGATATGGCTTACACTAGAAAAATGCCTCCAGTCTACAAATCATTCCAGAGTCATACAACTTAAGAACAAATTACACGTCTCCCTAAGAGACATATCCATGTACGATTATCTATCTAAAATCAAATCATTGGTGGATAAAATTGTTGCAGTCGGACCTAAGGAAGACACAGAAGATATCATTTTGTATGCATTAAATGACCTTCCCGCTACTTACCAGGCATTCAAAACAGCCATCCAAAGTAAGCTAAATCCTACCAGCCTAGATGATCTATACTCCCTGCTATGCAGCAAATAGATAAATGTGCAGCAAGATCTCCATAAGAAGATTCAGCAGATTAATCAACCTACTATCATCTCTCAACAGCACCTGTCGTTGTTCAACAGCCGAGTCAGAGGCCACGGCAAGGTAAACAGAGGCAGAGAACGTCTACCTTTCAGAGGGGGCACACAAAAAACATATAAATCCACATTCATTGAATGTTAAATCTACAACAAACCAAGCCACTTGCTGAAGAATGTTGGCATCGACCAGACACAAACTACAACCATCCAAATCAGCCCCAGCATCAACTAACAACCCTTCGCACCGATGGCATAGCAGATTACAGCTAGTATCTTGACTCTCGAGCGTCCAATCACATCACCAACGATCTCAATAACATATCCATAGCTGAACCATATCAAGGAAAAAATCGTGTTACCGTCGGAAGTGTTCAAACTCTCCATATCTCCAACATGGGCAAAAGCATCTTACCCACACCTCCCCATAAGTTTCCTTTGACAAACATACTTCATATTCCACAATGCCAATACAACCTCCTTTCAATTCATTAACTAACATCTCACAGCCCATGCTTCATACTATTTGTAACGACCCAAAGTCATTATTTTGCAAATTAGGTCAAAATCCTGCCTTAGGAATCAGGATCCCGGGGACTTTCATTTTAGGGCAAACAAAATTACCAATAGATAGAAACAATTTTAAAGATCAAAGTGCCATAATTTGGGAGAAATCCGATTAACAGAAGCTCCCATTCTATTTTCTGAATTATTTAAAATTTAAAAATCAAGAACATTGAAATGTGTGTCCGAATTTATCGTATTCAGTGTCGTTGTGTTAAGTATATTATTTGAAGGCTGCTCGAGAAGTTTCATCAAATTCTGAGCGTCGAATTTATCATGGTTAATTTTTGAAGTTTTTAAACCTCAAAAATTAATATAAAATAAAATATTACTCCAAATCGAAAATTTTCGGTGCGAGGGTGTTCGTCATGTCGTAACACACATCGGTGCCAAGTTTCGTTGTATTTGGACGCTGAACGACGGAAAAAAAAACGAAAAATTTAGCTTTAAGTATTTTTTTTATCTTCCTTTTTTTCTCTTCTTTCTTCCTTCCCCATTCACCCGACCCTCCCCCAACCCGCCTTGCGACAAAGCCTGCAGACAGAAACTTCCGCCTGCCAGGAGAGCCCGCCTGCACCGTTTTTGGCGCAGGGTGCGGTCGGCCCCCTCAGCCGAACCCTCTCCAGCCCTCTCCTCTATAAGTAGAGGCCCTCCCCTCCCCCTCTCCTCCTCACCAACACACCAGCCAGCTTCCTCTCCCTAGCCAGCTTCTTCTCAGCCAGCCAGCTCCCTCTCCGGCTGAACCAGCAGCCTCCGGCAGCTCCGACAGCTAGCAAACAGCCAGCCCCCTCCTTCCAGCAGCCTCCGGCAGCCCCCGGCAGCTCCGACAGCTAGCAAACAGCCAGCCCCCTCCTTCCAGCAGCCCCCGGCAGCCAGCTATCAAGCCGCCAAACCACTCAGTAGCCGCTACTAGCCAGCCTCTTGCCGCTGCCACCTCGGCTAGCCATCCGGCTACCCGTTCCAATCTTCCTTTGTTTTCCGACAATCCCAAAAACTAAGGTATGAGAAGTTGTAAACGGAAGAAATTGAAAAGAGCGCTTTCTTACTAACCTTATATGCATTGTTATACAAATTTTATTAGTCATTCGCATTTTAATCATTCTCATTAATTAATAATGGGAACAATTCAAAATGCTATAAATGACTACTATTTCTATTTTTAAGTATTCTTTTCATTTCTATCGTTACTTTTTAATACAGTAATATTATTATGAAATACGGACTTAAATTATTATAAAGGAAAAAGATAAAATAAAGAATAAATATAAAAATCACGAAATATCGCGTCACTTTTAATAGAGACTAATTTAAAGAAATATTGGGGACTTAAATGCAGATTGAGCGAACTGTCACTCATCCGAACTTTTGAACTCCTGAACTTAAAGACTAAAGGTACCCAGTATATGACTTGCATTACATCTTGCATTTTTCTATTACTGCTATGCTTCGCGTATTTGCTTTGAGCCAAATTTATTTGAAACTTGGTTGGTTGTCTGGAACCAACGTAATATCATTCGGGGTTATTACCAGAAAATAACATCAGTATCATTTGAGGTTGTTACTGGAAAAATGACATTAGTAATATTCGGGGTTGTTGCTGGAAAAATAACATCAGCAATATTCGGGGTTGTTATTGAAAAATGACATTAATAACATTCGGGATTGTTGCTGGAAAAATGACATCAGTAATATTCGGGGTTAGTTACTAGAAAATGATATCAGTAACTTTTATTTTGTGATAAATACTTGTTGCAGGAAAATTGCTTGTTTATTTTGCGCGATTGCCTTACCTATCCTGCATTTTATTTCCATCTTATCTCTACTAATCGCATCTCTTAAGAATGTAATTTGTTATTGTGTACTGCTGTACTTAGAGTATTCTTTAATTACTGGGAATTCAAATCCCGATATTGATTTCTGTACAATACCAGGTCAAGTGCTCCTATGGTATTACATGTAAGAACTATAATGCTTAAAATGTTCAGCTGCCGATAAGATCCACGGCGCTATTTTTGCTTGTTTACCTTTCATCATTTTCTTTATTTTTTTACTTTTGTACGAGGAGTGTTGAAAAGACCTTATAAAGTGAACATTGAAATAAATGAATAATATCTTTTGGCTTTTGTATGTATATGCTCTTTTTCTCTCAAGTTACTCAATATGATCATGCGCTAAATGAACACCCGATATCAAAACGGTTTCCGCAGAACTGACCTCGGGCCTTCACACTATTTGACCTAACGAGTTTATCATAATAGATTTTCAAAAGAACACCCCTCTTTTTAATGGTCGTTGCATCAATGGGCTCTGCACCATCCAGCCTTCACAAGAATCTCCACCTTCAAAGATTCTAAGATCATCTTCAATACCAAATGTTTCCCCTTGGCATCAACGGCTAGGACATCCAAGTTCCGACATCCATCATCTTCTCCGCAAGCAAATTCCACACATCGGCAAAGGCTACTTTACATTCTTGTGTTCTATATGTATCTCCGCAAAGCATCATAAACTTTCATTTCCCAAATTCATCACTAGAAATTATGATGTATTTGAACTGTTCCTACCCTAACCATTTCTAATGAAGGTTATAAACTCTATGTTATCTTTGTGGATGATCACTCTCGCTTGGCTCTTTCCCTTAAAGTTACTTGTGCTCTCCTCCAAATAGCCACCCTACCCGAAAGCTTATGTGCTCATGCTACACTCACCTCCACATACCTCATAAATCAACTACCTTCCCCAAACACTAACAATATCTCCCCATGTCAAATCTTCGATTGTTTATGCTTTCCTTTTCTCCTTCCCACAAAAACATCCAAACTTGGACCACTAAGTCTACCCTGCATATTTCTCAATTACTCTCCAAACCACAAAAGGTACATATGCTACAACCCAAAAACAACTACTCTAATCTCCCGATATATGAAATTCATCGAAAACGTGTTCCCTACTACTCTACATTCACCAAATCCGAGACCACCACAAACCCATCACAACAATCCATACAAACACCTAACTCTTGTTCCAACCCCTACAAATCCAACAAAAACAGCAACCAAACAATCTGACTTTCCAATCGAACCATCCAAACTCCCTCCAATGCCACCACAACACATGAAACTTCACCCATCAACACTCCAATCTCTTCTCAGCCAAACTCACCAATTGCTTCCCAAACCAAACAGCCTCCACCTGCAAACCTCGAATCCAATCCTGCATCAAAACCAACAGCCCCCATCTCCACTCACCCCATGCAAATACGCTCAAAAACCAGTACCTTAAATCCAAAATCAATATTCAACCTCCTTCACACATCACCTCAACTAGACCCCGCCCGTACACTGTCGCCGTCAAATTGGAGCACTAGAGACTTTCCATGAAAGATAAGTATCAAGCCTTGATAGATCAGCAACCCTGAATCCTCATACCATATCATAACATTCTTGGCAGTAAATGGGCATACCGGATGAAGCTCAAAGACGATGGCACCGTGGCTCGCTACAAAGCCCGAGTAGTGTCTCAACATTTTAAGCAAAACTATGGCATTGACTACCTTGAAACATTCAACCCAGTTGCAAAAATTCCAACAATACAGGTCCTACTCACAACCACAACCATTACCAATTGCCAGTAATTCAACTAGACGTATCCAATGCCTTCTTACACGGGCAGCTAACAAAAACATTTTACATGAAAAAACCAAAAGGATTTGAAGATCGCAACTTCCTCAACCATGTTTGCTTACTAAGAAAAGCAATATATGTCCTGAAACAATCGTCGCATCAGTGGTACTCCACTCTCACAGAATTTCTTCACATCAAACGGTTCTGCACCAGCAAAGCCTACCCTTCCCTACTAATCCTTGACAATAAATATGTCTGCATCTATGCCTTGGTGTGTACGTAACGACCTACTGATCATAGGTCTGAATCAAACAGCCCTCGGCTCTGTTGTATGTCTCCTAACGTAGAGGTTCAAAATGAAAAATTTGGGAAAGCCCGCTACATTCCTTGGCATAAACATTACACACTCTGAAACCAGTCCTATGCTATGCCAAAAAACACCAACAGATCGAGCATTCTGAAAAATGCAGGAATTGAACAGTGCAACACAACCTCAACTCCCATCGCCAGCTCAATGCCAAAATCGATATTTTCCATACCCTTTAGCCACCCGAAACTATACAAACAACTGGCCAAATCCCTACAATATCTTATTATTACAAGACCGGATATCAGCCTAACAATCAACAAAATATGTCAGCACATGCACAACCCAACTTAATCACACTTTGAACAGCTCAAACAAATCTTAAGATATCTCAAAAGCACCCTCCACCTAGAGATACCAATCAACCCAAAGAACATGCAACTTCAAGCTTTTGCTCGCTCAGATTCAAACTCCCCACAATGAAAACGATGGCTCGTTTGTAGGAGAATAATAACAACCAAGCAAATCCCCAACGTCCAATAATACCTGACTCTGTCAGAGCCACCGATTGATAACAGCCTACAACTATATATACCTATGCAATACTCGCAATTGTATGAACGAAAAATATACAATATCAATGATTCTGATTCTCTAACTTTCTCTTATTGTTTACCTCCTTCTGCGCCTTTCTCAATCATCGCCACTTCTAAAACATCTTTATAGCAATTGATTCATTTATGAAACATTAAGTAAACAATTGCATTCACGGCAATTGTGACCATTAAAATTTATGAGCTAATAAAAGTTTCCAAGCACTAAAACTTGAATTTTAAATTATTTAGCATTGCTAGAGGCATTGCCTAGCTACTATAGTTCATAAAAATAAAATAAGAAAAATTGAAAGCACAAATCTCTAAGAGATCAAGGTTGAGTTTGCACAATTTTCTGGTTGTTGTAATTTATTAAAACTCCCTTGATCTGATTTTTAATACTTTGAGAACTATTTAATATCTGCTTTTTAAAGAAAGAAATACCTCAAAAAACAGTTTTTGGTAAACAATTTTTAAAGTGTGGCTTATATATTACTTAGGTATTGAAACTTGTTGTTAGTCTTGGATCCACTCCACCATCACCATTTTTGCTTGCTAGGCAATTGCCTTATCCGCCAACTATCGATCGACCACAATTGCCTATTAAACATCATGCACTGTCCTATAACAGCATTCAAATAGCAACAACAACAATATCCTCTACAACAAATATGACACAAAATAGAGCCATATTCAATGCATATGACACAAAATCATAATAATTAGCAAGTCAGTACACAAACTATGAAATTAGCACTAATTCTATCAAATCGTGAAATATCCTCCCATAGCCGTCAGACCAGCGCCACCTTATAAACCCTTTACCCTAAACCTCCAAATGAGGGATGTCTCTACCCTACGAAGAAACTAACGCAAAACACTATCGATTCCCGCATGTCAGATCATTATGAGTTCTTTCTCAAGCCTCAATTTTTCCTTATAGACAAAAAACTAATATACGAGAAAGCAACAGCATACCGTGATCCATGCACGTGTCTTCAAGTGCTCCATCTTTCCTCATTGGATACACCTCTACCTTTTCTTCCACGCTCAAAACAGCCGCTGGGCGCAGGCTCGCGCAGTCTTAAAATTTGTTCGCCGTGTTTTAACCCGAGGAGTGATGCGAGTTAGATTAAATTTCGAACTATTGTACATTTGTATAATTAGAAATTAGATGAAAATCCTCGACTTTTTCGAGGCTAAATTTTTAGCGCCATTATGAGCAAATAAATAGAAAAACTAATTAAATTTAGATAACTAATGAAAATTAGATAAATATAATTTTGATCCATAAATTAAAATGTATCTCATAAATTTCATATAAACAAATAAAAATGATGCCTTCTCAAAAAAAGTTTGTATATTTATTAGTTATAATAGCAAAATTTGTTATAAATTTGTATTTAAATTTTAAAATAGCCAATAAAATATTTGATTTGTATACACTAAACTTATTTATCTTCTTAAAACTTAATTTTGAGATTTAATAGATTATAAATTAGTTATGCTAAATTGATAGAAAATTTTTCATTTGATTTTAAAACTTTTTTACTTTAATTTTTTTTAATATTAAACTTACTAATAATATGATAACTAACTTAAACTAACATGAACTAATAATTAATATTTATGGGGAATTTATAACTATTTGGAATTATTCAGTGTAAAGTGGTTTTTGGAATTGTGTTAGAGTATGCAACTACAGAGCTGGCTGAATCCGCACACATAAGATGGGCCCAAAACAAACACTTAATAAGGCACATTTATAATGATTCAACTAGTATAAGGGCTTGCATCCACTTTGGGAAGATGTGACCTCCCAAATCTTTGTATGTTTTTTAATATTATAAATTATAATGTGAGTATTGTAATCTATGTTTATTTATAGCTTAGGAGGAGTTGGCAAGAGAGTTTATGAAAGAAGCTTGTGCTGGAATCAATAGAGAATCACTCAGCCAGCCAATTATTCTTGAACCAAACGAATACAGAAGAAGCTTGTGAACCAAAAAAGCCAAAGAGAGAGAGCTGACCAAAAAATGAAGCCCCCTATCTAAGAACTAAGGTGTTTTTTTATTGGTAAGCGTCGGTCTAGATCAATCAAGCATTGGTGGAGTCCCTGCATTATCCTAGTGTGGTGCATTATGGCAAACGTGACACGATGATGACGAATGTGGTGCATTGATGACAAATATTGTGGGCATAGCACTTTTAGTACATGTGGAGACTAGTTGGCCATATGGTAGGTGGTGATGTATTTAATAATGACCACTAATAATGAAATCGACATAATTTTAAAAGGCTTTCAATCAAAGGACTTGTGGTAGATCGCTCATTTCAAACTATAGATAGGCTAGTATCATCTAGTGTTGATACAAATAAGTTGGCATACTATGTCTAAGTGACTTGTGTTGTTAATATTAGACTTGCAGCTATCATATAGTGTGTTTTTTCTATTAAAGTGTATGGCTCTTGGGTTTTCCTTCTTTTTTTAAGTGTGGCGACATAGGGAGAAGTGCCAACGACTTCTACAACTGCTTATGGGGACGCGACTAATGTTGAGAAGGTTCACAAGTACTCGAAGGATGAGGATGATGTGATTTTTCTTAAACTATCGCACTACACAGCAAAATCATTTCATAAAATTTGTTTTAAGTACCATTAAAATTACAAAATAAATATTTTAAATACATTATTAATCATTGTCTCGATTTTTTTTTTAATTCATATTCACATAAAATTGTTGGTTTATAAAGATCAAATTTACATCATTTATTTATAATTGGCTTTTGCAACCAAGTGAATTTAAATCATTTTGTTATTTTATTTGAAGAATTAATATTCAGAATATTTGTTTTAAAAACTAATGATTTGCTTCTAAGAGAATATATTTGAAACAATGTTGCTAGCCAAATTTATATATGATGTTTGATTTCTTAGGAAGCCATTCAATCAAGATATTATGTCAATTGATGCCTCTAATGTTTGAACAAAAATTGCTACAATACTTTCATCAATATTCTCATCAATGTCAACATCAATTAAAGTTCTAATCATAATATTTAACTTATAATAATTAAAATTTGACAAAATCAAAATTATAAATAAAATAATTAATTAAATATTATTGAGATATTTATGAGAGTATTTAAGCATTTTCATATTTGAATAGCTAACCCATTTTGATTGATGTGATAAGCAAATATATTTATAATATATATATATATATATATATATATATTTATTATTATTATTTTTTTCTTATGTGTATTGACCGATGAGATTTGAACCCATGACCTGGGATAATAAATCCTGAGCCTCAACCACTAGGCTACAATACCATTCAAGAATATATTTATAATATATATGAGAAATGCTATTAAACCCGCTAACGTGACACTAAATAAAACTCATTCAATGAGATTTGGATATTATTTCACTACAAACTTTAAAAATATGATTTGTATTATTTTAATATACATAAATACACTAATAAAATAATATCCAAATTCATTGAATGAATTTTTATAGGTATCATATCAATAAGTTTAAATAATATTTATATATATATATATATATATATATTAAAGTATATTAATATTGTAATGAAGTGCACTAATCACAACCAGCACAAAAAAAAAAGAATAAAAGAAAAAAAGAAAAAAAAAAAAAAGAAAAAAAAGAAAAGAAAAGATACATGACTAAAATATTGAAGAGAAATATTTATGGTTGAGTAAAATGATTAAAATGAAGGGCCAAAAAAAGTGAGATCGTATTAATATGTATGCTTATGTGTACAGACAATTAATTGTTTAGGAGCCCCCTCCTTACATGAGCATACTCTGCTACGTCGAAAGAAGTGATGGATACAAAACAAAAAAAAAAAAAAAGAACAGATGGAAAATAGAGGTGATGGGAGTTTCCTGAAGCGCTGCTTTAGTGCATGAGCGTAATGCCTTATCAACCAAAAGGCACATAATTCTTTAATTGGGACAATTCATAGGCTAGAAATCAATGGAAGAAGAGCCCTTTGCAGATCCAGAACAGGAGCCGGCAGTTCCATAGGAAGCCCCACTTGATCCTTCTACAGGAGCCTGAGTCAACCTTTCCAGGACCAACAATCTACGCCGATGAAGCTTTAACGAAAATGTGCTTGCCTCTAGGATGACTGGAACCTGCATTTTTCAGTCAAGAACGATTACATATATCACCATCTGAAAAAGAACTGCATTTGAATAAATTATCAATATGGCTTTATGGTCATGTTTCTTCTTTGACACTGAAATATTTAATAGAGAGCTCACCGCCTTGAAAAGCTTTACAATATAAGAAAAATTATGAGTAAATATTCTATAAAATATGTATAGATATACATGAGGGTTTTCTCCAATCAAACAGAAAGAACGCGACCCTCAGCTTAACCATAATCTTATCTTTCTCACCACTAAAATCCTCACCCACAAGAGAGGCTTCTACAATATACATCGAGTATAAAAGTTAAAATTCTATATTACATTTAGCTGCAAGAGGGCTTTCTCAAATCTCAGAAAAATACAAATCTTATCTTCTAATTAATAGAGTCCTGGATTCATGAGCAAGTATAAAGAAAATTCAAGGAGCCAGCATAAGAAGATACTTGAGAGCTGATCTGAGCCACTTTGTGCACATGCAAAAGGCCAACCATGTCCTGGTACCCAGTCAGAAGCTTAGCTAAATCCTGGTCATCATCTATTTAAAAAAAAAATTTACAATAAGCTCAAAGAAACTAGTAATTAAATTTATCAGCTGTTCAAATAAAAAAGAAAGATTCGGGGTATGATGTAAGCAGAGGAATATGCCTGGAATAGCTGTAACAGAGATAAGCGTATCTGCCAAGTGCTGCCATCTCTTAGAGAACGAAGGCAGAAGAATAGAACTTGGAAAAGTTAAGACAGCAACTGATTTAGAAAATTGCACCATTGCTTTCAAAGATCTGATAAAAGAAACCATGTCCCAATCCTGTAATATTTAGCCACAAAAGTGAATAGAAAAAATAAATAGATCATTATATAAGCTACGGAACAGCAGCAATAGTAGAATTGAACACGCACAGAGTATCCACATTGTGGAGCACATAGTGATTGTATAGCTATGCGACCAGCAAATCCAACACCGCCGTCATTTCTACACAGAACAAAGATACGAAGAAGATTTAAAATGCTAAAACCATTAAAGGTGTAAAAAAATCGGGGCAAGGAGAATATGGGGTTTGAAATCTCGGTGAGATGGTATTTGAGACGAAGAACTGTGAACCTTAATTCAATAGTATCCCAAGAAATTTGAAGGTTTAAAAAAGGGCTTATGCACTTAATGGAACCGTTATGATGCGATGAACATCTCAAAACTTATTTGAATCTCGATCAATAGCCATAGATGGAAAATTTAACCCACACAGTAAACCCTAGGGGATGGGCCTCAGTGAACTAAGGACTAGTCGAACCAGTGAGGTAGCCATATGGCTTTTGACACCCATGTGTTCACCTCAGTGAGGATAGTATTTTGGTGCTTGAATTAGGGATTGGAGTGCTTTATTAAGGAAGTAATTGCAGTTGGAGATAAACAATAACTAATAACTAGACTATTATTCATCATGAAATCACAAATTTTGGCTGGTTTATAGACCAATGGCCTTTTAAACCTAAAATATAATTATCCACAAGAAAGGTTACAGTGGCCTCAAGTTAATAGCACAGCGCGAAATCTGGGTGATGCAACGCAGCATTTGGGAGACAACTACGGCAGATAATACAGTAAATTTCAGAATTTAATATGGAAACCAAACCTCAGATTTTACAACTCAAAACACTCAAATCTTCGCAAAACAAAAAAACATACTATCTAAACAGATTCTCTTAAAAACCCTAGTTAATAATGTTTACATTTAGCAGAGAAATCACAACAAAGATTTTGAAAAATAGGCACATACCCAGATAGTTTAGATAAAAATGAGGAGCAGTGGTCACGAAGAGGTGTGAGATTAGAAAATTTTAAAAGGGATGCACATTCAATGTTTGGCGAACTTAGTAAATGTCTTTCCATAGACTTCCGAAGATCAAAATTGCTGCTGAATTCCTGTTGAACATCTGCATGCAGCAAAGAAATTAATATTATTATTTTCATTCAAGTTATAAATTTCCCCAAAAGTAAATGCATAAGACCCTCATTCAATATTTGAAAAAAAAATATTGCCAAGATTGTAAACTACTTTTTGTCTATTTATGGCATGAAGATCTGGTATTTATTACAAAAAATATATTCTTGAAGATATTCTCTATTATTGCATATTCGTTTCTTATCTCTTTCCCAAATATTTGCTTGTGTGAGACAAGAATTGAGCACCGACAGATTTGCACATTTTCTCCAAACACTGAAGCGAGACTGAGAATAGAATTCTGGCTTCCTGACTTTATCAGTGCTGGGGAGCAATCCATAAAGAGCACTGGCTTCTTTCCATCGTGTCAAATTACGAGTTTTATTTGAGGCAACATTATCTGCTTGCTTTAAGAAAGTTTACAATTTTTTTATATTATTTGGGAAGCCGCACCTTAGCAGCATTTTAGCTGCTTTGTTAAAAATTTATCAAAAGCTTTGTTTGGGATTGTTTCTTAACTATTGTGCTTTATAAGAAATTGTCTCATATCTAAGGGAATGTTGTGGGGTTCAAGAGGCACATGAAAATTTAACTTCCCCAAAACTCCACTTTACAAAGCAAAATAATAATGTCCTTTCAAGAAATTAACGATGTTCCTCTAAAAGTGTAGAAAAGTTACTGCACCCATAGCGCACAGTGTAATGACCCATGTTAGGTTGGTAGCAACCAAACTAACATCGGATGCATCTCTCCGCAGGATCATATTGGTGGTGAAGTAAAATAGCAGTTAAACAAACATCCAAAGCTATTCAAGTATAAAGAACTAACATTCATTCAATTTGAAATAAATAGCATCCATAATTTATTGCATAAATATCATTATACAAACATGATTATCCCTAGAAGGGGTAGTTAAAATTCGTTAATTTCCCGCATCATGCCTTTAAACTATATCAGCCTCCTCCAGTTGTATCTGATTTGGTATTATAAAAATAATGCCTTAATGCATATTCTAAATACAAAAAATATTAAAAATATACTTTAAGCAAAAGCGGAAGTCAAAAATGATAAAAATTGCAGAGAAATATAGTTTATAGCAAAAAGATAATCATAATTCCTACAAAATAAATATTCTTTTGTCACATGCCAAATTTTCAAATGGAAAAATAATAATAGCATAAAAATTCATATTTATGTTTATGTCTATGATATTATGAAGCAATGATAGCAGTTATGATGAGCAAAGCCAGAACCATAAGGCTGGGTTCATATGTAATTAAGCATAACCTTCACCTGGGCCCCCTTAAGAGCTTCAAATGATAATAAATATGCATTTAAGCATAACCTTCACCTGGGCCTCCTTAAGGGCTTCATATAGCAATAAATATGTATTTAAGCATAACCTTCACCTGAGCCCCCTCAAAGGCTCCAAATAACACTCTTATAGCTCCCGAGGACTAGCCTCGTCCCTAACCTATTCATGCTTTGTTTCGGAACCTTTTTGCAATATTCACAAGATACATAAACATCATTTTATTTCTCTTACATTATTAATAGTAAGAATAATACATTAAGTAGCAACACAAAACAAGCTCAAAATGATGCTTAAGCAGCAACTGATAGTAAAAAACATAAAAATAATATCCAGTGTACCATTTGTGTTTGACTTAACAAGATGAATCACTCACAAACTCGATGTATCTGCAAAAATTATAATTGAAATTCTATTAAACCTTGAAGGTATTTGCTTGCTCTATGAAAGTTAATATTTTTATTTATAAGCTTTTGGTTAATTATGAATCTTGTGATTCTTTGTTCCTCTTGATTTATGATGCATATAAAGAAATTATCCGAGTTAATATAAAAAATCAGTATCATTAATATTGGTGAAGCAGTTTTCTATAGTTTTGAATAGTAGCTAACATAATAGTTTTGAATATACTAGCTTGACCATTACTAAAATAATAAATTCCTCATTTATTGGTCTAATCTTGATTCATAAACTTAGCATAAAGATAGTTGAAAGTTACAGTAGTTCTTAAATACTGCCCACAATTTTCTCAGCTCAAAATTTAATGCACCTAGTTATAAGTTCAACCTTTCTTTAGTAGTAATTTAAATCCATTCATATTTTATTTAATATGAATTGCAAAGTATATTCATAAGGATTTTATTTCAAAGTCTGAATTAGATATTTTGCCTAACATTTTGTAACATGATATTTAATTATTTTACAATCGTAGGTATTTGGAATACCCAAAAATTTATAATAAGAGCTAACGTCACTAATTCTGTTTCATAAGTCTTATAATAGAATAATTTAATGATTAAACTAAAGCTGAGATTCGATATTTAGGGTTTGCTAATAATTACCTGAAAAATAAATGTTGTTAGCTTTTTGATCCAGCATATAATAGATTAATTGAATGATATTACTCATGTGATAATCGAAATATAAATCTTAAAGCCAAACTAATTTATTCTATTCTAGTTTTATTATCAACTTAAATATTCATTTGCTAATACCTAATTAAGTGCCTATATAAACATGGAAGCAGTAGAGCTTCTTACCTGCTGCAGAAATCGGCGCAGAGAAGGGTTGACACAGAGAAGGATCAGGCGGGCAAGGATTGGGTGCAGGTAAGAAAACCGAGCGGAAAGAAGGGGTCGAGCGCAAGGAGAAGGTAATCCGCAGAGGCGGAAGAGTCGTGTGAGGAGGATTGTGCATACGTGCAACGCTCCCGTCGGCTCTCGCTGCTGATTGCGCAGACCGCTCCTGCCGACGTGTCTCGTCGCCGACTCAGGCACGCTCCTATGGCTCGAGTGGAAGAGAGGAAGAGTGATTCGAAGGCTTTGTGAGGATGGAGAGCAGCTTTCGGACTTAAATAAGGCGTAATGCACGCCTGTGCATTGGCTGGGAAAAAGCGCTGAAACGAGCATAAGTTACGAGAAATAAGGAAATCGCGTGATCACGGGCTGAAGGTTCCTGATAGAACCGTCGGTCTTAATTGTTGATAGTTTATAAGACCTTCGTTTCTTGTTTTGATTATTCGCGCTTAATGGCAATTTAAAGTTTCTTATTTCAGCTTGAATGAATATGAAAACTTTCTATAATAAGGATTGTAATTGAAAATCAAAATTTAGCGAGAGTTTTAACAAAAAACTGAAATCTGCGGGAGGATTTTAACGGAAAAACTGAAATTTGCGGGAGGATTTTAACGAATCTGAATATTACGGGAAAGTAACGACCCTTTTAAAAATGACCTAGGGTCATTACACATAGTAATATCTACAGTTCATATTCTAGTCACATAAATGTTGTTCTTCATATCTGTAGCTTTTAGCAAGTACAATTTCGAAACTTAACAATACTTTTAAGCACTAACTATTTCATTAGTCATTATTTAAGGTCACATGAGATTATTAATCCCACCCTTTTTAATAACTGTAATACAAATTTTTTCTTTATTAAAGTGAGAATAAATAAACAATTTTGATATGAGATTTAAAAAACCATAATGCTATAGTTACTTATTGAAAAATTTGTCAAAATGGTCACTCAACTATTATATATATGTAAGAAAGTCAAGAACTAAAATAAACAAACTGCAAAAGTCATAAGGCTATTTGATAATTTTCTCATTAATTATTAAAACTCCCTCTAAATTAGTGTAGAGATTTTAAAGTAATAAATCGTTGTGAATTACTACAACAACAGCAACAACACCACCACCAAGACTTAATCCCACAAGGTGGGGTTAACTAAATCACTTTGAATTTTGTGGAGTTAAAAACTACAGCTGAAACCAAAAAATTAAGAAAATTTAGTGATGCAAAAACAAGAATATCCACTAACATTAAAGTAAAGAGAATATAACAAATAATGGAGAAAAAAATCATTAAGTGGCTATTTGGCATGAATAAATTTAAGAAATTTTAGTGTAATCTAATTACAACCAAATTTGATGACAATGCAATAAGGTTACTTTATGTTGTTTGGTAGTATTTATAGAAAATTTCATATTTTTATTTTTGAAATGAAGTAATATGTGAGTAGTGTTTTGAATAAATTGAGAGGGTAAATTACCAAAAAAAAAAAATTCAAGTTTTTTTAAAGCTTCTCGCTTGTACGAAACAAACAAACAAATCGTTTGTTCAAGCGAATCATTCGAATGATTTGTTCCATCGAATCGATTTGAGTTTTATTTAGAATTCATTCAAACGAAACGATGAACGAATCATTTGTTTGAACGAAAGAGTCGCCAGAATCAATCGTTCACCGGAGAAGATGGACACGTTTATTCACCGGTTCGTTCGCTCGCTTTGCTGCTCCGTGTATTCTCCTAATATGCTTGATTCCGACGTAATTCTTTTACCCTACTTCTATATATATTAACGTAAAATCGAAATACAATGTAAAAATTTTTCACCCGTTTTACTTCATGCCAAATGCAAGTAATTTCAATTTACATGAATTTTTTTTTTACTTTACACTGCTTTTACCTTAATCCAAATAGCCCCTAAATCATATCCCCTTTTGCAATAATCAAATGAACAAAAGTACAAGCACATATAAAAAGCTAAACAGAAACAAGGCTAAATATAAGAAGCAACTAGCGGGGGGAATGTCATTAGCTTCATCATTAGTGCCACGTAAATTGTAATCTCTCATGAACTTCACAAAATCATCACATTGCTTTAAATATAGTAAAGGCGTTCATCAAAGAAAACACATGTGCAACAATGACAAACACGATTATCTCGATCACTTGGCGGTGTTCATCTAGAGACTAACATTTCACATCAATGTGAGGTCGCTGATGAAAGGACTCCAATATGTCTATCGATGGTGGTGGTAATAAATGCCATTGAAGAAGCCTATAAAAACCTTTGGATGGATATAAAGAGGAATAATGAGGGGAGCAGCTATCAATAAATGTCGGCAGGAGAAACAACGTCATTGTCTTCTTCTTCATCAGAGCTTGAGCTTGAGATAGAGATGGCGGGAGTTTGATGCCTCTCAAAGAAGTGATGAGTGAAGGGGACAAGAGTTTTGAATGGTCGAGTGGTAAAAATGTGGTGCTTCCTCTCAAAGAGTGATAGAAAATAGATCCATAATACATATTATATTTGCGTTAAAGTGTGGGGTCGGCTAAGGAGCATAAGCAATATAGTGTAAAAGGCATAAGACCAAGTCGAGCGGTTACTTAGATATAATCATAAGTGGTGTAAAAGAAATATAGTGTAGGGTGATGCTCATGAGGCCAACAACTTTTGACACTATAATAACCCTAAGTTGTTAAAAATTTAAAAAGTTGAAAATTATAAAAATAATTTGAAGAAAGTTTAAATTATTTTATATATAATTTAGGGACCTTTTATTATTAAATTATTTTTATTAAAAGAAAATTTGTCAAAAATAGATTTATGACTTATAATATGTTCAATTTAATTATTGACTCTTATATTTTAATTTATTTTTGTCCTTTAACTTTTATTTAAGTGTTTTCTTGCACATATCGTTAATTTCACATCTAATTTTATCATTTAAATTTTGTATGTAAGGGTAAATAGATATTTTCCCATAGGCAATCCCCTTTATTTCTTTCTCCCGCGGCCGGTTCATTTTTTATCCCATGGGACGACTAGGATTTGCATTTATTATTCGTCTCTCGCTGCGTAATCAGCTACGTAATCAGGAGTAATTGACAGAGGCTCGAACGGCAAGGACACTTCCGAGATTGAGGACCCTCTTGGTGTCGACAACGTCGACGACGCTTCCAACGTCAACGCTTTCAATGCCTACAAAACTTCCAACTTCAATGACCGTTCATAAATCGATGAAGCTTCCGACTTTGATCACGCTTCAAAAGTTGACGAACCTTTTGACGATGTACATCGTTGAAACAAAATGCGTAAATAAAATAATCAATTTCAAAATGCCTAAAAATATTATCAATGAAATTATTTTTACATACGTTACTATTTTTGGTTTGCCTAAATAAAATGCACAAATATAGCTAAATAATGAACATCATATTTTTACACTGAAATAAAATGCCTAAATAAAATAATTAAATTCAAAATGGCTAAAAAAATATCAATGAAAATATTTTGCATCAAATTACTAATTTGGTTTGCACAAACAAAATGCCTAAATATAACTAGAAAATGAACGCCATATAATTACAATGAAATAAAATGCCTAAATAAAATAATCAAATTTAAAATGCCTAAAAACATTATCAACAAAAAAAAAGCTTTGTGCTATATTTAGACATTTTATTTGAGCACAATCAAAATTTCATGAAAGAATTAACTATGAAAAAAAATATTATAATTATTAATACTTTTTCTTATCATGGCAAGTAAAATTGCATGAATTTTTAAAAAATACGCTAAACTTTAATTGGACAAAATTACCCTTTATATTTAATGATTTACACCCAAATTAACTGCATAGAACAAAAAAAATTACAAAATAAATGCTAAGGGACCAAAAAAATCATATATAAGAGTCCAAAACTAAAATAAACCAACTGCAAGAGTCAAGCGGTAATTTTGAAAGTTTCCTCTTTTTAATAAATTATTGAAGTGTTTATTTTTAGAAAATAATAAAAATGTTAGTCAGGTCAACCTTTAAGTCCTAAGGCTTGACTAATCACACCCATACATTAAATTAATCTTGATTTAGTCTCTAATTATTAATAATAGAATTCCCTAAGTTTATTATTCTTAATTATAGATCAAGTTGGCTTTGAGCTTACCCAACCTAATTTTCCTATAATTAATTTATTTTGACCAATCTTACTTAAGGTTGAGTTTAGATATGCGATTGATGTTATTAATTATAAGCCTTCTTATATGTTGACGATGCTCCTTAGCTTAATCATGGTTGATGATTCATTATTGACTTATGGTGTTTACTTATAAATTTGGATAGTATTCATAAGTTCTATCTTCTTACCCAAACCTTAATCAAGAATTTAACAAGCACTATTAAGGGGAGATTCATTTGATGAGCCATGATTTGTGACTCATAATGAGATGATTTGACCATATTATGGATTAAATCTAAGTATTTTATGCCATGAATTTTGAATAATCCTTAGAGATCTCACCAATCATTTTTAGTGTGTCCTTAGTTTCTCAATCACTTCTTAAGAGAATACCCCAGTAGTACATAATAACCTTTAAATGGGAATCCCAACCAAAATGTTAGTCAGGTCAACCTGAGCCATCTTTTATGTCAGGACAAATTTTACACTCCTAATTAGACTTATTGATGCACTTGTGCTTGGGTTTTTTTTTATTTTGAAAGTGTTTGAGGTGACTTGCAATTAAGTTCACTTGTGATACTTAGGTAAGCTATTAAATTGAATAAAAACATTAGCCTATAGCATACTTTAAGAGCTAAATAATGCAAAATAAAAATGCTCCATTTACAAAATGAAGGCAAAATAGTTTCATCACCTTATTATTGGAGACATTATCTCTTGCTTGAAGGCTTTGCAATGTAATCTAATCAATAAGCATAAACAATAAGACTAGAAAAGGTTAAGACATACACGAAGTGGGTAAAATTATTGTAAGAGAACACTTTATTAGTAAAATATTATGTTGGATCAAATAATAAAATCGAGGATGCCATGAGTCAACTATCCTATCGCATGCCATGCATGTTAAAGTTCTTATATCAAATTAAAAGTGAGTACAGCACGTGCAAAATTTTGAGGAGATTTATAACTACTAGAATAATAAGTCAAGTGTACTTGGTAGAAATTGCAAACCTTCCAAGGTTTTTTAAAGGTAGGTGCCTTTTCATGGCATACCTAATTCATCCCTTAAAGATTTCCCGGTTTAATAGTTTCATGTTGAGGGAATATTATTTTTTCTAGGATAAATAAAACCATAGCTAAGGCTGAGAATATATATTAATAATCGAGTAGCAAGAGTCATGCCACAAGGATAATTGCCATATTATACATCAAATACATAAGAATATACACACACTTACACATTCCTTGCAAGCCTTGGGAACATGCCAACATAAAATTGTCTTGGAATTTCCACGCACACTAAGGAAGCATGCTTCTATTACATCTTTTAAATGGCCAAATTCACTCCCTGCCAAAAATATGATGCTATTTCCCATAATATAAAGTTCAATTTTCATAGAGTGATCAAACAACAAGTGTTATTGAAAAAAGAATGACTGATAAGGATGTCAAGTTTTGAACTATATTTGAAAGACATTTTTAAAGGTAAGGAGTGATGCTTTTAAGTTTACCACAGCATATTACCCACAAAAATGATAGGTAGACCGAAGTGAATTAAAAAAGTCTTTAGTGATCTACTATGTTATCTGATAAAGGATCGCACTTCCAAGTAGAATTTAACTTTACTTATGACCGAGTTTGCATACTTTTCATCTGTTAATATATTTACATGCATGAGTTCATTTAAAATTATCACCTAAGTTCATTTCTAAAGTACAAAAAAATTAATGCATATATTATCAGTATCTAAGAAATAAGCATTCATAGTCTAAATAAATAAAACTTCTTCATGATGATCCATCAAAACCGCATTCATAATCAGAGATGTTTTCTTTGTTTTTGTTAACATAAGGAAATATAGTAGAATTTATAAATATACAAATGCAAACTTCAATAGACACATAAAACAAAAACGACCTCATTAGCAAGTAACGGGATTTCAGCAGAAATAATGCAGCTTTCCATATAAATCAACAAACTAACCTCCACTGTGAAACTCAGAAGCTTGCTTCCCCCCAAAATACTTCTTGTACTGCCAAGCAATTCTTAAACCCTTCACCAGCGCCACAATAAGTGCCACAAAAAATCGAAAATGAGTTGAATTTTTATCTTGCAGACCATTGGAATCTTTATAATTTAGATAACACACAAGCTTTCACATATACTAATCTAATACCTACATTTTCAAAATGCATCGAAACTATTATTCTAATAAAGCGGAAAATTAATTGATAATTTAGTAAATATCAATCAAAAGATTGGATATTAAGCAAATAATTAAAAGTAAAAAACAATCATCTAAATTTTCAAGCTTAAGTAACAAATCAACTAAGTCAATACAAACCTGCTCATGCCCGTCTTGAACTTGTTCAGAAACCCGTTGCCTCTCCTCTCTGGCCGCCACAACAGGAGCAGGAAGCGTCCCGAGAAAAGCCCTAGGCTCCTCAATAGGAGAGGCGAAAAGGAGAGGTTGACCGTGAACTATACCCTGAGCCATGAAGTTTCTCAATAGAAGAAGATGGTGCGGCGCCTCTGCATCCTCCATTACCATCACCACGGTTCCCAGAAGAAACCCGCCTGCTAGAATCCCTATAAATTAAATAAAAAGAAATCAATAAAGAAATCGAGGAATCTGTCGGGAACAGAAAGAAGAGGATGAAGGAAAGTTAACTATCTAGGTCAGGAATCCCCGAAGAAATGAAGCCGGCGCTTCCAGAATTTAATTTGACTCCGGGAGGAGGAAGAGAGGCGCTCGAAGCAGCTGAAGCGAGCGTAGTTCGAGAGAAGCTACTCGAACGGTCAGTTCGCATCGCCGCCATGGACGAACATCCAAAAATGGAAGGCGGAAAATAAAGAAAATGCTAACGGAAATAATATTTTGAGCTTTAATATAAATTTTAAAAATAATATTAATATTATTTTAATATAAATAAATAAATATTAATTAAATAGATCTACAAATTACATTAGATGAGCTTTCTTAACTACCACATCAACGACTAAATAATATTTCTCATTCTTTTAACAAGAAAACACACACACTATGGGTGACAATTAAAGAAGAAATACTATTTACACTCATTAATGTGGCATCCAAAAAAGTTCTTCCAATAAAATTTAAAGATATTTAATTATTATTTATTTATTTATATTAAAATAATATAAATATTATTTTTAAAGTTTATATTGAAATAATATTTAAATCTTATTAGATGAGTTTTTCTGAATACCACATGAGTATAAATAGCATTCTCTATAAGAATACATTTGTTTGCTTGATGGTGCGGAAGAAGTTGAGTGGATGTCAAAATCGTTATTGGTTATTAAAATAAAAAATCTCAACTATAAAATAAAAAAGTCGTCCTCGTCTCCCCCCTCATTGTTGCTCGCTCCACTGAAATGCAGCATTCCTCGAGAGGAGAAGACAAAGCTTCATTGTTGCGCTTCCGAGCAAAGTTCTTGCTATCAGTGAAGCAGGAGAAGCTCGTCTCCTTCATCACCGTTGCACCGCTAAGCACATTAGTTATTTGGGTGTTATATGAGTGAATTTTAATGTTCTGATGTTTATTAGTAATATTTAAAAACTTGAGCAATACGTAGGTAAAAATCCAAAAAAATGATTAATTTTCTCCTGATTTCTTTACGAAAATGTTGCATATACACATCTATGAAATTTCATTTTTGTTTGGAAACAATGAAGAGCAAGGCAAGACCTTGATTCAATCAACTATGGATATCCTATGAACTAACTCGAATCAAACAAATGATGAAGTTGGAAGCATTGTGGCTGACGTAAAGCTTGAAGACCTGCTACAGCATGGTTAGATCGTAGCAGAGGCCATGAGTTGCAAACAAGCTTAGCTGTTTGTGAATGGTGCAAGCCAAAATTTTGTATTTAGATTTGTTCATCAACATTTATCTAAATTTGGAGCTGTTTGCTTTGATGTTATGCAAAAAATTATTAATATAACATGTTATTCAAATAGTATGTTATTAAGATAGTGTGTGTAATTGTAATATCCCAATATTGTTACTCTGATTTATCGAGACTAAACCAAGTTTTAATCTTCATTTCAGTAGTCTTAATTAGTCATTAGAAGCAAATTCTTAAATTTTGGTCCAAATTATGAATCAATCGGACTAAACCCTAATTCTAGAAAACCTGGAATAATTAGGAAGGTGAGGCAATTAAATTGATCTCATATCAAAAATCTGACTTTGTCATTGCACTCATCACCCCCAAATTAGCTAAGGGTGATGTCTTGAAAGTTTTTAAAAGTCGTCGGATTTTTCTCGAATATTTTAATATATTTAAAATACCCAAAAAAATAAAATAATAAAATTGACATCGGATTGAAAATTCAACTTCATCGTTGTGTTCATCACCTTCAAATTAGTTAGGAGTGAATTTTTGAAATTTTTCGGAGCTCATTTAATAGTTTAACTTTAAATATAAAATTTCAATTAAATTAAATAAAGTAACTATTAATTAATTAAATAATCATTGTGTGGGGCCGTCATCCCTATCAGGTGGGCCCACCTTTCGCATCTTGAGTCGAATTCATTGGTCTGGATCAACTCGATCCGAGCCGATGGATCGGGCCTTCTCGATCCAACGGCCCGAGGCTTTCTTTTCTGCACAAGCCTGTGCATGGCGAGCGCCGAGGGCGCGTGGCATTCGTAGGCACCATACATGGATTGCTTTGAGGCCTTCTCAAACTCCTTTTAGCTTTCTACCCCTCCCAAACCTCGGACGCTCCGTTGGCAATCAATTCCGAGGCTCAAACTCAGCTGGCTTGTGTTCTTCCTCCCGAGTCGGTTATTATTATTTATTTAATGTTTCAATTGATGTTAAGCTTGACCGATGATCGATCAAGCTCAATCCGATCGTCAATTAGAAACCCTAATTTCTAAAGATTGCAGCAGCGCCTTCTGTCCGTCCACCTAAAGCTAGGGCTCGAGGTGGCCGGAGCAAGAGGCCACATATATCATCGATTCAACCACCATTTGAAAGGCCTCTCTGAGACATTTCCAACAGTGCCTTCCGTACGTTCACCTAAAGCTAGCGGGCCGATTCTTGGCGGTGACCAGACCGACCTCGATTTGGCTGCCCTAGTCAACGTCTCTCGGGGTTTCGTTGAGTCTTTGTTCGGGCTGACTTGGGTTGGGTAGGACCCGACGCGCACCTCTTTGATCGGGCCAGCACTATTATTTACAGAAGCCGTAGAGGTGGGTCTCACAAGCGCAACACAGTTGAAATCGTGGGTCCCGCCAGTGCTGTCAGTCGTACAGTGGGTCCCATTGCCAGTTAAGAACCGTTAGATTTAGGATTTAATATAAATTAATAAAGTTAGTGAATTAATTTAATTTATATGCAATTTTAAAACCCTCATAACTTGAAATCCACAAATTCAAATATAATAAAATTATCTCATTTTACTCAAAAAAGTATGAGGAATATTTTGATAGTATAAATTTTTCTATTTGATGCTTAATTTAACTTATGACCTTTTTAGGCTAATTAAACCCCCATTAAGCCCTACAAATTCATTAGCTCATAACTTAGTGTGGCGACCGGCGATCGAAGTTCGAGAGTCTTTAAAGAACAATTCATCTCAATTTGAAAATATAAATATTTTTTTTTATAATTCAAAAAGGACATAATAAAATAAAATAATAAAATCCACAGTCCTTTTTATACATAGAGCCAAAATATATATGAAAAGTTACAACAGTTTGAATTTTACAAAATATGAAATAAAATATCTACATTCTTCTGCTTCTTCCTTCTTTTTAAATTTGGCAGATCTTCTAAGTCTTTTTAATTATCAAAGCCTGAAAAATTCAGTTTACCAGTCAGGTAGGAGTACGTAAATTATTCTTATAAGAATAAATCTAACATCCTATAATATGTATGAATCACATATGAAAATAACTGAAAATCTGCATGTAAATAAAGCAATTGCAAAATTTAATTTCTACCATATAAAATAGCAGTGAAAATCAACATATATGAAATAAATTTTATCAAAAGCATATATAACAATAAGTCGAGTCCGGAGACCCTTGAGCCCAAATGGGTAAACCCATAGGCATAATCTGTATGAAGCTTATCTCGCCACCCGTCGGTAGCTTACTCAAATTAGGAACTGATGGTGTGTTTTTCCTCTAGATTTGCCTACTTCCTACAAGAGGCTAAATCCCTCCATATAACTCCCAGGGGCTTGCTAGCTAGCCCAATCTATACAGATTCCAGTTTTGCATTCCACCATCCAAAGATAAACACCACAAAATATATATAAATTCTTTTTGTTACATGCTTTTTGATATAATTTTTTTGCAGATTAAAATGCGGTAAGCAGTGTAAATAATATTCAAATGGAAAATAGTTCAAATAAGAATACTGAAATAAGACTTATAAGTAAATTTGCATACCTGACTTGTTTTGATAAAAAATTCAATTAAATTTAATTTCATTGATCTGCCAAAATAATGAAATTATTAATTTAATATCTTTATTATGATTTGTTTATAAAATGATTATTTTGAATTATTTAAGTTATATAATTATTTATGCCTTATAAGGTCAAATTAGAAATTTGACCTTATAAGGGCATTTTAGTAATTTTATCCTTAATACAAAATTTATATTAGTTTATTGTAGATTATGTCATAAAGTTTCTATAGAGTCTAAAATTATTCAATTCTGGCGTGAATTGGCTAAGTTATAGCTAATCTAATTTCTAGGGTTAATAATTATGGTTAAATGTGATTAGTGAGTGCTTAGTGATTTTAGTTACAAAATTATCAATCTATTTATACATTTAGATTCTAATTTACTTTATGAGTCATTTAAAACTGAAATCACTTAATTTAGATTATTATAATTGCTAATATTCACTAATCAAGTTTTAGAGTTATTAGGTTTAATTAGGAGATCTAACTGTTGGATCCTAATATTTTTATAGTTTACTAAAATTTAGGTTCTTCTGATCTAAATAGATATTTGAATCATTTAATTTGGAGTTAAATTAACTAACTTATGGACTATTTGAAGTTTTTAGGTTTAAAGGCTTAACTAGGGTTAGGTCCTAATTGTGATTAGTCAAATTTTAATCCAAACAGCAAAATTAATACTTCTAAAATATTCCTTATATTTTTCTGAGTATTTTAAGACCTATATTGGGTATGTTTGTGTTATTATGTGCAAAGTTATGACTATTGGAAGTTTTGTGTCATTTTTGTGAATATTCAAATATCCTAAAATATCACTACGCTAAATATTAGTCAAAATGGAAATTTGACTGTTTTAAATTATTCTTCTAATTTGTTGATCGAAATGGTATATTTATTTGTAATATTTAGGTGAGTATTTTGTAAGTTATGAATTTCCAAATTTTGGCTATTTATTAATTACTTATATATAAATTTTTACTGTTTTTAATTTAATATATTTCTTAATCTGCTTTATATTTATATTTATTAATATTATTGTTTTGTATATAAAAGTTTTCTGTTATTTTTAATATGATTTATTAATTTATATTATACTTATTTTTCTATTATATATATTAATTACTGTATTATTTTTATTTAATAAAATTTTGTTTATTATTTATTTTCATTTTTCTGTTTTATTTATATATTTATAAAATTTTTTGTCTGTTAATTTATTTATTAAATATTTCTGATTAATAATTTAATTTTGTATTATATTTATATAATTTTCTGTTTATATATTCTAAATATATAAATGTATATATTTATAAAGATTTTCTGTTTTATTTTGATTTCTTTTTCTATATGTGGGGGTCACAGAGGACACGTGGCTACAATCTGAGCCAGCCCGTGTTTTCATGCGACACGTGTCCCTCATCTGCGCGATGATGAGACCGGCGCTGTGCTGTGGGCCTCAGCTGCTGACGCGTTTAAGCATTTGCAAATGAAAACTTGACACGTGGCCTTTTTTCAGGATCTCACGGATTGATGGGGTGGCGGAGATCGACGGTCTTAAATTTTTAGGATTTATTCCAACGCTTTAGATTTAATCAGTTTCTTATTTTTAGATCGACCGTTAGATTTAAATTAAGATCAACGGTTGGATCTATTCTCTTCCCTGAACCGGCTTACTGGACCGGTTTAGGAGTAAACTCGGACCGGTCGAACTTCATCCGGTCCGAGACAATTCAACTCCCGCGTCGCTTCGCCTTCTTCTTTGATTCGGCGCGACCGGGAATTAGGGTTAGGTTTAATCAGTGCGATCGATCGAATCCTCGATCGATCGCACTTAATATCAGCATGATTAATTGCTATAGAATACTTAAATAACGAATGGAAATGTAGATAATACCTGTTAATGAAAGGAATGGTTTAGGGATTTTGACGAAGCCGAAGACTGAAGAGTGTTTGAGTTCAGTCGAAATCTAAAGGTTTCCTAAAGCTTTTAATGGAATGATTAAGCGACGATGGACGCCTGTCGAGGCAAGCGAGGGCCACGAGGCTTCGATTCGCGACCTCAGCGCCACGCGGAGGTTCCCGGGGACGAAACTCTTCGACCGTCTGATCCTCTTGATCAGACGGATTAGAAGGTTCTGTCTATCCAGACGATACGACCGGTCAAACGGACGGCGTCAATTTAAAAGCACACGGCGCCGTTTTATAATTAAATAATTAATTTTTTAGTTTATTTTAATTAATTTAATTAATTAATCTTAACTTAATAATTATTTTCCAAAATTTTGTTTTTTTAAAATATCTTTCCTAGCTAATTGAGGTCTTCTGAACGCAATGGTGTACTCGGATTTTTGATCAGACGAGTATTTAATTACTCGAATTTTCAGGTATTTAAATAATATTAAAATATTCGTCAAAATTTTAATAACTTCCAAATGCGTTCAAAACTTCACCCCTAGCTAATTTGGGGGTGGTGAATGCAATGGTGAAGTCAGATTTCTAATCTGAGGTCAAAATTATTTAAATATTAATAAACAATTGAGAATGAAATTTTGGTATTTTACATTCTCTCCAACTTAAAAGAGATGTCGCCCCGACATCAATCTAAATTTTAAGGAGATTTACAAGATCTAGAATTACTTACTAGTGAAATAGATGATGATAAGATTTCTTCATGCTTGATTCTTCTTCCCATGTGGCTTATTCTTTACGACAATTCTTCCATCTAACCTTTATCATGGGAATGGATTTACTTCTTAACTTCCTTTCATCTCGATCTAGAATCTCTTCTGGTTCAATTACATAGCTGAGATTTGGTTGCAAATTTATATCTTCTACTTCCACTCTCATTGAAGGTTCAGATAGACATTTTCTTAGTGAGGAGATATGGAATACATCGTGCATCAGACTCAGATGAGGTGGCAGTTTGATCTGATATGCCACTTGGCCCACTCTTTTTAAGATTTCAAAAGGTCCAATAAATCTTGGACTTAATTTCCCAGAAACTCCAAATCTGGAAACTCCTCTGAATGGGTTCACTTTCAAATATACAAAATCTCCAACAGAAAATTCAATATGACGATGATGAGTATCAAAATACTGCTTCTTGCCGGTCTTGAGCTGCTTTCATTCGATGTTGAATTATTTTTATCTTTTCTGTTGCCTAAAGAATCAAATCTGATTTTATTATCCTATTTTCTCCAACACTATTCCAGGATAAGGGAGTGATACACTTCCTTCCATAAAGGGCTTCATAAGGAGCCATTCCTATGCTTGCCTGAAAATTGTTATTATAAGAGAATTCAATTAATGGAAGGTGATTATCCCAACTTTCTCCAAAATCTAATACACAAAGGCGAAGAAGATCTTCTAGAGTTTGATTCACTCTTTCAGTTTGTCCATCAGTATGTGGATGAAAAGCTGTACTTAAGCAGAGTTGAGAACCAAGATCTTGATGAACTACTTTCCAGAACTTTGAAGTGAATCTACTATCTCTATCAGAAACGATGGTTTTTGGAATACCATATAACCTTACTATCTCTTTTAGATAGATTCTTGCCAATTTATCTACTGGATCTATTTGCTTAATGGGTAAAAAGTGCGCTGATTTTGTAAGCCTATCCACAATTACCCAAATAGAATCATTATTGGATTTTGAACGAGGAAATCCAGTTTTAAAATCCATAGAAATATCTTCCCATTTCCATTGAGGTATAGCTAGAGGTTGAAATAATCCACCTGGTTTCTGATGTTCTGCTTTTACCAGGTTACATGCTTCACATTTTTATATGAACTCAGCTATACTTCTTTTCATTCTTGGCCACCAAAAATGTGATTTCAAGTCTTGATACATCTTATTATTTTCAGGATGAATTGAGTATCTAGACTGGTGAGCTTCTTTCAATACTTTGGATCTTAGTTCATCTTTATTTGGTATCCATATTCTGGATCAACACCAAATATTCTTATTTGAATCTAAATTCAATTCTAATTGCTTTCCTGATTGAATGGATATAGATAAGGAACTATATTCTTCATCAAGGTGTTGAGTTTCTTTAATCTCATCCATTAATGAACATTCTACAGTCATCTGAAATAAATTAGCATTTGCTGGCAATATGACTTATAACTGAAGATCTTATATTTCCTTGAGTAATATAGGATTAGAAGTCAAATATGCAAATGTGAAACTGTCTTTCGACTTAGTGCATCTGCTACTACATTTGCCTTGCCAGGATGATATTGAATTGATAAGTCATAGTCTTTGATTAATTCTAACCATCTTCGCTGTCTTAAATTGATCTCTTTCTAAGTAAAAATATACTTCTGACTTTGGTGATCTGTGAAGACTTCACATTTTACTCCATACAAATAATGTCTCTAAATTTTTAGTGCAAAGACTATTGCGGCTAACTCCAGGTCATGAACTGGATAATTCTTCTCATGGATTTTAAGCTGTCTTGATGCAAAAGCTATCACTTTTCCTTCTTGCATGAGAACACAGCTTAATCCAATATCAGAAGCATCACAATAAATATGATATTCTTTTCTTTTAACTGGCAGGACTAAAATAGGAGCTGAGATTAGACATTCTTTTAATTTCTTAAATGCTGATTCACAAGATAAGTCCCAAACATAAGGTACATCTTTTTTAGTAAGACGAGTAAGAGGGACTGCAATCTGAGAAAAGTTCTTAACAAACTTGTGACAATACCCAACTAATCCCAAGAAACTTTGTATTTCTGTTACTGAAGTAGGTTGGGGCCAATCCTGAATTGCACTTATATTACTGGGATCAACTGATATTCCTTCCTTGCTAATTATATGGCCTAAGAAGGTTACTGAGTGAAGCCAAAATTCACATTTTGAGAATTTGGCGTACAGTTGATGTTGCCTTAGCAAGTTCAAGGTGATTCTAAGATGCTCTTCATGATCCTTAGCATTCTTAGAATAAATCAATATATCATCAATAAAGACGATAATAAAGGAATCCAGATAGGGTTTCATTATTCGCTGCATTAGATCCATAAAATAAGATGGAGCGTTTGTTAACCCAAATGGCATTACTAAAAATTCATAATGCCCATATCTTGTTCTGAATGCAGATTTAAGAATATCTTCATCTTTGATACGAAGTTGGTGATAACCAGATCTCAGATCAATCTTAGAAAATATGGAAGCACCAACTAACTGGTCAAATAAATCATCTATTCTTGGTAATGGGTATTTATTTTTAATAGTAACCTTATTCAATTCTCGGTAATCGATACACAATCGCATACTTCCATCTTTCTTCTTAACAAATAAAACTGGGGCTCCCTAAGGAGAATTACTTGGTCTTATAAATCCTTTTTTAGTCAACTCTTGAAGTTGATTCTTAAGTTTTTCTAACTCTTTGGGTGCTATTCTGTATGGAGCTTTAGATAAAGGGTTTGTACCCTGACTTAAATCAATACTAAACTCCACTTCTCTTTGAGGTGGCAAACCTGACAGTTCATCTGGAAATACATCTGCATACTCTTTTACTATAGGAGTCTCTTCTAAGGTTGAAGTTTTAACTTCAGAATTTAAGAGTAGTGTTAGGAATATATGATACTTCTTTCTAATGAATTTCTCAATCTTGTTTGTTGGGATAAGACTAATAATTGCACTTCTTTGATCAATAAAGGTTACTCTCTTATCTTCATTATAAATATATACCCTCTTCTTTGCACAATCAATCAATGCCTTATTCTGACTCATCCATTCCATCCCAAGGATAATATCAAAACTAGTTATATGGATGACAGCGAGTTTAGCTTCCCAAGAATTTTCATTTATATTTAACTTGCAATTATAGAAGATGTTTGTTTCTAAAAACTCTCCTGATGGTAGATTAACTTTAAGGGCTGATGAAAGTTGTTCTACTGGTAATGAATATTGTTGAACTATTTTTGACGCAATAAAAGAATGTGTAGCTCCAGAATCAAAAAGGACTGAACACGGGTACTGAAATAATAAAATGGTACCTGTGACCATATCAGGTTCTTCTTTTGCCTCTTCTTGAGATAAGTTGAATATTCTAGCTTGGGCTTGATTGTTTCTTGGATTACTGGAAGATGTAACATTATTTCCTTAGTTAACTGGTGATCTTCCCTGATTTCTTATAACTGATTTGCCTTGATTTGGAATTTGATGCCCATTGACTGTATAAATGGCACGGTAGAATTTTATGGAATGGTTCATCCTTCCACATCGGCGACATTGACCTTCACCGGTAAAGCATTTATCTGTATTATGACTTCTTCCACAAAATATGCAGTGTTTGGTGTGCCTGGAGCAGGTCTACTTAAATTACCTTGAATATTATACACTTTTCCTTGAGGTCTGGAGAAGTGTTGTCTCTTAGATTGAAAATGAGGGGAGAATGATGGCCTTTTCATTCTGGAAGAGTACTGCTCTTCTTGGGCTTCCATAAGCTTTGCTTTTTCTACTAATTGAGCAAAGTTTAAAATTTGAAGAGGTGTTAGGATATGTTGAAAGTTGTTCCTTAATCCATTAAGGAATAAATGGCATCTGACTTCTTCAGTAATAACCATTTCTGGGGCAAAACTGGCCAAATGAGTAAACTCTTCCTCATATTCTGTCATTGTATGACTTCCTTGCTTTAGGTTCAATAACTCTTTTCTCATCATCTGCCTAGCAGACTGAGGCACATACTTACCTAAGAATATTTTCACAAACTCTTCCCATTGAATCTCTTCTTCTGTTCTATTCTGGAATGTGGTGTTCTTGGTCGTCTTCCACCACTTCTCAGCAGCTTTTGTCAGAAGGTAAGTAGCTAGAGATACCTTCTGGTCTTCTAAGCTCTTAGCACATTTAAACTCCTTTTCTATCGTTTGAATCCACTCCTCAGCTTGGTAAGGAGTTGCTTTGCCATTAAATCTGGGAGGCTGAAGTTTAAGAAATACTGTGCATATCTTCATTTACTGCTTTCCTCTGAATAGGATGAGGGTTTTGAATTTGTTGACTGTTCATGAATTGACTCATCATATTCATGAACTGGAGCATCTGATTTGCTCCACTATGATCAAAGGGATAGACTGCTTCAACATTAGGTGAAACAGTCTCGTTGTGACTAAGAGTGTTTTGAGGAACATTTTCCTCCTATGATTGATTGTTGTTGTTGTTGTTGTTTTGACTATCCATAATCTGGGAAATAATAAACTATACTTAGTTGGCTCTCCAACTTAAAAATCTAACTTCTAATTAATGTAGTAACTGAATTCATATAGTTGGCTCTTAATTGAATTATTCCTTAAATAGTCTCAAACTTCGCTCTGATACCAATTTCTGTGGCGACCGGGGATCGAAGTTCGTGAGTCTTTAAAGAACAATTCATCTCAATTTGAAAATATAAACATTTTTTTTTATAATTCAAAAAGGATATAATAAAATAAAATAATAAAATCCACAATCTTTTTTATACATAGAGCCAAAACATATATGAAAAGTTACAACAGTTTGAATTTTACAAAATATGAAATAAAATATCTACATTCTTCTGCTTCTTCCTTCTTTTTAAATTTGGCAGATCTTCTAAGTCTTTTTAATTATCAAAACCTGAAAAATTCAGTTTACTAGTCAGGTAGGAGTACGTAAATTATTCTTATAAGAATAAATCTATCATCCTATAATAGGTATGAATCACATATGAAAATGACTGAAAATCTGCATGTAAATAAAGCAATTGCTAAATTCAGTTTCTGCCCTGCAAAATAACTGTGAAAATCAACATATATGAAATAAATTTTATCAAAAGCATATATAACAATAAGTCGAGTCCGGAGACCCTTGAGCCCAAATGGGTAAACCCATATGCATAATTTGTAGGAAGCTTATCTCGCCACCCGTCGATAGCTTACTCAAATTAAGAATTGATGGTGTGTCTTTGTGGCGCCCCGCACCCTTAATCCCGTCGAAGGATTAGGTTAAGGGTGGGGTATCACTCTGGCTAACCCATCACTTATCATTGGATTAGGATAGACTCCGTAATCCACCTGATTAGGGAAGGATTAACACATAATCAAACTAACAGTCACTGTATAAGTAAACAAACAGAGTGCGGAAGTAATTTAAGGAAATGTAAACCATCCAAGTATCACAAGACAAATAGGAAAGAAAAATAAAACTCAGAATATAAGTATACAATCCAAAAATCACAGTCAATAGTACCTGTATTATTACATGATTTAAAATATTTAAATATAATGAAAATCACTCATCAGCACTTGAAATATAAGGGAACTAGACGGCAGCTTCTTCCACGGGCTCCTCCTTTGGGGAAGGCTCCACACCTAACTCCTGCTCATCTAACTGAAAGGAGTCTGCCATTGTCGATTTCACAATGTAGGGCCTCAGCCAAAGAAAAGAAAAATCTGGTTAGACAATTGTCTAAGTACATTTTAAGCTGATGAATTATTATAAATGTTAAGTAATATCACTATTTGACAACATCTAAGCAACATATATATATATATATATATATATATATATATATATATATATATATATATGAAAGGAGCAGCAAGCAATACAAAGAAATATGGAAGCTATAAATCATCATTTATAACTTAAGCAAAGAAAAAGGGAAGAGGCTGAGACATGCATCGCATACAAACCAAACAAGGAAGGGCGTATAAATATACATAACTAAACAAGTGCAGTAAGAAAAATTCTACACCATAAATATGCTGGTGATCAACAGAAAACATGCCAATTAAAATAAATAACTCAGTAGTGGTACATATAAATAGCAGCAAGATTCTAACATCCTATATATATATATATATATATATATATATATATTTAAAAGCAGTACAAGGAAATAGCTGATGGAATAAGAATACTGAAAAGTAAGCAACAACAACTGCATATAAAACCATGCGTGCACAATCTGCCATACAGAAAAGAGCTACACAAGCTCACCAAACAGGGCAGAAGATCTTAGCACCAGTACGGCTAGGGCGGTTCCTAGCACAATACGGCTAAGGCAACAATAGTCAACATAGAAGACCCTAACATAGTACGGCCAGGGCGGTTCCTAGCACGATACGGTTAGGTCACCAACAGTCATACCCGAAAGATCCTAGCACCAGTACGGCTAGGGCGGTTCCTAGCACTATACGGCTAGGGCAACAATCGGTATGATCAAAAGAACATTGAGAAGTAGCTCAAACACATCAAATCATTATCTTCTCATTAATTACTTTAATATTTTCACAAAGAATCTAAAGAGTCTCCATATTTTCCTAACAGTTTATTTATGCATCAAAAATCTTGTATGATATGCTCAAGGAAAATATGGCACAAAAATTAAGGAACGCGTAGCAACAAAACTCAAAGTAAGCAAGGGACTCTACTAAATATGGTGATATCATTTATTTTCTACTTAACCATCTAACTATTCCAAGTCACACAAGTTCAGGATCACCGTTTTCCTACTATCAAGTGTAACCTGGAAGTTCAGTCCTTATAAGTTAAAAAGGATTGGAACTGATCAGGTTCCAATCTAGTTCAATTAGTTAGACGGCTACGAGTTAAATCAATAAATCATACGTCCTAATTTCGTGAATTTAACGTTCTAACTAAGATCTGATCAAGACCTTCTAAACCTATAGATTATGGATTAAACACTACAAGATTTTAGGTTTAATCACATAATCCAAAAGAATAAGACCTAAGTTCTAGGTTTTATTATATATTGAGCTACTAGTTAAGGCAAATCCTATTAAGTAATCAAACTTAATATGATGAATCTATATCTTAAATTTAAAGTTAAAAAACAAAATAATCAGAACAAGTTGTAAAATAAAAAAAAATCTAGAAACTAATAAACCAAGGTTTCACTCGTTGGATAACCCAATTTACCCAATGAATGAACACTAACCTATGATCTAGTCCTAGTCTCAGGAAAGGTCCTTAAGGTGTAGTGCTTAAGACTTAACAGAGATTATTGGAATCTAATTTAAGAGTTGATTTTACTCACTTGATTGATATTAAGGAGATTTTAATATTTGATTAGGGTTCTGGAATGTTATCTAAAGGGGTAGGGACACTTAACTCAATCTTAGGGCAAAATGACCATTTTGCCCCTACTTTAAGGGTCAAAAAAATCAACTTTTGACTTAGTAGTCAGAATTGATTTCTCTTAGTTCCAATTGATTTCTTACTGTCTAACTTGAAAATAGACAGTAAGTACGCCTATATCAGGAGAGAAACGGTCAAGTTATGACTAAAATAAGACTAGGGGTAATTTGGTCATTTACCTAAATTTTCAGGGTTCATATCCTAAATATTATTTTATTCTAAGCTGGTTAGCATCTTGAATTTTCCAATTTGGAGTTAATTTGACTAAGTTATGGCCGTTTGAATTCCAGGGGCATTTTGGTCAATTTTCACCAAAGTCAACTATAAATTATATGGTTGACTTTTTATTCTGATGTCCGAATGAGAAAACTAGTACTACTACGGTGATAGGGCCGCTCTTCTGAGCATTTTAAGACCCATATTGACTATGTTTCGATAATCGGGTAAAAAGTTATGAGGCTCTAAAGAGGTCCTAAAATGCTACCTCGTTATACGTACCCCGAAATAAATTTTTACATCACATTATTTGAATCTTTACATTTTTCTGAGTATTTTAAGACCTATATTGGCTATATTTGGATCATCCTACAAAAAGTTATTAAACTTTTAAGATTTACTATTCAAAAATACAATTTGAATTATTTTACTATTCATTTATTCAAATTATATTATTTTACTATTTATTCCTAAAGTTTGTATATAAAATTTCTGAAATCATTAATCTTTAATTAATTTGTGATTAATTAGGCTTAATTACTAATTAACATTAATTAATCTATTATTTAATTAATTTAATTATATTTATTAATATTTTACTGTAGCAAAGTAATTAGCACTAATTACTTTTTAATTAGCCATAATTATCTGTTAATGTTTAATTAAGAGTATTTAATTATATTTTACTGTTAATTAATAATTAATGATCCTAATTACTGTTTAGGGTTTAATTAACCTTTAATTAACTAAATTAACATCTAATTATTATTAATTAATTAAGATTACTGTTCAAAAGTAATTAGTACAAATCCTAATTTAATTAGCCACTAACTGTAATAATAATTAAGGCTAAATAGTAATTAATTAACACTAACAGTAATTAAATTATTAATTAATTAACAGACAGTGGGCCCACTGGACACGTGGCTCTGCTAGAGGCTATCACATGGCACTGTGGCCCCACCAGGGCTGAGTCAGCTCGGGTGACTGGGCAGTGGGCCCCACCTGACACGTGGCACTGCCAGAGGCTGCCACGTGGCACTGTGGGCCCCACAGGGAGCGGACAGTTCGGGTGACTGGGCAGTGGGTCCCACCTGACACGTGGCACTGCCCTAGGCGGCCACGTGGCGCTGTGGGCCCCACTGGGGAGCCGAACAGCCGCGCGGGCTCGGACTGGGGGCCCCACGTGACACGTGGCGTGCCGGCTGGCTGCCACGTGGCACGGGGGGCCCCACGGCCGAAGCCGTAGCGTCGCGGCTCGGTGTGTGGGCCCCCACGTGACACATGGCGGGCCCGAAGGCTGCCACGTGGCCTGGTGGCCCCCACCGCGGCTGACGCGGACCCGGCTCGGACGGGTCGGGCTCGGGTTGACCCGACCCGACCCGAGGCCCGTGACCCTTCGCCTTCTGGGGTTCAGCGAACCGAACCTAGTTGCCTTTGGGGCCTCGGTGCCCCCGATCCGGTGGTTATGAGCCCGATCGGAATGGTGGATGGGTAGAGGACAAGTTCACCTACCTATCCTACAATTTTTGCGATGATCGAACGGAAATCGAGGGAGATCGGGGGTACCTGAAGTGCGGCTCGGCGGAGTTTGGCTCGGACGGACGGTGGGCCGGCTTCGGGGCCTGATTCCGACGCGATCTGTGCTCCGATTTTTGTAAACCCGGAGCCCAGAGGTCGGCCGAGGTCTTATAGACCTGCTGGCGACCTCACCGAGGTCAGGGAGGGGCCGTATTGGCCAGGATCCGCGGCGGGCCGCCGCGTGTCGCGAGCGGGCGACGGGGCCAAGGAAGACGGCCCCGTAGCCGTTGGATTTAGATCAGATCCAATTGCTGCGATGGCGCGTCCGATCTAACGGCGCCGTTAGCTACAGTTGACAGAAAGTTAAATACTTAACGGCACGCCGTTGAGTATTAAAATAATATTTTTTTTTTTGAAATATTTTCCAGAAAATTTTGAACATATTTTTCCTAGCTAATTTGGGGTCAAGGAATTCAATGGCGCAGTCGGATTTTCGATCAGATGAGTATTTTGATACCTCAATTTCCGGGATATTTTTATTATTAAAATATTCGTCGAAATTTCGACGACTTCCGATTGACACGAAAATTTCACCCCAAGCTAATTTGGGGTCAAGGAACGCAATGGCGGTGTTCGTTTTTTGATCGGAGGTCAATTTAAATAGGTCAATTTTTAGGGTTTTTAGATTTTCCAGAAATCAGGATTCGATCCGTTTGATTCCTGATTTGGACTAGGTCTCCAAGGTTGACTTCATTTGACCTAATGAGCACTTATAATTATGTTTAAGACTTAGGATTAGTCATAATCAACTATGGTAACAACTCGGGTTGTTACAATCCTTCCTCTGGATTTGCCTACTTCCTACAAGAGGCTAAATCCCTCCATATAACTCCCAAGGGCTTGCTAGCTAGCCCAATCTGTACATATTCCAGTTTTGCATTCCACCCTCCAAAGATAAACACCACAATATATATATATAAATTCTTTTTGTTACATGCTTTTTGATATAATTTTTTTGCAAATTAAAATACGGTAAGTAGTATAAATAATATTCAAATGGAAAATGGTTCAAATAAGAATACTGAAATAAGACTTATAAGTAAATTTGCGTACCTGACTTGTTTTGATAAAAAATTCAATCAAATTTAATTTTCTTGATCTGCCAAAATAATGAAATTATTAATTTAATATCTTTATTATGATTTGTTTATAAAATGACTATTTTGAATTATTTAAGTTATATAATTATTTATGCCTTATAAGGTCAAATTGGGAATTTGACCTTATAAGGGCATTTTAGTAATTTTATCCTTAATACAAAATTTATGTTAGTTTATTGTAGATTATGTCTTAAAGTTTCTATAGAGTCTAAAATTATTCAATTCTGGCGTGAATTGGCTAAGTTATAGCTAATCTAATTTCTAGGGTTAATAATTAGGGTTAAATATGATTAGTGAGTGATTAGTGATTTTAGTTACAAAATTATCAATCTATTTATACATTTAGATTCTAATTTACTTTATGAGTTATTTAAAACTGAAATCACTTAATTTGGATTATTATAATTGCTAATATTCACTAATCAAGTTTTAGAGTTATTAAGTTTAATTAGGAGATCTAACCGTTGGATCCTAAATATTTTTGTAGTTTACTAAAATTTAGGTTCTTCTGATCTAAATAGATATTTGGATCATCTAATTTGGAGTTAAATTGGCTAACTTATAGCTATTTGAAGTTTCTAGGTTTAAAGGCTTAATTAGGGTTAGGTCCTAATTGTGATTAGTCAAATTTTAATCCAAACAGCAAAATTAATACTTCTAAAATATTCCTTATATTTTTCTGAGTATTTTAAGACCTATATTGGGTATGTTTGTGTTATTATGTGCAAAGTTATGACTATTGAAAGTTTTGTGTCATTTTTGTGAATATTCAAATATCCTAAAATATCACTACGCTAAATATTAGTCAAAATGGAAATTTGACTATTTTATATTATTCCTCTAATTTTGTTGATCGAAATGGTATATTTATTTGTGATATTTGGGTGAGTATTTTGTAAGTTATGAATTTCCAAAATTTGGCTATTTATTAATTACTTATATATTAATTTTTACTATTTTTAATTTTATATATTTCTTAATCTGCTTTATATTTATATTTATTAATATTATTGTTTTGTATATAAAAGTTTTCTGTTATTTTTATTATGATTTATTAATTTATATTATACTTAATTTTCTATTATATATATTAATTACTGTATTATTTTTATTTAATAAAATTTTGTTTATTATTTATTTTCATTTTTCTGTTTTATTTATATATTTATAAAATTTTCTGTCTGTTAATTTATTTATTAAATATTTCTGATTAATAATTTAATTTTGTATTATATTTATATAATTTTCTGTTTACATTTTCTAAATATATAAACGTATATATTTATAAAGATTTTCTATTTTATTTTGATTTCTTTTTCTGCAGGTGGGGGCCACAGAGGACACGTAGCTACAATCTGAGCCAGCCCGTGTTTTCATGCGACACGTGTCCCTCATCTGCGCGATGATGAGACCGGCGCTGTGCTGTGGGCCCCAGCTGCTGACGTGTTTAAGCATTTGCAAATGAAAACTTGACACTGTGGCCTTTTTTCAGGATCTCACGGATTGATGAGGTGGCAGAGATCGACGGTATTAAATTTTTAGGATTTATTCCAACGCTTTAGATTTAATCAGTTTCTTATTTTTAGATCGACCGTTAGATTTAAATTAAGATCAACGGTTGGATCTATTCTCTTCCCTGAACCGGCTTACTGGACCGGTTTACGCGTAAACTCGGATCCGGTCGAACTTCATCCGGTCCGTGACAATTCAACTCCCGCGTCGCTTCGCCTTCTTCTTTGATTTGGCGCGACCGGGAATTAGGGTTATGTTTAATCAGTGCGATCGATCGAATCCTCGATCGATCGCACTTAATATCAGCATGATTAATTGCTATAGAATACTTAAATAACGAATGGAAATGTAGATAATACCTGTTAATGAAAGGAATGGTTTAGGGTTTCGACGATGCCGAAGACTGAAGAGTGTTTGAGTTCAGTCGAAATCTAAAGGTTTCTTAAGGCTTTTAATGGAATGATTAAGCGGCGATGGACGCCTGTCGAGGCAAGCGAGGGCCACGAGGCTTCGATTCGTGACCTCAGCGCCACGCGGAGGTTCGCGGGGACAAAGCTCTTCGACCGTCTGATCCTTCTAATCAGACGGATTAGAAGGTTCCGTCTATCCAGACGGTACGACCGGTCAAACGGACGGCGTGAATTTAAAAGCAGACGGCACCGTTTTATAATTAAATAATTAATTATTTAATTTATTTTAATTAATTTAATTAATTAATCTTAACTTAATAATTATTTTCCAAATTTTTTTTTTAAAATATTTTTCCTAGCTAATTGAGGTCTTTTGAATGCAATAGTGTACTCGGATTTTTTATCCGACAAGTATTTAATTACTCGAATTTTCAGTATTTAAATAATATTAAAATATTTGCCAAAAATTTAATGACTTCCAAATGCGTTCAAAACTTCACCCATAGCTAATTTGGGGGTAGTGAACACAATGGTGAAGTAGATTTCCAATCTGAGGTCAAAATTATTTAAATATTAATAAACAATTGAAAATGAAATTTTGGTATTTTATACTTAGTCAATTTAGCTCTAAATTATATAATCAAATATACAATTTTTATTAAAAAATGTAAGGATTAATAAACTGCAAGAAAATTTTAATGTCAATGGGTAAATTTCTTAATTAGGCTTAATTACCCTAAAAATTGATTATTGAGTATTAAGCTTATTGATTATCCAAATTTCAAATTTCAAGTTCTTGATCACTCACAAAATAGATTAGAATACATTGGCAAAGTCAAAATAATTTTTCTATAATCAATTTCACTAATCACTCACAAATTACCATAAATCCTAATTAAGGCCTAAATTAATCAATTGATGTCCAAATTATGTAAACTCATTGTAATTGTGCTCAGTGTTCTATGGGGTACCCATAGCCACTGACTTTGCTTGATTTGGACACCAATTAGTAAAATTAGGTTCTTGGACCCCACTCTTAATCTCTCTTAATTACTATTTTAAGGAAATTTTTATTTTGCTCATAACTTGGTCATTTGACTTCAAAATTTAGTAATCTTAGTATCTATGAAATCCTTAGACATACTAGAACCTAATTCTAAAAAAGTTCTTAGATTTTCTTAAGTAATTTTGCCAATCAATTCTTAATAAGCTAAAACCATAATTTGAGCTCATTAGCTTTAATCCTTAGCCAAATTGGGTGTTCTTACTATCTATCTTCATATTAGACAGTAAGAAACCATTTGGAATTAATAAAATTCAATTTAGAGCCATAATTCTAAAAAGTATATTTTGAGCCTTAAGGAGGGATATTTTAGTCATTTTTTCCAAAATGAGGTTTAAATGCCATTGAACCATAGAAATCTATAATTTTGCCTTTAGATAAACTAAGTGTTTAAGAATTTAGTTGGATCTTTTTTAGGCTTGTTATTTTGATTTAATTTGAAACCATAGTTTTCCTCAAACTTTAATTAGGTTAAGCCTTTAAATTCCTAACGTGGACCTAAGTTCACACTATGTCATCTTTAAACTCTTCATTGCTTAATAAATCAGTAAAAATCTAAGTGTTTAACTCATTAGACTTCTTTTAAGGTTTTCCCTAACTTAAATCATTAAGTGATTCTCTTATTAAATTTCTTAACCTTAATTCCTTCATAAATGCTTATGTGTAAAATTAAGTTAGATTTCATTCTATCGAGTAAAATAAGTTGCTCAATAGAATGAGTCCTTGATTTTTGGATTACAGGATTAGAATTTGCTATGACTGATTATTTTATCTTATGACTTTTGCTATTTGTAGCCAATCTTGAGTGTTGAAATTTTCATCTTCAGATCTTAGTTTCAATTCCTTTAATCTTCCCAAATCCTTAGAATAAATATTGTGAGAGACTTTAGATCTTTAGATGTTAGAGCCTTAGATTTTAGAACTTAAACCCCATGTTTGGAGTTTGACTCTAAAATCCTTATTGTTGATTATTTTAATCAAGATAGGCATGGAATTGATAAGACTATATCAAATTAGGATGAATGATTATTTATTTAACATTTGTAGGCAACATTTTTGATTTTAAACTAAGTTCTAATGTTTAACTTTAAAAGGTTATAAATCTGAGTTTATATTAGATAGTAGGATATTGGAGATTCTGAGTTTATGTAAACTTAGAATAGATAAATTAGATAATAATATATATCACATGTATTTTAGTAGTCTTGCTTATTATTATACTTTGTTGCTTTGCATTCCTAGGCTATGTGTAACAACTCTAGTATTATTACCCATTAATTAGTTGCATAATCAACTTATTTTCTCTTCCATTACTCTTATATTAGTATTAAGAACTTTCATTTCAATTTTCATGCAATTTGGAGACCATTTGACAATTTCCAGTATTTTCTGATTTTCTGATAATTTTGAGAATGCCTATTTTATTTAGACATCAGAATAAAAAATGGAGTCCACCATTAGACCCATCACCCCCAAATTAGCCAGGGGTGGTATTTTGGACGTGTTTAGAAGTCATCAACTTTTCCTTGAATATTTTATTAATATTTAAATACTCAGAAAATTAAGATAATTAAATTGACATCCGGTTAAAAATTTGATTACATTTTTAAGTTCCTCACCCCTCAATTAGGCAAGAGTGAATTTTTGGGATTTTTTGAAATTCGTTTAATTAAATCTGTATTTAATTTAAATATATTTATCATTATTAATTATTATTAATTATTACTAATCCTACACGCGCCTCGATTCCTACTGCTCGATCACGCCTACATTTTGATCAAACAACTGCGATCCGTTCCGATCCGAGGACCGTTGGATTGAGGGGTCGGATTAGACGACTCTCTCGCTTCATCCCTGTACGTTCCTCTGCGCCACGATCGGGCGCAAGGAACATACGCTGCACCTTGTCAGGACCCAAAAGAGACCTAAAAACTCCTCAGCACACTCCTTTATTGAGTTTTGCTAATTTCCATTTACCATATCTTCATCTGGGAGCTTGGAGGTGCATCGAAGATTCTTGGCTTACTGCATTAGAAGATAACCCTAATTGGCAGAACAGAGAACTTCAAAAGATCCAAGGTACTAATCCTCATCTTCTCTCCTTAAATTTATTTTGTTGATCATTATTCCGATCCATAAATCGTTGATCTGAACTTCGACCTAGGGCTTGACCCTGTGAGTTACCTCATCCTCGTTAGGGACCGATCCATGGCTTATTGGGTCGGCCTCGGCGAGGGCTCTCTACCGGTATGCGGGCTGCGCCGTGAGACCTCAAGATTCGATTGGGAGGTCGAACCATATGAATACCATCATGGGCTTCTGTCGGGGACGACGCAGCTCGAATCGTGCGTGTGCGGTTCATGTATGTCTTTTGGACCAAATCGGTCCATTTCCTCGGGCCTCCTTTTTTTGTGTTGTACGGGATTCAGAACGACACATATTTTTAGGAGTCGTCCATTTTTCCAAACTGCCCCGAAATATGTGATGGCAACTGCTATAATCATAGTTCCGTGCCCATAATTTTATGTGCCATAATTTTTCTGTGCCATTCTTAATCTTTGTGCATCGTGTGTTAATAATTAATTGAATGTGTTTAATAATTGCTTCCCTTTTAATTAATGATTAAATAAAGCAATTTTTATTTCATTAATAACTTTATTATACACATTCAAATAATGCAATATTATATACCATTTTGATTACAAAAATGCATAGAGTAATAATATGACATTTAATCTTTGATTGGATGATTATTTTAATTAATCATTAATTTAGATTTATTAATCAATTGCAAATTATTTTCAATTCTTGCATGTGACATAACTTGATAATTAGGTGTCCAAATTTAATAATTTAATAGTCCATTTCAATCACAAAAATATATAGAATAATAATATGAAATCAAAATTAAGATTTGAACATAAATTTTCTTAATCACTTTTTAACTCTAATTAAGAGTCTCGGAAACCCTATTTTTCCAACATTGTCCGATTTTGACCTACTTAGTGTCATTCTCATCCTTATGTTATTAGGATTACATATTTATGTATATTATTTCTATTGGACAAGTTGAATTAAGGTTTTTGGCTCCTTAATTAGTGTTATTGTGATAATTTTGTAATTTCATAATTACTTGTTTTAGGTATTTAAACTATAGGACTGTAAACATGTCATATTTATTTACTTCCCATATTATTTCAATTTCATGAATTGAGCTTAGTTCTCTTAATTTAGATGCTTATATATTTAGCAAATTGATTGATTCAACCTACAATCTTAGGAGAGGTACTTTAGACTTGATTTTATAACTTGATTTAATAGAGATCATAGAAGTTAATTATACACCCAATTAGTGTAGTTAACCTTAACGTATGTTAGATTTTAGGTTATAATTCTATTAGGACTAGCTTTATCAATTTAATTTAGATCTAGATTAAATTTTAGCCTTCTTATAGATTTCTTATTATTTGATTTTAGGAATCCTATAGATATCCTAATCATGTCCTAGATAAGTAGTATTTTACATTTAACTTCCAATTTATAGAAAACATTGAGCTTGTAGCTTACAATTTCTTTCTCTCCTATACCTTTAGACCTTTCATATCACCTTAACTTAGCTAGATTAGTATTTGATTAGAAAAATCTTTCCAACTACAGCCTAGCTAGAGGAGTTTAATGATTAGAACCTTAACTTTCATATTATTTCAATATGGTAATTCATTAATCTCATCCTTTCCTAACTAGTTTCCTAAATCTTAATTTAGTTAACTTATTTAAATCTTATAATTTAGGACAAGAATATGATTAATTTCATTTAGTATTATTATACTTATAAATTATTTTGCCATCTTATAAATTGAAATTCAATTACTATTTTCAAAATTTTAACTACTTATTACTTTCAATTGACTTGAGTTTAATATCTCTAAGTCAATAAGAAGCTCAATTAACTTCAATCATTAAGTAGAACATTAAAATTATATAACTTTATATATCATATATTTTACAATTATTGAATTTTCCTTGAATGCTTGCTTAACTTTGTGCCTATTTCATTTGACACATTCATATAAGATATTGTGCATAAATAAAACTTTCACATTAAGACTATAGGGGTTTATTATGTTGGATAAGCTAAGAGCAGGCTAATTAAGAGTAATAAGGAGACCTCACATTCTTAGAGGGTGAATGTAAGTGTTATTTGTTTTGAACCCACTTTCATTTACTTATTAGGCAGACATGCTTAACTCCTCACTTCATTCTGTAAGTTCTTGCAAAATGAATACTTTCATAAAATAACTTCAATTAAATAAAAAATAAAATCTTCTACAATCTTAATAATTGTGAAGACTCATCATAGCTTTTTATCTATATTACTTTACATAGTCCTAGGCTATGTGTATCTTAGACCAAGAGGCTAACATCTTCCTTCAATTACTATGCTTTGCATTTTCCATATTTTTAGTACTGTATTTTACTTGTTTACAGCCTATTTATATTGTAGTGAATATTGTTATAATTATATTTAAGTACTTCACTATTTTCTTTTCTTTACTTAGCATAAATTCATTAAACATATACATGCTTAATTCCTTTTATTTTAATATGCACTTTAGTACATGTGGCAGCCGCCCCTTAATCATCCGGATTAAGAGGTGGTCGTCAACGGGCAAACTCTCACTTAGCATTCAGATTAAGGAATATGCCTTCGTAATTAAATTCCAAGGGAAGATGTGCCATAAAGTGAAAGAGCAAAAGAAAGCCAATCACTGAATGAGCATACTATAGTATATCAGAGTGCATAAAAAAGACAAGTTATAACATCCATGCAATCCAGATAAGTACTATACAACTCAAAATACATAAGCATGAAAAGAAAACAATTTAAACATGTATTATTACAAAATAACATTTAAATTAAAACAATAAAGGTAAAGTAAAATCACTCCATTCTCACAAAGTAAAAGAAAGAACTAAGAGTCTTCTCTTGCACTCTCCTCCTCCTGAACCAGATCTCCAGAAGATTCCACAACCTCGAAAAGCTCATAATCTACCATTGTCAGTTTCACAATGATAGGACCCCAACCAACAAAAAAAAATCTAGTTAGACAAAATATCTAAGTACATTTTAGGCTGTAAATTGTTAATTTAAATGATATCACATTATCTAAGCAAAGTACGAGCAGTAAAGCATCAAAGAAAGGTGAAAAAGTTATAATTAACATAATTATAACTTGTACAAGGTGTGAGGTAAGCACATACCTCAACTCAAGCTGTAGAAAAGGGTTAAGTAGCACATAATGAAATCTATTAAGCACAAGAAAATTCCTAAGTAATATGATCAACTTAAGACATGCTGCTTACAATATAAAAAGGAAAGTACTGAACTGAAAGTAAAGTTCTAACATCCTAACATGCCATAAAGTAAAAGTGAACTGCTGAAAAGTACAATATACAAGTAAAGCTATAAGTACTAAAGTAACTGCTGTATGTAAGTATGTTGAACTGTAATGTAACAGATATGCTAGAATTGTAAAGTAACAATAAAGTAAATGTAAAGAAAATCTATAAAGTAAAGTGTAGAGATACTCCTACTTAGTCCTGCCAAAAAGTAAGGTCCATCTGATTATCTAGGAAAGAGTCCCAGATTAAAGTAGCACGCACTAGGAAAGTAGTTCTAGTCAAAAGTAGTATGCACTAGGAAGGTAGTCCTAGGCAAAAATAACATGCACTAGGAAAGTAATCCTAGTCAAAATCGACATGTACTAGGAAAGTAGTTATAGTTAAAAGTTGTCTCAAAAGTAAAGTTATACTAGAAGGCAGACTAGACAAGACATAACTCACACAGTTTAATAAAGTTATTTCCATTAAATGTTCTCCTTAAGTTATGAAAATTCCATATGAATGTATTCAAAGTTTAACATAGAATATACTATGTTTAATATAATATGCCAAAGTATAAAGTTCAAAATAAGGAAGGCATAACATATAAATTTCAATGAATTAAATAGCCTGAACAACTTTGTGATATCACTTTGTTTTCTAATTAAGTTGTTATAACTACTCTAAGTTACATAAGATTCAGAATCATCAATTTTTATACTATCTGTAACTTAGAATCATGATCCTATGAGTTGAACATAATTAGGACTAACTAGGTCCTAATTATAACTGAATCAATATCATCTATATAATTAAATAAGTAAGTCAATCGTCATACTTTGTTATTTTAAATAATTCCAAATCCAATATTGATTAGCCAAATCAAGATTGAAAGGATTAAGAATTTAACTCTAAATAATGGTATTCAATTCTTGATCACAAGATTATCCTAAGGACTAGGGTTTAATCCCATCTCACTGATTAAATGTAAGGCAAATCCTATTGAGTAAAGTCAAACTCAATAGGATAAATCTCTAATCCAAATTCTAAGATTAAAAAATCAAATAATCATTTAATAAACTATGAAAATCTATAAAATATTAAAACCAAGGTTTCACCTAATGAGTAACCCACTTTACTCATTAGATGACTTCTAACCTAAGCTCTACTCCTAATCCTAGGAATTAAGGCTCTTAAATACTAAGAGTAGCACTCAGACTCACATCTTAACTAATGATATAAGACTTATGGGTGAACTAAGAAGTTCAAAGGAAAGAAAAGAACTAACATCTTTACTTAAATTTTTACTTAAGACCACAGGAAGCGCATCAGGCCATCCATCACCAACGGCTTAGCGGATCAGACGGCGCAGACGGGTCCAAGCACTGTGGATCATTTTCTCCACTCACCCGCCTGCGTCTGGTCCCCCCCCCCGACAGCGGGGATCTCTCCTTGGTGCGTGGCAGTACAGGAAATTCACTGAATTTCCTCTCCTGCCCTCGGCGCGTCCGTTTGGCCGGCTGCCTTCTTCCCCAATTGCCCCTAGCCGTTGGCCCGAGCCATTTCCTTCGGCCCGAGCCTTCTCCCCATTGCCGAGCCTTGGACACCACCCCTAAAGCTCCCCTTGGCCTATAAAAACCTCCAGGAGATCACAGTGAGCCCCTTTGCTCGCTGTGAACCCTCAATTCCTCCAATTGCAGCCTCTGAAGCCCCCGTCTTCCTCGGTGACTTCCGGCTGCTCCAGAAGTACGAACCACTGATAGAGGGCTAGTCTAGTGTTCAGACTTCTTTGAAAGCTTCATCTACTGTCTAGGAAGCTTCAGCGCCCGTCAATTTCCCTTGGCTAGGCCTGTATCCCCGACTTGAGGTACAGCTTCCTCCATTAAAATTTTCTAAAGATCCTTTCATTTCTGCCTTCTGGAATGAGCTCTGAATGCCGTCTAAGCAGCCTTAGCCACCTAGGAAACTCCTGTGATTGTCGCCTGGGGCTAAGTTAGCTCGAGTCGATCGTATCGATCGACTGAGCTAGCCACCGAGCCAATGGCCGAGTCCGAGTAAGGACCCAGCGATTGGCTGCGCCTCGGGTTATGATAGGTTGGGGTTTCAGCGCGTCTAGTCCCCCTGAGTGTGTAGGGATTAAAATCCCGTTGAATCGAGGTCCCTGTGAGGCGAATTTTCCCCTAACAGGCGACCTGAGACGTCTCGCAGAAGAATGTCTCGGGTGAGTAAGACCCCATCGATCCAGAGGGATCCAGATGGGGGTTCTTGGTCCAATCGATGCGTATTGACTCAAGGAACGTGTAGGAATTGATTTGAGCCCCTGCCATCGCCGGAGCGCTGAGAAATTCAGCTTTGAAATTCGACGGGCTCGGGACCCGTCGAGAGGAAGAAGGCGAAGTCGCGGGTTCTGGGCCGGGTCGCCCCGTGACCCGCACGGTTCTGATTTTGGGCCGCGCTTAATTAATAATTATTGGATAGCATTTTTAATGGTTCTGAAGTTAATTAATTAAACCTTATAGTTTTAATTTAAATAAACATTCAGAATAAATTAATTAAATAACTTTATCTATACATATCCAAATGGTATGATCCAATATACCATTTGAATCAAAAAAATTTAAGGAATCTGAATATAAAATAAAAGTTTAGAGCTAATGGTTGGATTTAAAAATATTGGCCAAACCTTCTCTGTTCTTAAATAAATCATATAAAATCATCTAAATTTCCAATTTATGAGTTTAAGGGCTCTGATTGCTCCCTGTACTCTAAAGAACAATTATAGACCTTTAAAATTAATTTTGGATAATTAATTTTCTTAATCACTCCTTAATCACCCTAATCAAGGATTAGTGAATTTAACCCTAATTAAGCCTCTGATTTGGGTGGGGATGGTTCCTAATATCATATTAGACCTAGTATAACTTAAGTGTAAAGTTGGATCACCCTAAAGTGCCCTAATTTTACTAATCACCATAAGTAGCTTAATTAAGTGATTAGTGCTAATTAAGATCTTTTAGGTCATCAAAACCTAAATTAAGGGTGTTTCCCACTTTATTAAGTAATATGAAATACATTAAAATAGACTAGAGCAAATTTGGGTAGTTAAACCCTAAAATCCCAATTTTAGCCTTAAGAGGGGCATATTGGTCATTTTGACCAAAATGTGATTTAATGTTCCTTAAGGATTGAAAATTTCAGTAAACCACTATAAAATAGTTTGGAAATGTCCTCTGAAGTCCTAGAATAAGGATAGTGATAATGTGATCCTTGATCCATGAAATCTTCATTTAGTCCATAATAAAGATACTTAAATCTTAAGCATTCCTTATAAAGATCATTTGACCTTAAACTTATTAAATTTAATAATTAAAAAGGGTCAGTTTTCTCATTAATAAGTTCAGTTAAAATAAGTTAAGAATTAAGTGTTAAAAGAAAAGAAATTGGAAATGTCTAAGTAAAATCTTAACTTAAGATCTAAAGTGATCAAAACTTAGACTCTTAAATCTTAAGTAATCTAAAGAAATGTTTATAAGCTTAAATGTTGATCAAATGTTATGAATGGTTAAAATAACACCTCATTAAGTGTAATATAGCTTAACTATAAGTTTAGATTCTGAAAGAAGCACAAATTAAAGCTCCTAAGTTAAAATCCAATTAATGTCTAAAGTGATCAAACTTCAGATCTTTAGATCTTAGATCTTCGACTTAGATCTTCGATTTGAGTTAAACCACCTCCAAGTGAAATTCCTTAATGATTGATTGTTCAATCCTTTGAAACCTTCCATGTGGGTATAGGATGATTCAATCATTAAGATAATGAAATTATCTTAAGGATTGAATATAGATCTTAGATTATAAGTTCTTAATTGATTATTTTATCTTATAATCAGTATAATAGCCTTTCATTAAGTTCTTAGTTCCTGAATCTTACAGCTTATAGGACTCTTTACCTTTAATTTGGGGTATTAAGTGTGAACCCTAGATCCTTATTAAGATATTACCTAGGATTTGGGATTTGAACTCAACATAGGGTTTAAGTTCAAATTCTTAAGTCTTGATTTATTTAGTCAAGATTTGGGTAAGAGAGTAAGATATTAATAAAATTTGGTCGTTGATTTATTTATTTAAACTGTATAGTCATCTTGTGATTCTAAATTAGAATCTGTTGAGTTCTAATATTAATCTTAAGGTCGTACATCTGAGAATTTACTTGAGAGCTGGATATTGGAGATCCTAAGCTAGGAAATGTCTCAGAATAGCTAGTTGGATAAATTAGATAACAATGGATATCACATAAGTCTAGATTGAGTCTCTTGCTTACTTGGACTAGATTGCTTTGCATACCTTGAATTTTGAGCTTTATTCCTTGAGCATAATAGGAACACTTAGGATATGGATAATACATCCTAAGTTAGAGTTTGTAAAGCATATATCATTTCATTTAAGTTTTTGCAATGCTTTCAGTTAGTAGATTAGGTTCTGAGTATAGTATTGCCACCTCCAGTATTCAGTATAGTATGGAAGTTACCCAGGCTTCTGAAAGGAACGGGGATGGCCTATAGGCTGGGTATTTTGATGATTTTCAAGTTGGAGTGGTAGTACTATAGCTTAGGCCTATTGCTATTTTAGTTCAGTTCAGTTCAGCTTGTATTATTTTGCCACATGTTTCAGTGGTTTTACTTGCAGTTCAGTTGGCTATACCACATGTTTTAGTGGTTCCTTGCTTTAGATTTTATTTGATTTTGTCACATGTCTCAGTGACCTTGCTTTATATTAATCTGCATGTTGTATGTATGTTCTTATGAATTATATAAGCATAAATGACATGTTTAGGATGTCAGATTTTCTAGTTTTATTCAATACTAGTGTTCTTTTATAATCTGCATGTTTACTGTGATCATAATCATGTTAGGATCAGATTTACATTGTAGACCAGTCACTTTTGCTTTGAGCTTTACCTTGGTTATTTTTGATGCTTTGTATGTCTTAGTAATATACCTGTTGATTTCTATAGACGGATAGTTTATAGTATTCCTGTTATTTGTACAGCTTGTTGCACCTTTACTGCTGCTTGTGTAGTTAAATTTAAGTGTGATATCTTAAATATTCAGATCATTAAATTAGCCTAAAATGTACTTAGACAATTGTCTAACTGTAATTTTTTTCTATTTTGTTTGCTGGGGCCCTGACACTTGTGATACCGACAATGTCAGATCCGGAGTTGTTCGTTGACAGTGCCGTTGGTGAGGAGCCAGTTCAGGAAGAGGACCTTCCAGCTGCTGTTTAGATAGTGTTGCCTTGTTTATCCAGTGAGGATGAGAGTTTCATTTTTTTTTCAGTTAATCATTTTAGTTTGTAATAATTAATCTTCTGGATGTACTTTACTTTCTGCATTGTGATGAGTTACTGCTTGAGTTCCTTTCCTTACTATGTTATGACTGGATGTTGTTTTATACTTTGCTTCCGCACTCTGTTTTATACATGTATATTGATGTATGATTTTCAGTTTCGGGTGACAAGTCCTTGGATTAGGTGAGTTGGGGTTTTTGCCTGACTTTACTTAAGTTAAGAATTTGCCACAGTTAGCATTCCGGGATTACTACAGTTGGTGTCCCGGGATGCTACAATATAGATCTTAGATTCAAATTTTCTTAATTGATTATTTTATCTTATAATATTAGTAATGATCTTTCATTAAGATCTTAGCTTCTAAATCCTTCAACTTATAAGATTCTATACCTTTAGATTATGGTTGAGTGTGAATAATAGAACTTTAGTAGATTTGAGCCTAGGATTTAGGATTTGAACCCCAAGTATGGAGTTTAAGTTTGGAATCCTTAATCTTGATTTGCATAATCAAGATTTGGGTTAAGTGAGTAAAATAATAATAATTAAGTCATTGATTTATTTACTTCGATCCTTTATAGTCATCACTTGATTTTTAATTAGAACTTCTTAAGTTCTAAGGCTAACCTTAAAGTCGTGAATCTGAGATTATACTCGATAGCTGGATATTAGAGATCCTAAACTTATGTTTTTCTCAGAATAGTTAGATTTGAAAAAATTAGACAACAATAGATATCACATAAGTGTAATTTAGTCTCTTGCTTACTTTGACTTTAGTTATTCTGCACACCTTATATATTGAGCGTTTTCCTTAGACATAATAGGTGAACTCAGGATATTGATAATGCATCCTAAGTTAGTACTTAAATAGCATAAACATTCATTTAGTTCATCCAGTGCATTCAGTTCAGTAAGGTGTGCCCTAGTTTGGTCTACCTCTTTAGTTTTAGTTTTATAATAGAATAGACTTGAACCTAGCTCTATGCTTAGCTAGGATGGATACTTGTCTTATTCTATGAAGTTCAACTCGGACCTAGTTCAGATGGTATCTAGGATGGATACATATTGAACTTTCTGTTCAGAGGCCATGTAAGGCCTATTTTTGTTATGGTAATATTATGTTTAGGCATGCTTTTACTTCAGTTCAGTTTTTAGTGCTTTGGTTTGCTTTGGCACATGCTTCAGTGGCCTTTTATTTATTTTGCATAATTGTATACTTATTCCTATTCAGTTGTTATTAAATATTAGCATGTTTAGGATGCTAGTTTTTGTATAATTAGTTCAGTATGTTTCGGTATAGTTTCCTTTTAGTGAAATCAGCATGTATCAATGTGATCGTAAGCATGTTAGGATGAGTTTACTTCAGTACCTTACAGTTATTTACACATTTTAGCCTTACCTTATTTAGCTACATGTGTATATACTTTGCATACTTTGTTATTTAAGTTATAAATGTATTATTATAACTACCCTGCCCATTGTAGCTTGTTGCGCCTTAATTTAATTGCATGTCTAACGTAATAATGTGATATCTTTAAATATTCAGTTCACTTAAATTAGCCTAAAATGTACTTAGATAATTTGTGATGGCCCGCTCCCGCCGTGGTCTTATTAACCCTTAAGTTAAAATGATTATGGTGAGGTGGTCACCTAATGACAAGGTCCTTGCTTATGATTATGTTAGTGACTAATACTAACCCATTATAATCAACGACTTTATCATTATCAAGTAAGTCATCACTAAATGACAGTACAAGAAAGGTAAACAGAGTGCGGAAGCAAAAGTAAACATCAATTTCATCACAGTAGGAAAAATTGAGGCATACAACTCAGAATAAATACAGTAATAGAAAAACACAATTCAATATGAATTATTACAAATATTTGAATAGTTTAACTGAAATGAGAAATAAGGACACTTAGCCTTTTACAATTAAAGGAAAAGCAATAATAGAAAATAAAAGGTCTTCAACCGTAAAATCTTCCTCATGAAGCAGATCCCAGAGTAGCCCTACAATTTAAAATAGCTCAAGCTCTATCATTATCAGTTTCATAATGATAAGACCCCAGCCAATAAAAAAAAATTCTAGTTAGATAAAATATCTTAAGTACATTTTTAGGATAATCATTTTTATGTATTTTAATGATTTCACAATTTAAATTTAAGCATAAAATAGTGGTAAAGCAACGTAGAAAGAAATGCAAATTATAATAATAAATTATATCTTAAACAAATTGTGAGGTAAAAATATACCTCAACTCAAGCTGTATAAAAGATTAAGTAATACATAAAGAAATCTACTAACACAAGTGACACTTTTAAGTATATGATCAATATAAAACATGCTGAATTTCAATTAAGCTAAAAGTATGAAACTGAAAGTAAAACTCTATCATCCTAACATACTAAAAGAAAGTGAACTGCTGAAAGGTAAAAATGAATATTCAAAACTGTGAGTACAAAGGAACTGTAGAAAATGAAAATATAGCAGAAGGCGTACTGAACTATAGGACAAAATAAGAACTGCAGAAAATGAAAATATAGCAGAGGGCGTACTGAACTATAAGACAAAGTAAGAACGACAGAAAATGAAAATATAATAAGAAATGAATTGAACTATAAGGTAAAAGAGAGCCAAAACTGTAAAATAACAAAAAGACAAATACCAAGTGATTGTAATACAAATATGAGATATTCCTACTTAGTCATGCCACAAGTAAAGTCCATCTGCTAATCTGGAAAAGTAGTCCCAGATTTTATCTGAAAAGTAACTGCTAAATATCTGGAAAAGTAGTCCCAGGTTAAAGTTAATTCCATCTAAAAAGTACTGCAAACCATATGGAAAAGTTGTCCCAGATACACTAGGAAAGTAGTCCTAGTCAGAAGCAATAAGTATCTGGAAAAGTAGTCCCAGATACACTAGGAAAGTAGTCCTAGTCAGAACAACAAGCATCTGGAAAAGTAATCCCAAATACACTAGGAAAGTAGTCATAGTCAGAAATAACAGGCACTAGGAAAGTAGTCCTAGCCCAAAAGCTATCCTATAGGCACTAGGAAAGTAGTTCTAGCCCAAAACCATTCTAAAATAAAGTCATACTACATGGCAGATTAAAAAGACATATCTCCTCATATTTAGTAAAGCTATTTTACATCAAATTTCCTTCTAAAAAATATGAAATGCCATATGAATATAATTCAAAGTCAACATAGAAATAATCATCTAATATTCTATGTTTAATACAATGTATCCAAATGTAAAGAAAGTCCAAAACAAAGGGAAGCATAGCATACAATGTTAAATGCATATAAAATATCACTAAATAACATTTGTGATATAACTTTGCTTTCTATTTAATCGTTCAAACTACTCTAAGTTACATAAGATTCAGAATTATCAATTCTTACACTGTCTGTAACTTAAAATCACGAACATATAAGTTGAATATAATTAAGGCTGGCCACATCCTAATTATAACTGAATCAAAGTCGTCTACAAGGTTAAATAAGTAAATCAATCATGCTAAGTTATTGTTTTATATAATCCCATACAATATCTTGATTAGCCAAATCAAGATTTAAAGGATTAAGAACTAAACTCCCAATAATGAGGTTCAATTCTTAATCACAAGGTTAGCCTAAGGACTAGAGTTTAACCCCATCTCACTGATTAAATGTTAAGGCAAATCCTATTGAATTAAGTCAAACTCAATATGATAGATTTTTAATCATAATTCTAAGATTAAAAGATCAAATAATTATTTAATAAATAATGAAAATCTATTAAACTAGTAAAGTCAAGATTTCATCTTAATAAGTAACCCAATTTACTCATTAGATGAATTTTAACCTAAGAACTACTCTTAATCTTAGGAAAAATAGCTCTTAATCACTTAGATTAACACTCAGACACAAATCCTAACTAATTTTTTTAAGAAGGTTGAGAATGAAATAGAGGGGATTAGAGGAGTTTAAAAGGCATGATATGAGATTGATCTCATATCATGAAACTTAAACTTGATTATTTTGTAAAATAAGTAAGACTGTAATTGAACATGTAAAATTGATACTATTCTCCTTTCAATACTTTTACTTATTTAATTCACTGTTCTCCTTATCTATTTATATTATTATTAAGATTATATTTCCCATAACTTCTATTTAGTTAACATGAGTAATTTAAATTTTACTTTAGTTTTGATATGGTAAAACAGCAAGAAGGTTTAATGCATAATTACAATGGTTGCCAACTCGTAGGCCGTCAAATTTGTAATTATGGCATTACGAGAAAGTTTATGCATAGCTATATTTACTTAGATAATTGATGTAACCTATATTTATTGCATGAAAATCTTATTTCAGAGTGTAAGTATTTCTTAAATAGTTAAGAATGAGTCCTCGATTAAATTCATTCTTAAGCATATTTGTTTACTTTGATAACTTTGTTAATATTCATGAACTCAGCTTATGAAAGAACATATGCAATTTGAATTTTAAGTTCATGGGATAATTTGATTAAGATTTTAGTGACAATCTAATTAAACTGAGAATTTAGATTTCATGATATAAAATCAATATATAACATTAAATCAAGAAAAATAATATGAATTAACTTTAATAACTTTCTTAACATTTATATTGCATACTTACAATTTATATTAAGATCAATTTGGAATTATCCTAGCCTTAAGGATCACTAATTTAACATTCTATGAAACAATAATATTTATGTTAACAAAGAAAATGATAGCATTATATGACATAATATGCAAATGATAGCTTTATTTAATCCAGCATTTGTATATGACAGCAATACATTATTTAACATGCGAGGGAAAACTATATTTAGTTCAGCATTCGAAATAATACTAATACAGCATTGTGAAGTATTGAAATACTTAATTCAATCATGCAATTCACCATTGTAAGGTATGCAATATAGATTCAAAAAAAATTGGAAGATCAATCTTATAAGAAGAGCAACCTTTCTCTCGTTTTCCAAAGACTGCCAAGCACATCCACATAAAACACGCATATCTGAGTTTGCATCGTTTAAATCAATTCAGCTTTCACCAATGAACTTGCTCAAAATAAGATAAGAGAAGTGCTTCAACAGACGCATGAGAGAAGAAATATTTAGAATTCCAACCAGACTAAATGCACAGCAAAAAGAAAAAGAGGTCTGCCTCTAATGTAGTGAAGTAATTGTTTGGTCCTTCTTTAGAACAGAAAAGGTTGAGGCCCTCCCAGATCCCAAATATTGAATTGTTGGGAGTTCCAACAACTACTCAAAGAAAATGCACCCGATTAAACTCTCCAAAATGCCAACAAATTACAAGCATTTGATAGAATGATGAAACTCACAAAGCCTAGCCCACCATACTAAACCGCAACATCCCAACTAATCAATGTCATCATTTTTGTGAGGGTGGAACCATCTAACATTTCTCATTAAATAAAGTTAATAGTAGATATGCCCTCGCTGACGAAGATATAAAAATGTCATCGTAAATTAGAAACAAGGGGCAAAACTAAGTTGACATTTAAAACTATTGCTTGATTATGGAAGAACAATGCTTTCATGCAAGAACTCAAATATATTTATAAAGCCCCTTGTCACATGATGCATGCAGCATAAAGCATCAAATTCAATAAGTCAACCCACTAAATCTCTCGCTTGATGCCTTAAAAGGCATATAAAACTTCATTACTAGGTAGAGAACAAGCTTCCATTGTTTTAACTACCATATAAAACATCTCACATAAAACTTAATTAAGAAAAATAGAGTAGCATCAGTTGCCTGAAAATATTCAAGCCCATTATTCATATCGAGAGAAGGGAAAACAAAAACTTGCACAAAACTCCAAGAAAATTTGTGGAACTCGGAATCAGAATTCTTCCAAATGAAAATAATGAGCCAATAAAAGTTCACAAATCTTCAAGTAATATTAATCATTATAACCCAACAAAAATCTCCATGATCGGTTGCATGCGACAAACTTGGGATCTACTGAAAATTAAATTACAAAATTCTATGCATACATCTCAAAATTTTAACCTACATATTTAACGCCAAATCAACAATATTCACATAATTATTCAAAAATATTTATTACACCAAATCTAATTAGATGAAAGTTCCAAAAATTCTAACTATGCATTAAACATAAACTAACTGTTTAACTTTGGTCCTAAAACTTCCTCAAAAAAAAAAAAAAAAAAACAATTTTTTTTATTCTCAAATGATGCATATACTATTATACCATACAAAAGACAATATCAACCACAGATAATTATAATAATTAAAAAGTTATGTTATCATTGTCACCATGCCCACCGTCAATATCAAATGAACTTCACGTTAAAAAAAAAAGAAGCAAAGAAGCACTAATTTTTCCAAAAAGTCCAATAAAAATAAAACGGATAATGCGGTTCATTGAGATACTTAGAATAGGTTGAAGCAAGAAGAAGGGGGTGAAGTGGAGTACCTCGCCGGCGACGAAGGAGCAAGGAGGCGGCGGCGATTGGAAGGTTCAGCCTAGGAAGAAGACGCAGCCGGCGACGAGGGAGCAAGGAGGAGCCGAAACGCGAAGCCTACAGCCTTCAGCTTTTAATGGATGCGAAGGCGGATGTTGCAAGGAGAAGAGGCGAGGATGAGGGGTTCGGCCGTGGAGATGGTGAGTGGGTTCGGCTTGCGATTCCTTAGATATCAATAGGCGGAGATTGCGAGTAGGAGATGACACGTGCCGAGCGAGGGAGAGGAGAGTGTGCCACGCAAGAGGGGAAGGAGGGAGGAGGTGTCGAGTGAGCAAGCGATCTCCCTTGCGTTCGGCCGAATGGAAAGAAATTTAGGGCATGCGGCATTTCAGAATTAGGAAGGAAGGAATGAAGAGATATATTATATATATATATATATATATATATATATATATATATATATATATATATGTATATTAAAGTTAAATAATTAATTTCTTAATTGCTTTTATTAATTAATCTTAGTTAATCGAATGATTTCCAAAAATTATCAAATATTCACCCCTAGCTAATTGAGAGGTGAGGAATGCAACGGCGAAGCCGGATTTTGATTCCGACGAGTATTTAATTTTCTCATTTTCGAGTATTTAAATAATATTAAAATATTCGTCGAAATTTCGACGACTTCCGATTGCCACCAAAACATCACCCTTAGCTAATTTGGGGGTGGTGAATGCAATGGCGACATCCGATTTTTGATATGAAGTCAAAATGATTAGATTAATTTCCAGGGATTCAGAATTTTTCCAGAAGTCTGGATTTGATCCAATTGATTCCTAAATGAGTCTAAGTCTTAGTGATGATTTCCAAGTGACTTAATAAGTGTACTAGAATCATAATTAAGACTTTAATTAGTCTTAATTAACCTAGGTAACAACCTGGGTTGTTACATAATTTGTCTAACTGTAACATTTTTCCTTTGTTAGCTGGGGCCCTGACATTTGTGAGACCGACAAATATCAGAGTTGGAGCTGTTTGTTGGTGGTTCCGCAGGAGTGGAGCTTGGATAGGATGATGACCTTCCTATTGCTGCTTAGTCAGTTTTCTCTTTTTGTTGTGAGGACGAGAATTCTTTCTTTCTTTAAGCAATTCAATTTGTAATAATTAATCTGGATGTATTTACTTTCTGCACTTTGAACTGAGTTACTATTGCATTTATATTTCTATACTATGCTGTGATGTGGATGTTATGTTATACTATTTTTTGCTTCCACTACTTTGATATGTTGATGTATATTCGCAGTTCTAGGTGACAATTCTTTGGCTTAAGGCGGGTTGAGTCATACCTGACTCTACTTAGGTTGGGGATTTAGCACAGTTGGGGCACCTCACTCCCCGCAATTATGCTAATATCAGTATTAGCATGGCCATGGAGGGTACGGGGCCCCATCAATTAGTATCAGAGAACACCATAAGGTGTCAGAGTGGGATCTATGATTCTTTTCTACCTAATGGACCGTTAATATGAGGTACAAACATCAAGATATAACATCCATAATATAGTACCATCGGTAACTCCTTGAGAGTGTAGAATGAAAATACTTATACCAAGAAAATCTAGTTCCTTATAGTATGACAAAAACCAATAAATTCTACTAGAGCCAAATGGATCCTCAAGAGTCTGACTTGGACTATTATCTTCATGCCTTCGAGTTGGCTTGGAGCTATTGCTTTAAGTGGAGACAAGAGAGTAAATGGCAGATTGAAGAGTTTCAGCACAAGGAGTCTTAGTCTTGGACAAACTTCTTCACCAATCTGTATACTGAGATCTTGACTTCCCTGTAACAACCCAGGTTGTTACCTGGCTCAATTAAGATTAATCTAAGTCTTAATTAAGGTTCTAAGTCACTAATTAAGTAATTTAGAACTCATCTTTGAAATCTAGGTCAAACCAGAAGTCAACAAAGTCAAATCATGAATTCTAGAAAATTCCAAACCCTAGAAAATTGACTTTTTATCAAGACCTCAAATTGAAAATCCGACTTCGTCATTGCGTTCATAACACCCAAATTAGCTATGGGTGAAATTTTGGAGGCATTTGAAAGTCGTTGGATTTTCATCGAATATTTTAATAATATTTAAATACCCCAAATAATCGAATAAATAAATACTCATCAAAACAAAAATCCGAGTGCGCCGTTGCGTTTTTCACCCTTCATTTAGCTAAGGGTGATTTATTGGAAATTTTTGAATTTCATTTAGTTAGTTAAATTTAATTAATAAAAATCTGTTTAAAAAAATAATAATTAAATAATAATATAAATTTAATACTTAACGGATTCCGTCAGTTTATTAATCACGCCGTTCCATTCATCTGACGCAGTCTTCCATTCCGTTTGATCATCATCAGCCGTCCGATTCAATCTTAGCGATCGATCAGACGGCTCAGAGGCCGTCGTCCCAATCGCTCAGCGAGTGTTGCGCTGAGCCCTAGGCTCGACATGCGTGAGGCTCTGAGCGTCGCAGGTGTCTCTCCACCACTTCCAGCCACCGCCTTAGAGCTTCTATAAGACCCCTAAGACCTCTGCTTTGCTCGGTTTTAAACCGGAGGTCCAAATCCTAAGATTGAACTTCGACCCTTCCCTACCGTCCATCTAAGGTACCTATATTTTCCAATCTATGTTTCCAATTGTAGAATTTCTTTTTCGCATATTAATTTCATAGTCCAGATTGAACATTGAACGGACTCGATCGAGTCGATCAGGTCTAGTTAACCCAGTTTTGCAAAATTTTCAACAACAGAAACCGTTAGCTCCTGTTTTGCCGAACTTAAGGAATTGGGTTGGGATTTGCCGGAGTCATACGCCTTCTCCGGTGACGTTTAGGGTGCCACTCAAGACCTTTCGATCGGCATACGGCTCGGCATCTGGTACCGTCGTCTTCGCCGCCGTTTTCCTAACCCTAACTCCCTGTTGGCGGACCACTCGCGCGGAGGAGAAGCTCGACTCGGGTTGGGCCGGGCGGCCCGAGCCCGGCCCGAGGCCCGGACCCGTGGCGCTTCGGCTGCCGTGGCGGGACCCACCTCGCGACGCACTGCCAGTCGCAGCGCGACGCGTGGCACACGGGTCAGCTGCCTGACCTGTGGGGCCTGCCGTCTGCTGCCCACCCAATGGTTCGCTGCCGCGTGGCCTGACCTCTCTGTCATCTGAGCAGTGGGTCCCGCCGCGCTCTCCTCAGCCAATGAGGCTCCGCCACGTGTCCTGCAGTATTAATAACAAAATTTATATATATATATATATAAATAATAGTTAAAATAAAAACGTAATTATAATTATATATATATATATATATATATATAACAGAATTATTAACTAAATTAAAACTGTATTAAATAACTAATTAAATTCAAATCTTCAAACTTTAATAACTTGCAAATTATGCATCCAAAATATATAAATAAATATACCAAATTGATCAAAAAAATATAAGGAATTTAATGACACCATCTATTTTACTGTAGGATCAATATTTTGTAAAAGTGATATTTAGGGTTTAATTAAGTTAAAAATAATGTTACAAAATTTCATTTGCCCATAATTTTGTACCCATTGACCCAAACATATCCAATATGGGTCTTAAAATGATCAGAAAATCCTAAGAATTAATTTGGTAGTATTCATCTTGATATTTGGATTAGTATTTGCCTAATCACTTTTAGGATCCAACCCTAATTACTCTAATTAACCCTAGAACTTCAATTGACCATAACTTGGTCAATTGAGCTCCAAATTGGATGATCTAAATATCCATTTAGGTCAAAAAAACTTAATTAACAGTAATCTGTAAAAATATTTTAAATGCAACAGTTAAATTTGCTAATCACCCCTAATTACTCCAAAACTTGATTAGTAAATTTCAGCAAATCTAGTAATCCAAATTATGTGATTTAAGTTTCAAAGGACTCTTAGAACAATTTAGAATCTATTTGTAAAATTAGATTAGTGTTTGAGTGATTAATTTTGCTAATCACTTACTAATCACTCTTAACCCTAATTAGGTCTTAACTTAGTCAAATTAGATCCAAATTGAGCCTACCACATGTCATTATGATCAGTGAACTAATTGTAAACCATAGCCACTAATTTTGCTCAATTTGGACACTAATTAACAAAGTTAGGATTTTTGACCCATAATTAAGAATTCCTTAATCACCTTTTAACCCTAATTCTTGGATTGGCTATAACTTGGCCAATACTTATCAGAATTTAGCAAATTTAAATTCTATGGAAAGCTTAGACAGTAAAGAACAATAATCCGAAAGAAAAGATTAACTTTCACTTAGTCAAATTACTAATTTGCCCTTATGAGTCAAATTCACTAATTTGACTTCATATGGCTAAATAATAACCCAAAATTAATTTATTTGCTGTCTAATCTTACATTAGACAGTAAGAATCACATTCCAAAAGAAAATTTTAGATTTAGAACCCTAGATCAAAATTTGATCTTTGAACCCTTAAGTAGGGGCAAAATGGTAATTTTTCCCAAATTTAGGGTTTAGCCTTCAAAAGCCCTAAAATCAATTTATAATCATATTAATCAGTAAATATAATGATTTATAGTTGAAATTAATCAAATCTAAGTTTTAATTAAATTTTGATTAAAATCTCAATTTTTAGCTCCTTAAGAAAATTCCCAAGTCTTAAGTGAGTGATTTCTCTTCTTTAATAATTCTTAGATCTTTCCTTAGGTCCTTATAACATTAGTTAGGATGTGTGTCTTAAGAGATACTCTTAGTAATTAAGAGCTTTAATTCCTAATATTAAGAATAGATCTTAAGTTAGAATTCATCTATTGAGTAAATTGAGTTACTCAAATAGATGAAACATTGAGTTTACTAGTTTATAGATTTTCTTAGTTTATTAAATAATTATTTGATATTTAAAATTTAGAACTAAGAATAGAAATCTATCCTAATGAACTTGATTTATCATTAGGATTCGCCTTAACCTAATCCGTGAGTTTTGGGTTCTAAACTTTAGACCCTTAGTTATACCTTTAGATTAAGTGATTAGACCCCATCATCTGGAGTCTAACTCTTAATCTTTTCATCTTGATTTGGCTAATCAAGATGAGGTTGGGATGAATTAAATTACAAAATTAGGTCGATGATTTATTCACTTAAACCAAATAGTCGTCTTTTGATTAAGTTATAATTAGGACTTGGCCAGTCCTAATTATCTTCAACTAGTATGATTCATGATTCTAAGTTACAGAATGTGTAAGAATTGATGATTCTGAAACTTATATAACTTAGAGTAGATAGAATAAATAAAGTAGATAACAATGGATATCACATGTATTTTAGATAGAGTTTCTTGCTCATTTTGATTTTGATGCTTCGCATTCTTTGATTTTGAGCCTTATACCTTGAACATATATTATGTACTTAAGATATTTGATAAATATCTTATGTTAACTTTGAACATTCATAAGCAGCATTATGTTTTCTTTTTAGAAGTGGTTTGTAAGGTGTAGCTTGATTAGTATACCTCTTCAATCAACTTGTTCGGGTCGGCAACCTTTCGAGGGTTTAATATCCGACAGTCTATGACCATGCCTAGTCTGTGAGATAGGATGGATAGACTCTTGCCATACTGACTATAGAGTCAGGATTCTGATATGGTTATACTAATTCAAGTACACTTACATTTGGTTCTGTATTAGCTCATCAGGCTAAGAGTTTTCAGTGATACTACAGTTCAGAGTTTCTTTCTTAGCCCATCAGGCTAAGATTTGCTGAGTATGTTTGTAGTTTGAGTGGCTTGGGCAGTCACTGCAATTTTCAGTTTTCAGTTATTACTTTTACTTGTATATTCTGCATTTCAGCACTGTTTTACTTATAACTTTCCTGCATATGTTTCTATATAGGATGCTAATTTTACTTACTGTTTTCATATGTGCACCTAGGATGTTAGTTGCTTTCAGATTTATATTGTTCAATTTTTGTATGTCACCTAGCATAATTTTGTTGATCATAAGCATGTTTAGGCTGTATTTTCTTTTAAGTTTTATTTAGTTTTTCTTTTGCTTACCTGACTTTGTTGCAGTTGCTTGGAGGAGGTATGTACTTACTTCGTATTTGCTTAGTTATAAACTGTTTGTTTATAATTTATTACTGTTCTTTTTGTACGCTTTCTGCACCTATTTTGCTCAGTTCTGGTTTATGGTGATATTCAAGTAACTTAATAAATTGTTTGCCCTAAAATGTGCTTAGATAATAGTCTAACCAATTTTTCTTTTGTTGTCTGAGGCCCTACCATTATGAAACTGATAATGGTAGGTTCTGAGTTTGTTAGAGCAGCTGATCTAGTGGAGTGCTTACCATTGGAGGAGGAGCCCGTTCCTGAAGATTTATAGCTTTAGCTTTCTTTCTTTCAGTGAGATTGAGAGTTCTTTTCAGTTCTCATTAAACTATTTTAAATTGTTGTAATAATACAGGTTTAACTTTTCTTTTCAGCACTTTACTTATTCTGTATTGTTGTATTTATACTGTATGGATGGATGTTATATTTCTATTGCTTCCGCACTCTGAGTTCTTGTATGATCATTTAGTGATAGTATTTTTGGGGCAAATTGCAAAGTCTTTATTTAAGTTGGATTAGAACATGTGTCTAATCCAATCCTAAGTGGGGACCTTGTCATTTGATTACCCCTCCACTGTAATCATGTTAACTTAAGGGTTAACAGGACCACGGCGGGGCAGGGTCGCCACATTCCCAATCTACACAAAGGAGTGGTTAAGCTGTGTGGAATCAGTGTTGAGGCACATAGAGTGTCCAGAGTCCATCTGCATGGACATTGTAATAGATCAGATGCTGGACTATGCGGGAGTTTGGTGGTTCGACACCATTAGGAAGCTCAAAAGGAAATGCAAGGGAAAGCATCAGGAAGTGACATTCGAATATTTTTGTTTTGAATTTAGTGCTGAGTACATTAAGGATATTTGAGTGTTAGTTAGAGTAACTGTCATTCCTTATCATTTTAATAATTCTAGTAATGTTGTGATTTTTGGTATTTTCTAAATCATATGTAAACATTCATTTTTAAAGTAATGAGAATTTTTGGCATCTTTTGGAATTTGAATTATTGTCTTTCTTAGAATAATTCTAAAATTTTTATTGCTCGATCAGATTGAATTCCGGATCTCCTCATGCGGCTACGCCTATTAAAACTTCCATCGCTTTGAGTAGTTCTTTTAACGAAATAGCTCACCTTCGAGGAATGGTGGCGACCTTGTTAGATAACAAAGCTCAGCAAGCGCTAGTTATGTAGAAAATGATGTCCGATCGCTCAATGCCAGCTACTACTACTGCTCCTGCTGTTCCTATTCAGCAAAACCCATTTCTTTCCCATCACTTTATAAATGGTCTCCTTCATAACTTTTTGAGACTGAGGCCTTCCACTTTCAATGGGAATCTATAGCGCCTTGCCCTATCACCGTAGTGCAAAAGGGATGGTCATAATCGATTCGGCGACAGAGCGGCGCGCCTCTCGGGGAGGTATATCCCGTCTCCCCGAATGACTGAAAACCAAACCTACCTGGAGAGCTGCTAACTCAACCTCAAGGAGGGTTGAGAGCTAATACTTAAGATAAGAGTAGTATGCTTATCCTAAGTATTAGACCAATGCATACATTGGATGTAAAATATATGAGGAATCCAATATATGTATAAGATATCAGCATTTCCAGTATACTGATCACATCACAATACTAAGTATAAGTAGTATATAACATAGTGCAGAAGCTTAAAGCAAATATCCAGAAATATTCATCACAGAAGTTGTATGAAACAATCGTCTCAGAAAAAAAAAAACGAAAATACATCTAGAATTATTACAAACAATTTAATGAATTATAGATATAAAAGCTAAGTACTGAAATAAAATAAACTAAGCAAAAAAGTAAAGTTAGGGAAGAGTCCGCTAATGCTCCACGGGCTCCTCCTGGATCTCCTGGGTGTTCTCCTGACCTAGCTCAATACACTGCTTAAGATCTAACAAATTGCTGGATCTCAAAAGTACCCCATGTTAGATAATAAGTCTAACACATCGAGGCTAATCCAAGCAATTCTAATTAATAATTTAACAATTATATATTGTAAATAAAACTGCAAAAAAACTGTAAACATAACTGAACGTATAAAACTGTATAAAACTATACAAAATTGAGGTAAAATAAAGTAAAGTAAAATTGAATTATAACTGAATACTGAAAGTAAACCATTGGACTTCTCTAAGTCCGAAATGATATTTTGATGAGTTTAAATGCCCTAGTTTAGACCTAAAATATTTTGATCTCAGAATTAAAATTTGATTGTATTTTTGAATTCTTCACCCCCAAATTAGCTAGGGGTGAAAGTTTGGTGCAATTTGGAAATCATTTAGGCCATAATTCACATTTAATTAAAATGGTCTAATTGCATTTTAGAGTTTCCAACAATTCAAAATTGCATTTATACCTTTAAACTAATTAAATGGGTGGGATCCACTATGCGGGCCGCGGGCGATCCGCTGCGGAGCCCGGGTCGCACGACAGCGGTGCTTTCGTCGTATCCGCCATCCGTTCTATTAATCCAATGGTTAAAATTAGATCCCGCAGAACTGCGGATCTGCTGTTAGTTCAACCCGTAAGATCCCATAGCGCGAATTTAATCCAATCCGGCCGTTAGATCCAAAAGATCAAGACCGTCGCATCTTTTTGATCGATCAACTAGATGGCTCCGGACCCTCCCGCAACTGTGGATCTTCGTCCCAACTCGCTCATGCAGCCGACAGGGAGATCCCTCGTACTGCCAGCTGCCCCGCTTGTCCCTCACTACTGCATCCACCTCAGCAAGGCCGTTAAGACCTCCCCCATCTTGGCAAGGACCCTCGATCGGGCCTTGTGACCCAGCCGAGCTCGAATTGGAAATTTGAGAGCTCGGCCATGGCTCGACCTCTTGAGCCTCTCCAGCCTGAGCCAATGGCTCTAGAAGCTTTCCCATTCCATGCTGAGGCTATAAATAGCCTCAGTGTTTGACCCTATGATCCTTTGCTGATCAATTGAGCTCTCTGCAACTTCTGCCATTGTTGAACACTTGAGCTTACGTAGACGATCCCTGGAGCTCCCGAATTGCCGATAGTAGGCTCTCCTGGTGTTCAGGATCCTTTGCAGCGTCTGAAAGCTCAGCTAAGACCAGCCGAATCCTCAGTCAATCGTCCTGAGCACCCCCGTCAAATCAGGTACCCCCATTTGCTGGTTTCGAGCCAATGAGGCTTAGACCTTCCTCATTTTGATTTGATTACATGCGTATTGTCAAAATGAACTCATTGGTATTGTAATTGAGCCATAAGCTAGCCCCGACCGATCGAATCGATCGATCGGGCTAAGTCCCTTAAGGAATGTCTCGGGTTAGCAAGGTCCCGACGTTCCAGACCATCTCAGGCCCTCAAACCAGGGGGCTTCGATCTGTCTCACCTCCATGAAGGTGTAGGGATCGAGCCCTGGGTCTGGCATGGCCTTTGTGGTGAGAATTGTCTCCCCACAGTAGCTCCATTACGGGAGCCCTCGGGTGAGTAGGGTCTGGCCAATCCAGACCACCTCACAGAGGGCTTCATGTCCACTTCGACACACATGACCACAGTGAATGAGTAGCGACCGATGGTGGGTCATGCCGTGGCCGGGACGCGCTGGAATTGGCCGATTTGGGTTCCCCTAATCGGGTCCCTTTCATCGAGACGGAGGCTCAGGGATGAAGCCCCTATGCGGGTTGGGCCGACCCATGACCCGCGCGGTGCGACAGTCCTGGGTCTTCGGTCCCTGGCCAATCCGCGTGTTTTGGTGAACGGGCGAACCCATTTTAATTATATTCGAATAATTGGAATTATTTTCCTCAAGGAAAATAATTCAATTATTCAAATCATATGAAATCATTTAAATAAAAATACAGAATGTATTAATTGAATAACTTTAATCCATTGGTCCAAACCCTAAGATATTATATATAAAATCGATCAAAAAATTCTCAGAGACTTGAATATAAAATAATATTAAATATCTAACGGTTAGATTTTCCATTTTTTCCTAATTATTACAGATCTTGATTAAGGTTGATTAGCATGAATACTTATCTAAATTGTATGATTAGGGTGCCATTAGTTTGCTTATGATGAGCAAAATAAATGTGCTAAGTAGTTTATTTTTCTGATTTATATATTTTAAGTTAGGCCCTAATCTTGTTAAACCATGATTAGTGAAAATTAGGGTTTGTAGACATTGGATCTTAGCAAACTCAGCCTCTAATTAGTTGCATAATTAAATAGAGCTTATGTGCCAAGTTGTGTGAAATTCTGATGGCTAGAATTATAATTATGTGCTAATCCTTTTGAATGGATTTAATGTTTATTTAGCACTAATTACCTTCCATTTTTATGAATTTTTCTGATATTATGCTTTATGACAGTAAGTTAGATGTATTGGAACCATGTACACAAATTTATAATGTACAAATTAAATAAACCTAAATTTAAAGAACTTAAATACCTTAATTAATCTTAAGAAGTCTTAAGACTTTGATCAAGCTATTAAGACTTGATCTAGGTCTGAGATTGCCACCAATAATGCATCCCTAATCTATTGATTTGACATTTGATCTATTAATGAACCCTTGATCTAAATTGGACATGAGTATGAATTAAACCCTAATATGTTTAATTAAGATCCAAACTCTTGAACCTTAAGTAAATTGACTTGATTAAAAGATAATGAAATTGACATCATTCCAATAATGCATTTGATTTGGTATGGATCTTAAATATTTAAATTAGACATATTAAGGTTACTGATAAAGCTATGTGATTGCTTAATCTGAATCTAAACTTGAGATCCTTGATTTTCTCTTTAATAAGATGACAGACTGTAAATACATGTCTGCGCTTGCACGCAAGTGTACGTGGTCTGAAATAATAAGTGGAAAGTGTGACTTTCAAGGAATTTATTCGAACCACAGAGAATTGGTTGATTTGGCACTAAAGTATATCTATTCTCACTAATATTTAAGCTATAGTATGTATTGGTTGGTTGGTCTAAAATTAGCACAAATATTCACTAAGTAAAATAGCAAGATTAAAGAAAGTGGAGAGTTGGGACCATCCCACATGCAATAATATAATACTCATGTAGATTTGTTTCTCAAACTTTATTATTTAATTTAATTAAAATCAAGTGAACATTGTTGTCCTTTAGTCTAGCTCAAAGGATTGCAAGTTCAAATCTCGTGCACAAAATGAACTCACATTCGATTTTACTTTAGCACAAAGATTCTTGTAAGATTCTTGAGATTTAAAGTTAATTCCATTTCTCTTTATTCAAGGAGAGTTTAAATTTTCTTAAATCTTAGAATCTCACAAGCATTGATTTCCACTACAAGCATCACTTGCATCTCACATAGTTGAGATGAGGGAATTACATGTTGGGCTCGATGACTATATCACTTAGTTCATGAGCACTCAACACTTCATTACTCAATCTCAATTATGTTGATCTAAGGAGCTCATTTAGTGGGTCTTAGCATCACTTGCATCAACTCTTTGGTTGAGCTTAGATTGAGGTGCATTGAGCTCAAGAACCTTCTCACATGGTTCTAAGCTTTCATGCACTCAAAATCTAGCATCTAACCTAAGGTGAGCTAAGGAGCACAAGACAATTAGATCTTAGATTTTTTAGTTCTTTTCTCATAAATACATCAAGACTAATTTAGATGAAAATTTCTAAGTAAGGCATTAAAATCACAAATACATTATGCTTGAGGGAAAATATTCATACATCAATATTACATTATGCAAAATGGGACTTCATCCCAACCCTCTCCAAGGGGAGTTTAGCTACTCATTATACAAGAAAATAAGGAAGTTACATACATGGATAAAGACCATTTCATGGTTAACTAAAGAGAAAATATAAAATTGAGTTTAGAAGATACTATGAACGCTCCGTAGAAGTTCTCCAAATTTCTTCATCTCCTTCTAATTATCCTCTCCTTAGGTTGCTAGTGCTGCCTTCTTCCTATTCTCCCTTTGCAAAAGCTTGCCTTACCACCCTTGGGGAGTTCTCTCTTCATTTGTCTCTCCTCCTTACTTAGTGGATTTTTGCTAAAATTGTGAACCCTCCTCTAGTCAAGAGGAGGGGTATTTATAGGAGGGGGGAGGCTGAATTCTTCTCTTCATTTGCAACTAAATTTTCCATAAAGAATTCTGAATTCATCATTGCAATATTTTTCCATTAATGGTGAGTGACAATAATCTCATTTCTTTACCCAAAACATCACCTCAAAGCTTCCTTTTTTAACAAAAAAATGGCTACTGTAGGAAATTGTGGCTGGAGACAAAATTCAGGATAGAGGTCATGTCTCCAGCCGCATTAAATACAGTGTCTGAGAAAAAATTCGGCAGGCCGCTGCAGTGCGTTGTAGCGCACTGCGGCGTGCTTTAGCATACCATGGTCCCTAGCATATTAGCCAAGTCCTCCGCTGTAGACCGCTGCAGCACGCGATCGCGCACTGTAGCAGTCAATTCTGCAAACACTATTCAATTAGTTCTTTTTCCTGCTTTTATAGAGTTTAGAAATATTTTCGCGGCAGACCGCTGCAGCGTGCGACCGCGCGCTGTAGCGGTGAATTCTGTGAAAAATACTGTTCAATTAATTTGGCTGCCCATTTTATAAAGTCAAGTATTTCCGCTGAAGACCGCTGCAGTGCGCGACCGCGCGCTGTAGCGGTGAATTCCGTGAAGAACACTGTTCAATTAGTTGGGCGGCCCGATTTATAAAGTCAAGCATTTCCGCGGCAGACCGTTGCAACGCGGGACCGCGCGCTGTAGCGGTGAATTCTGTGAAGAACTCTGTTCAATTAGTCGGGCAACCCGATTTATATAGTCAAGTATTTCAGCTATAAATCACTGCAGCGCGCGACCGCGCGTTGTAGTGGTGAATTATGCGAAAAATACTAATCAATTAGTTGGGCGGCCCGATTTATAAAGTCAAGCATTTCCGCTATAAACCGCTGCAGCGCGCGACCGCGTGCTGTAGCGGTGAATTCTGCGAAGAACACTGTTCAATTAATTTTCATAAAGTTTAGATGTTTTCGCTGCAACCCGCTGCGATGCGCGGTCACGCGCTGCAGCGGTTTTTCCTTTAGTAAATTTTAAAAACCTGCAGAAATGCCTTAGAACTCATTGGATTCCATTTCTCTGAAAAAGATAGAAAACTTGATTTTAGGAACAGCATAAAGATCTTAAATAGATGAATTTTCTCCTTTATTTAGATATAATTTATGGATTCGTCATAAGACTATTAGCATAAGAAGATTAATAGAATCATATTGATTGAACAAGTGACCTAACTTTAATAACATCTTTAATTTAAATCCCATAATTTTAGAACAAGTTATGATCAGATGACTTAATCATCTAATCTGGTCACTCTAAATCTAAATGATAAGTGGAACATATAGTGTTAGCATTATAGTTAAGAGTATGAGATCTTAAGTATCTCAACACAAAATCATTTCTGAAATATTTTAAAGACCTAAATTTGAATATACATTGAGGTAGGAGGACTTTGCATAATTCATTGAGGTAGAAGCTTAGATCATCCCTTAACTTTAGAAGTTGATCTTAACCCCTCATGGTAGGAATCACTTAATTAGAATGTCACCTTTCCTTATGGTAGACTCTATATTGAGTGATACTTGATCACATTTTCTTGGAGCCTTGTATAAGACTAATCTATTTAGCATAAGAATTTATAGTCTTGAGAAATCCTTGTTAATTAAATAAAGTTGTGTGAACCCAGATTTTTGGTTGGTGTAGTATTGTATACTCATAGTATTGGTTTTCTTCAGTAGTATTCAGGATTGGTTGATTCACTCCAATATGGACTTATGAGCAGGTGCTATCTCGAGGGATTAGACAAATACAATCCCGTTTGAATATATCTCCCAAGACTAAGAGTGTATTAAATAGGTATTCATTCATTAGTTTGATTGAAATACAAATCGCCAACGGGCAATGTCTCCTAGCGAAGACCGCTTCAATAGGTGTGGCTCAAATAAACTAAGTAATTAGAATCACCTTCTCTAAGACATTGAGTGTGATTGTGAGTTAAGCATCTTAATAACTTAGCTTGAGATACAAATCACCAACGGGTGATGCCTCCTATCGAAGACCGCTTCGTTAGGGTGGCTTAATCAAACTAAGTGATAAGAATCACCCTTTTTGCAAATATGCTAAATATTTGTATACAATCATCTCTACTAATGATCTTTAAGTAAATCTTAAACTGTAACCAATTATTATCTAGAAGCTAGGAGTCAAAATCCTTTTAGCAGGATTCTGTACAGTGGAGACCTATAATTCATTATCGATATTCAAAGTTTTGTGGATTTCTGAATTTTACTCATATAGAATAGAAGCATGGGCATAAACATGAGCATGAGTTTGAGGAATCAGTTCAGTAGTGATGCATGGGTATCAGTGGTAAATTATGAGTTACGAAATATTACATACATTGACTGGAGATTTTCAGGATGCATCGGCATCACTGTACTGTCTTCCCAACTGGGTGTATGTATACATTGGACCGTACGACTCATGGCCTTTTAGTGATAGTTCCGTTACATACCGTGGTATATCGTGTTGTGGCATATTTTGGTGCATCATTCTGGTGACATATAGTACTGCATTGAACATTTTCACATTGATTTTTGAGCACTTGATATTTTCGGTTAATTTCAGTATTCAGTTTTGATGCAGTTTTACTTTGCTTAGTCTTTATAGTTTTAGTTATATAATGCTTTTACTATTATTTTTTACAATCATATTTATTTTACTGTCTATTGCATTTACTTTAGAACTGCTTAGTTAATTGCGATGTGTTAGACTTCTTGTCTAACACTGGGTACTTTTGGGATCCGATAATTTGCTAGATCCTGAGCAGTTTGTGGAGATAGGGCAGGAGGACCTATAGGAGATCCAAGAGGAGTACGTGGAGCCTTGGTGGATTAGCCTTCCACCTTTTGCTTATTTCAGTACTTTAGATAGACTTTATATTTCATCTTTTAAATCAGTTTGTAGATGTATTTTACTTTCTTTTCTGAGACAGATGTTTACTACTGCTCTATGATGAATGCATTCTGGATGTTTTGCTTTAGCTTCCGCACTCGGTTATACTACTATACTTAGTATTGTGATGTGATCAGCGTACTAAAAATACTGATATATTGATAATGTATATTGGATTAATATTTATCTTTTTAAATCCAATGTATATATTAGTCTAATACTTAAGACTAAGTAATCTACTCTTTTCTTAAGTATTGACTCTCGATCCTATTCTCAGGTTTGAGTCAGCAGCCTTCAATGTGGCTCAGTCCCTTATGTCCCATTCAGGAAGATGGGTTTTGTAAGCTTGTCCTCCCGAGTAGCACACCGCTCCGCTGCTGATTATAACTACACCTTTCCTTGCGCGCGATGACGGGGTGGGGTGCTATAGTCATACACAAGGCTCCAAGGATGTGATCCAAATAGATCACTCAATATTGATTTCTACAACAAGGGAGAAGTTCCAATCTAACTGCTTTAGGTGATTCATACCACGAGATGTCAAGATCAACTTCTATGGTTATGAAGGATCATCTAAGATTCCTACCTCAATAAGTTACAAAAGTTCTTTCTACCTCAATGTATCAATAATTAAGGTTTTTAAATATTTTAAGAATGATCATATAGCAAGATCCTTAAGATCTCACTTTTCTACTTCTTAAGTTAACATTCAAGGTTTACTTACTAAACTCGGATTAAAGTGATCAGATCATATATTTAAAAAGTCATGTGGTCTTTTTCTATTCTACAATCATGGGATGAAATCAAAGATCTTATTATAGTTAGATCATTTCATAAATTATTACAATTTTATTTTTAATCTTATGCTAATGATCTTATATAAGAGAAAATTAAAGATCTAAAGTTTAGATTTAAATAATTCAACCACATAAATTTAATATTAACCTTAGCACTTCTAATTCAGTGATTTAAGATCAATATCAGATCATATGCATTATTGGAATCATGTTAATTGAATTATCTTTCAATCAAGGTTACTCAATTAAGGTGATTAAGGTTTAGATTTTAATCAAGTTAAGTTAGGGTTTAACCCCTAGCCTTACCAAAATTAAGACCAATGGTCAATTTATAGATCAATGATAAATTAATATATTATTGGTGTATTATTGATGTCAAATTTTAGATTTAGAATTAAGTATTATTTACTTAATTAAGTTCTCAAGATTCTAATGTTCACTTATAATTTAATGTCAATTTAAGCATATTTAGGTGCTCAAATAATTGTTAAAGTCCTCTAACATATATCCTAAAATCATGAAAGCATAGGAATGTAAGATGACATAAAATAGAAGGTAATTAAGGCTAACCAAATTCTAAATCAAACCAAAAGGGTTAGCACTTAATTATAATTCTAAAAGACTTAAGTTTTATGCCATATAGTTATTAAGGTATACTTGTTTAATAGAAGCATTCAAAGATTCTATTATTTAGCATTTGGCACAGAATTTTATAATACATAATGGGTTCTAAGCACCTGTTAAAAATGATAAAGTTTTAAATTTAATTTTTCACATGAAATTTTATGCAATGATATATTCAGTCTCACTAGAGTCATAGGAACCTTAAAATGCAAAAACAGTGAAGTTTTGGCCATTCCAGCCAATTCTGCGCACTTTCAAAAGATTCGGGACGCTACGGCGCGTTGCGGCATGCAGTAGCTCTTTCAAGCGTTGCGGCGCGCTACGGCGGAAAATGATGCTGTGGCGCGCTGCAGCGATTTTGATGCTGCGGCGCATTACAGCGGTCCAACTTGCAGGTTACTGTTCAATCAATTTTTCTCATGATTTTATATAGTTTTCCCCGAAATGACGCTACAGCCCGCAGCGGCACGTTGCAGCGGAAACTATTTGAGCTTCGGGCGCTACGACGCGCTGTGACGCCCGACGGTGATTTCGCCTGTGCAAAAACTGTGAATGACCACATTTTGAGCTCAACGACTCTTAATCCAGAGAATTCCATGAGCGGTGATATATATCAATGGAAAGGTCTTTTCGATACCTTTCCATCGATACCAAAATCGGCATAAACCAATTATCCTATCTATACAAATAATAGAGTTAAAAGTCCGGGTATGCAAAATGGACGAAAAATACAGCATGAGATTTTCAAAGTAATATGATGCCTTAATGAGCCTCAATGGCTTCCAAATACAGTCATGTATCTTCTAAAGATACAAATAACATAATAGTAACATGAAGAAGACAAGAAAAAGGAACAAATGGGTACTTTAGCCTTAAAAGAGGAAGAAGAAACCTCTGTTTTCTTCAAGAACTTGAAGAGGAGCTGAACTTCTTCTTCTTTAGTATGCACACAATGAAGGAGGGAAAGATGAGATCTCAACTGAGAAAAATGGTAGGAGGAGGGGTTTAGGCTCCATCATATAGGAAGATGGAAGCATGGCTATGAGAGGGGATGAGAAGGTGCCCTCACATCAAGGCATGGAGTAGAAGGACTTCGGCCTCTCCCTTGCATGTGATGGAGGAGGCGTTGAATAAGGAGCATGGTCAGCCGAATAGGAAATTAGAAAAGAGGAAAAATTATAATTTAAGGACTAAATAATTACTTATTTATTTTTTTTAATTATTTAAAAAAAATTTAAATTTTTGAAACGCACTCCGAAAATTCCCAAAAATTCATCCTTAACTAATTTGGGGGTGAGGAATTCAACGGTGAAGTTGGATTTCGATTTCGACGATTATTTAATTATCTTAATTTTCCAGGGTATTTATTTATATTAAAATATTCACAAAAATCCGACGACTTCCAAACGCGTCCAAAATATCACCCATAGCTAATTTGGGGGTGACAATCACAATGACGAAGTTGGATTTTAATTTCAAGGTCAAATTAAATACCTTAATTTCCTAATTAATTAAATATTAAAATAATCTAAAATATTTGCTTTAGCTCCAAATCGCACCAAATCTTTGGGGATTGGGTCTAATGACTAGATGAACTTAATTAAGATATGTTTGAGCTAAAATAAAATCAAGTAACAACATTGGGTTATTACAGAATCTGTCTCCAATGGATACAGCCGATTGGTTAAAAATAGTCAAGAAAGATTTGATTAGTCTAAAGATTCCAAATTCTGAAGCCGTCCATCTTACATCACATCTGTTCCATGCAGATGTAGAGTACTGGCGGGACGACATTCAAAATACCAGATTTGTTAACTACGAACTCGACGACATCCCTTGGGATGAATTCGTTGAAGATTTCAAGGTTGAATTCATTCCCCCATCCGCTCAAAATATTATAGTAGACACAATCTTACAACTGACACAAGGGAGTCATTCCGTATCTGAGTATGAAAGGGAATTTTGTAGGTTAATTCACTTTTTCCAGAATTGATCCAATCAGAATCAACAAAATGCCATCGTTTCCTCAGCGGACTACAAGATTTATTACAAGATCTTATCGTCCTGCTCTGTCTGACTAGTTTCTTCGAACTAATGGAAACAACAAAGGTGCTTGAGCACCATCATTCTGAAAGGTATCATAAGCGCAAGATGCAAGCAGTTTCCCACTATCATGAAACCTTCAAAAGGTATAGGCCTCGCTCTGCAAAGGTTTATCTTATAGAAGCTGCACCAACTGCTGAACCAATCCAAGGCTGTAACCGGCCTCATCCCTATGACAAGTGTTATCACTTTGGCCATAAGTGCTACATATGTGGGTGTCCAGGCCATCTGTTCTACCACTGTACGTACACAGAAACAGTGGATGGAGTTCAAATTAAGTAGTCACAGAAAAACCATGTCTTCAGAGCGACTCTGTTAAACATAAGAGAACTCAGTTTGGCAATAATGCCAACCCTGTGACTGAAGTTGTTCGAGAGCAACCTTTTGCTCCAAAGTTTTTAAACAACTCTAAGAAGCAGGTGAATAACAGTCCTACCAGTCCTGCTCGAGTGTACACTTTAACACCTCTTAAAGATGCCGAAGATAACAATATGGTTTCAGGTACACATTTCTGAACCTATTCTTTTAAATTGCATTTCTGCATCATAAATATTGCAATTTGTTAATACGATTCATATGAATAATTTATATATGCTATATTTTAATGACCAGCCATGCAACGTGTTATTCGATATTGGTGCTAGTCATTCTTTTATTTCTGAACATTTCGCTAATATTCTTTAGCCACACTTGTACAACATAGCTAAATCTTTAAGTGTTGGACTTCCATCTAGAACCCAACTCAGTGTTCATAAGTTTGCAATGTCCAAATCCCATTAAATGGCCAAGAATTTGACTCCAAATTAATCATCTACCATTAGCAAATTTTGATATCATCCTTGGAATGAATTGACTCAGTGATCATAATATCGTGATAAACTGCCTTAAAAAGAAGGTTATCCTTCATTCCCAGTGTAAGTCTGAAACTTTTGTAGGAAAGGTCAGTACGCAATTATCATTAATCAATGTTATCAAAGCTGAACAATTAATCAGTAAGGGTTGTGATGATTTTCTTGTCACTATGATGGGTAAAGCAAGAGAAAGTATTCCTCTTTCTGATTGTAAAGTAGTTAAAGAATTCACCGATGTGTTCCTATATGATTTGCATGATGTACCTCCTCCTAGAGAAGTAGAGTTCTCTATCGAATTAATCCCAGGTACCCAGCCCATATCTAAAGCTCCGTACAAAATGGTGCTTAAGGAACTTCAAGAGCTTAACGAACAGTTGCAAGAGCTCTTGAATAAAGGCTTTATTAGGCCAAGTATGTCTCCTTGGGGAGCGCCCATTTTGTTTGTCAAGAAGAAGGATGGATCTATGCGAATGTGCATAGATTATCATGAGCTAAATAAAGTCACCATAAAGAATAAATATCCATTGCTTAGAATTGATGATTTATTCGACCAGTTATCCGGAGCCGTTATATTCTCTAAGATTAACCTCAAGTTTGGATATCATCAATTGCGAGTAAAAGAAGAAGATGCAAGAAAGACTGCTTTTCATACACGTTATGGATATTTTGAATTTTTGGTGATGTCTTTTGGACTCACTAATGCACCATTAATCTTCATGGATTTGATGCAGCGATTCTTAAACCATATTTAGACAAATTTTTAATCATCTTTATCGACGATATCCTCATCTACTCTCGAATCTTAAAGGATCATGAAGATCATCTAAGGTCAGTATTAGAAGTTCTGCGTGAACATCAGATTTATGCCAAGTTCTCCAAATATGAATTTTGGCTTAAATCCATTGCATTCTTGGGGCATGTTGTCGATGCCCAAGGTATTCACATAGATCAAAGTAAAGTAAGCGCTATTCAAGACTGGGTTCAGCCTAAGTTAGTGTGGCGCCCCACCCTTTAATCCATAAGATTTTGATAAGGGGTGGCCTGTCACTCTAACTAACCATTCACTTATCATTAGTTTAGGATGAAATCCACAATCTACCTAATAAGGGAAGGAGTAAGCATGGAATCAAACATTTAGTCACTTAATAAGAATTCATACAAAATGCGGAAGCAATTTATAATAAGAAATATCCAATTACCATAATATAAATATAATGAAATACATCTCATAATGCAAGCATAGAATCTAAATACACAGTCAAGAGTACATGTATTATTAGAATATTTAATGTTTAATCAAAATAGGAGATAAAATACACTCATCCTCACAGGAAAAGTAAATGGCTAGATATCCTCAGGTGCAAGCTGTTGCTCCTCCTCCAAGTAAGGCTCCTCTTTAGGTACTGCAATCTCAGCCTGCTCTAAACATGACATTATCAGTTTCACAATGTAGGGTCCAACCCAAAAAAGAAAAATTTTGTATTAGACAATTATCTAAGTACATTTTAAGTTGATAAATTTTATATGTATTTTGTAATACAACCATTTACATTCTCTAAGCAACTAACTATATAAGGAAGCAACAAGCAATACAATAAGGAAGAAAAAAGCTATAAATAATTATTTATAACTTAAGCAAAAGAGAGGCTAAGACATACCTCAAATGCAAGCTAAATAAGGTAAGGCATATAAATATAAATAATTAAGCAAGTACTAGAAGAAAGATACTATATCCTAAATATGCTGATAATCAAAAGAAATATGCAAATTAAAATAACTGAACTCACTAATGATACATATAAATAGCAGCAAAATTCTAACATCCTAAATTATATAAGCAGTACAAAGAAAATAGCTGACTGAATAAAAATGCTGAAAAGTAAATAAAACATCAAAACTAAATATATATGTAAACATCTGTGTACTAACTGCCATACAAAAAAGAGCTAATCTAGTCCACTGAATATCAAAAGGATTCTAGTGTCAACAAGGAGACTAGGTGCAAAACTATATAACCCTAGTGTCATACAAGGAGACTAGGCAGATATATAGGATTTTCTTCTAGTGTTATCAAGGAGACTAGGTAAAAAAACAGAACAAATCTTCTCTTAGTGTCAACAAGGAGACTAAGCAAAAAAGATATAAAGAAGGTCTTCTCCTAATGTTAATAAGGAGACTATGCAAAGAAGATATAAATAAGGTCTTCTCCTAGTGTCAACAAGGAGATTAGGAAAAGAAAACACAACAAATCTTCTCTTAGTGTCAATAAGGAGACTAAGCAAAGAAGATATAAATAAGGTCTTCTCCTAGTGTCAACAAGGAGACTAGGCAAAGAAGATATAAACAAGGTATTCTCCTAGTGCCAACAAGGAGACTAGGTAAAGAAGACATAACTGAGAGACAGCTATAACACATATAATTGTTATCTTTAATCAATCACTTTAATATTTTAACAAGGAATCTAAGGAGTCTCCATATTTTCCTAACATTTATTTATGCATCAAAGATCTTATATGATATGCTCAAGGAGTTAAGGCACAAAAATACAAGGAATGCGTAGCAATAATCATCAAAAGTAAGCAAGGGACTCTACTAAACATGGTGATATCATTTGTTTTCTACTTAACCATTCTAACTATTCCAAGTTACACAAGTTCAGGATCACCATTTTCCTACTATCGAGTGTAACTTAGAAACTCATCCTTATAAGTTAAAAAGGATTAGAACTGACCAAGTTCTAATCTAGTTAAATCAGAAAGACGACTATGAGTTGAATCAATAAATTTTACGTCCTAGTTTTGTGAATTTAGATATTCTATTTAAGATCTGATCAAGATCTTCTAAGCCTATAAATTATGGATTAAACACTACGAGAATTAGGTTTAATCACATAATCTAAGATGGGTAAGACTAAGTTCTAAGTTTTATTCTATAAGTGATTAATTAGTTAAGGCCAATCCTATTAAATAATCAAACTTAATAGGATGAATCTCCAATCCTAAATCTAAGGTTAAAAGACAAAATAATCAAAACAAGTTGTGAAATTTTTGAAAACTAATAAAACCAAAGTTTCACCCATCGGGTAACCCATTTACCCCATGAATGAACTCTAACCTATGATCTAGTCCTAATCTTAGGAAAGGTCCTTAAGGTGTAATGTTAAAGACTTAGGGAAATTCTGGAATCTAACCTAATGGTTGATTTCACTGACTTAATGTCACTAATATCATTATAATATTAGTTTTAGAGTCTTGAAATGTTAATTAGAGGTTAAGAGTACTTAGTCTAATCTTAAGGTAAAATGACTATTTTGCCCCTACTTAAGGGTCTGAAAAGTCAACTTTTGTTTTAAGGGTCCAAACTGAATTTTCTTGATTCCAAGTGATTCCTTACTGTCTAACTTGAAGATAGACAGTAAGTACGCCCAATTTGGACTTCAAATGGTCAAGTTATGACCAAAATAAGATCAGTGATATTTTGGTTTGTAATCTAAATTTCTAGGGTTCAGATCCTATATATTTTTTCAGTTTATTGGTGACATTGAAATTCTGAACTAGTTAACATCTTGAATTTTTGAATTTGGAGTTAATTTGACCAAGTTATGGTCATTTGAATTCTATGGGTAATTTGACTAATTTTCCCTAAAGTCAACTAGGAATTCTAGGGTTGACTTTTTTATCCTGATGTCCAAATGAGAAAACTAATACTACCATAGTGATGGGGCCACTCTCCTGAGCATTTTAAGACCATATTGACTATATTTGGTCAACTAGGTCAAAAGTTACGGGGTCCTAAAGAGGTCCTAAAATATTACATCATTATGCGTACCCTGAAATTAATTTTTACATTATGCCATTTGATTTTATTTATTTTTCTGAGTATTTTGAAACCTATATTGGCTATATTTGGATCATCCTACAAAAAGTTATTAAACTTTTAAGTTTTACTATTAAAAAATAGAATTTATATTATTTTACTATTCATTTATTCAAATTGAATTAATTTACTGTTCATCCCTAAAATTGTATATATAATTTCTAAAATTATTAATCCCTAATTAAGACCTAATTATCAATTAAGTATTAATTAACCCATTATTTAACTAATTTAAGTATATAATATTATTATTTTACTGTTAAATAGTAATTAAGACTAATCAATGTTTCATTAATCTTAATTATTTACTAATTATCTAATTAAGAATAATTAATTACAGTTACTATTTAATAATACTTAATTATTCAAATTACTGTTAAGATTTAATTAAAATATTCTTAATTATTCTTTAATTATTAATTACAACTAATTAATTATATAAAGTTACTATTTAAAAATCATTAATACTAATTATAATTAATTAACCACTAACTATAATTAATTACTGACTAAAAGTAATTAATTTATTTAATTATTTGTCTGAGATGACAGTGGGCCCCATTAATGACACGTGGCAGCGCCTGATTGGGCGCTGCACTGTGTGTGGGCCCCACGGTGCATGTGGCATGCACGGTGGCTGCCACGTGGCGCAGTGGGCCCCACAGTGAGAGCCGAAAAGTTGCGGAGGCTCGGGCAGTGGGCCTCACCTGACACGTGGCATGCCCAGCGACTGCCACGTGGCGTGCCCAGCGGCTGCTATGTGGCACAGTGGGCCTCACGGCCGAAGCCGAAGAGGCACGGGTTTCGGGCAGTGTGCCCCACAGTGAGAGCCGAAAAGTTGCGGAGGCTCGGGCAGTGGGCCCCACCTGACACGTGGCATGCCCAGCGACTGCCACGTGGCGTGCCCAGCGGCTGCCATGTGGCGCAGTGGGCCTCACGGCCGAAGCCGAAGAGGCGCGGGTTTCGGGCAGTGTGCCCCACGTGACACGTGATATGTCTGGAGGCTGCCACGTGGCGCTGCGGGCCCACCTGGGCTTACGCAGACCTGGTCGCGGTCGGGTCGGGCTCGGGTCGACCCGGCCTGACCCGGAGGTCACCCGCTTCGCGGGGCGTCCCGAGGGCAGCCGGGCTAGGCAAAACAACTGGGGTTCCACGATGGGGCCTACACGACGGCGGGCGGACCTTAGCCGGAGGTGGCCGGAGGTGGCGGCAAAATGAAACCCTAGGTCCTAGGGTTACGGGACGAGGGCGTGCGTTCGACCCGAGGCTTCGAGCCTCGGTTTGAGTCAATCGGACCAGATCCAGCGTGATCGGGTCCAATCGATTGTCGATCCGGCTCATGAGCTACAATTATCCATATGACATACAATCGAACGGAGCGGGATTGGAGGTTACCTGGATCGACGATCGCGGAGGGGTTCACGGAGGGGTTCGGGTTCGCTCGAGCCGAAAAGTTCGTCGAGGATGGTGGCTCCCGAGGACTTTGAAGGCGTTAGGATGGAGAATGCGAGGCGGGGGAGGCCGCGGGTTGGGTGAGGCGAGCGGTGACGCGCCGCGTGTCGCGCGGGCGACAGGACCGAGGAAGACGGGCCGATGACCGTTCGATTGATCCCAATCGGACGGTCCCGATCTCCTGACGTCTAGGGAGACGGCGTCCCTTGCGGACAAATGGCGTGGAACAGCGTCCGTTAGAAGGAAAATATTATTTAAATTATTTTTATTTAATATAAATTCCTAATTTAATTTAAATTTTTAAATTGATTTCAAAAATTCTCAAATATTCACCCCTAGCTAATTGAGGGGTGAGGAATGCAACGGTGAGGTCGAATTTTCGATCCGATGAGTATTTTAATTTCTCAAATTTCGAGGTATTAAATATTATTAAAAATATTCGTCGAATTTTTGACGCCTTCCGATCGGCATGAAAACTTCACCCATAACTAATTTGGGGTCAATGAGCGCAATGGCAAAGTCTGTTTTTCGATCGAAGGTAAATTTAAGTAGGTCAAATTTTAGGGTTTTTGGATTTTTCCAGAAATCAGGATTTGATCCATTTGACTCCTGATTTGAACTAGGTCTTAGAGTTTATTCCAATTGACCTAATTAGTACTTATAATCATTTTTAAGACTAGGATTAGTCATAATTGACTAAGGTAACAACCTAAGTAATTATAGTTAGTCACTGATATCAAAAGTTTCTTAGGATTAGATGGATATTACAAAAAGTTTATCAAGGTTTTTCCCATATCGCCTTACCTTTGACTAAGCTAACTCAAAAAGTTGTTCCATTTGTTTGGAGTCCTGAATGCGAAGAAGCATTTCAAACCCTAAAGGACGCACTCTCTACCGCTCCAGTGCTTGTTCTGCCCAAGGAAGGCTTGAACTATTAGGTATACACAGATGCCTCTGGAATTGGTTTAGGCTGTGTATTAATGCAAGAGGGTAAGGTAATCGCTTATGCACCTCGTCAGTTAAAACCCCACGAGAAAAATTATCTAGCCCATGATTTTGAACTTGCCGCTGTAATCTTTGCCTTAAAATTTTGGCATCTTTATTTATATGGAGTTCAGTGTTCAATTTTCATTGATCATCAAAGCATAAAGTATATCTTCACTCAAAGAGAATTGAATTATTGTCTGAGAAGATGGTTAGAACTTATTAGTGATTATGATCTAAGTATTTAGTACCATCCAGGTAAGGTAAATGTAGTTGCCAATGCTCTTAGCCGCCGTGCTACTTTATCCGTCATGATCGCCTCCAGTTCCTTAGAACAAGAATTTCGTAAGCTAGAAATTTCTCCAGTCAGTGGTGATATGCTGAGTTCGCTTCTAGTAATATCAATGTGGAACCAACTTTTCATAGAGACGTTATATCCCGCAGACCAAGGACGGAGATTATCTAAAATTCAAAGTAGATATTAAAGGTGGTCGTCGTCATGATTTGCAGATGCATAATGGTGTGATTTATCAAGGAAATTGTATGTGGATTCCTAAATCTATGCATCGTGAAGTTTTGATAGAAGGCCATAGTTTTGGATACCACATTCATCCAGATAGTATTAAGATGTACTAGGATTTAAAATAATCATTTTGGTGGCCTGGTATGAAAAATAGTGTAGCCAATTTCATGGCTAAGTGTCATGCCTGCAACTTGGTAAAAGACAAGCATCAAAGACCTAGTGGTCTTCTACATCTGTTAGAAATTCATGAATAGAAATGGTTAGATAGATCTATGGATTTAATTATGGGATTGTCTAGCGCAAAGTCTGGCACCGATGCAATCTGGTTATAGTAGATCGTTTAACTAAATTAGCGCACTTCCTTCCTATCCGTTAGACTAACTCTGTAGAGAAGCTATCAAGACTCTATATCAAGAAAATTGTCAGGTTGCATGGTATTCCAAAATCGATAGTATCCGACAGAGATAGCAAATTACTTCTAGGTTTTGGCAAGCTGTGCACCAAGATCTGGGTACTAATCTAGCTATGAGTACAGCTTTTCATCCTCAAACGGATGGTCAGACTAAAAGAGTGAATCAAGTTATGGAGGATTTGCTTAGGCTTTGTATTCTCAATTTTGCCGGTTCCTGGGAAGATCACATTTCATTAGTGAAGTTTTCCTATAATAATAGTTTCCAAGCCAGTATTAAAATGGCTCATAATGAGGCATTGTATGGTAGAAAATGCAGTACCGTATTAGCTTGGTCAGAAATAGGAAGCGTTCAACTTTTTAGGTCTGAGTTAGCTGAAGAAACTAACAAGAAGATTCATCTAATTCAGCAGAGGATCCATTGTGCTCAAGATTGTTAGAATAAGTATCATGATGCTCATCATCATCTCTTAGAATTCAATATTGGAGATTCAGCTTATCTAAAAGTTAGTCCAATGAAGGGTGTCTATATATTTGGAGTATCAGGGAAGCTCACTCCCTGTTATGTTGGACCTTTTGACATTTTGGCCAAAGTAAAATCATCTACCTACAGGTTGAATTTTCCTGATGCATTTGCAGCCATTCACAATGTGTTTCATATATTGTCATTAAAAAGATGCTTCAGGGATCCTTCTCATCTTGTTCAGCTTCCAACAGTAGATATTCAGCCCTATCGTTCTTATGCCGAAGAACTAATCAAAGTCTTAGCTCGTTATCAGAAGCAGCTAAGAAATCAGTTCAATTCCAATGGTCAAAGTTCAGTGGAAGAATTGATCTTTGGAAGAATCTACTTGGGAAAAAGAAGTGGATATGTGCAATAGGTATCCGCAGCTCTTTGTAAGCCTAGGTACCATTCCTTTTCATTCCCTTCCCACTTCATTTAATATTTTAGTCATTGTAGTACTTTCTTCACTGAGTGATGCCAGGGACAATATCGTTCTTAAGCGGGGGAGTCTATAACAACCCTAATTATTATCCTAGCTAAAATTAGATTATTTAGCTAAACTAAGTTCTAATTATGATTCCATTAGACTCAATGGGTCATTTAAACATAACCCTAGAAGTTTAAAATCATTTGGAGTTCAATTGAGTATTATGGTATTTTTGCATATTTTTGGATCATAAAAAAATACTTAAATTAGTTTGATCTCCAAATTAAAATCTGAGTTCATTTTTGAATTCCTCATATTTCAATTAGCTAAGGGTGAATTTTTGGGAATTTTTGGAGGTCATTTAGGCATATTTTGGATTTAATTAATTTGGTTCAATTACAAATTAGGGTTTTAAACAATTCTTAATTACAAATTTATCTTCTCTAAACTGCGAGCGCCATCCAAACCGTTGATCCCGCAGATTTAATGTAATGGCCCATGCCTTCGATCGGATCCATCTCATATTTACCGTTCTGTGGTTCCAATATTCCAATCTGACGGCATCTAGCTATCCATCGTAAGTATCCTCGATCAACAGTTAAATCTCCGGATCTGATCCAACGACTGATCTTCTATCCACACTCGGCCGTTAAGTGTCGGGAAATTAAAACCATCCGCATCAATTGTTGATCCATTAGACGGCTCTCAGCACCCCCTGCACTGTGGATAATATCCTTCCTCTCGCCCGTCACACGTCTGGTCCTCCCCAAAACCCAGATCTCTCCAGCCCCTGTGGCAGTACGGGAAGAGTCCTGTTCTTCCTTTTATACCCTCGGACGTGACAACCTGTCGGTAGTAGTCTCCCTAAATTACCCCTAGCCGTTTGGACCGAGCCTTACCTTCAGCCTGAGCCATTTCTCCAAATCCAAGCTCTGGCATCCATCCCTGACCCTCCTAATGTCTAAAAATACCCTCAGGACATCCAGTGAGTCCCTTTGCTCACCGTGATTCCTCAATTTTCCAACTGAATTCTTCTGGAGCTCCCCGTCATCTCGGTGAATCGTGGCATTTCAAGAGCTGCGAACTGCTGATAGCGGGTGCGTGTCTGGTGTTTAGATCCCCTGTTAGGTTGTTGTGAACTTCTGGAAGCACCAGCTTGTCTCAATTTCCCTCGACCGTGCCTGTAATCCTGACTTCAGGTATAGCTTCTCCCGACTGAGTTGTGTAAGCTCAGCCCGTCAATTTAAGCTCATAATTATTACCTCTGGATGTAATCTAGCTTCCTTAGCATCCTAGAAATCTTTCTCGATTACTCCTAGGGCTTGAGCTAGCTCCAATTGATCATATCCATCAATCGAGCTAGTGGTCGAGCCATGACTACATCCGAGTAAGGACCCAGCTATCGGCTGCACCCTAGGTCGCATAACCTTGGGGGTTCGACTCGCCTCACCTCACTGATGGTGTAAGGATCGAATCCCTCTAGTTTGGTGATCTCTATGAGGAGAATTTACTCCTCACATTAAACCCTAATCACTCTAACTTAGACCGTTTCAGTGGAGTAACCTTCTGGAGATCCACTGCATCCCAATTAGGGCATTTAGATTCAATCGGTGCGCCTTATCATCGTTATGGTCTGGCGATTGAGTTCTGATCATGGCATGGAGTATCGTCCATGAATTTTTCAATCCAAGCTCTACCTTAATCCGCAGGTCACGTGGGGTAAGCAAGGACGATGACACTGTTGCCTCGGATCGGGCCAGCCCAGGCCCGCGTGGTGCGACAGTGCCGATCCAGCCGGGCCCGCTCCGACCCGCGCTGTTTAGATGTCGGGCCAGGTTAATTAATTAATTTAGAAATTATTTTCCTTCTATTAATTCATTATAAATATATTTAAATTAATTACTATATGCTTTCAATTTAAATAAATATTCAGATTAAATTACTTAAATAATTTTAGCTATACTTATCCAAATGGTATGTTCCAATATACCATTTTAATCAGAAAAATGTAAGGAACAATAATATAAAATAAAATGCAAGATTTAATGGTTAGATTATAAGTAATTACCTAATATTTCTCTATTCTTATTTAATTCATAATTAATTCATTAAATGTCCAAAAGTCTTGGTTAAGGTCTCTGATTGCTCATGAGACTAAGGAGAACCTATGTAAGTCATCAAAAATAATTCAAGAATATTTAATTTGCTAATCACCTCTTAATCATCCCTAATCTTAAATTAGTAAATTAAGCCTTGGTTAAATATCTAATTTTGATAATTTAGGTTTCAATCACCTTCTTAAGTGTAGTAGAACCTTTAAATATACTAGGATCACCCTAATGTGCCCTAAGTTTCTTTATCACCTTACTTGGCCTTAAAATGTGATTATTGCTATATAGATTGATTATTGGTACCAAATCTTAAGTTAACCATTTCATTTGCTTCATTAACTATTATTAAGTTCATTAAAATTGATTTGAATCAATTTGAGTGTTTAAATCTTATATTTTCAATATTGGTCTTAAGAAGAATATTTTGGTCATTTTGACCAAAATATCATTTAATTATCCTTGAACCCAAAAATCTCAGTATAATGCTTCTAATTAATACATTGTACCTATTTATAATCTAAGGTTTAATGAAATTAATCTAAGCGAAGAAATCTTGAAATTCCTTAAATAAGATCTTAAGATCTTAAGAGTAATCTAAACCATCTCCTTAAGGGATCAATCTAATTGCTTAGCACTCAAACTCTAGTTTAATTACCTTATTAAGATTATTCATAAACTACAAATCTTAAAGTAAATATTCATGTAAATCCTAAGTCTAGATTTTTATTTAGATATTAAGTGATCAAGCCTTAGATCTTAAATCTTAGATCATCTGATAGAATTGGCTCATCTAATTTGGAACTCCCTTACTTGATTTAATATTTAATTCTTTTGAAACCTCCTTGTGGGTGTAGGATTTATTCAATCTATAGAATAATGTGATTATTCTATGGATTGAATATAGCTCTTAGATTCAAATTTTCTTAGTTGATTATTTTATCTTATAATATCAGTAATGATCTTTCACTAAGATCTTAGCTTCTAAATCTTTCAACTTATAAGATTCTGTATCTTTAGATTATGATTGAGTGTGAACCATAGAACTTTAGTAGAGTTGAGCCTTGGATTCAGGATTTGAACCCCAAGTATGGAGTTTAACTTTGGAATCCTTAATCTTGATTTGAATAATCAAGATTTGAGTTAAGTGAGTAAAATAATAATAATTAAGTCCCTGATTTATTTACATCGATCCTTTATAGTCATCATTAATTTTGAATTAGAACTTGTTAAGTTCTAAGGATAACCTTAAAGTCATGAATCTGAGATTATACTTGATAGCTAGATATTGGAGATCCTAAACTTTTGTTTTTCTCAGAATAGTTAGATTTGAATAAATTAGACAACAACAGATATCACATAAGTGTAGTTAATTCTCTTACTTACTTTGACTTTAGTTGCTCTGCATACCTTTTATATTGAGCCTTTTCCTTGGACATAATAGGTGAACTCAGGATATTGATAATGTATCCTAAGTTAGTATTTGAATAGCATAAACATTCATTCAATTCATCCAGTGCATTCAATTCAGTAGGGCATGCCATAACTTAGTTTGCCTCCTTATTTCTAGTTTTGTTATAAAATAGACTCGGACCTAGCTCTGTGCTTAGCTAGGATGGATACATGTCTTATTCTATGAAGTTCAACTTGGACCTAGCTCTGATGGTGTCTATGATGGATACAAGTTAAACTTTCTATTCAGAGGCCCTGTAAGGCTTGTTTCTATTATGGCAATACTATGTTTAGGCATGCTCTTACATCAGTTCAGGTTTTAGTGCTTTTGTTTGCTTTGCCACATGCTTCAGTGGCTTTAATTTTGGCTCATTTCAATACCTTGGCTTGCTTTGCCACATGCTTCAATGATCTTTTATTTATTTTGCATACTTGTATACTTATTCATGTTAAGTAGTTATTAAATATTGGCATGTTTAGGATGCTAGTTTTTGTATAATTAGTTCAGTATGTTTTGATATAGTTTCCTTTTAATGAAATCAGCATGTATCAATATGATCATAAATATGTTAGGATGAGTTTACTTCAGTACCTTACAGTTATTTAGTATGTACTTTGCGTACTTTGTTGTTTAAGTTATAAATGTATTATTTATAGCTACCCTGTTAATTGTGGGTTATTGCACCTTAATTTAATTGCATGCTTAAAGTAATAATGTGATATCTTTAAATATTCAGCTCACTTAATTAGCATAAAATGTACTTAGAAGATTTGTCTAACTGTAACCTTTTTCTTTTGTTAGCTAGGGCCCTGACATTTGTGATACCAACAAATGCAGAGTTGGAGCTATTCGTTGGTGGTTCCCTAGGAGAGAAGCTTGGACAGGAGGAGGACCTTTGTGGGACCCCGTACTTTCCAGCGGCTACGCGAATACTGATATTAGCATAACTGCGGGGAGTACGGTGCTCCACTCTGGTGGCAAATCCCAAACTCAAGTAGAGTTAGGTAGGACCCAATTCGCCTTAAGCCAATGACTTATTACCCTATAGAAGAAGCTATGAACATACATCAATATATATTAAAGTAGCGGAAGCAAAAAATAGAATGTAACATCCACATACATATTATAAAAGAAGAAAAGAAAGTAGTAACTTAGAACAAGTGCATAAAAGTAAATACATCCAGAATTTATTTATTACAAACTGAATTTAATAGAAATAAATATCTCTCAATCTCACTGCAAAAAGAGAAAATTTATCTAAGCAGCAGTAGGAAGATCCTCCTCCTGCACCGGCTCCGATCATGCGGCACTGCCGACGAACAACTCTGAATCTGACATTTGTCGGTATCGCAAATGCCAGGGCCCAAGCCAACAAAAGAAAAATGTTACAGTTAGACATTGTCTAAGTATATTTTAGGCTATTTAAGTGAACTGAGTATTTAAGATATCACACTCAAAGGTTTTAAACATGTAAGCATTAAAAAGGTGCAACAAGCTATAAGAACGGGGTAGCTATAAACTAATCATTTATAGCTAATCAACAGGTATGTAAAATAATATACAAAAACAACAACTAAAGATGGTGAGGCTAAAAGCAAAAGTAACTGCAACTACTGAAATAAATTTGATCCTAACATGCTTATGATCATATGGAGACATGCTGAGTATAATAATAACACAAGTGCTGAAATAGACATACAATTCTAGCATCATAAATATGCCAATATTTTAGTACTAATCAATGAGAGCATATATATAATTATGCAGATTGACATGTAAAAGGCCACTGAGACATGTGGCAAAAGTAATCTGAGTACATGCATGAGCAAAAGTAAAGCCACTGAGACATATGGCAAAGCAAGTCAAGCACTAAAAAAATGCCACAGGAGCATGTGGCAAAACAAGACTAATGTTAATAACTAAACTAAAGTAGCAGTAAGCCTAAGACCTAGTGCTGCCATAACAGAACAGGCCATACAGGGCCTCTGAACTGAAAGTTCAACATGTATCCATCCTAGGCATTCGCAAAGCTAGGTCCGAGTTGAACTTATAGAATAAGACATGTATCCATCCTAGACATCCATCAAGCTAGGTCTGAGTCTATTCTATAACAAAACTAGAACTGGAGAGGCAGACTAAGCTAGGACATATCATACTAATTGAAAGCACTGAAAGAACTGAATTAATGCTTTTCAAATTCTAACTTAGGATGTATCTTCCATATCCTAAGTTTACATATTATGCTCATGAAATAAGGCTCAATATTCAAGGTGTGCAGAGCAATCAAATCAAAGTAAATAAGAGACTCAATCTAGATTTATGTGATATATATTATTACCTTATTTATCTAACTAAGTATTATGAGAAGATACAAGTTTAGGATCTCCAATATCCAGCTATCTAGTAAGATCTCAAATTTACGACCTTAAGGTTAACATTAGAACTTAACAAGTTCCAATGCATAATCAGATGATGGCTATAAAGATTTAAAGTAAGTAAATCCATGACTTAATTGTTATTATTTTCCTCTCTTAACCAAATCTTGATTTAGTAAATCAAGACTTAAGGATTCTGGATCCAAACCCCACTTGGTGTACAAATCCTAAATCCAAGGTAGTATCCTTAGTAAGGATCTAGGGTTCATACCTTAAAACCCAATTTAAAGGTAAGAAATCCTATAAGCTGAAGGATTAGAAGCTATGATCTTAATGAAAGGCTGTGCTAATGTTGAAGATAAAATAATCAGTAAGAACTAAGAATCTAAGATCTATATTCAATTTTTAGGATAATTATATTATTTTATAGATTGAATCAATTCTACACCCACATGGAAGGCTGCAAAGGAATTAAACAATAAATCACTTAAGGAATTCCAAATTGAGGTAGTTTAATTCAATTAGAAGATCTAAAGTCCAAGATCTAAGATCTAAGATCTAATATTTGATCACTTTAGACTCAAGCTAGGTTTAAACTTAGAATTTTACCAAGGTATTTCTTTTAGAATTCAAGCTTATGGACCAACTTAATTAAGCTATTTATTAAAGATTTAGCACTTAAAGGTTGTAAGCTTAGCTCTTAAGAAAGAGAGTTTTAAGGATACTTAAAGTCTTAAGATCTTAATAAGACTAACTTAAGATTTTTTCAATTAGCATCAAAATTAATAACATAAGAGTTCAGAAAGGTACTAGTAATTTAACTAAAGATGTTTTACTGAAGTTTCAAGGTTTAAGGGGTGCTTAAACACATTTTGATCAAAATAACCAAAATACTACTCTTAAGGCTAAAAATGGGATTTTAGGATTTAATTATCCAAATTGATTCAAATCTATTTTAATGGGTTCCAAATTGGTTAATGAAGTAGGATACACCCTTATATTATATTTTGATAACCTAATTATCCTAATTAATAGTAATCACATATTTAAGCCAATAAGGTGATTAAGGAAACTAAGGCATTCTAGAGTGATCCCATATTATTCATAGGCTCTAATATACTTAAGAAGGCATTATGAACTTATTTCACTAAAATTATAGGATTAATCATGGTTTAATTCACTATTCCCTACTTAGGGTAATTTAGAGATGATTAATAAAATTAAAGTTCCAAATTAACTTTTAAGGGTCTATATGTGTTCTTTATGATCTCATGAACAATCAGAGACCTTAGTAAATATTTTTTGATATTAATTGAATTTATTATGATTTAATTAAAAATAGAAAAGGATTAGACAATTATTTAAAATCTAACTATTGGATCTTTGATTTTATTTTATATTAATATTTATTGCCTTTTTTTTGATTAAAATGGTATATTAGATCATACCATTTGGATAAGTATAGCTAAAGTTATTTAAATAATTTAATCTGTATTTTAAATAAAAATTATAGGTTTGATTTTCTGAATTAATTTCCTTAAGGAAATTAATTCAGAAATTCCTTAATATTCTCTGTTTGCCCAAAAGCAAAAGGCGCCGGTCACGGGTCAGCCGGACCCGTGACTTCGTCTTCTTCCTCGCGACGGGCTCCGCCCTAACGAACCTTCAGTGTTGAAATTCTTGACATCCCAATGATGACGGCGGCTCCATTTAATCCCTACACGTTCTTGGAGTCGAGATGCGTTGATTGGACTAGGAACCCCCATCATGGATGCATTGGATCACCGGGGTGCTATTCGGCTGAGGCATCACTTATGGCACGTCTGTGAGGATTGAATTATCCACATGGAGCTGACCATACGAGCGGGCTCTATTCCTACACGTTCAGAGGCTGAAGGGGAATCGATAGGGTGAGTCGAGAGGTCATGGGGAGGTCTGGGTCAATGGGGGTGCTACTCATGGTGGAACGCAAACGGAGGCTCCTAACGGGTCGATCGATTCCCAGTCGAATTGATCAATTTGATCAAACCCAACCTTCGATATGGGTTTATAATTATTGATGAGAGCTTCCAATACCTGTTGGACGGCTAATCGCATCGAAGGAATGCATCATTTGGCAAATCGGACCGACTGGCAGTGCACTCTCAGACGGAAAATTCACCATCTGGTCCACTGCCAGGCCTTACCAAAGGGCTAGGCGCCTACTAGGGAGCTAAGGAGGACCTAACGTAGCATCTAGGGCTAGATTGGAAGTGAGCCAAGCTGAAACCAGCTCGATAGAAGAGATAGGGTCGGAGGCTGTACCTGAGGATGGCCGAGGTGATTGAGGCAATGCAAGCAGCTCGAATCACTCCAAATGGTCGCAGAAGCTCTAGCAAGGGGGTCTGAATGCCAAACCTCGCCCTCTATCAGTTGTACACAGCAGGTTCAGATGCCGGGGTCGCCGAGAGCTTCAGGGCAAGCAACAGGGGATTGAGGGGATCACAATGAGCAAAGGGACTCATTGTAATTCTCGGGAGGCATTTATAGGTCGAGGGAATCCTTAGGGGTGGATGATGAGGCTCAGGCACCAGCGTGAGGTTTGGCCTGAAGGGTAGAATGGGTTTAACCGTCTGAGGGCAGATTCGGGAGAGTGCTGCTAACAGACCATTGCACCAGAGGGCAAAGGAGGAAGAACTGGGGTAATTTCCTGTACTGCCATGGGGCGAGGAGAATCTGGCTGTCAGGGGACTAGCACGCATGAGAGAGATCAGGAGGTGGATGATGATCCACAGTGCTTGGGGTCTTCAGAGTCGTCGGATGGATCGACCATTGGCTTTGGACGATCCTGATGGACTACTTAAACAAATTAGATAGCAGCCGTCAGATGCGAGCGACTGATCTGACGCATAGGATTAGATCTTACCACGGAGGAGATCCCACCATTATATGGTTTGCGCCAAGATGCGCGCTATCGCATCGGGTGGCCTAAACCTATGCATCGCTGTCGAGACCCCGCAGCGGATCTGCTGCGGTCCCGACAGTAAATCCCATGAATTAAAATTATATATATACATAATTTAATTAATATTAATCCATTTAATAATTAATTAAATTCTAATTAATTCCATAATCCAATTTAGGCTTATATGAGCTCCAAAAATTCCCAAAAATTCACCCTTAGCTAATTAGGGTATGAGAAATTTAAAAATGAAATTAGATTTTGATTTGGAGATCAATTTAATTTAGGTATTTTTCAGGGCTTAAAAATAGGCAAAAATACTAGAATTCTCAATTTAGCTCTGATTGATTCCAAACTTATAGGGTTAGGTTTAAATGACCCATTGAGTCTAATTGAATCAAAATCAAAGCTTGATTTAGCTTAATTAATCTGGATTTTGCTAGGGTAACAACTAGGGTTATTATAGACTCCCCCACTTAAGAATAATGTCGTTCCTGACATTACTTAGTGAAGAAAGTACTACTGGGACTGAAAATTTAAATAAAATAGATACGAAAGAAAAGAATAGTACCTAGATTTGCAAAGAGTTGTAGATGTTTATTGTGCATATTCACCTCTTTCTCCCAAGTAGATTCTTCTAAGGATCGATTCTTCCACTGGATTTTGATCATGAGAATTGAGCAATTCCTTAGCTGCTTCTGATCATGAGCCAAGATTTTGATTGGTTCTTCGGCATAAGAAAGATCAAGTTGGATTTCTACTGCTGGAAGTTGAGCGAGATGAGAAGGGTCTCTGAGACATCTTATTAGTGACGATACATGAAACACATTTTGGATAGATACAAAGTCAACAGGAAGATTTAGCCGATAGGCAGATGATCCTACTTTGGCCAAAATCTCAAGAGGTCCAACATAGCGGGGACTGAGTTTCCCTGCTACACCAAATCTGTAGACACCCTTCCTAGGGCTGACCTTTAAATAAGCAGAATCTCCCATTTTGAATTCTAGGAGATGATGATGAGCATCGTGATACTTGCTCTGACGATCTTGAGCTAAACGAATTCTCTACTGAATTAATTGGATCTTCTTGTTAGTTTCCTCAACTAACTCTGAACCAAATAGTTGAATGTTTCCTATTTCGGACAAAGCTAGTGGAGTACTGCATTTTCTACCATACAATGCTTCATAAGGAGCTATTTTAATACTGGCTTGAAAACTGTTATTATAGGCAAACTCCACTAACGGAACATGATCTTTCTAGGAACTGGCAAAATCAAGAACACAAAGTCTAAGCAAATCTTCCAAAACTTGATTCACTCTTTCAGTCTGACCATCCATTTGAGGATGAAAAGCTGTAATCATGGCTAGAGTAGTACCCAGATCTTGATGCACAGCTTGCCAAAACTTAGAAGTAAATATGCTATCTCTATCGGATACGATTGATTTTGGAATCCCATGCAGCCTGGTAATTTCCTTGATATAGAGTTTTGCTAACTTCTCTATAGAATGAGTCTGACGAATAGGGAGAAAGTGCACTAATTTAGTCAAACGGTCTACTATAACCCAGATTGCATCGGCACTAGATTTTGCACGAGGCAATCCCATAACAAAATCCATAGATATATCGAACCACTTCCATTCAGTAATTTCTAATGGATGCAGAAGACCACCAGGTCATTTGTGCTCGGCCTTTACCAAATTGCAGGCATGACACTTAGCCACAAAGTTGGCTACGTCTTTCTTCATACTGGGCCACAAAATGATTGCTTTAGATCCTGGTACATCTTAGTACTGCCTGGGTGAATATGATACCCATAATTATGGCCTTCAACCAACACTTCTCGATGCATGGATTTAGGAATCCACAACCGATTTCCTTGATATATTATGCCATTATGCAACTGCAAATCATGACGATGACCACCTTCAATATCTGCTTTGAACTTTAGATAATCATCATCTTTGGTCTGCGAGATAGAGACATCTCTGTGGAAGGAAGGTTCCACATTGATATTTACTAGAAGTGAACTTAACATATCGCCACTAACTGGAGAAATTTCAAGCTTACAAAATTCTTATTCTAAAGAACTGGATGCGATCATAGATGATAAAGTAGCACGACGACTAAGAGCATCGGCCACTACATTTTCTTTTCCTGGATGGTATTGAATACTTAGGTCATAATCACTGATGAGTTCTAACCATATTCTTTGATGACAATTCAATTCTCTTTGAGTGAAGATATACTTTAAGCTTTGATGATCAGTGAAAATCTAACACTGCACTCCATATAAATAGTGACTCCATATTTTCAAGGCAAAGACTACAGTGGCAAGTTCGAGATCATGAACTGGATAATTTTTCTCATGTGGTTTTAACTGACGAGAGGCATAAGTGATTACCTTACCCTCTTGAATTAATACACAACCTAGACCAATTCCAGAGGCATCGGTGTATACATGATAATCCAGACCATCATTGGGCAAGACAAGAACTGGAGCGGTAGAGAGTGCATCCTTCAGAGTTTGAAATGCTTCCTCGCATTCAGTAATCCAAATGAATGGAATGAATTTCTGGGTTAACTTAGTCAAAGGAGAAGCAATCTAGGAAAAGCCTTTAACAAACTTTCTGTAATATCCAGCTAATCCCAAGAAACTTCTAATATCAATGATTGACTAAGGCTGAACCCAGTCCTGAATAGCGCTCACATTACTTTGATCTACATGATTACCCTGGGCATCGACTACATGTCCCAAGAATGTAATGGACTTAAGCCAAAACTCACACCTGGAGAACTTGGCATGCAACTAATATCCACACAGAGTTTCTTATACTAATCTCAAGTGTTCTTCATGATCTTTTAAGGTTTTAGAATAAATGAGGATATCGTCGATAAAGACGACACAAACTTATCTAAGTTTGGTTTCAGAACTCGCTACATCAAATCCATGAAGATTGATGGCGCATTAGTGAGTCCGAAAGACATCACTAGAAATTTAAAATGACCATAATGAGTACGAAAAGTGATCTTTCCTACAACATCTTCTCTTTCTCATAATTGATGATATCCAGACCTTAAGTCAATCTTAGAGAATATGACAGCTCCAGATAATTGGTCGAATAAATTATCAATTCTAGGTAATGGGTACTTATTCTTTATGGTGACTTTATTTAGTTCACGATAATCTATGTACATTCGCATAGATCCATCCTTTTTCTTTACAAACAGGATGGGTGCTCCCCAAGAAGATATACTCGGCCTAATAAAGCCTTTATTCAAGAGCTCTTGTAGCTATTCATTGAGTTCTTGCAATTCTTTAGGTGCCATTTTGTATGGTGCTTTAGATATAGGCTGGGTACCTTGTAAAATACTAGAATTTCCTTTCAAAATTTAATTATTAATATTTAAATGAGTTTTACCTCAAATCAAAAATCTGACTTTACCATTGCGTTCACTTCCCCCAAATTAGCTAGGGATAAAGTTTTGGATGCATTTGGAAGTCGTTAGATTTTTATCGAATAAATTAATATTATTTAAATACCCCGAAAATTGAGATAATTAAATAATCGTCAAATCAAAAATCTGATTGCGCCATTGTGTTCAGAACCCCTCAAATAGCTAGGGATGATTTATTGGGAAATTTTTGGACGCATTTAATCGCTCAATTTTAATTAATGAAATAGATTTAAATAATTTAAATGATAATATAAATTTAAGTAGTTAACTGCCGCCGTCAGTCTTATCCCTAACGCCATCACCCATTTTCTTCTACTGTCGTCTGATTGGACGGAGCCTTCGAACAGTCTGATCGAGCGATCAGACGGTCGAGACTCATCGTCTCTACGAGCCTTACACGCGACGAACCTTTCGACACGCATCGGCCCCTTCTCTTCGCTGACGCCATATAGATCATCCCACCGCTTAGACACTGCATTAGAACTAGTATAAGATCTCTAGGACTTCAACTTCTCTCGGGTCCAATTTCGAAAACTAGAGCTTGGCGATCAAAGCTCGAGTCTTCCCTGCCGTCCATCTGAGGGACCCCGATTTCCTCCATCTTTCATTCATATCATGCGATCTACTTTTGTAAACTTATTGTATAACATAAATTATCAAATGATCGGATCTGATCGATAATAACTAGTCGCGATCGAGCCAATTTGGTCGATTGTATATAGTCGATTTTGATATAAGGGTTCACGCCGATAGAGCTCCCTAGGGTTAACTATTGCCGGAGCTATAGATCTCCTTCGGCCACGATCTGGACACCAATCGAAAGGTTACTTCAAGACCTTTCGATCGGGGTATGAACCAGCCCTTGTCCCCGAGGATATGGCCGGTAATTTTGATGCCCTAGGCATCGTAACTCGAGGTGGTCTCGGAAGAGGAAGAGGGTCTGGGTCGGGCCAGTTCAACCCGAGCCTGACCCGATGATTTCAAATCGCGTCGGTCAGACGCTGTGCTGACTGGGGGCCCACACATGGTTACTGAGCCTGTAAAGGCCTGCCGCGTGTAGGCGTGGGACCCGTTGTCTCCTCGAGTCAACGCTGGTGGGCCCCAACCGCCTGGCCGGCGTGTCTCTGGCTGCCACGTGTAGCTCTCTGGTCCCACCTGCAAATATAAATTTAGTTTAAATATATTATAAGTGTTAAAATTTTAATTTAATAAATTCTGTTAAATTAATTTAATTTAGTAGGATTTAATTTAATTAAATCATAAAACTTTAAGTAATCACATCTTAAGATTTATAAATCCAAATTATGCAAATAAATATATCAAATTGATCAGAAAAATATGAAGAATTTAATGATACTATTAATTTTTTTATAAGACTAGTATATCACCTAGTGACATTTAGGAGTGTTAATTAAATTTAATAAATGTCACAAATATTCAAATAGCTATAACTTTGTATCATCTAATTCAAACATGCCCAATATGGGTTTTAAAATACTCAAAAAACCCTAAGGAATATTTTAGTAGTTTTAACTTTGCTGTTTGGATTAGATTTAGACTAATCACATTTAGGACCTAACTTTAATTAAGCTATTTAACCCTAGAACTTCAATTGACCATAACTTGGTCAATTGAACTCCAAATTAGGTGATAACATCAATTTAGATCAAAAAAACCTAATTTATAGTAATCGATAAAATAATTTAGGATCCAACAGTTAGATCTTTTAATCAACCCTAATTACTCTAAAAACTTGATTAGTAAAAATTAGTAAATTTAATAATCCAAATTGAACAATTTAAGTTTCAGAGAACTACTAGAGTAGATTAGAACTTAGTGGTGTAGTTAGATTAGTGATTTTACGATTAATTTTATTAATCACTCACTAATTACCCTAAACCTTAATTAAGCCATAACTTGACTAAAACTTATCAGAATTTAACAAATTTAGGTTCTATGGAATACTTAGGCAGTGGGCATTATAAGTATAAAAATTCCATATTTCCATAAGTACAATTGTTAATCAACTCTTAATGAGCTTAAATTAAAATTTAAGCTCATTAACCTAATCTTTGGCCAAAAGATGTGTTCTTAGTGTCCAACTTCATATTAAACAGTAAGAAAATATTTTTTGCATTAATAAAATTTAATTTGAAAGTCAAATTCTTAAAAATCACTTTTTGGGCACCTTTAAGATGGGCATTTTGGTCATTTTGGCTAAATATTAAATTAAATAAATTTTAATAAATTAAAATGGTTCTTTATTTCTTAAATTAGTAACTTAATAATTCAAAATCAATTTAAGTATATTTAGATCATTTTATTACTATTTTAGAAATCTAAATTACAAATAAACCTAATATTACAAATTATGAAATATTAAATTAATAAATTAAATTATTTTTGGCAGATCAAAGGAATTGATTTGGTTGTAATTTTATTAAAACAGTCAGGTACGTAAATCTACTTATAAGTTTTATTTCAGCATTCTTATTTTGAGCCATTCTCAATTGAGTATTATTTGTATTCCAAAACTACTTACCTCTTATAAATCTGCAAAAGAATATTATCAAAAAGCATGTAACAAAAAGATGAAATGTATTATATTTGTGGTGCTTGTCTTTGAAGGTTGGAACACAACACTGAAAATCTGTACAGATTGGGCTTGCTGGCAGCCCCTGGGAGTCATATAGAGGGATTTAGCCTTTATTAAGAAGTAGGCAAATCCAGAGGAAAGACATACCATCATTTCCAAACTTGAGTAAGCCACTAATAACTAGCGAGAAAGCTTCCTAAAAGGATATGCCTGTAGGTTTACATATTTGGGCTTAGGAGTCTATGGACTTGACTTTATGTTACAAGTGTTTTTGATAAGAAATTATTTATTTCTTGCTTTTTATAGAATTTCAAAGCTAATATACAGGGCAATATGTATATTTGAAAATTTGTTTTTTTTCATATATATTATGCAAATATTCCATTCATTTCCTCATCTGACTTATGCTTATTACAGAATGCTAGAATACTCTTATAAGAATGATTTGTGTACTCCTGCCTGACTGGTAACTATATTTTTCAGGTTTTGAAAATTAAACTTTGAAGATCTGCCTGAGTATTAAAAGAGAAGAAACTGAGATGTGAGAAAATAAGGATGTTTAATCTATATTGTAAATATTAAACTGTTATAAATTCATATATGTATGGCTCTCTCTCTACTTGTATAATTAGACTTTGGACATTATATAAAAAAAAATTGTATATTTCCAAATTTCATGGATTATTCTTTTGAAATTCTCAAACTTCGATCCCCGGTCGTCACATACATGGAGCTAGTTCAATAGAGAACTCGACTTCTCTGGAAGGAGGTACACTAGGCAGATCTTCTAGGAATACGTCGGTGAATTCCTTAACTACTTTACAATCAGAGAGAGGTGTACTTTCCTTTGCTTCGCACATCATGGTGACTAGAAAAGAATCACATCCCTTACTGATTAATTTCTCAGCTTTGATAGTATTTATTAATGATAACTGTGTACTAGTTTTTCCTATAAAAGTCTCACACTTGCCCTGGGAATGAAGAGTGACTTTCTTTTTCAAACCATTTATCACGACATTATTGTCACTGAGCCAGTTCATTCCAAGGATGATATCAAAGTTTGCTAACGGCCGGATGATCAATTTGGATGGAAGTCCAATGCTTAAGGATTTTGCTAAGTTGTACAGTTGTGGTTTAAGGATATTGGCAAATCATTTAGAAATAAATGAATGACTAGCACCGGTGTCAAATAATACATTGCAGGGCTGGTCATTAAAATAAAGTGTGCCTAATTTATTCATACAAATTGCATTAACGACTTGCAATAATTTAAAATACAGGAATGCAATTATCAAAGGAGAAGTTCAGAGATGTGTAGCTGAAACCACATTGTTATCTTCTGCAGCTTCGAAAGGTGTTAAAGCATAAACTCGTGCAGGACCAGCAGGACGGTTATTTGTCTGCCTCCTGGGATGGTTCTGGGAGTTAGGAGCTGATGCCGGTGCTGGAGCAACTTCAGATACAGGTGCTGGCATTATTGCCAAATTGGGTTCTCTCCTGTTTATCGGTGTTGCTCTAAACACTTGGTTCCTTTGATATGGCTTCATCGAAACTCCATCCACTGTTTTCGTATGTGTATAGTGATAAAACCTATGGCATGTACGTCCACAATTATAGCACTTATGGCCGAAGTGGTAACAATTGCCATACGGGTGAGGCCTATTACAACCTTGAATGGGTTCAGTAGTTGGTGAAGCTTCCAGTTGATAGACTTTCACAGAATTAGGCATGTGCCTCTTAAAGGCTTCATGCTAGTTAGAAGTTGGTTGTGATTTTCACTTGAGATCCTTTTCAGATTGATGATGCTCAATCACTTTAGCTGTCTCCACTAGCTCAAAGAAGCTAGTTAGGCAGAGTTGAACAATCTGATCCTTCAGTGAATCTCGGAGTCCATAGAGAAAGTGGTGGCACTTAGCCGGTTCAGAATGAATAACTTCTATAGTAAAGCAAATCAACTTACGAAATTCCCTTTCGTAGTCAGCAACAGAACGACTCCCTTAAGTCAACCTTATAATTGTGTCTGTGATGATGTTTGTGCAGATGGGGGAATGAATTTAGTTTTGAATGCTTCAATGAACTCATCCCAAGGGATGTCCTTCAACTCATAATCAACGAACTTGGTATTCCTGACCTCCTCCCACCAATATTCTACTTCCACATGAAACATGTGTGTAGTGACATGGACGACTTCAGAGTTTTGGATCTTTAGACTAATAAGATCCTTTTCTACTGCTTTCAGCCGGTCGGCTATGTCCATTGGCGATAGGTTTCCACCGAAGGTGGAAGGCCTCGGTCTTAAAAAATTATGGAGAGACTATGCATCGAGTGATGGGAAGGGAATGTACTTTGCGGAACAGGGATAGCAGGAACAGCAACAGCGGCTGGAACGGAATGATCACTTAACATCTTCTGCATGACTATCGCTTGTTGGGCTTAGTTTTCCAGCAAGGTTGTTACCATTGCCCGCAGATGAGCCACTTCATCAGAAGAACTACTGGATGCGACAGTATTCTTGATAGGGGTGACAGCAGGTGGTGATCCAATATTCATTTTAATTAAATAATACAAACTGGGCCAACTGGCAGTGCACTCTCAGATAATAAATTCACCGTCTGGTCCACTGTCAGGCCTTGCCAAAGGGCTAGGAGCCTACTATGGAGCTAAGGTGAGGACCTAACGCAGCATCTAGGGCTAGATTGGAAGCGAGCTGAGCTGAAACCAGCTTGATAGAAGAGATAGGGTCAGAGGCTGTAGGATGATCCAAACATAGCCAATATAGGTCTCAAAGTACTCAAAAAGAAAAAAGGAATTAAATGGCATAATGTAAAATTAATTTTGGGGCACGCATAATAAAGTAACATTTTAGGACCTCTTTAAGATCCCATAACTTTTGACCTAGTTGACCAAACATAGTCAATATGGGTCTTAAATTGATCAGGAGAGTGGCCCCATCACTATAGTAGTATTAGTTTTCCTATTTGGATAGCAGAACAAAAAGTCAACCCTATAACCCATAGTAGACTTTAGGGAAAAATTGACCAAAATGCCCTTAGCATTCAAATGACCATAACTTAGTCCAATCAACTCCAAATTCAAAAATTCAAGATGCTAACTAGTTTAGAATTTTGATGTCATCAATAAACTGAAATAATATTTAGGATCTGAATCCTAGAAATTTAGAAAATAATCAAAATACTCCTGGTCTCATTTTAATCATAACTGGACCGTTTGAAGTCCAAATTGGATGTACTTACTGTTTATCTTCAAGTTAGATAGTAAGAAATCATTTGGAACTAATAAAATTTAGTTTGTGCTCTTAAGTCAAAAATTGACTTTTCAGACCCTTAAGTAGGGGCAAAATAGTCATTTTGTCCTAAGATTGGATTAAGTACCCTTGACCTTTAATTAACTTTTAAGGCTCTAAAACCAATGTTATAATTGTATTAGTGACATTTAAGTAAGTGAAATCAACTATTAGGTCAGATTCTAGAATTTTCCTAAGTCTTTAACACTACACCTTAAGAACTCTTCCTGAGACTAGGACTAGATCATAGGTTAGAGTTTATTCATTGGGTAAATGGGTTACTCAAGGGTGAAGCCTTAGTTTTAGTAGTTGCTAGACTTTTCTTTTCTTTTATAACCCATTCTAATTATTTTATCTTTTAACTTTAGTTTTAGGATAGGAGATTCATCCTATTAAGATTGATTACTTAATAGGATTTACTTTAATTAGTAGATCACATTTAGAATGAAACCTAGATCTTAGGTCTTATCCTTTGGGATTATGTGATTAAGCACAATTCTCATGGTGCTTAATTCATAATCTATAGTTTAGAAGATCTTGATCAGATCTTAGATAGAACATCTAAATTCACTAAAATTAGAATGTATGATTTATTGATTCAACTTATAGTCATCTATCTGATTGAACTAGATTAGAACCTGATCAGTTCTAATCCTTTTTAACTTATAAGGACAAATTTCTAAGTTACACTCGATAGTAAGAAAATGATGATCCTGAACTTGTGTAACTTGGAATAATTAGAATGGTTAAGTAAAAAACAAATGATATCACCATATTTAGTAGAGTCCCTTGCTTACTTTGATGATTATTGCTATGCATTCCTTGATTTTATGCCATATTTTCTTGAGCATATGATATAAGACATTTGATGCATAAATAAAATGTTAGGAAAATATGGAGACTCCTTAGATTCCTTGTGAAAATATTAAAGTGATTGATTAAAGATAATAATTGTATGTGTTAGAGCTACTTCTCAATTATGTCTTCCTTACCTAGTCTCCTTGTTGACACTAGGAGAAGACCTTATTTATATCTTCTTTACCTAGTCTCCTTGTTGACACTAGGAGAATATCTTATTGATATCTTCTTTGCTTAGTCTCCTTATTAACACTAAGAGAAGATTTGTTGTGTTTTCTTTGCTTAGTCTCCTTGATGACACTGAGAGAAAACCCTATATATCTTTCCTAGTCTCCTTGATGACACTAGGGTTATATAGTTTTGCACCTAGTCTCCTTGATGACACTAGGATCTTTTTTTTATATTCAGTGGGCTAGATTAGCTCTTTTCTGTATGGCAGTTAGTACACGAATGTTTACATATATGTTTAGTTTTGATGTTTTGTTTACTTTTCAGCATTTTTATTCAGTCAACTATTTTCTTTGTACTACCTATATATTTTAAGATGTTAGAATTTTGTTGCTATTTATATGTATCATTATGGAGTTCAGTTATTTGAATTTGCATATTTCTTTTGATCACCAGCATATTTTGGATGTAGTATTTTCTTCCAGTACTTATTTAGTTATTTATATTCATATGTCTTACCTTATTTAGCTTGCATTTGAGGTATGTCTTAGCCTCTCTTTTTTCTTAAGTTATAAATGATTGTTTATAGTTTTTTTCTTCCTTATTGTATTGCTAGTTGCTTCCTTATTTGATATAGTTATTGCTTAGAGAATGTAAACAGTGATATTATAAAACACATATAAAACTTATTAGCTTAAAATGTACATATATAATTATCTAACACAAGATTTTTCTTTTTTTGGCTGGGGCCCTACATTGTGAAACCGACAATGGTAGATCCTCTTCAATTAGACGATCAGGAGCTAGGTGTGGAGCCTTATCCAGAGGAGGAGAATTTGGAAGAAGCAGCTGTTTAGCTTTATTTTATGTGAGGATGAGAGCACTTTACTTCTTAAACTTTAAATTGATGTAATAATATAGGTACCCTTGACTATGTGTTTGGATTACTATGCCTTTTATTCTGAGTTGTATTTTATTATATTTACACTATGATGCTTGGATGTTTCTTATTATAAATCGCTTCCGCACTCTGTATGAATTCTTATTAAGTGACTGAACGTTTGATTCTATGCTTACTCCTTCCCTTATTAGGTGGATTATGGATTTTCCTCCTAATCCAATAATAAGTGAAGGGTTAGCTAGAGTGACACACCACCTCTTAGCTTAATTTTGTGGATTAAGGGGTGGGGCTCCATAATTCTAGAGGACTTGTTTTTCTTCTATGGTTATATAGTCAGTTGCTGTTAAAGCAGTATTAATCTAGGCATATATCTATTCAATTTAATTCAGTTCAGTCAGTTTTAATGGCTTTATTTATCAAAATGTCACTTTTGCACCTTTGTGATTACTTTCTATTTTCTACATATTTTTCAGTTTATCTCAGTTTTACAGTACCTATTTTACTTATGTATGCTAGGTTACTAGCTATTATTTTTATTTTAGTACTCATATACATCAGTTTTACTATTTTATGTGAATCAGTATATATTCAGATGATCATAAGCATGTTATGGTATATTTTACTTTCAATCTTATATACTTTTAAATTGCTTAACCCTTATTACATTTTCTATTTGAGGTATGTTGATTTACATACTTCTTTTTGATAAGTTATAAATGCATGATTTATAGCTTTCCAGTCTACTTGTAGTTTGCTGCTCCCCATTTAGCTATTGTTGTTTTAAGTTTTTAAATGTGATATCTTAAAGAATGTAGATTTTATTAAATCAGCTTAAAATATACTTAGATAATTATTTAAGCAAGATTTTCTTTTTCTTCACTAGGGCCCTAGCATTGTTATACCGGTAATGTCAATTTCGGAGCTGTTCGTTCAGCTTGATGTTGGTAAAGAGCTTGGACTGAGGAGGAACTTCCTATTGTTCCCGCTTATTTAATTGTTTTCTTGGTTTTTTAGAGTATGAGCATTTATTTCCTCTTTGCGCGAAATTCTCATTTAAGTTATATTAATTTTGAAAGTATTTTTTTTATTGCACTTATATTTTGGGATGGCTGAATGTTTACTGTAACAGCCCAAACTCTTAAGCACTAAAGTATTGTCCACTTTGGCCTAAAAGGCCCCACAATTTTGCCCTCAGAAGATAACTTCCCAGTAGGTCACCCATCCTGAGAGTGCTCCCACCTGAGCATGCTTAACTTTAGAGTTCATATAAAGAACTCCACTGTTATCTGAAAAAGCACATCAATATTTAAGAAATTCACTTATTACTACTTAAGTGGGTTTTTACAGTGCCAAATGCAGCAGACGTGGGTCTCAGCCAGAGGAAAATGAGAAGAAAAATATATTTTAACAATAACTTTTAATTTAATTTATTTAATTAATTATTGCTTAAAAGAATCAGGCTTATAAACATGCTTCAAAAAACCCCAAAAATTTACCCATAACTAATTTGGGAGTGAGGAACTTAACGATGAAGTTGAATTTTAATTTTGACGATTATTTAATTATTCTATTTTTCTGGGTATTTAAATAATTAAAATATTCGCGAAAATCCGACGACTTCCAAATACTTTCAAAATATCACCCCTAGCTAATTTGAGGGTGACGATCGCAATGGCGAAGTTAGATTTCAATTTTGATGCCAAAGTAAATATCTCAATTCTCTAATTAATTAAATATTATTAAATATTCCAAAAATATGATTGAGCTCTGAATCGCTCTAAAACTTTAGAGTTTGGTTCTAATAAGTAGATGAACTTAAGGGTATGATAATTTGGATGCGATCAAGCTAAAATTAGGCTAAGTAATAACCTAGGGTTATTACATTTGGACACCTAAATGAAGGTTTAAATGATATTTTTAACTACTGATGTCTAAATGAAAGTTATTCCTAAAGGTTTGGAGATTAAGCATGCCAAATTTTAGCTATTAGCTCAAAGTATTTTGAAAGGTATTAATGAGCAAAGTTTGGGAAAAATGTTATTGTTTTTGAAGTTTTCAAGGAAATAATTATATTATTTTTTGAACTTTGAACTTAAATATAAAGACATAAATAGAAAAATTAAGTTATGTGTTCAATAGTGAAGTTGTTCCTAACATAATAGAGAGTAATCCAATAGTTTGATTAAAAGTTATGATAATAAAAATATATAAAGAAAATTTCTAAACAATATCAAATACTATTTTCTGAATTTTATTGGGTGTTTCCTAAATTTTGAGTGCTTAAATGGTAACCTTATATTCTAAATGGACAAGTAAGATATTCTTTGAAATTATTCAAAAAATATAAGAAAATAAATATGCAAAGTCACAACAATCATATCCTAGTGGTTAAAAAGTTACACCTCTCCAAAATTGACAAAAAATAGAAATTTTTGAAAAAGATGTTTAAAAAACTAATTTTGTTTCTCAACTTTGGGGTAATTGTTGAATATCTTAAAAGCAAAACTAAGGTGCAGTATATTCTAGTGACTTGTTAAAAATATATATGAGAATGTGTGTACAAAATTATTAATTTTGAATAGAATAAAAATTTTGATAGTACAAAATGATGATGAAGAATTATAAAATATTTAAAAAAATTAAAAAAGTTTTTTTGAAATTTTATGAATATACACATAAATTATTGAATCTAAAATATCATTGTGGGTGTTCCTATAATCTACCAATATTGCAAATATCATTTATTTGATCGATATGTGGATATTTTAAATATGAAATATTTTTGGTAAGGAAGGAAAATATGAGAAAATCAAAGACAAGAGTACCTTGAAGTAAAGACATTTTGATGAAGCCACTCAGGGAGGAATATCCCATCTCCCCAACTAGCTGAAATAAAGCCCGTCTGAAGGGCTGCTGACTCAACCTCAATGAGAGTTGAGAGTTAATACTTAAGATAAGATTAGTATCCTTATCCTAAATATTAGACCAATACATATATTAGATGTAAAACACATGAGGAATCCAATATATGTATAAGATATCAGCATTTCCAGTATACTGAACACATCACAATACTAAGTATAAGTAATGTATAAACAGAGTGCAGAAGTTAAGGCAAATATCCAAAAACATTCATCATAGAAGCTACATAAAACATTCATCTTAGAAAAGAAAAAAAAAACACATCCAAAATTATTATAAACAATTTACTGAAATATAGACAAAAAGCTAAATATTGAACTAAAATAAACTATGCAAAATAGTAATGCTAGGGAAGAGTCCACTAGTGCTTCATAGGCTCTTCCTGATTCTCTTGGGTGTCCTCCTGACCTGGCTCAATATATTGCTCAAGATCCAGCAAATTGCTGGATCCCAAAAGTACCACATGTTAGATAATAAGTCTAATACATCGAAACTAATCTAAACAGTTCTAATTATTCATTTAATATTTATAATAGGAAAATAAATTTGTAGAAATACTATAAAGATAACTGAAAGTATAAAACCATATAAAACTATATAAAACTGAAGTAAAGTAAGGTAAAGTTGTACTGGAAACTGAATACTGAAAGTAAACAAAAATAGTAATAGATTTGAAGCTAAGTAATAGTATATAAAGCTATGATGTATGCCACTAAAATTATGCATATGAATATGCCACAATATTGTATGCTATTCATATGTAACCAAAATATCACTGAACAACTATGAGTTGTACGGTCCAATATATACATACATCCAATTGGGAACTACGATGCCGATGCATTATGAAATTCCCCAGTCAACATATGTAATATTTCGTAACCCATAAATCATTACTGATACTCATACATCATTACTGATATTCATACATCATGCTTATGCTCATGCTCCTAAGCTACATGAGTTAAATCCAGAAATCCAGAAGTGCTTTGAAATTCAATAATGAATTCAAGGTCTCCATTGTGCAGAATCCTGCTAAAAGGATTCTGACTCTTAAATTCTAGTTTTGATAATTGGTTAAATTTGAGAGTTTACTTAAAAATCATTAGATCGGAAGATTGTATACACAAATTTAGCATGTTTGCAAGAAAGGTGGTTCTTAACACTTAGTTTGATTAAGCCATCCTAACGAAGCGATCTTCAACAGGAGGCATCACCTGATGGCAATTTGTATCTCAAGCTAAGTCATTAAGATGCCCAACTCATAATCACACTTAGTGTCTTAAAGAGGGTGACTCAGATTATTTAGTTTATTTAAGCCATACCTATTGGAGCGATCTTCGCTAGGAGGCATCACCCGATGGCGATTTGTACTTAATCAAACTAAGGAATGAGTCCCTACTTGTAACTCATAAGATCAATTAATTTACTCTAAGCGAGGTTGTACCCGCCTAAGCTCGCAGGATTGCACAAAGATAAATCTTACTTAGAGTGACTTAACCATTCCTGAATACTATTGAAATAATCAAGTATTATGGGTATACCCTACTATACCCCAACCAATAATCTATGTTCAGAAGATTCTATTTAATCAACAAAGATTTATCAAAGCTATTAATCTTTATGCTACATAGGTGAGTCATACACAAGGCTCCAAGGATGTGATCAAAATATCGCTCAATATTAATTGCTACCGCAAGGGAGAAGTTCCATTCTAACTGCTTTAGGTGATTCCTACCACGAGGTGTCAAGATCAACTTCTAAGGTTATGAAGGATCATCTAATATTCTTACATCAATAAGTTACAAAAGTTCTTCTTACCTCAATGTCTCAATATTTAAAGTCTTTAAGTATTTCAAGAACAATCCTAAAGTAAGACCCTTGAGATCTCACTCTTCTATCTCTTAAGTTAATATTCAAGGTTTACTTAATAGACTTGGATTAAAGTAATCAGATCAGATGAATAAAATCTATCTGATCATACTCTATTCTACAATCATAAGATAAAATCAAAGATATTATTAAAGTTAGATCATTTCATAAATCATTCCAATTTTATTATCCATCTTATGTTAATAGTCTTATATAAGAAAAAATCAAAGATCCAAAGTTTAGATTTAGATGATTCAATCACACATATTTAATATTAACCTTAGCACTTCTAATTCAATAATTTAAGATCAATGTCAAATCATATGCATTATTGGAATCATGTTAATTGAATTATCTTTCAATCAAGATTACTTAATTAATGTGATTAAGGTTTAGATCTTAATCAAGATAAGTAAGGATTTAATCCCTAGCTTTACCAAAATCGATACGAATGATTAATTTAAATGTCAATGATAAATCAATATATTATTAGTGTATTATTAATGTCAAATTTTAGATTTAGATTAAGTATCATCTACTTAATCAAATTCTCAAGATTCTTATGTTCACTTATAGTTTAATGTTAATTTAAGCGCATTTAGGTGTCCAAATAAATGTTAAAGTTCTCTAACATACATCATAATATCATAAGAACATAGGAATGTAAGGATGACATAAAATATAATATAATTAAGGCTAACCAAATTCTAAATCAATTCAAAGGGGTTAGCACTTGATTACAACTCTAAAGACTTAAGTTTCATGCAACTTGGTTGTTAAGATATACCTAATCAATATAAGCATTCAAAGATTCTATTATTTAGCATTTGACACAAAAATACTTAAGACACATAAGAGATCTTTACACATGCCATAAAAGGGCAAACTTTCAAAGTTGATTATTACACAAAATTTTATGTAATGCTTAATTTTAACTTGCAATTTGATATTATTCAGTCCCACTAGGGTCATAGGGACCTTAAAATGCAAAAAATGAGGAGTTTTGGTCAATTCAACCAATTCTGCGCACTTTCATAAATTTTTGGGCGCTATGGCGCGCAGTGGTACTCGCAGCTCTTTTAGCCGCTGCGGCGTGCTACGGTGGAAATTAGTGATGTGGCGCGCAGCAGCACTTTCAGGCACTGCAGCGCGTTACGGTTCCCAATTTCCTGAGAGTTGGATGCTACGGTGCACTGTAGCGGTCTAACTTTCAAAATTAATGTTCAATTAATTTATTTTTTGGTTTCATATAGTTTTCCAGAAATGACGCTGCAGCCCGCTATGGTGCGCTGTAGCGATCTAACTTTCGTGCGACTGTTCAGTTAATTTTTCTCTTGATTTCTTATAGTTTTTTCCAAAATGACGTCGCAGCCCGCTGTGGCACACTGTGGCGCGCCGCAACGGTTTAACTTTCAGGTTACTGTTCAATTAGTTTATTTATTGATTTCATATGATTTTTCATGAAATGATGCTGTAGCCCACTGCGGCGCGCTGTGGCACATAACAGCGAAAACTATTTGAGTTTCGGGCACTACGGCGCGCTGTAGTGCCCGATGATGATTTCGCCTATGCGAAAACCGTGAAGGGTAAGATTTCGATCTCAAATAATCTCAATCTAGAGCATTCTATGAGCGATGCCATATATCAATGGAAAGGTCTTTCTAATACCTTTCCATTGATACCAAAATCAATATAAATGGATTATCCTAACTATACAAACGATAAAGTTAAAATTTTGGGTATACAAAATGGATGAAAAATAGAGCACGAGATTTTCAAAGTAATATGATGCCTTAATGAACCTCAATAACTTCCATACACAATCATGGATTTCTAAAAATACAAACAAACATAATACCAACAAGAGGAAGATAAGAAAGAAAATCAAATGGGTACTTTAGCCTTACAAGAAATTGAGGAAGAAGGCTTGGAAAGCTTGGAGGAGGAACTTCCTCTTCTTCTTCTTCAGCCCAAGGCTTAGCAATGGTGGGGAAGGAGGGAGCTTCAGCTTTTGCCAAAATGGGGATGAAGAAGAATTGAACTCCTTCTTAAAGGAGGAGAAGGAGATGGGGTGAATACATGGGCTAAGAGCTAGGAGGTGAGGGGAAGTAGAGGGAGTCCTCTGCCATGCTTGCGCCTAAGGGAGGCAAGGGGGTGCCGGTTTAGGGGGATGGGGAAGGTAGGCAAGCAAGTAAAAAAGTAGGAAAAGAAAAGAATTGGAAATAAATAAATATTTATTTCTTTAATTATTTTAAAAAAATCATATTTTAGAAACGCGCTCCAAAAAATTTCGAAAATTCACCCCTAGCTAATTTGGGGGTGAGGAATTCAACGGCGAAGTCGGATTTCGATTTCGATGATTATTTTATTATGCTAATTGTCGGGGTAATTAATTATATTAAAATATTCACGAAAATTTGACGACTTTCCAATGCGTCCAAAACATCACCCTTGGTTAATTTGGGGGTAACGATCATAATGGCGAAGTCAAATTTTGATTTTAAGGCCAAATTAGATACCTCAATTTTCTAATTAATTATATATTAAAATAATTCAAAATGTTTGATTTAACTCTGAATCGCACCAAATCTTTAGAGATTGATTCTAATAGCTAGATGAAATTAACAGAATAATAATTAAGATACGATTAAGCTAAAATTAAGCTAAGTAACACCCTTGGGTTGTTACAGATTTCCTCACTTAAAAATGATGTCGTCCTCGACATCATTACTAAGAAGGGAAAAGAAAAATATAGATAATTAAGATTTGAAATTTAGATATTTAAAGGTACCTTGATTTTCAAAAAGACTTAGATATTTCTGTTGCATATTGGCCTTTTTTTCCCAAGTGGATTCTTCAGCAGAGCGATTACCCCACTGAACCTTTACCATGGGGATAGAATTATTTCTCAGTTGCCTTTGATCATGAGCTAAGATTCTGATAGGCTATTCCATAAAAGAAAGATCTAGCTAAAGAGATACTGCTGGAAGTTAGATTAGGTGAGAAGGACTATGAAGACACCTCCGTAGAGAGGAGATATGGAACACATTATGAACTGCGAAGAAATCTTCAGGAAGTTTTAATCTATACGCTGCAGATTCAATTTTCTCTATTACTTTGAATGGTCTGACATAGCGAGGACTGGGCTTCCCGGCTACACTGAAACGAAATACACCTTTCATTGGGCTAACTTTGAGATATACAAAATCTCCAACATTGAACTCCAGAGAATGATGATGGGCATCGTGATATTTATTCTGGTGATCTTGACCTGCTTTGATTCTCTGCTGGATCAATTGCACTTTCTTATTCATTTCTTCAACTAAATTTGAACCATACAACTGAACACTACCTATTTCAAACCACGCTAAGGGCGTACTGCATTTTCTGCCGTACAAGGCTTCATACGGAGCCATGCCGATACTTGATTGGAAACTATTGTTATACGCAAATTCTACCAAGGGAATAGGATCTTCACAGAAACCTTTGAAATCCAAAATTCAAAGATAAAGAAGATCTTCAAGAATTTGATTAACTCGCTCAGTTTGACTATCAGTTTGAGGGTGAAAAGCGGTGCTCATGGCTAGGGTAATTCCCAAGTCTAGATGCACAGCCTGCCAAAATTTAGAAGTGAATCGACTGTTGGCAAGGCTGTTGTTCAATCTCCATTAGTATCGAGAGTCTATGCTCTCTCTACTTTTGTTGCTAAAGGATAAAGTGACATAGTAACAAGTACGTCTTACGTTTAAAGCTTTCATTTTATGTATTTTCATTTTTGTGCAACTATTTTTCTATACTACTTACTTTTAATTCCATATGCAATAGTTGAATTTTTCCTTTCTTTCCTATTATAGGAACATTAATAATTAAGAATCATTTATGAAATAGACTCTTTGATACATGTGCACTCCTTCATATCAGAGAATTGTACATATTCCATGAATTTTCAACATTTCAGCTTAGATAATACCTTGAGAGTGCAAATGCCATCAAGTGCTGAAATAATAGCAAAATGATTTTGTTTGGTAGACATCACAATCAGCAATCAATTATTTCCCTCCAAACTCATTATTATGCCAATTACCAATTTTGACATAATTTTAGGAATGAATTAGCTAAGGAAATTCAATGCTATAATAGATTGTTATAAAAAGAAAGTTTCCCTTTGAGTATAAAGAAAACCAAAAGTTTTCATAAGCAAGCTTGGCCTAATTACATCATTGATAAATGCACGTAAAGCCAAGTGCCTAATTAATAAATGTTGCTACACTATTTTAGTAACTCTAATTGGTGAAGAAAATAAAGAGAGTAATCCAATGGATACCCCAATTGTTAGAGAGTTCATAGATGTATTTCCATATGATTTACTTGGACTACCTCTAATGTAAGAGGAAGAATTTTCAATAGAGCTAATTCCGGGAACTCAACCCAAATCCAAAGCTACGTATATTATGGCACCTAAAGAACTCCAAGAACTCCGTGAGCAATTACAAGAATTGTTAGAAAAAGGTTTTGTGCACCCTAATATGTCACGTTGGGGAGCTCTAGTCATTTTCATCAAGAAGAAGGATGGATCCATGTGAATGTGTATAGATTATAGCAAGCTCAATAAGATGACAGTGAAGAACAAGTATCCTCTTCCAAGAATAAATGACTTGTATAACTAATTAGCTGGAGCAAAAGTCTTTTCTAAAATTGACTTGAGAACAAGGTATTATCAGATTTGAGTTGAGGATAAAGATATTTTAAAGACTGCGTTTGAGACCCGTTACGGGAATTATGAGTTTTTGGTCATGTCTTTTGGACTAAATGATGCCCATTCCATTTTCATGGACTTAATGCAGCACATCCTAAAGCCTTTCCTCAATCAGTTTGTCATAGTTTTCATTGACGACATCCTGATTTATTCCAAGTCAACTACTGACCAAAAACAAAATTCATTTCTGTGCTGTCCTATTTTTTATAATAGAATTTAAATTGTTCGCTAAGTTTTCGAAGTGCAAATTTTGGCTCAACTCAGCAGCATTTTTGGGTCACATTATTAATGCTGAAGGTATTAGAGTTGACCAAAAGAAGATCTTTCGTATTTAGATTTAGTTTCTGATATTACTAGTGGCAAGAGATCTGAATCATATCTAGATGCCGAATGTGTAATTTTCTAGAAGTCTAAGTTATGGGTTCTTAAAAGCTTGCTAATACAAATACTATCTGAAACCCATAACTCTAGCTACACTATGCACCCAGGTACCTATAAGATGTATTAGGATTTCCAAGAAATTATTTTGGTGGCTGGGCATGAAGCGGAATATAACAGTTTTTATTTCAAAATGCCATCCCTGTTCTTTAGTTAATACTGAGCACCAGAAGTCAGGCAGACTTCTCAAACCCTTTATGATTTCTAAATGGAAATGATCCGACATTTCTATGGACTTCATTGTGGGTTTGCCCAAGTGCAGATCTAGTTCTGACTCGATTTGTGTGATAGTCGACAGACTCACCAAATTATCCAATTTTCGTTATATTAGTCAGACAGATTCAGTATAGAAGCTAGCTAAGATTTATATTAAGGAGATAGTCTGACTTCATGGTATACTGAACTGTATAGTTTCTGATAGAGACAGTAAATTCACTTCCATATTTTATTCCATTATTCAGCAAGACTTGGGGATGAATTTAGCATTGAGTACTGCTTTCCATCCCCAGAAAAATGGTCAGACTAAACATGTTAATCATATCTTGGAAAATTTATTATGTCTTTGTTCTGTTGATTTTGATGGATCATGGGCAGATCACATAGTATTAGTTGAGTTCTCCTACAATTATAGGTACCAGTCCAGTATTAGTATGACTCCTTATGAAGCTCTTTATGGAAGGAGATGTACTACTCCTGTTGCGTGGACTGAAGTAGGAGACTCTCAACCTTATGGTTAAGAATTAATAGAAGAAACCACTAAAAATGTTCATCTGATTAACCGTAATATGATGGCAGCTCAGGATAAACAGAAGAAGTATCACGACATTCGTCATTGTCAGTTAGAATTTAAAGTGGGTGATTGTGCTTATCTTAAAGTGAGTCCGATGAGAGTTGTGCAGAGATTTGGTGTTTCTAGAAAGCTGAGTCCAAGGTACTTAGGATCATTTGAAGTGATAAGAAGAGTTGGAACACCTGCGTACATGTTAGAGTTGCCTAAGAACTTCTCAACTGTGCACAATGTATTTCACGTTTCATCATTGAGGAGGTGTTTACTAGATCCTAGCCAGTATGTGTTCAGATTCCAGCAATCAAACTGGAGCCTAATCTAACTTTTATCGTTAAATTGGTTGCAATTCTGGGGAGTGATCTTAAAGAGTTAAGAAAACGTAGCATTCATATGATCAAAATCCACTAGTAGAATTATTCAGCTAGATAAGCCACATGGGAGAGAGAATAGTATATGCGAAATAAATTCCAATAATTTTTTTCTTAATCGAGTAATTTTAGTTCTTTCATTTTCATTTATGTTTTATTAGACTTCCTTCGTGTAATTTCAATTTCATGTTTTTAATTGTTGTGTTGTGGGCGAACTCTTTTTAAGGAGGGGAGTCTATAACAACTCTGGTGTTATTACCCATCTTTTAGTTGCCTAATCAACTTAATAATCATTTTCCATTACTCTTATGATAGTGTTAAGAGCATTCACCTTAAATTTCGTGCGATTTGGAGACCGTTTGACAAATTCTAACATTTCCTAATTTTTTGATAATTTTGAAAATACTTATTTTATTTAGACCTTAGAATAAAAAACAGAATCTGTCATTGGACTCACCACCCCAAATTAGCTATGGGTGCCATATTTGAAAGTCTGGAAGTCATCAAAATATTCTTGATTATTTTAATATTATTTAATTGCCCAAAATGCAATAATTAAATATACATCCGATCAAAAATTCATTTGTATTTTGAGTTCCTCATTTAGGTATGGGTGAAAATTTGAGATTTTTCGAAGTGCATTTGAATATTGAATTATGAGTAATTAAATAAGTAAATAAATTAATTAATTATTATATTTGAATTAATTGAATTAACACTTTAAAATAAATTCCATACGACATTAACCAAAAAGGCGGATATCCAGTGTGCTGGCCTGAACACGGAACATCATAAGGCATCGATCATGACCCTTAAGTGCGTCTAGATTCGATCTGACGGTCCCGATGCGAATCATTGATCCGACCGTTGGATTGAAATCTCAATCCAACAGTTCAGGCTCTTTCCCTGTGCATCCTGCTCAGCCACAACCATTTCGCATCAGGGGAGGACTATCCTCTCATCTAGCTGTCCCTGCCACGCCTTTATCCTCATTGCAGCTCCTTGTCTCTCTCTCTTTTTTTTGCTAATCTTTCGGCTGTGAGCGCTTTGTGAGCTTGAGAGACGAAGAGACTGCGAAAGGGGGGAAGCTATGAGCCTTAGATTTTTGGCGAAGTGCGCTCGGGAAGAACCTCCAAGTACTTCTTTTGATTGCTACTTCTACAGTAATGCTTCTTTATCCTACACATAAATCGTATTTAAGTGTTGATTGAAATGTTAGATCAAGCTCGGACATTCTTGTAAAAGAAATAAATTTCTAATCTCTGGTTACTTCTTTTTTTTTTTAATTTGTAAAGTTCGAACGTATTGCAATTAAATCGTTCATATTAATTCGTATTATCAAATCTTAATAGAATTTATTCTTCCTATTTAATTCCAGTTCGTCCGTATGAGATTTTCTTACTAAGCCTAACTTATTAAGATTTTTACTTGTCGACCCCGATCGTGTGCTAGAGAGATGAAGAGTGTTTAATTGGCCCATAACCAAGGCCATGATCTGACCCATAATTCCTAGTAGATATTTAACTGTGGAGTCTAGGTGCAGCGACCCATTGAAAATGCTCACGGCCCATTAAAAGCCTGTGCATAGTCCATTTAGCCTGAAACAATGGGCCCATTCCATTAATCCTAATATAACGGGCCATTTAAGTAATGGAAGTTAATTTAAAGGCAAATTATGTTTAGTATTATGATTTAATAGCTGGTAGCCTCCATTTAATTTTCTGCATTGTCAAAGTTTTGTGCTATTTCAATTTATGAGAAATGATTAATAATTGTAAATTAATATTATGTAATTATATAATTAATAATGATTTCAATTTATTTTCATTTAATCATAACTCTAAATTTATCCAGCCAAAGCATATGATATAATATACAATTTTGATTGCAAAAATGTGTTGATTAATAATATGTCATTTAATTTCTATTTTGGTGAGTATTTGATTTTGTTATTATTTTAGATTAATTAACTAATTGTAATTTAATTCAAATTTTGCATGTCACATATTTGGATCATTTGACGTCCAAACTTAATGACCAAATTGTTAATTTCATTCACAAAAATGTATAGGTCAATAATATGAAATTAGATTTAGGATTTGAATCCTAAATTTCTTATTGACTTGTTAATCCTAATAGGAGTCCTCTAAATTCTAAAATCCCAAACTCGTCCAAATTTAACTTAGTTAGTGTTATTTTTCTCCATATGTTATAAGGATTCTATTGATATGTATATCATTTCAATTGAACAATAATTGGGGATTTTATGTATTTGACACCTTAAATTGAGTAAAAATTGTAATTTCATAAATTTCATTTATATCTATTTTAGGTATTTAAACCCTAGGATAGTAAACATATTTCACTTTTTTACCTCACATATACTTTCATTTGTATGTTTGAATCTTAATTCACATAATTTGATGACTTGAAAATGTCTAGCATATAATTAAATTGATCTCCTTCAAATGTAGAATTTATATTAGAAAGGATTGTATTGAATGAATTGAATGTAATTTACAAGTTTAATTATTTCCATTTATTGTTGATAGCTTTCATAATTATGCAATGTTATGAATTTAGTGAAACTATTGCATGGCATGTTCTAAATACAATTTTTCCATTTATCTTTGTATACTTCATTTTCTAAATTTGCTTGTACTTTTATTATAAGTGAGAGAGAGACATATTTACTTTTTATTTTCTCTTTCATTTAGTTGGTTTGTAATAATTAATTTTAAACTCCTTGTAATATTTTTATCTACCTTCTGTGCTAAATTTTTTCTATATTTGTAATTACTTGGGTTAAATGAGTGGATAGTTTCTACATCTCTTACATATTATTATTTCATACTTTCTCTATATGCTCTATACTTGCTTTAATTTCAATTTTTTTTTTATTTAATACTACACATAAAAATACTTAGCCAACTTAGTATCTAATAGTTGATTAGTTTTCTTCTAATTAGATATTAAATGCTAAGGTAACACTCCAATATTTAATTAAGCTCCTATCCAATATTATGGTCATTAAATGGTGTAGATTTTATCAAGATGAAATTTGAATAATTCAAAATAATTTGGCTTAAATTTATCCTTAATTAAGAATAATTTTTATGAAATAATGATTGGTGCTTTTAATTAAGTAATTTACTTACAAAAATACTCAACAATTATGGCATAATATTGACTAATTTAGTTAAAAATAAAATTTTAGTATTTCACAAAATTAATAAAAAAATATACCTCCAAAATGTAGATCTCATTGAGAAGAATCCATATACACCAAAATTGTCCAATTTGGCAAAGTGGTTGTCCCGGGATCTGAGTTTGAACTTGACCAAAATCATGTTTGTCGAAACCATAACGACCTAACTTTTATTTTTTTTAATTATAAATATATTTTTATCATAACTTTTCTTTTTAGCTCCAAAAATTCTGAAATTTTTGTTGCTAACTAATTTGTTGATGGAGAATACAAAAGTTCAATAAAAAATATTTCAATTTTGACACTCAAAAAATTTTCATATTATTTTTTATATAAGACCATCATAAAATAATCATGGGAAATTTTTCTCATGGAAAAATCCCAAAAATTTACCCATCATTAATATGGGGCAAGGAGTTCAATAGTGAAGTCAGATTTTTGATTCGAAATCAATTTGTATTAACTAATTTTTGGAGTCATAAAGTTGGCAAAATAGCCGATTCAACTTAGTAAGGTCCGATTGACCCAAAAACTTCAGGGTTATGTTCTAATGACTAGATAAAAATAATGTAATGAAAATTAAGAGGTGATTACGCTCAAATTAACTTGGATAATAGCTTAGAATTATTGCAGACTCCCCCACTTAAAAATGACATCATCATCTATATCATTGTTAAGAATGGTAAGATAAAGTATAAATTAAAAGATTGTAATTTGAAAAGGGAGAAGTACTAGGACTCTCAAAGAGTTTTGGATATTTGTGACGCATATATATCTCTTTCTCCTAAGTAAATTCTTCAAGAGCACGATTCTTCCACTGAACTTTTGCCATGGGAATGGAACAATCCTTTAGCTGCCTTTGATTACAAACTAAGATTTTAATATGCTCTTTCGGATATGAGAGATCAGGTTGAATATCAACTGCTGGAAGTTAAACTAGGTGAGAAGGATCTCTAAAACATCTTCTCAACATAGAAACATAAAATGTATTATTGACTTTAGAGAAATATTTAGGGAGATTGAGAGCTGTGGATCCTATTTTCACTGATACTTCAAAAGGTCCAATATAACGGGGGATAAACTTCCTTAATCTGCTAAATATATAAACTTTTTTTATTGTACTGATCTTTAAGTATGCAAAATCACAAACACTGAATTCCAAAGGATGATGATGAGAATCGTGATACTTACTTTATCGATCTTGAGCTGTACGAACCCTCTATTGAAGTAACTGAGCTTTCCTATAGGTTTCTTCAATTAATTTGGATCCAAAGAGCTGAACAATTCTTATTCCTGATCAAGCAAAGAGTAGTAGTGTACTTTCTACTATACAAAGTTTCATAAGGAGCCATTTTGATACTGGTATGAAAGTTATTATTGTGTGCAAACTCCACAAGCAGAATATGATCTTCCCAGGAACCGACAAAATTTAAAATATAGAGCCTGAAAGGTCATGCTCATTTCTAAGTTAGTTCCTAGATCCTGATGCACTGCTTGCCAAAACTTGAAAGTGAATCTGTTATCTATGTCTGAAATGATTTATTTTTGAATACTGTATAGTCCAATAATTTTCCTAATATCATGTTTTGCAAGCTTTTTCACAGAGTCAGTCTAACAGATAAGAATGAGATGCACAGATTTAGCCAAATGATCTACGATGACCCAGATTGCATCGGCACCCAATCTTGTGCGAGATAATCCCATAATGAAGTCCATTGAGATGTCGAACCATTTCCACTCGAGAATTTTTAGTGGATGAAAAAGTCCACCAGGATTTTGATATTTGGCCTTAACTAGATTACATGCATGACACTTTGCATGAATTCTTCTACATTCTTCATCATACCAAGCCACCAGAAGGCTTTCTTTAGATATTGGTACATCTTGGCTCTTCTAAGATGAATTGAATATCCTAATTTATGACCTTCAACAAAGACTACTTGATGCATGAATTTTGGAATCCACAATCGATCTCCTTGATAAACGACACTATTATGCAGCTACAAATCAAAATGATGACCACTTTCAATTTTAACCTTAATCTTTATCTATCATTTGAGTGAATGAGACATCTCTACAAAAAGTGGGTTCAATGAAACCTTGACTTATTAACACATTCAGCATGTCACCACGCATAGGTACAATACATAGTGAATATCCTAATTTATGACCTTCAATAAAGACTACTTGATGCATGGATTTTGGAATCCACGAACGATCTCCTTAATAAATGATATTATTATGAAACTGTAAATCAAAATGATGACCACTTTCAATTGCAGCCTTAATCTTTAGATAATCTTCATCTTTCATTTGAGAGAGTGAGACATCTCTGCAAAAAGTGGGTTTAACAGATCTTTGACTTATTAACACATTCAATATATCACCACGCACAGGTACAATACATAGTGTAACAACCCACCATCGCTAATTTAAGCTAAATCAAGCTTTAATTCTCATTATATTGGCTTTATTTAGTCATAAAAATATAATCTTAAAAATTTGGGATCAATCGTAGCTCATTTGAGAAAAATGACTATTTTGTCAATTTTATGATCATGAAAATTAGCAAAATTAATTTGATTTCCAAATTAAAACCTAATTACTTTTTTGAATTCCTCACCCGCAAATTAGCTAAGGATGATATTTTAAAAATTTTTGAAGATCATTTGGTAATTAATTAGAATTGGAACTATTAAGAAATTAAATTAATTAGATTGTTTAAATTAATTAAATAAAATTTTAATTATCCAACGATCGGATCCGTGTCGAGACTACGACAGATCCGCTGTAGGGCCCGACAACGGCGCAGCAAATCCATCGCGTAATAGTTTTGGCACGCATCTTAGTGCATCGATCGGACAACGTCGATCTCTCGGTAGCTTACATTTGACTTGAGATCAATATCTCAAGGTCAAATGGGAAGCTCAATTAGCTCCAAATATTAAGTAGATCATTAAAATTAGATAACTTTGGATATCACATAGTTTGCAACTATGAATTTCCATGAATACTTGCTTAGATTTGAGCCAACTTCATTTGACACATTCATATAAGACATTGTGCGTAAATAAAACTTTTACATTAAAACTATAGGAGTTTATTAAGTTGGAAAAGCCATGGGCAGGCTTATAAGGAGTAAAAGGAGACCTCATATTCTCAGAGGGTGAATATGAGTATTTATTATATTTGAAACCTCACTTTCCTTTACTTGTTAAACAGACATGTTTAACTCCTCGCTTCATTCTGTAAGTCCCTGCAGAATGAATATTTTCATAAATTAACTTTAATTTAATAACATATGAGTTCTTTTACAATCTTATTGATTATAAGATCTCGTTATAACTTTCCAACTATATTACTTTACATAGTTCTAAACTATGTGAATCTTAGACTAACAGTCTAAGATTTTTCTTCAATTACTATGCTTTGCACTTTATATGTTTTTAATACTATACTTTACTTGTTTATAGTTAATTTAAACTCCAGTGAATGTTGTTATAATTTTATTTAAATGCTTCACCATTTACTTTTCTTACTTAGCATAATTCCATTGAATATACACATATTTCATTTTATTTACTTTTATATGCACACTTTAATATTTTTCTAGCCTATTAAGGATACTTTACCCTTACTTTAATTGCATACTAGAATGTTTATACTTGTGAGTACTCTTACTCACTCTTTTACTTCAATTGTCTTTCTTCTTACTTGTATATTTCTTTCCATATTCATATGCTTCATATGCTCCACTGCTTTTGCTTATTGTAAGCTAATTGTGATATCTAAAATGAATACTAAAATATTTAGCCTTAATCTTAAAATATGCTTAGACTGTTTAGTCTAACTACATTTTTCTTTTTTATTGGTTTTGTCTTATCACATTTAATTGCTAAAATGTGATATATTAAGTGCATTTGGAGACTAGTTATAACAACCCAAGTTGTTACCTAGCTAATTAGGACTAATCCAAGTCTTAATTTTGATCTTAGTGCATCAATTAAGTCATTAGAAGTTCACCACCAAGATCTAGTCCAAATCAGAGGTCAAATGGATCAAATCCTGATTTTGAAAATTTTAGGAACCCTAGAATTTGACCTAATTATTTTGACATCAGATCAAAAATCGGACTTCGCTATTGCTCTAATTCCCCTTAAATTAGCTTGGAGTGATGTTTTGGTGGCAATCGAAAGTCGTCAAAATTTTATCAAATAAGTTAATAATATTTAATTAATAGAAAATTAAGATATTTAATTTGACCTCAAAATCAAAATCCGACTTTGTCATTGCAATCGTCACCCCTAAATTAGCTTGGGGTGATGTTTTAGACGCATTTGGAAGTCATCGAATTTTATACAATATTTTAATAAAATTAAATACCCTAAAAATTACCGTAATTAAATAATCGTCAGAATCAAATCTGACTTCGCCGTTAAATTCCTCACCCCCAATTTAATTAGGAGTGAATTTTTTGGATTTTTCGAAACATGTTTATTAAAACTGAATTTTTAATAAATTAAATATTATAAATGAGTAATTATTTATCTATTTAAATTCATTCTCTTTATTTCCTTTATTTTCTTCTTCCTAGCTAGACCCAAATTTCATGCTCCATTAAATTTGAATTTTAAATCATTAATTAATTAAATAAATTAGATTAAAAGCTTTAAATAATATATTTGTTTTCTTTTTTTTCTTCTTCCTTGGCTAGACCCCACTTTCCCTCTTCTCCTTCCTCTCCTCTAGTGCATATAATTACTCTTAACCATTTCTCTTCCCCTTTCTCTCCTCTAATGCATGCAATTACTTCTAACCCTCCCTCTTCCCCTTCCATACTTGATGGGAGAATTCAAGGGAGAGTCAAGCTCTCCTTCTCCTTTAAATGGAGGCTCAGCCATCTCTTCCTCTCCATTTGGTCATTAGTTGAGCGCCCATCTTTCTCTTGTTGTGCTGCTATTAAAGGATCCTTCAAGCCCTCAAGCTCTCAAGGAACTAGCTGAGTCTTCTTCTATTCCTAAGGCCAATGTACTCTTTTGCTAAACTCTTCCTTCTATTATCCTCTTCATATTTAGCAAAGTGTTGAGAACGATATTTCTATTAAGTTACTGTATAGATTTTATGCATGCTTGTTACGTCTCAATTTGACTCGAATGAGTCCGATCAAAGCCCATTCCTTCATTTAAATTTTTTGTCAAAAAAATTGCATGATTTCTGTATACCCGTAGCTAGAACTTTAATTTATGTTTATTATAATAATCCTTTTGTGCCGATTTTGGTATCAATAGAAAGGTCTCAGAAATACATTTCCATCGGTATATGGCACCGAACATGAAGTGCTCTAGGTTGAGAGTATTTGAACTCAAAAGATGACTTTGTGCAGTTTTCGCACAGGCGAAATCACCATCGGGTGCTGCAACGCGCCGCAGCACCCGAGGTTCAAAATAGGGTCCACCATAGCGTGCCTCCGCGTCCGAGCTTCGAGTTTGAATCCACCATAATCCACTGCAGTGTGCCGCATTGCCTAAATCTGCTACAGCGTGCCCCAGTGCAAAACAAAATCCACTACCGCGCCCTATAGCATGCCACAGCGCCTTGCTTTTGGCCAGAAGGCGCTATTGCGTGCCGTAGCGCCCAAAATTATCTGGATTGGTCCAGAACTGGCTTAAATGGTCAAAACTTCACAGTTTTTAAAATTTAAGGGCCCTAGGACCCTAGTGGGGCCGAATTATATTTTGAGCACTATTTAAAATTTTATGTGATTTTTAAATATGGAAAAGATTATGTTTTGACTCTTTTATAAAAAATATAACCCTAATATTGAAATAATCATAACTTGAACATTTGGACTCTAAATTAAGAAATTTAAGGTGCTAACTTGGTTAAAAATTTAGTGCCAATAGTAAACTAAAAGAAAATTTGGGTTTTGACCACTATAAATCCTATGTTGACCAAAATACTTATAACCTTAATTTGGTCATAACTTGGCCAAATGAGGTTCAATTTGGGTCCACTCCTAGTTAAAGTACTCAGTGTAATATAGGGAAGCTATAGCCACTGAGTTTACTAAATTTAAGTCTCAAATGGAAAGTTAGGTTTTTTATCCCTCTTAACCTTAGAAATAACACATTTACCCCTAAACTTAAAACACTCATAACTAATCCAATATATCTCAGAATTTAGTGTTCTTAAACTCAATTGAATCCTTGAATAATAGAAAATTATAAACTAACTGAATTTTTAGACTTTGCTAAGTGAAATTACTATAATACCCTTGTAGGTTAGAATCCTTAAATTTGACCCATATGACGTAATACTTGTCCAAATTTGGTGTACTTACTGTCTATCTTCATGTTAAATAGTAAGGAATCATTTGGCAATAAGAAAAATCATTTTGGGGTCCTAAATCAAAAAATAGTTTTTTAGACCCTTAAGTAGGGGCAAAATGGTCATTTTTCCCAAGATTTAGGTTAAGTGCCATTATCCTTTGAAATATCATTTAAATCATTAAAATCAGTAATAAACCTAATTTAGGATTAGTTAAAAACCCTTAACCTCATAATTAAGTAATTTGATAAATTTTCTCATTAAGGACTTGAAAATTTCATAAGTAAAATTTATGAGCTTCTAACTTAGTTTAAACCCACATTGTAACCTCCTTAACCAAATCAGTCCAACAATTAAGGTATAGAATGTAATAATTATCAATAACTTCTAAAATTTCTTAAGTTATTTATTAGGAGCTTCTTAGGATCTATACTCCACTTTATGACCTTTTCCCTTAAAATTAGGAGTAGATCCTAGAATTCATTCATTGAATAAATAGGTTATTCAATAAATGAAGTCTTATTTTTATTAATTTCTAGATTTTTATACTTTAATTATGATTATTTTATCTTTCAATTTTAGATTAATACTAGGAGATTCATTCTATTAAGCTTGATTGTACTTAATAGAATTTGTCTTAATATATAATTCACTTATAGAATTAAAAACTTTAGATCTTATGTTTGCCCCTTAGATTATGTGATTAACTCTAATTCATGGTGTTTAATACATAATTCCTAGTTTTAGTATATCTTGATTAGATCTTAGTTTAGAATGTCTAAATTTATTAATTATGGCATAATGATTTATTATTTAACTTATAATCATTATTGATTGAATTAAATTAGAACCTGATCAGTTTTAATTACTTTTAATTTATAAGGCCATGCTTCTAAGTCACGCTCGATAGTAGGAATTAGAGATTCTGAACTTGTGTAATTTGAAATAGTTAGAATAGTTTAATAGATAACAACAAATGTCACTATGTATAGTAGAGTCTCTTGCTCACTATTATTTTACTTGTGCTTTCGCATTCCTTGTATTTTGTGCCTTATTTTTTGAACTTGTCATACAAGATAATGTTGTTGTATGAAATGAAAATATGGAATATTAAGATAACATTTACATTGGGTTCAGTTACTTGTTGATCTGGCGCATTTTACCCTATTGAACAGAGGTAAGGAGAAATAAGAAGTACTTGGCATTACTCGGTGAGGAGTGTTGTGCTAAGTTTGGAACTCATATAGTCTTGTAGACATGCTTGACTCCTCAGCTACTTCTAGATGTGTCCACAGAAGTAAAAGTTAAATAACTAAAATATTATTGCATTTGTGATTACTGCCTCTTTAGTTCAGTTTCAATTTTGCTATTCCGGCCTAGCATCAGATGACGCTAGGAATATTTTTCTTGCCTTAGCCTCCTGCGTTGATGCTAAGAATCCTTTTGATATTAGTAGGCTAGATTAGCCCTCTTCTAATATGGAAATCATTACATACATGTTTACTTTTTACTATTTATTGTTTACTATTTACTATTTATTGTTTGCTATTTTCTATTTATTATTGTACTTGACTTTACTTTACCTACTTACTTACTTATATAATGCTACTTTTGGTTATTACTTATTATACATATCATAGTCAGATTATTTATTTTTAACCTGCATATGTCAAGTGATCATAAGTATATTTAGGATGAGTCTTTTTCTTCAGTATTTTCCTTACTTTACTTATACTTATATGCCTAATCTTGTTACAGCTTTGAAATTGAGGTATATTCTCTTACCTCACATATTGCTTAATTATAAATGCCTTTATTTATAGCTTATTCCTTCCCTTGTATGCTTGTTGCACCCTTACACTTTATTTCTTTTGTAGTCTAAGTAAAATGGTGAAATCATAAAACTCATGAACTTAAATAGCTTAAAATATAGTTTGACAATATGTCTAATCAGATTTTTCTTTTCTTTGGCTGGGGCCCTATCATTGTGTAACCGACAATGGTAGACTCCAAGTTATTTGAGGTAGTCAAGCCTTCTGAAGGTCAGATTTAGGAGGAGTGTGCTGCCGCTAGAGATCCTTAGCTTAGCTTCTCTTTTTTTTTTGTGAGGATGAGAGCTTTATCATTTTTATTAAGACTTAATTTAATATTTGTAATAATTCAGATATTTATGTATGTTCTCTTACTGTACTGTTTCATTCTAAGCTGCATGTTTACTTCTTACTTATATTGTGGTGAATTGGATGTAGCATATTTTATTGTTTTTGCTTCTGCACTCTAATGAATATATATACTTAGTGAATGATTCTACTGCATTATCCAAGGTACATCCTTCCCTTATTAGTGAATTGAGGAATTACACCTTAATCTAATGATAAGTGAGAGATTTTCCAAAGTGACACACCACCCCTTAGCTTAATTTTGTGGCTTAAGGGGTGGGGCGCCACACCAAGTGCTTAAGCTTAAAGTTATTAAATTACTTTTGCTTTATAAATGTTAATTACTTGTTTTTATGTTAAATGTGAGAGAGAGACTTTACTTTCTTATTCTCTATTTACTTTTGGCATGTAATAACTTAATTTATTTTTGTCCTTACTTATTATATGTTGGAATTAGAACTTATACTTAAATACAGGGTTTGGATAAATGAATGGTTGAATTGCATAATTTTATCATACTCATAAAACTATTATTGCATGTAGTTAATAGCATCTATCTTTATTGTAGCATATCATAATTTTCATATGTGATTAATTGCATTCATTCCTACATGTAGCATAATTGTTTATACATCTCATACTTGTAAACTCATAGTGCTATATGAGAATGTTTATTTTCTACTACTTGCAAATGCTATGTTCATATATGTAATTGTAATCATTTTAATTCATATTGTCAATTGTAATTGCATCTATGAATTACTTCATGAATCTTGCAAGTATTTTTTTTATTCACATATTTAATTTCTTCTATTTATGTTTGCATATATACTTTTATATTCAAATAATTATAATTGTTTTTTTGTAATATGATTATTTGCCTTGCATATCTATACAATCATGCATTCTTCTTACTTGTAACCTATCATTGATGTATGTTACTCTTTCCTTTCCTATGCATATTGATTTCAATTACTTTTATCAATATGTGATTACTTGTTTTCGCATATTTATATACAATTATCATTTTCAAATATGCAGTTAAATTCCTATGTATCTCATGCAATTTTCTCTTCCACTTTCTCATCTTAACTTAAGACTCTCTTCATAATCTTTGGCCAAACACAGCATCTAATGATTTTGGTTAGCTTCCTTCTGATCCAATATTAAAGTGTGTTGACGCATTAATATTGGGTTTAGTTATCACACAATATTGGGGTCGTCACACATGGCAGAGCTAAGCCTTAAGGAATTCAGGACCTAATGCAGGTGGGATGATGAGTCCTTTCTCGAGCCAGGCACTGAACAATCCCGTGCCGACTCGAGTTGAGGACAGCTACTGGGTCGAGCCCCAGGTAGCCAAACTGTATCGATCCATCAGGGACCAATACACGATTTCCATCATATGTGGAAGACGCATTAATTAGGTGCCTAATCCCTGCAAAATGACGGATGCACGTTTACCAAGCCATGGTCAAATTCAAACAGTGCTCAGCACTTTCTGAACCTCCAACGATGCAATGATACCGCCAATAAAATCCTAATTGACTCTAAATCAAAAGTATGGGTAAGCAAAGGTGAATGCTGGTTCACAAAAGGAACCGTGAGCTCAGACAGCTTTTGGGGAGAAGAAGGTCCTAGATTACAGATGTGCAGAAGAACCAAGGTGGTTGAGTGGTAAATTTCTCCTTCCCAAGCTGCTTTAAGCTTCGATGAACTAACAGGAAGATGGAACACCCAATATAGTGCTATACGATGACTGGAGCTTGAGCTGCAACACACTGGGTTTAGCTAGAATGGCAGAGAGGAGCAGCTAAGCTTGCAAAGCCTTGCCAGACAGGATGGTGAGCAGACGGAAGAGCAATGGCGAGCAAAGGATTTACCATTCTGATTCCCTGGTTATTTATAGTCAGGGAGATTAAAAAGAAAGCTTGGGCTGCCTTCCATAGCGTAACAACCCCAATATTAAATAGGAACTCAATCCAACATTGAAGTGTTGCCACAGCATTTAATATTGAATTAGAAGAAAGCTAACCCAATATCAAGTGCTGTGTGGCCAAGAATCTTTGTGAGGGTGTTAAATTAAAATAGGATAAGGTAGATGAAGGAAAGTATATGAATTGAAATAAATTAAAATAATTGCATTTACAAGTATGTAAGAAGTAATTGCAAATAAGAAATATGCAAGTAAGTGAAAGTAGGAGGAGAAAGAATTACATGCTAATAGAAATTTACATGTAAGAAGGAGATATGTATATTCATCCATCCATCCATTTATCCAAACCAAGCATTTTAAATATGGAAATAAAACCATTATGAATAAGTAAAAATAAATGTATAAATTAGATTATTATAAACTTGAAATTTAAATAGCAATGGAAAATAAAGATCACTCTCTCACATAAGTAAATACAAATATAAGTAAAGTGTGGAAGTAGTAATTAATAGTCTTCAAGTGCTAAGTCTAACTCCACTTGTAATATAGTGCCCTTGATCTATCATATTTTGATATTTAGATATGATAGGACAAAGCTAAGAAAAGAAAAATAGTAGTTAATCTAAACAATCTAAGCACATTTTTAGATTGGCTAAATATTATAAGTTTATTTGAATATTATAAGCTAATTTATAATTAATATAAGCAGTGGAGTATTTGAAAGCATTCAAGTATGGAAGGAAAATAAACATAACTATAAAGAAGAACAATTGAAAGTAAAATGAGTAAGAATATTCACATATATAATCATTCTAACCTGCAACTAAAAAGAGTAAGGGAAATGCATTCTAATTAAAGCTAGAAATTACTAAAGTGCATTTGAAAGTAAATGAAATAGAAACATGTATATATCCAATATAATTTATGCTAAGGAAAATAAAAGCGGTGAAGCATTTAAATAAAATTAAAGCAACATATACCACATTCTATATGAACTGTAAATAAGTAAAGTATAGTACTGAAAATAAAAAGTGCAAGACATAATAATTGAAGGAAAATCTTAGTCTTTTGGTCTAAGATTTACATAGCCTAAGACTATAAAAAGTAGCATAGATTGAAAGCTATGATGAGATATTACAATCAATAAGATTATAAAAGAACTAATATTTTATTAATTGAGATTATTTTATGAAGATACTCATTCTATGGGCACATACAGAATGAAGCGAGGAGTTAAGCATGTTTGTCTAACTAGTAAAGGAAGGTAAGGTCTCAATGAAAATAAATAACTCGTATTCACCCTTTGAAAATGTGAGGTCACCTCATATCTCCTATTTAGCTTGCCTTTGACTATTCACCATATAAAACCCCTATAGTCTTATGAAAGTTTTATTTATTTATTAATTTTGTATATATATTCAAATGAATAGGCTCAAAGCTAAGCAAATATTCAAGAAAAATCAAATAATTATAAACTATGTGATATCCAAAGTTATCTAATTTTAATAATATACTTTGTAATTAAAGCTACTTGAGCTCCAATTGACTTAGTATGACAATGTGGTAGCCACCCCTTAATCATCCGAGGTTAAGGAGTGGTCATCACTTAGCACATCCCTCGATTAATATTTGGTTAGAAGATTAAGACTCCAATCCAATCTTAAGGGAAGGATGTGCCCTTTTTAATAGAGCAAAGAAGAATAATCACTAAATGAGTATACTACATAACTAGAGTACGGAAGAAAAAGGAACAAGTTATAGTAACATCCATCCATCCATAATGAAATGTGAAACATCCAACTCAGAATATAAAATGCAAGAAAAGAAAAGTACAATTTAAACATGTATTATTACACACATTTAAAGTTAAAAGTTGAAATAAAATATCTCTCATCCTCACAATGCAAAAGTATAAAAAAACTAGAAAATATAGTCTAAGGATCTTCAGCAACCTGGACCTCCTCCTGGATCTGCTCCTCTGAAGGTTCTACTTCCTCAAATAGCTCAGAATCTATCATTATCAATTTCATAATTATAGGGCCCCAGCCAACAAAAGAAAAATCTAGTTATATAAAATGTCTAAGCACATTTTATGGTAATCATTTTTATGTGTTTAATGATATCACAAAACTAACTTTAAGCATAAAAATAGTGGTAAAGCAACAGAGAAGGAAAGGCAAGTTATAATAATAAATTATAACTTAAACGAAGTGTGAGGTAAGCATATACCTCAACTCAAGCTGCAAAAAAAGGTAAGTAAAGTGCAAATAAACATCTACTAAGTACAAAGAAATGTCCTAAGTAATATGACCAAAATAATCATGCCAATTTGCCATATAAAGTAAAAGTGTTGTATTTAAAAAGGAATATCTTTCATCCTAACATGCTTTTAATAAAGTAGAGTGACTGGATAAAAGAAGATGATAGAAAATTTTGTAATATAAAGGAACTATAATAAATGAAAGTCTAAAAGAAAGTGTACTAAATTGTAAGGTAAAAGTAAGTCAGAATTGTAAAGTAACTGAAAAGTAACTGTAAAATAACTGTAAGGTAAAAATAATGTATGAGATACCCTTACTTAGTTCTGCCAAAAAGTAAAGTCCATCTGATCATCTAGGAAAGTGTCCCGGATTAAAGTATGTCGCACTAGGAAAGTGTCCTAGGCAAAAGTAACACGCACTAGGAAATTATCCTAGGCAAAAGTAACATGCACTAGGAAAGTGTCCTAGGAAAAAGTAACATGCATTAGGAAAGTGTCCTAGGCAAAAGCTGTCTCAAAAGTAATGTTACACTAAATGGCAGACTAAATAAGACAACTCACAAAGTGTAGTAAAGTTTGTTTCATAAAGTTTTCTCTTGAAGTTATGAAAATGCCATATGAATGTATTCAAAGTTTAACATAGAATATTCATCAAATATTCCATGCATAATATAATGTATCCAAATGTGTAATGAAGCTCAAAAATAAGGAAAGCATAGTATTTCAAATCCAAGGTAATAAATAGTACTACACAAACTTTATGATATCACTTATTTTCTAATTTAATTTTTCTAACTATTCTAAGTTACATAAGATTTAGAATCATCAACTCTTACACTATATATAATTTAGAATCATATTCCTATGAGTTGAACATAATTAGGATTAGTTAGGTCCTAATTATAATTGAATCAATGTCATCTAGATGATTAAATAAGTAAATTAATCATCCTAATTTGTTGTTTTATATAATCCCAAACCCCTTCTTAATTAGCCAAATCAAGTTGAAATGATTAAAAATTAAACTTTAAATAATGAAGTTCAATTATTCAATTATAAGGTTATTTTAAGGACTAGGGTTTAATCCTATCTCACTGATTAAATATTAAGGTAAATCCTATTGAATTAAGTCAAACTCAATAGGATAGATCTCTAATTCTAATTTTAAAATTAAAAGATTAAATAATTATTTAATAAACTATGAAAATTTATAAATTATAAAAACCAAGGTTTCACCTAATGAGTAACCCACTTTACTCATTAAATGAACTCTAACCTAAGCTCTATCCTTAATCCTAAGAATGAAAGCTCTTAAGTGCTAAAAGTAGCACTCAGACACATATCCTAACTAATGTTATTTGGACCTAAATGATGAGCTAAGAAGTTCAAAGAAAGGAAAAGAACTCACATCTTTACATAGATTTTTACTTAAGACCAAGGATTTTCCTTGAAGCTTTAATTTAAGACTTAAAATTATCTAAATTAAAGTCTAAATCACTTTCACTATTAAACAAAATGTTTAGACCATGATTCTAGGGCTAAAAAGTGTTTAACCTTAAATTTGGGCAAAATAACCATTTTACCCATCCTCAAGGGTAAAAGTGATCAACTTTATGAATTAGGGCTTGATTCTGAAATTTATTGAAGTGGAAAGATTACTTATTGTCTAATATAAGTTTAGACAGTAAGTTCATCAATTTTGGTTAAGTATTAAGCCTTATAAGGTCAAACTAAGTAATTTGACCTATAAGAGCAAATTGGTAATTTGACCTAATGAAATCTAAATTTTATATCAGTTTATTAAAGGTTATGTTCTAATATTTCCATAGAATCTAAAATTATCAAATTCTGATATGTATTGGCTAAGTTATAGCCAATACAATATCTATGGAAAAAATGGTAATTTAAGGGTTTTTAATTAAGGTAAAAAATCCTAACTTTTCCAATTAGTATACAAATTGAGCAAAATTAGTGGCTATGATTCACAAATGACTCACTGATCACATTGACTAGTGGTATGCTCAATTTGGACTCTAATTGGCTAAGTTATAGCCTAATTAAGGTTTAGGGTGATTAGTGAGTGATTAGTGAAATTAATTACAAAATCACTAAACTAACTATACCACTAGGTTTTAATCTACTCTAGGAGATCTCTAAAATTTGAATCACTCAAATTGGATCATTAATTTTACTAATCTTTACAAATCAAGTTTTAAGGTAATTAGGTTTAATTAAGAAATCTAACCATTGGATCTTAAATATTTTTATAATTTACTGTTAATTAGGTTTTATTGATCAAAATGGATATATGGATGACTTAATTTGAAGTTTAATTGACCAAGTTATGGTCAATTGAAAATCTAAGGTTAATTGACCTAATTAGGGTTAGGTCCTAAATGTCATTAGTCTAAAACTAATCCAAACAGTAAAATGAACACTACTATATTAATTCATAGGATTTGCTGATCATTTTGAGACCCATATTCGGTATATTTAGGTTAAATGTTGCAAAGTTATTGTTAATTGAAGTTTTGGAACATAATTTGAATTATTTAATATCTCTAAATGTCACTATACAAAATATATGTCCAAATAAAGATTTGATAGTCTTAGATTATTCCTTAATTTTTGCTGATAATAATAGTGTATTTATTTGTGTCATTTGAACTTATATTTATTAAGATACGGATGTTTAAAGTATTGGGGTTTAATTAATTAAGTTACATTTAATTAAATTGATTTTAATTAACTGATTTAATTCAATAGATTTTTGTTATAATAATTACTAATATATATATATATATATACTTAAATTATACTGCAGGTGGGACCCTCAGCTGACTCGGTGATGCGACATCGCAGCTAGTAGGACACGTGGCATGCGACCACGGGCTAAGCAAAATACGGCGGGCTCCACTGCTGAACCGTAGCAGAGATGCGTCATCACCGAGTGGACCCCACGCTGACATGAATGACTCGGACCGCGCGGGTCGGGCTCGGGTCGACCCAGCCCAACCCGAAGTCGCCTTCTTCTTCTTCGCTTCTTCCCCGACAACTGCGATTAGGGCTTGGTGTTTAGAGGACTTATCGACGTCGGCAGCCTCCAGCCCGCATATCAATGGATCGGTTACGTCAAGACTTTCATGATGGTGGTGAAATCAAGATCTGAAGTGGTCTATATCGATGATAGGATCAAACCCTAGGTCCCTATGCATCAGCAGGTGTTCGTCTAACGATATGTACTATTTAGGTTTTGCTAAATTGGATCGATCGAACTCATTAGAGTTTGATCAGTCTCGATTGATTATCAATCCATAGCATGGAATAAACTTTTGAATTGCATTTGATGTAAAACAATTGAGTTAAGAGGAGAGGGCTAATGCCTTAGGATGAGTGTTCCAGAATTTAGGGTTCAATCGAGCAGACGATCCAACTATCTTGCTTCAATCTTTACGGTGAAACCGAAGACCAAAGTCTTCGGGAGATGATAATTGATGAATCCATAAATTATATCTAAAATAAAGGAAAACCCATTCATTTCTGACCTTTAAAATGCTCATAAATCAAGTTTTATCTATCTTTTTCAAGAAAATAGCATCCAAATGAGGTCTGTGACAATTTTTGCCAAATTCCAAAAATTTTCAAAGGAATCCGCTGCCGCGCGCTGCAGCGCGCTCCAGCACACTACAACGGGTCTTTTTGTAAATGGGGATGCTATAGCGCGCTGCAGCGGGTCCGTTTGCGAACCGTGGGCGTAGTAGCGCGCTGCAGCGGATCCATTTGCAAATCGTAGGCGCGATAGCGCGCTGCAGTGGGTCCATTTGCAAACCGCGGGCGTGGTAGCGCGCTACAGCGAATCCATTTGCAAAACTGAGGGTGCGATAGCGCACTGCAGCGGGTCCCTTTGCGAACCGCGGGTGCGGTAGCGCACTGCAGTGGATCCATTTGTGAACCGCGGGTACGATAGCGCACTGCAGCGGGTCCATTTGCGAACCGCGGACATGGTAGAGTGCTCAAGCGGATCCATTTGTGAAGCACGGGCACGGTAGCGTGCTGCAGCGGATCCATTTGCGAATCACAAGCATGATAGCGCACTGTAGCGCATAATTTTGCGAAATGTGGACACGGTAGCGCGCTGCAGCAGGAGACTTAGCATTATTTTGCTTGCTCCATTGCGCGCCGCAGCGCGCTGCAGCGACCGCCGCCAGTTTTGCCAGTCAGATGCATCTATTGCGGTTGGGATAAGACTCCCAACCTGCATCTTGTCCCCAACCATCATTCCCTGCAGCAGCTCCAATTTTTATTGGAAGATGACCTCTTGATTTGATAAGAAGGATAAACAAAGAAGGATATTAGTCACTTCATCTTTAATTTGGGATTTGCCATCATTACTTCAGGTTTTCTTATCAAGTTGTTGGTTTTGGAGAGGATGAAGGAGTATGCAGCCCCTCTCCTATAAATACACCTCCTCTTAACTAGAGGAGGGTTCATAATTTTGCTCAAAACACTAAGTAAAGAGGAGGAGTGCATAAGGAGAAGTGAGGAACTCCCTAAGGGTGGCAAGGCAAGCTCTAGCTAAGGAGGAGAAGAAAGAAGGTAGCACTAGCGACCTAAGGGAGGAGCTTGAAGAAGGAGAAGAAGAAATCCGAAGAATTTCCAAGGAACGTTCCTAGTATCTTCTAAACCTTACTCTTGTATTTTCTTTCCTTAGTTGATCATGAAAGGGTCTTTATCCATGTATGTGTTTTTCTTCACTTCCTTTGTAATGAGTAGCTAAATCTCCCTTGGGGAGGGTTGGGGAATTTTCATGTGTATGTGTTATTATTAATGAATAAAGTTTTCCTCAAGCGAAATTAAATTATGTAGAACTTAATGAAATATGCTTTTTATTATTTGGTATTGAATGTGAATACAAGGAAATGAACTAATAATGTCAAGAACTAAATTATCTTATGATCCATAGCTCACCTTAGGTTGGATGCTAGGTTTATGAGTGCATGAGAGCTTAGAACTATATGACAAAGTTCTTGAGCTTAATGCACCTTAATCTAAGCTCAATCCAAGTATTGATGCATGTGATTCTAAGACTCACTAAATGAGCTCCTTAGCTCAACATAATTGAGGTAAAGGAAGAAATAGTTGAGTGCTCATGAACTAAGTGACATAGTCATTGAACCCAATATATTAATCCCTAATCTCAACTATGTAGGATGTAAGTGATGCTAGTAGTAGAATCAATGCTTATAAGATCTTAAAACATATATAATCATAATCACCTTGATCAAGAGATGAGATGAAAATTTAAAGCTTAAAATCTTATAAGATCTTTGTGCCAAAGTAGAACCAAATGTGTGTTCATTTTGTGCACAAGATTTGAACTTGTGAAACTTTGAGATAAAATCTCAAGGTGATCAATGTGCACTTGATAAACAAAATATAAATGAAAGACAAGCTTGAGAAATCAAAAGTACATTGATAATGTATCATCACATGTGAAATGACCTCAACTCTCCTCTCTCTTTTATCTAACTTATCTTCATTTCAAGAGTAAAAGCATCCTAAATAGGCTAGAAAGAGACTAAAGTGCATATGAAAGTAAATGAAGTAAAGCATGTATATGTTCAAATGAGCTTATGCTAAGTAAGGGAAAGAGATAGTGAAGCATTTAAATATAATTTTAACAATATTCACTGTAATCTAAGTAAGTTATAAACAAGTAAAGTACAGTACTAAAACATGAAAATATATAGTATAGAAATTGAAGGAAGATCTTAGACTATTAGTCTAAGATTCACATAGTCTATAACTATGGAAGGTAGCATAGCTAAAAGCTATAATGAGTCTTAACAATTTATAAGATTGAAGAAGATCTCATATTTTAAATGATTAAATTTATTTTAGAAAGTACTCATTCTGCGGGTAAATATAGAATGAAGCGGGGAGTTAAACATATATGTTTATCAAGTAAATGAAAGCGGGGTCAAAATAAGTAACACTCATATTTACCCTCTGAGAATGTGAGGTCTCCTTATTACTCCTTATTAACCTGCCCTTGGCATATCCAACAATATAAACCCCTATAATTTTTAATGTAAAAGTTTTATACATGCACAATACCTTATATGAATGATTTAAATGAATAAGGCTCAAAGTTAAGCAAGCATTTAAGGAAAATTCAATAATTGCAACTAAGTGATATCCAAAGTTATCTAATTTTTAATGATCTACTTAATGATTGGAGCTAATTGAGCTCCCAATTAACTTTGAGATATTGATCTCAAGTTAATTGTAAATATAGTAGTAGTTGGGACTTTGAAAATAATAGTTTCAATTCATTTATTATGAGATGACAAAATAGTTTATAAGTATAACCATACAATTGGAAACTAGTTTCATTTTAGTCTTAAACTATAAGATTCAATTATAATAATTAAATCAAGGTTTAGGTGACTAGTATGGAAGGATAGAGATTACAAAATTAACATACTTAAAAGAAATAGAAGTTAAGGTTTGATTTACTAAAGCTCATTAGCTAGGTTATAACTTGAAGGTTTTATCCAAATTAAATACTAATCTAGCTAGGTTATAGTAAAATGAAATGTTTAAAGTAAGGGAATGAAGGGATTTAGAACTACAAGTTCTATATTTTTGAATAGTTAAAGGTTAAGGAAATCAATAGTATTCATAAACTCCTCTAAGTGAATTAGAATTTCTATTATTAGCTCTTAAAGAAATTAAGTGAAGACTTTAAGGATTAGGAAGAATAAACTAGACTCTAATCTAGTCACTAAAAGCTAATTCTAGTTTATTCCATAATTTACAATTATAAAGGCATTAAGACTAACTACTCTTAATGAATATAACTAATAGTTCTAGGGATCAACTACAATTCATATTTAAATCAATCCTAGAGTTTCTACCTTATAGTTCAAAGATGAATTAAGCAAATTGCTATTGATTCACATATCTAGAAAGTGAGAACTAAGCTCAAACATAAGTAATTTAATTTGAGATGGGGAATAATAAATGTGACATATTAGGTATCCTAGGATTTTATAAAACTTAAAATATGTTATCTAAGAAATTAGGATTCATCACAATAACATTAATTAAGAGTCAACAACTTAAAATTACTAATTATTTTCTAATGGAAATGATTTACATAAATTTGTAATCCTTGTAATATAAGGAGAAAAAAATGACACTAAGTATGTCAATTTGGACAATATTAGAAAAATTAGGGTTTTATGACTCCTAATTAGGGTTAAAAGTGATTATAAAAATTAAGATTCAATTATTAAATTTGAATTCATATTATTGTTCCTCACATTTTTGTGAGTAAAATGGACTATTTGATCATTTAATTTGGACATTAAATGATCAAATTAGGTCACATGAAATAATGAAATTAATTAGTAATTAATTAATTAATCCTAAATATTAACTAATTAAAATACTCATCAAAATAAAAATTAAATTACATATTATTAATCTACACATTTTTGTGATCAAAATTGTATATAATTTTATATTATTTAGATGTGTATATTTAAAGTTATGATTGAAATAAGATTTGAATTAATTAAACATTAACTAAATGCAAATCATTGATTAAACATAATCCATTAATTAATAATGATAGCAGCACATAAATTTAAGTGGATCAGAAATAAAGGTATATGAAATGACTAGATAGAAGAGCATGGAATTCATGACTGATGGCTCACAGAAATCAATACCACCAGACACGCAACAGCGCCCTAGAGGGTCGTGTGTCACAGTGGGCTCCACGGTGCCAGCGAGACTGGTTCGCAACTGGATGCATGTCAGTCCAGTAGAATGAACCAAACCGGGAGATGCACGGTTCAGATCGCTTCTTCTCTAAATTAGGGCCAAAAGAAAAGGGTGAATTAGGGCAAAGCATGACCTCTGACTCCGATAATTTTAGGATTTCTCGCACACTGGCGAGGAGTACTCGCCGAAGTCGAACCCCCATAACCAAAATCGGAGTCAAAGGAATACTGGAATAACCATTGGGATGATGCCTTAATTTTTATATGGCAGAACCCTAGTGTTTATTAATCGGGATTAGGTCGAGCATGAGTTCGATCGGTCTCGATTGAGACCGATCGAAGCTCGATACCACAATCAAGACATATGATAAACTTAGGGAAGATAAATCAACATAGGAGAAAGGAAATAAAATGGGTACCTGGTAGCTCGAATTAATAGAGGTAATCGAGTTCACGCTTCCAGCCTCTCCCTTCCGTCAAAGCTTTTAGAAAGAGGCGAGAGGAAGAAATGATAAGGTGAAGAGGTTTAATCGCTGGAGAGGACGGCGGATAGGGCATTCATACCTCCACTCGCCATTGGCAAACGTATGCTTGTAGAGATAGCAAAGATGACATACAAAAAGAAAAATCTGGTCTTTCATTCGATCGGTCGATTGAACAGCCTGATCTGCTAATTAAGCCTAGATCAATTATAGGACGTCTGATCTGATCAAAAGAAGACGCGACGGTCACGATCTAACCGCGCGGCTGTCCCATGCGTTGGACTCGTGCATGGGATCCGCGCGGTTAAGATTTTACCATTGGATTATTATTTAAATTCTAACTATATTATTTAATTTAATTGCATTATTTAATAAATTAATTAAACATATTTTATTAATCAAAATTAAATGACCAAACGTACTCTGAAAAATTTCAAAAATTCATATTTACCTAATTGAGGTGTGGAGAACTCAAAAATGCAATCTAATTTTTGATCGAAAGTCGATTTAATTATTTTAATTTTCTAGGTATTTAAAAATTATTAAAATATTCAGGAAAAATTCTTCCAAACACTTCCAAAATATTGCCCCTAGCTAATTTGGGTGTGGTGAGTCCAATGGTGAACTCCATTTTCGATTCTGAGGTCTAAATAAATTAGGCATTCTCAGAATTATCAGAAAACTAAGAAATATTGGAAATTACCAAATGATCTTTAAATCGCATGAAAATGGAAATGGAGGTCCCTATTTTTATTATAAGACTAATTTAAAAGAATTATAGTCAATTATACACTAATTATAAGACTAATTAAAAAGAATTAAAGTTAATTATACACTAATTAATGGGTAACAACACTAGGATTGTTATACTTAGAAATATTAATCTCAAATCAATTGTAAGTAGTGATATAAGTAGTTGAAGTTTTAGAAAATAGTAAACTAATTGAAGTTATGGAATGGTAAAATAATTTATAAGTATAATAATACTAAATAAAACTAGTCCTATTTTTATCTTAAACCACTTGATCAAATAAGGTTGTAAGAATCAACGCTTAAAAAACTAGTTATGAAAAGGTGAGATTAAGGAATTGTTATACTTAAGGAAAACTAGAAGTTAAGGTCCTATTTGCTAAACTCATCTAACTAGGTTGCAATTGAAAGGTTCTATCCAAATCAATCACAAATCTATCTATGATCAAGCAATAGGAGAAATCTAGGTATATGGGAAAGAAATGATTGTAAGCAACAAGCCCAATATTTGTTATAGGTTAAAGGTTAATAAAATATATAGGATTTCTTAATTATACTAATAAATTAAGGACTTCTATTCAAATCCCAAAAGGGCTTAAATGAGGATTTAAGAACTAAAGGTAAAGTGACTTAAGATCCAATCTAGTTACTAAGGGCTAGTCCTAATGGATTCATAATCTACAATTACACATGTATTAAGATTAACTACACTTATTAGATATATTAAATAGCTCTAAAGATCACTAATAATTCAAGTTATATATCAATCTTATAGCATTTCTCCTAAAGTTAAAAGTTGAATTCATGATTTTTACTAATCATACAAGCATCAAATTTATGAGAATTAAGCTCAAATCATACAATTAAAATTGACATATGAAGTAAATAAATGAGCCATGTTTGCTGTCATAGAGTTTAAATACCTAAAACATGTATAAATAGGAACTATGAAACTATAAAATTACCTAATTTGAGGAGCCAAATACCTAAAATCTCAAATTGTTCTTCAAATGAAATGATATATATATAAATATGAAAATCTTAAATCACAAGGAGAAGAAAAACACTAAGTAGGTCAAAATTGAACAACTTTGAGATTTTAGGATTATGAGGACTCTTAATTATGGTTAAAAAGTTATTAAGAAATTTAATATTTAAAAACCTAAATTTAACTATATCATTATGTTCGTCTCATTTTTCTGATAGAAATGATGTATAATATCATATATTTTGGAGGTGTATTATTAAAAATATGATTAAAACAAAATCTGCATTTAAATTAAATTAAATAGCATTTATTTTTGTTTTTAGGTCAATGTCGGGCGCCAAAACCCACACAGACTAATGCGATAGTCAGCGCGGATTTCGATTTGTCGCAAAATCCAGATCGGTGTGGAAAACCACACAACATTGAAATTGGCGTGGCGCAGCATTCCACGTGCTGACACATCAGCCTCAACAGCTGACACGCATCCTCTACATGATTCAAGAGACGGTGTGGTTAGGCTCCGTTGAATTAGTCTGATCCTGAAGAAGCGCTTGAACCGCAATGCAAACCGGCTCAGACCGCTTCTTCTCGAGAGTGGACTCGCAGTAGCGCATCTAGGTTTAGATATTCCGGCCGATGCTGGTAATCTCTCGATGCGACCTGCATATCGGCATGAAGCCCTCTCCGAGGCCAGCCCAACGGGCCAAGAATCAGGTCGTGGGGTCTATGGAGTGCTGACAGGGCGAAACCCTAAGTCCCACGGAACGGACACTGACATAACCCTAGGTTCCACTGTAGTCGGTTCGAAGAGCTTGAGCTTGATTGCACTCGAATGAGTCCGATGGAGCTCAAAAGAATAATTAGGTTCATTGAATAGACTTAGGAGTAGCCAATTATGGAAAATATGAAGAGGAGAAGTACCTTGAAGCTTGCAAAGTTCTCCATTTTGTCCACAGCTTCGACACGCCCTCCAGCAGCCCGGCAGAACAGGAAAAGAAGAAATGAGGAAAAGATGAAGAATTTGAAAGCTTAGGAGGCCAAAATTGGGCTCGGCAGACCTTCCTAGCGTGGCCATAGCACGGCCTGCTACACACCATCGGACGCAGAGAAGAGGACACTCAGAACAAAAATTAAGACCGTCGGATCAGAATCTCGATCGAACGATCAGATCCTGCTGATCATATCAGAACCGCAAGCTCCCCTTAAATGGCGCTCGACTGCCCAGCTGGAGATGGACCGCTATTTTGTGCTTGGCACAATTCAGTGAATTCGCACGATTTAAAAAGAAACGATCGATGGATTTAAGTATATTATATATATATATATATATATATATATTTAAATTAAATACTTATTTAGTTAATTTAATTATACTAAAATATTTACTCAAATTTAAATAATCAAATAGATTCCAAAAAATCCTCAATTTTCACCCTTATCTAATAGGGGGGTGAGGTGTGGGGCCCCCATACTGACAACAAGGAAGTACGGTGCTCCAACTATGGCAAACCCCCAATTTAAGTAAAGTTAGGCAAACATAACCTGCCTTAAGCCAATGACTTATCACCAAGTACTATAACATTCATCAATATATATATGTAAATATCAAAGTGGCGGAAGCAATAGGCGAGAGTAATATCCACAAGCATACATAGTAGAAAGAGGGAAAATAATATAGTAACTCATCAAAATGCAGAAATGAAACACATCCAGAATTAATTATTACAAATTGAATTTTAAAGAGAATGAAAATGTCTCTCAATCTCACTGAAATAAAATACAAGATCTATCTAAACAGCAGCAGTACGATCCTCCTCCTGAACCTGCTCCTCTTCTGTGACACTGCCCACGAGCACGTCCGAATCTGACATTTGTCGGTATCACAAATGCCAGGGCCCCAGCCAACAAAATAAAAAAGTTATAGTTAGACAATTGTCTAAGTATATTTTAGGCTGTTTTAATGAACTGAATATTTTAAAGACATCATATTTAAATTAGCTAAACATGCAAACAGTAATAGGTGCAACAAGCTATTAAGAAATGGTAACTATAAACTATCCATTTATAGCCGGCAACTAGTATGAAGAATGACATACAATGCAAAATAAACAAGGTGAAGCTAAAAGCTAAAAAGAAATAGCAACTACAATACAATTCTGAACCTAACATGCTTATGATCATATTAACACATGCTTGGTATATAAAAGAAACACAAGTACTAAAAACATGCAATTCTAGCATCCTAAACATGCCAATATATATAAGTAAACCATGTGGGCATACATACAACATGCTAATTAAGAAAAGAAAAAGAAAGGCCACTGAGATATATGACAAAAGCAAAGCAATCTATGTAAAGTAAAGCCACTGAGACAGGTGGCAAAGCGAGCAAGTACTAAAAATAAGGCCACTGAAGTATGTGGCAAAACAAAACAGAAAACAATACTGAACAATCCAATTAAAGTTGCAATAAGCCTAAGACATAGTACTGCCATACCAGCCAATAGGCCATACAGGGCCTCCAATATCAATCAATCAATCTCCAATCTAGCCATCCAAATATATTAGTTTGGAGTCCAATCTATACAATACTACTACTGAAGAGGCAGACTAAGCTAGGACATATTCTACTAACTGCAAATAAGGCAAAACTGAATGATATGCAATTCAAATACTAACTTAGGATGTATCATCCATATCCTAAGTTTTCCTATTATGCTCAAGGAATAAGACTGAATAACCAAGGTATGCCAAGCAAATCAAATCAAAGTAAGCAAGGGACTATATCTAAACTCATGTGATATCTGATGTTATCTAATTACCAAATCTAGCTACTCTGAGAAGGTACAAGTTTAGGATCTCCAATATCCAGCCATCGAGTAAAATCTCATATTTATGTCCTTAAAGTTAATATTATAACTTAATAAGTTCTAATCTAAAATCATGGGATAACTATATAGTTTAAGTAATTAAATCAATGACCTAGTTTATTAATATTTTACTCTCTTACCCAAATCTTGATCAAGTAAATAAAAATTTAAGGATTCAGGACTTGAACTCCACTTTGGTGTTCAAAACCTAAACCCAGGGGGATGTCCTAATAAGGATCTAGGGTTCACACTCTATTCCAAAGTTAAGGATAAAGGATCCTTCAAGCTGAAATATCCAAGAACTATGAACTTAGTGAAGGGTTATTCTACTGATTATAAGATAAAATAATCAATTAAGAACTTGAAAATCTAAGATCTATATTCAACCTTTAAGATAATCTCATTATCTTTAGAGATTGAATCATCCTATACCCACATGGAAGGTTTCAAAGGGTTAAACAATCAATCATTTGAAGAATTTCAATTGGAGATGGTTCAGTTCAAATTGAAGATCTAAGTCTAAGATCTAAGTCTAAGATCTAATATCTAAGGATATGATATTTGATCACTTTAGACTTTGAACTAGATTTTTACTTAGGAGTTTCCATTTGTATTTCTTTTAGAATTTAGGTTTATAATCTAACTATATTGAACTCATTAAGGTGATAATTGACAATCTTATATATTTGGTTTAAGCATTAAACTAGGTGACCTCTTTTAGGTTACTTAAGATCTAAGTGTCTTAATTAGGGCTTAAGTGAAGATTTCTTAAGTTTAAGGATCACATTAACATTAATATTGGTATGAGAATTCAGAGAACATTTCTAATCTATGTTAGGGTAGATTACTGAAATTTTCAAGGTTTATAAGGCATTTAAGCATATTTGATCAAAATAACCAAAATGCCCCTCTAAGGCCAAAATTGGAATTTTATAGTTTAATTGTCCAAATTACTCTTAATCTATTTTAATGTATTTCATATTGCTTACTGAAGTGGGAAACATACTTATTTCAAGTTTTAATAACTTAACTAAGCTTAGTTAGCACTAATCACTTATTTAAGCCCATTAAAGTGATTAGTGAAATTAAGGCATTCTAGGTCAATCCAACCTTACACTTAGCTTCTAATAGACTTAAGATGACACTAAGAATTAACCTACCCAAAATTAAAGACTAATTTAGGGTTTAATTCACTAATCCTTAATTAAGGTGATTAAGGAGTGATTAAGAGGAATTAATATCCACAATTGGTTTAAAGGGTTTGAATTTGTTTTCTAGGGTTCAGGGAGCAATCAGAGCCCTTAATCTCCTTATTTGGATATTTATTTATATTAATATGATTTAATTAATGGCAGCAAAGAGTTTGGCAAATAATTTTTAATCCAACGATTGGATCTATGATTTTATTTTATATTTAGATTCCTTGTATTTTCTAATTCAAATGGTATATTGGATTATACCATTTAGATCAGTTTAGCCAAAGTTATTTAAATAAATTATTCTATATTTTTATTTAAATTAAAACTATAGGGTTTGATTAATTTAATTCACAATTATTAAAAATGTCTTCCGATAATTATTAAATAGACGTGGCCCAAAAATCAGAACCGCGCGGGTCACGGGTCGGCTCGACCCAAGATCTGCGACTTCATCTTCCTCCTCTCGATGGGTCCGATCCAGCCGAGCTTCAGCGCTAAAATTCTCGGCGCTCCGGCGACGGCAGTGGCTCAACTCGATCCCTATACGTTTAGGGAGTCGAGACGCATCGACTGGACCAAGAACCCCCATCTGGATCCTTCTGGATTGATGGGGTGCTACCCAATCGAGACGTCTTCGATAAGGGTGTCTCAGGCCAACTGTGAGGGGATAATTCTCCTCATAGAGGCCTCGAATTAGCCAGGGTTCGATCCCTACACGTTCAAGGAAGTGAGGCAGGTCAAACCCCCATATTTTCTTAACCTAGGGCTAAGCCAATCGCTGGGTCCTTACTCGGACTCAGCCATGGCTCGGCCGCTAGCTCAATCGATCGATACGATCGATTCGAGCTAGCTTAGCCCCATGCGATAATCACCACGATTTCCCTAAGTGGCTAAGGTACTTTAGACGACATCCAAGGCTCATCTAGAGGACAGAAACAAAATCGAGCTTAAGGAAATTTTAATGGGGAAAGTTGTACCTAAAATCGGGTTGCATGCTCGATCGAAAGGGAACCGGGAGTAGCTGAAGCTTCCTGAGGATCATCACGAGCTAGCAGGGGGTCTGAACACCAGACACACACCCTCTATCAGTGGTTCGTAGCTCTGAAAGTCCAGGAACTTGCCGAGAAGATGAGGACTCCAGCAGAGCTTCAGCCAGGCAATTGGGGATTCACAGTGAGCAAAAGGACTCACTGTGAAATCCTGGAGGTATTTATAGGCTCCAGGAGGTCTTAGGTATGGAGGCTAGGGCTCGAGCTTGGGAATTGGCTCCGCCATAGGCTTCTCCCAATTTCTGCAATTGGGAGGGTCCATACCTCCGGAGTCACTCTATTAGGCTTGGCCACTCACGGAAAGGTGCTAACGGTCAAGGTGGCCTGGCGAGGGGAGTGGCAGGCAAGGCTACGTGGCTTGATTCGGTGGATTCTCCTCTGTCGGGATGGGATCTTTTGGGGACGAAGATCCACACTGACGGGGGACTCCGGGACCATCTGATGGATCGACAGTTAGCGCAGGATGGCTCCGATCTCCCAACATCTAACGTCCGCGCGAGGAGTTGGATCAGCCGTCGGATCAGATCTGCGGATCGAATGGGTGATCGAGTTACTTAAGGCGGATGGGTTAGGCGTCGTCAAATCAAATCTCAGAACCGCATAACCGTTGAGATTAGACGGATCCGATCGAAGGTGCGGGCCGTTGGATCAAGTTCCGCAGAACGGATGGCCTGGATGGCGCCCGCGATTTGGGATTACCCGACCGTTGGAGGAAGGATAGATTTGCAATTTATGATTGTTTAAAACCCTAAAATGCAATTGGACCAATTTAAATTAAATCCAAAAAGTGCCTAAATGACCTCCAAAAATTCCCAAAATTTCATCCTTAGCTAATTCGGGAGTGGGAATTCAAAAATAAAATCATATTTTGATTTGGAGATCAAATTATTTTAGGTATTTTCTAGGGCTCAAAAATAACCAAAAATACCCAATTTTCCATTTAAGCTCCAATTGATCCCAAACTTCTAAGATTAGGTTTAGCTGACCCAATAAGTCCAATGGAATCAAAATTAAGGCTTGGTTTGGCTTAGTTAATTCAGATTAAGCTTGGATAACAACTAGGGTTGTTACACGAGAATTCAAAAAATGAAATTGAATTTTTGATCGGAAATCAATTTAATTATCGAAAATTTGATAACTTCCAAATACTTTCAAAATATCACATCTATCTAATTTGTGGGTGATGAGTCCAATGGTGGACTCTATTTTTTATTATGTTGTCTAAATAAAATAGATATTCTCAGAATTATCAAGAAATCAGAAAATATTGGAAATTCTCAAATGATCACAAAATCGTACGAAATTTGATGTGGAGACTATTATAAGAGTATTGGAAAGGAAAATAAGTTAATTTAGCAACTAATTATCGGGTAATAACACTAAGGTCGTTACACATTGCTAGCCCAAGGTTTGGGAAATCGGGTTTGGGCCAGGCGAGGGTATACCCAGGATTAGGGATGTCAGACCATTAGAATTGGGGAGGTAGTGGTGTAACAACCCAAGGTTGTTACCCAGCTTAATTTTAGCTTAATCGTATCTTAATTAAGTTCATTTAGCTATTAAACCCAAACCCTAAAATTTTGGAGCAATTCGAAGCTCAATCATTTATTTTGGAATATTTTAATATTTAATTAATTAGAAAATTGATGTATTTATTTTGACATCAAAATCAAAATCCAACTTCGTCATCACAATCATCACCCCCAAATTAGCCAAGGGTGATATTTTGGACCCATTTGGAAGTCATCGAATTTTCATGAATATTTTAATATAATTAAATGCACCGGAAAATGGAATAATTAAATAATCATCAGAATTAAATTCTGACTTAGCCGTTGAATTCCTCACCCCCAAATTAGCTATAGGGGAATTTTTGGGATTTTTGGAGCGTGTTTCTAAAATTTGAATTTTTTTAATTAATTAAAGGAATAAATATTTATTTATTTCTAATTGCATTTTTTCTTTTTTCTTCCCCTCTCTCCTAGCTGGCCTCTTTTTCGGCTACCCCTTACCTCCATTTTCGGCAAACATCTTGCTCGCCATCCCCTCCCCCATACTTGATGGGAAAGATCTTGCCTCCTAGCTCTATAGGTCATATCCTTCCTTCACCTCTCCTCTTCTCTTCTTTAAGAAGGAGCTCAAGCTCCTTTATCATCTCCAGTTGGCAAAAAGCTGCAACTCTCCATTCCCTTCCATTGCTAAGTCTTGGGCTAAAGAAGAAGAAGGAGTTCCTCCTCCAATAGTTTCGAGTCTTCTTCCTCCTTTTCTTGCAAGGTCAAAGGTATCAATTTGCTCCTCTTTCTTGCCTTCTTCATGTTGCTATTATGCTTGATCCTATTTATAGAAATTTATAAGCATGTATGAAAGCCATTAAGGCTCTTTAAAGCATCACATTTCCTTGAAAGAAAACTACTCTGTTTTTTGTCCATTATGCACACCTTGGCCTTTCTCACTATTGTTCGTACAGTTAGGATGATCCATTCATGTCGATTTTGGGGTCAATGGAAAGGTATCGGAAGGACCTTTCCATTTATATATGGTCGCAATACTTGAAAGCGCTATAGCGCGCCACAGTGCACCATAGCGCCCAGAAATTCTTGAATTGTCCAGAAATGGCTGAAATGACCAAAACTTCGCTATTTTTTCATTTTAAGGTCCCTAGTGGGACATAATATATTAAATTTGTGGTAGAAATCAATGTGAAAATTATATTTGAAATTTTTCCCTTTTTAATATGCACTTAAAACCTATTATGTGTCATAAAAATTTTGTGCCAAATGTTAAAGAATAGGATCCTTGATTGCTTATATTAACCAAATATACTTCAACAATTAAATGGCATGAAACTTAAGTCTCTTAGATTTGTAATCAAGTGCCAATCTCTTTATTTTGATTTAGAATTTAATTAGCCTTAATTATCTCCTATGTTATGTCATCTTTACATTCCTATGTTTTTATGACATCAAGATGTATATTAGAGAACTTTAATATTTATTTGGATACTTAAAATTATGCTTAAATTGAGATTAAATTATAAGTGAACATAAGAATCTTGAGAACTTGAGTAAGTAGATGATACTTAATTTAAATATGGAATTTGACATCAATAATACACTGATAATACATTGATTTGTCATTGACCTTTAAATTAACCATTGGTCTTAATTTTGGTAAGGCTATGGGTTAAACTATAACTTGTCTTGATTAAGATTTAAGCCTTAATCACAATCAATTAACTTGATTGAAAGATAATTTAATTGATATTATTCCAATAATATATTTGATTTAGTATTGATCTTAAATTATTGAATTAGAAGTGCTAAGGTTAATATTAAATCTGTGTGATTGAATCATCTGACTCTAAACTTTGGATCTTTGATTTTCTCTTATATAAGACTATTAACATAAGATGGATAATAATTTTGTAATGATTTATGAAATGATATAACTCTAATAATATCTTTGATTTCATCTCATGATTGTATAATAAAGTATGATCAGATGGATTTTATTCATCTGATCTGATCACTTTAATTCAAGTCTAATAAGTAAGCCTTGAATGTTAACTTAAGAAGTAGAAAAGTGAAATCTCAAGGGTTTTATTATAGGATCATTCTTGAGATATTTAAAGATCTTAATTATTGATACATTGAGGTAGGAAGAACTTTTATAACTTATTGAGATAGGAACTTAAATGAATCTTTATAATCTTAGAAGTTGAACTTGATACCTTGTGGTAGGAATCACTTAAAGCAGTTAGAATGGAACTTCTCCTTTGTGGTAGAAATCAGTTGTAGCGCCCCGCCCCATCGTCGCGCGCAAAGAGGTAAAATCAAAATTCGGCGGCAGAGCAGCGCGCCACTCAGGGAGAAATATCTCGTCTCCTCGAAATAGCCTGAAGAACTAAATCTATCTGAAGGGCTGCTGACTCAACCTCAATGAGGGTTGAGAGCTAATATTTTAAGGGTAGTATCATTATCCTAAGTATTATACCAATACATACATTGGATGTAAAACACATGAGAAATCTAATATATATATATAAGCTATTAGCATTTTTAGTATACTAATCATATCACAATACTAAGTATAAGTAGTATATAACAGAGTGCGGAAGCTAAGCAAATATCTAGAAATATTCATCATAGAAGCTGTATAAAAATATTCATCTCAGAAAAGAAAATAAAATACATCCAGAATTATTATAAATAGTTTACTGAAATACTAAGTATTGAACTAAAATAACTAAACAGAAAAGTAATGCTGAGGAAGAGTCCACTAATGCTCCACAAGCTCCCCCTGAATTTCCTGAGTGTCCTCCTGACCTGGTTTAATATACTACTCAAGACCTAGTCAATTGCCCGATCCCAAAAGTATATCGCATTAGATAATAAATCTAATACATCAAAACTAATCTAAATAGTTCTAGTTATTCATTTAACATTTACATAATGTAATTAAATCTGTAGAAATACTATAAAGATAATTGAAAGTATGAAACAGTATAAAATTGTATAAAATCGAAGTAAAGTAAAGTAAAACTGTACTGAAAATTGAATACTGAAAATAAACCCAAATAGTAATAAATCTGCAATTGAGTAATGATCTGTAAAACTATGATGTATGTCACTGAAACTATGCATCTGAATATGTCGCAATACTGTATGCTACTGATATGTAACCCAAATATCACTGTACTACTATAAGTAGTACAGTCCAATGTATACATGCATCCAGTTGGGAATACTGTTTACTGTGATGCTGATATATCTTGAAATTCTCCAGTCAATATATGCAATATTCCGTAACCCATAAATCATGATTGATATTCATATATTATTTTGATACTCACACTTTATGCTTATGCTCATGCTCATGCTTCTAAGCTACATAAGATAAATCCAGAAATTTAGAAAATGCTTTGAAGTCTGTTAATAAACTCAATGTCTTCATTGTGCAGAATCCTGCTAAAAGGATTCTGACTCCTAAAATTCTAACTTTGATAATTCGTTAAAGTTGAGAGTTTACTTGAAAATCATTTGCTGGGATGATTGTATACACATATTTAGCATGTTTACAATAAAGGTTGATTTAACCCTTAGCTTGTTTAAACTGCACTCATCGAAGCGCACTACGATAGGAGGCAGAACCCGATCATAGTTTACATCTCAAGCTAAGCCGTTAAATATCCTAATTACAATCATACATAGTATCCTACGCAAAGTGACTTTAGATACTTTGTTTGCATAAACTGCACTTATCGAAGTGCACTACGATTGGAGGCAGAACCCAATCACAATTTATATCTCAAACTAAGAATCTTGTTCACTAACTGTAACACTCTTAGTCTTGGAAGATTTTACTCTAACGAGATTGTATTCATCTAATCCCTCGGGATAGCACCTAGTCATAAGTCCGCATTTGAGTGAACCAACCAATCCTGAATATTACTGAAATAATTCAGTACTATGGGTATACCCTACTATACCCAACCAATAATCTGGGTTCAAAAGATTTTATTTAATTAATAAGGACTTATCAAGGCTATTACTCCTTACTCTAAATGGGTGAGTCCTACACAAGGCTCCAAGAATGTGATCAAAAGATCACTTAATATTAATTCCTACCATAAGGGAGAAGTTCTATTCTAACTGCTTCAAGTGAGTCCTACCACGAGGTGTCAAGATCAACTTCTAAGGCTATGAAAGATCATCTAAGATTACTACCTCAATAAGTTACAAAAGTTATTTCTACCTCAATGTGTCAATAATTAAGATCTTTAAGTGTTTTAAGAATGATCCTATAGCAAGATCCTTAAGATCTCACTTTTTTATTTCTTAAGCTAATATTTATGATTTACTTATTAGACTTGGATTTAGGTGATCAGATTAGTTGACTAAAATTCATTTGATTATACTCTATTCTAGAATCAAAGATATTATTAGAGTTAGATCATTTCATAAATCATTTCAATTTTATTATTCATCTTTATGTTAATAGTCTTATATATGAGAAAATCAATGATCTAAAGTTTAGATTCAGATGGTTCAATCACACAGATTTAATATCAACCTTAGCACTTCTAACTCAATAATTTAAGATCAATAATAAATTAGATGTATTATTAGAATAATATAAGTTGAATTATCTTATAATCAAGTTAATTGATTAAGTGATTGAGGTTTAGGTCTTAATCAAGATAAGCTAGGATTTAACTCATAGCATTTCTACCGTTAAGACCAAAGGTTAATTTAAATGTCAATGATAAATCAATGTATTATTGATGGCAAATTTCAAGTTTAGATTAGGTATTATTTACTTAATCAAGTCTTCAAAATTCTGAAGTTCTATTATAGTTTAATATCCACTAAGCATATTTAGGTATTCAATTAAATATTAAAGTTCTCTAACATACATCCTATAATCATAAAAGTATAAAAATGTAAAGTAGTTGACATAAAATAAAAAGTAATTAAGGCTAACTAAATTCTAAATCAAACCAAAGGAGTTAACATTTGATTACAACTTTGAAAGACTTAAGTTTTATGCCATTTAGTTGTTAATATATACATATTCAATACAAGCATTTGGCACAAGACATTCAAGATACATAATAGGTTTTAAGCACTTATTAAAAATGACAAAGTTTCAAATTTAATTTCCACATAGAATTTTATATAATTCGGTCCCACTAGGGTCCTAGGGATCTTAAAATACGAAAATGGTGAAGTTTCGGCCATTTCAGCTATTTCTGGGCAATTTTGAATTTTTCTGGTCACTACGGCGCGCTATGACGCGCCATAGCGCGCTATGGCGTGCTGCAGCGCTTTTGATGCTGCGGTGCATGGCAGCAGAAAATGGTGTTGTGGCACGCTGCAGTGCTTTTGATGTTGCAACACGCTACGGCGAGACCAATCCGAGAGCTGGATGCTATTTTTAACATGCAAGCAATTATGGGGAGCAATAACCTATACAAGAAGTGGAATACTATAAACTATCCATTTATAGCAAGCATCATGTATGTGAAGTAACATACAAAATACCAAATAAATAAGGTGAGGCTAAAAGCAAAAATAACTACAACTACTACAATACATATAATCCTAACATAATTTTGATCGCAAAAAAATATGCTGAGTGTAAAAGAACACAAGTACTGAACATGATAAAATTCTAGCATCCTAAACATGCCATTTATACATATATCTAAGCCATAAAAGTATACATACAACATGCAGATTAATATGAAAAAGAAAGGCCACTGAGACATGTGGCATAAACAAAGCAATATATGAAATGTAAGACCAATGAGGCATGTGGCAAAGCGAGCAGAAACTAAAAATAAGGTCACTGAAGCATGTGGCAAAGCAAATCAAAAAACAATATAATTCAGCTAAAGTAGCAATAAGCTTAAGACATAGTACTGCCATACCAGCCAATAGGCCATACAGGGCCACCAATATCCACCAATCAATCCCCAGCCCAGCCATCCAAAAATGCTAGGTCTGAGTCCAGTCTATATAATACTACTACTAAAGAGGCAGACTAAGCTAGGATATATTCTACTAACTACAAATAAAATAAAACTGAATGATATGCAATTCCAATACTAGCTTCGGATGTATCATTAATATCCTAAGTTTTTCCTATTATGCTCAAGGAATAAGGCTCAAAAATCAAGGTAAGCAGAGCAATCTAGTCAAGTAAGCAAGAGACTCAATCTAGACTTATGTGATATTTGTTGTTGTCTAATTACCAAATCTAACTAGTCTGAGAAGGTACAAGTTTAGGATCTCCAACATCCAGCTATCGAGTAGAATCTCAGATTTACGTTCTTAGAGTTAATATTAGAACTTAACAAGTTTTGATCCAATAATTGTGTGATGACTATATATAGTTTAAGCAAATCAATGACCTAATTTATTAATATTTTACTCTCTTACCCAAATCTTGACTAAATAAATCAAGATTTAAGAATTTAGAACTTAAACCCTATGTTGAGTTCAAATTCCAAATCCTAGGAAATATCTTAGTAAGGATCTAGGGTTCACACTTAATACCCCAAATTAAAGGTGAAGAGTCCTATAAGCTGCAGGATTCAGGAACTAAGAACTTAGTGAAAGGCTATTCTACTGATTATAAGATAAAATAATTAATTAAGAACTTGAGAATCTAAGATCTATATTCAACCTTTAAGATAATTTCATTATCTTATTAATTGAATCATCCTATACCCACATGGAAAGTTTCAAAAGTTTAAACAATCAATCATTAAAGAATTTTAATTGGAGGTGGTTTAATTCAAATTGAAGATCTAAGCTTATGATCTAGAGATCTAAAGATCTGAAGTTTGATCACTTTAGACTTCTAATTAGAGTTTTGACTTAAGAGTTTTCATTTGTGATTCTATTTAGAATCTAAGTTTATAATTAACTATAAGGAGCTTATTAAAGTTAAAATTGATAATTCCAAATATTAGATTAACACTAAACCCATATTGACCTTCTTAAGTTTCTTAAGATCTAAGTGTCTGAGTTTTGATCACTTTAGATCTTAGGCTAAGATTTTACTTAGACATTTCCAATTACTTTTCTTTTAACACTTAATTCTTAAGTTATCTTAACTGAACTTATTAATGAGATAATTGACCATTTCAATTATTAGATTTAGAGTTTAATGCCATATGATCTTTATAAGTAAAACTTAAGATCAAAGTATCTTAATTAAGGATTTAATGAGATCTTATGGATTAATGATTATATTAACACTATTATTGCTCTAGGATTTTAGAGAACATTTCCAATCTACTTTATAGTAGTTTACTGAAATTTTTCAATCTTTAAAGAACACTAAATCACATTTTGGTCAAAATGACCAAAATGCCCCTCTTAAGGCTAAAATTGGGATTTTATGGTTTAATTACCCAAATTTGTTCTAATCTATTTCAATGTGTTTCATATTACTTAATGAAGGGGGAAACACCCTTAATTTAGGTTTTGATGACCTAAATGATCTTAATTAGCACTAATCACTTAATTAAGCCACTTATGATGATTAGTGAAATTAAGGCAATTTAGGGCAATCCAACCTTACACTTAGGTTTTAATATACTTGATATGAGGTTAGGAATAATTGTAGGGCCCCGTCCCATCGCCGTGCGCAAAATACGAGTATAATTCATAGATTGGCGGCAAAACGGTGCGCTACTCGGGAACGGTAGGCCATTCAAGTAAAACCCATCGTCCCGAATAGGCTAAAGAGACAAAGCCATACCGAAGGCTGCTGACTCGAGCCCTAAGAGTAGGCTCGAGAGTCAATATCTAAGATAAGAATGGAACACTTATCTTAGGTATTAGACTTAGTACGTGCATATAATGCAAGGGAGTGGAGAAGAACCCATGTACGTTATAAAATATATCAGTGTTTCCAGTACGCCGATCACATCACAATACTATGTATAGTAGTATAACAGAGTGCGGAAGCTACAAAGCAAAACATCCAGAAATACATTCATCCCAAGTAGTAGTAATCATCCATCTCAGAAAAGAAAAGTAAAAGTACATCCAGAGTTTATTACAAACATTTAAATGTAGGAATATAAAGAATCTAGCTAGAATACTGGAAAGAACTAGAAAGTAAAAGTAGGTGCTCAAGCCCCTACAGCTCCAAGTGCTCCTCCTGAGTCCCTGGGACGTCCTCCTGACCTGCCTCCAACAACTGCTCGGGATCTAGCAAATTGCCGGATCCCAAAAATACCCCGTGTTAGACAAGAAGTCTAACACATCGAAGCTAGCTATACAAGCTAATCTAAACATAACAAATATGCAAGGACATAAACTAAAAGTGCAGGAAAAACTGTAAAGCATAAAATAACTGAACTGTAGGAACTAAGCAAAGAAAAACTGCATCAAAACCAAGTACTGAAAGTACATGAAAATGTCAGATGTTGAGAAGGATGCTATAAGCTGCATTATATGCTACTGAAGCAATGCTCACAGATATGTTATATCACGGTATATCACAGAACTATCACTGAAGGTTTGTGAGTCGTACGGTCTAGTGTAAGCACAACAGTTAGGAAGTCAGTATGGTGACGCAGATGCACCCTAAAATTCCCTAGTCTGTGTATATAACATTCCGTATCTCATACTGTATCACTGATAACCATGTGTCACAACAGAAAGAATGGGTTCAACTCATGTTTATGCTTATGCTTATGCCATTATATGATATGAATGAAAAATCCCGAAATTCATAAAGAATATAGTAAGAAATATAAATGAAAGTCTCCACTGTGCAGAATCCTGCTAAAAGGATTCTGACTCCAAATCACTAGATCGATATTAAGTTAAAGTTGCTTATTTACTTAAAGATCACTAGGCGGGGTGATTGTATACACATATTAAATATACTGCAAAGATAGGACACAACATTTAGTTTGATTACGCCACCCTATGTAACAGCCCAAACTCTTAAGCACCAAGGTATTGTCCACTTTGGCCAGAAAGGCCTCACGGTTTTGCCCTCAGAAGATAACTTCCCAGTAGGTCACCCATCATGGGAGTGCTCCCACCTGAGCACGCTTAACTTTGGAGTTCTTATCAGGAACTCCACCGTTATCTGAAAAGGCACCTCGATATTTAAGAGTTTCACTTATTACTACTTAAGTGGGTCTTCACAATCTCCCCAACTTAAGTACCTGACGTCCTCGTCAGTATCCACACACAGATCCAAGAACCATCCATTGGATAGATAGGACTAGAGGTGACCCCTACAGGCACAAGAGGTACCCACAACCATGTAGCACCTTAACCATTATGGGTTCAAGAGGCTGCTCACATGAAGTGGTACTTTCCCTGTATAACACTTAGCTCCTATCTGACACCCTATGGTTTGCTCTGATACCATTTGTAACAGCCCAAACTCTTAAGCACCAAGGTATTGTCCGCTTGGCCAGAAATGCCTCACGGTTTTGCCCTCAGAAGATAACTTCCCAGTAGGTCACCCATCCTGGGAGTGCTCCCACCTGAGCACGCTTAACTTTGGAGTTCTTATCAGGAACTCCACCATTATCTGAAAAGGCGCCTCGATATTTAAGAGTTTCACTTATTACTACTTAAGTGGGTCTTCACACCCTAAATAAGCGATCTTCATTAGGAGGCACCATCCGATGATGATTTTGTATCTTAAATGAAGCATTTAGTCACTAAACTCACAATCATACTTAGCGTCTAAAGGAAGGTGATTCCCCTTTTCTTAGTTTTATTTAAGCCATACCTATTGAAGCGATCTTCGCTAGGAGGCATTGCCAATGGACAACTGTCCTTCAATAAAACTAAGGAATGGGCACCCGTTTAATACACTCTTAAGATCGATTGATTTACTCTAAGCGAGGTTATATCCGCCTAAGCCCGCAGGATAACATGTAGCGCCCCGTCCCGTCGCCGTGCGCAAAACACGAGTATAATTCATAGGTTGGTGGCGGAACGGGGCGCTACTCGGGAGCGGTGGGCCATGCAAGTAAAACCCATCGTCCCGAATAGGCTTAAAGAGACAAAGCCATACTGAAGGCCGCTGACTCGAGCTCTAAGAGTAGGCTCAAGAGCCAATACCTAAGATAAGAATGGAACCCTTATCTTAAGTATTAGACTTTGTACGTACATAAAGTATAAGGGAGGAGAGAAAGACCCATGTATGTTACAAAATATATCAATATTTCCAGTACTGCCGATCACATCACAATACAAGAAGTCTAACACATCGAAGCTAGCTATACAAGCTAATCTAAACATAACAAATATGCAAGGACATAAAGTAAAAGTACATGAAAAACTGTAAAGTATCAAATAACTGAACTGTAAGAACTAAGTAAAGAAAAACTACATCAAAACTAAGTACTGAAAATACCTAAAAATGTCAGATGCTGAGAAGGATGCTATAAGCTGCACTATATGCTACTGAAATAATGCTCACATATATGCTATATCACGGTATATCACAGAACTATCACTGAAGGTTTATGAGTCGTACGGTCCAATGTAATCACAACAGTTAGGAAGTCAGTATGGTGACGCAGATGCACCCTGAAATTCCCCAGTCTGTGTATATAACATTCTGTATCTCATACTGTATCACTGATAACCATATGTCACAATAGAAGGAATGAGGTCAACTCATGCTTATGCTTCATGTTTATGCCATTGTATAATATGAATGGAAAATCCAAATAAATCCATGAAGAATATAGAAGAAACATAAGTGAATCCTAAGTCTCCACTGTGCAGAATCCTGCTAAAAGGATTCTGACTCCAAAACTCTAGATCGATATTTAGTTAAAGTTTCTTATTTACTTCAAAGATCATTAGGCAGGGTGATTGTATACACATATTAAATATGCTGCAAAGATAGGACACAACATTTAGTTTGATTACGCCACCCTAATAAAGCGATCTTCATTAGGAGGCACCATCCGATGATGATTTGTAGCTCAAACTAAGCATTTAGTCACTAACCTCACAATCATACTTAGTGTCTTAAGGAAGGTAATTCCCCTTTTTCTTAGTTTCACTTAAGCCATACCTATTGAAACGATCTTCTCCAAGAGGCATTACCCGATGGCAACTGTCCTTCAATAAAACTAAGAAATGGATACCCATTTAATACACTCTTATGGTTGATTGATTTATTCTAAGCGAGGTTATGTCCGCCTAAGCTCGCAGGATAGCAACAAAGACAAATCTTACTTAGAGTGACTCAACCAATCCAGATTATTACTGGGGACCAGTAATATGGGTATACTATACTACACTTACCCAATAATCGTGGTTTCATCAAATCTATTTAATAGAACAAGGATCCATCAAGACTACAAATCTTAGACTAATAAGAAAGTCCTATACAAGGTTTCACCAATCAAATGTGGTCAAGGATCACTTAATACAGATTCTACCATAAGGAGATGTATCTCTTCTAATGTCTTAAGTGATTACTACCATAAGGAGAATAGATCAATCTCTAAGGTGATGGGATCTTCTATACTTCTACCTCAAGGGGTTATACAAGGCCTCCTACCTCATGATATATATAAATTTAGGTCTTTTAGATAATTTAAGACGATCTTATGAAGAGAGCATCAAGATCTCTTCTTTAGATGTTAATATTAGATTATCAGGTTCTGGTTCACTATTGGATTTAGAATGATTATATTAGATGATGGAATCATCTGATCATACTTAGACTAAGATTATGGGGTGTAAATCAAACATTTTGTTAAGGATTTGATCACTTATTAAAATCAACCTAGTATTAAAGGTCTTATTATGCAGGTTTGTTACTTAAGAGAAAATCAGGGATCTTAAGGTACGATTCAGATTGTGAAATCACAAGGATTATTATTAACCTTACTTTGTCTAATTCAAATGTTTAGAATCAATAGTAAATCGAATGCATTATTGGAAAATATTGAATTCAAGTCTTGTAATCAATATAGTTGAGTTAGGGTTGTTATAGTTTTAGATTTGCCTTAAGTAGATTAGGGCTTGACTCCTTCTCAAATCTTAAGTCAAATCAAGTGTATATTTAAATATCAATGTCAAATCAGTAGATTAATTTTGTATTATTGGTGGCAATCCTATATCTAGATCAAGTCTTAAAAGCTTGATCCAAAATCTTATGATTTCTTAAGTAATTAAGATATTTAAGATTCTATAGTTTTAAGTTGATTCAAGTATACTTAATGAGTTTATAAAAGGTGATTTTATTTCATTTGGTTTACTGTTGTCAGCCAAAATAATGATTAAAGTTTAACAACAGTGTTTACTTAATGCTAACCAAACCCTAATTTCAAGCAAAAAGGATTAGCACATAAATAAAAATCCAACCATTCAAATTGCATGAAATTTGTCATACAAATCCTAATTTATCATACAAGTAATCAGAGACTGAGTTTGCTATGATCCAATGTGTATAAACCCTAAAATTCACTAATTATGATTTGACAAGATTAGCGCATAACTACAATTACAGAGCTCAGAAAAATGTTGTACTTGGCACATGCAATCTAATTAACATCAGTGAACTAATGGCACCCTAAACATACAATTTGGATAAGTAAATTTGCTAGCCTACCCTAATTAACATTCACTATAATTAGGCAATAATTAAAGATCTAACCATCAGATGTGTGATTTTATTTATATTTAAGTTTCTGAGATTTTTCTGAACATTTTCATATATAATATCATAAAATTTTGACCAGTGGATTAAAAGTTATTTGAATAATACATTCTATATTTTTATTTAATTAAAATCCTATGATTTGATTAATCGAATTATTTTCCTTAAAGAAAATAATTCCATTAATTCGATTTAATTAAATGGCTCGGCCCGGAATCGAAAACGCGTGGGTCGACTGAGGCCCAGGAGACCCGGCACTGTCGCACCACGCGGGTCGTGGGTCGACCTGGCCCGCACAGTGCCGTCGTCCCCATCCCTTCGTCCCGACGGATAGACCGAGTTAGGGAACCCTAATTCCCAAAATTCTGGCGCGTCCAAGCCACGGCTCGGCCAACACTCAATTGCTACTCCATCACCGTGACCAGACGCGTCTATTGGGACTCGAAGCCCCTTGTGAGGTGATCTGGATCAACCAGACCTTACTCACCCGAGGATTCCGTCGATTGTGTTACTGTGGGGAGACAATTCTCCCCACAGAGACCATGCCAGACTCCGGGCTCGACCCCTACACCATCACAAAGGCGAGGTGGATCGAAGCCCTCTGGTCCGGGGGTCTGGGGTGGCCTGGATCGCCGGGTCCTTACTCGACCGAGGTGATCCAGAAGGAAACTACCCCGATCGATTGAATCGATCGATCGGGGCTAGCTTAGGCCCTGATTTCGATACGGCTGAGTTCAAAAAGAAAATATGACTAGAAGCGCATCAAATGGAATAGGATTCGAGCCTTATTGGCTCGATTCCTACAACTGGGATACCTGGTTTCGATCGGGTGTTTGCAGACGGTGAAGTGATCTCCTCCGTCCTTGCTGAGCTACCTTAGATCTCCTAGAGAGGTCCTGAACTCCAGGAGACTCTCCTGTCAGCGGTACGAGAGCTCGGGAGTGCCTGGGTGAAGCTCCGGCAATCGGCAATGGCGGTGAAGGAAGCCCGACTCCAATTGATCAGCAAGGATCAAATGGAGGGGAGCTGAGGCTATTTATAGCCTCAGGGAGGTGCCATGAAGCTTCCAGAGGCTTTAATTGGGCTGGGGAGGGCCGGAGTGGTCGGGCCATGGCCGGGCTTCTCCGTTTCTTCATTTGGTTCAGCCGGGTCACAAGGCCTGACCGGGGCTGATATGCCATTGGGGAAAGGCTCCCAACGGCCTGCCGAGGTAGATTGGGTAGTGGGGGACAGGCCAGGCTGGCGAGGATCCGCGGGATTCCTTTCGGTCGGCTGCGGGCATGGCAAAGACGAAGATCCACAGTGCGGGTGCACTGTGGACCGTCTAATGTATCGATCAGAAAGACGCAACGGCCCTGATCATCTGGATCCTAACAACTGATTCAGATTAAATCCCCGCCGTAGGATCGCTCGGGTGGATCTAACGGCAGATCAACGCTCTTGCGGGTTTAAATCCCTGACCGTTAGATAAAAAGGCGGAACGGTCAAATGCGCGGGATCCCGCTGTCGCGTGCCCCGGGCTCCGCAGAGGATCGCCCGCTGTTAATTTAGTTAAATGGATATTTTTGCAAAATTAAATTGTTTGGAACCCTTTTATGCAATTGAACCATTTTAATTTAAGTTGAATTATGGTCCAAATGAATTCCAAATTGCACCAAAATTTCACCCATAACTAATTTAGAGGTGAGGAATTCAAAAATGCAATCAGATTTTAATTCTGAGATCAAAATATTTTGGGTCTAAACTAGGGCATCTAGACTGATCAATTTGCAATTTTGACTTAGAGAGGTCCAATGAACTTCAAATTTTCTAGGTAGGCTTGTCTTGATATTCTAAAAGCAATAATGCTAAAAATTGAATCAATCAACATTTATTTTGCATGGTAACAACCTAGGATTGTTATATAGCAACAAAGATAAATCTTACTTAGAGTGACTCAACCAATCCAGAACATTACTGGGGACCAGTAATATGGGTAAGTCCTATACAAGGTTTCACCAATCAAATGTGATCAAGGATCACTTAATATGGATTCTACCACAAGAAGATGTATCTCTTCTAATGTCTTAAGTGATTACTACCACAAGGAGAATAGATCAATCTCTAAGGTGAAGGGATCTTCTATACTTCTACCTCAAGGATTCATACAAGGCCTCCTACCTCATAATATATGAATTTAGGTCTTTTAAATAATTTAAGATGATCTTATGAAGAGAATAACAAGATCTCTTCTTTAGGTGTTGATATTAGACTATTAGGTTCTGGTTCATAATTAGACTTAGAATGACTAGATCAGATGATGGAATCATCTGGTCATACTTAGACTAAGATTATGGGGTGTAAATCAAACATATTGTTAAGGATTTGATCACTTGTTAAATCAACATAGTATTAATGATCTTGTTATGCAGGTTTATTACTTAAGAGAAAATTAGGGAACTTACGGTTTGATTCAGATTGTGAAGTCACAAAGGGTTATTATTAACCTTACATTGTCTAATTTAAATGTTTAGAGTCAATAGTAAATCAAATGCATTATTGGAAATGTTCAATTCAAAGTCTTGAAATCAATATAATTAAGTTAGGGTTTTTATGGTTTTAGATTTTCCTTAGGTAGATTAGGGTTTGACTCCTTCTCAAACCTCAAGTCAAATCAAGTGTGTATCTAAAGATCAATGTCAAATCAGTGGATTAATTATGTATTATTGGTGGCAATCTTAGATCTAGATCAAGTCTTAAAAGCTTGATCCAAATCTTAAGATTTTTTAAGTTAATTAAGATATTTAAGATTCTATAGTTTTGGTTTTATTCAAGTATGGTTAATAGGTTTGTAAAAAGGTGATTTCATTTCATTTAGTTTACTGTTATAAGTCAAAATAATAATTAAAGTCAAATAAACAATGGTTACTTAGTGCTAACCAAGCCCTAATTTCAAGCAAAAAAGATTAGCACATAAATAAAAATCCAACCATTCAAATTACATGAAATTTGGCATGCAAGTCCTAATTAATCATACAAGTAATCAGAGACTGAGTTTGCTAAGATCCAATATATATAAACCCTAAAATTCACTAATTATGATTTGACAAGATTAGAGCATAACTACAATTACAGAACTCAGAAAAATGTTACATTTGGCACATGCAATCTAATTAACATCAGTAAACTAATGGCACTATAAACATGTAATTTGGATAAATAAATTTGCTAATCTACCCTAATTAATATTCACTGTAATTAGGCAATAATTAAAGATCTAACCATCAGATGTATGATTTTATTTTATATTTAAGTTTCTGAGATTTTTCTAAACATTTTCATATATAATATCGTAAAATTTTGACCAGTGGATTAAAAGTTATTTGAATAATACAGTATGTATTTTTATTTAATCAAAATTCTATGATTTGATTAATCGAATTATTTTCCTTAATTCCATTAAGGAAAATAATTCCATTAATTCGATTTAATTAAACGGCTCGGCCCGAAATCGAAAACGCGCGGGTCGAGCGGGGCCCGGGAGACACAGCACTGTCGCACCGCGCGGGTCGTGGGTCGACCCGGCCCGCACAGTGCCGTCATCCCCATCCCTTCGTCCCGACGGGTAGACCGAATTAGGGAACCCTAATTCCCGAAATTCCGGTGCATCCAGGCCACAGCTTGGCCAACACTCGATTTCTACTCCATCACTGTGACCAGACGCGTCTATTGGGACCCGAAGCCCCTTGTGAGGTGGTCTGGATCAACCAGACCTTACTCACCCGAGGATTCTGTCAATTGAGTTACTGTGGGGAGACAATTCTCCCCACAGAGGCCATGCCAGACCCCGGGCTCGATCCCTACACCATCAGGGAGGCGAGGCAGATCGAAGCCCTCTGGTCCTGGGGTCTGGGGTGGTCTGGATCGCTGGGTCCTTACTCGACCGAGGCGATCCAGAAGAAACTGAACCCGGTCGATCGATTCGATCGATCGGGGCTAACCTAGACCCTAATTACGATACATCTGAGTTTGAAATGATAAAATGAATAGAAATGCATCAAATAGAATAGGATTCCAGCCTTATTGACTCGATTCCTGCAACTGGAATACCTGGTTTCGATCGGGTGTTTGCAGACGGTGAAGTGATCTCCTCCAGCCTTGCTGAGCTACCTTAGATCTCTCAGAGAGTTCCTGAACTCCAGGAGACTCTTTTATCAGCAGTACGCGAGCTTGGGAGCGCCTGGGTGAACCTTCGGCAATCGGCAATGGCAAAGAAGGAAGCCCGACTCCAATTGATCAGCAAGGATCAAATGGAGGGGAGATGAGGCTATTTATAGCCTCAGGGAGGTGCCATGAACCTTCCAGAGCCTTTAATTGGGCTGCGGAGGGTTGGAAGGCTCGGGCCATGGCCGAGTCTTCAAATTTCCAATTCGAGCTCGGCCGGGCTACGAGGCCCAATCGGGGTCCCATAGCCATTAGGGGAAGCTTGGCAACGGTCTGCTGAGCTGGAGAGGGGAGTGGCCGACCGGATGGCCAGCTGGCAGTATGGGAAAATTCCTATCGGGTGAGGGAATCTGGCGGAGACGATGATCCACAGTGCCAGACCCTGCGGATGCCGTCTAATCGGTTGATCAAAAGGCGCTACGATTGGGATCGCTCGGATCCTAACAGCCGATCGCGGGAGCGATCCTGGCTGTTGGATCCACGGGACAAATCCAATGACGGATCGGCTGTTCCGCGGGATAGCATCCTACCGTACATCAAAAAGGCGGAATGGCTGGATTCACGGGATGCCGCTGTCGCGTGACCCGGGCTTCGCAGCGGACCGCTCGCGGTCCGCACAGCAGATCCCGGCCGTTTATTTAGGTATTATGGTATATTTGCAAAATCAATTTGTTTGGAACCCTTTTATGCAATTGAACCATTTTAATTTAATTTGAATTATTGCCCAAATGAATTCCAAATTGCACCAAATTTTCACCCTTAGCTAATTTGGGAGTGAGGAATTCAAAAATGCAATCAGATTTCAATTCTAAGATCAAAATATTTTGGGTCTAGACTAGGGCATCTCGACTGATCAAATTGCAATTTTTGACTTAGAGAAGTCCAATGGACTTCAAATTTTTCAGATAGGCTTAAATTGATGTTCTAAAGGTAATGATGCTAAAAATTGAACCAATCAACATTTATTTTGCATGATAACAACCTAGGGTTGTTACAAACTCCCTTACTTAAGAACGATGTCATCCTCGACATCATCTTATGAGAAGACAATTACGAGAAGAATGAAGAACGTGAATAAGATTTTAGCATTAAAGAGTACCTGAAGATTTAAAGAGATTAGGATACTTCTTTCTCATATCCACCTCTTTCTCTCACGTAGATTCTTCTAAAGAGCGATTTCTCCATTGAACTTTTACCATCGGAATGGAGCGATTCCTTAGCTGCTTTTGATCATGGGCTAAGATCTTAATCAGCTCTTCTGCATAAGAGAGATCTGGTTGTAGCGATACGGCTGGAAGTTAAATTAAGTGAGATGGATCACGGAGACATTTCCGCAGAGAGGAGATGTGAAATACGTTATGAACTGCAGAGAAATCTTCAGGAAGCTTTAGTCGATATAGCTGCAGAACCAATCTTTTCTAGTATCTCGAAAGGTCCGACGTAGCGAGGACTTAACTTCCCAGCTACACCAAAATGATAAACACCTTTCATTGGGCTAACCCTTAGATACACATACTTTCCCACATCAAGATCCAGAGCACGATGATGAGCGTCGTGATATTTACTCTGCCGATCCTGAGCAGCTTTGATTCTTTGCTGGATTAGCTAAATTTTACGATTTGTTTCTTCAACCAATTCTGATCCGTAAAGCTAAACACTGCCAGTTTCAGACCATGTTAATAGCGTACTGCATTTTTTGCCGTACAAAGCTTCATATGGTGCCATACCAATAATTGCTTGAAAACTATTATTGTATGCAAATTCTACAAGGGGAAGGTGATCCTCCCAAAAACCTCCAAAGTCTAGAATACAGAGACAAAGGAGATCTTCCATAACTTGGTTAACTCTTTCAGTTTGTCCATCTGTCTGAGGATGAAAGGCGGTACTCATAGCTAGAGTAGTCCCCAAGTCTTGATGCACTGCTTGCCAAAATCTTGAAGTGAAATGACTATCTCGATCAGATACAATGGATCTCAGAATCCCATGGAGCCTGATAATTTCCTTGATATAAAGCTTGGCCAATTTTTCCACAGAATCAGTTTGACACATAGGGATGAAATGAGCTGACTTGGTCAATCGATCAACAATGACCCAAATCGAATCCGCACCGGATATTACTTTAGGTAAACCCATAACAAAATCCATAGAAATGTCGAACAATTTCCATTCAGGAATTGCTAGAGGGTGAAGGAGTCCTCCAGGCTTTTGATGCTCAGCTTTGACTAGACTGCAAGCATGACATTTTGCCACAAATTCTGCCACACTCTTTTTCATATCGGGCCACCAGAATGACTTCTTCAAATATTGGTACATTTTGGTACTACCTGGATGTACTTGGTAGCCAAAATTATGGCCTTCGGCCAGAATCTCTTGATGCATGGATTTGGGAATCCATAGACGATCACCTTGGTAAATTACATTACCACGAAGCTGTATATCAAAGCGACGTCCACTCTCGATATCGACTTTGAACTTCAAATAATCCTTATCCTTGGTTTGAGAGATGAAGACATTATGATGGAAGGTAGGTTCAACTGAGCTCATAGATATTAGTGTGCTTAACATATCTCCACGCACTGGCCTGATTTCAAATTTTCTGAATTCTTCCTCCAATGCACTAGTGCAAATTATAGAAGATAGCGCCGCATGATGGCTGAGTGCATCTGCTACGACGTTCGCTTTTCCTGGGTGATACTGAATGCTTAAGTCATAGTCGCTTATTAACTCGAGCCACCTTCGCTATCGACAATTCAACTCGCTTTGGGTGAAAATATATTTCAAGCTCTGATGATCGGTGAATATGGAACACTGGACGCCATACAGATAATGATGCCAAATCTTTAGAGCGAAGACTACTGATGCTAGTTCAAGATCGTGAACAGGATAGTTCTTTTCATGTGGTTTCAACTACCGAGATGCGTAGGCTATTACTCTTCCTTCTTGCATCAAAACACATCCCAAACCTATACCGGATGTGTCAGTATAGACCTGGTAATTCAATCCTTCCTTGGGTAAGGCGAGAACTGGGGCAGAGGAAAGAGCATCTTTCAATGTTTGAAACGCTTTCTCACATTCCGGACTCCAAATGAAAGGTACTGCTTTTTGAGTCAATTTGGTGAGAGGAGACGCAATTTGTAAGAAACCTTTAATGAATTTTCTATAATAGCCTGCCAATCCTAAGAAGCTTCTGATATCCATCACGGATTTTGGTTGTGACCAATCTCGGACTGCGCTTACTTTGTTTTGATCCACTCTGATCCCTTGAGAGTCGATGACATGACCCAAAAAGGTGATAGAGTCAAGCTAGAATTCACACTTAGAATACTTAGCATAGAGTTCGTGGTTCCTGAGTTCTTCAAGTACTATACGAAGGTGTTTCTCATGATCGGTCTTATTCTTGGAATAAATCAGTATGTCGTCGATGAAGATATGCTTTCAACACACGCTGCATTTAGTCCATAAAAATGGATGGTGCATTCGTTAATCCAAAAGACATCACCAAGAATTCATAATGTCCATAACGAGTTCGAAACAGTTGTTTTCTCAATGTCAGAATCCTTAACTCGCAATTGATGATACCCAGATCGCAAGTCTATCTTGGAGAAGACCTTTGCTCCAGATAACTGATCAAATAAATCGTCGATACGCGGTAAAGAGTATTTGTTTTTAATAGTTACTTTATTTAACTCCCTATAATCAATGCACATTCTCATCGATCCATTTTTCTTCTTAACGAACAGCACCCGCACTCCCCAAGGGGATGAACTTGGACGGATGAGGCCCTTCTCTAATAATTCTTGTAGTTGGTTGTTCAACTCTTGGAGTTCTTTTGGTGCCATGCGGTACGAAACTTTTGACAGTGGCTGAGTTCCGAGAATTACTTCTATGGTGAACTCTACTTCTCTATTCGGAAGAAGACTAGGCAGGTCTTCAGGGAAAACATCGGAAAATTCACAAACTACACGGTTATCGGAAAGAGGTATGACTTCTTTTTTTTCTCCCAGCATTGTTACAAGGTACACATTGCATCCCTTCTTTACTAGTCTCTATGCCACCATGGCGTTGATTAACGACGATTGGGTGCTAAGTTTTCCCACAAAAGATTTGGAGTTTCTTCCGCTACCCAACATTATTTTTTTCTTTTGATAGTTAATGGACACACCATATTGGCTTAACCAATTCATACCTAGGATTATGTCGAAGTTGGTAATTGGCAGTAGAATTAGCTTATCTCTGAAGTTTTGACCCTCAATAGGAATATCTAGATTATATAATTGTTGAGACTGCATACGAGCTCCAGAAGGTAGCCCAATACTTAATGAATTGGCTAGTTGATGTGTCTGTAGTTTAAGTGTTTTAGCCCACTCTTCTGATACGAAAGAATGACTTGCTCCCGTATCGAATAAAACATTATAAGTTGTGTCGTTTATGGTTAATGTGCCTATAGTTGTGATAATTTGCGTAAGGATAGTTCATTGAAATACGGGAATAGTAAGGGACAAATATTTTAATACAGCAAGAAAAGAGAATTGATTTATGGCGTACCTGATACCACGTCATTATTTTCAGGAGCAGAAGCTGGAGTTAACATATACACTCGGGTAGGCGCCGAGGGTTGCTTGTTCTGGGTTCCTGAATCTTGGCGGTTGTATGATGACCTTTGCATCGGTACACTTGCCCTTGAGTTCATCGTAGGAGCCGGCATTATTGCAGGAGCGGGCTCCCGCTGGTTCACGGGTTGAGCACGAAAGATTTGCTTATGGCGGGAGTGGTCGATGGACACACCATCGATGGTCTTTTTCTCCCTACACTCATAGTAGCGGTGGCCCTTACGGCCACAAGTGAAACATACACCACTGAAGTGGTAGCACTTCCCATACAGATGCTTCTTCTTACATTCAGAATTTTGAGGCTGAGGTTGTGTAGTTTCCATGTTGTAGACTCTGGCCATTTTGCGATGGCCAAAGCACTCGTCTTGTTGGTGCGTGACTATGGTTTTTCTCTTCCGATCTAGTTGACTCTGGAATCCTTCTTGCAGACGGGCAGCCTCGATCAACTCTATTAGGGTTTTGAACTGCCGTGAGACTAGGTGTGCTCTAATAGAAACTCTCAGACCTTTCATGAAGCGGTGACACTTGGATGCTTCTGATCTTATTAGATCTAGAACGAACCTTGACAGTCTCCTGAATTCTTGTTCGTAATCAGATACTGACCTACTCCCTTGCGTGAGGTGAAGAAGTTCGTCTTCTAGAATTGCTTGTGCTGAGGCTGGAATAAAAGCTTTGCGAAATGCTTCCATGAACATATCCCATGGCATGTCCTCTATCTCAAAGTATGCAAATCTATTATTCCGTTCATTTTCCCACCAATATTCCGCTTCTTCTTGGAACAAATAGGTCACCAGACAAATTGCCTCAGAATTAGGGCATTTAATCAAGGCTAGATTCTTCTCCACTAACTTTATCCATGTTATAGTATCCATGGGGTTCAATGCCCCATTGAATGTGGGAGTACGAAAACGAAGGAAATTGTGTAGAACTCCGTCACCTGAGTTGTAAGAAGAAGGTCCGAATGATTGTTGTTTGATGGAGAGGATGAGAGATCGTTTCTCCTGCGCTTGTTGCGCGTTACTATCAATTAAGGCCTTTATTAGATTGGCCATAAGACTCGATTCTTCAGATCCGTTTGATGATGGGATCATCTTCTTAATATGAGTGGGAGCAGAGGGGGAACCAGGATTCATAGCTGCAGTTATGATGCAAATTTTAGAAAATTTCATTCATTTTCAAGTTCTTTCTCATAAGAGAAGATACATGGATACATCAAAATATGTAAACAAAATAATGAGAAATGACATGAGGAAATTCCTAGGGTCTAGTTACAATACTCTACCCAGAAGGCAGCACAAAAGTCATCATATGTGACTACGTGACCTTTCCGAGTTAATCTCCTATCGACCCAATACCACCAACAACTCGCTGATCCCCTCAGTAGGATCTCTACAATCTCCAGGCGGTACTTCTCTGGACAGGTTGTCTCTCGAAGTGCCATGGTAACACGATCCAGCCACTCTTTGGCGAGCATCGAAAGACTGGTGCCTCTTAACGATGAATGAACCAAGATCTTGTCCAGTACTGCGACTCCTCGGGATGATACTGCATCCACTGTCCTCCCGTAGAGCTGACCATCTCGAAGGTCGTCTATCCAATAATCATCAAATCTCCTAAGGTAGAACAGAAATGCTGACGGCGAGTATTCCATTCCCTAAAATAGTTTAACCCATAAACATTTTATTCATTATTCTTTCAAAATTTGTTCAAATCCTAAGATGTCATTTTAAGTTATCTTTTTACGTGCGTTTAATTCCTAGGGTGTCAGTATTGTAGACATAATCTCCCTTTCTATTTCTGAGACAGCTTAATGAATCTTTTGGATGTTTGCTTTGCACTACACCTAGTAATTGTGATCTTGTCCTGACACAGAGAACAAATTATAAAGTAGATAGGAACAATCTCCTTATCTAGCACTTTATAATACTTCTCTGATACCAACTGTAGGGCCCCGTCCTTGTCACCGTGCACAAAATACGAGTATAATTCATAGATTGGCGGCGAAACGGTGCGCTACTCGGGAACGGTGGGCCATACAAGTAAAACCCATCGTCCCGAATAGGCTAAAGAGACAGAGCCATACCGAAGGCCGCTGACTTGAGCCCTAAGAGTAGGCTCGAGAGTCAATATATAAAATAAGGATGGAATACTTATCTTAGGTATTAGACTTAGTACGTACATATGGTGCAAGGGAGTGGAGATGAACCCATGTACGTTATAAAATATATCAGCGTTTCCAGTAAGCCGATCACATCACAATACTATGTATAGTAGTATAACAGAGTGCGGAAGCTAAAAAGCAAAACATCCATTAAATGTAGGAATATAAAGAGTCTAGCTAGAATACTGGAAAGAACTAAAAAGTAAAAGTAGGTGCTTAAGCCCCTACAGCTCCAAGTGCTCCTCCTGAGTCCCTGGGACGTCCTCCTGACCTGCCTCCAACAACTGCTCGGGATCTAGCAAATTGCCGGATTCCAAAAGTACCCCGTGTTAGACAAGAAGTCTAACACATCGAAGCTAGCTATACAAGCTAATCTAAACATAACAAATATGCAAGGACATAAAGTAAAAGTACATGAAAAACTGTAAAGTATCAAATAACTGAACTGTAGGAACTAAGCAAAGAAAAATTGCATCAAAACTAAGTACTGAAAGTACATGAAAATGTCAGATGCTGAGAAGGATGCTATAAGCTGCACTATATGCTACTGAAGCAATGCTCACAGATATGCTATATCATTGTATATCACAGAACTATCACTGAAGGTTTATGAGTCGTACGGTTCAATGTAAGCACAACAGTTAGGAAGTCAGTATGGTGACACAGATGCACCCTGAAATTCCCCAGTCTGTGTATATAACATTCTGTATCTCACACTGTATCACTGATAACTATGTGTCACAATAGAAGGAATGAGTTCAACTCATGTTTATACTTATGCTTATGCCATTATATGATATGAATGAAAAATCCCAAAATTCATGAAGAATATAGTAAGAAACATAAATGAATCCTAAGTCTCCACTGTGCAGAATCTTGCTAAAAGGATTCTGACTCCAAATCTTTAGATCGATATTTAGTTAAAGTTGCTTATTTACTTAAAGATCACTAGGCGGGGTGATTGTATACACATATTAAATATGCTACAAAGATATGACACAACATTTAGTTTGATTACGCCACCCTAAATAAGCGATCTTCATTAGGAGGCACCATCCGATGATGATTTTGTATCTCAAACTAAGCATTTAGTCACTAAACTCACAATCATACTTAGCCTCTTAAGGAAGGTGATTCCCCTTTTCTTAGTTTTATTTAAGCCATACCTATTGAAGCGATCTTCGCTGGGAGGCATTGCCGATGGCAACTGTTCTTCAATAAAACTAAGGAATGGGCACCCGTTTAATACACTCCTAGGATCGATTGATTTACTTTAAGTGAGATTATCTCCGCCTAAGCCCGCAGGATAGTAACAAAGATAAATCTTACTTAGAGTGACTCAACTAATCCAGAATATTACTGGGGACCAGTAATATGGGTATACTATACTACACTACCCAATAATCATAGTTCAATCAAATCTATTTATTAGAGCAAGGATTTATCAAGACTACAAATCTTAAACTAATAGGTAAGTCCTATACAAGGTTTCACCAATCAAATGTGATCAAGGATCACTTAATATGGATTCTACCACAAGAAGATGTATCTCTTCTAATGTCTTAAGTGATTATTACCACAAGGAGAATAGATCAATCTCTAAGGTGAATGGATCTTATATACTTCTACCTCAAAGATTTATACAAGGCCTCCTACCTCATGATATATGAATTTAGGTCTTTTAAATAATTCAAGACGATCTTATGAAGAGAATAATAAGATCTCTGAAAGGAGGTACACCATGCAAATCTTCTGGAAATATATCAGTGAACTCTTTGACTACCTTACAATCAGCAAGGGAGATACTTTCTTTTGTTTTGCCCATCATGGTGACTAAGTAGGCACTACAACCCTTGCCAATCAGTTGTTCAGCTTTAATAGCATTTATTAGAGATAACTGCGTGCTAGTTTTTCCTACAAATATTTCGGGCTTACCCTGAGAATGGAGAGTGACCCTCTTTTTATAGCAGTTTATCACAGCATTATTATCACTGAGCCAATTCATCCCGAGGATGATGTCAAAGTTAGCTATCGGTAGGATGATTAGCTTAGCCTAAAATTCTTGATCGTTTATCGGGACTTTGATATTGCAAAATTTATGAGTACTTAGTTGGATTCCTGATGGAAGTCCAACACTCAATTTTTGTGCTAAGTTGCATGCGTGAAGTTTAAGATTATTAGCAAATTATTCTGAGATGAATGAGTGACTGGCACCCGTATCGAACAATACGTTACAAGGCTGGTTATTGAAATAAAGTGCGCCTAAATTAACACAGTTTCACATTAACAACTTAAAAAGATTTAAAATACAGAAAGGTGATGTAACAGGAGAGGTTTAAGAGTGTGTACCTGAAACCACATTGTTATATTCTGCGGCTTCCATAGGAGTTGAGGCATATACTTGTGCAGGTCCAGCAGGATGATTGTTAGTCTGCCGTCGCTAGAAATTCTGAGAATTGGGAGCTGGTGGCTGTGTATGAGCCACTTCAGGAACAGGGGCTGGCATTATGGCCAGATTTGGTTCTCCTCCGATTTAGTGGAGTTGCTCGGAACACTTGCTTCTTATGATACGGCTTCATTTGAACTCCGTTTATTATTTCCGTATGGTCGCACTGATAGAACCGATGGCCTGTACGCCCACAATTAAAACATCTCTGGCCAAAGTGGTAACACTTGCCATACGGGTGTGGTTTAGTACAATTTTGAGCTTGTTCGGCAGTAGGTGCTGCTTCTAGCTGATACACTTTCGCGGGGTTGGATCCGCGTCTCTTGAAATTTCCTCGCTGGTTCAGAGTGGTTTGCACTTTTCATTTATGATCTTCTTCGGATTGGTGATGCTCAATCACCTTAGCCATTTCCACTAGTTTGAAGAAGCTAATTAGACAGAGCGGCACTATTTGATTCTTCAACGAACTTCTAAGTCCACAAAGGAAGCAATGGCACTTTGCTGACTCAGAATTGGTGACTTCTTGTGTGAAATGAATTAATCTATGGAACTCTCTTTCATATTCCGCCATTGAGCGACTTCCTTGAGTCAACCTCATAATTGTATCTGTAATCATATTTTGTTCGAACAGGGGAATGAACTCAGTCTTGAAGGATTCAACAAATGCATCCCAAGGAATGTCGTCTAGTTCATAATCGACGAACTGGGTATTCCTGACTTCTTCCCACCAATATTCTGCCTCGGCGTGGAACAGATGGGTGGTGAGACGGACGGCTTCAGAGTTCGGAATTTTTAGACTAATCAAATCCTTCTCCACGGTCTTCAGCCAATCGGCTGTATCCATCGGGGATAGGTTCCCACCAAAGATTGGAGGTCTTAACCTCAGGCAATTATGGAGGAGATTATCTGCTGAATAGTGTGAAGATGAAGCAACTTGTGGAACATGAACTGTCGGAGCAGCGACAGTTACTGGAGTTATACGATCATTCAATATTTTCTGCATGACTAGTGCTTATTGTGCTTGGTTTTCCAAGAGAGTTGCCACCATAGCTCACAGATGAGCCACCTCGTTGCCAGAACTACTGGAGGCTATAGTGTTCTTGATAGGAGTAACAGCGGTGGTGATCCAGAATCTATTATAGTTTAATTAAGAAAAGAACAAACTCAGAATTTACTCTAAGGAAGGGAAATCAAAAATTTTCATTAATCATAGAATTTAGAAATTATAATGCCAAAACTGTAAATTAAATGAAGTTGCTTGAAATTGAAATAACATTTAGCCTAACTATCATTTAAACTTTATCAATGTACTCTGCCCTAAAGGCTACACAAAAATCCTCAAATGTGACTTCCCGACGCTTCCTATTATGTTTCTTCTCGAGCCTCGCCATGGTCTCATACCACCACACTCCGGCGTAGTCCACCATCAGGTCAGTCATAATATCTACATAAAGTGACTCGGGACACTCTATGTGTTCCAAAATGGACTCCACTCGGCTCAACCATTCTTGCGCGTATATGGGAAAGTTGAGCCCTCGATATACAGCTTGTTGTAGAAGCTTCTCCAGAACCAAAATTCCCCTTGATGAAACTCCTTCAATTTTCCAGTTACTTTCCTGCCTGCATTTGAAGCTACATCTCTAAACTCTCCTGAAGGCACCCTGATAATAGTCTATATCAAACTCTTCAGATCCCATTTGACTATGGGGACAGAATTTTATTATATTTGTGTTAGACTCTAAATGAATAAATTTATTAGGATGGGAGTATTCTCCTCTTTTATTTTGCATAGAGTTACTGACACTACTATGTTATGGATGTCACTTATACTGATGCGTGTATTTCAGAAGAACGATCCATGAGGTAGAAAGGAATCATAAATTCCATTCTGACACCTTATGGTGTTCTCTGATACCAACTGTGGGGCCCCCCATATTGACAATAAGGAAATACGGTGCTCCAACTGTGGCAAATCCCCAACTTAAGTAAAGTTAGGTAAACCCAACATGCCTTAGGCCAAGGACTTGTCACCGAATGCTGTAATATTCATCAATATCAAAGTGGTAGAAGTAATACAAAAATAGGGTAACATCCACAATCATACATAGTAGGAAAAGAGAATGCAATATAAGTAACTCATCACAATGTAGAAATAAAATACATCCAGAATTAATTATTACAAACTGAAGTTTAAAGAGAATAAAATAACTCTCAATCTTACTGGAATAAAAAGGCAAAATCTAACTAAACAACAGTAGCACGATCCTCCTCCAGCATCTGCTCCTCTTCTGCGATACTGCCCACGAACACGTCTGAATCTGACATTTGTCAGTATCACAAATGCCAGGGCCCCAGCCAACAAAACAAAAATGTTACAGTTAGATAATTGTCTAAGTACATTTTAGGCTATTTAAATGAACTGAATATTGAAAGATATCACATTAAACTATTTTTAACATGCAAGCAATTATGGGGAGCAACAAGCTATACAAGAAGTGGAATACTATAAATTATCCATTTATAGCAAGTAACATGTATGTGAAGTAACATACAAAATATCAAATAAACAAGGTGAGGCTAAAAGCAAAAATAACTACAACTACTGCAATAAATATGATCCTAACATGATTATGATCGTAATAAAATATGCTGAGTATAAAAGAACACAAGTACTGAACATAATAAAATTCTAGCATCCTAAATATGTCATTTATACATATATCTAAGCCATAAAAGTATACATACAACATGCAGATTAATATGAAAAAGAAAGGCCACTGAGACATGTGGCATAAGCAAAGCAATATATGAAATGTAAGGCCGCTGAGGCATGTGGCAAAGCGAGCAGAAACTAAAAATAAGGCCACTGAAGCATGTGGCAAAGCAAATCAGAAAGTAATATAATTCAGCTAAAGTAGCAATAAGCCTAAGACATAGTACTGCCATACCAGCCAAAGGCCATACAGGGCCTCCAATATCCATCAATCAATCCCCAGCCCAGCCATCTAAAAATGCTAGGTCTAAGTCCAGTCTATATAATTCTACTACTAAAGAGGTAGACTAAGCTAGGACGTATTCTACTAACTACAAACAAAACAAAACTGAATGATATGCAATTCTAATACTAGCTTAGGATGTATCATCCATATCCTAAGTTTTTCCTATTATGCTCAAGGAATAAGGCTCAAAAATCAAGGTAAGCAGAGCAATCTAGTCGAGTAAGTAAGAGACTCAATCTAGACTTATGTGATATATGTTGTTGTCTAATTACCAAATCTAACTATTCTGAGAAGGTACAAGTTTAGGATCTCCAACATCCAGCTATCGAGTAAAATCTCATATTTACGTCCTTATAGTTAATATTAGAACTTAACAAGTTCTAATCCAATAATCGTGTGATGACTATATATAGTTTAAGTAAATCAACGACCTAATTTATTAATATTTTACTCTTTTACCCAAATCTTGACTAAATAAATCAAGATTTAAAATTTAGAACTTAAACCCTATGTTGAGTTCAAATTCCAAATCCTAGGAAGTTTCTTAGTAAGGATCTAGGGTTCACACTTAACACCCCAAATTAAAGGTGAAGAGTCCTATAAGTTGTAGGATTCAGGAACTAAGAACTTAGTGAAAAGCTATTCTACTGATTATAAGATAAAATAATCAATTAAGAACTTGATAATCTAAGATCTATATTCAACCTTTAAGATAATTTCATTATCTTAATGATTGAATCATCCTATACCCCCATGGAAGGTTTCAAAAGTTTAAATAATCAATCATTAAGGAATTTCAATTGGAGGTGGTTTAATTCAAATTGAAGATCTAAGCTTATGATCTAGAGATCTAAAGATTTGAAGTTTGATCACTTTAGACTTCTAATTAGAGTTTTGACTTAAGAGTTTCCATTTGTGATTCTTTTTAGAATCTAAGTTCATAATTAACTATAAGGAGCTTATTAAGGTTAAAATCGATAATTCCAAGTATTAGATTAACACTAAACCCATATTGACCTTCTTAGGTTTCTTAAGATCTAAGGGTCTGAGTTTTGATCACTTTAGATCTTAGGCTAAGATTTTACTTAGACATTTCCAATTACTTTTCTTTTAACACTTAATTCTTAAGTTATCTTAATTGAACTTATTAATGAGATAATTGACCATTTCAATTATTAGATTTAGAGTTTAATGCCATATGATCTTTATAAGTAAAACTTAAGATTTAAGTATCTTAATTAAGGATTTAATGAGATCTTATGGATTAATGATTATATTAATACTATTATTGCTCTAGGATTTCAAAGAACATTTCCAATCTACTTTGTAGTGGTTTACTGAAATTTTTCAATCTTTAAAGAACATTAAATCACATTTTGGTCAAAATGACCAAAATATCCCTCTTATGGCTAAAATTGGGATTTTAGGGTTTAATTACCCAAATTTGTTCTAATCTATTTCAATGTGTTTCATATTACTTAATGAAGGGGGAAACACCCTTAATTTAGGTTTTGATGACCTAAATGATCTTAATTAGCACTAATCACTTAATTAAGCCACTTCTGATGATTAGTAAAATTAAGGTAATTTAGGGCAATCCAATCTTACACTTAGGTTTTAATAGACTTAATATGAGGTTAGGAATAATCCTCACCCAATTTAGAGGCTTAAATAGGGTTTAATTCACTAATCCTTGATTAGGGTGATTAAGGAGTGATTAAGAAAATTAATTATCCAAAATTAATTTTAAGGGTCTAAAATTATTCCTTATGTCACAAGGAGCAATCAAAGCCCTTAAATTTACCATTTGGATATTTAAAAGATTTTATATGATTTATTAAAGAACAGAAAAAGTTTGGCCAAACTTTTTAAATCCAACCATTGGATCTGAGATTTTATTTTATATTCAGACTCCTTGTATTTTTCTGATTCAAATGGTATATTGGATCATACCATTTAGATTTGTATAACTAAAGTTATTCAAATAATTTAATCTGTATTTTTATTTAAATCAGAATCATAGGATTTAATTAATTAAATTCATAACTATTAAAAATTCAATCTGATAATTATTTAATTAACCGCGGCCCGAATTCAAACCGTGCGGGTCAGAGACCGACCCGACCCGGACCCACGACTTCGTCTTCTTCCTCTCAATGGGTCCCGAGCCCGACGAATTTCAAAGCTGAAATTCTTGGTGCTCCGGCGACGGCAGGGGCTCAAATCGATCCATGCACGTTCCCTGAGGCAAGACGCATCGATTGGACTAAAAACCCCCATCTGGATCCCTCTGGATCGATGGGGTGCTGCTCACCCGAGACGTCCTTCCTTAAGACGTCTCAGGCCTCCTATGAGGGGGAAATTCTCCTCACAGAGGCCTCGATTCGACCGGGGCTTGATCCCTACACGTTCAGGGAGTCAAGATGCATCGAACCCCCAACCTATCTTAACCTGGGGTGCAGCCAATCGCTGGGTCCTTGGTCAGACTCAGCCATTGGTTCGGCCGCTAGCTCAATCGATCGATACGATCGATTCGAGCTAGCTTAGCCCCAAGCGACAATCACATGGGTTTCCTAGGTGGCTAAGGATGCTTAGACGACAATTAGAGCTCATTCCAGCAGACAAAAAGGAAAGATGCTTCAGAAAATTTCAATGGAGGAAACTGTACCTAGGGTCGGGACTACAGGCCTTGCCGAGGGAAATTGGCGTGCGCTGGAGCTTCCTGGAGACTAAACGAACGAGCACAGGGAGTCTGAACACCAGATGGGCCCTCTATCAGCGGTTCTAAGCTCTGCAATCGCCAAGGAAATTGCCGAGGGAAAGGGAGCTCCAGCAGGCCTTCAATTGGGAAATGAGGATTCAAAGTGAGCAAAGGGACTCACTGTGAAGTCCTAGAGGTATTTATAGGCTATAGGAGGGCTTAGGTATGGAGGCCGGGGCTCGGGATTGGAAATTGGCTCGGCCCGAGGCTCCTCCCTGGATTCCCAAAATTGGGAAGGTCCAGGCCTCCTGGCTCAACCAGCTAGGCTCGACCACTTACGGGAAGGTGCCAACGGTCAAGCTGACCTGGCGAGGGGAGTGGCAGACAGGGATTACGTGGCGAATTTCTGCAAATTTTTCCTATCGGGACGGGATCCTTTGGGGACGAAGATGAATAGTAGCGGGGGTCGCCAGGGCCGTCTGATGGATCATTAGTTGACACGGGATGGCTCTGATCACCCGACATCTAACGGTCGTGCGTGGGATTGGATCGGCCTTCGGATCTGATCTCAGAACTACGAAACGGTCGAGATCTAACAGATCTAATTGAAGGCACGAGCCGTTGGATCGAAACGCGCTAAGATGCGTGCTAGCGATCCTACGGGCGCAAAGCCGTGCGCCGTTGTCGGGACCCCGCAGCGGATCTGCCACGGTCCCGACAGCGAATCCCAGGAATTAATTTATTTAATTTAAATTAATTTTAATTTAAATAAATCAAATTAAATAATATATAATTATCTTAAATTATCTAAATCCAATTTAGGACCAAATGAGCTCTAAATATTCCCAAAAATTCACCCTTAGCTAATTAGGATATGATAAATTCAAAAATGAAATCAGATTTCAATTTGGAGATCAAAAATAATTTAGGTATTTTTCAGGGTTTAAAAATAGCCAAAATACCAAATTTTTCAATTTGGCTCTGATTAATTTCAAACTTCTAGGTTTAGGTTTAAATGACCCATTGAACCTAATAAAATCAAAATCAAACCTTGGTTTAGCTTAATTAATCTAGTTTTAGCTAGGATCACAACCTAGGGTTGTTACAGAGGAATTCAACAGCAAAGTCGGAATTTGATTTCGACGATTATTTAATTATTTTATTTTCCGGTGCATTTAATTATATTAAAATATTCGCGAAGATCCGACGACTTCCAAACGCGTCCAAAATATCACCTCTAAATAATTTGGGGGTGACAATCGCAATGGCGAAGTCAAATTTTGATTTCAAGGTCAAAATAAAAACTTTAATTTTCTTATTAATTAAATATTAAAATAATCAAAAATAATTAATTTAGCTCCGAATCGCACCAAATCTTTAGGGATTGATTCAAATGACTAAATAAACTTAATATAATGATAATTGAGATATGATTTTACTTAAATTAAGCTGGGTAACAATCTTAGGTTGTTACATCAATATTGAGTGATCTTTTGATCACATCCTTGGAGCCTTGTGTAGGATTCACCCATTTAGAGTAAGGATTAATAGCTTTAATAATTCGTGTTGATTAAATAGAATCTTCTGAACCCATATTATTGGTTAGGTATAGTAGGGTATACCCATAGTACTTGATTACTTCAGTAGTATTCAAGATTAATTAATTCACTCCAATGTTGACTTATGACCAGGTGCTATCCCGAGGGATTAGACGAATACAATCGCGTTAGAGTAAATCTTCCAAGACTAAGAGTGTTATAAATATGGACTCATTCCTTAGTTTGATTAAAATATAAATCGCCATCAGGTGATGCCTCCTAGTGAAGATCGCTTCAATAAGTGTGGCTTGAACAAACTAAGTAATTTGAGTCACCTTTTTTATGACTCTGAGTGTGATTGTGAGTTGGGTATCTTAATGACTTAGCTTGAGATACAAATTGTAATCGGGTGATGCCTCATATCGGAGATCATTTCATAAGAGTGGCTTAATCAAACTAAGTGTTAAAAACTACTTTTTTTGGAAATATGCTAAATATGTGCATACAATCATCCAATCTAATTATTTTTAAGTAAACTCTCAACCTTAATCAATTATCGAGGTTATAATTTATGAGTCAGAATCCTTTTAGTAGGATTCTGCACAATGGAGACATTGAATTTATTTTCAGATTTTAAAGTATTTTTAGATTTTTGGATTTATCCCATGTAGCTTAAAAGCATGAGCATGAGCATAAGTATGATGTTGAGTATCAGTAATGATGTATGAGTATCAGTGATGATTTATGAGTTACAGAATATTGCATACATTGACTAGGGAATTTTAGGATGCATCGGTATCGCAGTTCCCAACTAGATGTATATATACATTTGACCGTACGACTCATAATAGTTCAGTGATATTTTGGTTGCATATCAGTAGCATGCAATATTGTGGGATTTTCAGATGTACAGTTTCAGTGGCATACAATATAGTTTTATATGCTAATACTCAATTTCAAATCCATTATTATTTTTTGTTTACTTTTAGTATTCAGTTTACAGCTCAGTTTTACTTTACTTCAGTTTTGTATAATTTTATACAATTTTATACTTTCAATTGCTTTTACAGCTTTTCTATAGATTTACTTACATTATGTAAATATTAAATAATTAATTAGAACTGTTTAGATTAGTTTCGATGTGTTAAACTTATTGTCTAACACGGGGTACTTTTAAGATCCGACAATTTGCTAGATCTTGAACAATATATTGAGCCAGGTCAGGAGGACACTTAGAAGATTTAGGAAGATCTCGTGGAGCATAAGTGAACTCTTTCCCAGCCTTACTTTTCTACTTAATTTATTTTAGTTCAGTACTTAGTTTTATGTCTATATTTCAGTAAATTATTTATAATAATTTTGGATATGTTTTCTTTTACTTTCTAAAATGAATGTTTTCATACAGCTTTTATGATGAATATTTTTGAATATTTGCTTTAAGCTTCCGCACTCTATTATATATTACTTATACTTAGTATTGTGATGTGATCAGTATACTAGAAATGTTGATATCTTATACATATGTTTGATTCCTTATGTGTTTTACATCCAATGTATGTATTGGTCTAATACTTAGGATAATGATATCACTCTTATCTTAAGTATTAGCTCTCAACCATCCTAGAGGTTGAGTCAGCAGCACTTCAGTTGGATTCGGTTTGCAGCTATTTCGGGGAGACGTGATATTCCTCTTCCAGTGACGCGCCGCTCCGCCGCCAAAATTGTTTATAACTATCTCTTTTGCGCGCGGTGACTGGGCGGGGCGCTACAAGTGGGGAGCAGTGAGGCTCCCAGTACTGCCACGCTTATAGCCACAACAGGGATTTGTTAGGCCGCTTCAAAAACTCCGAGACGAATATGAACAGGGCCAGGGAAGCGAGAGTCGTCTGATGTATCAACCGTTGAAGACGAACGGCTCGGATGCAGCTTCAATTAACAGACGGTCGAGGAAGGATTGTCGGTCGTCGGATCGTGAGAGCGACCTTGCGGCGGACAGGCGATTTTAGCATGGGATGTTGAGGGCCGCGGGATGGAGGGTGTCAAGATGTGTACGAAGCGCGAGATTGGGCACAATTAAGCTGAGCTGCTGTCGCAGTCTCGATAGCGGATCCAACCGATGGAGGGGCTTAAGTGTAATTTTAAAGTGATTCAAGCTATTTGTGCAATTTTACCTAAATTAAATAATTTAAAATATGAACAATGATAATTCAATAACAATGATAATAAAATAAATCTTATCATGAACACTTTGTGACAAAATTTTCTTTTTGGGCTTACAATCCTCAAACCTCACTAGTAAATGCAAATAATATGCACATGTTTTCAAGTATAATTATTATTATATTCAATATGATTAGTCTTTCATCTGGATCTTCTATCTCTTCTTAATAAATATGATCCTCCTTATTTTATTATAGAAGCTAATAACCCAACTTGTACTAACACATTTTTCTCTCTTCAAGTAATTTAATTACAAACATATATCACAAGTTTATATGATAAAATTTTTAATTTATTCATTCTTTAATGCGTAGTAATGTCTAAATCATATTTTCATCACAAAAAACAAAATATACTCAAATATATGCTTTTTAATGTAAAACTTATAAAATTATAAGTACATGAAAATGTGAAATATTCAAGTTTATCTCTTTGTTGATAAGTCATATCGATTATTTTGTTGTACATATTTTGATATTTCAAGATACTTAAAATAATAATAAGATATTTAGCATATTTATTAAATATAATTAAGATAATAATTTATAATTATTTAAAATAAAAATCAAGACTTTTATATTAATGACTTATTTATAATTAAATTTGTATTTAAGATTAATTAATGATTATAACTAAAATAAAGTTAAAGAAATAATTAAGATGAATATTAATTAAAATAATCAATATAATTAAGTCATTATTTAATTATAACAGTTGATTAATTAAAAATCTAAATAATTATAGCTAACATTATAATTAAGCATTATTATTAAGATGATAATGTTAATGATAATGAGAATTAATTCTAATTTAAAATATGGCCATTAAAATAATTAATAAGATAATAAATATTAATGAAAATATTAGCTTAATTTGCATTATATAAATTAATGATAATCTATATATGTGTTATTATAATTATATTATTATTATTATATATTTTAAGGATATTTATTTATTAATTATATATATATTAATATAGAAAAGAGAGTAAAGGAGAGAGTTAACCAAAAATTATTATTTGGCAAAATAGCTATATAAAAGTTAGTTTTTTTTTATTTAAAATTTTAAAAAGATTTATTTTTTCTATTAAAATTGAGTGCAATCAATTTATTTCATTAATGATAATTAACCACTAAATTTTATTTCTTAAAATATTCATAAATATAATACTTCTTAAATTAAAATATTAGGTCTACTATTTTTTATTCTTTTTTTTTTTTAAATATTTCCTATTTTTGAGTCTAAGTAGAACAATTAATAATTAATTATTTAATTGAAATTTTTTTAAATAAAAAAATATTTAATTTAATAATAAATAATTTAATTTATAAAAAAATTACTTTAAATAATTTAAAATATTTAAATTTTAAAATTAAATTTAATAAATAATAATAATTGATTAATAACTCTAAGAATTAGACTATAACACTTATCTGTAAATATATTTTTTACTAAATGAAATATATTTTATTTTTATTTTAAGAATTTTTAAAATATTTTAAATAATTTTTATGTATCCTCACCCTCTCAATTTTTAATTAATTTTAATGAAATATTCAAAATTTTATGAATTAATAATAATAGAAAAAATATTTGAAATAATTTTAATTATTATCAAAATTATTTTATATTATAATACAAAAATTTGAAAATAATTTATTTATATTTTCTAAGTTTCTAACATATTAATATATATATATATATATATATATATATATATATATATATATATTTTGTAGGAATTTCATACTTGTATTATATAATACGTTCTTAATTTAATTTCCTAAGAAACACGTTAGTAATTGCGTACCGTAACCAAAGCAGCCCAAAAACGCGTCCGACGGTTTTTCTTAGAAATTATTTTGTGAAAAATATATATTTTTCGGCTATAAATAAAAAATAAATATTTAAATATATTACAAATGATTATAAATCGAGACTCGGCTATATTTCTCGACCTATTTCTTAATATTCCATATATAATATGTTTTGTATGTGGATAATTTAATAACAGAGTTATGCAACGTGATGAGTCTTATGATTGAAACATAATTAAACCTACTCATTAAATATATGTATTCTTATTTGATTTTCGGATGAAGCCAAACTAATTATTCAGTTACAATACTAAGAATACATTAAAATTAAGCCAAACTAATTATTTAATATTTTATTGGATGGGCTTTTACTTAATATAATTAAATATTAAATATTTGGAAATGATTTTGTATAAAGTATCGCACATAGAGATAATTAATTATTTTATTAATTTATAATTATATTTTTAACTGATAATTTTTAATTATTATGAATAAATATTAAATATTTTAATACTATTGAGACAAAAAAAATATTTAGAAATATGATAACAGCTATACAAATAAATATTATCACGCTTTATTCTAACAAAATTAATGATCACAAACTCTTAAAATCTGATGACGAAATATAAGAAAATGACAATTCAGCTGTTCCTTAATTTTTAAATAATTAAATATTTTTTATATATTTCTAATCATAATTAAGTTTAAAGTATATTTCTAATTAATGAATATTTTCTTGTACTCTATAAAATAGAAGTCAAATTTTCTGATACTCTCAAAATAAAGATATTGTATTTTTCGAAAAAAATATTATATTTACATTATTATATGCATATCAATTATTTTTTATTTTATTTTTTACGCATAATTATTATATTATTTTTATTTTATTATGTATATAATAATATAACTAATTTTTGAGTTAAGTTTCAAATAATTTAATAAAGCTTAAGATTCATTTTAGTCTTTGCATAAAATTATTCAACGAAATTTTATGTATCGTTTTCACATTTAAGTACTGATAAGACAAAAAAAAATGTCATGACATTTATCAAAATTGTTAGGATACGTAACTCTAAAATATTATTTAATAAATATAAAACATTTTTTATTTCTTGCATAAAGCTGGCTTAAAATATATATTTAAATGAAAAAATATTAGTAATTTATTATTTTTAAGAGTTATCTCAGATATCTATAATACTTTTTTTAAAATGGCTCATATTTAAATAAATATATAAATGCGTATTTAATAGTAAAATTAAATAAGTTGATAAAATTTTTGAAATTATCATTCTAAATCATAAATTCAAATTTTGTTGCTTTACTTTAAAACAAAATTAGCACAAAAATAGCTCATTTTTAGAGTTTTTGATGATTTTTGGGCGGACGTCATTTCGTAATAACCGGATAAGATCATGAATTAAGTTAAATTTAATCCTTAATTATATTTAATTAAAATATTATATTATAATGCTTGAGTATTTTGACAAATAAATGTACACTAGATTTTGATGATAGTACATTTTTTTTTTGCTGGTTTAAATTTTCAAATTTTATTGAATATATTTTTTAAATAAAAAATTTTATATTTATATAAAAATATATGCTAAAAATATATAGATCAATAAAATTATTTTTATTTTTTAAATTTTATATATAAACTTCTTAATTTATTTATACATTGAATTGAATTGATATAGCACAAACTTTTCTTAAATATTCTCTTAATTAAACCCAGGTGGGGCCATCCGACATTATCCGGACGCCAATTGGGTTTAAAAACGGCGGACGGCAAAGCTGACACGTCCGCACTTTCCCCCTCTCTTCCTTCCTCCCGTTTTCTTAGCTCTATTTTTATTCACTCTTTTTTACTCGAGCTCTCGTCCAAACATCCTGAATCTGTTCATCTCCTCCACTTGCACGGAATGACAAGTACAGAGGAGCATTTGTCAGGTATCGAAGAAGGGCGGATGTAATTCGTACTTGGATTTTCTATTTGATTGCAGTATTTTCTCGCTGAATCTTGCTTAAAAGAATATCATTGATTTCTTTGTCGATTCAGTAGATTTCATTCTAATCTGGTGGTTTTGAAGGCTTCTTCAGCTGTGATAGGTACTGATCCCTTGCTCAAGTGATGTTCTCTTGATCGCCTTGGGATTCTCTCTTTTGTATTTAATTTTATTTTAATTTTGGATAAAAGCTTGTCTGATTGATATTACATGTCATTTTAAGTTGTGGGAGTGATTGTCTTAACGCTACCTTCTAGACGTTTAATTTCTTTTGATAATGGTTGTTCGAGTGCACGCCTAGTGGACGGTGATAAGTTTTGTTTATGCTTTGGAATCGGTGTAGAAGTCAGAAGAGTTTCAAGTAGCTTTTCTCCTTTGGAGGTTCCTGAGAATAATATTTTAGTTTCATTTGTTGGGGTTCAAGTCCTACAAACGCCCGAACTTTAAAAATTTACCCACCTAACACAAAAAATTTAATGTTTAAAAGTGTTTGATGAGTGATACTTAAAAGATGTTAGCAGTATGTGAGTAAAATTCATTTTGTTTGCTTCTATCACACTATTAGATTTGAAGTTATTGCCAAAAAAAATCTTTGAAGTGAGCGATTTTCTTCTTTAGGAATTTCTTTTAGCTTGCGAATACAGAATCTATTTGAATATGCTCTGTGATAGCTTCAGAAGGGGAGTTCAATGCGTTTGGTGTAGGCTTTTTTGTTGTTTCTGGTTTCACGCGGCTTGTTCTGAAAAGTAATTTTAGTTTTTAAGATTATTTTATTTTCTATTTAATAATATCTGGTAAGTTTGCATCATAAATTTTCGTTGGCACTATTTTAATGGCCATAAATCGCAAAGTTCATTGTTCGATTTAATTGGATACGCATCATATTGCATTGTCATTTATGCCCTTTTTCCTCCCGTTTCTAACAACTCTCTTCAAGTTGCAATTTTTTTTTTCAATTTTTATCACCCAACAAAATTGTCATATATGAAAATTTTATATCACCCAGTGTGGGAAAGTTCCCTTGTCTTTCCTGGCTAGTCGTTTTAATTTCTTGTGCATGTTGCTATGTCAAATATTTTTAAGGATGTAATTATTAGCATAGCACTCAATTTTATGTATTTATAAAATTAATACCCAAACTTCCAATTTTTACAAAGTAACTGCCAATTCTTAACTATGATGAAATTTATACTATTTACAATGATTGGAAACACTTGTGCGGGGGTCGTAATTTTTGTGTATTGATAGGATTTGGGTAGTAATTTTTCAAATGTGAAATATTTGTTGTTAGATATATAAACACAAAAGGTTTGACATGAATGTATGAAAGTGCAAAAGAGTAGAGAGATAGTAGATGGATATAAGCTGTGGTTCAATTTTCAAAGTGCATGAAAACAATCATTTTATCACTTAGGATCTATCACCTCGTCAATTGGCATAGTGCTAAATTTTTGGAAAATGTAGCGGAACACTTTTTCCTCTATGTATCCTTGTCTACTATTAAATACTTATTCTTGTTTTGTTTCCTTTTTTTGATATCCATAGAAGGATTGTTGTGGCTGTAGCTGTTTCAAGTTATATTGCTCATGATATCATACATATTGTATTTTTGTTTTATTCATTTGTATTTTATGAAGTTTTTGATGCAGCATATAGCTGTTTCTTTCTGTGGAAATATTATTTCCTGATATAGGTTGCCTCCCTTTTATCGCAACTGTTGTGTCAATATTATTTTAAATTAAAAATTATTGAAGTTCTGCGTTATAAACTTTTTACTCTTACTGACTTAAGGCTATCAGTAGTGTGTAGGTATATAGAACAATTTAGCTATCTTTGCTTTTCACTTTTTCTTGCCTTATTTCCCTAGTTTGTTTTTGTTTTCCTTCATTTTTTGAAAGGTGCAGATACTGAGGGCCAACTTGTCTTTGCGATTTAAAATGTTCAATTTTTTTTTATACTACATTCAGGTGATAATATGGAACACCGCTCACAAGAGCCCGTGGCATCTGGTATGTGTGTATAAAAGCCACACATCTTTCGTCCAACAGTGATCCTTATATGATTTCCACTCTAAACTGATATTTAAATTTTTTCATAGCGAATTTTGCTCATAAGTTTGAGAAGAGCCCATGGGGATTTTTGTCCAAGCTTGATTCACGTCATGGAACAAGTGATACTAGTCTTTTCTCAAGCTCGTTACCCGCTCTTCCATATGAAGGATGTATGCTGGTTTCTCAATAACCTATTGCTCTATCTTTTCTTCATATGATTTCAGATTGTTTTTGAATAATAACTTCTCTAACTTCATTCAGTTAACATTATGGATTCTGGAGTTGGAGTTTTCTCTATGGATGATGTTTCATATAAATTGGATGAACTCGTTAAAGATATTGAGCTTAAGGATTCTATTGGTGCGCTTGATATTCAAGGAATTGGAAAACTTTTGCCTGATGAAGACGAACTTTTTGATAGTGTTTTGAGTAATTTAAACCAAAGAGAACTGTTCAGCCATGTAGAGCAGGTAGAAGATTGTGACCTTTTTAGTAGTGGAGGTGGCATAGAATTGGATGCTGATCCTATAGATAATGCTGTTGTTGGTATGGATAAGGCAAATATTACTGATGACTATTTGGGGAATATAAATTATCCGTATAGCTATCCAAATGGCATTGGAACAATTGCTGGGGAGCACCCTTTTGGTGAGCATCCTTCCAGAACATTGTTTGTACGAAACATTAACAGTAATGTAGAAGATTCAGAATTGAGATCCCTTTTTGAGGTTGGTTAATTTTATTACAGCTTTGTTTTCTATAGCTTTGTTGCAATCTTCCTGCTATTTGTTTCTGAACTTGACTGTTTTTTTAGGGTATGCTGGTGATAATCCCTAGTTTTGGCATGTTTTAAAATTGCCAAGCATGTTTTCTTATTATGCTTGTACATTTAGTTTCTTTGGTTGTGGATATTTCCTAAGTTGGAAGCAGAAGATTCTAGATTTAAAAATCTTATTCTCTGTTGCAGTTTTATAACATCTTTTTGTGTGCAGATTTGTTAGAAACTCTAATGATGATCAATTAACCCATCTTTTATTTAATAATGTGCCATGTTTTCAATGCATCTTATTTGTTCGGAAAGTTGCCTTGTCATTGTAATTTTTGTTGTTATTGATATGCAATGAACTACAAAATTAAAATACTATTAGTATTTTCGTACATGTAAGTTATTTCTATTTTGCTTGTCATGCATTTTTGATACAACTATTTTAATGACATCATGAATATTTGTAGAGAATATTTAGGATGAAACTAGTGTTGTGAAATTGATTCTTGTTTGTTAGATGGAAGAGTGCAATTGAAAGAGAATGGGTTGTAGAGATAACATAAATAGGGGTGTCAAAATATGACGCAACACAATAATTTGGGCTTGGATTGAAAAAATTATGTTTGGGTTGACCCAAATAATTTTTGGTTATGTTTAATAAGTTGATTCGTTGATTTGTGAAACCAAATGTACTGATAGAGTTTCTAAAATGTATAATGTGCATGATAAATTAGTTAATGGGATACATTCAACGGTTCATTTTGAGTTGGTTAATGGCATATGTAAATGCTTAAAAAGTACTGGATCGTGAAATAAATGAATTTTGTTGAATGCTTGTTCCCCCGCATTTACTTCAATATGTTTATGAATTTATATTATGCAAACCTTGAAGTATGGTTTTAATCAAGCTGTTTATTAATAAAAATTTGGGATTACTTAGGTTCTATTTTTTCTCTTTTTGGGCTAGGCTTTGTGGGCATGTAGCCATTCCATCTTCTAGTGGGGGGAGAATAGCCAATCATCCTTTTTTATGCACTTTTTTTTTCTTCGTTTCTATTTTCCTTTTATAAAACTTGAGACTATTATCTTCTTCTCATATCCGAATCAGATGTTGACCACTCCCTATGTTCTCTTTGTCTAAATTGGCTCTTCCCCTGTTTTCCTCAGTACTTACAAGCTTGTGATACTTTTACCTTCCTATGATAGCCACAGCATCCCCTTCACATGAATCTTTCTTTTGAAACATCCTCCTCTTAATCCGATCCCCCATTACTACTATAAACTAATCACCAACTCTTTGCCCATTAATTCTCATGCCACTTGATTCCTATTACTGGACAACGTTTGCCAATAAATTTCCTATTGATTCCTCGCCCTAAATCACAATTGTACAGCCTCTTTCCATTGATTCATAAGAATCCCTGCATGTCCTATATCTTAACCATCTTTTCTAAATATTAGGCATTCTGTAGCTTTCATGTTCCTACTCCTACCTCAATTTTATTTTTTAAATTAAAAATAAGAATTCATACATATGAATTCTTACTTTCCAATGAATATAAAAACTTGCAGGTTTGCGTTGCATGGCCTTGCATATCATATCCTGACTAGATAGTGAATAGAATTTGCAAATTTGATATTTTTTCTGTCCTGGCTTCATTTATGACATGCTATACGTCATCATCTGAATGCCATACCTTAATGAACTAGCTTTAAAAACTCTAATATTTCTGCATGTACATTTTCTATTAACTTGCTTATTTACATGACTTGTACTACCAGTCTTCTTACCTTATTTGATTACCCCTATAATGGAACCATTTTCATCATTTCCCTTGTACAGATATATGGAGACATACGGAGTATGTATACTCATTGCAAACACAGAGGTTTTGTTATGATATCTTACTATGATATTCGACATGCACGGAATGCCATGCGTGCATTGCAAAACAAACCTTTACGCCGAAGAAAACTTGATATTCACTTTTCTATTCCAAAGGTATGCAAGATGTATATTTAGGATGTGAAAATTAGTGTTTTTAATAGACATCTTTGCTGAATATTTTTTCTGCCATTTCACTTCTTTAAGGACAATCCAACAGACAAAGACCTAAATCAAGGAACTCTTGTCGTTTTTAATTTGGATCCGTCAGTTTCTAATGATGATCTTCGTCAAATATTTGGGGCTTTTGGGGAAGTAAAAGAGGTTTGCATGTTTGCTTTCTATATTTTTTTTATCTCTTATTTTTAGCTTTCAAGTGTGTAAATGAGCTGGTAGCAGTAAGAAAATCTATAATGCAAAATATCCTAGTAGTTTATGTGCAAGATAGACAAGCTTTCTTAATAGTTTGTGTGCAAGTTAAACTATAAGCAAATTCTGCAGATAAGAGAGACACCACACAAAAAACACCACAAGTTTATTGAGTATTATGATGTAAGAGCAGCAGAAGATGCCCTTCGATCATTGAACAGGTGTGATATTGCTGGGAAGAGAATAAAGCTTGAACCTAGCCGCCCAGGAGGTGCTCGCAGAAGGTAAGCTATATTTTGGTTTTTTTACTCTATAATTGTGCTTAAGATTTCCCTTTACTCTTCCTTGAGAAAGATGTGATGTATCTGCCGTGATTTGTGCATCATCGTCATAGCAAATATATAGAAATCTGAACAAAATGAAGCTTTCAAATGAAAGTAACTTCGTAAGGTGGATATCAGTCCTGTATCAAAACAACGCCATGAAAGAATAGTTAGAATAATTGAGCACTATCAATTTTGCCTATTGGTTTCTTTCATGCATTAATTAAACTTGTTCACTTTGAGGAAGATATTAGAACCTTTATTCAAAATGCATTAGCTATTTTCCAGAAAAAACAAGTTGTTTCTCTTTATATGTATGCTACACTGTTGCTGCCTTTACTGTTCGTCTTATCTTGCATTGCAAGTACGACTTACATTCTTTGTTTTTAAAAATTTTGAACCTAATCGTAAACCTTGGATATATGTATATTTTCAGTTTGATTCAACAACTGAGCCAAGAATTGGAGCATGATGAAATTAGAAATTATAGACATCAAGTGAGCTCTCCTCTGACCAACTCCCCTCCAGGTATGGTGGTTCTGCCAATAGTTGGACTTTATACTTGCAATTTTAAGCTATTCATGTGTATGTCATACATAATATTGTATAATATTGATGAATTGAAATTCATACTAATGAAATAGGTACATGGACACAGTTCAGCAGCCCAGTTGATAATAGTAGTCCGTTAAGAGCCTTCAACCATTCTTCAGCTTTAAACTGTGGCAATCATGCTACCAATAACCTTTTTCCTGAATTTTCCACTGCACATTCACCCATTTTGTCAAATTCTTTGAAAATTGCACCAATTGGAAAAGAACAGAATAGGATTATTCAGACTGAATCCTTGACATCTAACTCAATTCATGGTATTTTCTGCCATCACTTTCATTCAGTTCCAGAGCATACTGGAGGGATAGTGTCAAATTTGAGTTGTACTCCTTCAACCATGCCTTCCTCGTGCTCTCCAGCTTCAAGTACATCCGAAATTGGAACGTTAACTGGGCCTCAATTTCTATGGGGCAGTCCAAATCCTCGCACTGAACGTAACCCATGTTCTTGGTCTAGGTCATCTCAGGGACTTGCATCAATATCTAGTGGGAAGATGCATGGCTTCCCATATTCAAGTAATTGTGGATTCCTTTCAGCTTCACGCCATCATGTTGGATCTGCCCCTTCTGGTATTCCTTTTGAGAGGCATTTTGATCACTTAAATGAGGTATCTGATTCAGCTTTTGTGAGCTCTGCTTCGTTTGGAAATGTGGGTGTTTGCAGAAATGGGGGGAGCTTAATGGTTAATTCTGGCCCTCCAAGAGGACCGGTTAATCCAGTCAGCTCTTTGTTTGGAAGTGTTTCTGAGAATGCTGCACCTGGGTTCAAAATGGGACTTGGTTACATCTTTCCTGGGAACTTCCAATATTCTGGGCATGGATTTAGTAGCATGGAAGGACTTGCTGAACGTGTTAGGATGCGCAGAGTTGACAATAATGGTAGCCAACTTGATACCAAAAAGCAATTTCAGCTTGATCTTGACAAAATAATTAGCGGGGAAGATTACAGGACGACATTGATGATAAAAAATATCCCAAATAAGTATATTCTTCTTTTTTATTGTTTTGAATTCTGCTTAACTTTGTGTGGAACATAATATATTTGATCTGCAATTCATTTACTTCAGGTACACCTCGAAGATGCTTTTAGCAGCTATTGATGAAAATCACCGGAGCACTTATGACTTTCTTTACTTGCCGATTGACTTCAAGGTAAGTTTTATTTAATCAGGATAAATGCCTTTCTTTTTTCTTTCAAAACTGACTTTAATAAATGTCAATGCAGAACAAGTGTAATGTTGGCTATGCTTTCATAAATATGGTGGCTCCAACACACATCATTTCATTCTATCAGGTATAAGTTTTCATTATTGTCCTCCGTATTTTGTGATTGTTATTGACTCGTAAATAAATAAATATATAGATACATGTATTTACAGATGGTGCGTTCGTGCCTTCATCATTACTTTGACAAACATAATTTTAGCAAGATCGTCATATTCAACATCAGCTTTTGTGTTGAAGTGTGTCTTTTGATGCCCTATTGGGCATTTCTCTCTTGCAGTTTTGTATGCTAGGATTCTTTTACCTGATTAACCTTTGACATCTTCATCCCGCTAATCTATATGAAAGGACCAGTCTCCATTAGTTTTATCTCTGTTTGTTCATCCCAAAAGTCTGATTTTGTTTGTCTTCACTAAGAGAACTGGCCATTATTAAGTTGGCCAAATGATTGTTTAGTTTTTATTTTATGTTTCATTAGTAGTAATTAGATTGCGCATTGTGTTTGTTTATGATGTTTTGTAAGTTTTAAGTTTTGTATACTTTGCTATGTTATGGAAACCAATTGGATCATCAAGGTAGGAGCAAATGGTGTCCCGGTGGGTTTCAGGCCAACAACAAGCGTGGCGCCCAACAGGCAGAGAACCAGGCGCCCAGAAGGCAGAGAGCCAGGCTCCCAGGCAGAGAGTCTGGCGTCCAGGCGCCCAGCAGGTAGCAAGCTTGGCGCTTAGGCGCGCCCAAAGATCGCAAGGGGTGCCTACGAAAATACCAGTTCGGGGTGTGATGTTTCCTAAGCCTTTTAGGGCACTTGGGGGATAGTTTTGGGTTCCATATAAAAGTTAACATGGTATGTTAGGGTTATGTGTGTTCTATTTCTGTGCAATATCTTTGTGGAGGCTAAGGAGCTTGAAACCCTAGAGTGAGAACATGGAAAAATTTGAGAGAAGAAGAAGCTCAAAGGTGATGATTACTTAAGTGATTGATAAGTTCTTTATAACTCTGTAATCATCTCTTTGATAATGGATTTTCTTGTGACGATGTGGTTCCGTAGTTTTTCCCATTTTTGAATTTTACACATAAAACCTTTTGTGTTTGTATGCTTGTGGTTTGTGGTCTGTGATTGTTTGCGCTGGGATCTTCTTGTTTGTGTTAGAATATTCTTGTGTTTGGTTTGGCGACACTTAGCGGTCAAACCCCGGTCCTAAGGACTTGTCACCTCCTTACATTCATGTGATTATGAGATGCCTTTCCATTGGTTATTATTTGGAACCTTTTTGCTCACTTGCAAGCGCTGAGTTCTTATTCCTCTATTATTTATCTGTGTTTTTGTTTCCATGCCTTAGTATTCATTGCATAAATTTACATTAAGCATGTGATGTAATGAAATGAAAGAAAAAGAGATGATAGTTTTAGAAATTTTGGTTTCTTGATGAATTTCTCATGGAATGACGTGATGGCCAGTTCCTTCACTTTGGTGAGAAATGGGCCTTCCTATATATGCGGCAAGAGTTAAAGTTCTTCATCTGCACTGACAGTCATTGTTGGCTATGTGTCCGCCTCTTATCACCTTTTCAGAATGTTTCGATTGTTTTAGGTATGATCCTGCACCGTCAGCAACACAGCCACCATCAATAAACTCATAATCAGCAAGATGTTCTACAACTAAAGTTGTTTTGCAATCAACAATATAGGCTTGCAACTGTTGCAACTTCCTGAGTCTTTTTCATCTGTGTTCATTATCGGTGGCGGTTGATACTATATTTTGTTTTTTTTTTTTTATAACTTTGACGATGGCATCCTAAATCATTTCCCGACAACTCCGTATCATCCTCTACCTTCTTAGTTCACTAAATTTCACTTAAGGCCACAGTAGTTGCTGCTGGCAAATTAAAGCCTTTAATTGTGATTTTTTTCCTTGTTTGTTACAGAAAATGCTGAGGAATCGACTTGACTGGTTTTGAAGCCTGTAACTGATTGTTACCTGGCTATCAATTGCTATCAATTGCTATCAATGAAATGTTGAATTGTAATAGGCCGATCCATACTGATTGGCACACCTAACACAAGCCTTTACAAAATGTTTTCATTTACTCAGAAATGTTAACCTACTTTGCATTTGGGGGACTCCTGACCCATGTTGATTGAATTCATTCAAGCCTTCATTCCATCTTTGCAGACCTGAATGTCATGTGGTTTAAGATTGAACCTGACGACTGCAAATCATATGGCTTCTTCACTGACTTGAATGTTGCTTGACTGATATGAAGTTTACACTTAACCTGACTGCAGTCAAACTACATCTTCAACAGGTATATGAATTATGTCTAGATAAACCTAATTGAATCAAACAACTACAACAAACTTTGATAATCCCATTATGGATCATGCAAACCTGAATTAGCAAAAGAGAACTTCAAACCAGTCGATCCCTTAAACAGCTCAAACATGAAGAACAATTAAGCAAACAAAAATAGCTAGTAATAATGTCTTTTATGATTCTAAGAAGCTATTCAAAATTTTATGCTCTACTTGAATCAAATGAGACTTACAGAAATATTGTTACCTAAATCCCTTGAACTTATTACAGATGTACATACAATTGCACCTGCAGAATTTTCTGTGGCAACTACAGAGGGATTGTTATAGATACAGCTACAGATTATGTTAAACTAATATTATTTAACTTCCAAAGTCATTGAATTTGCCTGACCTTGAAAACTTGCGGTCAAAATTAGGGTCATTTGTTACGTTTTAAATATGATGTCGACAATATTTCAAGCGTCCAGGACTATTTTAAACTTTGTAAATAGATTTTTTTTTATTGAGCAAGATTTATGCCGAAAAAACTAGGATTATACAGGAAGGAGCTGCAAATTGGTGTGCTGGGATTTTTTTTGCATGAGTGGCCTCCATTTCCATCTCCATCTCCATCTCCATCTCCGTTAGCTGATCTCAAAGGGCTAAACCTCAATAATTAGTTTAAACATTTTTTTGTTGAACACTTTCAACAAGCAGTAGCTACTATTTCTTTAGATGGAGAACAAATTTTTTTTTTATACATCTGTCTTCATCCGTCAATTTAGATGCATGGTTACTATTTGAATAGATTATTGAGGAATAATTATGTAGTTTTTGTAGGTTGCTTTATGTGCTCTAGTCCTTGGGTTAACTTTTTCATTTTAGAACTTTGTGAGAGCTTATGTTTGCCTTCTTTCTTTGAGATAATGAAAAGACAACATAGTGCAATTATGGAAGTAGATGCAGTCACTGAATCATGTAAATCACTTCATTTAGTTAATCATGTGATTGTTCTCTCACTGCTGATGGTCTTTCCTGATCATTTGAAGGTGACATTTCTAATTTTTGTATTATGATGTAAATATGGTCTCAATGAAAACATGCATAGGATAAACACACGCACACAAACAAGCACAAGAAATATAGAAATTTTATCTCGGTTCACTTGCAAAAATTATAGGTTATGTCAAGTCCAAGGTTTCCAAAATGTTTAGGAAACACTGTTTTCAAACAAATTATGCTATTTTCAGGAGCGTACAAAGTACAACGACATCATAACCCCAAATACTCAATTTAAACATACAAAAATTAATTGTTGAAAAAAAAAAAAAAAAATCTTCGACTTACTGGAATCATAATCCCAAACACTCAATTTGAACATACAAAAATAAATTGTTGAAATAAAAAAAAACTATCTTTGAATTATTGGCTGAACAAAAGGAAGGAAAGGAAGGAAGAGCTTGACCTGTCTGTTCTTTGACTGAACAAAAGCAAGAGAATACTTTTGGCCGCTCCTTCAGAAAGCAGAGACAAAGAGAACTTGACATATGGTTGCTTCTTCGATAATAGTTCTTAACAATTCGCATAAACCAAAAGCCATAAATGCTTGATTGCTCCAGTGACGAGAATTGAACGAATCACAAGCTATCTTTAGTGAAGATCTATGTGCTTCTGTTCTTTCAGCAAGAAGGTGATCGCATGATTCAAGAGAATCTGCCTTTTTTTCCGTGTATTTTCTGACCATCCCCATGAGCTCTTTAAATGGGGATATTCTTCTCACAAATAAAGGGAAGGTAGAAAACTTGTCTTTTTTATTTTGGAAACAAAATAAAAATATAATTTAATTTGAAAAATAATATATACTATTTACTATATATATACATACCTTTTCCCAATTAAGGAGGACATTATTTTAATTTTTCCCTCCGACTTAATTGGGATCAGTGTCGGTCGTGGCTTGATGCCCAACGATAGTTCCACAGATCTCTAGTTTGTCTCTTGTCAAAGATTTTGTTAGCATGTTTGCACCGTTATCATCATTGTGTACCTTCTCCAAGTTCATTGGCTTTCCTCAAGTAAATGCCAGATACAACAGAATTGAGTATCGGTGTGCAATGAATTTAGCTATAGTAGTAGACAAAGACACATTTTTATAATTTTGATTTTAGGACATTGTACCTTCTGCAAAGTTTATCGGATAACCTGCCATAGATCTTCAAGTATTAACATTTCAATCTAGATATGATTTGAATATCAACTGACGATCCTGACTCAATTGATAATCTCATGCTGGCTGTACCAACCATCTCAAAATCTGCTTAACTGAACTCCAATGCTCCATCCTTTGATTTGAGAGAAATTTGCTTACAACTCCAACTGCGTGTGCAATATTAGAATGTGTGCAAATCATGGCACATTAAGCTCCCAACCGCATATGCTTATGGAACGTTACTCATGTGCTCCTAATTTCAAGACTCTGTTTTCTACTTAAGTTGAAGTGTGGAACCAAAGGGTTGCTAACTGACTTTGCTTTATCCATGGAGAATCTCTGAAGTGTTTTCAGAATGTACTTGTCTTGCGAAAGAAAATTTTTCTCAGCACTTCTATCCCTCGTGATGTGAATGCCCAAAATCTGCTTTGTACTAAGATATTTTGTGCGAAATTACTAACTGTTTTCTATCAGATCCTTGATGCTCATATTTCTGCCAATAAGAATAATATCATTCATATAAGTGACCGAATAATAAATTCACATTCTGAAAATTTCTGAACAGAAACAGAATCGTCTGAAGATGCCTTCCGGCAGCTGTACTTTAGCGTATTTTCAAATTTTCTGTACTACTGCCTCAGAGATTGTTAAAATTTCAGAAACTGCCATGGTTGTGACAAAATGCAGTACTTTAGCGAACGTAGAAAGTTCGGATGATGGTTTTTACTAATGTTGTGTCCAAGTTGTATATGAGATCCAGCAGAACTACCATTTCTGTGCGATAAAGTTCTTCAGTGTCCCTTTTATAGCATGTGGAGGAGGCTTAATTATCCCAAGAAGGCAATCCATGCAGACGATCTGAGGATTTGGGCAAGCGAACGTCAGCTAGGATGACATGACCTTTTTGATACGGAACATGTGATTTTGACAAAAGAATAGATCTCATGTGCCAGTTGTAGAACCATGTTGTGTTTAAACAAGCGTAGAAATAATGGCGCTGTAACTTTGATGCTGAGAAAAATTGTGTCAATGGTGTCACATGCATCTTCAAATGAGATATTTTTGTTAGGTGCTATCAAAAGTGGCAAAAAGCTAATGTAGTAGGAGCAGTTAGTCGGTGTGTGGAGCCCTGAAAGAAGTTTTGGAAAGTCAAAAGGAGGGTCTAGCAATGGTTGAAGGAACATCTAGGGGTGCTGTTTGCAGCGAAGGGGGCTATTAAATTTGATTCTGAACTGGATGGCATGCCGTTAGTCGGTGTGTCAAGATGGCCAAGGTTAATAATCATTGGTTTCTAAGTTAGATGAAGATGGAGATGTACTAGGTGGGAATCTATTGATTAATGCATAGAACGAGCACAAAATAACTGAGGTCAAGCCTCTCAGGCTTAGGTTTGGCAGTTCGTCACTAAGCCAGCGTCATTGGAATTGTTGCTGTGATTTCTACTCAATCAACTCATTTGGGATTGTGATTCGAGCAAAATCAGCTCCGTGTGTGGCTAGATTTATTTGCTTGCTATTTTTTATTGTGGGAGGAAATCAAGGAATAACCATGTAATTGTGGGATTGAATATAGTGCCATAACCCTTGTATATTGCAAGGGGGCGGTTATGAGCTGGTTAAGAAGGTAGATACACTTTTATAAGAGAGCTTTTGATGTAATTTTTTTTTTTCTTCCTTTTTGTTGTTTATTCATGTTTTCTGCAATCATTTAATTATAAAGAAGAGCTTAGATCTTTGCAAAAAGGTCACTGTTCTCTTTGGTAGACAATTTTTCTCTCTTTACTCATCTCAGGCCATCCCTAAAACTGGATGAATGGATGGGATTCAAAATCAAAAGCTTGGTTTTTTAAAATGTTGCATTTTAATGATTTGTAATCTTTACCATTATATATGTATAAATGTGTTTGTGAACACGCCTTTTGGGTTCATTTTTAATTAGTTGTCAGGCTACTTATTGAGCTTGTGATTAATTTTAATAAAGCCTTAAACCTCAGGCTTTCAATGGGAAAAAATGGGAGAAGTTCAACAGTGAGAAAGTAACATCCCTGGCTTATGCTCGGATTCAAGGAAAAGCAGCGCTCATCTCTCATTTTCAAAATTCCAGCTTGATGAATGAAGACAAAAGATGCCGCCCTATTCTCTTTAATTCCGAGGGAATGGAGGAATCAGACCAGGTACTCTCTTCAATAGGGCTGTAAATGAGCCGAGCACATGTGAGCTTTAGCCTGTGTTTGTGTTCGTTTTATTTGGTTTGAGGATGTTCAAGCTGGGTTTAAGCTCATTTTTGCTTGAAAACCGAGTTTGATTTCGGTTCGTTAGCTGCTCTAGTTTTTCGATCCGAATTCGAACCAGTACAATATATATATATATATATATATATATATATATATATATATATATATATATATATATATATATATATATATATATATATATATGTGTGTGTGTGTGTGTGAATGGTGTTGTAGCTCAGTGGTTGAGGTTCAGGATTTGTTATCCCAGATCATGGGTTCAAATCTCACCGGCCACACATAAGCAACAAAAAAAAAAAAAAAAAAAAAAAAAAAAATATATATATATATATATATATATGTATATATATATATATATATATATATATAGGCTTTCATTTAAATAAAATTCTAGTCTAAGTGTAATTCTTCCATGCATAGCGCACCCAAAAATATTAAAGTATTGCGTTCCAGCACCCAAATCTTAATATTTATAAAATAAGCATTCTCCTCTCTACATTTTTGAAGGCATGACACCTCATATCTACTTTTATAATTATCAAGTATTTTAAGATTAGAGAAATGGTGGTGCTTTGTTTGTAAATACTCGTGATTGGGTGCTATGTATGTGAGTCTACCCCTATATAAACAGCCACTTTATAATATATAAATTAAAAAACAATCTTATATATATAAAATTATTGATTAAGCCAAACTCGGCACTGCTTGTGCTTGCTCAATAAATAGTTGAGCTTCAAATTTGTTCAAGCTCAGGTTACTCGTAAAGAGCATCATTTGTTCTATAACAGCGAGTTTTTTAAACTGCTCTATCCTTTAAAACCATAAATATATATGCTTATGTATATGTATAAAGCAAAATAGTAAAAATAGTATAACTAGTTTTCCTAATAAGCCAACCGCACAGGAACACTTCCTATTGAATGCAAACATATGCCATGGCTCACCTCAGCAAGAGGAAGTATTGGTGGGCAGTTTACTCGGCGACAGTTTAGAGGAGCAACCTGATGATAATGATGGTAGAGTGCCTAGATGTGCCTTTGGGGAAGGATAGCTGTTAATGCAATAGCCGCTGTTGAAAACCTTATGGTCTTCTTTGATAAAGGCTTTCTGGCAGGCATTCACAAGTGTAAAAAAGAAAGACGTTTAGAAAGGGAGTCTATATTATTGGTAGTGGAAGTTTACCTGCAGCAAATGTTGCACGCATCCACTTTTAAGGCGATGGATGCCTTTTGAAAATACCGTATGTGAAGAAACCCACAGTTTATAGTGTGGCTTGTATAGGAAATAGTGCTTGCAAGTGTACAGCAGATATTTGTGTAATGTTTGCATGTGCGTATATAGTTATAGTTATATTAAAAACCTGAATGTTGAGTGTAATTTGTATTATAATCTTGAAAAAGCATTAAAAAATCGGTTGTGATTGATCTGCTGCTTGAGAGGAAGGTTTTTGAAGGCTGGAAAATAAAATTCGTTGTGAAATAAGCTGCATTTTTATAATGTTATGAGCAGTGTTGAGGCCAATTGTTCTATGCCTTACATTCACCATCCTTACTTTGCCATTGTTTTCTTATGATTGCTTTGTGTCTGATGATCATATGGCTTGATTTGATTAGCAGATAATGTATAATTTTGATGGCAAGTATATCGTTGTAATCGCTGGGTACATATTAACGATTTTGGTGATGGTTGTTATTGACTGTAGTAAACCATACTAAGACATTTAATCAAAGCGAAAGTTGTGAAGTAGCAATCCCATTTCCAAAGCACAAAAATGGCTGCAATGTGTTAACATGAAATATGGTCAAGCGGCTGCTACTTCTAAGTTTAGCACATTTTGATAGATTCGCCAGGCTCTCTTCTTGAACGGTTTGAGTCACTCTTAGTGTTCTTAAGAGAATTGGATAGGGTGATCAAGTACTTTTAGATATTAAAGAAAATTTTAGTTAAGTCATAAGAAAAGAAAATGAAATATGCATTATCTCTTTGCACAAGAGTACAAGAAGATTATATGGTGCATATGATCAATTGAATATTGTTGAAACATGTCATAAATGACCAATGAAATTTGTAAGACCAAACTTGTTAGAGAATTTGTAATAATTCTTCATGATATCTAAATTGATATAGAGAAGGGGACATTACCATTGATGACTTCCTCTTAAATTGATATAAAAATTAATTTTACTTAATAATGACATTTTTATTAATTACAAGAGAAAAAAAGAGAGGTTTTTATGTCCAAAACTTGCACCGAAAAAAATATAGATCTAGTTAGGTGCTTTTTAATGAAAGTGATATACACATAATCATGAATTTTGCTAACACAGTAGAGTTTTGCTTATGCAGGAAAATCCCTTTTGCATCTCACTTACCAATCCCATAATCATCATTTAAAACCTTTAGATCCTAAGAGAGATTTAGGGTAAAAAGAAATAATTATAAAGAAGAAACATTTTAATTTTAAAATAAATTTATCTCTAAGTTTTTTTTTATATATTTTTAAATTATATAAAAATACAACACAAAAATTATAATAAAAATTTTGGGAAAGGTTTTTAAGAATCTATAGATTTAAATAAGTCACAAATTAGTCCCAAAGATTTTATTTTATAAAAAAATTCTAAAATTTTATAATAAATCTTATTTTAATCTCTAAGAAATTAATTGATTTAAGAAAGTTATAGAGCAAATTTTGCAAATAAGAAAATCTAAAAAAACTTTGAATTAAAATTAACACATGATATGTTAATGGAATAACAAGTTTAAGAGTCAATCAAGTCAAAGAATTTCATCACAAGCAATAAAAAATGTGCAAAAATGAAAACCTCACATTTCTTGTTAGTATTTAGGTCATATTGGGTTTTGAATTTCACCTTTGCTTTTTCATGAATACCATTCTTATTTACATATGAAGGGATGACTTCGAGTCGAGTCAACCCATACTCGAGCTCGACTCAAACTTGTTCGAGCTCGAGTCGAGTTCGAATCATTTATACTCATTTTAATTAGAGTTCGAATCAAGACGTATGACCCGAACGACTCAAAAATTTTCGAGTCATATTCAAATTGAGTCAAAATATCTTGAAGTCGAGTCAAATCGAATTCGAATTTCATCTCAACCGGCACAACACAACTAGCTCTCATTTTTGTGCTATTGTCATCTTTATTACTTCATCGATGTACTTTATTTATTAGTTTTTATTTAAATTTTTTTATACTGAATAAGATAAATATTTCAAAACTAATTTAAAACTTAAATAAATCATAAAAATAAAATATATCTTATTTTTAAATTTTTTTAGTAGAGTGAGTAATAAAACTAATATTATTTAATATTTTTTATCAATTAAATAGAAATGCTATTTAATACAAATATATCTCTTTTAGCATGTGAGAAATATTATCATAATAATTTTATATTTAAATTTTAGAAGTGCCCAATTATTTATACAAACTAATTAATTATACTTTTTAATATAAATTTATAAGGTCATCAAATTTATATTGTTTATCAATAAATATATAATAATACATATAATATTAGAATAAAACAAAATTAAAATTTTTTATGTGCAAGATTTACATGCTAAATTTTAGTAAGGAAAATTCATACATGCTCTACATATTTATTGCTTACTTTTTTTAATTTTTTTTAAAAAAATATCAAGTTTTATTATGAGAAATACTATTTAGATCTAGTGATGTGACATTAAAAAAAAACTCATCCAATAAAATTTAAATATTATTTCACTAATATTTATTTATTTATATTAAAATAATACATATATTATTATTAAATTTTGCATTGAAATTATGTACAAATCTCATTGAATAATTTTTTTAAAATGCCGATTCAACAAATTTAAATAACATTTCTCTTTTATTATTATACCAAAACTACCATCCTACTTGCTTTACTCTATACCAAATGCAATATAATAAGCTAATTATAAATACCCTATTTTTTTACCAATGAGCCAACTGAAACCTTCAGCTTCAAACTATCACATATTTAGTCATAGCAATCAAATCTCTCATATTTACATATCACGCTTATTTGTTTATAAATCCTTACAAAACTACCACCCACATTCCTATTATTACACTACCAAAACTCTGCCAATCACTACAGGTAGAGATTTCATGCATGCAGGCAGTATGCGACTGCAATTATAAAGATTGATTCAGGGGTTAGATATGTAAATATTCATAATTTAGATATCATGCAAGTAATTTCATTCATTGATAATAACTTTTGAAATTTTTTAAACAAAGAAGCCAAACAAAGCACACACTGTAGAGATTTGCATTTTTTGTTTATTTATCAGCTTTTCCTTTTTGTACTCCTGTTTATTACTTGTGTATAGATAATATCAAATTTATTGATGAAAGAAAAATGCTCTGATGCCCTCTAACTAGTTTTAACTAATGAATCTCAATTATTATTAATTTAATATTATGTTTAGATGAATTAATTATGCTGGAACGGTAAATAGAGCACCGAACAGAATACCATAACAAAATCATTTATTCTTGTTACTTTCGAGAGAATTTGGGGCGTTTTCGGACGATCATCGTCGTACTTTTCTTTGAAAAAATACTACTGCTATCCTATGTTAGAAGATTTGGGAAGCCCCAATTTGTATTTACCCTTTTTTTCACCGCTCACCTATTGCTTGCTTGCAGCTCCAAGCTCCCATTCTCGCCTCCCAAGTTTCTCTTTATTCCCACTCCCCCCCCCCTTTACTTGTCCTCGAAAAGAAAAGAGTAATTATTCTCGGAAGGGTTGTATAAACTCATAGAATGGAACAGAATACTTCCTTTTTTTTTCATTTCCCTCTTTTGTTTTTGTTTCTCCTTTATTTTTTATCTTCTCAACAGCTGCAGAAGCTTCAAAGGGGCCTCCTCAGCTTCTCGGAAAGATTCAGAAAAATATGGGCCTCGGATTCACAGTGTTTCTAGTTTTCATCACAGGCCTTCTCTCAACTGGTTAGTCTTAAATAATCGTTAACCTCTTTCATGTTTTATTTGTAGATACAAAATTCACAATAGTTTTCAACTCCAGATAACCATATTCTTAAATTTCACAGTAAGCCTATCAATAGAACAGAATGAATCAAGAAGGGGCAGCATAGCTTCTTCTTCCCCCTCCTCTTCTTTAACTACAATAATGATGCCCGATGTGCAGCCCGGAAACCGAGACGGGAACTCCTCTACTTCACGCATAAGAATGCTACTCTCCGAAAATCTTGACGCAATGCCTCAAATGGATTATTTTGATCCAACAACAGTTCCGATAAAGACCCCAATATACAATCCAATCCCTACATTCAATCCAAACACCCAAATTATGACTCCTCCATTAACTCCTCCTACCATAGTTACTCCGGCCAATCCTAACACAGCACCACACACAGGCACACCCTCTTCTTTGTCGGGCCAGAGCTGGTGCGTAACCAGCCAAACCGCATCCCAAATCGGGCTGCAGGTCGCTCTAGACTATGCATGCGGTTACGGTGGCGCAGATTGCTCAGCCATTCAGCCCGGAGCGAGCTGCCATGATCCGGACACTGTCAGAGATCATGCGTCCTACGCCTTCAACAGCTATTACCAGAAGAACCCTATACCAACTAGCTGTGATTTTGGGGGGACAGCTATAATCACAAATGTTGATCCAAGTAAGTATTTATTACTTAATTCAAAATTTTAATGTCAAGTGCATTAATCATGTTCTTGAAACATAACCATTTGTTTATCTTTGGGGGAGAAGTGTCTAGTGCTCGGCTCATTAGCTCATTAGCTCATTGAGCCGACTACAGCATTAGTAATAAGGTATGATAATAAACATATAATAAAAAATAAGAGTAATTAGCTTAATCAAATCTTAATTTAATCACGATTAACCTATGAGTCCTCACGCATAAAGCACGATTTATTAGCTTAACAAGCCAGCTCGTAAGCTATTTTGGTTACAACATTAGTAAATCTTAGAATGCTTTGCCAATTTCTAAGAAAATGTCAGACTATGCTAATGAGTACTTATTTGATCAATGCAGGCACCTCCTCATGTCAATATTCTTCAACAAGGTAAATTTAAACTTTATAATTACTTCAATTGCATCTTAGCATAATGTGAAATGGAAATCAAATGAATCGACCATGCTTCCATGACCACAGCACAAGTCCTGCGATTCTCAACCAAACAAACCCAATGGGAACTCCAACAAACCCAATGGGAACCCCAACAAACCCAATGGGAACCCCAACAAACCCAACGGGACCTACAATTTACGGATCCATTCCTCCAGATTCCACAGATGAGGCAACCGCTTTGAGAGTTGTACCTCTCTTCCTGACTTTGATGTGCCTCCTCATATTGATCCGTTAATAATTTGAAAAAGGTATACGATGATGAAAAGACAAATCAGGCTTTGATCAATGGTTCACTGAGACGCCAATTGGTTCATGTGGTGAATCAGCAGATGGAAAAGAAGGGAAAACGAAAGCAATTCTTAATGATACATGTTTAAGCGCCTATATTCTATATAACTATCAGAAGTGCTCTCTGAAGAGCCATTACCAGTGCGGGATAGATTCATACTGAGATAGTTCTAGAATACAAAAGTAGAATATCTTACAAATCAGAATTTCAATATATTGTAATCATGTAATTTGTAGAAGATTAATCATTCCATTCTTTCCTTGTGGTTGCCGTCTTCAAATTTTATGCTCCTGTAAATTCCATCTATATTATATATTTCTTTGATACACGTGCAAACGATATGGTAAACAGTGTTTTTTTTTTTTTTTAAGAGACCGGACACAGCGTAACCATAAATCAACCAAAAAATATGAGTTCTAAATACAAGCTACCCTCATATTATACCCATACGATACCACCAAAGTTGTTATGGATAGTGTTCTCTCCCAAAAATAACAAATTCTTATTATAACCAAAATATGATTTATGGCAATAGCTTGATTGCTCAAGGAAATATGACAATAACTAGAGAAAATCAACCATTTATGAAACACTATTACTAATGTTATTATAGAAGTACACTTATACAGGTGCTATATTTAGAAAAGAAAAGACAACAACAAAAAATCATTAAAAATAGAATAACTTCAATAACAAGGAAATATGAAAATTTTATACCCAAGAATCCTATCTTATATATGATAACACATTCTAGCACTAAAAAAGGTTACACGATAATTCAGATTATAGGTGTAATTAAGCTCAAGCCTAGCTGAGCTTTACCACAACATGACCTAATTTTTTTAGCTTGAGTTCTACTGAAGCTCATTTATCAAACTTGATTACTCAAGTTGAGCTTGATACTGAGCCCAAGCTATATGAGTAGCTCAATAAGCTAATGGGTTGGTTTAATGCTGAAAAGATTTATACTTGATATAATTTAGAAGTTTTATTTTAAATAAATGTATATAGATTTATATTTATGATACCATGTTTTCTATATAATTTAATTTGGTGAGCTAACAAATTGAGTTAACTTGAGTCAAGTTTGTTTAATGATCGAGCTCGACTCACAACTAGAGTTCTGACTCAATGAGCTCAAAAAGCTCAGCTTGCAAGTCTATATGTGGATTTTTCATGTGAACCTAGAGAATGACAAGTAGAATTTTTCCTAAACCCAAATTTAATAAAATAATATAAGTAATGCCATAAATGAAGAACAGGAAACAATCATTTCGTCTAAACATTTTTTAAGAAAATGAATATAGCAAAGAGTAGATTATCTCTATAAATGCCAGATTAAAAATTCCTTAAATTTGAACTTTTTTACTTACATTAAATAACTAATTTTGATTATGTTGTTTTGATATATTGTTCTTTGTTTGGAGCGGACTGTCAACAAGCGTCTCTCTTTTCTTGCTTAATGCAGGTTAAGGAATTTTCAGTTTTATATATAATGCTGCTTTAAACTAGCAATATATGGATTCTTAAAAGAGAAAAGATGTGAAATATATGGATTCTTCATATAAAGGCAAGGTATTGATTCCTAAAGAGATGAGGCACTTCAACATGAAGTTCTTACTTTGAATCCAACCAAATACTCTCGGAGATAGCCCGACTCTAATCTGAAATCAAACAATAAAATACAATGTATGTATTAATAGAATACTGATCGTATGTGTACAATATGCCTTTGGATTAAAATTTCAATGTTAAGAATATAGAATCTGTTAAACAATAAATTTTAATTTAATTAAAATATGCTATCAGTATTAATGGAATAAGTTTTTTCCAATAAGATATGATTCTGATATGTAAAAGATCCTTATTTTACAATTTATTAATTAAAAATTTTATTATATTGCATATGCTAAAAATATAAAAAAAAAATTGAATTGTATTTACAAATAACTTATTTTTTCTAGTAGGACTTTTTTTTTTAAAATAATCTAAGATATTTAATTATGTTTTTTGAAACATTTTTTGATAAAACATTTTTTTATCATTTGTATTTGTATGGCTCCATTATATTTATTCTATTGACAATTCATTTTATTTTTTTCAAATAATCCAAAATAGTTAATTATATTAATAAAATATTATCCTATTAAAAATCATAATTATTTCATTTAATATTTAAATATTAACATCTTTAAATATTAACATTTAAATAAATATTTACATATATTTATAAACATAATATTAACATGCATATGGAATTGAATATTCATGTAGTTTAAAATTTTAATATACAATCTTTAACTTTTATTTTAATTATAATTTGTGAAAGTTTGATTTAGCTCTCAACGAATATCCAAACTAAAAATATTTTTCTGAAAATAATTTCTCAAAAACATGAAATATTTTTTCAGAACATAAAAAAATATATAATGTATGCAAAATATCATTAATTTATTTATTATGTAAGAATTTTTTTTCAAGAAAATAATTAGTATCAAACAAATAATCTGTATGAAAAATTTTCATAAATTTTTTTCAGAAGATCAGTACGCATGACTATTTTTTTCAGAAACTTTGTTTAGAAATTTTTTTAGATACCTGTGAAGAGCCATTGTCTATGCGTAACGAGATTGCCTTCGTTGAAATCAGTCGTTCGCTAAGATCAGGCCATGACGTCGATGTCGTTAAGACTCCGAGATGCCGATGAGGCTCCGTTGTCGCCTTCGCCAAGATTGGTCGCCTTCGTCGCTAGCGCGCTGCTAGAAGGCTTCGTCAGCTTTGCACCCTATCGATATCGTCAAGATCTTTTTCGTACCTTACGGGTGCCACAGGAAATAGTTGATTCTCCTACTCACTCTATCACCTTCTCGCCTCGCTAGCCCCTTCGCACGTAAGACATCTCGACGCCTCGACTAGAAAGAATATTTATTTTAAAGAGACCAAAACAAAAAAAACTCGATTTTTAATGTTTTGATAACACAAATATGCATATTCAGTCATCTATTTTAAAATTGTACACGTTAAATTGGTAATAAGGTAAGTATTAGTTGCACATAAACCTCTTTTTATGATACTGTAGGCACCTTTTCCAATAAATTCATAAAAGTTACTTCTGATGATAAATTGGCCATTGATTACAGTTTATCCTCTGCCGTATATCTGTGTTTACAAAACTTTTTTACACTTTTGACAATATATTGGTGAATCAATTGGGCAGTATAGCATCCCCCAACCCTTTTTTAGTAATTTGGAATGCTAAGCATACTACACCTTACCATCTTTGTAATAGATGGTTGTGATATAAGAGATAGATTTCATAGATTAACTAACTACAATAACAAAACTAAGAAAACACCATTTGCAATTAAAAATAAATAAACTTCACAAGAATGCTCAATTTCCCCAACTTAGCTAACACTTCAGAGTTCAAACAATGATAGCAGTTGATGGACATTTGAGTCTTTAACGTGGATGAAGACTCGCTTCAAATTGTATCTTCACAGCTACACTAAACACATTACACTAACGATTTGCATTGAAAATTTATGTAAGAAGATGAAATGCACAAAAAATCAAAACATGGAAAAGCATAGTCATCATTCAAGAAGAAGACAGAAATTTGGCAGGATGAAAACAGGAATCCTAGTTTATTAACATAATTGTTGATACAACGATATAGGTTTCTATTTTATCCCTAGGTATTAGTATTGTAGCATGATAAAGATGAGATAAGGCAGCTACCTCCTACCAAGATTTTTCAGAGAGTTTTCTGTTATTACATCTGCCAAGCTTTATTTGGTTGTCCATGGTCAAAACAAAGACAAGCAGCACACAGAAATGATGGAGATGACCGCTAAGGTAGATATGAAGGACATTTGATCAAAAGCTTTCTTCAAGCTCCCCAACTTCGAGAAATGTTGGAAAGCCAGAAAAATTGCAACCATCAAAGAAATGATTTCACCAGCATGACTTCCTCTGTTAAAAAATTTTAGTTAATAAACGAGAAAAACAATAATACAGGCCTTCTCTAAAAAATGTAAAATTGTAATTTTTGCAACACATTCCATTTGATTTATATAGAAGGCATCAAAGAAGTTCAAGTCATGAGGTACAATTTTGGAAAAAAATTTAAAAAAACTGATTTGACACAATGATGTGGATAGTTTTGGAAAACAAAACACTTATCAAGGACCTCCTTTAGATTAACAAGCATGTTGCCTTTCCCAGTTGATTACTATAGATAACACATGTACTGGCCAACCAAAATTTCAGCATCCATACATACACAAGTCACAAGAATATGGCCCCCTAAAATACTTAATTCTACTTGTCTTTTTTGAGTTGAATGAGGGACGATTATGTGGTGGCCAAAAATCATCGATGGGACCAAAAGAAAAAAAAGAAACTTTCTCCGGATCAAGTTAGACGCATTTCAACTATCCTAGTTCAAAGAACATCAATCAAACTCTGTAGCACAAGAAACTTACCTCAGGTTCATTGCTTCAAAAGGAGCAGAAATTACAAGCAACAATGTTAAAAATGGTAATTCTAGTTCACCTACAAAAGAAAAAAAAAACTTTAGCATTCTAACGTTATTGATATGCACCAAAAGCAGGAGCAGGTTCAAATATATCTTATCAAAATTGAGCCTAGGCAAGATATAGAAGCATTAAAAGTTAGTAAAGCTAACGCTTGTTTCGATAGCAAGCCCATGAAGAAGTGTATGTAATGGAAATTTACCCAGTGTTGGATAGAGCAGGCGAATTAATAGAGCAACAAAAGCTGTCAAAGTACCATACCGACCCCTGCACATGAGTTTAAAATAACAATTATAAATGGATAAGCCAACAAAACAGTCCGAGATTGAGATATCATATAACAATAGATATGATTACTGCATGTAAGATTTAATAAATCTGTGTAACCTCAGTGTCGGTCAGTTTAACAACAACCATACTTGATCCAAGAAATCATGGCAGCAGGAGCTTGCAAAGCAAATAGAGGAACAAGAAAGGGCTTTTGAATAGTCGTGCCTTTCGCAACCATTAGAACCCTGAAAAAGTATGAATTTTGTCAAGGGAGAACAAAACTTACTTTTAAAAGTAAGATAAACCTAAAAATAGTATTACGCTAGCATTTTGTTTGCAAAGCTACAAAGTGACATTTTAATAAGATGATAGCAAAAACATTAAATGGTGGATTTTTCATTATTGCAAACTTAAAAGTAATGCCCTTTGACTGTTGTAGAAGGTTCACCTAGGATGTTGATGTATCAATATCTAAAACATTCAACATCTCCTATATATATCATGTGATACTACTTACTGAGACACTAACTAACCTCTCCAAAAATAGATGAAATTTTGGTAGCTCATTTGTGGCTTTTATGAACAAGGGTTGGGCTATGAGTTACTTGCAAACCTCATTGAAGGAAATAATATTTCTTGGTTCCAATCTAGAGAATAAACAAAAAAGCTATGCCTTCAAAAGCAGAAATACAAAATTAGCATCTAATCACATTCAATGTAATAAAAGGGGCTTCACAGTCATAAATAGATACAGATGGTTAATTTGATCGATAACCCACTTGTATGAATCTAGTATGAAGCTCTAGAATATAATAGGGGCAATCCTTCCAAAATCATTGGATGTTATTGGCAATTTAATGGCCGCACAATCCAATCCTTCCTCATGGTCACTAAATGTCCCATCTCAAGCTATAACTTGAACCTTTTTCACTCAACCTCAAAGGTGAAGGATACTGAATGAATATTTCCTTTATACAGTCACCTCATATTTATGACAAGGATAGACATTGAACCAAAGACTACTGTCATTTAGTGTATATCTAGAGCAGATGCAGTAATTGTAATGGGACCAACTAGGAACATCTATGTCACATTACCCAATTTAATGCTCAATGTCTTGAAGTGCACTCAGGACATTAATGCAAATTTAGAAGGCTAATCAAAAGCAAGACGTTGCAACTCAAATTTGAGATGATAAGCATGATATAGCATCATAGATTTGTTACAACGCACTAGATATGTCTCATTGAAACAATAAAATATAAAGCATCCAAAAACAACACAAAGTTTGAACATGAGTTAATTGGCAGATTAACTTATTTGGAGAAAACATATCAAAAGAGGAGAAAATTGGAATATTTATGATTTCTGGAAGTGCTCTAGATTAGGTGAAGAACCCACATTTTTCTTTATGGGCAACTTGAAAGTGCATCAATAAGGATTTATTGTTTACATACATTATCTTATTAAAAGGACTTCCTTGAATCTATCATCTGTGCATACAAGATTTAAACTAATTAAATTTCTTCATACAAAATATTTGCTATATACTCTAAAAATAAATAAAAATATATAGCCTTTTTCTTTGTAAGATCCTTAAAAGCTCTTTCATTGGGCTAGATGTTCATGATTATTAATAATTTACCAGCACACAAACCTTTTAATGCTTGAAAAATAGCAAGCAATGAGCCACTTGAGATGTGAGCCACACCAATCTACTTGTCATCTGCCAACGTGAGCCTTGAACTATATAATTCTACTCTTTACATATGGGCAAGACGGATATCCTTAGCGGAATGAGTAAAAAGGAATTTGGGGCTATGGATTTGTTAATTATGCCAAGACTTTTCTGGTAGAGTCATTAAGTTTAGTGGGGTAGTTGCCAACCTCAATGGTGCTACAATTTATATTTTAAGCTCCTATCTAAGGAATTATGGTTCATGTGAATGGTTGGGCGAGTAATTGATCTTGAAAATAACAGCATGCTTCAGCCCGTTTGATTTGATTCAATGCAAAGACTTGCCTTTTGTTGCAAATAACAGCACAAGAAATTTTTATACCTGATATCTTAACACCCATATTTTGCGTTAAATATGTAAATAAAAAATGATTTCAGTGGAATACAAGAAATTGTGAGGAAAATATAGGACAAAAAAAAGTCATTCTGAACCGACCAGTTTCACAAAAAAGATATCTCCCTTTGTTTTGACCTAGTCTTCTCTTTTCAAATAAAATTAAAATACAAAATTTACGAACTGCATAAAAGATTCACGGTTTTGACTTACTAATCTTAGGCTGTTACATTGGATGGAGCCTGGTGGAAAACCTCAGCTCCGCCCAATAAACATAGGCAAACGAGAATTAGAGATAACTTCAAGTATAACTGAAAAGGCTTACGCAGAAGAAACAGCAGAGACCCACTGAAGTGTGCGAGGGCTGAAAGAAGCGACGTAGCACCGGCCTTGGTTCCGTGACTTTCGTCTCAGCAGAATCATAGGCTGCCGACCAAATCTGCAACAAATGCACAAACAAAAAAGAGGAAATCAGCTATGAAATAAAAGGAAGAAGATTGAGGTACTTAACAATCAAAAAACCCTAATTGCCGCATTTCTGCATTACTTTAGCAAAAGTGGCATTGAAGCTGAAGCGGATGATGCGGTAGTGAGGGAGAGCAGGAAAGCCATTAGCGTTGCTAGGAACTAGAAAGGTGAAAATAGCAAACGCGTGCAGTACTGATTCAGAAGAAGCGCTGGAAGAAATTTTAGTCACACGACACAAAGAAGGGATTTTTATGACAACATGAAATTTATGTAATAAAAACTGCTGTGATATTTTCATAAATAGTATATATATATATTACGGTTTTGTTATATTTATATCATCACATATTACAATATATTTTTTATAATTATTATAATACTTTTTTATTTAAGCTCATATATAAAAAAAAATTATTATCATTATAAGTATATATAATTAGCATTTTGCTTAAGAAAGTAATACAATACTTAAAAGCAATTCTAGCCAGATAAATCCTAGCTAATTTTATCAAAATTTAAAGTTTATTAATAAATATTCACTTTCTCAATTTTTAAAATTTTTTATTTCTAAGTATCATACTTTGAAAATAAGGAATAAACATTTTTATCTTATAATGCTTAAAATCTAGTAGTGAAATACATACAGTATAATAATTTAAGTTCAACTTACGAAATAAAATTTCAAAATTTGTGTATATAACATAAAACTTTTATAATTTTGTGCATAATAAAAAGAGCCACCTTTAGTATTATATTGTCAATCTTTCTTATATATAATATCAAGTTGTTCTTTACTGTGCATAGGAATCATACATGAGTCTCAACATGATGCCAAACCCAAAATTGTACAACTACTAAAATGCTTTGAATCTTTTGTTTGCTACGAGTGCTTGTTTTCACATAAATAAGAAGTCAATGCTAGCATATAATTGTTTGGATAAAGGCAACACTTTATCAATTCTCTTAGTTTTTATAATATTTATAATTTCTATAATTGAAGAGACATCTCTATGTAGCCATTGAAGAAATGAACATCATTCAATCATATTAAAAGTTGCTTTGCGTTCCATAAATATTGTCTTCGACGTGCAAAAAGTTCTTGAGATTGTGCTATCATGCTTTCATCTCAAAAGAGACTAGGCATTAACGTAAAAATAAAAGCATAGTAAAAAAAAGCTCACATAAACAGATTCTATGTCCACTCTTTCAAAATTCATCACCTTCTATATTCCTCTAGTAAGAGAGTTAATCCTTTGTTTTAATCAAATTGATGAAGAAGTCTATACAATTCCTTCTTTTGAATGTTTTGATTATGCAAATGTGAAAGTAATTGATTGGCAAAGCTGTCAAGATCCTTCACGCACTATGGAGCTTTCCTTTATTCCCAAAACTATCCCAACAAAAAGTGCCCTTGATTCCTTTGTCGAAAACTATGATCACACAGATACGAAACTTTCTCTTTTTCCTATAGCTTTGATGAGATGGAGCTTTCTCACTCCCTCCTTTGCAAACATCATCTAGCAAAGTTACCCAAAACTCCCTTGCATGCCTTGAAAGAGTAGGAATAGAAAATAAAAAGAAATTATAAAAATTTAAATACTTGTAAAGTTGATGTGAATTCTCCAAGGGTAGATCTTTTCTAAACATTGAGAGAGATTTGAACTTCTTGAGTGTCTTACTTTTTTTGTTAGAATGCTAAGAGATTGCTTACAATTGTCCAAGATGAGTGAATTACTTATAAGAATGAGTGATAATGGTTAATATGTCCCCTTGTTTATAAGTGTTGGAGAGGGTAGGTAAGGTTTATATTTTGAGTGTTTATATGTGCATGGGTGCAAAGCATGCCATGCCTAGGTGCACGACAATGTGATATGTGGCCTGGTGTATTCCATAGATCGGGTTTGCCTAGGTATGGGTCAAAATCCAATTTGGCGCATATAGGTGAGAGGTTTGGGCATAAACTCTCCTTTTAATGGATTGTCTTGTATCAATCATGAGGCATTTGGGTGTGTAATTAATACTCCATTTGGCACATGCCTAAGAGTGAGGTCACATGGGTGTGTGTGCTGTCAAATTATGTAAGATGCAAATTGGGATTAATAAGTTCTCTAAGTGATTGCACTCTCCCAAACTTTAGTAAGTGCAATATAAAATTATTATTATATTTATTATATTAAATATTATGAATAATAAACATAAAAAGCTAAAATAAAAATATTTAATTTGATGTAGGCAATAGGTTGGATTTGGAACCTTTGAATAATGACATGATTAGTCAATAACTTTCTTTAAATATTCACTAGAAAATATCATTAGTCCTTATAGAAAAAAATATATTTTACAATCATTTAAAGCAAATTAGAAGGTAACAAATACTTAATACCATAGAATAACAATCTCCATCATTTTAATAATTACAATACAAAATTTTATTTTGTTAGAATTAAATTGAATAATACAAAATTCTTCTGTTCTATTTTACAATCATTAAAAACTAAAGAGAAATAAAAAAGAAAACTAAAGCACAAAAAAATATTTCTCCTAAAAACGAAAGCAAAATAAAATACAAAAAAAACTTTTCTCCCACTTAACAAAATAATGATGTTGTAAATGATTCAAGTTAAAAAGATGCCAAACAAAATTAAAGAGAAAAATAATATAAGATAGGCTAATCCACAACCCATGATTCAATGCTAACTAATGACAAGATTTATGCATCTTAATCTTCTTCTGCCGAAATATTCACATAAAGGTTCTTATCCTTATTACCACATCCTGACTTCTTTAAGGCAAATTAATCCTTCTTGAAGTGTCCTGATCTCCCACAGTTCCATCATTCTATTTTTTTTTCTCGGCCTTGATCTTCCACGCCTTGACTTAGACATATTCATGTATACTTTTCGGTCTGTGCCCTTCCTCTGATTTCAGCATTTAATGCTGAACTAGATGCTTCACTGCTAGGCATTTTCTGAACTAATTTATTCAATCTGAGCCTGACAATGTCATCGAATTTCAAGAATGCATTCTTAATGAATTTCTTTCGGTGGTAACCAAACTGTTCCAGCTATTTGATAATAAAAAAGAAGAAATAAAGCTATCACATCATCATCAAATTTGATTTCAAATGAGATTAATTGACTTATCATTGTGTTGAACTCATTGAAAGGTTCTGTCATTGAATCGTCGTTAACCATCTCATGTTGATAAATATTTTCATTAAGAAAGTATTGTTGAAGTCGAGGGCTTCTCATACATTCGTGTTATGGTTGTCATGAGATTCACCGATATTTCCTCATTCACAATGTTGAACACAATGGATGAAGGTAAATAAAGGTGAATCAAGCATAGTATCATTTTACCGAGAACTTTTCAATCTTCTTCAAACATCATAATGAGTTTCTTATTGATTACTTCCAGTGGCAAGTACATTTTCTTTTAGTAGAGCAAATCATCCATATGCATCTTCTAGAAAACAAAGTTTATGTCGTTGAACTTCTCAATCTTGTGTCTTATTTCATCGGCCTTTGCTCCCACTCTGTAACAACCCAAACCCTTAGAAAGGCAATTAGGATCAAACTTTACTCAATTAAGTCAAAATTAGAATCTCGAACTAATTCAAATTTAGATAAAACAAAATACACTATTGAAAAGAATATATTCAAATAAGAAAAATAAAATATAAGTCCAAATTTAAAAGTTTAAGTGTTGTTAGATTAAAAATAACAAAAGAATGTCAAGTCTAAAGTTTCGTCAAAACTGAAGCACCAGATTGCCCGTAATTAATTTTAAAAATTTTAATCTTAAAAAATTAATATCAAATACAATATAGCTCCAAACTAAAAAAATTTGAGCGACGATGTTCGCCTGATCAAGTCGCACATCACTATCAACTTTTATCAAATTTGGAAATCAAATAGTGAAAAGATACAAATAATTTAAATTGTATTTTTTATTAAAATTTTCAAAATATTTTCTCTCTCCTCCTCTTGATCATCTCCCTAGCACGTTCAGGGAACGCGGCGAACGCAGCAGGCCCCCTCTTATAGTGTGGACATTTATTTGGGCTGCCCATGCTTGTTATAATCTATCACCATCAATTATAGAGTGAATCCGGAGTAAAACCCGCAAAATAAAAAACTATATAGATCTCAGCACAATCACAGATAAATAACCATCCAAATTCAAGGATATACATGGAAAACTCAAAATATGGGAAAAACCATAAAACCATACCACCAAGAATACCTACTATGAAAAATTATCAATAGCTTACAGATTTATTCCTGAAAACCTTAACCCAGAAGAAGAGGAAAATTGCATAGCTAAAGAGAACACACAAATCATGGCATCCTTCTCTCTATACCATTTCCTTCGTTCTCTAACTCAACTCTTGAACATAAAACTACTCCCACTGCAAATCACCATCATAGCCACCGAGCCACCGTTTCAACCCTAGCACAGCCATAACACTCTACGATGACCACTGTAGCACACTGTTGTAGTCACCACTGTAACACACTACTGTAACCACCGATGTAGCGCCATTGTGGTCACATGAAGCACACTGATATAGCCCTTACATGCAAATCTCCTGTGAAGATTTTCATCAATGGCTTCCTAGTGCAGCCCCCGCTACAGCCTCCCGCTGCTGCCTTGGTTATGACCTCCATAGTGGTCGTTGGCTGCAACCTCAGCCCTAAGATTGTCGCTTCCTTCCCCTTTTCACTCACAAGGCTTGCTTATGTATCCACAAAACCCCCACATATTTAGGCTATTATATAAGATCAAACCAAAGCCTATCTTTCCCTAAATATACCTTATGACACAAGGGACAAGTCCCTTGATGTTGGAGTCTGCCTTGGGCGCATGAGGCGCACCTAGGCATCCCAAGCTCAAACCACGGGTGCCATAGTGTACCGTAGCACTTGGCTCTTGAATCACATACCCCATAGCATGCTATGGAGCTTAGCACTCTGGTCCAGGGGTTGTAGAGCCCGCAGGGGCATGCAAGAGCACCCAAATTTCCCATGACTTGTTCTTGAACACTCCGGAACCTCCTGAAAACCCACTAGAACTTTATGCTTTGCCTAAAAACCTTCTAAAACACCACTATAACTCCATTGGAATCTTCTATGTTAATCCAATCATGCTCCACATCCAACAACCCTCCCTCGCCAGCCACGTCATCGGTGGACCCCATGTCGAGCAGCATAGTCAGCTTATTATATATGTGATGTTTTATATTTTTATACCAAATTCCAACTACAATCCTCGGTAGGTAAACCTCAATCCCGGATCCTCGTTGACTTGAGATTGGGGGATGTCACAGTTGGCATCAGAGTTGGTGTAACAATGTAACGACCTAAGTCATTACTAGAACAATTAGGACTAAATCCGACTAAAAAATTAGGATCATGAGTGACTTTAAAATTAAGGCAAACTAAAAATATTATTGAATAGAGTATTTTTTTATGATTGTAATGCATAAGCTTAAGAGCAATCCGAATAACGGATACTCATGACTTAATTTTTGAATTATTTAAATTTTAAAAATTGGAAAAATTAATACAATTTCAAATTCAATAATTTTAGTGCCATTAGATTAAAAATATTATAAAAATACTACATAAAAAGTTTTGTTGAATTTGGAGCTCCAGATTTATCGTAATTAATTTGTGAAATTTTTATCTTCAGAAATTAATATAAATAAAATATTGCTCCAAATCGAAAAATTTTGGCGCGAGTTGTTTGTCTCATCACATCCATGTCAAATTTCATTGTTTTCTTGGAAATATTGGAGAAGCGAGAAAAAAGAGAGAGAAAGAGGAGAGAAAAGGAAGAAGAGAAAGCAAATTTGTATACTTAAAGCATTTAAGAAGAAGAGAATCTAAAATTTTCACTTTGGTATAATGGAGGAGAGAGAAAAAATATTTTATAAATACCCATCCCCCTCCCCTTATTCTCTCATTCTCCTCCACTCCCCACTCCTCCCCCATTCCCCTCCCACCTCATATTCTCCCTCAACTTCTCCCTCTTCTTCCTCGGCCACCACTAGTTTCTCCTACTGACATCCAATAAAGCTTCATCAATACTAAGATAGAGTAAGAAATGAAAAAAATTTATATTATTTTTATTTTTTCTTCTTTTATTAATAATAATAATGTTATTATTATTATATATATATATATATATATATATATTTCTTAATTTCAAATTTTCTTCATTTCAAATTTTTTTCTCTATATTTATATATATATTTAATTTCTGTAATTTTCATTTTAGTCATTTTTTAAGTTATTTTTCTTTTATTTAATATATATATATATATTATTTATAATAATAAAAATTATTATTTTTAATATACAAATAAATAAATAATATAATATTAATATTAATATTTTTACTAAAATAAAATGAAAGATATTATTCTTTTCTTTTAATTATTTCATTTGCAATTTTTGTATCTCTATTAAGATTTTATCCACTTTAATATATTTATATGAGATTTTGTGCTCAGAGCTTGAGATAAATAATCATAAATCAGTATCATTGGTTCATTCAGGTCGATCTCAGGTATGTACAAATAATATGTTAGGTACTGACAGACTAATATCTAGAGAAATAAATAGACTATACTGCCTTTGAGGGGGAATGTGTGGTTAGTCAGGAACCCACATCTCAGATAGTTAGATAAACTTTGTCCATCGTAACAAATATTATATATTGCTGTATTTTTTTTAGAATGAGCACATATCTTAAATATGTATATTACATTTATAATCATGAAAATTTTACAAGCATATCATACTTAAATATTGTATATTATGTTATTTGTATATGCTTCTCTTATAGAATCATACTGCTTAAATATTATATACAAATTTTGATATCATACAAATCTTATTTAAACCTCTATATTTAATTGAATATTTTCTTTTCTTTTCTTTTTCTTAGTTCACCCTATTATATATATATATATATATATATATATATATATATATATATATATATATATATATATATATAGTAGATCAGGAGAAATTTCTGGATCAAGTCGTTGAGGATGAAACAATTTAATACAAACTTAGATGCTTATTTTTCTTAAAATTTTTTATTTTTGTTTAGTGTGTAATAGATTTTGTAAAATATTTATTATCTATGTTACGAATATATTTCTTTTATTATTTTAGTATTTATGAATGTTATAATGAATGTGGAAGTGTATTTTATATGCATCTAAATACACTATTATACTAAATTCCGATATAATTATGGAAGTGAGCACTTGTGATGATCCCAATATTGAGTAATAACTAAACTCAATATTGATACATCACCACAACACCTAATATTGGATTAAAAGGAAGCTAACCAAAATCATTAGATACTATGTTTGGCCAAAGATTTTGAAGATGGTCTTAAGTTAAGATGGGAGAAATTTTGTAAAACTATACATGATAATACACTATGATATGTATGTATAAGTCAATTAATTATTATATTCTTTCCAAATAATTCTTAAAAATTTTAACACGACATCTACTATATTTGATAAAAAAAAACACCTATAACATCAACATATAAGTCATCCATTCAATTGGAAGATTAATTAAAAGGATAAACAACCTAAAACTAATATAAAGTCAATCTATTACATAGGATTATTTATTTTTAATTCTAATAATTTTATGTGAGAAAAACATATGAAGTATTTTTCTATCATAGGATACAGACATCCTACATCATTTACAAAATTTAAAAATAAGAAATTAACAGTTAAATTCCAGATAAATATGCAATTAAGTTCTAGATAGATATGCATTAAGTTCCAAATAGGCATGCACTAAGTTCTAAATAGGTATGCAACTATATTTTTATTTAAGTATCAATTCATCTAAACTAAGCATTTAAGTAAGTGCTAAGCACAATATAAGAATAATAATAAAGACAAACAATTAAATTTAATTATTATAAGCCATATTAAATAATAAGAAAGTAAGGAATAAACCTCTCTCTCACATTTAATGTAAAGCAAGTAATTAAATTATTAAGCAGAAGCAAATAATTTTTTTTAAGCGTTTGGTCCAGTTCCACTAGCCTCCAAGTGCACCTGATTTATCATATTTTGGCATTTAAATATAATAGAGCAAAGCTAGTAAAAAGAAAATATAGTTAAACTAAATAATCTAAGTATATTTTAAGATTTGACTAAACATTTAATTAATTTATTCTAGATATCACAAATAGTTACAATCTAAGCATAAGCAATAGTGCAAAAATGAAAGCATATAAGTATAAAAAAGAAAGTAAGAAAAAGTAAGTAAGACTAAGAAAAAGTAAAGTGAGTAAGAATACTCACTCAATTAGACATTCTAGTTTACAAGTAAAATAAGAGTAAAAGCATCCTAGATAGACTAGAAAAGTACTAAAATGCATATAAAAGTAAATGAAATAAAGCATGTATATGTTCAATGAACTTATGCTAAGTAGAAAAAGAAGACAGTGAAGCATTTAAATATAATTATAATAATATTCACTACAATCTAATGAACTATAAACAAGTAAAGTACAGTACTAAAAATATGGAAAATATAAAGTATAATAAATAAAGAAAGATCTTAGCCTCTTGGTCTAATATACACATAGCTTAGGACTATGTAAAGTAATATAGTTAAAAAGTTATGATGAGTCTTCACAATCAGTAAGATTATAACAGATCTCATAATTTATTTAATTAAAGTTATCTTATGAAAATATTCATTCTGCAGTGACTTATAGAATAAAGCGAGAAGTTAAGCACATTTTCCTAACCGATAAAGGAATTTCAAATATAATAATCACTCATATTCACCCTCTAAGAATATGAGGTCTCCTTATTTCTTCTATTTAGCCTGTTCTTGGCTACTTCAATTATCAACCCCTACAGTTTTAATATGAAAGTGTTATTCATGCACAATATCTTATATGAATGATTCATATGAATAAGGCTCAAAGCTAAGCAAGTACTAAAAAAAAATTAATAATTGCAACTATGTGATATCCAGAGTTATCTAATTTTAATGATCTCCTTAATGATTGGAGCTAATAAAGCTCCCAATTAATTTTGAGATATTGATCTCAAGTTAATTATAAGTAAGTTAAGGTTTTACACATTAAAATCATCTAACTAGGTTGAATTAGAAAGATCTAATCAAATTGACAACTAATCTAGCTAGGTTAAAGGAATAGGAAAGGTTTAAAGGAAAAAAAAAAGAAGGATCTGAAATTAAAACTCTATATTTTCTATAACTTGAAGGCTAAGGAAAATCAATATGATTCCTAAGCTATTCTAATAAATTTAGGACTCCTAACATAAGTCTTTAAAGGACTTAAGAACTAAGGTGGAGTGAACTAAGCTCTAACATAAATAATTAGAATTATGACTAAAAAGATTATAACTTACACTAAACAAGCATTAATGTTAAATACACTTAATGGGTATAACATCTAGTTCTAAAGGATCACCTATAATTTAAGGTATAATTAATCCTATAGGCTATATCCTAAAGTTGAAAGATGAATCAAGCAAAATTGCTAAAGATTTATTCAATTAAATTATGAGAACTAAGCTCAAAATAATCATATCATGGAAAATTGACATGGAAGGAAAATGGTGAAGCAAGTTTGCTATCTTAGGGTTTTAAACATCTATAGCATGAAATTAAGAAACTATAAAAGTATTTAAGTAATACTAATTAAGGAGCCATAAATCTAAAATCACCGATTATTGTCCAAATGAAATGAAATTTATAAATATGAAATCCTTATTGTATAAGGAGAAGAATGACGCTAAGTAGGTCAAAATTGAACAATGTTGGGATTTTATGATTTTCGGAACTCCTAATTAGGTTAAAAAGTCATTAATAAAATTAGGATTTAAAACCTAAATTTGACTTCATATTAATGTTCATCACATTCTTGTGAGTGAAATGGATTATTGAAGTGTCCAAATTGGATACGAATTGACCAAGTTATGCCACAAATTAGATTTAGGATTTAATCTTAATTAATTAATTATCATAAAATAATGATTTAATAAAATAATTAGTGAAACTGAAATTAAATGGCATAATAAGGATTTACAAATTTTTATGATCAAAATGATATATTATATTAAATGATTCAGTTATGTAGTAAGCAAGTTATGGTTGAATGAAATTTTATTGTTTAATTCCAATATTATATTTAATCACATGTTAAATTAAATAAAGCATTTAACCTTTACCATTAATTTTTGGCACAGAAACCATAGAATTTAAATTCTACATTAAATTACTAATTAATATATGAATCTACATTCTTAATTTGAATTTTTCATTAAGAATTCAGATTAAATGGATTGGCATGGAAAACAATTCAAATACAAAAAATTAAAGAAAAACTATTGTTATAAATTTGCAAATTTCAAAAGAAATAAAATTCATATCAATTTAATTTCTTTATTTATTTTAATTTATTAATTCAAATTAATCATCTAATAATTACATTCTTTGAAATCGTTTACGATTTGTTTTCCACTTGCCATGGCACCCTATTATGGTGCTATTCGATTTACTTGAACCGGCAGTTCAAAAATCCGTTGTTTTCTCGATGGAGCGCCGAAATGGGGGGTTTCTAGGGCATCAAAATACACGTCGATAATCGCAACTTTACGATTCGATACCCACTTTGAATGAAAGTTCATTTCACAATCTCTAATTTGGATCAATTCTTCATGTTTAAAAAAAAAATCAATCCTTAGAGTTATAGAGGATATTCCCTAATAATAGTGTTTACTGGAACATACGAAACAATAAACACTTAAATGCTTCAGTGTTTGATCGAATGATAGAATAGCGATCTAATTTAAGATCGTTAAACAATAAATTTAAAAGTAAATATTTGTGAAGGAATTTATTTTCCATTTGATATGAATCGAAACATATGATATTTATAAATTTAAGGAGATTTGAATTGAAATCATTCGATCTAAAATCACAGTTAATCCACCTTAACTATTTGCATTTATAAGAAACAATCGAAACCATATTGAGTACATGAATAGTTGAGATAAAGAGCAGAAAATAGAAATATGACATACCACATTCATAATTAACTAAATACATCCCACATTATTCTTTTCAGATTTAATGAAATTTAGGAAATAAACATAAACTTGCTGTTATCACAATTCAAATGGAAATAGAATAAGGTAAAGGAGATTGACGTGCATGATAGCATCCATTACAAATCAAATTCCACAAATTGTGAATGCAAAGAAATTAGAAGTTAAACTCAATGAAAAGAAAAGACTAAGAACGAAATCAATTTAACATATTTAACAAGATTAAATTCTAATAAAATAAATTGAAGCTTTGAAATCTTAAACTAAGCAACAGAAATCATACGCACCTTGCAATAATTGCATATTAAATAATGTTTTGGATTGAATATGAGTAAACGTGATAATAAACGCATAAATGGGTTAACCTTAATCTACTCAATAGCTAATAATATTTCAGAGCACATTTGATTTCACATATAATCAATAATTGGTGAAAATAAAATAATTAAGAATATGCTGAAATTCAGATTAACCTTCACTTAGAAGAAAGGGATATTGCGATGGGAAAGTTAAATCAGATGGAGTACCTAATAGCATCGGAATAAGGTGAGGCAGAAGTAGGGAGTGCACTTGCACCTTTATTGCTTGCGATTCTTGCGGTTAAAGCACAGCTTGTGCTTCAGTCGACAACAGCTTCCTTCTCAAATCCTTAGCAGCTCCTTCAAGCACAAATGACAGTTAGCCGAGACATGGAGCATTGAGGAAAAGGCCTAAAGGTCGTGGAAGGGGGGCAGATGGCCGAGTACCATGGACTTACAAGCACAGGCCACGATCGCATGTATAATTACAGGGGCGTACAGAGCTCCTCCATCCACTGCTCAATTAGCTATGATTGCCTCGCTCAAGTAAGGATGGCACAGATTGTGCCTCACGATCACCAAGCACGGGCGAAATCTGGCAGTTGGATCCAAAGACCAATCCAACGGCTAGATCCTTATACACAACTGGCGCTTAATGAGGGAGGGAAGGCACGCACGAAGAATTGGTTGAAGAAGAGGCGGAAGATTAGGGTTTATGATAAGGTAAGATTTAAATAAATAATAATGTTAAATATATTAAATTTAATATAGATTTAATTAATTAAATTCAAATAATCAAACAGATTCTAAAAAGAAATCCCAAAAATTCACCCTTACCTAATTGAGTGGTGAGGAATTAAAAAATGCAAATGGATTTTTGATAGAAGATCAATTTAATTATCTTAATTTTTTGAGTATTTAAATATTATTAAAATAATCAGGAAAATTTGACGACTTCCAAACACTTCCAAAATATCATCCATAGCTATTTTGAGTATGGTGAGTCCAATGGCGAACCCCGTTTTTAATTTTGATGTCTAAATAAATTAGGCATTCTCAGAACTATCAGAAAATCAGGAAATATTAGAAATTACCAAACGATCTCTAATTCGCATGAAAATTGAAATGGAGGTTCCTAATTACTATTATAAGACTAATAAAAAAAGATTATAGTCAATTAGATCACTAATTGACAGGTAACAATACTAGGGTTGTTACAGCACCAAATGCTAAATTGACAATGCTAACCCAGCGATGGGTCACCATAGTTGGTATCTGTAACACCCCGTCCCGTCACCACACGCAATTGAGGTGTTTAAGAACAACTGGCGGCAGAATGATATGGGAAGGACTGCTGAACCTTCCCGAATATCTGCTGATTGAACTGCTGAATCTCAACCCCAAATGAGAGCGAGAACTAATAATTAAGATATGTGTAAAGTCCTTATCTTAAGTATTAGGTAAAATACTTATTTACATTAGATTATGAGTGGGTTAAAATAAAAATTCAATATACATGAGTGTTAGCATTTCATATATGATGATCACATCACAATACTAAGTATAAGTAGTAGTGAGTATAGAGTGTGGAAGATAAAAGCATTCATCCAGATCATTCAACATAGAAGCTAAGTAACAATATTCATTTCATAAAGGAAATATAGAGTACATCTAGAGTTAAGATTATTACAAACTAAATTGCTTAATATAAAAGACATAAATAGTTTCTCAGTCATGATAGAAATTAGTCTAATACAGTAATAGGACTAAATTGGCTATTGCTCCACAAACTTCTCATGGATCTCTTAGAAAGCCTCCTGAGCCTGCTCTTCAAACTGCTCTAGATCTATCAAATTGTCAGATCCTAAAAGTACCACACATTAGATAATAAGTCTAACACATTTAAAACTACTACAATCATATTTATCTAAAGTTTACTATTTAAGAAAATAACCAATATTATAGGAAAGTACTAAAATAATTGAAAAGTATGAAGCTAAATAAAACTGAAAATAAGGTAAAATAGTAGCTGAAAAACTAAATACTAAAAATAAAAAATAGTAAAGAAGTTGAAATTGAATGAAAGTTGAAATAAAACTATGCAGTATGTCATTGAATAAGCATCTGATTATGCCACTGATTTAGGCTATCATTATGCATTTGATGCCTCATGCACCCTAAGAAATTCTGATATTTATGATGCATACTGCATCCTGTAAGTTTACTCAAATTGATGCATGCCGTATCCCATAATTCATAATGCTTTTGATGCTTATGCTTATGCCATTCATGCCAAATACTTTCAAATAAATATAATTCTTAATTCATCAAAAATCAATAAATAAACCAAAGTAAGACATAAAACTGTACATCCTGATTGTCATAACAAGCACATTTTATTAAGACTACTATAATCAGAAATTTGATTATATATTATCTTAAACTAGATTTTCTCAACTTAACTAAAATCTTAAAATTTTTCTAAATTATCACATGATGGGAATGCATATACATATTTAGTATGTTCTCAAGGAAGGCAACTTTAAATATTTAGTTTGTTTATTTGCACTTATTAATATGTATAAGATAAGGGAACAATACCCTTTTATAGTTCATTCTCTCAAACTAAGTTATTTAGTACCCCACTTAATATATAAATAATGTATATCCTATAAAAGGTGACTTAGAATACTTAGTTTATTTAACTGTACTTATCAATGTGCACAAAGATAAGGGGACGAAACCCTTTTACAATTTATTCTCTTAAACTAAGATGTTCAATTTCCTAATTAACACATACTTGGAATTGAGATATTTTACCCTGAATTGAATTGCACTTATCGATGCACATAAGAATAAAGAGATGAAACCTCTTTACAATCTTTTTGGGACAAAATAACCAATTTCATACTCTATTGAATTAAATCAATTATATGGATATGTACTATAATTTCCACATTATAAACACTAAGGGTATCATTTCTAAGCTTAACTATTTTAAAATTCACAAAAATTTAGACTAATAAATCCATCTCTATTGTAGGTATTAAAAAATGAGGTTCTAAGGTGGTGACAAAGCAGTCACTTAATATAGGTATTCTACCACAATTAGATAGTTTCAAACTAATATCTCTTAGGTTAACTTACCACAAGGATATAGGTTAATTTTCTAATATTTAAAGGATTTATCTAAAGGTCTACCTCAAAATAAGATAATTAAGGTATTTTTTACCTCAAAGGTAGCTCTATTAGAGGTATAATATTTACTTAAACTTAAGACTATTTTTGTACTTTAAAGATCTAAAGTTGCTAATCATTACAATTAAATCATAAGCTAAATTCTAAATATTCAAGATAATGAGATCCCATGTAGGTTTAAATGTTTAATCATAAGATTCAGATGCAAAGATCAAGTATGCAAATCTTTCATATTCAAATTCAACCCAAAACTCTGATTATGGGGTAAAATCGTATAACTCATAAGAATTGATTGTTTGTAAATCAATCATGTTTTATTAAAATTAATTTATGACATATATCTTGTTTAAGAAGAAATCAAGAAGATCTAAGGTTTTGATTAAGATAATTAAATTATATTTATCATCATAATGCTTAATCTCCCACGATCACATGATAAATCAGTAATGTAAATTAGAAAATAAATAATAATATTCACTAATTATGAGCTAAATCAATTGATACTTAATTAACAAATTTTAAAATTTAGAATTTAAATCTAATTGAACAAATTAATCTCTAAGCATCTTCAATCATAATGTTCCACATTTCAAGCAACAAAATGAATATATTTAACATAGTTATCTTAGGTTCTAAGAAGCAATAATACATTAATTCAATAAAAAAAATTAGTTATAAGTGTAAGTTTGTCATACAAGCATATGTCTAAAAAGTCTAAACATCATAAGCATGAATTTCATATTTAAAAATCACCTTTATATTTACATAATGCATGATTTCATTATAACCAATTTTTATTTTAATATATTTTTACATTATTAGGGTTATGAAGTCATCAAAATACGAAAAATATGAAATTTGGACAAAACTTGGCAGTTATGCAGCGTTATGGTGCGCTGTAGCGCTCGCCTGGCCGAGAGCGAGGCGCTACGGCGCACTATGGCATGTTATTGCACTGCGGCGTGCGACAGCGCTTTCAGGCGCTACATTGAATTTTTGCACTGTAGCGCGCCGCAGCGCTTTCGAGCACAAGGACGTGCTACTTTACCAAATATTCGGAGGTGCGGGTGCTGCGGTGCACTGCAGCGCGCTCTCTGGTCGAAAGCTAGGCGCTACAACGCGCTGTAGCGCTCTACAATCATTTTACCTGGATAAAAATGGGACATATCTCTTTTTTCACCCAAATACAATCGATTTAGGATATCTCAAGAGCGATGCCATATACTAATGGAAAGGGTTTTCCATTATTACCAAAATAGACATGAAAATAATTATTCTAACATCGCAAACAATGATGCCATAGATGCTTATGCAAGTTTCTTATTGCACAGCACAATTCATTTTCTCTTTAAAATGGAATCTGATTGAGCTCTATTGAACTCGATTGCTCAAATGCAAGTTATAGAGGAAAAATATTAAGCATGCTCACGAAATGAAGTAGCCATTAGATCAATCCAATGAGGAAAAGGAAAGGTACAAGGAAGGATATAAGAAGAGTACCTTGACTTGCAAATGGAGGTATTGTTATTTTCTTCAAGGCTTGAGGGATGAAGCTTTAGCTTCCAACAAAAATGGAGATGAGGGCTGAGGGTTCTTCAAGATCTTGGGAGCTTCTTCCTTAAGTAGCTGAGCAAATGGAGTGGGAGAAGGATTGAGGCTCCAAACTTAAAGGAGAAGGAGATATGGGTTGGGAGAGGGAGATGGCAGGGTACTCCATGGCCTGCGCATGGAGACCATGCTGTGCACGCAGCATTGCGTGAGGGAGGCAGCTCGTACATGAGAAAGGAGGAAGAGGGAGCGGGGTCTAGTGCAGAGGGAAAATAAATGATTTTTAAAATTAAATTAATTTAATTTATTATTATTTTCTATTTTAAATTAATGAATTAAAATCAAATCGATAGACGAGCTCCAAGAAAATACCATAAATTCTTTTTGAGGGTGAGGAACTCAACGATGAAATCGTATTTTAATTTGGAGATCAATTTAATTATTCTAAGTTTCGGGATATTTAAATACATTAAAATATTGGAAAAAATCCGACAACTTATAAACACTTCCAAAATATCATTCTTAGCTAATTTGGGGGTGACGAGCACAATGACGAAGTTAGAGTTCAATTTCAAGGTGAAATTAAATATCTCAATTTTTAATTAATTAAATATTATTAAAATAATCTAAATATTCAATTGAGCTTTGAATCGCTCCAAATCCTTAGGGTTTGGTTCTAATGACCAATGAACCTAATAAAATGATAATTTGAATGCAATTAAGCTAAAATTAGGCTAAGTAATCACATAGAGCTATAGTATTAGAGCAGGATTGGGAGAAAATTAGTATAAAAGTGTAAATAAAAAAAACATAAAAAGTAAGAAATTATAAATTCTATATAAATCAAAGAGAGAATGAAAGAATAGATATCAGACTAAGTCAAAATAATTTACTTTTTTTTTTATTATTTCTAGTTAACAGTAATGCTTTAATTTTATCTAGTATTTGATAATAATACTTACGTAGTTATACTCCAATAAAAAAGTATAATAATAAAAATCTTATTTTCAGATGGATCTAGAAGTGAAAGACCGAGAGAGGTATTCACAGTTTTCTTAGTTTAGCTGGATATTATTGAAAATTTGTTAAGAGATTTTTACAAATAGCTGTACCTTTAATCAAATTAATGTAAAAAATAGTTCCATTTATTTAAAGTCAATATTATGATGAATCTTTTCAACCATTAAAATAGGCATTAACAATTGCCCTGGTACTAACCCTACCACAAGATATAATAAATTATCAAGTTTATACTAACACATCCATAGTAGGGCTTGGATGTGTTCTCATGCAAGAGAAGAAGATAGTAACATATGTATCTAGGAAATTAAAAATTCATGAAGGAACTACCCAGTGCATGACTTAGAACTAGATGCAGTAGTGTTTATCTTAAAAATATAGAGGCATTACCTATATGAAGTGAGATGTGAAATTTTTACTGATCACAAAAGTTTAAAATATATTTTCACTCAGAAAGAGTTGAACTGTCAATGAAGGCGGGGTTAGAATTGATTAGCGACTACGACTTAGATATACAATATAATCTTGGTAAAGCTAATGTCATAGCTAACGCCTTCAATAGAAAAATTGACTTAAATGCTATAATGGCAAGTCCATTAATGAAAGAATTCAAAAAATTAGGCATAAAATCCATTAATGAAAAATAGTTAAATAATTTATTTGAAAATAATACTACAGAGTCTTCATTCATGCAATGCATAATAATTTCCTAAGAGAATGATAATGGATATCCTAAGCTAAAATCAAATATTGAAAATAGTCATATAACAGACTTAGACATGCAAAAATGAATTTATATTTATCATAGAAAAAGGATTTGGACTCCAAATAATTCATACATTTGGAATCAATTTCTAATTGAACCTCACAACTCAGTGTACAAAATTCACCTTGAAAATAATAAAATGTATAGAAATTTGAAAGAATCCTTTTGGTGGCCTGGACTAAAGAGAGACATAATTGAATACATCACTAAATGTCATGTTTGTAGTTTAGTAAAAACAAAACATCAAAGGCCAGGTGGACTATTACATCTATTAGATATCCTTGAGTAGAAATGGTCAGATATTTCTATGGATTTTGTGATGGGATTGCCTAGAAGTCATATTGGAGTAAATGCGATTTGGGTAATTATAGATCATTTAAGAAATTCAGCACACTTCCTTTTGATTAAACAAATAAATTCGATAGAAAATTAGCCAAGTTATATATTAACGAAATAGTTAAGCTTTCATGAAATCCCAAAAATTATTGTCTCAGATTGCGATGACAGATTGCAATGACAGATTTATCTCTCATTTTTGGAAGGCAGGTACATCAAGATTTGGGGACAGTATTGGCTATGAATACAATATTTCACCCTCAAATAGCTAGTTAGACCGAGATGATAAATTAAGTACTTGAAGATCTTCTTTGATTAAGCATATTAGACTTCAGGCAGTAGTTGGGAAGATTACCTTCAATTAATGGAGTTTGCATACAGCAACACTATCAGTCCTGCTTTAGAATAACCCCATATGAAACTCTGTATGAAAGAAAGTGTAGCATGCCATTGGCCTGAATTGAATTAGGAACTATTTTGTTATACGGATCTGATATAATTGATGAGACTAATAAAAAATTCATCTAATAAAAAGCAGGATTGCTACAACTCAAAATCAAAAAAGAAAATTCATTATGCTAAATATCGAATGCTAGAATTTCAAATTAGAGATATAACATATCTAAAAGTGAGCCCAATAAAAGGCATATATCGATTTGGCAGTCACTAGTAAGTTAAGATCGGGATACGTCGGACCATTTGAAGTATTAGACAAAGTTGGGAATTTTGCATACAAGTTAAAACTTCAAGAAGATCTGGTAACAGCACACAATGTATTCCATGTATCTTCACTTCGTGAATATTTACAAAATCTATCCCATCAACAATCTATACCTTCTGTTAAAATTCAACCATACTTATTATTTATGGAAGAGCTTATTAGAATTATAGGCCAGGACAATCATCAACTAAGAAATTAAAGCATACTCATGATAAAGATTCAGTGGCAAAACATAGTGCTAAAGAAGCTACTTGGGAAAGGGAAGATATTATGTGGAAAAAGTATCCTAAATTTTTTAAGAGCCAATGTAAATTCAATCTCTTTATTTTTTTTTCTTTTAAACTTTAATATATAATGTAATGTCGAGGACGACATCATTTTTAAGTAGGGTTACTAAGATAATTAGGACTAAACCTAATGCAAAAGTCAGGATCCGGAGTGACTTCTAAATTATAAGAACTCAAAATGCACTTACAATAATTGATGAACAAATGGCTTATTCATCCAAGTATATCCCCATGGGTGCACCAATGTTATTTGTAAGAAAAAGTTTGACACCTTAAGAATGTGCATATACTATAAAGAATTGAACAAAGTAGCTGTAATAACAAATATTCATTTTCACGTATAAACAACACATTTGATCAATTATTAGAAGATGTATTATTCTCTAAAATTGATCTTCAATCAGAATATCATCATCTAAGAGTAAATGAAGAGAACATACCAAAAACAACATTTTAGATAAGATACAGACATTTTGGGTTTTTAGTTATAGTATTTGGTCTCACAAATGTCCTATCATTCATGGACCTAATGCAAAGAATCATGCAACCATTCTCAGATAAATTTGTAATCATATTTATTGACGATATACTAATATATCCAAAAAATGATAAAAACCATGAGCAACATTTGCAGACAGTATTATCGTTATTGAGATAACATCAATTATATGTCAAATTTCCAAAATATGAATTTTGGATAAATTTAATTACCTTTCTGAGGTACATAGTAAGTGTCAATAATATTCAAGTTGATCCTATAAAGATAAGTGAAATTTAAGAATGGCCTCAACTAATAATTGTAATAGAAATAAGAAGTTTTCTTGGACTTGCTGGATATTATAGAAGATTTGTTCAAGGATTTTCAAAAATGATAGTTCCACTAACACAGCTTACACAAAAGATAGTGCCATTTGTATGGAGCCCAGAATATGAAGAACTATTTCAAAAATGAAAAGATGCTCTAATAACTATACCAATCTTAATAGTCTCATAAAGAAGGAATTGATTATCAAATTTATATAGATGCATCTGAAAGTGGATTAGAAAATGTATTAATGTAAAATAAAAATGCTATCATGTATGCATATCAACAGTTAAAAATTCATGAAAAAATAATCCTGTTCATGATTTAGAGTTAGTAGCTATAGTTTTCGCTTTAAAATTTTGGAGGCACTACATCTACGGAGTAAAATGTGAGATTTATATTGATTACAAGACTCTAAAGTATATTTTTACTTAAAAAGAGCTTAATTTCAGACGAAGATGATGGTTGGAATTAATAACAGATTATGAGCTTGCCATTCAATATCATTCAAGGAAAGCAAATGTAGTCGTAGATGCCTGATCAAGAAATATGCAGGGATTCTCCACACAATGATAATAATAGAAGAACTTTGTAGAATGGGTGCAGATATAATCTTTACATCATAATTGATTACTATACTCGACAAAGAGCCAACTAAACCTATCATAGAGAAACAAATCAAAATTGCTCAACATACTGATGTTGATTATTCTAAATTAAAACAAGATATTGAGAATGGTCTCAAAAAGGATATACATTTGAAAGATGCTTATATTAATTATGGGAAGAGAATATGAATTCATAACAACCCTGAATTACATAATCAAATAATAACTGAAGTTCATCATTCAGGATGCATGATACATCTATGAAACATAATGATGTATAGAGATTTAAAGAAAAATATTATGGTGTCCAGGATTGAAGAAAAATTTTGGAGAATTTGTAATTCATTGCCATGTATGCAACCTTGTAAAAGCAGGGCATCAAAAGCCTAAAAGAATTCTACAATCATTTTAAATTCTAGAATTGAAGTGGATAAATATTTTCATGAATTTTATAGTTAGATTTTCTCGAAGTAAATTTAGAGTTGATACAATTTGAGTTATAATAGACAGACTAACAAAATCAGCATATTTTATTCCAATCAAGAAGATGAATAATGTCAAGAAATTTACAAGGATATACATAAAAGAAGTCGTCATATTATACGGTATCCCATCAACAATAGTATCTGATAGAGATTGTTGATTCACATCACACTTCTAGAAATTAGCACATAAAAATTTGAGAACTAATCTATCAATGAGTACAACATTATATCCTCAAACTAATGCAAGATAGAACAAGTAAATTAAATATTGGAAGATCATTAATATTTTATATACAATTAATATAATTTACAAATAATAATAGCCATTAAGAAAGTATTCGGATGAATCTATATAAACATTATATGAAAGAAAATGTAATATACTTCTGTCTTGGTTAAAGGATAGTGATACTCAAATATATGGGTCATATTTGATATAATATACAAAACAAAAGTTCTATTAATACCAAAAGATCAAAGCCGCATAAGATCGCAAAGAAAGTATTATTATCCTAAACAAAGGGCAATCAAATTTCAGATAGGGTATTTTGTCTACTTAAAAGTAAGTCCAATTAAGGGAATTATCATTTTGAAGTATAAGAAAAATTAAGTCCCAGATACAATAGGATTTTCTTACTAGTTAAAATTGGAAGTTTGTCATACTAGTTAAAATTACAATAGGATTTTCTTACAATTCATAATATCTTCCACATATCATTTCTTTGAAAATGCTTAGCAAATCCAACACATTTATATATATTAGAGAAATGTATTCAACCATATTTATCAAATATTAAAATGCTTGTCAAAATATCAGCAAAAGGCATCCGCCAACTTCACAATAAATCAATTTCATGGTAAAGATACAATGGAATAATCAAAGTTCAAATGAAGCCAATTAAGAAAAAAAAAATGATATGCTGATAAAATTTTAAAGCACTTCAAAGTAACCAAATAATCACCTGTTCAAAATACCAATGATGTTGAGAATGACATCCATTTTTGGTGGGGGAGTTTATAATAATCCAAATCCTTACAAAGACAATTAAGGCTAAACTTGACTCAATTAAGCCAAAATTAAGATTTTGGCTAATTCAAAATTAGGTCAAACAAAATATACCATTTAAAAAAGAATATATTTTTATGATCATCATATTCAAGTTTGAGAGTAATTTGAATAATAGAAAACAAAATTAATTTTTGAAAATTTTAATTTCTAAAAATAAGAAAAACATAAGTCAAAATAAATAAAACATAGTACTCTTATATTATGAATAATAAAAGAATGCTAAATTTAAAGTTTCGTCAAAACTTGAGAATCAGATTGTTCGTAAATAATTTTTGAAGTTTTATATTTTAAAAATAAATTTAAAACAAATATAGCTCCAAATTAAAAAAAAATAGGGCGAGGATATTTGTCTCATTAAGATGTACCTTCCAATTAAATTTTGTTAAATTTGAAAATAAAATTGTGAAAATATACGAAAGATTTAAATTGCACTTTTTCTATTTAAAAGTTCCCTAAATATTTTCTCTCCCACCCCGACCATCTCCACGCATGCGCTAGAGCCCACAACAAATGCACCAGGCCCCCCACTCATGCCGCACGACCCTTTGTTTTGGGCAAGCCTACGCTCCCTCACCAGCTACGTTGCTGGCGTGCCCAACGATGAGTAGCCTGATCGACTTTCCCCCTTCCCTATATAAATATCACATAAACTCTCCCCATTTCTTAGGCCGACCGCCCCTTCTCCCCCTAACCTTGCCGACCTCCAGCAAGCCATCGCTCCCTCATTGATGTTAGTATATGACACCACGTCACTGGATTTTTGTGCTTCCTCATGCCTGAGGGTGTTAACATGGGGCTAGACACTTGGACAGCAGGTACTCAGATCTATATAATATACCTGACAACTTTTCCTACTAAAGTGGACTGGTGACTCTTGCATTAGAGCCTTGCACTTGGGACTACATATCACAAACTAAGTACAATTAAGCATTGTGTGGCTAGGCTGACAACATTTCAAGCAGATCCCCTGACTAATTAAACACACTTGTCCTTCTTTCCAAAGCTAGATCAGGGATGAAGAGCAATCAAAAATATAATTTTATTTGCAACAGTCCGAGTACATTTTGGTTTCTTCCACCATTGTTCCATTGAGATCAGATTTTGAAATTGGGCTGTGTCTGTCATTCCTCTTGCTAGAGTCCAGATTCTCCTGGATGACTTGCAAGTATAGATCCACATGTCTAGTTTTTTTGCCTAGCACAAAGAAGTCTTCAATCTTGAGATGCACTAAGTTATGCCTAATAACATCCTTAAGACTATCAAGTGACTTCTCAGCTTTTCTACAATAGTAGGTATCAAATTCTTTACATATCTGCACGTGTAAAATTTTCTTCATCATAGGAGACAATTGTCTTTCATAATGAGCTTAAGGAACTTTCTATGCATCTCGCTTAGCAGCAGGCAACACATACCAACTTCTAAGGGCAGCACTGAACTCCTCCCAAGAAATGAAAGAGTATGAAACTTCTCCAATCTTCTCTTGTTATTGGCTAGGCCACAATCATTCAACTTCTTCATGCAACATGAAGGTAGCCACCTTCTTATCATTTGAGAACCTAAAGTAATTTCAGCAGCTTCTCAATCTTTTGTAGCCAATCTTCAACCAACATCAAATTTGTGGCACCAAAAAATGTGTCAGTCGTAAGTCTTGAAATAACATCAGATACTTGTCCACCATACCTAGTGTTGGCCTCATTGACCCTTGTTGGCTTCTTGAAAGACTGGAATCGAGGAAAGTCCAATACAATAAACTAATACCAAGTTGGCTGGGCCAGCCACATCATGGTCATCATTTGTGCAACACTTTGACATTGATAGTCACCAAGCCTCCATTCGCACAAGAGGTTTTCTAACTCGAACCTGAGGCATGGGCTTTTTTTATAAAAATCATTTCGATGTCACCAATAGAACTGAGAATTGGATAAATAGGACATAAGGGGCTTTGATTAATGAGATCATGATTAAGATTCATGCTAAGAAAAAGAATATGATTGATTAACCCCATCAGCTCTTCATTAAAATAATTTAATTAAACCTTGACTCTGATACCACTATTGTTACCACTTGGCTCAATAAACATCGGGATGCGAGTTGGATGGAGAAAACATAAACTTAACAGTAGAACATTTAGAGGCAAATCAAACTAAAACATCATCCAAACAATATGAAGATCCAACTAAAAATTCAAAAGCATTTAAATTTCATTACTTTCAATGAGTCATTCAAATCATATCAAAAGAGTACATGAGGACAAAGAAAATATTGAATGAAAGAAACTAAAACTAAAAGTCCAAACCCAGCAACGTGTAGATCAAGTCAGATATATGTTAGCCATCTAATCTTAACCTTAAAAATGTTAAATAAAGATACTTAAAGTAAATATTTATAAGTTTTATTTAAAAATAAACAAAGAGAAAACAATATATGCATGCAACTATGATTACAGTGCAAATACACTAAAAATGTATACAAGTTAAAGGACACAATAAACAATCCAAAAGAGAACATATCAAAAACAAATAGTTTTTGTCAACACAAATTTAGTTCTTGTTACATATATATTCTTTTCTATTTAACTTTTGTCATAACATGGATAAAAATACCCCATAGTGCTGTTGAACGACCCACTATCTTACAGGCCCACGGTGAGGCCTTTCTAAAATGAGGTCTATACCTCAGGAAAATTTCATCGTGAAAGTAATGAACATGGATTTCTACTGCACATACTTTATAAAATATGTGCTGCACCATAATTTGGGCATCCATATTTTAACATATTCATAACTTGGTTATTTCAAAAATTCATTTTTACGAGCATAATAACTTAATTTGAATATCTGGAGGCCTGAAACGCTGATCTAGCAAACAGTCTCTCCATGAGAATCAACCAGTATAGTTCGGTTTTTAAACCCCTAATTTTTACAAATGCTCCTTTAGAAAATGCATGGGCGAAGTTTCTATCCACTAGAACTTACATTATTAGTTCATCTTGAGCACAACAAAATATAATTAAGTAAAAACCAAACGAAAATTTACGTGCACACTAAAATAGTAAAATTGATGTCCCTTCATTCATTTAAAAAGGGAATTATTAGCTGCAGGTCTTGCTCTTGGCCACAGCCTTTACATATAATTCTTCATATTGCCGGGCGGAAGACTCCCAGCTGAAATCCATTCTCATGATCTTCTGAACAAGCTTCTGCCAATTCTCTGGGCTTCTCTTGTAGTAATTGAATGCCCGTTCCATGGCATTGTTTAGGTCCTAAACCAATAAATGGCATACCATGTTTAATACTCCATTATTATTATAAAATCTCTAAATATAACTCTTATCAATAATAATTTAATTTTTACAATCCATTTTTCAATTCTAAAATTTTAAATAAAAATATCTGCTATGATGCCTTAGTGCCAGCCCAAAAACCCATCAACGAAGAGTTCGGGGGCAAGAACATAACTTTTAATTTTTGTGTTTTTCTCATAAATCATACACTTGGGACTCTAGATTAAGAACGAAATCATTCTCCATAAAAAAATATTCCTGCGTTTTGCTAAGATAATTAGCAAAGGATTGAAACCATCTCACCTGCTCAGTAGGTGTGGGAAATGTAAATCCATTCCGATATTGTACTGGAATAGTATCATCGTCCACATCAAAAACGCTGGAAAAACAACCATTTTTTACCAAAATAATAAAAAATAAACAAGCACTGGGAAAAAGAAGCATACAAAAATTTCAAAAGGTTTTGGAAAATAGATGGGTTTGATATGCCGACCTATCATTAAGCCCGCCGGTTCTTCTCACAATGGGTACGGAACCATATCTCATGCCCATCATCTGCACCATTATATCGAACAAACAAGATCATAATTACATTGAGTTGAGTATTATCTTTTAAATGCAATGTTTCTTAAGAGATTTAATACGCTATGTAGAATTTTATACGTAAGCATAAGTTTATAAATTCTAAACACTTCTTTAGTTTCATAATTAAAAACTAGAAGCCTGGCAGCAAGAATACAAAGATGATGCCATAGATAACTTATATTTATAATGAAAACAGTCTCTCATCATCAAAAGATATTCTCTTTGAATATACTCTATCGTCATATATAACTACTCTCAATATTTATAGCGACATTAATCTCATAACATTCAGTGTAATTATAAGCTCATCGTCAAAGATATTCTCTTTGAATATGCTCTGATTCAAAGCCATATTTACTTAAATCAACATGTCTTTTTTCTTTGCATGCATCAACTGGAAAATATTCAAAAAAAAAAAAGGAGGAATAAATTCAAGGAAACTGATTGCTAGAGATACAAAGAGAAAGATGAGAAGAAAATATCAGCTACCTGAGTAAGCCCGCAGGGTTCGAAGAGTGAGGGGACAACAAACATGTCAGAAGCTGCATAAATCATGTGCGAAAGAGCATCATCGTATTTCAACACCAACCGAACACCAGGATGGTTCTTGAATTGGCTAGCTATGCCCTCAAACTCCCTCTGCAAATAATATTAACAGTTATTTTCAGAAGACTACAGGAACTAGCATGGAATTACACATCTCCAAGAAAATATAAGTGCAGAGATCTTATTTTATACAGGCCATGTATAGCTTTCATTATTGTTTGTCATGTAACATCCCATTTTGTAAGAATTGAACTTCAGTGTGCTATGATTTGATTCTGCTTGAGAATTAGGAACACTTGGCTGCAGTTGGCGCAACCAACAGCACATTGTTGTGTGATCACGAGCAATTGCACAATGATAGCTTTCCTGAGAGATTCACTCAGGGCTTTGCCTATAATTTTGCACTGAGAACTAATAGTAGTGTGATATACTAAAGCCTCATTATTGTCTGTCACCTTCTTCCTCCACAAACCTAGAAGCTTCCCTTTTCCCTCACATCCCTAGCCTCCACCTTTTCTACTCTGCTCGCTCATTTGTGAAGGAAATTATTAAGAACTGGTGGTGTGTGGTGAGCTTTGCTTAAAAATAATGAGATTTGACCTTTCGAGCTTTGAGTGTGAAGTTGCAGGAGAAATTTTGATGGGTATTTGAGGTTGGATTGAAGTGAAACTTTGGGTGGATATAGAACAAGTAAAGAAGAGCACAATATATAGAAAAATAAAGATAAATACTAAGATCACGCATACGTTAGCCCAACATGCACACTCTGTTCCTCACTGATTATGCGCATCGGCAAGAAGAGTTTCCACCAAAGGAAAAGCTAAATTTGTGTAGAATAGCTTATCAAGAATTCATTTAGTTCTTATTATTCAATGCCTTGATTCAAGAGGATAAAAGCTTTATTTTATAACAAAATATGATCTACCAAATTACCATAAAAATCCTAAGCATACCCCCTTTTTAACCTAAAAGGTTAACCTTGCCCACTCATATGTCACATGATATATTTATCACATGCTATTGATAAAATATATGACTAAATAAAATACACTATAAAATACAACATGAAAATAAAATATAAAAAAATAAGAATCAACATATCCTCAGGTCTTCAGGCTCCTAGCAAAGACACTTGCCACTACTCTGTTATCGTTCAGTGGTTATGTTGCATCAATTCACCCTGCAAGAGGAACTCATCTTTGCGAAGTTTAAATCTAGGTAATCATCAAGCAAGTCAAAATATATATTCAAGATCCCTTGTTTGTTCACTCATGTATTTGCTGTAGGAGGCTTATTCTTCCACCTAATAAAAATTTTGTGCTCTTCAAATTTGCCAACATCAATCCATTAGTAAGAATACACTCAATCTCAAATACAAAAGGTTTAGAAATATCAGATAATAGACAACAATTATTTCCTACAATAGGGATAGTCCCTACATACTTAGAAGGAAGATTAGTAGATAATGTAATTAAACCATCAATATTTAATACAAGACTAATTAACGTAAATCCAAAAGATAAGCATTGGGTTCAATTTTTCTAATGAGCTTGAAAGGTCCAATAGTTCTCGTGTGTTCCTTAAATTTTGTGGCAGCATACCTTTTAAGACGATTGTGGACGAGCACAAAATCTCTTACCTTAAGCTCCCTCTCAAATCTAGTTATATTTATTTTATTAACATATTTTTAATTTGTTTGCTCAATTTATGCTTTAAATTCAGCATGCGAGTTGTGAAAACTTTTTACAAAAGCAATGATAGCATGATAATAATGGTGTGGGGTAACTCTATTAGATCCATGGGCTTCTTGAGGTTAAAACCATACACAATCTCAAATGGTGTTCTCTAGATAGTACGAGAGACAATGCTACTATAAGTGAACTCTGTAGAATGTCCCAATTTCCTATGTAATAAATAATGTCTTCAATGCTTAAGAGGCTAAACAATAACATAAACTCTATATCATAAGTGAAGTACCTCTGCTTGCTCAACATTCACTAAAATATGAGACAAAAATGACTATATTGTGTCAATATACCTCCTATGCCCACTCCTAATGCATCACACGACACCTTATAAACTTTTCCAAAATTAGGTAATCTAAGAATAGGAGCTGATGTCATAAGACTCTTAATTTGATTAAAAGACTTCTCTGCATTAGGAGGCTATACAAACTTCTTCAAGACGTCAACCTAAGAGTTATAATACTGCAAAAGTGTTGGACCATAAAAAATTCAAAGGATCATAAATTTAGGCCAATTTAGAGTCGATTGACTCTTGTGTGGGCCTAGCTTAATACCTAAAGCATAAACTATGAATCCTAGGAAGGTGCTTCTTGCTGTATAGAAGAGTTCTTTTTTTATTGATAAATAATTTTTTCTCATGCATTTTTTCTAAGACTAACAATAAGTGTTCTAAATGACGATAAAAATTAAGATATTGTCAAAATACACAACCAGAAATTTTCTAAAAAATGGTTCAAGGACAATATTTATCAACCTCATGAAAGTGCTAGGCACTTTGGAGAGGCCAAAAGGCATGACGAGCTACTCATAATCCATCAAGCATTTTAAAGGCTAACATCCACTCATATCCTAGTTGGATCATAATTTGATGATAGCCACTCTTAAGATCTATCTTAGAAAATAATTTAGAATCAGCAACAAATCAAGCATGTCATCTAAATGTTATATAAAAATTTATGCTCGATAGTGATCGACTATCAACAGACATTCTCTATGCACCATCTTTCTTGGGGGTCAATAAGGCAGAAACATCACATGGGCTCAAACTTCTGTCAAAAATACCTTATGTAATAATTCAATTGATAATGTGATAGATTAGGAAGTTGTGCTCCTGGGATAAGAACTATAGCATGTAGGGTATCCCTCAAGGGTGGCAACCCTTCAAATATTTCTTCTAATTCAATATCAAAAAGGTTTTTCAATAGTTTACTCACTCTAATTGAAATGGTCTTATTCTAAGAATAAAAGTCAGTTCCTTCACTTGTATGAGCCTCACATGTAAGAGATCAAAAAATTCTCTCAATTTTCTCAAGCCCACTAATTCAATTTGTGGAGAATGCGTAGGGCACTAAATAAAAAAAATATAATGGTCTAATGGTTGAGAAATGAAAGGTGCAATGATGATCAATTAAAGTTTATCTCCTTTCCTAGCTTAAGGCTATGTTTCTCACTCTCCGATAGATTATTTGTATAAATAAAAGAAATTGATCCAACAAAGGGTTTGGATGAAAATGGAACTGTACCAAATGAAGATGAGGTCTTGATGACAGGCTTGGTGGAATACAACTTTATAGTCTTATCTCTATTTTAAAAAGGTGTTGTCTTGACCATAATGAATCACACTCATATTATGCAACGGTCTACCTAACAAAATGTGAGCAATATATATCAGTAGCACATCATACCAAATATTATTTTCATAACCACCCTTTTTATTGGGACCAAGCATTTTTGGGTGAATGAAAGGGTTACTTGGTTGACTTAACTAACTTTAAAGGGATTTGGATGTAATTTTGGCACTAACTTGGCCTAGAAAGTGTACGAGTGAAAACCAAATTCATGACACTTCCACCATCAATAACTAACTTGCATCCAGCTCCATTGCAAGTCATTGACACACTTAAAATATTTACTCTTCTCCAATCTTCTTCTATAATAGTAGCAATCAGACATTTAACGACTCCTAAATGTGGATACTCACTGTCATTGATTTTTCTAATCAATTGCTCATCTCCATGATATGAGTCATACTCATCATACTCATTATCCTCAACATCCTCTTCTTCCACTATCACAGTGGACAAAATAGCTTTACTTGTATTTTAAATGACCTTTCTTCTTACAATTATAACAAACAACATTACTAAGGGTTCTTACACCTATAACAAAAAACATCACTAAGAGTTCTAGTAGGTGCCTTGGGTACCGATGTAGCATCTTCAAAATTTAGAAGTGTTTAAAGGCTTTGTTTAGAAATCAAAAAAGGAGTACATCATATACTTCATCTTCCATTATTTGAAGGTCACTTAAATCAACTTAGTGCCTTAAGTCCATCCTAAGACCTAACACAAATTTGTTGGTTAATTTCCAAGTAAAATCTTGGCAATTAGTTCGGGTCACAATAATGTAATAATTAATTAATTAATAGAATTAATTTATTATTATTTTATAAATATTTTAAATTAAGCAATGATCAATGAATTTTAATAACTTAATCACATATATATTAATACTTGAATTAATAATATTAATTAATTAATCATTTTATTAATTTTTAATTAATTAATAAATTAATTTAATATTAATTAAATTAGCTGAAAGAGAATTTTTTTTGTAGAATTTAAGCAGCAAAACAAGATGTTTCTAAGTAATGGGGAGTTTTTGACAAAATTTTGACAACATAACAACTAAAAAAAAAAGTAAGAAATTATAGTTTTCCCTAGGCACAAATTTAGATCAATGTGGGAGTCTTCTAATCCACTCAGCCAGTTACAAATACATTAGTACATGGAGTCTCTGAAATCTTCTTAATTTGATCAGCTACAAGGAGCATTGGTATGTTGGGTCTTCTCTTGTACCTGTACCTTATTCTTAGACTTGTACTTGCAACTATTTTTTAAATAGTTTTTTTTCTCTTCTTTACCTGTTTGTTGTGCTTGACTCCCGCTCGCTACTCCGAAGGTTGCTACTCGATCGCTCGATTGCTTGTATTCCATCATGGTGTGTTTTGAAAGGGAGAAGTGTTTGACCATTTATAGAAAAAGAGAGCCTGTAGTTAAACAAGATGGTTCAAGCGTTAGTTTTGAGCATAGGCAAGAGTTTGTGATGGTTCGCGCATTTAGAAATCATGGATAGTACCAGAAATGATCGCAAGAGTGATTATAGACAATCGTCAGAGTTATTTCGAGCGGTTGAGGAGGTTTCATTGAGATAATTTTGCATAATTGCAGAAGTTTTCTATGTCACCTTTAAATAATTGTAGTGTTTGCTTCTCTGCGTGCATTCAAGCCATCAGAAAGTATAAATCAAGGCCTCTATCCCCCATCACATAGACACATGAACTAAATGGAAATAAGAGAGCTCGTAACTTTTGCGGATGATCTGAGATGTTGCCAACAACGCAGAGACGCCAGTGAGACATCGAGGTGACGTCGCAACATATGCAAATAACGCACGAGAAACAAAGGTGTCATCGGCAGGTGGAGATGCAAGAGGCGTCGTCAATAATCAACTACAAGCGACGCCTTTTAGTTTCCAAGTTTAGTCTTTTAGACTTGCTAGATTTTATAATGCCCCTTTAACTCTGCTCTAAATTCTAGATGAATTAAGAAACATTCCTCGACCTTTTAGGTATGTGAGCTAATGCTAGTTCGGCCTTTAGGCTTGCTGAACAAGCATAGAAGTACATTACTGAGTTTAGTCATTTAGACTTATTAAACTCTGTATGATTCTAACTCAATCATTTAGATTTGTTGAATTAGTTATAAAAGCTTGGCCTTTTAAGATTTAAGAGTCATTATATGCTTAATCTTTAAACTGGCTAAGAGGATTATGATTCTTTGCAAAGTTTGATCATTTAGACTTACAAAAGTAGTAGTTTATATTGGCTTTTAGTCAATTAGACTTGGAGAACTTAGTTTGTTTAAGGTTTATAAATTCAAATATATATAGTGTCACTTGGGATTATTCAGAATTACAGTGCGCATAAGTTGATCTATATTACAATAGATATAAAGTTCTCTTTATTCAAGGAGATAAAATTGCCCACTGTATTACAAGGGTTATGGTATCATATTAAGATATTATCTCACTCTACCTTTTAAGCCATTTGAAAGGTAGGACTAGGTTTGATCACATTATTTGATTTGTGCAAAACCAATAATATATCACCTTAGCAATTGAATTTACAGGTTCTTTTCATTTTTTGGTTTATATAACTCAAATAAAAGTAAATGATAATTAAGTTTCATATTTTTTAAGTATTGATCATTTATATAGGAGGCGTGAACTTTAAACCTTCAACATTAATATGATGGTATACCCCTCCTTCATAAACTATTTTTATAATGAAAAGTCCTTCCTATTTTGTTACAAATTTACCTTTAATTAGTAGCCAAGCGATTATAGGCCTTCGTCGAAGTAGGGCTAAATCTCCATCCTTGAAGTTTCGGGGCGAACCATGTAATAATCATGTGCTCTGATCATCCTTGCCCTATAATTTTCAAGACTTTGTTGAGCCTGAAGCCTTGCCAGTTCTAATGCCTTGAGTTCTTCATGATGAATTCGTGCATTTTTTTCATCAGTAAGCTTGCATTGAAAGGCAATACGGGGTGATGGGAGTTCCACTTTGAGCGATAACATTGTTTATGTCCCAAATACCAACTAGTATGAGCTGACTTTGATTGTTGCTTTATAAGTAGTTCGAAATGACCAAAAAGCTTGTCAATTTTTCATGTCATTCTTTTTTAATTTTAGCAAGGACTTTCTTTAGCAATTTCACCAATGTTTTGTTGAAGGCTTTCACAAGTTCATTGCTATTTGATTGTAAACATCCAAGTCATTTTTCGGCACCCAACAAAACGGTCAATCATTGCATTCTAAATGCCATACCATTATCATATTTAATGTAATGAGGACCCCAAATTGGTATGCAATGTGATCCTGGAATAACTTCATCACATAATCAACTTTGACTTCTCTCAACGAGATAACCTCTGCCCATTTGGAAAAGTAGTCAGTAGCGACAAGAATAAATCGGTAACCCAAGGATGATGGAAGGCCTATTGGGCTAATCAAATATATTCCCCGTGTTTCAAAGGGCCATGTTACTACTGTAAGGTGTAGTGGATTTGAGGTTAGTTCTAGGCAAACCAATCTTTGAACTTTTTGAGCAAAATTTTTAATTCTTCAGTCATTTTTGGCTGGAGGAAAGCACTAATAAATGTTGACCTAGGCTCTTCATCTCTGCCCAAGTTATTTTCTTAAAGATTATCTTATGAAGCTTGACCACCATCTTCAAGTTTCTTCAAGATTTTGAAAGAAATAATTAGGCTTATGTTAATTTTGGCATGATCCATAATTTTGATTTTTAATGATTGCAAAGATGGAGCAAACTTAGTGCTTATGTTTCAAGAAATAAAAAGCTTAAATTCTAGCTCAAATGATTCAAATGCTTGCTTCAAAAAGATTTTTATTTTGTTTTATGTACTTATATTAAATATAATTATTAGTGTATGTTTTTATGTTATTCTCATTAAAGTTTAAGAGAATAACTTCTTAGAGAGCATGCTAATAACAACTTACTTTTTATTAAATAAATTCATGTGGTAAGAAGAGGTAGGCTTGATATACCATAAGTCGAGTCACAGATTGCCACATCACACGCCTAGGCACGTATTGCCTCACACCCAGCCATGTTTAGGCACCAAAAATATAGATCATGCTAAATTGACACCTCATCAAAACCTACAAATAAGGATCATTTGCTAGCGCTATTATAATTATCCCTAATAATCTCTACTCAATTTAAACGAATATTTAGGCATTAAAATCAAACATCACAATCAAAGAGCGCAAAGGGAATTGTATGGGTTTCTCCACGTACTTGGAAAAAGCAAAGGGGTGTCTTTATTCAAGTAGAATCCCAAAGGTGGTGACTATTAAAAAATAGACATAAGATCCCCAATTTTACTTTATTGCTTGTGTGCCTTGTTAGTTTTTTCTTAAGTTTGAATTGAAATATCTCTAATTAATTAAGAGTTATAAAGTTTCTCAAACTCAATTTTCTAAGTTAAAAATCCAATTCACTCTTTTTCTTGGGTAGTATCACTTTGGCCATAAAAGCCGACTACATTGAAACGAAGTGTGTTGTGGGCAAGTTACCAAATAATTACTACAAACCTAAACATTAATAGTAGCCATCAGGACATCCACACCATATGATCAGGAAGTCTACATCAAACAGCTAAAGACCCATTGCTCCTATATACATTCTTATGCTACCTCTATATATATGAGGAGAAACGCTGCATATAATTATAAGAAAACATCTTCTATTCTTTATTACTCTTCTTATCTCCTGCTCTCGATATTCTCTACATGGTATCAGAGCAAGGTCTCTCTTCCACCTCCTTCTTACTCAATCAAGAATGTCATCACCACCAGCCTGTCACCTCTCCAACTACCTAGTCTCTAGCCCTCCCTGTCTCGGCCTCTCCAAAGAACGCAACAGCCTCAAGAACCCTCCATCCCACAAGAACTCTTTAGTTGTTTGATGTAGATTCCTGATCGTATGGTATGGATGTCCTAATGGTTGCTATTATCCCCTTGATCAATACAATATCTAATCACCACACGTCCCGATATCTACAAAAAACTTGTCAGATCACTACAATATCTAACCATCACACGTCCCAATCTTAGCCTTACTGTTAACAAAATCTGCCAACACATGCATAACCCCACCCAAGCTCACTTTGATCAGCTCAAACGCATCATAAGGTATGTCAAAGACACCCATCATCTAGAACTCCCTATCAACCCGAGTGATCTACATCTTCGAGCATACACAAGCTTAGATTGGACAGGAGATTCAACTGATCACAAATCCACCACCAACTACTGCATATTCCTGGGAAACACACCAATATCCTGGTGAGCCAAAAAACAAAATACAATCTCCCGCTCTTCCACAAAAGCAGAATATCAGGCACTAGCCACAACTACAACATATGTCATTTGAATTCGCTGACAACTCCAAGAATTTGGCATCTCTCAAAACAAACCCACCATCATATTCTGGGACAACATCTCAGCAATTGCACTCACAAAAAATTCGATCTTCCTCGCCCGCACCAAGCAAGCGGAAGTCGGTTTTCACTTCATTTGAGACAACATGCAGAAACAAGAAATTCAACTACTACACATTCCCACAAAAGAACATATAGTCGACATATTGACAAAGCCGCTCTCCTCATCCCGCTTCAACACTCACAGATCCAAACTCACCATGTTTAACCACAGTGGTTCATTTGCAGGGGATAATAGTAGCCATCATGATATCTGCGCCATACCATCAGGAAGTCTACATCAGACAGCTGAAGACCCATTGCTCCTATATACATACTTATGTTACCTCTATATATATAAAGAAAAATGTTGTATGTAATTATATGAAAATATTTTCTATTCTTTATTACTCTTCTCATCTCCCAGTTTCAATATTCTCTACAGGCGTAAACCCAATAGTCCAAATGATTTGGCCCATCCACAATTGCTCTTCAAAGGATCTTTCATACACCAAATTGAAGGGGTGAAAGTAATGAATCCATGATGCAATACAACATATTTGGGGCATTTGACAAAATTATGTAGCAAAGTGCATCCCACCTTTAAGATATAATCATAATATAATTTGTCTAATATCTTTTAGATAAACCAATAATCAGTGTTCTAGCTTTAGTAAAATTTTATTGGGATAATTAACAACAAGAAATAAAATTATTTAACTTAGTATAATCCAAGAATGATCACGTAGGTCTCTTAGAAAAAAATCAAAGAAGGGCTCTTTAGATCTAATAGAAGTTGTTTAACTAAAGATGAATCGATTACAAAAAATTAGATCTGCAGTGAATTAAAACATAAAACATAAAATTGTTAAGATCACCAAGCTATTTAAACTTAGCATAATTATTTTAGGAAATTAACATCAATTATAAATTAAGATAATTAACTTTTGAATGATTCAACTAAAATTATTTAGAACAACTAGGAATTAAAATATAAAATTTAGAATTAATCATCTAGGATCACTTGAATAAATTAAATACACACACACATGTAAGAACTGAGAAACTTAGCAGGAGAAAGATAAATTTTCATTATATAATAATTAGTGATACATGGCTTTATATATACAACAATATGTGGGTACTAAGTTCAGCTTCGCAGGAACCTAGGCGCCCAGACGTCTGTCTGGTGCCCAGGTGCCTAGTTCACGGGCACCTAGGTCCAGTGCTTTGTTTTGGCACTAGATGTATCTGATACATAGACGCTTGGGAGCCTAGTCTTATATTTGGAATTGTTGTGTCTTGATGTTCTTTAATATCCCCTCGTAAGACATAGGTGGGCTCATTAATCGTTAGCTTATTGCGTAGAAGATTAAATTGTGTTGTTGAGTTGGGAGAAGTGGAGCTGCGAGGGTTAATGCATGTGTTGGAAAATACGGTTGACCGTGAGGCTAATGTCCGGACTAGTGATGGTAAGAAATTGAAGGCAGTCAGCAATCTTCGGGTAGAGTTGCGGGTCGGAGAGTGGAGGTAAAACTTCGATAGAGTTGTCAGTAGGAGCGGTAGGTGGAGGGGGGCTGACTTGTAGTTGGACATTCCGACATCTTGAAGGATTAGGGAAGCATACGCTGCTTGTGATAGGTGTAGACCGTGTTGTTTTTGAATGAATATACCAAGAAACTGAGAGGAAAATCCGAGTGTCATCATTTTGAAGCGAACTTCCATTGTGCTGATAGTATTATGGAGAAAGTCCAGATTTGTTCCGATGAGAAGAAAATCATCAACATAGATGAGAAGATATGTTCGAGTGTCAGACTTATCATAGATGAGTAGGGATGGATCTGCATTGCTTTGAGTGAAGCCTTCTGATATAAGGAAGTCGTTGAGAACAAAGAAATATTGATGCAGGGACTATTTTAAGTCATAGAGGGCTTTCTTTAACCTGCATACATGGTTGGTAAAGCCCGGAGGTTACTTGATATGAACTGTTTCATTTAAGGATCAGTGAAGGAATGCGTTGGAGACATCGAGTTGTAATAGGTGCCAATTGTAATAGGCGACTACGATGAAAAAATTCCAAATGGTTAACATTTTGACTACTGAACTGAATGTTTCAGTGTAATCTATCCCATATGTTTGATTGTAGCCTTGAGCCACAAGGAGAGCTTTGTACCATGCAATGGGTTTGTTAGCGTGGTATTTGGTTCGGAAGGTCCATTTGCTACAGAGAGTTGGATGCGATGTATTGGGTGGGACTAGTCCCAAGTATCTTGATTTTTTAGGTAAGGAGTGAAGGAGTTGAGAGTTCTTGAAATTTTGATGGAGGGAGTTATGAGAGAGGAGGTTCTTGGAGAACTAGAAGATTCATAAAGGGTTAGAGAAGATGAAATCAGTTTTGAAGAATGAACTTCTTGAGGAGCTAAGAGGTTCTGTCTGGTGTCCAGGTGCTTGATTCGCAGACGTCTGGGCGCCCAATGCTTTGTCTTAGCACTAGATGCATCTAATACATAGGCGCCTGGGCGCCCAGTCACCTGTCCGAAGCTGTTGCCGCACACACGCACACACATACACATATATTTAGGATGGTTATCAAACCCTAATAAACTAAATAACAAAAAACATGACAAAATGGTTGACAAACCCTCCAAAGATTATCACAAAAAGAAAACCCATTAAAGAAAAGAATCATAAAGGTACCTCATTTCAAGCTTTTAGATCAGTGCTTCCTTTTTTCCTTCAATAGTATCTTGAAAATTTTTAGGGGAATTGGAGGCCTTATTCTTAAGTTTATTAAAACAAGCCTCCTCTAGATCCTCAAATTCATTCTCACCATGCATTTGTTCTGCATTAGAATCACTGTCAAATGAAGCATTGAGGCTCAGCTTCACCTCGGTCACCCTATCATTCAACAGAGGGACAAAAACTTGCACCTACCTAGAAGGATTGAGGCCCACCTGAACCTGATCAGTCACCTTGACATCCAGCAGAAGGATAGAATCTTGTACCTCTCTAGAAGATCGAATTGTACCAGTTGGAGAATGAACCTTTTCAATAAGAAGCTGTCGGATAGCTTGATTTTAGGGAATTCACAGCATTCTTCTAAAATTTTATTAAAATTTACAATCAAACCATGGATTGAGGCATCGTTAATCCCATCTGGCTATGCAAGAAGCTATCAATAGAAGAAGATAGAATAAAATTGAAACCGGTCCAACACTGCTACCGTTTATCACAACATTGTTACCCTCCTTTCCACAGTTGGGTCACCGATGGCAATGCATTCGACAACATCAATTCCAATTCCATGTGCAGCCTTGTACATTAGCTTCAGCCACGATCCCCAGATCGAGAGCAATAGTATGTTGTTCTCTCGTTGGTGGACTTTTCCTCTTAGGGATGTATACGAACTTTTCCCTTTTGTTTCTAGACTTTGGAGATAATACGCTCCCCCTCCACGTGTAGATTTAGGTTGAGGATGAAGATTGAAACAATTCGACACATCATGACCAATAGTTAGGCAATGAGAGTAGTATATAAGCATATTTTCAAAAATACATTCTTGGAAGTATCCATTCTCTTCATCCCCAATCAAAATTTCAGATTTAAACTATTCAGTTAAATTAATTTCAACCAAAACCCGATCAACCGAGGGGCGAAGAAGGTTTGTGGTCGCATAATCAGCTTTGAGAGGTCTGCCAAAATAAGAGTCAACACAAATAAAATAGAATGTGAGATAAAGTGAACCTTAAACAGTAGAAAATTGATCCACATCAGCACGATGTGAAGTTTGATTCTTGGATCTAAATATGTAGTTCATTTTTAAACTCTCATGTGATAACTGTCAACAAAGTAGAAACCTCTTGCAAAAATTCTAGTATAATCTACTTCATTAGAGAGCTTAATCAAAACATGTCGGAAGTCAAATAATTCGCAACTAAAATCATCGGATAAACCCAAGCTATTTATAAACTTCTGGACGGCAACCGTCAGAGATTAACCATTGGAAAATTTTTCAAGGCTTGACAAGCATTTGCAATTCAACATTTGAAAGGATGAGGGCTAGCTTACCTCTAATAGTAGTAATAGGCTTTATTCCAATCAAATCACTTTCCTAGGAAGCGTTTGTCAAGAAATCACAAAATGATTTGGGGCTGTTCTACTATTCCAATCAAATCACTTTCCTAGGAAGCGTTTGTCAAGAAATCACAAAATGATTTGGGGGCTGTTCTACTAACAACACGCCTATGATGGTGATGCAGTACAAAAGCCTACACGAGAGCGTGTGGTGACAAGGGCATACTCTAGGAGCTTTAAGTGTAGGCTTATCTACTGCATCAGATAGAGATCGGGAATAGATGCCATCCTAATGACATCTAGCCCCTCCATCCAGTGAAGGAGAGATGACTGCAGCTATCGGAGAGGAAACATGCTATAACTGTTGAAGAAGAGACAAAAGCCTCTTAAGCAGAGACGAAATCACTAGCGCTGCAGCGGTCGTGAGATGAGGCGAAGCCGCTCGTGAAGACGCTACAACACCATGGCGTTGTAGGGTTCCTCGTCGAAAGGAAGGATCTATATATATATCTTAACTTATTTGCTTAATATATCTATGAAATTGCTTATTTAGTTAGTACATTTATTTGATTTCCTAAATATCTCATTAAAGCACATATCTCAAGTGCTTCATAAGCTCAACATATGAAAAATTACAAAATTACCTATTTAATTAGCACATTTATTTTGCTTCCTGCATACATTTTTTTACATATCTCAATGTACATTTATCATATTTGTCATTTAATGTCCCTTAACAAAATATATCTAAAATTCAATTTAATACATTACCTAAAATTTTATTCAGTTTCAACAATTATCTTAAAATTATGATCTTGTACATCATGAGTTTTTTTTGTAAACTTTTAACTAATGTGTTGAAAACATAAAATTGTATTTTCAACACATACGAAACAAAATTTCAAAAAATTTGGTGTAAATTTATCCAAGTCAAATTTAATTTGAATTTTCATTGAATTTCTGAATGTATCAATAATTTTCTAAATACATAAACCGTCTAATTAACCTGAACAATCTCAGCACTTTCCCACTTGGTGACTTCTCATAGGAGGGGTGTCTAACTAAGAGAAATAGGCGCAAGTATCGGTCCTTCTCCCACAAAAAATCGAAAAATACATCGCTATCTCCCCCTATCGATCTCTTCCCTTCTCTCTCTCTTCCTCTCACCAAGATACCGGTTGCACCCATTGATGGCTACTCTCCCTCAACTTAACCTCCTCTCATCTCCAACAACTCACTTCTTCATCTTCATCCTCTTCTTCCTTTTTCCCTCCTTCTAAAACCTTAAAGCAAATTTCTCTTCCCCTCTCCCTTTTCCTTCTTCTTTTGTACCTCTCAAATTTCATGCATGATTTAATCTAAAATATACAATTTTTAAAAAAATATCACCTTTCAATCTAAAAGGTTTCCACCTCCAATTTGAAGCCTCAATGACTATCTCAACACTGACAATAAACCCGGAGCTTCCCAATAATCTTGCCACATCCTATAAGAGTATTAAGTTTGTAACAATCATCTAATTATTCAAAAAAATAGAATTTATCTCCTTAATATGAAATTATGCTCTCTTTTAGGTTTGTTTGGCAATCATGCCTGAAATCCATTCGCTATGCTTTCAAAAAAACTCTAATATGAGAATTTGTGATTTGGTCATTTTAATTATTTGGACATGTGCATGATTTCCTAACCCTAATCATTTGCCCTCCAATTAGGTCTTTAATCGCTGTCAAGCACAAGTAGTGCCGCCCCTAGGTATCACCAGACCATAGGTTAAACCTGTTGGGAAACAAGTATTTTCAAGATTAAGAACTATTTAGATAACCAAACAATAAGTAAATTTAAATGTTTACAATCAAGCATCGATTATGTTTGCATATCATTTTAGAGATATGATGATATTAACATAATTAACTATGTCAGCTATTAAAAGATTATTTTTTAATGTTAAAATTATTTCATAAGTTTTATTAAAGACTTTTAAGTATATTAATTAAGAGAAGAAAACTCTCTAATGATGGGTATTTGTATAATAGTTTATGAAGTAAACTCACTTATGATACTAGTTGGGTATGTCATATTAATGATACAGAAAAGAGTAATATGAATTAAATTAATAGTAATTTTGATGGTAAACTCCTTAGATTATCACGCAATAGTATGATATATGCTATATTTTTTATAACATGACAAAGGTTACAAGAAAATGGTTATTTGGTAAGAATAAAATGTTCTTATTTATGCAATTATGAAAATGGATAATTTTGAGTATTATTGTATGGTAAAGGCTCAATTTATTAGTTAAACTATTAGGGTTTATTATCCTTGCAACAACTAACATATATATATATAGTGTAGGGTGTATGTAGGATGCAATGCAAGGAAATTTTAAAATATATATTATTTTGAATCAACTTTTATATATATATATATATATATATATACAAATTGATTCAAAATAATATATATTTTAAAATTTCTTTGCATTTCATCCTACATACACCCTACACTTTGTTTCTCCACATTATTGTAATTTATAATGAGAATAGAACCAAGGAGCTATAATATAACTCTCACGACATCCAACATTTTCCAAGTTAATAGACAGATAAAAATCAAGTTGACAAGCTTTGTTATCATAATTTAATTCTACTTATTAGGTATGCTTGGTTAGTTTTATTTTTTTTTAGTTTTGTTTAGTGTTGCTCTCATATTATGAAATACTTAAGAAATTAGTGGTTCTTTTATTGCTTTAAGAAACTATTAATCGATTAAATAATGAGATGCTGTCTTTTCCATTTGACCTCCAGTTCCCTATGCTTATCAGGACAAGTCTTGACATGCAAGTTGCAGATTAAAGGTTGGATGACATCATAAGCTCAACTATCAAAGAAGATGGTCAAATGGAATATGTTATGCACAAGATTACATCTCAGTGCATGGGTTGTTGCTCGAGTAATATTCATAACTATTAATTTTTAAATTTTAAAATAATAAAATTTTTTCTCTTTTTTATTATCTTAATAAATAATGATAAAAATAATATTACTACTACTAATAATATTAATCTATCATATTTTGATTAAGAGAAGTAATAATTGGACTACTCAAGTCTTGATTAATATATAAATATGCTCATCATACTCTCAACTTAAAGTATGATGAAGGTATGTAATCATAGTTATGAATACCAATTGAATTTCATCTCAAATGAACTTGAAAACTCTCACATCAAATACACATCAATATGCAAATGATATAACTGATTTTTTTTTTAAATAACCAATGTATCTGTTTATTACTTATTTTTTAATAAGTTAATCAAATTTTATTTAAAAGTTTGGCAAGATAATAAAGTTCAAAATAATTAAAAAAATTGCTCCATTACATCAGGCCAGAGATCACTAGAGGGCAGGCTTTTTACCTGTTGCTCAAAAAGACTTTTCTCCTGGGTCTTGGAGGACTTCGGATTGCATGTCCAAATGAGTAACATGCTCAAATAAATTATATTAGAGCTGAATGCAGCCCAATGAGTTTAGTTTCAGGTATTGAGCCTCAACAACCCTAAGTGTGAGAGAAAGATAATAGATAGTTGATCATCATTGTTCAGATGACTAAAACATCAAAGAGCTATTTATATGGAAGCTCTGCTTCCCCTCAACCTACAAGGGGATGACCATAACATGTGAAAGGAGGCAAACATCACATTACAAATTGAAGTCATGCACAATTTAAGACAAGGATGGATCATGGAAGCTTTGCAGTGTGCAATTCCATGTGCAGCCAATGACTTCAACATGTTTACGGCAAGTGATTGCAAGTGTAACTTGAGATTTGTGCAAGGATTATGTGTTTGTTTTGATGATGTGTTTCGAGATACACAAAAGTAAAGAAGTGAGTTAACTACAATATCCATAGGTGGGTGCGCGTGGCCAGATTGTGTTGGCAGTTGTGTGGACTAAAGGGAGTTCGATGTATCTATTTCACTTGTTATTTGTTTTACTCATCAACATTTCTTACTGTAAAAAAGACCTTAAATAATGGAATTTTGGGATATTGAGAATGCATAACAATGTTACTATTTCTAAACAGTGTGGTACATCTCCGCATAAGAATCTGGAAGCTATAAAAAAAAAAAACTTCAAAACAATTACCTGGAAGCGGAAGAGTAAATGATAAAATAGAAGACGGTGACTTACTGGGAAGTCACAAACAAAAGATTTCAACAAGGATAACAGTTAGGGAAGCACATATTCTCCACTGTTTAATTTTCATACTTAAAAGCTTCCAGGTTTCTTGTAATAGCTTGTATGCCCTATTCGAACACACAATATTATAAGAAAATCTACTGATTGATTAAGAAAAAAATATAATCAGTTGGTTGTAGATGATTTGACAGCACAAAGACAAATACAATAAGAAAACGATAACAACAAAACAAACCTTAAGATAACTAAGTGAATCGCTATGAAAGAAAATAGAAAAAAAAAAAACAATGTGATGAATCAATGCCAATGACATTATTATCCCAACCTAGAGAGTTTCATCAGGTATAAAGAGTCGCTATGCATGTTATAATTCAGTATTAGAATGATGCCAATAAGAAATAAAGACATCAATATTGTGCATCTAAACTAAGATTCATCACTCAATATTACAACAAAGAGAGGGGTTACTTGAATGTGTGCAACCGGACTGAACCCTAACAAAACAAATTGTCCTCCTAGCTCCACTGTCTGATATATAGCATGCCTAATTAGATGCACACCCTTCTGAGGTACAAGCCGTGTAATGCAACCAACCTACAATGAAAAATATGATTAAACGGACGCATCAAAAAAAAAAATGCTTATTATGGTGAATTTGAAATCTGAAAATTAAGGCAACTAAGATGTTGCGCCAGAATACAATAAAAATCATCCCAAGATAAAGTACTATTCTTCATTGTATATCAGATTTAATAATTTTGCATGTAAAAGTAAAACAAAATATAAACATATACAAAAGATTTAAAATACTATAGTCGAAAGAGGCAATTCTTTTCAGTTGTCGTATGACTGCCATAAGACCCTTCCATTTATTTAGTTTGATGACAAGGTAAGGATCTGCTGACTGAAAAGAGCGCATCAGTTTTGATGAAGACATGAAATGCAATTGAAAGATATTAATTTATATGTCTATTCAGAAAGCAAGTATCACAACAAGTATTAAAACCATTAGATTATAGTTAAAAAGATTACGAGTTGGTTGCGCGTTCGCTCTCGTGTTCGATTCGTCTGCGCGTCACTTGTCTGCGTCGTTCGCTCTCGGCTTTGCGTCGCTCCCGACTTCGCATCGCTCCCGGCTTCGCGTCGCTCGCTTCGTCACTTCGCATAGCTGGCTCCCGGCTTCACTTCGCGTCGCTAGCTTCGTTTCGTCACTTCGTCACTTTGTCGCTCACTCCCGTTAGTGTGGAATGTGATCTATGCATTTGAGGAGAAAAGGAGGAAAGGAGAGTGGAATGGAGGAGTCCCCCCCGCAACCCTAAGGGGGCTTGGTGGTTTCTCTTGACCCCGCGCGGAATGCGGGGTCGCCCGATCGGGCGGCGGTTGATCAAGCTTCATTTTGCCGGGTGCTAGCAGCCCGGTGTTGAGCTCCTTGGCTAAGGAGAATGGTGGATTGCATGTGAAAGGTACAGTGACTGGCCCTCCGACATCTAGATCTCCCTCACTACCAACAGAAATTGCCAAAACTAGAGGTGGTTTGCTGAATTTTATGGCAGCAAGGGCTACTTCTTCAAACCAGCTGTTTGTCAAATTGCCTCAAAAGGAAGTTACAATTTTGGAAAAAAAAGCGGCTGGGCAGCAAAAAGAAGTGGAAGCATTTAATAAACTTCTAAGCATGTATTTTGTTGGAGAAAGTGGTGAATGCGTGATAGATTTTGAGAAAGAAGAAAAGCAAAGCCTGAAATTTGTAGGATCACTCATCGTCTGTCTATTTGGACGATGAATCCCCTACAATGTCATTCAAAATCAATTGAAATTGAGATGAAACAAGTATTGAAACTTCGCTATTCATATGTTACAACATGACTACCTCTTGGTGAAGTTTGAGCACGGTGCGACGGTTGGTGAAGTAATTATGGGAGGGCCATGGTTCCTTGGAGGTCAAGTTCTTGGTTTAGCACGTTGGGTGCCGAATTTCAACCCAAGTATGAGGGTAGGCTTCACGACTCCACTTTGGGTGCGATTGATCAACCTCCCATTGAATCTTTGGAGTAAATGTAATCTCAATCATATGGCTGCTATGATTGGCAAGCCTCTCTTTGTCGATGGGTCGACATTGCGCAATGAACTCTCGCATATGCACGTGTGAGTGGAAATGGATCTTTCAAAGAAATTGCTATCGTCTTTTTACATATGGAGTAAACAAGGTATGTTGACTCAATTTGTGTCTTATGAAGGTATCACAATCTTTTGCAAGGATTGTGGAATGGCAGGTCATAAAGAAGATCAATGTCTCACAAAACAACCTACCCCTGCAGGCGAGGCAGGTCCCAGTGCCCCATCTACGGATCCAAATCAATGGATCATGGTGCAACAGAGGCGACCGCCGGCCTCTAGCCGCCCACAGCTTAGAGTGGCCTCGAGGGACCCGAGGGGCTGCTCTTGCCTTTGACGGCCGGCCGCACCCCGACAGCCTCCTTGGAACCCTAGCCGACCACCTGCAGCTTAGCCATCGGCTGCAATGGTGTGTCCTACACCGCCCGCCCCATTGATTATCCCTTCCCTCTTTGACGTCCTCGCTATTGAGGAGGATCAGCCGTTGGAACCACCTGCCGCCAAACAGCCTCCACCCACCACCCCGCAGCTGTAGCACCGCACACCGAGCCCACAAGGCCCTAAGCATAGCTTGCTACCTCTTTCTCTCCCGCCGAGCACTACCCCGCAGATTCCCCAGGCCCACTTGCTAGGGCCTGTGTTGCAGTCTACTCTTTCTTCCCGAAAGACTTTATGTTCGAGAAGCCGAGAGCGCCTGCCGCCGTCCCGATGAACAATATCCTTACGTGGAATTGTCGCGGCGTGCGGAAGCCGGCGACACGACACCATCTTCCGCTGCACAACTCGGAGCGCAAGCCGGGATTGATTGCTTTATTGGAAACTTGCGTGGAGTCTTTCACTCGTCGAGATGCGGACCGCCTCTACGGGCGACATTGGAGCTTTGTGGTTCAGCCTTTTGCGAGACATTCGGGAGGTCTCATTCTTGCTTGGCATACTGACTTCTTGCAGTGCGAGATCTAACTTTCCAGCAACCAAAGTGATCCTTGCTACCATCACTCTGAGGTCGGGGAGCTGCTTTCAGTTCGGTGCCATCTACACCTCCACTGATCTGTACACGAGGAGGGAGCTTTCGCAAACGATCCTAGCAGTCCGAGTGGAGGGATGCCTGTTGGTTCTTGGCGGAGACTTCAATTGCATTCTCTCTTAGGTAAAGAAACGTGGCGGGAAGGCGTTCAGAGTGACGACTGCTCAGACGGACTTCCGAGAGGTCCTCGATACTTGTCATCTTCACGAGGCTTTGTTGGTTCACCTTTCACGTGGAACAATAACAATGAGGGAGCTCGGCGTATTTGGGAGCGCTTGAACCGGTTTCTTCTCAGCACGGAGGCGATGGACCTTCTGCCGGGTGCAATCGTGGACCACCTCCCCCAGGTAACTTCTGAGCACCGCCCGATTTTCTTGACAGACGCCTGTCTCAGGTTTCATAGTAGCGGAGCGCGGTACAAGTTCGAGGACACTTGGCTGCAGTACCTGGAGACCTCTGCGGTCAAGACGACTTGGGGGCGGCAATATCGCAGCTCGTTGTCCTCAATCCTCAACCACAGGCTGGCACGCAGTCTCTGGGCCTTGTGGAAGTGGGGCCTAGATACACTTCCTGATCTGCGGCGGAGGGAGGCGGAGCTCACTTCGATTATAACGCAGCTATCTGATGTTGGTTGTCCTGATTCCGGACTACATTAAGGCTATTCTCCGTAAGTTCCTTTGGGAAGGAACGGAGGGTAGTGGTTTGCACTACGTGAGGTGGCAGGAGGTCTGTCAACCGCTTAAGGCTGGTGGTCTCGGGATAAAGACTTAAGGTTGTGAAGGACTATTCTTGTAGCCTGCCACACTTTCAGCTACTTCAGGGAGGATCTCTTATGGGTGAGAGTCATGGAGTTCCGCTACCACCGTCGGGGTGAGAACTTCACTGTTCGACGTTATGTTCTGCAGTTTGGAGGATACTGGGGCATGGGTGGCTAATCGTCCAATGCCACACTCGATCAGTAGTGGAGAGTTTGCAGTGGCAGGTCGACGCTTTCACGGAGAGGCAAGCTAGCCAAATTTACAGAGCGGAGGTGGGCAATCGGCCTTAGCAGTTTGCGGATATGTGGGGGATGGCTCTGTGCCCCAAGGAGGCTTATTTTATGTGGTGATTATTCAGTGATGCCATCCCGACAGGATGTTAGCTGTTTATGAGGAGACTCACTCAGTTAGCGGCTTGTGTCTGGGGTTGTGATACTGATGAGTACAGGGAGCACTTCGTGGCCCATTGCAGTTACACGAGGGCCATTCTAGAGAATTTTGTGCATTGGGGCTTGTTACTGGCCACTCTGACCTCATGGGACCAATTTACTGCTTTGTATTCGGTTGCTCCTGCGTCTTGCCACCACTGTTTCAGCTGTCACTCCCTCTACCAGGCTTGGCGGAGTAGGACTAAACGTTCTCATGGTAGTCCGTACCCTACTTCGCTAGTTTGTGCAGGTTCGATTCTCTCGGCGATAGTCAGTGCTGGTCTGCATGACGGGTCTAATTCCTGGGGTTCCACGATTCACCAGGGCCCCTCCACCTCCTTGAGATGTTGTTCCCCCAACCCGTTGGCTGAAGGCCACGTTGATGCTTCCTATAGACACGAGGAGCCTGCTGCTTTTGGTGGAGTTGTGATCCGTGACCAGGAGACCACTTGCTAGCTGCTGTTGGAGCCCGTTTATAGGCCATGTCTCCTCTCCAGGCTGAGATGCAGGCAGTTACTAATCTGCGACAGACCCTCCTGCCCAGAGACGCTGACATTGAGAGAGTCATCATAGAGAGCAACAGTCTTGGAGCGATCCGGAGGCTTCAACAGGACAAATTTTCTTTTGTTATGGGAAATGCGCTCCCCGAGAGGCTCTTAAACCTCCTCGTTGAGAACACCGTGGAGTTTGATCCCAGCTGATGATGTATGAATGCTTTTACGTATTTATGCTTAGACTACGATTGTCTTTCTAAAAAAAAAAACCATTAGATTATCTAACTTATTTTCCTTAAGTACTTGTAATTTAGTTCAAATTTGCTTTGATCAAGGAAGATGCAGTTAGAGTTTTATTTTCCATTCTCATCATTTGATTATCCTTTAAAACTCCACTGATTATCATAAATGAACTCAAGCTTTCCCTAGTTACATCACGTTCCTATAGATTTGGGGATTTGGGGATTTTTATATTGAGGCTTCTCTTTGTAACTTCATCTAAGGATAGGATTTCTTCAAGTTAAGCACCAAAACACATAACTACTCTTCTCTTGATCTCTATTTCACCTCTTTATAAGATATTAGAATCAGTTATTTAAGTAGATTTGTCAATCAACTTTCTCCTTAGGTCACCTGTCTGAATATCAAATTTGATCTTTAAATCATAAACATATTGGCCAAAGAAACTACTTATTCTTATAAATCGTTTGGTCAGTTGGTAGCTCCGAATTGATCTACAGGCCATATTCCCATTCATTCCAGAACATAGACTCACTCCAGTCAATTGAATTCTTCCTTTGAATCCCATCATCATCCTTCTATGCTACCACGGGCTTGATACCTAGATGTTATGCACTTGCGACATCTTAAACTCGAAGGTCTAATTTCTCTTTTTTTTCATTGGCAACTAAACCTTGACCTAGAAATAAACTAACTAATTTTGCAACTTCATTGCCTAATTTAGCAAAAGTATTGACAGACTTTCCCAACTTTATACATTGGTTTTCTCTAGACTCATTAGTTAAAATACCTAACTTGATGCATGCAAGGTACCTTACATCTTAGCCAACTTTACATATATTGTCCTTTGTTAATACTCGTCTGCATTCAAAAATCTATGTGCATTGAAAATTTCAACAAGTTCGACTTCTGCTCAAACAACGTGATCTTCATTTATCCCTCTAGCTCCTTTCATCAGACCCAGCCATTACCTCATTTCTTTTCCTTTGTCTCCTCTAGGTCCTTGGAGTTGCTCCGGTAATGCCTTCGAGCAGTTAAATTTGATGCCCCCAACAACAACACTCACAAGTATGAATCTCGATTTCATAGTCAGTACTACTTGAGAAATATCAACACAAACTCGACTTGTAATAAGATGACTAAGCCCACATGAGATATATCACATTTTTGATATGGGGATGTGATTGATTGCTTCTATTTGATGTTAGACTTTCCCTATTTAAAGAGAGCTGCACCTCTTGTAAAGTCAGTGTGAAAATATATTCTAATTCCATATTTCAGCGATCTCTCAATTCTTCACATGGTATCAGAGCATTCAACTCTCAGCCTTCAAGAACTCATCTAATATCTCAGCCCCCTCTTCACCGACCCAAGAATTCATCCAAGCTTTAAATAGAAAGCTATCAACCCACCGCAACCAAGAATCGACCGCTCTAGCAGTGATCAAGAAGATCTGCCATCAAGTATTGACGCCTTTAAAGGCGTCAAGAAACCTACAACCATGATCAAGAAACCTGGAACCGCTCTATCCATGATCAAGAAGATCTGCCATCAAGTTTTGACACCTTTAAGAACATTAAGAATCAATGATCAAGTATCAGAAGCTGTTTTCGCTGTTTTTCGCTACGCTCGTCCTCGCCGACGATCCCTCCTTTGAAGACGTCAAGAATCGATGCCTTTAAACATGCCAAGAATCGACATCAACCATCTGAAGAAGATTCTTCTTCGCATCAACGATGGCTTCTCCAACCGATCTTCTTCCCACCTCTTAATTTATAACGACCTAAACTCGTTAATTTGCAAATTAGGTCAAATACCGCCATAGAAATCAGAATCCTGGGGAATTTTGAATTAGGGCAAACAAAAATACCATATGTAAGATTAATTTTAAAGATCAAAGTGCCCTAGTTTGGAAGAAATCCGAATAGCGGAAGCTCTCGCTATATTTTTCTGAATTATTTAAATTCTAAAAATCAAGAACATTGAAATACGTGTCCGAATCATCGTTTTCAGTGTCGTTGTGTTAAGTATATTATTTAAAAGCTGCTCAAAAAGTTTTATAAAATTCTGAGCGCCGGTTTGATCGTGATTAATTTTTCGAAGATTTAAACCTCAAAAATTAAATTAAAATAAAATATTACTCCGAATCGAAAATTTTTGGCGCAAGGGTGTTCGTTGTATAACGATGAAAAAATGCAATTAATTTAAGTTTAAGTCTTTTTTTCCTTATTCCTTGAGAAACTCCCAATGACCCTACGCCCCCCCCCCTTAAATCGCATCCTGCGATTTTTCTTCCGCCAAAGGGGGGAGAAGCTTCCACGCCAGGCGGAAGCCTGACCCTATGCCCCTACGCTTGCGCCTGCTACCTGCGCCGTTTTTGGCGCAGGTTGGTCGGCCCTCTTGGCCTACCGCCCCATCTCTCGCCTGCTATATAATCCCCCTCTCCTTTCTCTCCCAACCAGCCACAGCAGCTCCTCCTAGCCTCCGGCAGCCTGCCAACAGCCCTACCGGCCAACCAGCAGCTCTGTCAACAGCAGTCCAGCCGCCAGCCAGCCAACCAGGCAGCAGCCTTGCCAACAGCAGTCTAGCCGCCGGCCAGCAGTCCCTTCAGCGGCAGCCAGCTACCCAGCAGCCCTCTCCTGCCACAGCCACCCCGGCCAGCCATCCGACCACCCACTCCGACCTCCTTCCATTTTCCGACAATCCTAATCCTAAGGTATGAAGAGATGTTTAAGAAAAAGTAAAAGGGAGAAGAAAAGAGGAGATGGAAAAGAGGAAAATTAGGAAAAACTTTGTTAATCTTGTTACTCTATAATTATTAAATCATTGCTATAAAATTTATATTTAGTCATTCATATTTTTATCATTCTCATTAATTAATAATGGGAACAATACATATGTTATAAAAATAACTATTATTTCCAAATTGTCAATTCAGTCATTTTGATTCTAACTTTTTTCCTTCGTACATTATTATTATGATCTTAATCTTAAATGCTATAATGTCTATAACTGCTTTAATAGCAACAAAAAAATTGGACATCAATCTTAAAAATGGAAAGAGAACAGAATCAAAGTAAAAATGAAAAAAAATTCCTTCTAAAATGTTGGATTAAAAAGCTAACTTAAAGATATCTGAATCTAAATGCAGATTGAGCGAACTGTCACTCATCCGAACTATTGAACTTCTGAACTTAAGGAACAAAGGTACCCAGTACATGACATGTATTACATTTTGCACTTTTACTGCTGCTTAGCTTCGTGTATTTGCTTTGAGCCAAATTCATTTGAAGTTTGGTTGGTTGCTAGAAACCAACATCATTTTCATTCGGAGGTTACTGGAAAATGATATCAGTAATATTAATGCTTGGTTGGTTGTTAGAAATCAATATCCTTTTCATTCGGGGTTATTATTGGAAAATGACATCAATAATATTTGGGGTTGTTACTGGAAAATGACATCGGTAACATTCGGGGTTGATCACTGAAAAATGACATCAGTTATCTTTATTTGATAAATAATTCTTGTTGCAGGAAATTGTTTATTTATATCGCGCTATTACCTTATTTTTTCCTGCATTTTATTACCGCCTAACTTCCGCTAATCGCATATTTTAAAATGTAAATGTTATTGTGAACTGTAGTACTTAGAGTATTCTCTAATTACTAGAAATTCCAATCCCAATATTATTTTATGTACAATACCAGGTCAGGTGCTCCTAGAGGATTACGAGCAAGAACCATAATGCTTAAAATGGTCAACTGCCGATAAGATCAACGACACTATTTTTGCTTGTTTATCTTTTATCTTTTTTTTTATTTTCACTTTTGTACGAGAAATTTTGAAAAGATATTGTAATGTGAACATTGAAATAAATGAATAATATCTTTTGGCATTTGTATGTGTATGCTCTTTTTCTCTCAAGTTACTCAATATGATCCTGCGGTAAGTAAACACCCAATGTCGGAAAGGTTTCCGCTGAATCGGCGTCGGGACATCACAGAATTAGCGAGTTCAGCTAACAGAATCTCGCACCCTCCAAATCTTTCGACCACCACCACCATCGATTTCGGTGATGCTACGCACCTTGGTAATGTTCATCACATCCTCAATATTAAACTGGACAAAGCCAACTACACTCTATGAAGGTCTCAATTAATCCCACTATTTCGAGCTCATCGACTCCTAGGTTTCATTGAAGGCTCTCTAGCACCTCCATCGTAATTCTCCACTAATGTCGAACCAAGTTTTGAATATTCAAGATTGCTTACCACCGATCAACTCATTCTCAGCTCGATCATTTCTTTACTAACAGAATCTGATTTCATATGGCAAGCTCTCTCCAAAATTTATGCCTTTACTTTTCAGATCCGTCTATAGCAACTTGAGTATCAACTGCATTCTCTTCGGAAAGGTGCTACCCCCATGAATGATTATCTTCAGCAAGTAAAGCAACTCGCCCATCAACTAGCCATCTTCGGTTCTCCATTTACTGATCAACAGATTGTGATCGACATCCTCACTGGTTTAAGACCAGAATTTGCTTCTTTAGCCACCACTATTATAGCAAGATTAGAGCCCATCAGAGTTGATAAGCTCTGCAGTATTCTTTTTAATCATGAGATTCTATGTTCCATATACACCATTGGCAACAATGTCACTTCTGCCAATCTTGTTCAAGCCAGTACCAAACCTCCGCCAACTCACTTCATTTTTCGTTCCAACATCACTTTCAACCAAGGTCAAGGAAGGGGTTGTTTTTGTGGCTGCAACCACTTCAATGGTCGTGGCCGGTCTTCACTTATCTGCCAAGTATGCAATTGATACTATCATAGTCAAGATGTTTCAGCCTTCCCTCCCCAATGATATTATGACACCACTGTTGGCTGGTCTAATCCTCCCTTTACGTACTTTGGTGACTTTTAACACCGATGGCTAGTATCCAGAATCTGGGGCAACTCATCACACCACTCCTAATCTTCAGAACATTCAATCCGCTCAGTCGTATGAAGGATCGAACATGGTGCTTGCTGGTAATGGACAAGGTTTACCTATCTACTATACAGGCCATTCTACCTTTTATAACTCTACTACTCCTTTAAAATTAAGAGACATTCTTCATGCATCCGATATTACTAAACGTTAGTTTTCCGTAAGCAAGTTTACTGAAGACAATAATGTCTATATTGAATTTCACTCAGATTTTTGTATGAAAGATGTTCATACCAAGAAGGAGCTTCTTCGAGGAACAATTGATCGTGGTCTGTACCGCTTTGTTCTCATCCCTACATACACGTCTCCTGCTGCCCATCCATCAGCCGACACACTCTCTCTCATATATAGCACAATCATTTTGGTCACTCACATCTCAAAATTCTTAAAACTATTTTACATTCTTTATATGTTAATTTTTCTTCAGAACTTGTTTGTCATTCATGCTTGCAAGCTAAGAGTCATCGACTCCATTTACCTGACTCTTTAAATGTTTACAATGATCCTTTGGAATTAATATACATTGATGTTTGATGACCAACTTCTGTTGTGTTTGTTACTGGTAATCGCTTTTACATTATTTTAATTGATGCATGCACTCGATTCTGTTGGTTGTTTCCTCTACATCATAAAAGTGGTGCTCTCCCCATCTTCATCAAGTTTAAATCCCTCTTAGAGAATGTCTATAATGTAAAATAAAACAAATTCAATTTGACAATGGGGTGAATTTCAGAAATTCACTTCCATTGTTTCTAAATATGGCATTCAACATCAATTTAGTGCTCCATATGTTCCCCAACAATAGGGCACTACTGAACGCAAACATCGGCATATTGTCGACATTGGCCATGCCCTCTTGTCCACCTCATCCCTCCCTCAAAACCATTGGCTTTATGATTTTCAAACTGCCAATTACCTCATTAATAGATTGCCTAACAACATTAATTCCATCATCTCTCCATTTGAACTTCTTCATCGCATCAAACAGAACTATAGCAAATTAAAAGTGTTTGGGTGCTCATGCTTCCCTTGGCTCAAACTCTACACTCAATCCAAGATTGATAATCGATCCACACCTTGTATCTTTCTTGGTTACAGTAGCTCTCATTCCACTTATGTGTATTGACTTGAAAAATAGTAAAATTACGATACTTAACACAAATTATGCATAACCCAAATAATAAAAGGGAAAGGACCCGTGGAAGGTGACTTTGGTGATGACTTAGATAGTATTTATCTGATGAGGGGATTACAAGGTTTAGAAACAATGCAAGCAGATCCACCTACAAGAATAGGTACACATGAAAGAGTACAAGGCGAGAAAAATATTTTGGGTAAACTCAAAGTAAAGGCTTCTACGTATGACAACAATCATGATCCTAATAAGTTCTTAGACTAGATGACCCAACTTGAGGGATTTTCGAGTGGCGCGATCTTGTTGACTACCAGTGAGTCACCTTTGTTTGCATGAAATTGATTATAGCCACGCTAAAATATTTTGGAATAACTACCTCTAAAAGGAGAGTATTCTTAGGAGAGTTATGCAAGTAGAAAAGTATGAAATATTACGTGATAAGTATTATCCACGATATCATCACAAAAAATTATACACAAAGTTTCTCACTTTGAAACAAGGTATAATGCTTGTCACGGGCTATTTAAACGCATTTGAGGATCTAGTTTCCCTTACAAAATGTTAAGACTCGGATTGGCAACAAGAAAAAAGTTCATATTAGGCTTAATGGTAGATATTTGTTTCACGAAATAAAGAAGAATGATCCGTAGACCGTAGAGAATGTTGTACACAATGCCTTGCTGATTAAAGCTCAATCTAAGGCCTCATTCTCTAAGGCCAAACAGTCAACAAATGGTATGAAGAGTGTTCCTAAATTTAACTTTTCTTCTAGTGCACCAGTTAGGACACCTAACGCCCAGACAAGTAAGCTTATGAAAGATGTTTGCTATAGATGCAAGTAAAAGGGACACCTAAAATAGAATGTAAGGCTTTATTAGTTATCACTATGTCTTGCCCATGAATATAACACACATACAATTTGGTAGACCTTGGCTTTTTGACATGAAGGTCATACACTATGGTTAGGAGAACACTTGCACATTTAAATACAACAATAAAACCATTAACCTTTATCCATCAAACCCCATCCTAAGATACCTCCCACACCTTTTAATAGTGATTCAGGAACACTACCTTCACTTCTTTCTGTTTCATCCACTTCATCACAAAATGATCATACTAATGCGATACTTATTCCAACAAAGCTAAGGAAAGGGGCTAAAGTTCAACTGATTAAATTTACCAGCTCCATTTAATTTCAGATACACCACCTACACCTATCCTTCCCAGAGAGCCTGAGAGTCTTTTTCCTGCATCTATAATAGATTTGGTAGGATACCACACCTTGTGAAAAGAGCTTGAAAATTTTGAAGAGGTTCAAATATTACATGTCAAGGAAATTACCCTTGATAATGGGGAAGCTATCATTTTTTCATCAGTTGTGAATCTCCTAAGAAATTCTCTAGAGGCCTCCAGTGAGAATCTCCCAAATGAATTATCACCTCTATGAGATTCAACACACTATAGATCTAGTATCAGAATCCCAACTCCCAACTTGCGACACTATCATCCTAATTCAGTCGAGCAATCTGAGCTCCAATAGCAAGTAGAAGCCTTACTCCAAAAAAGTTTCTTATGAGAGAATTTGAATCCATGTTTCGTACCAGCACTTTTAATTCCAAAAAAATATGGCATACGGCTGATATGCGTTTATAGTTGTGTTATAAACAAGATTGCCATAAAGCATAGGTTTCTCATCTCTAGACTAAATGATATGCTAGATCTAGTAGCTAACTCTTATGTGTTCTCAAAGATTGATCTTAGGAGTAGTTATCACCAAAACAAAATAGGATAGAGATATGAGCGAAAAACCATATTTAAGGCATTTGAAGGACTATATGAGTGGCTGGTGATGCCTTTTGGCTTACTATCCAACGCACCCAACACCTTTATGTGCTTAATAAATACCATGTTACGATAATTCTTGGGAAAATGTCTTGTAGTATACTTTGATGATATGTAATCTTTAGCATAGATGAGAGAGACATCATTTGAGACACTTAGATTGGTGTTAGAAAAGAGGAAAAAGCTTTTTGTATATAAGTGTCTACTTAGGTAAACCAATGTGACTTTCTTAGGATTTGTTGTTTCTGTTATCGAGATAAAGCTAGATCCTTCCAAGAATAGGCCAACTATCATTCACTGGGCAACCCCAATAACTTCCAAGATGCAAAAAATTTTCATAGCCTAGCCATGTTTTATAAAAAGTTTATTAGAAACTTTAATTCGATAAAGGCTCTTATCGTTGACATTCTTAAGAAAGAAAAGTTTGAGTGGTCCCTAGTACAGAAAGGGCTTTTTGCCAAATTAAGAAGGTAATGACCACCGCTCCAGTGCTTAGATTACTTGACTTTTCTAAGGTGTCCGAAGAGGCGTGTGATGCTTCTGGTATTGGTATTGGGGAGTTCTATCTCATGATAACTATCATATTGCATACTTTAGTGAGAAGCTGAACAAAGCAAAACAATATTATTCCAATTATGATTATGAGTTTTATGCAATCATCCAATTGCTTAAATATTAGAGACCTTACTTGTTACATCACGAATTCATCATCCACACAAACCACCATTGTAATGACCCGATGTTGAGTTAGTAAAATTAATTCAACATTAGTTTCATTCCTGCAGGATCCTATTGGTCGCATAAATAAAATAGCATTTAATACAATAATTAAACATCCAAAGCCATATGAGATGTGTAATTAAAAAATCTTCCATTCAATTTAATATATGAAAATGTTCAAAATAATATTGTCCACATATTTATAGTTTGAAACAATAATTACAACCCAAACAAAAAATGAAAGAAATCTAAAGTCTCTTCTTTAAGTTCTGAATAACGATTTCCTCATACGCCTTGTCGTCAAGCCTGCTCAGTCTCCTCCAAATGTACCTGATCTGACATCATATAAAATTCCTTCAAACAGATCATTAGGCAACAATATATGTTCCATCCAATAATTATGTCACATGCCATTTTCATAAAATAAATCAACATATGAGAATATTTATAAATATGTCTTGATTTCATGAAGCAATGTTAACAATTATTTTGGAAAAGTTAAGATCTTTGAAGTTGAGTTCAATAAAGCATGTTCATCACCTGGGCCCCATCAAATGCTCCAAATGACACCCTTATGACTCCCAATGGACAAGCCCCACCCCTAACCTAATTCAGTCACGATTTCGAAACCTTTACAAACATTTACAAAAGATAATAAATATATTTCATTCTATGACATTATTTTGGCAATAAATAAACATTTCATTCAACATAAAGGATAAATCTCAAGCGGTGCTAAAGAGGAATAAAAACAATTAAGTGCAAAAAAAATATCTGGGTACCTTGATATTTGAGTATGCTGAAAAAGGTACTCACAATACTAATGCGTCTACAAAAATTATATTTGAAAATTTTTATTAAGCTTTGTAAGTGATGATTTGCATTACAAGACATCTCTACTATTTCCTAAACTTAAATATTATTATCTATCAATCTAACCTCTAATACACACACTACTATTCACAAATGATAAAAAAACTACACTCATACTCTCAAATCCTGGCACAAATAGCTTTATTAAAATCAATAATTATTTTTATAATTGATCTAACCCCATCTCTAGAAAAATCACATTCTAAATCAACTTTCAATAGCTCTTTGGAGATATTAAAGTTTATCCTTATCACTACATTGTTTTTAGCAACTCAATTTAGTTCCTATTACAACAAAAGAATAACCCGATTTTATTCTAAAATAGAGTGGTATAAACCCATAAATGACCAATAAATATGATCAACCTAGAGAGCATTTTCAGCACAAAATCAGCCTCTAAACAACCACCAAATTGGAATTAATACAACCTAAGATTGCTCAGCACAACCTTACATATAACTCCCCAGCTGGCTGCTTAGAACAGCCCCATTCAAATGGTTAATAACATTAAACATCAGCCATTGCATCTTCCCATATAGCTACTCAGAATAGCCCTCAGACAGCTGCTCAAATAACAACAAATCCTGGCCATTGTACCTCCCAAACAAATTTTCCAACAACTTTAAAAAGCAGCCATCGAAACAAATTTTGCATGCTTCCTAACTTAGTCCACATGCAGCAAATAAGCAACTACAAAAGTGCAGCACAATTGCCTCTAAAATCCATTCAATCATAGCAGCTCGTCTGTTTTCCTCAAAGCGCCTGAAAATAGCAGTACTATTCTTTTTATAGCTTAAACAGAGATTGCTTGTTGTCCTGGTAGAGGGAAATGGTTCCTAGCCTAGTACATCCTTAATTAACTCTTGAATTTCTTATAAACGAATTTTTTATTCCCCACATATCATTCTTAATACTTTTACAGCACCTCATTCATTACATTGGTCCTAAAAATCCCATCTAACTATCTGTTGCTACAAGGATCCAAACCTTTTATTACACTCTATTTCTTCCTTGTAGTATTCCAGCTGCAGTTTCATTGGCTTGACCTTAGGATTTTACGATAAGTGTTAATCTAAGGCATTACTTAAATGTAGAACTGCAAACCAATTTGGGCCCATCCAATTTTAGCCTTTCATAACTAATTCTATCATATTCCGTTCAAACATGCTTTTAATACTAACAACAAGAAATTTAAATGAATTGCAGTTAGATCAGCTTAACTTTGCATGAATTGGTAGGACTTGATTGGATGTGATCTATATTCTAGCGCAGCCTTGAATCGCACAATGTCAGATCTATTCTTCTCCCATCTCAGATTAGAATAAGTGGTAGTAGATCTCAAGAGGCATTGGATCTCTTACTATTTGTTTAAGAGAAGGCATGTACATGATTCTTCCTTAAGTTTGTAATTTTCTTTGGTACTATAAGCTCAAGAGAAACTTATTGTAAGTGACAGTGGAGTGTAGTCTAAACATTATTAAGGATCCCTAGTATGTTCATGACAAAATAAAGACATTCCAGCACATGTAACTTCAATTACAAGACAGATTTATTATAATTAGATCAACTGAGTATTAGGTTTGCACAATTAGTTCGATTAATCCACACTAAGGGAGTATTTATCATTCAACTACTAAAATCTTAAAATAAATTTTGAGCGCATAAAGGTTTGTAGTTAACTCATCTTTAGAATCGAACCACTTAGGCCAATCATAATTACAGTTTATAAAATTATTCATGATCACCCAAGAACAAGTTCTAATTCATTATTACTCAATTAGAAATGAAAGCAGAGAATGAGCATCGCACCTCTTTGACTGGTCGGTCCCTAGAAATCAGCAAATGAATGAGAAGTTGGCATAGACACTGGTCAAATGAAGGAGAATCTAGACAAATCGTCTTGTCGCAAGCACAGTGAGCAGACGAAAGAATCAGGATGGATCACCTCGCCGAGGGACAAAGGTCGATCGATGGAAGAACTCGGGACAGAACTTCTTGCTGACAGAGTAGGTGTAGGACGGGAGAAAGTCGAAAGATGTTGAGGGTGTCTTCCAATGATCGGTTCGTCTCCAGAGGGTAGGGAAGCGCTCGGGAAGACTCGCATGAGAGTGAAGGGTAAGTCGAAGGTGTGGAGAGGAATCAGAAACGAGGGTTGCAATGTTTCTTCCCAGATGTCGATTGGTTTTAGGCTTTAAGGCAGGTATATTAACAGCTGGTGGTAACATATATATATATATATATATATTAATCTAAAGTTTGATTAATAAAATTCGTTAGAGTAAGAAACAAAGTTGACGGGAAGTTAACATAAAATAAAATTTTGGCAGAAAATTAACGAAAAATGGAAATTCGCGGATAGTAAACATAAAACGAACTTTAGTGGGTATTTACCGAACAACAAGAATTAGTGGGGATGTTAACATTTTACATAGTAATGACCTAGGGCTATTACAGTCATGCACTTAACTTTATAAATATGCAAAAGAAGCTTGACCATAGTCATGCTAAGTTGGTAGAATTCTTATAAGACTACTTTTGTTCTAAAGCATAAGCTTTGTGCCGAAAACAAACCTGCTGATATGTTGTCTAGAGTAGCTTTGGTGGTTACATCACTCACGAGTCAGAATCAGATTCATGTCTTTGATCGCTTAAGAGATGAGTAGGTAGCACTGACTTTCATATCATTTACACCGATATTGTAGAGAGCGTGTTGCCATCCCACTTTGCATATCATCTTAACGATGATATATTTTTTGTGTGCCACTACTTTGTGTTCCCCGTACCTCCCTCATAAATTTTCTTATTCAAGAATTACATTTTGATGATATAGCAGATGACCTAGGGAGAGATAAAACAATTCACCTGGTATAAGCCAAATTTTATTGGCCTTCCTTGACAAGGGATGTGAGTAGATTTCTCCCAATGTTTAATTTGCAAGAAGGCCAAAGCTAAAAAATCAAATCTCTAGAAAATATATTGCTATGCATGTACCATACCGACTATGGGAAGATTTATTGATGAACTTTGTGTTAGGACTTTCCAAAACTACACAACATGATAATATTAATGTGGTGATTGATAGATTTTCTAAGATGGCTTACTTTATATCATGTTCGAAAATAAATGATGCATCTCATATAACAAAACTCTTATTTACGGAGCTAGTTAAGCTTCACAGATTACCAAGCACAACAGTTTCAGATAAGGATGTAAAGTTTGTGTTGTATTTTTGGAAAACCATATGACGCTTATTAAGCACTAAACTCAAGTTTTCTTTAGCCTTCCACCACAGAGTAACAATCAAACCAAAGTGGTGAATAGATCATTAAGGACTTTATTAAAAGGTCTAGTGGGAGAAAACTTACAATAGCACTATTTCTAGGATTACCAAGAAAATACTATTTGAAATTGTTTAAGGGAATAATCCTAGGAAACCAATTGACCAAGTTATTTTGTCTAGCCACACATATTCGAATGCTGCTTTTTTACTTTTGCCAAAGATTTTCATAAATTTCATCATGATGTTAGAACCCAAATTGAGAAATCTAATAAAAATTATGTATCAAAAGCTAATACAACTAGATCTAGTAGGAGTTTTAATGAAGGTGATTATGTGCTCATTCACATTCGCCTTGAGAGGTATTCCATGACTATATAAAAAACTACATGCTATAGCATCATGATCTTTCAAGGTCCTTAGAAACTTCAAGCTGAATGCTTACTTGATTGATTTACCTTCTGATATGGTTATAAACCCTATTTCTAATATTGAAGATTTAATTCATATTCAAATGACCTTTTATAAGAAAGCACAAGTACTTCTCCAGAAGGGTACAATGGTAAATCATTTACTTAAACTTGCCCGTCATCTTTTTTGAGATTGATACTATTATTTCTAATGAGGTTGTTGCAGGAGAGTAAGGTGAGCACAGGTTATTAGTGCGATGAAGGACAGACCACCATTAGAAGACCCCAACCTACTTGACGACTACATCAACTTCAACTTCGCGGAGTAAAGCTTTTGTGGTGGGAGAGTTGGATGCAGCACGAAGGCCAATACGACATCATGTGATAACACAAGCATATCTAAGGAGCTTGAGAGCTTGAGGAGCACTCGATTGAGTCATATTTTAGCTTTAGCTTAATGTAAGGTCATGATGGGTGTTGTGTTGTATTATGTGTAGGCCCATCTCATTAATGCAATAATTTTGTTTCTTTCAACATTAATGTTTTTTTTATGTTGTGTATGTCGGGAACATTAAAGGCCACTCGGGGAGGTATAATGAGACATTTATTATCCTTTTAGCGCCGCTAGTTAGTATTAGGGTTTGGAGACTATAAACACTTCTTGTAAGCCCTAATTTTGTGGTTAATAACATTTATTTCCAAAAATTTGCTTAAGAGCTTTTAGTTTTGGTGTGGACAACTGAAACTTCCGTCGGTGTGCATAATCAGCCGGTTTTAGGATGTGTATAAATTTGAAGGGGATCAAAGTGTGCATAATCTTGATCGAATCTATCTTTCTTTCTATTTGTTTTCTTTGTTTTACGTTGTTCCATATGTTCCCTTCCATTCTCAATCATTCAATTGTGCTTTGTTTTGTCGAAAACTCGCTTGTCGTGAACTACGTGAAATCCTACCTTGTTTATCTTTGCCAATCACAAACCCTTTAAGCAACCATTAAAATCTAAAAACATAGTCTATATAGATTCCTAACATCTCTACAAATATTCTCCTAGAATTTCTTCCAAACACGACTTCATTTGACCCACCAAACATCTTCCCGAAGTTGAACGATCATTTACGCACACATAGCCGTCTTCTCCGACTTTGTGCCACCACTCTACGTATTCTAAGCAGGTATGAAAAACTGAGCATGGGTGGTTGCAAGTAGGTTCTTCAAAAAAATCGGGAACTGACTTAAAGATTGAAAACAAGAATCTGGTCAGCCCGGTACAGCATGGCCTGAGTCATTATCAATTCCCTACTTTATACCCATGACGAACACATTCATCTTGCACAAACACTACCTCTCTATCTATCTGTTGTGCTACCTTCTTCTGTGCATTAAGGGAAAATTGTCTTCTTTAAATTAAATGGTTTGATTTGTTTATTTCCATTGTTACTCCATCGATGGAGCAGGCATGCTTTTCATTAAAAAAAATCTTAAGAAATTAGATTTGTTTCTTCATTTTTGTTACACTACTGATAGATCAGGTTAGGTATGCTTTTTATTCAAAAATATATTTTGTCCTATTTTCTAAATGAATCTGAACTTCTTTTTAAACATTCCATCAAATAAAACATCCATATTAATTTCTTAATATAATTTAGAAAAAACACTATCAAATGCCCTACTTCCTGTGACAAACATCTTTGCACCGAATTTTTAATCAAAGAATTTGACTGGTTTCATCGTTTTTGTTTTTCAATCGACAGATCAGATGTGCAAGTTTTCAACCAAATATAAATATATATTTTTTATTTTTATAGTAGTTTTCTTATTTCTTGAGTCCATCTCTATTATAACAAAATTTACGTGCACGCACGCTCATTCTCTTGTAGCCTACGTCTTATCATGATATCCCATGACAAAGTAAGACATTCCTTCCATTTAAAATTCCTTTAGACAATATTGCTCACGCTCACTCAACTTCCTGCCATAAAAGTTGTTAATAGCATCTTTCTAATGTGAAAGCTCTGAGCCAAATACATCATGACGTAGTTAAAAATGATCACATAATGCACCTCAGGCACTGACCTATGCTTGTATTGATCCCCTACATGGCTCACTTATCTAGTTTTTTCTGTGTTTAGATCCTGGATAGCCAACCTACATAAGTAGGTTCTGATGTGGCACAATTTTAATATGTTTTTTAGTCCCTTAACTTTTGTTTAAATTTTTTTTGGTCTCTGTCGCTAACTCCCCTATCCCTTCCATTAAATTTATGTCTTTCAATCGGAATCGATCACTGGATTTAGCAACTAGAATCAGCCGCTGGATTCCACTAGCCGGAATCGGGCGCTTGCAGTTGAAATCGGTAGCTGGAATCTACCGCTGGAATCAGCAGCTAGATTCGGCCGCTGGATTCCAGCAGTCAATTCCGGCTGAAAAATACAAATTTAACTGAAGGAACGGGGAATGTAGGGACAAAAAAAAATAGTTAAGCAAAAGTTAAGGGACAAAAAAATATATTTACAAGAGTTAAAAGACTATTTTGCAAGAGTCAAGGGACCATTTTGATAATTTTCCCTTATTTTAATTGAACCAATGGTTCATATTTTCAAATGTGAATGTTTCTTCTAATAGTAGAAGATTAAATCAGAAAATGTGGTACCAAAATTTCTTGATTTATCATTTGTATGTTCTTTAAAGCACCTGTTGTTTTTTAGAGCCAATACAATAAACAAAACTGAAAATAGGAATAAATCCTAACAATTACCTTGATTGATGACAAGTAATATTACACTTCCTTCAAATATCAAAAATGTAGATTGACGTGGAAGTATAATCAAGAGCAATTTTGGGCATTAGTTTCATTTTTTATCAAATGACCATCAAGTACTCACGATTAAAATAGACGTCAAAGTTCACTAAAAAGGCATAGCAAATTATACACGTAGTATAAATTAATAAAAATGAAATTATGTCCGCAAAGTACATGGAAAAAAAAAGAAGAAAATCAACATCAATACAAGAGAGATGAAAAAGACTCTTCCGCGCTAATGAAATTTTAAACTTAGTTTGACTGAAAAATTAAACTTTTATTTTAAGGTAAAAAAGAAACTTCTGATGTGCATTTAAGAAAAAACTGTAGCGAAAGAAATTCTAGTATTTCAAATATCTTCAGCACGCTTGTAAGGAAATAAAGAAAAAATTAAAAAAACATACCAGCGGTTGAAAAGCATCAGCTGAAGATAACTCCAAGTGCATTCTCAGTGCAACTTTGTTCTCTACTTTTCCCTGAATATCATCAGCATCGTACTGCACCGGAAGAAAAATATCTGTAGAAGGATTCCAAGAGTCTGTATCAATTCCATTAAGGACTCCAACAAACTTCTTTGAATGAAGATGTAATGTTCCATGGAGGCCCCGTCCACCCTGCCATTGGAATAACAAAAATTGCACTCTTAGTTTTAATAACAAAAAGGGATCCCCAACACAGCTTTGCAATACAAATTCTTTTGACTACAACTTAAGAATTTACTTGAAGAAATGAAAGAAATAGAACAAATTTTACAGAAGAAAACCATAGTTTTTAAACTTCAACAGAATGTTAATCTTGACATCATTAAACGCAACTCTGACATATAAACAGGAAACAGAACTCAAATGACAATGTAAAAGAGCTAAATAAAACTACTTCAATCATTGCAAATATAAACGTTATAAACAAAAAGGTTGAATGGTTACTGCAAATGCTATGACTCCTATATGTACGTTAAAAGCAATATGACATCATGCAAGGACTATATCTGCCGTGCAAACTTAATCCTATCAATTGCACGTATAATTGAATTTTAACAGCTAGAAGTCTGTAACTGCTAAAATTAAGGATCTGTTTGAGACAATAGCAGCTAATTAAGAAGTCACTTGTGAGCTTGTTATGGTAAAGGTGGCAAAGGTGAAGAAAACGTTTTTTTTTTAAATCTATTCGCTAAACTGCTCCTTGTTAATCAAAATGGCATAAAGACAATAAATCCATCATTTAGGATAAGGCCTTTGCTAAAATACAAAAATACGCAATTATTTAATAGACTAGAGATAGATTTTCCATCATTTAGCATTTACAAGAATAAAAAAAGCACTAGCTAAAATGAAGTAATTTGAAGGTAAAGGTTCAAGTTATTGTTTTAATAAAAAGCTTGTTAAAAAGCGACAGAAGTTGCTACCCAAAAAACATAAATCAAGTAGTCGCAACATTATAAAAAGTGAAGCAGATAGGAAGTCAAGCATGCCTTTCAACTTGGTAGAAGATCAAGAAGCAAAAAAATTGAAAGTCAAAGTACGAAGTGAAAAGTGTGTTGGTAAATCTAGCAGAATTAAAAAATAGGTATTGATAAGTATAATTCACCTACATAAAGGTTTCCATTTAAGAATCGTTAAAAGAACCAGCAGAGAGGTGTAAAATAGCTAGAGACAGACAGAATTGTAGCCAACAACCTACTATGAAAATTGAGAATATTGAAAGTTTGCGTGCTTGCACATATACATGAAAGATAAATACGTAATAGCAGTAAGGAGAACAAAATAAAGAGGGGGAAACAAAGCAGCAATCAGTGTGGTGGTCCATGAAACCATGAGGATTTTTAGCCGCCACATTACATTTTGATGCTTATAATATTGAAGATTTTATTATTTCCATTGGATATCCAATGAGTTCATTTGAGATCATTATAGATTAGCAACACAAATAACCTCACGACTTGGATTATGGGAACTCATTCAACATCAACATGACTTAAAGGTTGAATCATATACAAGTTTGGATTCACACAGACTTGAATACTTGGAAGCATAACTTGATGAAGGCTTGAAGATTTAAAAATTGAATTCTTTTCTTTTTATACTCATGTTGTAACAGTTGATCTATAATTTATGTTGTGCACACTTAGGATTATCAATGTTTGGCATGTATAAAACAGGTGAAAAACTTTTACATTGTATTTTAATTTGTGTTAATATATATAGAAAGCGGGTAATCGAGTTACGCCCAAATTAGGTGTACCTCGAGATTACACGGAGTTGAATGGAGCAACGACTGACCTTCATCCATCTTGTCTGGAGAACGAGCATCCGAGCCGAGCGAGTTCGAGTGACGATATATGGTTTAGGGTTGTTCAAACGAAATGAACAAATCGCCCCCCCTAATTTACTCAAAGCACCGCACTCTCATATTGCTTCATTCCAAACAAAAAAATCGTAAGTTTTCTGTAAAGCTACTAAACAACTGTATAGTAATCAGATTCCACTGTAATGAAATTACTTTATTCTCAGATTTTCTCATTCCAAACAATCCCTTAAATTTTTAGAAGCATTGTGTATCTACTATTGATTGCAGTAACAAACTTCAACCAATCGTAATCACGAACCCTTGAGAATTGTAATTAAAAATTTCAGTGAATCATTTTTTACAATTGAATATGATATAGGTCCATCAAATAACAGTTATAGCAATTGAACATTGAAAATTTAAAATCTATATTTCGTAATTACAAACATGCACTAATTCTCAAGAAATCTTACATAATAGCCATTGCAATGGATATTTGTCGTAATAATGAACTTACACTTTCATATATATAATTAGGTAATCTATGTAGGATAGTCAACCGTTAAAGCACAAAAACTACTGTCTTAAGCTCTCAAAGGTCCCATAAATAATTAAAAATCAAAGTATTTGAGAACTTCAGCTCAAACCAAGCAGGTGATGAGTTATTTTCTACTTTAATGTTCTCTAGCTTGCAAGTTATGCTAGGGATTGTGACGGCTCCCCCAAGACAATGCTTCAACAAGAAAGAAAATTGTATCGGTAGCTCCATTGGCAAAGCTTTCAATGTAGGGTTTACCAGCCTTTCTGCCAGCACATTGCGAAGGAGAGATTTACTAAAGGGTCAGATTGGGGGGTCAGATTGGAATGCATAAATGGGCAAAATTAATCTAATTACAATATAATCTGATTATAGTATAATATGATTACTTTATTATGTTTAGATTTTTTTTGTTTAAAATGAAGTAATTTGCAGAGTGTGATTTAAGTAATTTATGGGGGTGTGATTACCCCCATAAATTTTTGTAAAAAAATCTTGTCCTTTAAATCAAAACCCTAAATCAAAAATATGAACGAGAATCATATTTATACAAATCGTCTTCGTGTATTTCAGAATGAATTCAATTTTACGAATTGAATTTTAAGAACATATCAAAATTATGAAGGAATCAAAACCTAAGAAGCAATTCGTTTGCAAATAAGATCAAAAAAAAATTTATGCGATTGTGTAACGACCCAATGTCTTTATCTGCAAATTAGGTCAAATTCTCGCCTCATAAATCGGGTTCCGAGGAATTTCGATTTAGGGAAAACAAGAATACCAATCGATAGAAAATATTTTTAGATCAAAGTGCCCAAATCTCAGAGAAATTCGGATAACCGAAACTCCCGCTTTATTTTTCTGAACCTTTTTTAAATTCATTAAATCAAGAACATTGAAATACGTGTCCAAATTCATCGATTTTAGTGTCATTATGTTAAGAACATTATTTAAAGGCTGCTCGAAAAGTTTCATCGATTTTGGAGCATCGGTTTGATCTCAATTAATTTTCGAAGTTTATAACTTCAAAAATTAATAAAAAATAAAATTTTTCTCCGAATCGAAATTTTTTGGCACAAGGGTGTTCGTTATGTCATAGCATACCTAAGTGTTAAGTTTCGTTATTTTTTGACACCAAACGATAGAAAAATACGAAAAATTTAAGTTTAAGTAATTTTTAAAATTTTTCCTTCTCCCCTCCACCCGATCATGCTGACAGAGCCTTCTCTGCAGGCAGAACCTTCCTGCGCCGTTTTTGGTGCAAGTTGTCGGCCAACTTGGCCGACCCCCTCCCTCTCCCTTTCTCTTCCTTGCTTCTTCCCTACTTATACCTCCCAGCCCACCCCTCCTCTCCCACAACAGCTCCCTCCTCTCTCAACCAGCCCCCCATCCCCTGCCAGCCAACCCCCCAGCTGCCGTAGCCAGCCAGCCTCGCTCCTTCGGCCACGTCCAGCCTCCCTCCATTTTCCGGCGATCCTAATTTTAAAAGTAAGAGGACATGGAAATGAGGAGAAAAGGAAAGGAATTTTTTTTATTTCATTCTTTTATTTTATTATGATAATAATAATGATAGTTTTATTATCTCAAATACATCGTTCACATTATCATTATTTTCATTAATTACATAATGGATAACAGTGAAAATATTATAAGATGACTATTATTTCCAATTTTGTCAATTTCAATTCAGTCATTTCAATTCTGTCTTTTTCTTTCGTACATTATTATTATCATAATAATAACGCTATAATCGCAATAACTTAAGAACCGGATTTCAATCAAAAATAAGAAAGCAAAAGAAGAACAGAATGAAAAAGAAGATAATATTTATTCCTGAGAATATTAGCTAAATGCTAATTTAAAATATTCAAATCTAAATGCAGATCCAAAATCGAACTGTCAAACTTTGGATCTTAACAAAAAAGGTACCAAATATATGACATGTATTACTTTTCGCACTTTATTGCTACTTAGCTACGCTTTGAGCCAAATTCATATTGAAGCTTGGTTGGTTGTTCGGAACCAACATAACATAATTATTACTGGAAAATGATATCAGTAACATTTGTACTTGTCACTAGAAAATGACATCAGTAACATTCGGAGTTGTTACTGAAAAATGACATCAGTAATATTCGGGGTTGTTACTGGAAAATTATATCAGTAACATTCGGGATTAGTAATTGAAAAATGACATCAGTAATATTCGTGGTGGGTTACTAGAAAAACGACATCAGTAACCTACATTTTGTGATAATACTTTTCGCAGGAAATTGAATCTTTATTTTGCGCTACTGTCTTACTTTCCTGCATTTTATTATCTCATTATTTTCGCTAATCACATCTTTTAAAGTGTAATATTATTGATTACTGCGGTACATATAGTATTCTCTAATTACTGGGAATTCCAATCCTAGTATTGTTTTCTGTACAATACTAGGTCAAGTGTTTCTAGAAGATACGCGCAAGAACCTTATTTCTTAAATTTTCAATCTTGCTGATAGATCCACGGCACTGTTTTGCTTTTTTTTTTTCTTTTATACGAGGCGCACGATGAAGGATCATGTAATCTGCAATCTTGTAATAAATGAGAATATTTTTTTTCTTTACATGTGTATCCATTCTCTCTCAAATTACTCAACAGGATCTTGCGATATGTGAACACCTGAATGTCGGGACAGTTCTCACTGAGCCGGCATCGAGACTTCACAGATCGATTCGTCCTTGTGCGATCAAACGAAGGTTGCCTTCGACTTCGTGCGGTCGACTCAGTCTTCATGCGATCGAACAAATCTTCATCTTCGAATGTAGGTCGCCTTAGTCTTTGTGCTCAACAATGTAATCGAACCTTTTGCCTTCGAACATAGGCGCCTTTGGCGAAGGCGTCGAACGAAGTTTTCTCTTTCTGCTGTGAATGAAGGTGTTGATTTTTTGTGTCGCAGAAGGCAAACGAAACATCGACCTTCTGCGAATGAAGCATAAAAAACTCCACGTAATCTAAGAATCAACCAAACCCACCGTAAAATTTTTGTTGTGGCCTGTTTATAGCTTAGTAAGACTTTTACTCCATTTTCTTACTTTACAAAATTTAAAATTCTAGGTAAGATTTTTACTTTACACCCAAATTTTTTCATGCCAAAAAGCCCCTAAGTGACAAGTGGTCATTCTGTTGATTGATTCATCAAAGAGTAAACGTAAAATCATGAAAATCCTATTCACAATAAATTGTTTTGCATTTCTTATTGTGTTTAATTCTGTTCTTCTTCTCTATCTTTTTCTATGAAATTTTATAAAGTGCAATATATATATATATATTAAAAAAAGTGTAGTTTAAAACTTGGACAATGGAAATTTGAGGGTGTAGCTAACCTAATCTAAAATTTAATTGTTAGTTATATTTGCAAAGTAGCTAAGAGTACACTCCACAAATAAAAAAGAGAGCACCTACTCAAAAAAATATTTGGTGATAGAAAAAATATTAGAAAAAGATATATCAGACAAAATGTATTAAATATAAAAATAGTGATACTTTGATAAAAAATCTAAGCTAATTTGTTGCAAATCCAAAATAATTGTTGGTGATGCTAAAATTGCAGCATTCAATAACTAATATAATAAATTAGAAATTACTAAATGAGAAAGACAAAAATATAAGCAAAACAATGTAAGAGATAAGAATATAAGAAAACAACTTGAATAAAATTTATTAAAAATGATGATCAAAATTTTATTTCAAGGGATAAAATTATTCAATATAGATAGATAAATTATTTATTGTTCTTTTTAATGCAGGTTGCGCTAATAAATTAATACGAGCGATTTAATGGCTATAGAATTAATATCAATTACACTTTTATACGATAAATTAGTAAAATTGAGATTTGGAATGCTTTAGAGAGAATAAAGAGTAGAAAAATTACAACATCATATCGCTTCCTTATCAATATGTGAAAATATTAGAGGAAGGAGTTTCTTGGTTTATCAAGTTATTTAATATTATTTTTAAGACTACATATATGTCATATGAGTAGATTTGTATTGTTGTACTAATTTATAAGAATTAATGTGATGCTCAAGGCAATGCAAATTATAGGGGAATAAAGTTAACGAGTTAAAACGTTGAAACTTTGGGAGAAAATGATTCAAAATAAATTATGAAGGGATACCCATAATTCATAAAATCAATTTCATTTTATGCCATAGAATATGAAATGAAAATCATACATTTAATAAAAGGTTTAATAGAGAAATTTAGGAAAAGAAAAGATCTCCAATTTTATCTCCACTGATTTTGAAAAAGCTTATCATAAAGTAACAAGAGTTCTTTGGAGAATTTAAAAAAAAAAAAGAATTTATGGAATATATAGATGTTATTAAATATATATATATATATATTTATTTATTTATTTATAATGAGGTTGTAACATGTGTTCGATTGTAAGATGGCTTGCTTAATTATTTCCCAGGTACTATTAAATTACATCAAGACTTTATTGCTAGTCTATATCATTTTGCTTTAATTATAGATGTTCTTACTGAACACACTCAAAAAAATGTTACATGGCATAGATGACATTTTGTTAATTGATGAGACTAGGGATAAAGTTAAGAGACTCAAGCTATATTAACCACCTTAGAATCTAAATATTTCTTTTTAGTAGATCTAAAACAAATTATATAGTGTAAACTTAATAGTAATAGAAGCTACAATCTCGAGGACACTATTATTAAAGATCACATTGTAATATCTCAAGTAAAAGTTGCTTAGAATTTCATTGCGAATGTTTATCTAAAGTTTGAGTTAATTTTGGCAACTTATTTACTCATAATAGGCTAATTTACGAAATTAGAAATTTGGTGTCTGAATCATTAAATTTCATTTTTAACACATGTGAAATGACACGTACTTTTTGGCACGAGCTTTGTCCAAATAAAAATTAAAACAAATTTTTGAATAAATTTTAAAATTGTCCATATACATAGAACCCTAAAACCCTTACTATAAAACTAGCTGACCCCTAACCATTATTCGACTCATGTGCAGGACACCGCACCTTTCAAAAAAAATGCAGCAATTCAAGATAAAAACATGCAAGCCTTCAGGTGATGCTCGAGTCCATCTCAGTCTCTCCCTTCCTTGATTTCTCTCTCCTTCGACACCTCTAACACATAGAGCCAACTGCCTTTCTCCCTTTCATCCCTCAGCCTACTACTTCCACTCTTCCTCCCTTTTACAGCCACATACAGTTGGTCAAACACACCACAATATCAACCATGTTTTCTTAGCAGCGACCACCATATTCTTCACCTCTTCTTTCCTCATAAGAACCCTATATGCCTCTCCTTCAGATTCTTCTTCTTCTTTCCCTCCACTTCTAAGCAAAGCCTAAATAAAACTTCCTTACTCCCCTCTTTCTCCTCCATTTTATGTTCTTCTCTATAATTTCAATATTTTATTTAAGTTTATTGAAGCCTAAAATCTAAAATTTTTAGAGTTACATCATGCCTAATAGGGGAAGGCTAACTTCTAATTTTCATGCTTTGACGTGCTTTGCGACACAAACAACAAACCCACTCAATCAAATCCACCTCCCCACAATGCAAAGGTATCAAATTTGTAATTCTTTGCTTAATTTCTTCAAAAATTATAAATACATTCGCAAAAGCCTAATTTTTCCATGTATTTAGGGTTAATCGATGCTAAAATTAACCGACATCACTTCTTACACAATTGATCCAAATTTAAGATATTTTATTATATTTTTCATTAATTAAGATGTTGGACAACAAATAAATCACACTAATTTGCTCTCCAAGTAGCTTTTAATTGACGTCAAGCATGATTGACATCTTATGCGATCTACCTAAATCCTACGATCATAATCCATTGGAACATCAAGGATTTGCGACACTTGCACCTTTTAGAGGATCTGACAACACAAGTGGAAACTTTGATTTCTAATACAAAGCATCATTCTTATTTTTTGAATATCACTACATAGTAAATAAAAATATACCTATATAAGTTGATATAATGTATAAATAACAAAAAAATGAATAAAGAAATTTGTAAATATTAAACACATTTCTTATAAAAATCTCCCATATTGGTAAATAGCAGTAAATACATAATATTGAAAGCATTATTATAAAATAGTAATTATTAAAGAGCATTATAAATATATATATTTTAATATTTAATTACATTTAATTTTAATCCATGAAAGCTTAATCATGTTACTTAAAGGGTAAGTAATTAATTTAATAAAATAATGTGTATAATTGTGTAATGGTCTATAAAGCAGTCCCCTGTATGATACCGGCTGGGAAATCAGTGTTAAGGTTAATGGTAATTGAAATGATATTGGTAATTGTAATGAAAATGATTTTTAACTGTGAGCTCCTTATTGTCACACAATAGTATAATGTATACTCTATTATATTTTTATGAAGTAGTAAATATTCAAGAAAATAAATGTTTGGTAAAGGTTAAATATTATCTAAGGATAAAAATCTCATGATAATGGAAATGATTAAATGGTGATGGTAAAGCCAATTATAAAAAATTCTTAATATTTGAATAATAATATTTATTATGTAAGGCTTACTAAAGAATTATTGTAATGGATATAATATTCATTTCTATATCCAACACTATTTCCTAAATTAATATCACTAAAATAAGCAACTCATCATCAGAACATCTAAGTTGAAGTCCACATTTAATATCATATTGATTGATTCCTCAATTGTTAATTTTCACATAATAAAAATTATATAAGTTATGCTTGAGAGAGTGTATCCAATAAATATAACCTCATCCAAACATGAGTCAGTTTGCTTTCACTCTCCTTAAAAATAAAGCATCTACATTCAAATAATGAAAATATGAGATTTTGGCTTGCATCTTTTCAAAATCTCAAAGTTTTCCTGGCTTAGTAAACACAAACTCCGTAACAATATTCATTGCTTCAACCAAAAAATACTTAACATAGAACAAACCATCTCATATTGCGCTATTTCTATATTCTACATTTGTTGGGATCCTAGGAGCAAAAAATTACATTTGCTTCCATTCAAACCAAAGTAATTTTCAAACAAATCAATTTCAAACTCCTCACCATAATATGAATGAATAATTGAAATCATATAACCTAAATATTTTTAATCCAAATAGAAAATTTATCAAATTTATCATAACTTCATTCTAAGACTCTAAAATTGTACCCATGTGAATCTTGAAAAATTATATGCAATCACAAATCCAATACTACTGCCACCTGCCACCTAACTAGCCAAGCTTATTTAACCAAATAAACTCATGTGTAAAATTTAGAGTTGTCATGATGTGCTTTCTACATAAGATGAATAAACAACTTTTCTTGTTGCTTGCAAAGCTAGCATGCATCACAATGTTTGCGAAGATATTGAAAAATCTAACTAAGCAAACTAATGACTAAACCTAATTTCAAAATATTTTGAAGCATGTGAAAACTAGCATGACATAATAACTAGCATGACATAATCTATTGTTCCATATCATGGACATTTGTTTCAATTTTAAAATGTTTTACTTAAAAATTTAAGAGACAACTTCGATTAAGTTGATAATTATCTATCTTAAGCCTTCCAATTATTATTTTATCTTTCTTAATTAATACATTTTCAAATAGAAATTCAGAAATAAATCATCTATCACATAAATTACTAAAACTCAGAAAATTATGTTTTAAACTATTTACAAAGAGCACATTTTCAATAAGGAATGCTTCAGGATTACCTGATATCTCTATGCTTTGATTTGCATTTTAGAATTCTCCTAGCATTACTTTTCAATATTTAATTTTAGCTTTGTAAATTTGAGTCGATCCACTATCAAATACTTAAAGTATCAACTAATCTAACAACATATATCACAACTCTATTCCTAAAGATGCACCTGCAATCACAAAAATCTAAATGCTAGCAAAATGAATCTACCTGAAGTTAGGTCCATTTTGTAAAGAAAAATCTTTAATCTCAAGTCTTCAAATCCTATTCCTATTTTAACTAGTCTAACATAGTTGAAATGTGGCCAAATTATCCACAAGAAAAATATTATCTATTTAGCAATGAATTCTATTGAAAAGGACTCTTTATCTAGTTCTATGTCGTGTATATTTAGTAAACTTAAGTCCAAGTTTGTATTCATCTAATTTGTTTTCTAAGAATTTGCAAATAAATATAAGTTCAATATTTTCTTTAATGTGCATAAGAAAATTTCTACATATATAACTTTACAATAGATTCCTCACTACTTGATCCTACTTCTTTAAAATCAAGCTTATCTTTATAAGACTCGCTTAAAGTTCAAAATTTCTTGAAGCTCATTTTTATACACTTACTCTGAGCCATCAAGCAATTGTTCACCTCTAATGCTCTTCTAATTTGTGCTGCTCTCATAGTTTAACCCAAAAACCTTTCTTCATTTAGATTTCTTCTTTGGCTACTCTTTCTCATGGCTCCTTTCTTCTATTTTATTTTTTAATTTAGGGCATTCCAAATGAATGTCCCTTATCCTTACATTTATAACAAACAACATTATCATTATCAAATTTAGAGGAAGAGAAAGATAACTTGCCTTTGCCTTTATGAGTGAGTGATCACCTTTTATTTTGCTTCTTCAATATAGCTTTAAATTTTTAGGTAATCAAAGTGATTTTCTCCTCATCCCCAAACTTTCATTACTACTAACCTCTTTGATGCTCAAAGCAATCCCTTTCTTTTTCTGCTTTAATTCTTCTATGTTTTCTTGCTATTTGCTAACACTTGCTCATGGGTTGTTAGTGAACCCAAAATTAAGTAAAGAGGAAAGGTTTTAAATCCTTGGCTTCCAAAATAGCCTAAACCTTGGGATTCCAATTTTTTAGCAAGGTTCTAAGAATTTCGTTAACATTATCTTGATTACTAAAGATTGTTTCAAAAATATGAAGAGCAGTAATAATCTTTGTGAGCCTCATACACATTTCAAATATAGGCTCTTCTAGTTTCATTTGAAATAGTTCATGTTAGTATGTAAGAGTGTTAATACTAAGCTCATGCCCATCATCTATGCATTTGTAAGTAACTATCAAAGTGTACAATATTTCTTTACCAATTGAGCATGATGACACATAATCATCATATTTCACTGTACATTGATAATCGCTTTGGAATTCATTTTTGTTGCCTTAAACTCTTCTTCAATCCATTAATTATATGGGGTGGTAGGTTTTGTAAAATCTTTCCTAAGAAAGCGCACACATATAATAATTAACGGATCGAAGAAAATTTATCATCGTCATTTTCCAAAGCTTTCATTTTTCAGAGGTCAAAGCCAATACCATTGAACACAATGGATGGGTGTATGAAGCACCTTCCCCCGCATGCACATTCTCATTTCCAAATAATGCATACATAATAGATATTTACTTCATAGATCATTAAATTTAGTGTAGTAGAGACTCGATTATCAGTTGTTGGTTTTTGAGGGCTAAACAAGCATTATTAAGAGGTGGGTAAATTGGTTGACTTAAGAATAAGACTTAAAAATTTCTTAAGAAGTTTAAGCTACTTTGCAGTATAATTTATCACACACCGAGATAAGTAGAATAGCAAAAATAAAATAAAATCATACAAGTGACACGAAAATTAATAGTGCTTCAGGTCAAACCAGACTCTACGTTCACACTTCAAGGGTTTATCTCATATAATATTCCACTCACACCTGAAATCTTTTCTTTGTTGATCTCACAATAGGCAAAGAAACTTTGTCCCTACTTTCTGCAAACCTTGGCTGTAGAGCTGCGGAAGTACCCTCCTTTCCAAAGCTTTATTGAGGTGAAGAAGTCTGAAAACTCTTATAACAACCCCGCAAGAATAGAGTAAGAGAGCAAACAAGGAAAAAGCAAAAATAACAACTTACAAAATTTGGGTGAAGTCCCCATAATAGTTTTCCTAAACTTTGAGAGCCTTTAAAGTACAATGACACATTTGAATTCACAATCTTAACAATTTTTAACACTAAAAGCCTTATAAATTTTCTACTTGAGATATGGTGTCTTTAGAGGTCGGATTCAACCTTCATTTATAGTGGAGAAAAAAAGGATTCAAAATTGTTAGCATTCCAAATTTTGAAAACTAAATACACCTGAGCACATATGAGTGCATTCCTGGAGATCTGTGGCCCAACACTTTCCTAAATAGGCCTGCTCAGCCACAGATCAAAACTTCGTTGGGCACTATTGAGCAAGATGTTTAAGCATCAACCCACTATCCACAAATCAACCTAAATCCATCATGATGTGCCTGCGCACATAGTTGGTACGCGTTTGGAGGTGCACATAGTTGGTGCGCACCTGGAGGCGCAAGCCTGGGCGCATGCACCTAACGTACACGGTTCTGCGTCAGGGTATGATCATAGTGAACTAGCTTTCAAGCTTATTTAATTAAACTCCTCTTAAGACCCTGTTCTCTCAAGTTTTAGTAATTAAAATACCTATGCCTAATCCTAATACTTGAACAAGCATAATCATATAATTATACTTAAAAATACAACAAATAAAAAACTAATCATTATGGTCTTCAATCTTCATGCTACTACAACTTCAAGTCTTCATCTTCAAGCATGATCTTCATGTATTTTAACCATAATAGTTCTAAGTTACACTTTAATTCTACATGTACTTATTACTTGATCATTTGGTGTATCTAGCATCTAAAACTATTGAGTAGCAATGACTTGGCTCTAACCTTGGAGCTAATCTAACCTAAAAGCTTAATCACAAACAATAGTAAAACAAATGTTATAGTCAATGTTTTTCTATTATCAAAAGTAGGATATCTAAAATTAACTCGAGTGTATAAGACTCACAAGTTTAACATTTTAGTGCTTGTTTATGTGCTAGATTTCTAGATAAATAACACTTAGTGTTGTTGAGTGTATTTTTAGCTACCTTAATGATACTCATCGAAAGTAATTTCCCTACAATAGCACATCCTTTGAACTTAAGGATTTTCAGCCTCAATTTATGCATGATCTCGTACTAATCAAAAAAACACATAAGGCAGAGTTTTAGCACCAAAATAATCCCTTAATTTCAATATCAAGTGGAATAAATTGTATATAATTTTGTCTATTACTGAGGCAAGAAACAAAAGATAGATGTGTTTCTCAAATTCTTAGACAAGAGATAACTTCTTGATTATGAGAAAAAATTATAACAAATTATCATCAAATAAATCAGCACTAGTGCCATTAGTAACCATTAAAAACTTAATTCAACACTCATGCACAAAATATATTGAAATTAAACTTTATTTTTTTAAAGATCATGTTAGTTTGTGAGCTGACACCACAAATTTGCATGCACTTTTACCAAACCAATACTGATAAAGATTCTATTATACTATTAAGGAACTAGGAATTATTTATCCATTTTAAACTTTGAGCATTAATTGCTTTGTAATTTCAAAACTCAAAACACTGTAATTATGATGATACATTCACAACAAACTCTGTTGTATTGCATGTTGAACACTTAATTTTGTATTTATTAAAAAATTATATGATAACAACAAACCTCGCTCTCGAGTACGGCTCGTATTTACAAAAAACTTTGCTCTTGTATTTAAGAAAATGAATCATTATTGAATTTCATAACAATTATCTTTGATCATATTTATGAAACCAATTAATTGTAGCATGAATAATACTTCCAAATTGAGCTCCTATTTATTACTAATTAATTTTGAAATTAAGGGTTTAAATAAATGACTTCTAATTGTCATCTGAATCAACTCAATTCAACATTGCATTTACAAATAACCTTGTTTGTATAGGTGAATAAGTAATTGATTAGCTATCAAAATAATAAAAATGTAATGCAATTTAATACAAATTTAATGCTTATCATATTTATGATGGTACTTTTTCATGATTATAGATCTGAGTTATACACCCGATTTAACCAATTTACCATAATGTAAATCGTGTCAATTCTTGAATACAAAGCATTTCTCATATTTACAATTGAAGTAGCCCATAATTACAAACTCTGTAAGAATATAAAAAGGTTAGTTTTCAATCTTCCTATCCAAACCCCACCCAGCCCAACCCAAACCCTTCCTAACCGAGCCCATCTTAACAATTTCAAGGCACGTCATTGTAGAAACCAACCCCAAACGAGAAAACACTCCATTTCCGCAACTGTTAACCCACCCCGACGCACTCTCGCCCAACCCGACAGCCGCCTCAACGCTTTCATGACTTAGAAGCCAAGCCACTACGAAGACATATCGACCCTTTCCAAATAAGACACAACCCCTTCCCACACATTTAGAAGCCTCCATGCTACTTGCTCATGCCAACCTCATTGATTTTATCAAGTTTGAACCCATAATTAATCGTGCCTCATTCACCTATGCTTTGCACACATTACGTTCTTTGAGAGCTGTTGTGATGTGTATTCCTGTACTCTTGGCACTGAGGTTTGCATCACTCCAAAAGACCTCAATGACTACAATGCTTTTTCAAACGAAGGTTCTGATCCCATGTGATTGGCCCATAATCATGAAGTCTAGAGTGATGTCAACAAATATCATTTTTTAAATGAGGGTTCTAACCCCATGTGATTGACCCTTAATCACAAAGTCTAGAGTGATGTCAACAAATTTCATCTCGAACATCATGCACCCTATCATAATTCAAAAATAGCTTTTCTTCTTCCCCAAGCCTGAGCTTTCCAACTTGTTCTTAGGAACACCCTTGTACCCGAGGATGGAAATCTCATGAACATTACACTCCCTATGTCCTTAGCCACCTACTTAGTACTTACCCACATCTCGTTTAGCTAACCCGACTTACACCCAGATGCTACGTTTAGCAAACCTAGCTCGCACCTATACAAATTGCTTATTGCACCACGACATGTATTAATCATTTGCCCGGGTACGTCATGAATGGTATAGGCTGATGCTTGAAAGGCAGGCTGGCATCAAAAGGTCATACCTAAATGTATCTAGTCATATTTCACCATGACTGAGCAGCCATTATGGAATAGTCCGGGTCACTAATCACCAGCTCATGCTCTTATGCACATTTTACGCCCAAGCACATCTGCCTACCCAAAATCAGAAGCTTGTCTATTTCAACTAAATTCTCCACACTTATATATAAGGCTGATATTTCAACCTTTAAACACATCTCTATATAGTTCTAAACACATTTAACAGCAACAAAAATAAGTTTAAATACCTTAAAGAAGATCTAAGAAAGTGTAATTACCCTTAAGAAATAATGCTCAAAAGTGAACTTCAAACATTTCGTAAAGTTTGGGTTAATTCTATCAACTTTAAAAAATTGATGATTTTACTCCAATCGGTCATTTTGTAAAATTAGAAATCAGGCATTGAAATCATAAAATTTTATCTTTAGTACGTGTGAAATGAAATTTTATATTTTGAGACAATCTTTTTTCTAAATCATAAATAAAACAAAATGTTTGTCAATTTTATGTTAAGTTCCAATTTTTATTTAAACCCAAAATAGCCCTTTAAAAGTAATCAACTGACCCCACCCTTTCACGCGAGAAATGCCAGCAGTTGGACCAAGCAAAGAAACTTTAGCCATCAAGCCCATATAACCAATTCCCCTCCCAGCCCCTCTTGTGCTCGAGCCTCCCACGCAATAGCAACACAGGGAGGAGACACGAGCCACATAAGAAACGAGGCACTTGATCTCGTCAGTAGGATGCACTGCCTCCTAATTTTGACCTCATCTCAATCACTCCCTCGCATCCCTCTCTCTCTCTCTCTTTGTGCCCCTCTCTCTCTCTCTCTCTCCCTCCCTCTTTCCATTTCACATCCATGCAAGGGCCGGTAGACTACACTTTTGCAGGTTGTGAGCCATCTGAAGATAGTGAGCCATCAAAGAGTGGACGTATAATCTCATATGCTTGTGGTTGTGTGAGAAAATAGTCATTATGTTAGTTTTGTTGGCTCGCGTGAGATACATTTAAATCAAATTTTCATTTATATTGTTAAATTATACTAATTAATGTGAGCATTATGTTGCTTAGCCCTTTGAATTGTGATTTATGTTGTGACTATCACTTGAATTTTGAATTAGGGTATCTTTGTTATCCTATTGCATATTCATAACATGTGGATGTTCATTTATAACATAAAAATGCATGTTGGTTGAAAATTGTAATGACACATTGAGCTAATGGCCTGAAGTAACCATATCATTTCTCTAAATTGCTATTTTCATGTTATTTAATTATTATCTGATTGAAATCCAACTTTGTATTATTATCTCATAATGTAAAAGGCGGGTAGCCTCTTTATTGTTTGGTTAACCAGCATCGTTTAATTTCTTATGAGGAAAATCAATGAAATGTGAAATTAATCAAGCAAAATGATCTTGTGATCCAATTCAAGTGATGTTGTCTTGTATCAAATTAAGGATTCCATTTATTATTTGTACAGATGATGCAATAACGATTCATATGGTTTTAGGAAGAGGCACTAACCTGTAGACATGGCTCACGATATTGTTATTTTTTATGCTAATCACTGGCAGATGAGGACAAACCTTCCTTTCAGCTAATGTTGTGTATCGATTCCAAAAGAAACGGTGGATGAAAAAGACCACGTATATTGCTCTGAGATTATTCTCAAGTAAGGTGGTAGGGTGTTGTATAATCTCTATGATGAATAGATCAAATGAGAGATGAATCAATAAAAATTTCAACTATAGATTTGCGGTTGCTACTTGCATAAGACATTATTGAAATACTTATTTGTAAATTGTGTAGTAATGAATAGTGAGATTGATATAAAACAGTTATTTTATTTATATCATATATTTCCACCTTTGTATTAAAATATTTGTTGATATGCATTCATTATTTATATTACTTTGGTAAAGCTTTAGTTGCATAATCATGTCTAGTCTAATTTCAATCATTTTTTATGAAAACTTGTTCATAGTTAAATTTATGCTTCTTGCTAACCTTGAAAACAACAAATGGCATATGAATAAAATAGGATTACTTTTCTTATATATATACTCCTCTTGATTGTGCTTTCACATGTTCTCAGATGAGTCTACAGAGTTCGATAGCTAGTTTTCCTGATTTTTTGTTGTCGTGTTTCTAGGAGAAGTTTAGCTTGTTTTGATTATATGTTAATGTTGCATTTGAAGATATGTTAGATTGTAGTAATTTTTAGAATATTTTATGTTGTTGATGGAAACTAGAATGATTCTGTGTTGTTGCTGTCATTTCTGTGTTGTTTTGGATGAATTAATTATTTTTGAAAGTGGTGTAATTTAATTATATTAATTTTTTATCATTTTCCTCAGCCATAATCCCCAAAACCCCACACACCTCTACCACACAATGCCTCCCTCACTTTCTCTCTCAATTGCTCTAACTGGACGCAGCCAAAAATTCACCATTCAAGGGTACCCTTTAAGTTAAAGATGTCAAAGCATAATTGAGATAGTACACTGTAGTTGGCACAAAATAGAAGCTTAATAAAAAGAACGAGTTCAAAATAATGACAGCTTAAAAAATAGACACTCATGTGTTGTGTGACAATTCAGGGTTAATTTTTTATCAGCATACTTACCTCTGGGGTGCACGCTTCTTTAGCATAAGTGGGCGATACTGTCGTGACAATATTTGAAAAGACAATTGCACCCTGAAAAAATCAGTAGATCAAATATTATAAGCATGTCCTGCTGTAAGTAGACTTCTGCGATTACCTTAAGAGGATTAATTCTGTCAATGGATGAGTTATCTTGCATCCTATCAGGTGTATTTAGTCTATGAATGTCAAGACCGCAAGATGACAACTCTGAAACATGTGCTGTGCCTTGATATTCGAAGTTGTGGCATGTAAAGCATATTCGAGCAGAATTAAATCCTTTTGCTGCATATATATCCCAATAAAGAGGTGCCTGAAATTAATAATGCATCAGAACGCAAATACCACAAAAGACGCTAATAAAGTAGCGCTTGAAGTAACCACTAGCAATTTCAGGTAAATTATTGGTCATACAACAAAAGCCGTTTGCCAGTCATGGCAGTGTATGATATCCGGTTTCTTTCCCGTCTGAAAAAGCAACTCTAGTGCAGCTCGGCTAAAAAATGAAAAACGCTTAAAATCATCATGCTCCCCATAGAAGTCCCCTCTCCAAAAAAAATTTGATGGATGATGTGGCTCTATGAAGTAAACAGGAAGACCTGTGTCATGCAATTCCACATATCATAAAAATATTTTCATCAGCCATAAATGGTATACATGGAGCAATGGTGGTCCGTTCAAAACCTTCGACAATCCCAACCCAAATTTTATTTTTGAATAGTTGCCCTTCAAAAAATGAATCAACTGCCACGTCTAAGGCCTGCAGAAACAGCAAAAAAAGCTTAAATGCACGAGTTTAAATAACACCATTTTTTTGAGGGGAACTAGGGTAACCAGAATAAAGATTATGCAATAGAAGTATATATAAATATACCTTCAGTTCAAGAATCTGGTCATCCTGCAGGCAATCATATTTAGGAAGAACAACTTCAACAAGATGGCCCTTCTTTTGCAGTGCTTTGCATAGACCTAATACAACATCTCCAAGACCTCCAACCTTAAACATGTTAATAAGGTATATTACTGAATAACAAAAATTTTAAGAACAATAAATGGATATATGCATCTAGATCTTTGGTCGTTCAACATAAGTTTGAATATTTAAATTCTCAAAGCACAACATTGCTTTTCTTTATTCAATATTTTTTTCAATCCTGTTGTGCCAAGCGTGTGTGTTCCTTAAAAATTTCATCTTGGGTAATACAATTTTTCATCTTCTTGTGTGGCAATTGAGCAGACCAAAAGGCCTTCCTGAACCATTTTGATGCTCTGGACTATGATGTAAAAGCTACGCCTTGTATTAATTCTTCACAAAGCTGCCATCGTTTGACTTGATTTACACCATCAAAGTCACATTGGATTGAATCAACTTGGTATCAGTGATGAAAATAATTCGAAACAATCAAGGTGGGGTTCTTAGGTATAGTTAGGATTATTCAAGACAAACTAAAAGAATGTTAGCATGCAATTAAAAGAAAGAAATTTTCACCTAACAAAATATAAATTAGACTAAAGCAAAAATGAAATTCATGAAGCCTTAAGAAAGTGATTTGGGATAATAGCTCCCATAGCTAATTATAAGAAAATGAAATTAAAAGCTCGTCCGCCCCAAATTGTGCTACGATCTCCACCTTCTGGTTAGGCTTCAGAAGTAGACTTTTCATGGGGTATATTTGAGCTTAATCATGCTTTCCCTTATGAGTGATTAAAGGTTTAGTTAAATCTATGGTTTATTTCCTATAGACGCAAGCCCCCGTAGCTAATTATCTCTCGTAATCGTTTAGGAGAGAACTCTTGATCAAAGAATATTTAATTAGCAGCAAAGTGAATGGAGTAAGTTGAAGTTGACCCAATCAAAATCCCATGTTTCATCATCCCAGGTCAGCTGGTGGTTCAATTTGCCTACGTTGAAAGAAATGTTACCGCAACATTCAGAGATCCTAATTAGAAACCATGGATGGTATTTATTGAGGGTTTGGATATTTGCTAGAATACTCTACTTGATTTACAATAGGACTTTTATCCATTGAAATGCTTGTATTTGATTTAGGATGGGGCTACCACCAATTTTGAAAGCCCAAAATTAAATTCAGAAAGGGGCTTACATCCGTTTTGAGTGCCCATTTTTGATTTGTGATAGAGCTTACATTTGTTATAATGCCTAGATTTGCAATCAGAATACATCTTACATCTATTTAGAATGCAAAAATTTACTTTAGGATGGGGCTACATTTGTTTAGAATCCCCAAAATTTGTATTGGGATATGGCTTATATCTATTGCAATGCCTAAATTTAATTCAAAATCTTACATCTAATTAGAATGCTGATAATTTGTGATTAAGATGAGGGTTGCACTATTTAGAATGCCCAAGTTTGTACTTGGAATAAGACTTATATTTGTTTACAATGCTCATATTTGATTTGGGATAGGCTTATATCCTTTGGATTGCCTAAATCTAATTTAGGATGGAGCTTGCATCTGCTTAGAATGTTCATGATTTGTATTTGAGATGGGCCTTATCATATAGACAAGGTAGCCTTATATGATTTATATTTTAGATCTTTTGGATCTTTATATGCTAGATGACACCTATAGTTGATGTCAAATCATTGAGTGTTAAGATATTCTTACTTGATCAATTAGGGGATGCTAAATCTATTATGAATCAAATGACAAATCAATTATGACCATTTAGATTAACTAGGAATTGCACGTCATAGGTTTCTTGGGCATCAATTTTGCCTTTTATGAGCAGGTTTATTTTATGTGCATCAATTTTGCTTTTTATGCAAATTCTGTTAGGATGTACTAATAATGGTGCATGGTGTCCTGAAAGTGGAGCATTGACAGTGGTGCATGGTAGTTTGAAGGTGGAGCACCAATAGTGGTACAGGATAGCTCGAAGATGGAGCACTGATAATAATACAAGATAGCTCGAAAATGGAGCACAAATAGTGATACATAATAGCTTGAAGGTAGAGCATCGACAATGATTTAGGGTAGCTTAAAAATGGAGCACCAATTGTGGTATAAGGTATCTTTTATGATTTAGCTCAGAGTAGAGTATTGCGAGTAATGCCCTTGTATTTTGCTTGTGTCATTTGTTATCACCCCACAATCCTAGTAAAGCAATTGCCATCTGAGTGCCTCATTTTGAAGCTCCATTTAAACTTTAATCCTCAAATTAATTATTTACTTATTTGAAATTAAGCGAGCTTCAAATATGAAGTAATTGTGTGGCCGGTGAAATTTGAACTCAAGACCTGGAATAACAAATCCTGAGCCTGAACTACTAGGCTACTACTCAATTCACAATTTAAATACTACTATCAAATAATTAATGATTAATTAATTTCATTAATTTAATCACAAATCATATTAATATCATTGATTAATTTAAAATTAAAGTAATAAAATTAATTAATATTTTAATATAATATATAATTTCAGCAGTATAACACCCAAAATAGTGCAAAAATCATATTTTTCGTGAGCTCGAATCTAAGATCAATAGGAGGAGTCTTCTAATCCACTTAATTTGAAATCTTCTCTGTTGGTTCAGCTTTCTTTAGGGAGCTTGGAGACTATTTTTATTTTTTTTAGTTTGCTATTTTTTCTTTTTCCTTCTTTTATTGTTGTTGCTAGAGGTATCCAATTGTTTATGTTATAATTTTTCGGTGAAATATATAAAATTCAACAAATCTCTCCGCTTGCGATCACGATGACAATCTAGGGCTCCCAGTTGGGGTTCTTCGACGCCTTCACTCTAGGCGTTCACTCAGCGTCGACTTGGTGACCCAGGTGTTGTTGGCTCCTGGGAGGTACCTCCACCTTAGGAACCTTGTCGTCAGCTCGCTGGAGAATTCGACCATGGTTGGCAAGGGTTGATCTGATCCTTCCAGCGGCCATTCCTCCTCTGTCGTCAGCCACGGTGCTGCGGTCATCACTTCTGCTGTTGTTTGACTTGTCTCTGTCAAAGGTCCTTCCGATAGTTTGTTCTGTGGTTATTACCGCTTCTTCGACAATGGCTGTTTGTGCTGATGCTGATAGTTTTGTCGATGAACATGGCGACTTGCCTTCCTAACCTGCACTCTAAGAAGAACAATGGCTGGTCTGCTCCAAATTATTTTCAAAATAGCCTTGTGATTCAAAATGCCTAATCAGCACTCTACGAAGAACAATGGCTGGTCTTGAGCTCTCACAAATGCTCACTCGATACGAAGTTTGGTTAGTATCAAACCAATCATCTCTTGGAGGTAAGCAAGCCCTTCTTCTTTCCGAAGATGAAATAGAAAGGCTGGCTAAACCTTTAGAGTTCTCGCTCGCTGGGAAGATTTCAAATGACGTGCCTCCCATGATTGTCATTCAAAAATTTCTCAATAATTTGGGATTGCGAGCTTTTATAATGTTGGATTAATCGATACTCGTCACGTACTAATATAGCTCTCCAATGAGCTAGAATATACAAGGTTATTTGCTCATGGTTCATACTACATTGAAAATCTTCATATAAAATTATTGAAATGTACCACATCATTTGATCTGGAACATGAACATGAATCTCCTATCGTTTCTATTTGGATAAATTTCCCGCCACAAGGTTCATTTGATTATCCATCCACTCTATTCTTTTTTCATTGGGGTCTTATTTTAAAAAATCCCTTAAGATCGACTATGCAAAAGCTAATCTCCTTCAGTCGTCTGTAGCTCGGGTTTTGGTTGAAATCGATTTAATGGAAACATTTGAATCGGTTATCTGAATTGGGAGAGAAAATGAAGTCTACTTCTAGAAAGTTGTTTTCAAAAATTAACCTCTTTACTAACTAATTGCAAAATAGTTGGTCATTGAAACTCTTCGTGTTTTAAATTGCACCATCACTTAAAAGATTTGAATGTTCAATGAAATGTACTATGCAAAAGAACAAGTCAAGCAAACAAATCTATGTTCCTAGCGTCAAAGGGCTATAACGGACAAAAAATTTCAATAAATCATAGAACCGGTTGTGGTGGAATCAACCGCCAAAGCAAAGGATTGCAATTATTTCTTCACTGATGTTAGAAATATTGAGGAAAGGGATGTTGATGTTACTTTTGTTAAGAGCAGCACTGTCGAGCAAAATTCTGATGCGACTGCTATTAGAAAATGGGTGTCATAAATGGAAGCATTTTTGGACCGGCCTTCAATTTCCATCTATAAATTGTTATTGACAGTCGCTTACATATCCAAATGGAGTTGAATGATGCATCAATTCAGAGTATGACTGGGAATTTCAATACAACTTTAGAAGAGAGTGGTGATATCATTAAAATTAGCGCAATCAGGTAGCTTCTTATGAAGAAAGTTCCTCCAAAGCTTTATGGGGTGGTACAAGTTTCTAATAGGGATAACATCGAGACCGCCCAGATTGTGGCGGGCCTCCAGCCCAATGAAGCCATAAGAGTGGGCTCTGGTGAACATACAAACAAAATTCAATCATCTGCTCATATAATGTTTGATAATGACTTTGATGAGGATTAGATGTAAGAAGAGAAAGATTTTGAAGATCTAGAAGAGGCTTGTATCAACAGGATTTAGACAAAAAAGAAGGGGTCTAATTCCTCTAAGAAAATTTTTCGATACTATCAAAGAAAAAAAAAGCTTGCCTTGAAACATGGGCAGTGGGTTATAATTGCATTTACATTTGTGTTTCTTTACTTTAATTGATTCTTCTTTTGTAAGAATCTTTGAGGAGATTGATAATTATTATGTTATGTTTTTGTATTAGTAGTTTTTATTTTAATCATTTTTTTATTGACTTTTTAATAGTTATCATCCAATATCTATTTGTACTCATCTTTATTAATAAAATCATAACAAGTTCCTGTTATATATATATATATATATATATATATATTAAGAAAATAAAAAAATTAAAACATAATAATGCTTATAATAAATAGTAACATAATAAAAAATGTAACTAAGAAATTTTATAATACTTATATTTCAAAATAATAAATTATTTATTATTTTAATTAATACTTTATTAATATTAAATACTAACATTATCTATTTTATCATATCAAACTTAAATTCAAATATAAGAACCAAGTTGTTTCACAACACAAGCCTTGTCATTTCTTACATCTAAATAACTTAATTAGCTTTAGCATGCATAAGACAAATAATTTTATTAGCTTGAAAATCTTAAAAAAGATAAGCTTGAACCAAACAAGCCCTTAATATCATAACAAAAATGTATTACTACAAAACCTAAGATTATTTGGGTTCTCTACTTCTTCTAAGGCAGAGTTTCGAGAAAGCTTGTATAGTCATTTGTGTTTTGGTTACTACTAAAAATAAAAAAAACTAAGACTATTTGGGTGCTCATCTCCTTCTAAGGTTAGAGTTTCAAGGAAGCATGTATAGTCATCCATGCTCTAATGGGGAAGAATCATTGGCCATCTTCTTCTCCTCATTATTCTCTACTCATCCGCCGGTCTTCTCTCCAAAGATGTAGCCAACTTCTCTTTCGTAAGCAAGTCACTGTAGTCCCATAATCCACTTGGCTTCTCCAATGTCAAAAACAACTGTTGTTGTCTCCTCCCCCAGCATCTTTTCCTAAGAACAACACACATCTCTCCCCTCCCCTCTCCATAAATTTGCATCATTGCTTTCTCCCTTTTCTACAACTAACCAATTGATCACCTCAAAAAATGCATGCATCTCCACCTTCTAAGTTAGACTTCAAGAGTAGATATTTCATAGGGTAGATTTGAGTTTTAATCATGCTCTCCCCATATGAGTAATTCAAGGTTTAGTTATGTAACGACCCTAGGTCGTTATCACCCAAGCTGTTAGCAAATCCGCCAGATCCGGTTACACCAAATTTCCCCGCTCGAATTCGTGTTCGTGCGTTTCGCGCTAAATTTCATCTTTCATTCCCCAACGGCCAAATTCAGTTTTCAAAAATAAAATTTCCCGCCGTTTTTTTTTTTCATTACCCGTTATTAATAGAGATAGGAAAGCGATCAATTGTTGAAATTTTGGGTGCATTGGGAATGATGATTATCCTTGAATTAATTAGCAAGAAAATCAGTTCAAAAAAAATTAAAAATTAAATGTTAATCCAAACTTAATAATCTTAATAAAGCACAATCAATGTCAATTTAAACTTTAGAAGTTATGGTTCAATTTATACTATTTAATTCAATTAGCTAAAACATTATATAAGCATCCTAAAACCCTAAACCCACGGTTCTCTCAAGCACGGCCGAGCCTTGTCACACCAATCAACGCACATCCCTTTCCCTCGACGTGACAAGCCATCCTCATCGCCATCAAGAGCAGGGGAGCCAACCTCGTCGCGGCCAAGGACAGGGGAGCCACCCTCAGCGCACATCCGGTGTCCTTACCTAGGAGGAAACGAGCAGCATCCAGCGAATCATACCCCCCTGTGCTCGGTCCTGACCAACTATAAATGGTTGTAACCCTCCTCTTCCCTCGACACAAAGTAAGCTTGCTAAGGAGGGGGTGGACGAAGTAATACTTGTAGACAAAGCATTTCTTCGCTTCGAATCCCTCGCGCAAAGCAATGGTATGGCGTCCTACATGAAGAAAAGAGAGAAAGAAGGAGGGAAGGAGGAAGGAGGGAAGTAGCCCCCCCCAAACTCTAGGGTGCGGTGGCTAAGGAGGGGGTGTCGGCCCCCTTGGTACCCGGCCATCGGGCAGAGCAAGGTATGGCGATGACGAGTCCAGCACGGGACCCGCAAGGCTCAGCGCCCGGCCCTCAGCCTGAGCATGGCATGGCGACGGCGGGTCCAGTTCGGCCTAGCCAATTTGCGGCGGTGAAAGCCCCGACGGCAGCTGCGTCCTCGACGGCGTGCGCGCCATGATCCCCAGCTATCTGATGTTGATTGCCTCAATTCCGGACTCCTGCCTCTTGGACATTGAGGCTATTCTCTGAAAGTTCCTTTGGGAATGAGCGGAGGGTAGTGTTATGTACTATGTGAAGTGGCAGGAGGTCTATCGATCGCTTTAGGATAATGAACTCGGGATCAAAGACTTGAGGCTGTAGAGAACTATTTTTGTAACCCGCCACACATTCATCTATGTCAGCAGGGAGGATCTCCTCTGGGTCAGAGCCATGGAGCTCTGCTACCGCCGCCGAGGTGAGGACTTTACTGCTTGGCGTTCTGATTCTGCGGTTCGGAGGATACTGGGATATGGGTGGCTGATCGGCTAACGCCACACTCTGTCAATGGAGGAGAGTTTTCAGTGGCAGGTCAACACTTTCACAGAGAGTTAGGTTAGCCATATTTACAGAACAAAAATGGATGACCGACCTTGGCAGTTTGCGGCCATGTGGGTGGTGGCTCTGGGCCCCCGAAAGGCTTGTTTCCTATGGCGATTACTAAGTGATGCCATCCCGACGGGTGTTGGCTGTTCAGGAGGGGACTCACTCAGACAGCAGCTTGTGTCTGGGGTTATGATACTGATGAGGACAGGGAGCACTTTGTGGCCCACTGCAGTTACATGAGGGCCATACTAGAGACTTTTATGCATTGAGGCTTGTTGTCGGCCACTCTGACCTCCAGAGACCAGTTTACTGCTTTGCATTCGACTGCCACTGCGTCTCGCCAGCGTCGTTTCAACTGTCAGGTTGTGCCAACTCCCTCTACCAGGCTTGGCAGAGTAAGACTAAGCATTCTCACAGTCGTTCGTACCCGACTCAACTGGTTTGTCCTGTTCAATCCTCCCAGTGATGGTCAGTACTGGTCTGCATGACGGGTCTGATTCTTGGGGTTTCATGGCCCACCAGTGCCCCTCCACCTCCTTGAGATGGTGCCCCCCACCCCAACCTATTAACTGAAGGCCAACCTTGATGCTTCGTATAGATACGAGGAGTCTGTTGCTTTTAGTGGAGTTGTGGTTTGCGACTCAGGAAGCCACTTGCTCGCTGCTGCTAGAGCCCGTTTACATGCCATGTCTCCTCTCCAGACTGAAATGGCGGTTACTATTCTGCGACAGGCACTCCTGCCCAGAGACGTTGACACTGAGGGAGTCATCATAGAAGGCATCTTTCTTGGAGCGATTCGGAAGCTCCAACGTCACTGGGAGAGAACTCTCCGTTCACTCCAACGTCACTGGGAGAATCACCTTGCTTTCTTGCTGAATTTTCCTCGTGTGATTTTTGTTCACCATTCACGTGATGCAAATCACGTGGCAGACTTTTGTTCTATAGTAGCCTGACATGGCAATTTTTCTTTTATTAGGGGAGATGTGCTCCCCGGGAGGCTCTTAGACCTCGTTGAGGACACCGTATAGTTTGATCCCGGTTGATGATGTACTAATGCTTTTATTTATTGCTACGACCGTCTTTCACGACACGAAGTAAGCTTGCGATTCTCCTTCCCCATTTGACCGAAACCTGCATCTCCTCGCCCTCTTGCAGCTACTCCAACACTTGTTGGCAGCCATTCCTAATTCCCCGCTTCACACCGTCATAGGTACTAATACTTCTCTAAAATAGTCCTTTTGTGCTCTCATTTAATTGCATGTAAGACTCTACAATCAAATTTGTTGATCCTTAATGAGGCACATTTATAGTATCGCTACTTGATATTATTGGTAGATACAATAATTCACAAGTAATAGTTTAAATCTTCTAGATTAATAGCTACAAATACAAAAGAATGACAAGTTCTAAGAGAAACACTACCCAACTATAATGTCACTTGCATCTTCATGAGCTTCTAGACTACCACTCAATTAATAAACATTAACACATCTTTATGTTGAATGATTTGGCATATCTTTAATGAGTAATTCAGCATAATGTTTTTTGTCTATGTACTAATAAAATTGAGTAAAACATCTTTGCTCCAGTTAAAGCATTTATACTCACTTGTACAAATCTTTAAGACTTAAGCACGAAGGATGGATTGATCTTAATAAGTAAGCCCAATGCATGAAATTTTGAATATTAGAGAACAATGTAATTTTATATGCATATACACCTGCATCGGTACTCCATCTCACGCTATGACTATTTAGCATTATTATCAGTATAGTTGTTAGAACTTGAATGAATGAGTTTATAGCTTCACAAGTAGAGAAGAATGCAAGCACTTTAGAATGTTCATATCATTCAAGCACTACCAAAACTGACTAGTCAACATTTAGCAATAACGCATGCGTAAAACTCTATGATTCTAGTTAGAAAAATTAAGATAAAGACAATGGTAGTTATTTTTCACATTGCTAAAAAGAATTAAGCTAATACCTATTGCAAATACAATCAAATTTCAATACGATTGTCTTACTACTAGGAAAAAGGTACTACATACATATTACTTTTTACACTTTTATGCTTCAATGTTGCTTTAGCTTCCCTCGAGCCTGTACTTTTGTGTTTGCATGCAATGATTATTCAGTTGGAAAAATATTACAAAAACAAAATGCTTAATGTCTGGTGGATGTGCAAGGGTGGGTTCTCGAAATGGAGGATGAGTTAGGTATGGATGAGGCTAAATCCTCGAAAGTTATAAGGATGCTTTTGAGAGAGGCCCAGTTGAAGGTATGATATTGATCATAATTTATGGAGCCGTCTCATGGTATTGGAAAATTCCCATCAAAATCACTTCTGTTTGCTTTCCCACAATACAAAGGACATACATGCTACAATCAATAAGCTTTTTGATAGATGTGACATGTTTGGAACAAGCATGTTTTATGAAAAAGAAAATGGCACATGCATGTTTGTTATATCGACACATAAAATATTTTTTACGCAAGAATATATATATATATATATCCCGCTTTATGCTAACCATCATGTTCTCCATAATTTTATTATTGCTTTTTATTTCTGCTTACTGCATTGTTATTTAAGAACTTTTGATATGTATCGAAGTACATAGAATATTCTCTAATTACTGGGAATTTCAATCCCAGCATCGTCTTTATAATGCTAGGTCAAAAGCAAGTGGTGGTTTCTAAGAGATTGTTGAAGGACCAAAGTTGTCGATTAAATTATTACTATTATTGTCAATGTTTAAAAGCCTTGTAATATTTTTATTGGACCTTTCTTTGCAAGCATAACTTATGAATGATCTTTTTATTTTGTTTAAATATTGAATTATGATGAATCGATGAATGTATTATATTTGTTTGTAACTTTCACGCCAGTTTACTTTGGATTGCTCAATAGGGTTCTGCGACAAAGGTGAACCTGATGCTAGGTAAGTCTCGGGACTGAACCGGCACCGGGCTACCACAGCTGGTATCAAAGAGGATTGAGCACATTTGAAGTAAATGGGAGGGAAAGCAAAAGTTAGAAAACACCCATTCATGTAATCCAAAAGTTTCAAAATAAAAAGGTAATTTCTAGAAACAATAAATCTTTAAATTAATTAGGCCAACGGCACGAGGAAAACATGTTTTAAGGAGAATAACGTAATCTTTTCAAATTATAGCAAACAAATGTTAATCTAAGCACATAGAAAAACGTCAAAAACGTGTGCTACTTTAAAATAATCATACAATAATATAATTCTGAAAATGATACAGATGGATTCTGATGACGATATGATCGAATACTCGGAAGAAGAAGCTAGCGAAATAGACTCGATCCATACTAGGGTTTTGGGACACAGTGACAACGATGATACCTCTGAGGTAGAGTCAGAGATGGACCGAATGAAGGAAAGGCACGTGGAAGATACCATGGGATGGTATGTACCAGCCTCACGAGAACGAATACGGGATTTAAAGATAGAGGTGCAAGAACTAAAGAACGTCTTGCACGGAAGATTGGTTGCCCTGGAATGAGAGATTGAGAGGAAAGGGGAGGTGCAGAGACGTCACTTGGATGGACACTACCTCTAGAGTGACCCGAAGGATGGGAAGCTCCCATGATTTCGGGAACATTATAGTAACGATGGAACCGACCAGCCCTGGTCCTTTTGAGGAATAAGCCCTAGATTGTATTTGTTAGCTTAAGATTTCTACCTATGTATCCTTTTGAGAGCTTATGCATATAGTAAGAAGTTAGTCCTACTATTAATACAACCCTCCATAAATCTGTATCTTTGATTTTTGATATTAGTAAAATGCTAAATTTGCTTAAGCTTTAATAACTTCATGGTTGGACATTGGATAATGTTAGTCAACCAGCCAGTTATTGATAATCTTCCTCAACATATGGAATCTGAAAAAGGGTTTCTCAACATACCATCTGCAACTCCCATTAAAATCCCAGTAACTGCAACATCATCCGAGAGTAAGACTGATCGGCTATTGGAAGCCATGTTGAATGAACTTACGGATCCAAGCAAAATGTCCACTTCCTCTCTCACACCAGAACCCCCGCGAGGGAAAAGTCTTAAGGTGGATGATGCTTTACAAGCCTTCTTGAAGCTGAACCCACCAACCTTTAATGGATCGGCATCTCCAATGGAAGCTGAGGACTGGATCCATGCTGTAGAAAGTAAGCTAGACAATTTAAGGTGCCCTGCCCTAGAGGCAGTCCGACTAGCTAAGTACTTGCTGAAATGAGAAGGAGAAGCAAAAAGATGGTGGAGGATCACTTGTCAGTCTACCTTTGGAGGTATAAATCTGGAAGATATTCCTTGGGGAGAACTCACAAAATAATTTTGGGACCGTTACATTCCCCACTCGGTGTGACGCATATTAAAAAGTCGATTTATAAAGGTAACCCAAGGGAACGGGCCATTTGCAACCTACAAGATTGAGTTTATCAAACTCTTGAGGTACGCACCTAAATTGGTAGATACTGAAGTATCTAGGTGTAGTCGATTCCTCGAAGGTCTAAAAGACAGTATTCGTACAAATCTAATCTCGCTTAAGCGTAATAAATTTGTTGAGCTATTAGATTGCGCTACAATGCTCAGCACAACGAGCTAGTAATAGCTAAAAGTCAAGGCAAGAGACAGATTCCTCCTACCGGAGATCAGGGAATGTTTAAGAAGTTGTGTTATCCTCAGCTTGCTAAAGTATACCAAATGATCGCCAACTCTCCTGGATATAATGATGAGGGGAAGTGTTAGCGATCTCATCCCATTGGGAGGTGTTATCAAAGTAGAAATCAGTGTTACCCTTGTGGCCGTATTGGTCACAGTTATTGCGCATGTTGCGCAACTAAATCAACTGACAGCCAAGGTGGGACCTACCTCAAACAAGACCTCGATACCCACGATTACTCCAACTTCTAGCCAAAGCGGAGTAGTTGCCCCAAGGCGGGTGACTACTGCAATAACTCCAACATCAACAGCACCAATAGCACCTGCTCAAGGGAGGAGTCCAGCTCCTCAGCCCCTTGTCCCAGCAAGGATGTATGTGCTCACACCTATTCAGGCACTAGAGGATAGCGAGGTGGTAACAGATACCATACCCCCTCTTTATAATTTTCTCACATCTATATTTAGCTTCTTGAGAATAGCTTATCATCGTAATCATTAGGCGTTGTATGCATCCATAACAAACGTGAGCAAGTCACTCTATTTCTCATAAATGTGTAAAAGCACTCGACTTGAAATGCTACGAATTGGCCAAGACGCTAAAAGTAGGATTACCCTCCAAAGAAAAGCATGAATGCTCAAGAATTCTACAACTGTAACATTATGGGAACCCGCCGCTGAGTTAGCATGACTAATCCAACATTAAGTGCTCACATTCCAGGATCATATCGGGGCTTAGTATAATAGTATATTAGAAGCATATAAATTACATATTTCCACATTCATCATAACATTCAGAAATACCATAATAATAAAAAAATACATTCATAAGATAAACAATAATTATTTTACAATATCTATTGCATAATAAGCAAAAATTTTAAAACTTGAGAAAATAAGCATTCATTTTGCATCAAATTGCTCCATCCTGCATCAGCTACTCCTCAAATATTTGATCTAGAGGCTCTTTAAATCAATCATATATAAAATATATATATATATACATATATACATATATACATATATGTGTGTGTGTGCGTGTTTGTGTTGTGCGTGTATGTATACATATACTAAAGGAGAACCAAGAAAAGAAAAAAAAGAAAAAAAAAATATTTAATTAGACACAGTGGTCTAAGAAGGTTGGTAGGATATCATAATTTATAGAAGCGGCATGATTTTGCAGAAGAAATATAGATAAAGAAAATATTATGCAATATTTAAGTAAGATATACCTGCAAAATTGTCAGAACTATAAATTCGAATATATATATATATATATACATATTTAAGAAATGTGTTCATTTTGAAAAAAAATGCCAGTAAAATATAATATTATTTTGTTGGATAAAAATACAAAATAAACAAGTTAGATATATTTATCAAACTATCTGAGATGTGGGTTCTTGACTAACTACGCATTCCCCCTCAAAGGATATGTATAGTCTCTTTATTGCTTCAAATATCCGTCTGTCCTGGCCTAACATTTTGTCTGTACAGGCTAGAGATCTACCTGAATAAATCCATGATACTAATTTTTGATTATTTTATTTCAAATTATATGCACAAAATCTCATGTGAATATCAAAGTTGATCAAAACTTGATAATGATGCAAAAGTCGCAAATAAATCAATTAAATGAAAAGAATGATATCATTCATTTTATTTTAAATAAAAATATCAATAATAATAATAATCATATGAAAATAACTAAAAAAGAAATAATAGTAAGTAAATAGTAATAATAATAATAATAGTATTAATAATTATTGAAATAAAAATTATTGGAATTAAAATGATAAAAATATAAATTGTTGAAATATAAATAATAATAATAATAATAATAATAATAATTACTAAAATGAAAATGACTAGAATTAAAATGATAAAAATGTATATTGTTGAAATAGAAATTATTATAATATTATTAATAATAATGATAAATAATTTTAGTTTGTTGTGCAAAGAAGATAATGATAAATAATCATAGAAATAATAATAGTAATAATAAATGGAAATGGTTGGAATTAAAATGATAGAAATGTAAATTGCTAAAATAAATTTAATAATAATAATAAAAGTAATAACAACAGTAATAATAATAGTAATAATAAATGACTGAAATGAAAATGACTTAATTAAGATTATAGAAATGTAAATTGTTAAGATAGAAATAATAATAATAATAATAATAGAAATAATAATAATAATAATAATAATAACTTTGTTATTACCATTAATAATAATAATAGTAATAATAGAAATAAATGACAAAATTTGAGATGATAGAATTAAAATAATAAATAAAAATTTGCAAAAATAAAAATAATAAGAATAATAATAATTGTAATAATAATAATACTAATAATAATAATTTTATTATTATCATTAATAATAATAATAATAATGATAAAATGATAATAGTAATAATAATAATAACCTTATTATTATCATTAATAATAATAAAAATAATAAAAAAAAAATTTGCATAAATGAATATTATTATTAATATTATTATTATTATTACACAGAAAGAGCCAAACTGCAAACAAAGGTGGATAGAACTAATAATAATAATAATAATAATAATAATAAAATTTGCATAATGAAAATTACTATTAATAATAATGATTAACTATTCTAATAATAATAATAATAATTATTATTATTATTATTATTATTATTATATTATCATTATTTAACAAAAATATATAGAAAAGATTTTTATTTTTTATTATTCAAAAAACATAATTTCAAAAAAAAAATATTTTTCTCACTTCTCTCTCTCCTATCATACGTAGAGAAGGGGGGATCCGGGGCAGTCAACCGGAGGGGAGGAGCCGGAGGGGTGGCGTCGAGAGGGTCGAATGGGTTGGAGGCGGCGGCTGCCGGCAGTGGGTGGGGCAGTTTGGAGTGAGAGAGGAGGAGGGGGGAGGGGGTAGGGTTCTATATATAAAGGAGAGGCGAGAGGAAGAGACGATGAGGCGGGCTAGGCCAATGGCCGTTTGCCGTGGGGAGCTCTAGTGCTCCAAATTTGACGAAACTTTTAATGTAGCACTAAAATAACTGTATTTGATTTTGTAATTAATTTCCCAATTTTTTGAATTTTAAATATTTAAAAATTAATTCAATAATGTATATTATTTAAATTATTCTCAAACCTGGGCATTACAATTACAAAAATATACATGACCGATGTAATTAAAGAACAAAAGGGAAGCATTCTTCTGTCTGAAACAAGAGTGGTAAAGGAATTCACGAACATCTTTTCAGAAGAATTGTCAGGACTACTTCCAATGCGAGAAGTGGATTTACAATCGAGATAATCCCCGGGACACAACCACTATCAAAAGCACCAAACCCTCTAGCTCCACGAGAACTTCAAGAATTACTTGAGCAACTGCTAGAATTGTAGCAAAAAGGTCTTATTAGGCCTAGTTCGTCACCTTGAGGAGCCACGCTGCTGTTCGTGAAAAAGAAGGATGGCTCTATGTGTATGTACATTGATTATCGTGAACTAAATAAATTAACAATTAAGAATAAAAATCATTTGCCAAAAGTAGATGATTTGTTCGATCAGCTGGCTAGAGCCAAGATCTTCTCAAAGATTTGGAGTGGCCTATGCCTTGCAACAACTCAAGCCTAATGAAAAGAATTACCCTGACCATGATTTGGAGTTGACAGCATTAATTTTTGTTTTAAAGATCTAGCGACGTTACTTGTATGGGGTGAGATGTGAGATGAGAGATCTTCACCGACCACCAGAGCCTGAGATATATATTCACATAGAAAGAGCCAAACTGCAAACAAAGAAGATGGATAGAACTAATCTGCGATTATGATCTAAGCATCCAGTATCACCTAGGTTGAGCCAATCTTATGGCGGATGCTTTAAGCAGAAAGGCGACTTTGAACACCTTAATAACATCAAGCCATTTAATCCAAGAATTTCATTACTTGGAAATCCAGCTTGTTCAAATAGATCAATTGAATGCACTCCTTGAGATAAGCACCGCAAAGCCTACGTTAAGAACCTAGATTGGGATCGATCAACTTAGAAGTAAGCAGTACGCTAAGTTAAAAGCCGACATTGAATGTGGGCGAAGAACCGATCTGCATCTCCGCCTCGAGTTCCACATTTATCAAAAAGATAAGAATATGGGTACCTGAGGATTCTAACATGCAAAAGGATATACTATCGAAAGCCCATAATTATGGGTATATGATTCACCCCAATAATAATAAGATATACCGAGAATTAAAGAAGACTTTCTGATGGCCAGAACTCAAGCGAAATGTGGCAAAATAAATAGTTAAGTGTCATGCATGTAACCTGGCCAAAGCAAAGCACTTAAGACAGACAGCCCTAATTCCCAGCTTCACACCGTTTGAGGTGCTAATACTTCCCTAAAATAGTCCTTTATGCTCATTTAATTGCATGTGAAACTCTACAATCCAATCTCCTGATTCTTAATGAGGCACATTTATAGTATTGCTACTTGACATTATTGGTATATACGATAATTCATGAGTAATAATTTAAGCCTTCTAGCTTTATAACTACAAATATAAGAGAATCACAAGTTCCAAGAGAAACACTATCCAACAATAATATCACTTGCATCTTCATGAGCTTCTAAACTACCTCTCAAGTAATAAACATTAGATATCTTTATGATGAATGATTTGGCGTATCTTTAATGAGTAATCCAGCATATATTTTATCTATGTACTAATAAAATTGAGTCTTTGTTCCGGTTAAAGTGTTTATACTCATTAGTATAAACCTTTAAAACTTAAGCACAAAGGATGGATTGATCTTAATAAGTAAACCCAATGCATGAAATTTCGCATATTAGGGGATCAATATAATTTTTTATGCATATACACCCGCATTGGTACTCCCTCTCACACTATGACTATCTAGCATGATTATCAATATAGTTGTTAGAACTTGAATGAATGAAGCACTTAAGAATGTTTTTATCGTTCAAGCACTACCAAAACTGACAGGTCAAGATTAAACAATAATGCATGTGTAAAACTCTATGGTTCTAGTTAAGAAAATTAAGATAAAGATAATTGTAGTTATTTCAAGTTCATATTGCTAACAAGAATTAAAATAATACCCATCGCAGATACATTCGAATTTTGATTTGATTTTCTTACTAAGAAAAATCAATGTTTTTTTAGCTTCACCTGAGCCTGAATTTTTGTATTTGTATGCAATGATTATTTTGTTGGAATAATATCACAAAAACAAAATGCTTAATGTCTGGTAAATGTAGTAAGGGTTCTCGAAATCGAGGATGGGTTGGGTATGGATGGGGCTAAATTCTCGGGAGTTATAAGGATGCCAATTGTCACCTTTGAGGGAGACCCGGTTGAAGGTATGAAATTGATCATAATTTATAGAGCTCCGCCTCATGGTACTGGAAATTGCCCACTAGAACCACTTCTGTTTGCTTTCCCACAATATACGGACAAATGTGCTGCAATCAATAAATTTTTTGACAGATGTGACATGTTTGTAACAAGTATGTTTTATGGAAAAGCAAATGGAATATGCATTATTATTATTATAACAACCCAAACTCTTAAGCACCAACCTATTGTCCGCTTTGGCCTGAAAGGTCTCGCAATTTTGTCCTTATAAGATAACTTCTCGGTATTGTAATGACCCACTTAAATAGTATTAAGTGAAACTCTTAAACATCAAGGTGCCTTTTCAGAGAATGGTAGAGTTCCTAATAAAAATTCCAAAGTTAAGCGTGCTCATGTGAGAGCACTCCCAGGATAGGTGACCTGTTAAAAAGTTATTTTCTAAGGGCAAAACCGTAAAACATTTCAGGCCAAAACGGACAATACCTTGGTGCTTAAGAGTATCGGGCCGTTACAATTGGTATCAGAGCAGGTCATAAGGTGTCAGATAAGAGCTAAGTATCATACAGGGCAAAGTACCACTTCATATGTGAAACCTCTTAAACTCATGGTGGTTAAGGTGGTTAAAGTGATTGTGAGTACCTCTTAAACCTGTATGGGCCACCTCTAGTCCTATCTACCCAGTGGATGGTTCTTGGATCTGTGCAATTGCTGATGAGGACGTCAATTACTAAAGTTGGGGAGACTGTAATGACCCACTTAAGTAGTATTAATTGAAACTCTTAAACATCAAGTGCATTTTCAGATAATTGTGGAGTTTCTAATAAGAACTCCAAAGTTAAGCGTGCTCATGTGAGAGCACTCCCAAGATGAGTGACATGCTAGAAAGTTATCTTCCGAGGGCAAAATCATGAGACTTTTCAGGCCAAAGCGGACAATACCTTAGTACTTAATAATTTGATTGTTACAGTTATACTGGGACAAACAAAATTTTTTAAGCAAGAATATATATATATATATCCCGCTTAATACTAACTATCATGTTCTCCACAATTTTATTATTGCTTTTATTTCCGGTGACTACATTGTTAATTAAGTGTAACTTTTGATATGTATCAAGTACTTAAGAGTATTCTCTAATTACTGAGAATTCCAATCCTGACGTTGTCTTTACGATTAGGAGCAAACAAAGGATTTTAGCGGTGGATTCTAAGAGATTATTGAGGAACCAAAGTTGTCGATTAAATTATTACTATTACTATAGGCACAAGCCCCTGTAGTTATTTACTTCTCCTATTCATCTAAAAGAGAACTTTTGATTAAAGAGTATTAAAATCTTTAAATCAATATCCAGACAGAGGATAAGTAGAAGTAGACCCGATCAAAATGCCATTGTTCTATTATCCTAGGCCAACTTATGATCCAATCTACCTATGTTAGAGAGAACTTTGTCCATAACATCTAAAGTTTTGATTAGCAACAATGAGTTATCTCATCTCAGAAGTCCTGAACAAACTGGGTGATATATGTTGATTATTTAAATATTGGGTTTTAGTACCTAGAATTTGGGGTTTACATTCATCGGAATATATGACTTGATTTAAGGTGGAGCTTATATTCATTAGAATATCCGAGTTTAATTTATGATGGGATTTACATCCATTTAGAATGCCTAGAATTTGTTTTGGATAATGTTTATATCCGTTGGAATGCTTAAATTTGATTCAGAATAATGCTTACATCCATCCACATAGAATGCCCTAGTTTATTTGAGATGGGGCTTACATCTATTTAGAATGTCCAAGTTTAATTTAAAATGGGGCTTACATCTATTTAGAATGTCCAAGTTTAATTTAAAATGGGGCTTACATCTATTTAGAATGCCCAAAACTTGATTTAGGATGGGGCTTACATATGTTTAGAATGCCCATATATAATGGGTCTTATGGCCTTTTCATTTAGACAATGTGGCCCAACATGGTCTGTACTTTAGACCTTTAGATCTTTGCAGGTTAGATGACATAGTTGTAGCTAGTGTTAAATCATCTGAGCACTAGGATATTCTAAATTGATTTAATACAACTAGAACTATTAGAACTACTAGGAATCGAGTGACACACAACTATGACCATTTAGACCAACTAAGAATTGTGCCATAAGTTTCTTTTGTGCTATTTTTGTTGTGTTACTTTACATGCATGTTTTCCAAACACACTTTTTACTATTTTCATTACTTGTGCATTTTTAATTCTTTCTTATCATTTTATGATCTTTGATCAACTGTCTTTTATGTGCAAGTAACTGGAAAGGGGTAGCAATACTTGGCAGATTTAGAATTGATGTACTATTAGTGGTACATTGTGTCCTAAAGATGCAGCACTTACACGTGTTAGGGTAGCTTGAAAGTGGTATATCGACAATGATACCAGGTAACTTGAAGATGGAGCCTCGATATGGTACATGATAGCTTGAAAGTGGGGCTTTAGGTTTAACTCTAAAGAGTGTACTGAGAGTGAAGCTTGCTTTCCAAGCTTGCATTCTAAGTGATGAGAATCAGAGTTATTTGTTTATATATATATATATATATATATATATATATATAAGATTCAATGCCTATAACTTATCTAAAAATTGTACTTGTACTTGTATTTTATAGTACTTGTATCCTATTCTAGAACAAGTATATGCACATGTACCTATTTTCCTTTTTTCTCTTCTTCTTTTACCTGCCATTGCGCTCGGCTCTGCTTGCTCGATAGATCCACTATGCTTGCACTTGATTGCTTCCCTGTGGTGTGTGCGAATGAGGGTTCGGCTAATATTTATAGAGAAGGGAAGACAGTTTGCTGCAGTGGTTCCTGTGCGATTACGAGCGGTTCGTAGACAGTTCTTAGTAATTGCAAAGATCATGGGGTGCCATGGTCACATCTAAGGACTTAATAAGGATGATTTTGAGCGGTTTTAGCAATTGCTCAAATTCATGTATGCATCAAAGTCATACAGGTTGCAGGCAATTATTTTAATTGAAGAGGCAAAGAACATCGAGTTGTTGATGGCAGCCAAAGGGCTCGATGGCTCAGAAATGGCGAGTAGCCAGGCATCATCATCACGCACAAGAGGTACTGGAATGAGGAGATGGTGTTGCGGAATGTGTGAGCAGAAGCGAAGGATACGACATTGTGATGTGTTCGTGCTTCACAAGTAAAAGGAGGAGGCAAGGTAGACTGTCCCGGTGATTTGTGCAAGCTATGCACAAAGCGGAGGCGAGGGAGCTATGTGAAGTGTGTGCGCAGCAGAAGTAGGAGGCTGAGGCATCAACAAAGGTAATTTCTCCTTTTCTCTACTTTGTTTGTTCACTTCTTCCCCTTTCATCTCCTCCGTCTCTTGTTCTTCTTCCTTTTTTTGGTTCAAACACCACCCAACTATCCTTCTACCTCCTCTTGCAGACAGCTAATCCTTCCCATTCTATATCATGCAGCAAATGCAGCCACATTCCTTTCCCTTTCCATCAAATACAACAAATATTCCAATAGCCAACTCTTTCTTCAAAACAATCCCAGACAACTCCAAAAACAGTAAGCAATAATCAATATTTTCATAACCACCCATCTTGTTTTCCGCCTATCCCTCTTCACCCCCTCCAATTCCACCAACAGCTACGCTTCTCCATAAAACTGTCAAGACATACTCTACCTTTCATATCCCTCTAATAAACTTCTTTTAGAGCCCCAGACAGAACCCACTCCCTACATTCCTTCTCATAACCTTCATTTCCATCTCTCTACCTCACATCCTTTCAACAAAACCTACAATCACAAAAATCGGACCATCCACCCTCCATAAATTTCCCAAAGATTCCCCATTCAAATTTAAACATAAATAACAAGAAAATTCAAGCCTAAATATTTGGTCCTAGCAACCTAATAAAATCAAAAGCAATCTCCTAAAATTAAGAGACTTAATAAATGTCGGAGCCTATGCTCATAGAAGGCCCAACCTCGCATTTAAATAAACCCTTTTTCATTGTCAGAAGAATCCTAATAACAACACAAATTCTACCGCAAGTTAAATATTCCCAAGTACTCATTACACCAAAAAGGTTCGAGGAGGGATTACTTTTCCAATTAGCAGTTAATCAAAATAGTCCCTTGAGGATTTTTTAAGACATTTATGTAACGACCCAAAGTCGTTATTTTGTAAATTAGGTCAGAATCCTGCCTTAAGAATCAGGATCTCAAGGGAATTTCAATTTAGGGCAAACAAAACTACCAATAGATAGAAACAACTTTAAAGATCAAAGTGTCATAATTTGGGAAAAATCCGATTAACGGAAGCTCCCGTTCTGTTTTTTTTTTTAAAATCGTTAAATTCTAAAAATCAAATCATTGAAATGCGTGTCCGAATTCATCATTTTCAGTGTCGACATGTTAAGTATATTATTTAAAAGCTGCTCGAGGAGTTTCATCAAATTCTGAGCGCCGATTTGATCGTGGCAAATTTTCGAAGTTTTAAACCTCTAAAATTAAAATAAAATAAAGTATTGCTCAGAATGGATAATTTTCGGCGCGAGGGTGTTTGTCATGTCGTAACACACCTCGGTGCCAAGTTTCGTTGCATTCGGACGCCGAATGGCGGAAAAATGCGATTAATTTGAAGTTCAAGTTTTTTTTTATTTTTTCTTTTACCTCTGTTTTGCCCCTACGCACCCCCTAAAATCACAGCTTGCGATTTTTCTTTTTGTTTCTTCCGCCAAACGACGGGAGAAGCTTCCGCGCCAGGCGGAAGCCTGGCGCCTGCATGCGCCGTTTTTGGCGCAGACTGTCAGCCCATAGGGCCGACCCCGACCTCCCCCGACCCCAGCCTGCGAATCTTGCGACAGAGCCTGCAGGCGGCACTTTCGCCTGCCAGGAGGGGGCCCGCCTGCGCCGTTTTGGCGCAGGATGCGGTCGTCCCCCTCGGCCGAACACCCCAGTCTGCGCCTATTTAAGCGCAGCCCTCCCCTCCCCCTCTCCTCCTCACAAGCAGCGCCAGCCAACCCTCTCCCCTCCTCCAAACCCTAGGCAGCAGCTTCCAGCCCTCCTCCTCAGCCCTTCCAGCAGCCGGCCACCCCTCCGGCATCCCGACAGCCCCCTTCCAGCTGCTTCCGGCAGCCTGGCAGCTCCCAGCCGTTCCATCCAGCACCTCCGACAGCTCCCGGCAGCCTCCGGCAAACCCTCTCAGCAGCTTCCGGCAGCCCGGCAGCCCCGGCAGTCCCCTTCAGCCAGCCAACTCCCTCTCCGGCAGCCCCCGGCAGTCTCCGACGGCCAGCTATCAAGCCGCCAAGGCACTCAGTAGCCGCTGCCAGCCAGCCTCTTGTCGTTGCCACCTCGGCCAGCCATCCGGCTACCCCGTTCCAACCCTCCCTTATTTTTCGGCAATCCTAAAAGCTAAGGTATGAGAGGTTGGAAACAGAGGAAATCGAAGAAAACACTTTCTTGCTAATCTTATATACATTACTATAATTTTATATTTAGTCATTCGCATTTTGATCATTTTCATTAATTAATAATGAGGACAATCCATAATGCTATAAAATGACTACTAATTTCCATTCCTATCGTTACTCTTACAATTCAGTAATATTATTATAAGGTACGGACTTAAATCTTAATATGAATGGAAAAATATAAAAATCATGAAATATCACCTCACTTTTAAAAAAGAAACTAATTTAAAGAAATATCGGGGACTTAAATGCAGATTGAGCGAACTGTCACTCATTCGAGCCGTTGAACTTCTGAACTTAAGAACAAAGGTATCCAGTACATGACATGTATTACATTTTGCACTTTTACTGCTGCTTAGCTTCGCGTATTTTGCTTTGAGCCAGATTCATTTGAAGCTTGGTTGGTTGTTAGAAACCAACATCCTTTTTCATTCGGGAGTTACTGGAAAATGACATCAGTAACATTAATGCTTAGTTGGTTGTTAGAAACCAACAGTTCTTTTCATTCGGGGTTGTTGCTGAAAAAATGACATCAGCAACATTCGGGATTGTTACTGGAAAATGACATCGGTAATATTCGGGGTAGATTACTGAAAAATTACATCAGTAATCTTTATTTGATAAATAATATTTGTTGCATGAATTGTTTATTTCGCGCTATTACCTTATTTTCTTCTGCATTTTATTTTCGTCTTACTTCCGCTAATCGCATCATATAAAAATGTAAATGTTATTATGCACTGCTGTACTTAGAGTATTCTCTAATTACTGGGAATTCCAATTCCGGTATTGTTTGTTGTACAATACCAGGTCAGGTACTTCTGGAAGAGCTTAAGTAAGAACCCTAATGCTTAAAATTTTCAATCTGCAAAATGGATCAGCGACGGCGCTATTTTTTTTTTTTATCTTTTATCTTTTCTTTATTTTTACTTTTGTACGAGGAACGTTGAAAATACCTTGTAATGTGAACATTGAAATAAATGAATAATATCTTTTGGCTTTTGTATGTGTATGCTATTTTCCTCTCAAGTTACTCAATATGATCCTGCGGCAAGTGAATGCCCGACATCGGAACGGTTTCTTTTGAACCGGTGTCGGGGCCCTCACATTTAATATCCCATACTTTCAAATTTTTTGGAACTAAATTAAGCTCAAAATAATTATCTTAAGGACTAAATTGAGTATATTGAATCAAAAGGCTGTATTAGATAAATTAAATAATAAGCAACTAACTGACCAAACTAAAACAACTGAGACACTAATTTTGCAAATCGCCTCTTTCCGTAAATAAGCATACTTTGGCCACGTGACAATGTTAAAATTCCCAGAATGTTTACAAATTATCGTCATAGAAAATAGTTCACCATATCCTATTCATCTAGGGAAGGTTCTAAAAATTCAAGAATGCATTCTCTTCAATAAGTTTATAAGGATATCTGTCATTATGTAAGCACAAAGTGTGATTACCTTTGCAATTGGCGCCATCTCAGCTGCAATATGAATTATATGCAATCCTTGACTGTTTGCAGCAGCAATAGACAAAACATCAGAACATATTATTTGAAAGCATTAGCATTTTTTTCTTTAGATAATGAACATGCTACCTTGTTTGAGGCTGCGCAAGTTTGAGGAATGTAGCAATAGCTTCGTGCTCAGGTTTCCCATTGCAAGCCAAGTAGGCCTCACAAATTTCATTATTATTATTCCATGTCAATTCCCTCAACAGCTTGCCATCATTAAAAGATATTTTTTTTTCAATCAGCCAACCATCAATCATAAGCATTAGGCGACTCCAAAGTCCACTTGGCACCTTATTAACCTGATCTGTTAGTTCTCTGTCTTCTTTAAGAGTTTCAATTGATTTTTGAAACTCTTCTAGAGACTTCTGATATAAAAGAGTATGAGAACGAATTTCCTGTTCTGCACTGTGAAGATGCTCTTCCAACATGTCAATTTTCTGCAGCAAAATTTTATCATATTGTTGAGACTTTTCTGATAAATTATTCGCATTAGACTCTTCCAAAATTTTCTCAAGCTTATCAATTTTTACTTGGAGCTCAAGATTTTGTCCAAAGAGAAGGGTAGCTTGCTTAGCTTGTTCAGTTGAAGTATTAAGCAAAGCTTGCAAATTTTCTACCTTATCCCATAGGGTATTGCATTCTGATTTAAACAAAGTAAGCTCTAAAACATACATATGGGCAGTTTTCAGTTCAGACTTCAAATCTCTATGAGAAGTCTCTAACAAAGACCGTTCTTTCTCTAGCAATGCCCTGCATTCTTCCACCTGGTGAACATCAATAAGCTGCTCATTCAGAGCTTTTATGTCATCCTTCAACAATTCATTCTCAGCTCTCAAGGCATTAAGCTCCTCAACAAGAGCAACATCAATGGTATTCCGAGAAATAAAGTCTGAGGTCAACACTTCACCCTCAAATTTATCCCTTGAATACAACTCATTTTTCATCCTCTCAAGCTCATTTTTAAGAAATTCCACATGTATCTTTTCCTGTGTAGCAACTTTAAGTTTTGCTTCAGTGTCAACCAGTTTCAACTTTAGAAAGTTCAAGTCAGCTAGTGAAGTCTCATCAGAATGAATACAGTCTAGTTCTTTAGATAAATTATTTTGGGCTTGATTAAGAAGTAGAGAATCTACAAGAACAATGTTGAAATAAATTAACACTTACTAAGGCAATAAAAGAAAGCTAATAAAAGAAGCTCATGGTGAGAATATGTGCTGCTTACTCTTCTTTGCATGTTTCATCATTCCAGTAAAATCTTCAGGTTGATCAGATAGAAACCGTTGTCCACCACTAACGCTTTGCATCTGTTAAAGGCTAATCCATCTTACTAAATTTTATGTTCACCAGTTATGTTTAAGAAAATATTGAAGGTAATGATCAAAATAGCACATTCAGAAGTAACCCCAGTTGAATTGCTTCTGTTTACTCATTATGAAAGATGCATACGATAAGCAGAACAAAAATGTTAAGAGTACCAAAAAAGAAATGCAGTCACCTTCTGTAACAGGAATAAAATAAAATAAAATAAAAAACTATTATTTTCTTTTTCATTACAATTTTGAAACTTCTTAAAAAGGAATTAATAATCACCACCAGCCTGAATGCATTTTGGGTCAGCTTCACAAATCCTATTAATTTCTACTAGAATTTACAGAAACTTTAGATTCTGCTTTCTATACCTTTTACATTGCACAAAATTAAATCATGCTACTAAATCCACTCATTCTCTAATGAGATCAGAAAGAACCTAAGAAATTTATGAACGTAACATATAAGCATTAAAGGTTTTGATTGAAACTTTAGAATCCTAATAAACATATTTTATATACTAAACTTTTCTGATTGGGAAGCTTCCAAAAATTATGAAATTATTTTTATAAAAGAACAAAAGATTGCTTATTTAGTACGCATAGCAGTTATTTTAAATACGCAAATGCACCTCCATGGAAGCCTTGCACGCCTCACTCATTTCCATGACGGTAGTATTTAGCATGTTTCCAACAGTAAGAGAAAGCACATTGATAGCATAACATTACCAAGTGAACAATTTACAACTAAATTTCTTTTTATATATTTTTCACATATCATAATGTAAGATAAGCTGTACAATAGTTTTGATTGCTTCCAATCATACAAATATCATGTACAATGTACTTAATTTAAGGAAAAATTTAGTAATACATAAGTAGAAAGACAGACTTGACATGAAAAGTATTTTAGGATGCAGGAACATTGCAATCAGAACTACTTAAAGATCAGTTACCCAAGAGATTCGGAAGAAATATCCGAGTTTTAAATTGTTTTCAAGTTGCTTAACTGGCAGACAGTTAAATTTGTGACATTTGGAAGTATAAAAAAGTATCTGAAAGTATGCAAGCAAGATCCCTATAAACCCAAAGGAAAGAGAAAGAATGGTAATAAACTAAATTTCCCCCACAGCCCTTGCAACATGTTATTTCTTGTAAAGCCCTAAGTAAAGGAGAAAAAAAAAAAAGGATAATAGCCACTACTTCACTTATATTTTGATTTATCTTTTATATTTTATCTATTATCTTCTATCTTTTATATAAAAATCTTGTTGTTAATAAATAAATGCAGTAATTTAAATTTTTTTAGTTTGGTTTTCCTAAATTGATCCATTAAATTTCTTTTGAGAATTCGCATGTGCTTCGATTTTAAATTACATGTGAAAATATTTTTAAATAAATCTTGTGTTATTTTATGATTTTCTAACAAGGAAGATAACAAAATGTATTAGACGCATATGATTTTAGCTTGAAAAAATGTATTTGAAAGTAAGACTTTATTATATTGATGAATAAAGTTAGCTTTTAGCCATATTCTGAAATTTAATTCCTAGGAAAATTTAATCTCTTTAAAGTCTATCCTTGTAATTTTGAAACCTTTTCAGTCTTCTACTGTTAAATTGTACAAACATCTTCTTGGTTTCCATGGGGTGTGCTCTAATTGTAATGATAAAATCTGGTGTATTTGGAAGGAATGGAGCCATTGCATTATTTTGGATATAGGGATCAATGTCCCACTATTTCGATTAATCATCTTTTCCTTAATGCCATGGGTACTTTTGTTTATGCTAGCTATTCTAGAAATGGGCGTAGAATTTTTTGGAATGATCTAAGGAATATCTAGCAGCTAAATTCTATGCCTCGGTTAATTGGAGGAGACTTCAATACAACCCTCACTTCTTTTGAGCAAAAACGGGAACAATAACCTAATAATTAACGTTATGGATTGGCTACTCCGGGACCCCCTATGCATGGTTTAATGGTCGGGTTTGGAAATGTTAGATCACTTTGTTAAGTCTGAAGATTGGAGCAACACTTATTCCACCTCTCGGACTTCTCACTTGAGCAGATTTGTATTAAGACTATAATCCTCTGCTTTTGGATATTTCTCTAGACAACTTTAATTACTCTTCATGTTTTAAATTCCAAAATATAAGGTGTAACCAAAACTCTTTCCTGAGTTTGGTTAGTGAGAGTTACACTCAATCCATTCAGGTACTAAATATTTTATTCTTTGACAGAAACTCAAAATATTCTAAAAGGCTCTTTATTTTTGGTTATATCTTTACGAGTGTCACTAATGCTAAAAAAGAAGTGGATAGATTGGAAAGCAGGTTCATAAATTCAATGGCAACCAGAAGATGGAAGGGCTTGGAAGCAAGCTACGGCTACTATGGCTCAATGTGATGACCCACTTAAGTAGTAATAAGTGAAACTCTTAAACATCGAGGCGCCTTTTCAGATAACGGTGGAGTTCCTGATAAGAACTCCAAAGTTAAGCGTGCTCAGGTAGGAGCACTCCCAGGATGGGTGACCTACTGGGAAGTTATCTTCTGATAGCAAAACCGTGAGGCCTTTTAGGTCAAAGCGAACAATACCTTGGTGCTTAAGAGTTTGGGCTATTATAAATGGTATCAGAGCAAACCATATGGTGTCAGATAGGAGCTAAGTGTCATACAGGGCAAAGTACCACTTCATATGAGCAGCCTCTTGATCCCATGATGGTTAAGGTGCTACATGGTTGTGGGTACCTCTTGTGCCTGTAGGGGTCACCTCTAGTCCTATCTACCCAATGGATGGTTCTTGGATCTGTGTGTGGATACTGACGAGGACGTCAGTTACTTAAGTTGGGGAGATTGTGATGACTCACTTAAGTAGTAATAAGTTAAACTTTTAAACATCGAGGCGCCTTTTCAGATAACGGTGGAGTTCCTGATAAGAACTCCAAAGTTAAGCGTGCTCAAGTGGGAGCACTCCCAGGATGGGTGACTTACTGGGAAGTTATCTTCTGAGGGCAAAATCGTATGGCCTTTCAGGCCAAAGCGAACAATACCTTGGTGCTTAAGAGTTTGGGCTGTTACACTCAACACCTGGATATGGAAGAGAAATTTTGAAGTTAAAAGGCTTCTCACTGGAGATTTGCTGATGATGAAAGAAACATCAAGTACTTTCAAACTATGATTAAGCAAAAAAGGAATAACAAATGGATCCATAAAATCAAAATGGAGAGGAATGGTACTCCAATCAAAATGATATTAACTAATCTGATGTTCATTATTTCTCTGAAATTTATAAGCAATCTTTGAACTATGATTCTAATATTGACAACAATGCTATCTCCAAAATTATTACTGAAGAGGAAAATGAATCTTTAACTTCTGTTCCAACTTTGGAAGAGGTTAAGGAGGCTTGTTTCTCTTTGGATGGTGACAAGTGTGCGGGACCAAATGGTTTTTCTGAACTCTTCATTCAAAAATGCTGGAAAATTGTTTACCAGGATATTTGGAATGCCAATAAAGACTTCTTTAATGGTATTCCAGTTCCTAAATTCTTTACTGCTGCTACAATTGTTTTGATTCCTAAAGGGAACTCTTGTACTTCTTGGAAGGATTATAGACCTATTAGCCTTTGCAATACTTTTAATAGAATCATTTAATAAATCCTTAGCAATAGGCTTGCTTTGTTACTTCCTAAGCTTATCTCTCCTAATCAATCAGACTTTATTAAAAGAAGGTTTATTAGCGACAACATTCTTCTTGCATAGGAACTTACCCACGATATTAACAAAAAGTGCGTGGGGCAGTTTAATTTTAAAGTTGGATATCTCCAAAGGAAAGTTCCATAAGATGGGACTTTCTTTATAAAGTTCTGAATGTTTTTGGATTCTCAATGGGTTTTAGAAAAATAATCTAAAATTGCATAGAGAGTTGTTGGTTCATTATTTTTGTGATGATATCAAATCTGGTTTCTTTAAAAGTGCTAAGGGCCTCCGCTAGGGAGACCCCCCTCTCTCCTACTCTTACATTTTAAGTGATAAATACTTTTCTAGGATGATCGACAACCTCTTCATTCATTACCCTTTTATGTTTTTCAACACTAAATCCAATATTAGTGTTTCCCATTTAGCTTTTACGATGACCTTTCATTTATGAATAGGAATTAGAACTTATCTTAGCGAAGTTAACCAACTTTTAAATTATTTTAAAGGTGTGTCTAAGCTCAGTATTAATAATAATAAAAGCTATTTTATAGCACCAAAACACTTCACTGACACAAAAGGTAGACATAACTAAAATAAATGCTATTTTATAGCACCAAAACACTTCCCTGACACAAAATGTAGACATATAAATAACCTTCATGGTTTCAATCAGAAAACTCTGCCTATTACTTATCTGGGTATTCTGATCTTTAAAGGTGTTAATAAGACTACTCATTATGAGCGGATTATTTCTAAAATCAAAGCTAAGCTGAACGGTTAGGAACTTAATGCTCTTTCATCGTGCAATAGAATTACATTGCTTAAAAGTAACTTGTATCTATACCTTTGCACATTTTCCAAATTCTAACTCCTCCCAATGATATCTACTTAGAATGGATAATATCTTCAATAGTTTTTATGGGGCTCTAAGTCTAACGCAAAATAATGCACTAGTGCAGCTGGTAAAAAGTTAGCCTTCCAACGGATGAAGGTGGTCTTGGTTTTAGAATTTTTAAAGATATTATTAAAACTTATACCATGAAGACTTGGTGGAATTTTTAAAGTGTCTTTGTATGTGCATATTTGATCTTATGAAAGGTTTATATAAATTTCAAAATTTTAATTCATGTGTAAGAATTTGAATTTAAATTAAATTTTTGGAAGAACCTCTTTTGTATTCTAAGAATAAAACGTTTGTACAAAAAATTTAAACTTTCAGTTCCTAAAGTAGTCTAATAGCATATGTTCAAACTTTCTCAATTTTCATTTCAAAAATCTATAAATGTTTTGCATGATATGTAAGGGGATTGCCAAAATGATCTAAAGGCAAAAAATTTGCTCTGAGCAATTCATAAGACTACCTGATGATCAAATACCACCCATTCAATTGCCAATCAATCCCTCGAAGTGAATTGAAATAATGGAGTAATGACAAGTAAATCAGACAATCATGTGTTACACCATTTAAACATTAAACAAATATTACAATCATGTTATTACATCAAGTTGCACGCATTTAACCAATTCAATATGAATTTAAAACTTATTATAAACAAACAAAAAAATAAAACTTAACAGTAAAAAAATCCCATTTTAACAATTGAATAACAAACTCTCTGGAATAGTGGAAGGTATGTCTAAGATTTGTACAAGGAATACTTGGAAGTATTTGATAAATTTGAATGAAGAATTACAATTATCAAAAATGTCTTGAATATTGATTGAACTTATTATTTGAAATAAATGTTTAGAATGACAAAATCAACAAACTTGTTGATATGAACAAGACATGCTTTTGCAAACATGTTGTAAAGCAAGTTCATTTTGTAAAGCAAGCTTCAAGCCTACACATAATGAATTCCTCTTTTCATGCAATGTTTTAAAATACATGTCGTTACTTAATTTTAAGAAAACAAACTTTTCTGAATAAATTTAATGTATTTTTAATAATGGTAGAGAAGGGTAAAGATGATGAAGAATGATAGAATCATCTTTATGACTCATGTTTTTCCTAGTCCTTATCATTGCATTTAAAAACTATGAAAAGTCTAGAGTGTTAAATAGCTCCTTCCACATGTGATTATTTTGTAGTTGATTTGCATATGTTGGAGGAAAAAGAAAATATATAAGCATAGACATGGTATGCTAGTAATGACGTGTTCGACATTTTGCTTTTCATTGTATATTCGATCTGTGATAGCATTATAACGTGAGATAAAAACATTTTATTTGTGTTGTGTTCTATGTTAACTCAACTCCCCAAACATTAATCGTTGGGGCTCCACAAAAGCAGGCTTAGAAGAGGAGTTATCTGTCTTTACTCAACTTCAAGTTCTTCTTTGTTGTTTCCACTTTTATTTAAAGATATCACTTATAATGTTGTCAAAGTAAATGCAATTCTTCCTTAAATTTTCTGTGGCCCGGAGACACAAGGATTAGTACGTGCACTTTTGTATCCTAACATCGTAAAGTTGAATGAAAGATGTGCCTAGTCTGCAATCATACACTCATCATGAACTAGAATAACTACAATGAAAAATGTGCCTAGTCCTCTATTCTGTGCTATCTCAACCCATTACAATTAAATAATGCATCTTTAATATTCTAAAAAAAGCAAATACAGAAAAATGCATATTCAAAAAATTATTATAAAATTTTACCCCCATAATAACAGAAAGGATGTACCGATAAAATTTTCTTTTCTTTAGAAGATGGTATGTCATCAGCCATGGTAGGCAAATTTTCAGTACGATCAACATCTGAAAGTTTATCTTGAAAAGGTCTAGTATGGTATCCTGAACTACTGTTGTTAGCTTCCATGCGTTCATCATTCTGTGAATGAAAATTTGTATTCAATGAAGAAGATGCTATGTCACCAACCATTGTAGGCAAATTTTCAGTAACTGAAAGCTTATCTTGAAAAGGTCTAGAATGATATTCTGAGTTATTGTTGTTAGCTTCCATGCGTTCATTACTCTGTGAATGAAAATTTGTATTCAATGGCAAACGTTCAGGAGCCTTTTTACTTTTATGCTTTCTATGAGAGGAACTGCAAGCATGTAGTGCACAAAAAAAAAAATTCACATGTAAATTAAAAGAAGCAATTCTATTGAGAAAGAGCCAAGTAAAGAAAAAGCACCACTCCAAACAGCATTTTAAAGCAGCTTAAATTTTTAACTAATTGAGCAACTCAAATTCAAAACTTTTACCTTAAAATAGGGACAGATTACCTCAACTTAAAGTATTCTTAAACCTAACATCACTGTTCAAAATGCATGCTGGTAATTAAAACCAGCTTTAATAGGAAAAATCATATACCCGATGAACATTTGAACAACTACCACTCAAACTTAGTTTGAAATTTTTGAACCAAACAACACTTACAACTCTCAAGCTTGATCAAAAGCAGCCAAAATGTTGTTCTAAGCTGACAGAAAGGGAGACTTTTAAACAAAATAGCCTTAAACAATCCCAAGATATAAAAAATGATCAACCTAGCAGCGCAATACAGCTTCAACCAGCCACAAAAGTACATCCCAAAAGAGAGCCTGTCAAAATTGTCAACTCAACACTTAGCCAATCATCATCCTCAAGAAGCACAAATTAACTTCACTAGCTTGCCATAACTCCAGGATGAAAATTGTTTCAAATATAAATTTAAATTTTGACATTTGGAGGAAAACTTTGTGGGAATTAAAGGGTTTGTTATTTGTTAATTCTAAAAGAGCAATTTCCCATGAAAAATCAAACTCAAAAATGTAAATTTTTGTCCATTATGTGAGAGTTAGAGTTTTAATAAAATGGTATTTTTGAAATTAAGAAATCCCCTCTAAAAGGGTATCGAGTACCCCTTTTTAACCGTTAAATTTTCAATTAGATTTCCTATTTAATATCCGTAAAATTAACTGAATTTGAAATTATTAAATATGTTAAATATGACTGAAAGTTGAGCACATATGGATATAATGAAACAAGAAGCCAGAACGATAAGCACCTCGCTGCATTGCGCCCACCATGTCCCAGGCCATGTTAAGTCGACTTGACCTTACATGGCATTCCGCTGATGCATCTACCAGCATACTACATTAGTTTGCATGTTGTGTCTCCCCACATCTACATCAAGCCCCAAACCACATCTCGTTACACACATATAGTGTGGGAACATTTTAAATACCCCCACACATTTTATGACTAACAAAAATATACAACCTCCCACCAAGGGGCTAGTTCCCACATTAGCTGCCTCTGCCTATGTAATGACCCTAGGTCATTTATAAGGTAAGAATTAATTTCCCGTAATATTCAAATTCGTTAAATCCTCCCGCAAATTTCAGTTTCCCGTTAAAACTCCCGCTAAAATTTCTTAGTTTCAATTCCTATATTAGAAAGTTTTAAAATTCGTTTAAAGTTGAAATTGAAATTAAGACCTATCATTAACGCATATTTAAATTAGTAAAGCATAACTTCCTCATTTAGACTCATATTCAAGGCAAAAAAAAAATCAACTGTCCCTCTTTGAAACTGAAAATAAATAAATCACAGTTGTATTAGGAAGGTATGTCTAGAGTAATTAAAGGTAAACATCGTAATTTGCTGGCTATTAAGTCCTAATAAAACGGACGTGCGTTACATACGCACGTCCTATTTAACCGGAAGGAGTCGAAAGGCTCTCACCACTCGAAAAAATTCAGTATTCCACGTTCTAATTACAATGATGATTAAGATAATGGAGAGTTATCACTCCCATAACTTTTCATAGTACTGTCTATCTTAAATGACAATTTTAATTTCTTTATAATATATAATTAGTGTGAATGGATGTATCTTTATTTTTGTATGTATATTATTTCCTTTCAATGTGCTCAATCCAGCTCTAATACAAACTGTGATGGTCTGATGTCGATTCAGCAAGAACTGCCTAACATTAGGTATTCACAAACTGCAAGATCCTATTGAACAATTTAAAAGAGAAAGCATAATCGTATATAAAAGCTAAAGGATATTTCTCATTCATCATAATTTCATATTACAAAAAACCAACATACACTTCTCATAATGTTCATCATTAGATACAAAGATAAACTGAAACAAAAAGAAAATAAAAAGAAAGTAAAAAGTAGTGACGTCGCTCCATCAGCAACTTGAAAATCTATGACTAATACTGCAAAGTTCTCATTCAAGTTCTCCCAAAAGTACCTGATCTAGTATTGTAAGGAAAACAATATCGGGATTAAAATTCTCAATAATTAAAGAATACTCTAAGTACCACAATAAATAATAAAATATTATATTTTTCTATCAGCAAAAATGCGATTAGCGAAAATAAAGATGTAATAAAAAAATGCATGAAAAATATAGTAAATAGCGCAAAAAGGATAATCAAACTAAATTCCTGCAAATATAGTATTGATATTATCACTTAGATGTATGTTACTGATGTCGTTTTTCCAGTAATCAACCAACGTATGTTACTGATATTATTTTTTCAGTAACCAACCAACGTATATTACTGATATCATTTTTCCAGTAACCAATCAATGTATGTTACTAATGTCATTTTTCCAATAACCAACCAATGCATGTTGCTGATGTTATTTTTCCAATCAACCAAATTGTAAGAGAATGTTGGTTTCAAACAACCAACTAAGCATCAATATGAATTTGACTCGAAGCGAAACTAAGTAGCAATAAATTATGTATAAGTGCAAAAAGTAATAAATGTATATATATTGGATACCTTTTTCTCTAAGTTTTAAAAATGCAACAATTGATCGAATCTGCATATGATTTTTAATATTTAAATTAGCTTCTTAGCTATGATAATTATTTAGTTTTATGAAAACAATACTTAAAAATTTATAAAATTGAGATGATAATGAAAATAAAATAGTATGATATTTTTATGAAAATAATATTTATTTTCTTCTATATCCTTCTATTCTATTTTTCTCTCTTCCTAATAAAAGATAGAATTTAAGTTGCTGAAAGTAGCAATAATAATATTATTATCATTATTAATAATAATAATGATAATAATAATAATAATAATATATAATATAAATGGCATGATGGAAATGACCGTATTAAAAATTAAAAAAATAATAATAATAATAGTATAAAATTGAAATAACAAAATTTGAAATGACTGAAATGAAAATAATGATATGATAAAAAGTTTTATCATTATCATTATTATTTAATAGTAATGATAATAATAATAACATGTTTTATTATGATAATAATAATAATGACATATTTTATAATTTTTATTTAGTGATAATAGCATGTATTATTATTATCATTATTATTTAATAATATGATTATAAAAATAAAAATGCAAAGTTTTCCCTCTTTTATTCCTCTTTTCTTCCGCCTCTCACCTAGGGTTAGGGTAGCCAGTGGCCAGAGGGATACCGGAGATGGCTAGAGGGGGCTAGAGGTGGCCGAAGTGGGATGGTCAGAGGCAGTGGAGGCGGCGGCCAAGGAGGAGGCTAGCGGCTGCTAGGGGCTGAGGGAGGAGGGTTTGAGATGAAGGAAGAAAAGGGGGGAAGGAGGGATATAAATAGGAAGAGAGGGAGGGGAGAGGGTGTACGGTCGACCATCGACCAGCCGCCAAACGCGTGAAGAAGCCGTGCACCGCACGGCTCCCACAGCGAGTCGTCGAGGGGGGTCTGGAGAGAGAAAACTTTAAATAATTAATTCCAATTAAATTTTTCGCAGTTTTCTGTCGTTTGATCTCAAAAAATAATAAAACTTGACACAGAGGTGTATTATAATGAGACGAACATCTTCATATCAAAAAATTTTGATTTGGAGCAATATTATATTATATACTAATTTCTAAAGTTTAAAACTTCAAAAATTAATTACGATCGAACCAGAGCTCCAAATTTCTACGAAATTTTTTGTGTAGCCTTTATATAATATTCTTAATCCAACAACACCAAAATCGATGAATTTAGACTTGTACTTAATTTTCTCAATCTATTGAATTTAAACAATTTAGAAACTAATTTAGGAGTATCTGTTATCTGGATTACTCACAAACTAGGGCATTATGATCTAAAAATTATTTCTATCTAATAATATTTTTTTGTTCTCCCAAATTTTGAAGTTGCCCGGGATCCTATTTTTTGAGTCGGGATTAGACCTAATTTGCAAAATGACGACATTGGGTCGTTACATAGACTATGAAATCTCAATATCTAATTGTAATTGGCAATCAATCTCTCTCTTTATCTATCTTTCTCTCAAATTTTAAGAAAATAGCTCATTAACTTAATTCCATTATAATTTGTTCAATGTTAAGCACCACTTCATTCTTGCAAATAAGAATCAAATTAATATTTCACTCATCTGATATCATTTTAATCTTTAAAATTATATTTAATAGTCAAGTAAACTAAGAAACAATTTCCTTTCTCTAGCATTTCCACACATCATAAAAAATGTCATTCAACCCTATTGCTTTTTGACTCTCAATTTCTTTAAGCATATCACACAGCAATTTCAAATGTCAGTCAAATGAAAAAAAACAATTCATATTATTTTTAAGGTTGAAAAAGTCACTCATGTTAATCAATTTTTACAAATATTAGTAACTCATAAAAATGACCATCTATACTGACATCAATTTTAGGACAATCAAATTTGATAAACTAGATGTCCAGGCCAATATCTTCAAGCTTAAGATCATCAAGTTTCCGGTTGTCAAAATGATTTGTTTTATTGATTACATATAATTCATTGGTAATCGTAATAAATGTAAGAGTTTTCATTTAATAAAAAGTACCAACATCAACATCTTTTGCAATTTGAAGTATTTTTTATTCTTTGATAACCTCATATAGCAAGACAAAAATAAAGCAATTATATATGCATAACACATCAAATTTTGACAATTCATATATTAACATTTACATCCAAGTATTTACAGAATCAGTATTTAATTATACCCTCATAATCATTGGTGATGAAAAAAATTAAAACTTGTGTTAATTTTGTATTATTGAAAAATTGGGTGCTAAATGTGTAAATAAACAAGGAATTGTGATATGTATGAAATTTCATAAAATGTGGGTGTTCAAATTAAATTTAAACTAAATCAAATCCAAATGACAAACCTTGAACAGTGTTAAGTATGAAAGTTAGCTTCTAAATGTCTATTTATTTTGATAAGTACAATAACAAAAATACTAAGCCTTAGTCTTACTAGGTGGAGTCTACTACATGAATCATTTGTTTTACCTGAGCTCCAAATAATGAATACTATCTAATAGTTTCTACTTATATTTTTTGGGCCTTTCTCTTCCTCTTTAAACATGGGGAAATTTCATATACTCAATCTCCTAATAGAGAAATCACGCTTATTTTAATGATGACAATCCAAGACTTTGTTTTTGCAAATGTTACTAATATTTTATACAAGAGTTACTTTTGAACTTTTTAGAAATTTCAACATGAAGCATGAACCAAAGTTGTGGCTAAACCATAGCTGATTAAAGAGGCTCTTTGAAGATCTTTGAAGTTTGATAAATTTTCATGAAGATTAAAGCCTTGAAGATTTTGAAGAAGACAACTTGTATTTATTCATTTTAGGCTTTGTAATAATCATTAAAAGTTTAAACTAAATTGGTTCAGCAGTTAAAATTTTAAAAATATGAGCCTAAAATGTATATATGAATTTATTGCAACTTCCTAAGTACAAATATTGCATTTTTGTATAACAAAAGTATCTTATTATAACTATTTTATAAAATCAAAGTTACAAATCTGGGCTTAACCTTTTATTCTCAAAATAATTGTTATGCTAGTTTAAATAAATATTGCAAATTATATATATGAACTATCATGAGTTTTGCAAAAGAGTAACTACAATAGATCCATATCCATTGAAGTAGAAAGAAATAGTGATAAGAACTGCAAAAATTTTGTATTTATATTAAAATACTATACAATTGTATATATGAAAATGAGAGAACCAAAATAGTAAGATAGTTAAAAATACCTCTCATTTTGTGAGAGTTAAAATCTTTCAACTACCTAGCATACACACCCTAAGCTCACTCAGCACTTTTTACTTTTAAATGTTCAGAAGTCATAATAACATAAGGATCAAAGTTCTTGAACCTCATCTCAAGATTATGCACTTTCGTGTTCATTTTTTTCTTTGATTTTTTTATACTTACTCTTATGGGTAGTGAAAGAGGAGATCATGATTGCTCTATAAAATAAAATAAAAAGTTAATTAATTGATAAGAAATAAATTCTTTAAGATATAATTGGGCACCTTATCATGTTTGAATGATGAATTGAAAAACTATGTTAAGAAGGTTTTTGTATCCTTCACATGTTAAAATGCTCTCAATTTAGATAAGCTAAAAATGTTTAAAATTGCAAAATAATATGAAAAAAATGTAACAAAATGAAATTTCAGTAGCCCTTTACTTTATTGGTTATTTTTATTGTTTACCCACATGCCCGCAGTGCTTTTCCTAAGTACTTTTAAAAAGTTCTATAGCTATCCACAATTGTTAAAAGAACTCATGCTAAATAATAAAATTTACATGTCATATTAATGCAGTTCATATGGCAAAAAAAAAAAAAAAAAAGTGCAATGTTCCATATAGCTATGGGAAACTATTGACCAGTTCTAATGTTTGTAATTAAACATTTCATTTTTAGCATATTATAGTTATTGGTTTTATCAAAGAAGGCTACAAGGAATTATAAGTAATTTTAATGGAAAGCTAATAGCATATGATGTAAATAAGTTGAAATGCAATGTTATAATTTCAAGAAGATGTTTAGTCAATGAAACATAATTGAAATAACTTCAAATTTCTGAGAGAAAATATTGGGGATGTTATAAAATTATTATAGCAATTTTTTGTGATTTTATAAGGATTTTGATGATGGAACAAGAAAGAAGCAAAACAATATCAAATAACGTTCTGTTTGGTTCAAATTTGTGTACGACAGTAAAAATGGAGTGGAAACACAAAGGAAACAAGTGGGAACAAAAAAGCACATAGAGTAAACACAAAATTAAAAAAAATAAAGAGATACAAAGAAGATACCAAGGTTGTGCTCACATTGGCCCCTTGAAGATTATACACATCTCAAGATCTCCTGGTTATGCTCACTAGAAGTTATTTTGATTATCTTCACCAAAATAATAAAGAACTGAAGTCTTTTCTAAAGAAAATATTCATTGGCCTCCATCAAAATCAGAATACAGCATAGGTATAAGACTCCACACAAACCCTCGGGTCAAAAACACATAAAGACAAAAAAAACTACACATGACACTCCATGAGCCCAAAATGGATTCTAGGCTTCCAACCCATATTGAGGCTGACCCAAAACACTACAAATCATTTAGTGGTTAGCCTCCCATGCACATTAACACAAAAACATATATATTTAAGTACATAGGTGCACCAAAAAGACTTAAAAGTAATCCTAAAATGCGACCACCGAATAAGTCCCATCATGCATGAAATTAAAATTACACCTATTACATCAAAAATAAAAACTCAAGAAAATAAGAAAATGTCCTCATCAAGCCTTTAGCCCCATAGCAAATCCACAGGTTACAACCCTAAGGACAAATGAAGGTTGGTTGTGTTGCATCATTTCCCCCACAACCAGAAGAACTCAGCTCTGCAGAATTGAAGTTCAAACAACCATCCAAGAGATCAAGATTCAACTTTTGAAGCTCCAATTTTGTCATCCAAGGACCCTAAGAGGTGGTTTATTCTTTCATGAAATACAGTCATAGCCTAAGCATATATATAAATCCATTAGTACAAAATCAACCAGGATCAAACTCCACGGTCTCTGCGGCAAGGAGGTCCAAAAGCCTCCCGGGGAACACATCTCCCCTACCAAAGCAAAAATCACCCTGTCGAGCATACCTCGCACAAAAATCAGCTACCCGATTCGCATCGCGCGATCGGTGGACCAAAATAGCATGAGGAAGATCCAATAGGGAAGCAAGGTTATTGGCACAACGCTCTCCGCCTCGTAAACGGAGAGTCCTCTCCCAGTGACCTCGAAGCCTCCTGAGTGCTCCAAAGCAATCGCTCTCAATGATAAGTCCATTAGTACCAGTATCTCTGGTCATGAAGGCCTGGTAAATAATGGTAATCGTCTGTATCTCCACCTGAAGGGGACGAGGCCTGAAGACAGACTCCAGCAGCAGCAACTAAGTGTCTCCTGAGTCACGGACCACAGCACCACCAAAAGCAACATGCTCTCCATAACTGTAGGAAGCATTAATGTTGGCCTTCAGCAAACGGGTTGGGGGGGCACCATCTAAAGGAGGTAGAGGGGCCCTAGTGGGCCATGGAACCCCGGGAGTAAGACCCGTCATGCAGTCCGGCACTGACTATGCAAAGAGAATCTAACCTGTGCAAACCAACGGAGTCGGTAAGAAATTAAATCATGAGCCACTTCAATTCTATCGCCATCAATTTGAAAATGATGTGAGAGCTTTGCTTCTACTATCCTCACTGGTAGAAAGTTGGGATAGTTTCGTAACAGAGGTGAGAAGCTCCATGGGGAACACTATGCTGAAATTCGATGACATCGTCATATTGATCCTAAGCAAAGAAGTTCAAAGAAGAACCAATGGTGAGGCATTTACCTCAACATTAAATGTTAAAAGCAGGAGAAGAAACTTGGATTGCAAGGCAAATTATAACCAATCAAAATCAAGAAGAGCAATGTCAAAGTCAAAGAATCGAGTTGAGTGCTGGAAATGTGGCAAGAACGACCACTAAAAAAAGGTTTGCACGGCTCCAAAGAAAGTAGGTGGAATTGATCAAAATAGGACAACAAACATGACAACAAAAAAGGTCTAGGATGAGTTTTGGATTGTACACTCTAGAGATCTTTTCATGCAACCCTAAATAAGAGTATTTTTAAAAGTTATGATGCAGGTGATCTAGGAAATATCTACTTAAGAGATGACAAGGTGTGTCGCATCGTTGGCAAGGGTGACATGGACACATACTACGGAATGAATCCATGTGGTAGTTAAAGGATGTTCGACACTTGCCATGCCTAAGAGAAACCTAATCTCCGTAAGCAGTTAGCTTGAGCTACATTCAATACAACATTCACAGGAGATTCATTGAAGGTTACCAAAAGAGCACTCATCATAGCTAAAGTACTAAAAGAACGCTTTATTTAATAAATAAAGCATATAACTTCTCAAGACCAACAAGTCCATATGAGTCAAGCTTATGGATAAAGGCTATGACACATGAATGAGAGAGGATTAAAATCCCTCGTTCAAAAGGTAAACTTTCTGACTTGGAGAATGTTAATCTAAATTTTTGTGAGGTCTGAGGACTGTGTATTAGGTAAACATAGGAGAGCCAGCTTCTCGAAAGGAGGTAGAGAAACTAAAACTAGTGCACACAAATGTGTGAAGGCTAGCACCAGCTTCATCACTGGGAGGCTCCCTTTTATTACCTTCATAAATGACCATACAAGAAAGATTTATGAATAGTTCCTAAAGGGAAAGTTAGAAGTATTTGCAACATTCAAAAAGTGCTAGTAATAGTCGAGAATGGGATAGGCCTAAAGCTGAAGTGCTTAAAATCTAATAATGGATTGAAATTATGTGGCAAAGAAATCTTGGAATTCTACCCTGCAAGAAAGATCATAAGAGAGCTAATTGTCCTAGGAACACCGCAACAAAATAAGGTTTTAGAGAGAGCGAACAAGACCATTTAGAGCAAGCAAGGAGCATGTGAGTTCACTCAGGTTTGCCCAAGCAATCCTAAGTCGATGCCATTAACACCTCAATGTATCTCATCAACTGTGGAGCATCAGTGTTAATAAAAGTACCAAAAGAAAATTTGGATGGTAAAATGTAGATCTAGCACATGTAAAAGTTTTTAGTTGTTCTTCACATGTTTATGTAGATGCAAGAAGTCGCACCAAGCTAAACTCGATGTCCATCAAATGTACCTTCATCGAATACGGCTCAAACGAATTCAAATACAACTTCTGGGACTACTAGAATCATAAAATTATCATAAGCAAAAGTGTTGCATTTAGCGAGGAGAAATGTTCAAGGACCAAGATAACACAAAACTAGATGACTCTGCAACATAAGAAGACTACATAGAAATTGAAGACACAAATGAGCCCAAAGACCAAATTTTGAAAAACCAAGCAGAACCTCATACTCCTGCAACGGTGTGAGATCTTCTAGAACACCATGTGCACCCAATAGGTACTCACCATCATTATATTATTTATCGTTAACAGATGGAGTTGAATCAAACATCATTGAGGAGGCCAAGCAAGAGAAGGACTTGAGCAAGTGAAAGCTCGCAATGAAGAAAGAAATGAATCATTAGCATCAAACCAAACTAAGGATCCAATATAGCTACCAAAAAGAAAGAATTGGCTCCATTACAAAAATTCGTATACAGGTTAAAGCAAGAATATAATAGCACCAAAAGATACAATGCAAGACTAATGGTGAAGGGATTCCAACAAAAAGAAGGAATTGACTACACAAAGATCTTTTTCGATAGTCAAGATGACTATAATAAGGATTGTATTAAGTATGGTGGCTACAAAAGATCTACATCTTGAACAAATGGATGTAAAGATGGCATCTCACCATTGAGAGCTAAATGAGGAAATCTATATGATGCAACCATAATGATATAAAGTACACGGAAAGGAGAGTTTGGTGTGACACTCAAAATAAGTTTGTACGATTTAAAATAGGCACCAAGATAGTAATACAAAAGATTTGACAAATTAAACCAAGTGTAAGCCACTATTATCATATTAAGCAATTTGATAACTATTTTACAATACTATTATTGTTTGTAAATGACAACGCATTGCAAGATCCAACATGAAAGCAATTTAGAACTTGAAAAAAATATTATCAAAGGAGTTTGAAATGAAAAATCTTAGGTTGGCTAAACAAATCATTCAAATGAAGATCCACCGAGACAAAAAAGAAAGGCATTAATACTCAGCCAGCAAAACTATGTAAAAAAAGATTCTAAGCAAATTCAATATGGGCCCAGTGAGAATGCAGACGAGGAGTCACTTCTGTGTTTTTGAAGAACAAACACAAAAGACCGATGCAGAACAAACAAAGATGAAGAAAACTCCTTTTGCATTGGCGGGTGGAATCTTGATGTACACCATGATATGCATGCAACTCAACATTGCACATGTAGTAGGAATACTTAAAAGGTTCATAAGCAACTATGACGGCCCGATGCCGGTCTAGCAGAACTGTCCCGACATTGGGTACGCAGGATCATATTGAGCAATTTGAGAGAAAAATAATACGCATAGAAAAGTAAAAGATATTTTCATTTGTCAAAATTCATATTACAAGATTATTCATCGTACAAAACAAAAAAAAGAAACAAAATAAGCAAAACAGTGCCGTCATTGATCCATTGAAAACTAGGGTTCTTGTTTAACCTCTTCCAGAAGCACCTAACCTGATATTGTACTAAAAACAATACTGGGATTGAAATTTCCAGTAATTAGAGAATACTCTAAATACAGCAGTACATAATAACAAATTACTTTATAAAGATACGATTAGCGGAAGTAAAGTGAAAATAAAATGCATGATAGGTAAGGCAACTGCGCAAGATAAGCAAGCAATTTCTTACAACAAATATTTATCACAAAATAAAGGTTACTGATGTCATTTGCCAGTAACTAACCCCTAATGTTATTGATGTCATTTTTCAGTAACAACCCCGAATGTTATTGATGTCTTTTTCCAATAACAACCCCGAATATTGTTGATGTCATTTTTCCAGCAATAACCCCAAATGTTGCTGATATCATTTTTCCAGCAACAACCCCTATTATTACTGATGTCATTTTTCCAGTAACAACCCCGAATGATATTACATTGGTTCCAGACAACCAACCAAGCTTCAAATGGATTTGGCTCAAAGCAAATAAGCAAAGCATAGCAGTAATAGAAAAATACAAGATGTAATGCAAGTCATATACTGGGTACCTTTGATCCTTAAGTTCAGAAGTTCAACAGCTTGAATGAGTGACAGTTCGCTCAATCTGCATTTAAGTCCCCAATATTTCTTTAAATTAATCTCTATTGCAAGTGATGCAATATTTCATGATTTTTACATTCTTCTTTTCTATTTTGTCCTTTCACTTTACATTCATATTATGATTTAAGTCCGTACCTTATAATAATATTACTGAAGTGCAAGAGTAACGATGGGAATGGAAATAATAGTCATTTTATAGCATTATAAATTATCCCATTATTAATTAATGAAAATGATCAAAATGTGAATGACTAAATATAAAATTATAGCAATGTATATAAGATTAGCAAGAAAATATTTTCTTCAATTTCCTCCATTTCCAACTCCGCTTACCTTAGCTTTTAGGATTGCCGAAAAACAAAGGAGGATTGGAGCGTGGGTAGCCGGATGGCTGGCCGAGGTGGCAGCAGCAAGAGGCTGGCTAGCAGCGGCTACTGAGTGGTTTGGCGGCTTGATAGCTGGATGTCGGGGGCTGCCGGAGGTTGCTGGAAGGAGGGAGGTGGGCTGCCGGAGGCTGCTGATGGCTGGCAGGGGCTGCTGAAGGCTGCTGGAAGGAGGGAGGTGGGCTGCCGGAGGCTGCTGCTGGCTGGGAAGCTTGCTGGAGTGGGCTATCGCTGGCTGCCGGAGGCTGGACTGCTGTTGGCAGGCTGCCGGAAGCTGGAAGGAGGGAGGCTGGAGCTGCCGAGGAGGCTGCTGCTATGTGTGATTGTGGGGAGGAGAGGGGAGGGGATGGGGATTAAATAGGCGCGGGATTTGCGCCAAAACGTGCGCATGGCATTGATCAACGATGCTTGAGTGCTAAATCTTCCAATGAAGGTTTTTGATTGGCTTCCACCACCCAAAGTGATTTTCTTCTTTAGGAAATTTATGAAAGCACCATGTTTACTTAACCAATTCATGCCTAGGATTATATCAAAGTTTGCGATTGGTAGTATAATTAATTTAGCTCCATATTTTTGTTCACCGATAGGAATATTTATGTTACAGAACTGCTGAGATTGCATACAGGCTCCGGAAGGTAACCCGATGCTCAACGAGTTTACTAATCGATATATTGGTAGTTTGAGGATCTTCACCTCGGTGCCTTAATGGCGCCCGGTAGGCTCCTGGCATGCGTCAGAACCCCCTGGCGCGGAAGCTTCTTCCGCTGTAGGCTGTCTCGCGAAAGAGCCTGCGATAGCATCGCAGGATGCGATTAGCGAGCATGAGGGGGCCAATCGGTAAAACAGGGGAAGCAGAGGAGCAGGGGAAATAGAAAAGAAATTCTTAAACTTTAAATTAATCGCATTTTTCTACTGTTTGGCGTCCAAATCCAACGAAACTTGGCGCCAAGGTGTGTCACGACGTGATGAACACCATCGCACCAAAAATTTTCAATTCTGAGCAAAATTTTATTTTATTTTAATTTTTAAAATTTAAAACTTCGAAAATTTGTCACGATCAAATCGGCGCTCAGATTTAGATGAAACTTCTCGAGCAGCCTTTAAATAATATACTTAACACCACAACACTAAAAACGATAAATTCGGACACGTATTTCAATATTTTTGATTTTTATAATTTAAATAATTCCAAGAGTAAGACGGGAGCTTCCGTCTTTCGAATTTTTTCTCAAATAAGGGCACTTTGATCTTTAAAATTGCCTCTATTTATTGGTAATTTTGTTTGCCCTAAAATGAAATTCCCCGGGATTCTGATTCCTAAGGCAGGATTTTGACCTAATTTGCAAAATAACGATTTTGGGTCATACAAACTCCCCTACTTAAAAACAATGTCGTCCTCGACATCAAAAGAACAAAATGAAGATTTAAGGGAAGTTCTTGGTTACCTCAACTAGGAAATAACTCTGGATACTTTCTTCGCATAACATCCTCTTTTTCCCACGTAGCTTCTTTTACAGTATGATTGTGCCACTGTATTTTAACCATCGGGATCATTTTGCTTCTTAATTTTCGGCGATCTTTTTCAATGATTTGAAGTGGCTTTTCGACATAAGTTAGATCAGGTTGAATTTCAACTATTGAATCAGAAATTTATTGAGAGGGTTCCTGGAGGCATTTGCGAAGTGCAAAAACAAGAAAAATATTGTGTATGGCAGAAAATCTTTTAGGAAGTTTAAGTCTGTAAGCCGAGCTTCCAATTCTTGCGGTTACTTCGAATGGTCCAACATATCTGTGGCTCAACTTACCTGTAACTCCAAAGCGATGAATGACTTTCATCGGGCTAACCTTTAGATAGGCACGATCACCAACATGAAATTCTAGCATCCGATGTCTAGCATCGTGATACTTCTTTTGTCGGTCCTGGGCTGCTGCAATTCGACTCTTGATTTGCTTTATCTTTTCATTTGTTTCTTCAATCAAATCCAAACCGTAGATTTGAACGTCTCCAACTTGTGTCCGAGCTAGTGGAGTGCTGCACTTTCTTCCATACAGGACTTCATAAGGGGCCATCCCAATATTTGCTTGGTGGTTATTATTATAAGCGAATTCGATTAATGGTATATGCTTTTCCCAACTACCACCAAAATCAAGAATACTCAACCGCAGTAGATCTTCGAGTATTTGATTAACTCGTTCAGTTGTCCCGTCTGTCTGAGGGTGGAAGGCGGTGCTTATAGCTAGAACAGTTCCTAGATCGCGATGTACCACTTGCCAAAATCGGGATGTAAATCTGCTATCTCGATCCGAGACTATGACTTTTGGAATCCAGTGAAGTCTGATTATTTCCTTAATATAGAGTTTGACTAATCTTTCAACAGTATCAGTTTGCTTGATAGGAATAAAATGGGCTGATTTAGTTAATCGGTCTACTATTACCCAAATTGTATCTGCTCCTAAACGACTTCTGAATAATCCCATGATAAAGTCCATAGAAATGTTTGACCATTTCCATTTCGAAATTTCTAAATGACGCAAAAGTCCACCTGGCTTCTGATGCTCAACTTTTACTAAGCAGTATACATGACATTTAGCAATAAACTCAGCCACACTTCTTTTAAGTCCTAGCCACCAGAATACTCCTTTTAAATCTTGTTACATTTTATTATTTCCGGGATGAACTGAATATCCTGAATTATGAGCTTCACTTAGTATCTGGCTTCGAATGGATGCAATATTAGGGACCCACACTCTTTTTCGGTGGTAAATATAATTCCCTTGCTGAAATTGCAAGTCTGATCGACATCCATTTTCTATGTCCCTTTTTAGCTTTGAATACATCGGATCTTGATCTTGAGCGAAAAATATCTATTGTAGGAGCGTAGGTTTGGTGGTACATATCTGAAGTAAATCGTTTAATTGTTTGCTGGAAGTGGGCATTATCTCAAGTTTCTGAAATTCTTCCATCATGGGACTTTTTATGATTAAATCATTTAGGGATACCTTTCTGCTGAAGGCATTAGCAACAACATTGACTTTACCGAGGTGACATGAGATACTAAGATCATAATCGCAAATTAATTCAAGCCATCTTCTTTTCCTACAGTTTAGTTGTTTTTGGGTAAAAATATACTTTAGGCTTTGGTGGTCGGTAAAGATTTCGCATTTTACCCCATACAAGTAGTGTCTCCAGATTTTTAAGACAAAAACAATCGATACTAACTCCAGATCGTAAACTGGGTAATTCTTTTCATGCTTCTTTAATTGCCTTGAGGAGTATGCAATCACTTTTCCTTCTTGCATTAGGACGCATCCTAAGCCAACGTTGGACGCATCAGTGAATACTTGAAAATTAATCCCTTCTTGAGGTAAGATCAGGATTGGTGCCGCGGTTAACAATTCTTTCAACTTCTGGAATGCCTGCTTGCAATCTTGACTCCACACAAAAAGTACCGCCTTTTGACTTAACCTTGAAAGAGTTGAGGCTGATAGTGAAAACCCCTTAACAAATTTTCGATAATAGCCTGCTAGACCCAAAAAGCTACGAATCTCAGTCACCAAAGAGGGTTGCGGTCAATCCTGAATGGCACTTATCTTATTTTGATCAACTTGTATCCCTTCAACACTAATCACATGGCCAAGAAAGGTAACAGATTTAAGCCAAAATTCACATTTTGTGTATTTTGCAAACATTTGATGCTCCCTTAATGTGCCCAACACAAGTCTTAAGTGATTTTTGTGGTCTTCTTCACTTTTCGAGTAAATAAGAATGTCATCGATAAATACGATCATGAATTTGTCTAGGAATAGACTAAGAACTCGCTGCATTAGATCCATGAAAATTGAGGGAGAATTGGTTAATCCAAATGATATTACCAAAAACTTGAAATACCCGTAACGAGTTCTGAATGCAGTTTTCGGAATACCTTCCTCTTATTCGAACTTGATGATAACCTGATCGCAAATCTATTTTTGAGAAGACTTCTGCCCCGGCTAGTTGATCGAATTGATCATCGATTCGAGGCAACGGATACTTATTTTTTATGGTTATCTTGTTCAATTCCCGGTAGTCAATGCATATGCGCATTGATCCATCCTTTTTCTTTACAAAAAGATCTGGAGCTCCCCATGGTGACGTACTGGGCTTAATAAGACCTTTTTCAATTAGGTCCTGCAATTGCTCATAAAGTTATTGCAATTCTTTTGGGGCTAGATGATAAGGTGCTTTAGACAAAGGATGTGACCCAAGTACTAATTCAATAGGAAAATCTACTTCCCTTATTGGAGGTAGACCAGAGAGTTCATCGGGGAAGACATCAGGAAAATCCTTTACAACATTGATTTCTGATAAAGAGATGTCTTCTTCTGGCTTATTTATCAAAGAGACTAGGTAGGCCTCGCATCCCTTGTGGATTAACTTCTCGGCCTTGAGTGCGCTGATTAGAGAAGCGTTAACACTTAATCTGCCCATGAATACTTCCGGTTTCCTTTCTTTCTTAAAAGTAATTTTCTTCTTCTGACAGTCAATGACTGCTTCATGCATACTTAACCAATCAATCCCCAAAATGATATCAAAGTTCTTTATAGGAAGTACTTGTAGAGTAGCCTCATAAACTATATTATTAATAAGGATATTGCAAATACAAAACTGTTGAGCACTCATGGTGGCACCGGAAGGCAACCCAATATTGAGGGTGCTGGTTAGATTGCAACATGGAATATTTAGAGCCCTAACGCAATTTTCTGAAATAAAGGAGTGGCTTGCTCCTGTATTGAACAAAACGCTATAAAAGGTTCACTATTAATTTGTATGGTGCCTGATTAAACGGAAATAACTATCACATAAAGTTTAAACGTAGTGTACCTGACATCACGTTATTGTCGTCGGGTGCTATGAAAGGGGTAAGAGTGTATATCCTTGCTGGAACGATGGCTCGAGGGGCCTGACCATTCCTTTGGGTAGGTGTTGCTGTTGAAGCAACTTGCCTGGGAGCAGTTCCCCTTCGACGATTGTTGGCGGGGGAGGCTGTTGGTGCTAAGTTCTGGCTCGGGGCAGATCTTGCCCAGGGGTAATATCACCATCTACCGTCCTTTTAGCTATACAGAAACGGTAACCATGGCCGGTGTGTTCTCAATTATAGCAGCAGTTCTGCCTGTGGTAGCATCTCCCACCAGGGTGAGGTCGATCACATGCTCCGCTTTCGATGGTCTTGGGAGCTTCTGCAGACATTTGATCTGCCATTGCTGGTGGAGGGTAACAGGGACGTTTGAAAGTCTCCTGGTTCACATTAGAGGTGATTGGTCTTTTCCCTTGTCGTTCCGCTATCACCTGCTCATTGTGCTCCAGCATTGTTGCACAGTCCAAAAGATCAGCAAATTTTGTATGCCTCAGAGAAATCAGCTTAGTGTGAATGCTGTCTTTTAGACCTTCCAAAAATCTACTGCACCTCGAAGCTTCGCAGTCCACAAGCTTTGGTGCATAACGATAGAGTTTCGTGAACTCCGTCTCGTAGGCTGTCACTGATCGATTACCCTGAGCTACCTTTATAAATTTGCTCTCAAGTATTCTCTAGGCGGAATGGGAAATGTAGCGACCTCTGAAAGCGGTTGTGAACTCTGCCCATGACACGTCCTCTAGACTAAAGCCCTTAAAGGTTGTCTCGAACGTGATCCTCCACCAGCTCTCGGCTTCACCCTCTAGTAAATATTTCGCTGATCTGACTTCCTCGCTTGAAGGACACTTTAAACTGTCCAACTTGCTCTCTACGGCTTTGATCCAGTCTTCGACCTCCATGGGTCTGGCCGATCCGATAAAAGTAGGAGGGTTGAGTTTGAGGAAGGCCTGTAGGGCATTATCTACTCGCAATCTTTGCTCTTGAGGGACTTCTGATGAGAGCAGGGAGGTGGAGGCCTTCCCTTGGTTTGAGAGAGCTTGCAAAACAGCTTATAATAAACGGTCTGTCCTATTGTCTGGGGCGGATGGTGCGGATGAGGAGATTGTGGTTTTAACTGGGGTTCGAGAGGAAACCTTCATCGGAATTCATCTGTTTGGAGTGATAAAGTTTGAGATTTAGAAGTGGTTGAAATTTACTGAATACACAAGCAATTAATAATGATAAATAAGATTTTAACTTTTAGTTTCAAAAAGTTTAATAAGAGATTTATACATAAAGGAGGTTGCTTAACAGTATGACTTATTCCATATTAAATGCATCAGAAAAAGATAAAATTTAACTTATGTTCTAACTTTCTATGAACTAGAGGACTCAGAACTAAGTTTCCTCCTTTTTATAGTAGATTCTCCGAGGTCCCTGATTTTCTTTTTTCCTTTTGAGGTGGAGGTAATCATGTCGCCAGTTTTCATGAGCTCCCTAACATGCTGAAGTTCATCCTGCAGTCGAATGATTTGACGATTCTTCACGTCATCTTTTCTCTGCAGTTCCCACTCAAGAGCGGTTATCCTCCCATGCAGTGTTCCCCTTAACTCCTTTAATTTTATTTATAGGTTTCTTATTCTGTGCCTGGATACTGATATCCACCAGGCCAAAGTACTTCCTACCTCACTCAGCTTCTCTGTCAGAACATCAACTTTGGATTCTTCGACAGGAGTGTTCATGTTTATGCTGAGATTAGTTACCCTTGAATTTGATGAGCCATTCTCACTCCCCCCTCCTCGAAGTACTCAATCATATCAGCACAAGAGTCCATCTATAAGAGATTAATAAAATGTAATTCTTATATTTTTCATAATGATGACCATAGCACTTATTATCCTAAGTTATTAAAACCTTCTTTGAATATGTAATGACCCTAGGTCATTTTTAAGGTAAGAATTAAGTTCCCGCAATATTCAATCCATTAAATACTCTCGCAAATTTCAGTTTCCCGTTAAAACTCCCGCTAAAATTCAATTTTTTCAATTTCAATTCTTAATTTAGAAAATTTTAAAATTCGTTTAAAGCTGAAATTGAAATTAAAACCGTCATTAACACATTTAAATTAGTAAAACGTAACTTCCTCATTTAGACTCATATTCAAGGCAAATAAAAGCAGCTGAAACTGAAAAATATTAAATCACCGTTATTTTAGGAAGGAATGTTTAAGGTAATTAAAAGTATACCCGTTGCCTGCTATTAATGAACCGAATAAATCGGACGTGCATTACATACGCATGTCCTATTTAATCGGGAGGAGACGGAAGACCCTCACCATTCGAGCCAACCTCCTCTCCCTCTCCTTTCCGCTCGACGTGTGAGCCGACGAAAGCGTGCAGCATGCGAGCAGACAACGGTGCGTGATCCTTACCTGCGACCGACGAAAGGACAAAAACAGAAGCGCAGTCGACTCAATCCAACCCTCCCGCCCCCGGCGCCGACTCCTCCTTCCGCTCGACCTCTACTCTGCACCAATCCGTCGCTCGACTCGTCCGCTCGACCTCTTCTCGGCGCCAATCCGTCGCTCGACTCGCTCGACTCGTCCTTAAGGTAAGAGCTCCTCTGCCAGTCTCTTAAAAAGGGAAAAGTATATATGTATATATATATATAAATGTATATATATATATACAAATATATATATATATATATGTATATATATATATGTATATATATATATGTATATATATTTATATATGTATATGTATATGTATATATATAATAACAATAATAATAATAATGACGATTTATGATTAAAATTTGGTATAATGAAATTGAGAATTTCTTTTTATTGGGATTAATCCTGAGTTTTCTAGAATTCACTAATAAACTAAATTTTTAGTAAAACAAATTATGTTCCGATCAATTGAAGTATTATCTTAAGGTTTTAAACCGGACTTTAATAAGAAACGTATTCATGAAACTCATTACTTATAATACTCTGTGTTTGGAAAATATTCATTTGCTACTGTCTTAAGAGTATCATAATAAAATTTGGATGAGTTAAATGTGATTTGTATTACTAGAAATAAAGAATAATTAATTATGATATTGAAATACTGCAACATAATATTAGTAATGTTTTAAACTCTCTAAATCACAACTTTAGAACTCTTAAGAGAAATTATTGTAACGTACCTTCTAAATTATGAGATTTAAGTCAAAGTTTGGAAAGGATATGAAAATAAAAAGATAGGTAGTATATCGAGCAAATAGGATTCATTGAAAACATCACTTTCAAAGTATAATAGAATTCCAAATTTATAACTTTTACAGATACATCAAGGTTGTGAGAAAAACACAAAAGGTACACTGGATATTATTTTTATACTTCTTACTATCATTTGCTGCATATGCATCGCTTTGAGCCTATTTTATATTGCTACTTAATACGTTATTCTTACTACTAATGATGTAAAAGAAATTGAATAATGTTTATGTATCTTGTGAATGTTGCAATAAGGGTTCCGAAATGGAGCATGAATAGGTTAGGGACGGGGCTAGTCCTCGGGAGCTATAAGGGTGCCACCTGGAGCCTTTGAGGGAGGCATAAGTGAAGGTTATGCTTAAATGCATATTTCTTGCCATCTAAGGCCCTTAATGGGATCCAGGTGAAGGTTTATGCTTAAATGCATATAAACTCAGTCTCATGGTTCTGACTTTGCCCATCAAAACTGCTATTATTGTTTCATGATATCATAGACATAAATATAAACATGAATTTTACGCTATATTTGCTTTTCCTTTTGAAACTTGGCATGTGAAAAGAACATTTATTTTGCAGGAGACATGATCATCTTTTATTTGAAACACACTGTATTTTCCTACAATTGTTATCATTTTTACCTTCCGCTTTTGCTTAAAATATATTTTTAATATCCTTGTATTTAGATTGTGCATTAAGGCATTATTTTTATAATGCCAGATCAATTACAGCTAGAGGCGGTTGATATAGTTTAAAGGAATAGTGCGGGAAAATAATTGCCCCCCTTCCATGAATAATAATTTGATGTATAATGAAAAGTCATGTAATAAATTTTGGATATTGTTTACTTTAAATTGAATGAATATTATTTCTTATATTTGAATGGCTTTGGATGTTTGTTTAACTGTTATTTTACCTAACTGCCAATATGATCCTGCGGGAAGATGCATCCGATGTTAGTTTGGTCGTAACCAACCTAACATGGGTCATCACATAATATATCTTATATTTTACAGGTATATTCTTTTACTCCACAATACTAAATCCTGCTCTGATACCAACGGTGACAACCAGATGCCAGTTTAACGAGAACTGTCCCGACATTGGGTACTCACATACTGCAGGATTATATTGAGCAATTTGAGAGAAAAAAAATACGCATATAAAAGTAAAAAATATTTTCATTTATCAAAATTCATATTACAAGATCATTCATCGTACAAAACAAAAAAAGAAACAAAATAAGCAAAACAGCGTCGTCGTCGATCCATTGAAAACTAAGGTTCTTGTTTAACCTCTTCCAGGAGCACCTGACCTGGTATTGTACAAAAAATAATATCGGGATTGGAATTCCCAGTAATTAGAGAATACTCTAAGTACAGCAGTACACAATAACAAATTACTTTATAAAGATGCAATTAACGAAAGCATGGTGAAAATAAAATGCAGGATAGGTAAGGCAACTGCGCAAGATAAGCAAGCAATTTCTTACAACAAGTATTTATCACAAAATAAAGGTTACTGATGTTATTTGCCAGTAACTAACCCCGAATGTTACTGATGTCATTTTTCCAGTAACAGCCCGAATATTATTGATGTCTTTTTCCAATAACAACTCCAAATGTTGCTGATGTCATTTTTCCAACAACAACCCCGAATCTTGCTGATGTCATTTTTCCAGCAACAACCTCTATTGTTACTAATGTCATTTTTGCAGTAACAACCCCAAATGATATTACATTGGTTCCAGACAACCAACCAAATTTCAAATGGATTTGGCTCAAAGCAAATAAGCAAAGCATAGCAGTAATAGAAAAATGCAAGATGTAATGCAAGTCATATACTGGGTACCTTTGATCCTTAAGTTCAGAAGTTCAACAACTCGAATGAGTGACAGTTCGCTCAATCTGCATTTAAGTTCCCAATATTTCTTTAAATTAGTCTCTTTTATAAGTGATGCGATATTTCATGACTTTTACATTCTTCTTTTCTATTTTGTCCTTTCCCTTTACATTCATATTATGATTTAAGTCCGTACCTTATAATAATATTACTGAATTGCAAGAAGAACAATAGGAATGGAAATAGTAGTCATTTTATAGCATTATGAATTATCCCAATTATTAATTAATGAGAATGATCAAAATGCGAATGACTAAATATAAAATTATAACAATATATATAAGATTAGCAAGAAAGTGTTTTCTTCAATTTCCTCCATTTCCAACTCCTCTTACCTTAGCTTTTAGGATTGCCGGAAAACAAAGGAGGATTGGAACGTGGTAGCCGGATGGCTGGCCGAGGTGGCAGCGGCAAGAGGCTGGCTAGCAACGGCTACTGAGTGGTTTGGCTGCTTGATAGCAGGCTGTCGGGGGCTGCCGAGGCTGCTGGAAGGAGGGAGGTGGGCTGCCGGAGGCTGCTGCTGGCTGTCGGGGGCTGCCGGAGGCTGCTGGAAGGAGGGAGGTGGGCTGCCGGAGGCTGCTGCTGGCTGGGAATCTTGCTGGAGGGGGCTATAGCTGGCTGCCGGAGGCTAGACTGCTGTTGGCAAGCTGCCGGAAGCTGGAAGGAGGGAGGCTGGAGCTGCTGAGGAGGCTGCTGCTGTGTGTGATTGTGGGGAGGAGAGGGGAGGGGATGGGGATTAAATAGGCGCAGGATTTGCGCCAAAAACGTGCGCCAAATCGGCGCCTTAATGGCGCCTGGCATGCGCCAGAACCCCCCTGGCGCGGAAGCTTCTTCCGCCAGGAGGCGGAAGGGGGTCGGGGTCGGCCCATAAGGCCAACAGCCTGCGCCTAAAATGGCGCAGGCAGGCGCGGAAGCTTCTTCTGCTGCAAGCTCTGTCTCGCGACAAAGCCTACGTTCGCATCGCAGGATGCAATTAGCAAGCAGGAGGGGGCCGATCAGGATCGATTCGGGGCAAAATTTTATTTTATTTTAATTTTTGAGATTAAAAACTTCGAAAATTTGCCACGATCAAATCGGCGCTCAGATTTAGATGAAACTTCTCGAGCAGCCTTTAGATAATATACTTAACACCACAACATTAAAAATGATAAATTCGGACACGTATTTCAATATTTTTGATTTTATAATTTAAATAATTCTGAGAATAAGACGGGAGCTTCCGTCTTTCGGATTTTTCCCAAACTACGGCACATTGATCTTTAAAATTGTCTCTATCTATTGGTAATTTTGTTTGCCCTAAAATGAAATTCCCAGGATCCTGATTCCTAAGGCGGAATTTTGACTTAATTTGCAAAATAACGACTTTGGGTCGTTACAGCAACCCAAGAAAAGCACATTGAGAAGAAGTAAAATGAATCTTCTAGTATTTGATAGGCTCTACAATCCAAGCTCTACATTTTGAAAAATTTGGAGAAGAGCTGCAATATTTTATAGGCTCAAACCTAGTAGAGGGCATGGTCAATAAAAGAAACACAATTGGGTACATATTCACAATGGGAGGAAATGCAATAAATTGGATTTCAATACTGCAAAAGATTGTTGGCCTCTCGACCACAAAGGAAAATATGTCGCCATTACATAGGCAGGCAAAGAAATGATGTGGCTACAAATCTTCATGGAGAGTCGGGAAAAAAACAAGAAATAGTAAATTGCACAACAATAGTCAGAGTGCAACTTCATCCAACTTCATCCAGCACAAATACCACATTTCATGTTAGGATAAAGCAAATATAGTTTTGTTATCAATTCACATGTTCGCTTCTAGAGATGAACATCTTCTCCTAGAGAAGATCCACCTCTCAAAATTCGGTGAATATGCTAACAATGATAGTAATGTTATCTAGCTTCAGTTTACCTGGTACAAGAACGTAAGATCAAGCCACACCACATAGCTATGGATGGATCACTATGAAAAAGGAAAGGAAGACTCGCACTCAATCTCCATGTGGGAAAATTTGTGTGGAGCTTTAAGTGCTTTGAAGAAATTGTAAATTACATTTATGGGTGTTTATGAAAGAAACTCTTAATCCTCCAAGGTGCACTAAAGAGGGAATTTTGAGCTCCCAAAAACTGCAAATTGAATTTATAATTGTTTATGCGAGAAACTCTCGAAACTCCTAGGAGCATTCAATATGGAGGTTTAGAACTCTCGGAAACAGCCAAAACTCCAAGTCACATTTATGGTTGATTATGGTTGGTATTTTATTATCTAGATGCCTATAAATAGTCATATTTGTACTGCATAAGAGGCATGTAGCAAAAATGAAACCTTAGAGTGCTAAGAGGTTGTGACGGCTACTGTAACCTTTTCCAAAGAGATAATATTTTTCGCGGTGTGTGGCTCCGTAGTTTTTCCTCGGCTTAAGATTTTCCACGTAAGAATCTAGTGTTTATTTTCCTTTTATTTAGATGTATGCAACTTGCTTGCATTTTATTCCTTGTGTGACGAATACCTTCTCGATGTCCTCTCTTCATCTTTTTTATAACATGTACAACTAAGCATCAGCCTTTTATTAACAATAAAATTGATGACTCTTCAATTAGGAGAAGGATGCTTAGAGCCCATGAACATACTGATCCCATTCACAAATGGATAATTATTCATAATAATTGTAACTTTCTATATGATTAGTTGAAAAGTGGTTTGATTGGTGGCATCGTTCCGGTTATATTTTCATGTCAAAACTTAACATTTGAGAATATTAACCAAAATTTTCTTGTCAAAACTTATCATTTGAGGATCATAGGTGATATACTAAATTAATCTTTGCATTTTAACCTTCTAATTTGGTGAATGAGATCAATGCCCAATTTTTAATGATGGTTATTTCTCGATCAAATTGACTTGAACTTGCTTCAAAAGTACAAGACCAATTTGTCAGTTACAGGTCCTTTGGAACTTTGCTATACATTATTTAATATTTATATTTATGTAGAGAGTGTGGCAACAATTCATCCCAATTAATGTGATTATTCAAAAAGGATTTTCTCTCTTTCATATAAAAGTTTGTTGGAAGAATATTGGGAATATTAATAATATTTTATTAATTGTAAGGTAACAGGGAGGTTTTTGCACTTTTTTTACATTTTAACACAACTTCACCACAATTATTATACATCAGCATATCAAATTTAATGTGATTTGACTGCGGTCAAAAAAGCCTCACTTAGTTGTAATTATTTGCTCATATTTATTGGAAGCTTTAAGTTAAAGCGAAGCATAATCATATAAATCATAATACTGCTTTTATTATCAAATCCATTATAAATGATGTATCTCACCCTATAATAATGTAAATTTTAAAAATAAAGGGGCTACCTTGATAGAATTAAAACTTTATTCTTTCTTTCTGACTTGGCATAATTATTGGATATTGGACTACTCTTGGTGTTGGTTAATTTTTAAATGGTTTCTCTCTGTTGGCTGGTTTTGGGCTGGTGTTGTCAGTGATTGGTCAATTGGTCGTTTGCTAGCGCCCTGATAATTGTAATAGGCGGTTTGTGTTGTGGTGGCTTCTTGTGTTGCTGGTTTGCTGGCTTAATTGTTGGGCCTTTTCAGGCTGCTCAAAATTTTCTTATTTTATTGTTTGGTTATCTCAAAACAGTGGCTGGTATGGTTGGATCATGTATAAATTTGAGGGCTATATTGAGCAAAATCTGCACTGCTATAATTTGATCGTGTATAAGGACTATATTAAGCAAAATCAGCACCTTTTCAACTTTTTTTTATTTACACCAATTTTTTCTTACGCGATAATGTTTGGGAATATTTGAGCTTATATATGATATACTAATCTGAGCCTCAGGCAGGACCGCTTATTCCTGCAGCCTATCTGATGGATGGCAGGTGTTTATGAACTTGTCTCATTCCCCTCTAGCTGAACCACAGATGGTTTCTAACCACCCTTTTTTGTTTTTGTCGTTTGTTTTCAAGTTTTTCTGTGTCTGCAGGTAGAAATTCAGACAATCAAGATGAGGATAACCTCCCAAAACAATGAGATAAGGGATGTAATGGAACAGACCTTCAAACTGTTTTTGATCATGATGGAGGTGTGAAGTTTGTTATCATCGATTTATTGTCTATTAAATATTGTTTATTTTTTTGTGTTTCATTTTTTTGTCTCCAATTTTGGTGTAGTTGCTCTGATATATATCCAAAGACATCTGATGTATGGTTATTTTCATATGGTTAATTTTTTGTTTTGTTTATATAAATCTTATATGCATATATATATATATATATATATATATAGGCTCATATGTGGGGGGTTAATTACAATATTAAATTCCTTTCAATGTAACATTTGTTCCTGCTTTAATAATCCATCTTAGTTTGCTTGGACAAGACATAAATAAGGTCAATTGCAACTAGGGAAAGCTCGGGCTGGTTCTGTTCCATGTGGGAGACTACAAATTAGTACAAACAAAGCTTGCTCCAATACTACGCAGATATGATTCAAATAAATGCATCCTCAACGTCAAGCCCTTTGACAACAAGAAAAAAACATAGTTGTGCAAAAGATTTTGGCCAGCATTAAATCTTTCGTACTGTGAAAAAACAACACTACATTGAGTTAAAAATGGCATAGTAAAGAGATTAACCCATTGATCTGCAGGGTAAATAATACAATTGTGTTCCAACAATAAGTTTGCCTACATATTCAAAATTGTACAAAGCTATAGAACAAAACAAATTCGATATAAAAACAATGAAAAAATGTTATCAATACAAGGGCACTAACATAATTTATTAAAAGAGGAAAGGACGGGATACACATAAGAGCGTAAAATTTTTACTACAATCCATAATGATCAATTAATTGGCTTCCTTTACTTCAACTGTACTTGTATATGCCTAAATTGCTTGTGAAAGAGACACCTGCCAGTATAATATCATGATCAATATGAATTATGCCCATTCATAAATTTTATAATAGTGTTAAATACATAAGTTTCTTTGGATACTAGCAATATCACAAATAAATTAAAAATAAACAGAGATCCAGAAGTTCTGCAATCCTAGTTGAAGTTACCTATAAATATCAACAGATTATGACAATGAGCTTTCCTTCTTAGTCAACCTCTGCCCTTCTTTAAAATCTCATAAATGCTTCAAGAAAGCCATTTCAATATACCAAATGATAAGAAGCAAGAAAGGGGTCTAAAACTTCAGGAGACAAAAGGTATGTGTTGAGATTTAAGCAAAGGGAGAGGGTAACAGATAAGCTAAGGGAGAGGATAACAGAGAGTCAAAAAGATATAGCTAGAGATGTGATGTGAAAAAACAGAAACTTCAAATTTCGGGCCACAAAGCAATCCCAATAAATTTCCAATTGATATAAACAAAATTATGTTAAGATTAAAATTAAAATTTCAAAGAATAAATGACTCATATATCAAAAAAAGACAGACAATTTGATCTAATTTATTGCAGATTGTTCCGATGGAGGCATGGATTGCCACCAAAGCATACTGACAAGAGATGGGCTACAAAGAACTCAACCGAAGAGTAGTGGTCGAACAAGAACTGACACATGCAATTCGCATCAAGGACAGCTCGCATAGATTGAGATTGTGTAGTCTCAACATTGTCTATAGAAGTTTCAAACCAACTTAACTATGATTTCGGCTTCATGCTTGAGGCTTTAAGCTAGCACGAGTCAAAACCAAGCTCATCCAATCAAGCATACATTCCACAAATGGAAAAGAAAGTGCATCAACAAAACGTTTTATCATGCACCGCGGGGTGGGATTGTGATGTGTTCCTTCATTGCATAGAATGATCATAAATAAACAAGTAAATAAAATTAGTGAAAACATTGATTTCTATTGTGTAAAGTGTAATAATGATTCAACACTTTATTTCCAATGTTAGCTATAAATCTCGTGTTTCTTATTTTCTTATCTATGTTTCCTTCAAGCTTGGAAACTCGTCAATAAATTATAAGATTATATGAATTGGAAGAAGGTCGTAATGAAAGTAAACAGAATGAAAACTATGAATACAAACAAGCCAATAAGTATATACCACAATAATCAAATCTAAAACAAATTCAGTGCAAGTAATTGTTTAAGAACAACGACTTGCAGAGGCTGAAAGAGCAATCACAACAAAAGAACAATTAGCTCCCAGCCTTCAACCATTCAACAACCATGAACTCGCAGAAAGGACGGATTACCGAAACAAGCTAAGCCACCAATGCACAAGAAAAAAACTCATGACGGCATCAATCTTCAACTCGACGGACCAAAAGAAAAGTGGAAAAGTGTTCGCCAGCGTGAGACAGAGAGCTGAGAAGGGAAAGAGACGAGAAAATGACCTTCCGATATTTTGTTTTCGCATCTTGCAAGAAACCTGAAGTATTCGTCCGGAAGAGACGGGTTGCAGTCGAGCTACGAGCCTACCATGCCTAAAATCATGGAACCCTGACCCGAGTAAAAGGGCGCACGCCTTAGTAGCCATAGAGCGGGAGGTCGTCGCAGAAACGAAGGCGAAGAGGGAGAATTGAACATAGACAAGAAGCACTGGCTTCACTACACCGTTCATATAAAATACGAGATAAGACGTAACAGTTTTTTATAGAAAAAATACTATGCCTGAAGAATATAAATTGAAATCCTCGTTCGTACTAAAAAAAAAAATTCGGAGTGAAAGTTTTATATATAAATATATAAGATCAAACTGAAGCAAGCACATCCTGACCGTCAATTTTATTCCCAACTTCCAAACTTTTTTAATTTGACACGATTTCCTCCGGTATGGCTACGGTACATAATTTAATATTTATAAATAATTTATAATAATAATAAAATATAATATTCAGATGAATAAAAAAAAAAAATTCTTAATGAGTATTTCTATAACAAAAGGAAATGTTATTTATAGAGGTTAATATGTTATCCAAAAATATAATTATTATTTTTAAATTTTGTATTAAAATGATGTACAAATCTTATTGACGAGTCTAAATAGCACTTTTATTTTTTATGGAGTATTGCTATAGTTAAACACTAAAATATATAGATGATGTGTCAATCTAATGTGTCAGTAAATTATTAGTTTAATATAATTTATTATGGGTTTACATGCACAAATAAAAAAAGAAAATTTTATATAAAAATAAAAAATAAAAAAATTTAAAAAATATTATGCATACAAAAGAATATATACCAAAAAATATACAAGACTAATAAAAAAAATTTAAATTTTTGCATATATGTTTCACAAAAATTTGTATTCAACCAATAATCTAGTTACATATTTGATTGACACATCATTTATATATTTTGAGTGTATGTTATGGTATAAGTATAGAAATACTCAAAAAATTTATTAGTACTGAATAATTTTTTATGTATATTCATATTTAAATATATTATATTTAAGAGAAATGCTATTTATATCCGTTGACGTTGGCACCAAAAAAGCCTTATTCAATAAAATTTGAACATAAATTCAATAAAAATTTTAAAAATAATATTTGTATAATTTTAATATAAATAAATAAATACTAATGAAATATGTCCAACTCTCATTAGTGTCACATCAGTAAGTCTAAACAGTATTCCTCATTTTTTTAATTAAAATGCTTGGCATAAAAATTGACAAAAACATGTCAAAATATTTGGCCTTCAAAAACATGATGATGCGTAACAGCTCTTAAATAGGGGAGAAATATTATTTAGACTCATTGATACGGAACTTAAAAAAAATTCACTTTTTTGCGGAGAAGAAAAAAATTTAGTATGACTTTTTATAAAATATATTGGTTATAAAATGCATAAAAATGAAGTTTCTAATGTTATCTAAATGAACATCCTACAATTGCTAAAAATTGAAGTTTAACGGAAGTTTTAACGGGAAACTGAAATTTGCGAGAGTATTTAATGGATTGAATATTGCGGGAACTTAATTCTTACCTTAAAAATGACATTGGGTCATTATATATTCAAAGAAGATTTTAATAACTTAGGATAATAAGTGTCATTGGTCATCATTATGAAAAATATAAGAATTACATTTTATTAATCTTTTATAGATGGACTCTTATGCTGATATGATTGAGTACTTCGATGAGGGGGAAGTGAGAATGGCTCCTCATATTCAATGGTAACTAATCTCAGCATCAACATGAACACTCCCGCCGAAGAATCCAAAGTTGATGTTCTGACAAAGAAGCTGAGTGAGGTAGAAAGTACTTTGGCCTAGTGGATATCAGTATCCAGGCACAGAATAAGAAACCTAGAAATATAATTACAGGAGTTAAGGGGGACACTGCATGGGAGGATAACCGCTCTTGAGTGGGAATAGCAGAGAAAAGATGACGTGAAGAATCGTCAAATCATCCGACTGCAGGATGAACTTTAGCATGTTAGGGAGCTCGTGAAAACTGGCGACATTATTACCTCAACCTCAAAAGGAAAAAGGAAAGCCAGGGACCCCAGAGAATATACTTCAAAAAGGAGAAAACTTAGTTCTGAGTCCTCTAGTTCATAGAAAGTTAGAACAGAAGTTAGATTTTATCTTTTTCTGATGCATCTAGTATGGAATAAGTCCTACTGTTAAGCAACCTCATTTATGTATAAATCTCTTATTAAAACTTTTTAAAACTAAAAGTTGAAATTTTATTTATCATTATTAATTGCTTGTGTATTCAGTAAATTTCAATCACTTCTAAATCTCAAACTTTATCACTCCAAACCGATGAATTCCGATGAAGGTTTCCTCTCGAACCCCAGTTAAAACCACAATCTCCTCATCCGCACCATCTGCCCTAAACAATAGGACAGACCATTTATTATAAGCTATTTTGCAAGCTCTCTCAAACCAAGGGAAGGCCTCCACCTCCCTGCTCTTATCAAAAGCCCCTCAAGAGCAAATCTAGCTACTCTGAGAAGGTACAAGTTTAGGATCTCCAATATCCAGCTATCGAGTAGAATCTCAGGTTTACATCCTTAAAGTTAATATTAGAACTTAACAAGTTCTAATCCAAAATCATGTGACGACTATATAGTTTAAGTAAATAAATCAACGACTTAATTTATTAATTTTTTACTCTTTTACCTAAATCTTGATTAAGTAAATCAAGATTTAAAGATCTTGGATTTGAAGTCCACTTTGGTGTTCAAAACCTAAATCCAAGGGGGTGTCCTAATAAGAATCTAGGGTTCACACTCTATTCCGAAGTTAAGGATAAAAGATCCTATAAGCTGAAAGATCCAAGAACTATGAACTTAGTGAAGGGTTATTCTACTGATTATAAGATAAAATAATCAATTAAGAACTTGAGAATCTAAGATTTATATTCAATCTTTAAGATAATTTCATTATCTTTAGAGATTGAATCATCCTATACCTACATGGAAGGTTTCAAAAGATTAAACAATCAATCACTTAAGGGATTTACAAAGGAGATGGTTTAATCCAAGTAGAATGTCTAAAGTCTAAGATCTAAGATCTATGATCTAATTATTGATCACTTTAGACTTAAACTAGATTTTAACTTAGACTTTTACCAATGGCATTTCTTTGAGTATTTAAGCTCATGATTTAACTAAATTGAACTTATCAAAGTAGTTTTAATAATTGAAATGATTAAATTTAAGTATTAAGCTTAAGTGACTTCTTTTTAAGATCACTTAAGATCTAAGTGTCTTAATTAAGGCTTAATTGAGGTTTCTTAAATTAATGATCACATTAATATTATTATTATTCTAAGAGTTCATAGAATATTTCTAATCTATCTTAGGGTAGTTCTGTAACAACCCGAGTTGTTACCATAGTTGATTAGGACTAACTCTAAGTCTTAAACTTAATGATAAGTGCTAATTAGGTCAAGTGGAGGCAACCTTTGAGACCTAATCCAAATCAGGAGTCAAACGGATCGAATCCCGACTTCTAGAAATCCAGAAACCCTAGAAATTGACCTATTTAAATTGACCTCCGATCGAAAAAACAGTGTCACGTGGCAGCCTCTGGCAGTGCCACGTGTCAGGTGGGCCCACTGTCCAGTCAGCCGAGATGAGTCAACAACCTGTGGGGCCCACAGTGCCACGTGGCAGCCTCTAGAAGTGCCACGTGTCAGTGAGGCCCACTGTTAGTTAATTAGAAATTAATTAAATTAATGTTAGTGTTAATTAATTACTGTTTAGCCCTAATTAATTACTGTTAGTGGTTAATTAAATTAGGGTTAGTACTAATTACTTTTAAATAGTAACTTTAATTAAATAATTATAATTAAAGATTAATTAAGGATTAATTAATTGTTAATTAAATCTTAAATAGTAATTAGGATAATTAATTACTTTTAAATAGTAAAACCTAATTAGTTATATTTAATTTAATATTAACAAATAATTAAGACTAATTAAACAGTAATTAGCACTAATTACTTTGCTACAGTAAAATTAATTAATTAATAATTAAATAGTGATTAATTAAATAAAAACTTTAAGAATGAACAGTAAATTTAAATAATTAAATATAATTAGAGATTAATTAAAATTAATTAAATAGTAATTAGTACTAATTACTTTGCTACAGTAAAATTAATTAATTAATTAATTAATTAATTAGTAATTAAACAGTGATTAATTAAATAAAAACTTTAGGAATGAACAACAAATTTAAATAATTAAATATAATTAGAGATTAATTAAGAATAATTAAATAGTAATTAGCACTAATTACTTTGCTACAGTAAAATTAATTAATTAATTAGTAATTAAACAGTGATTAATTAAATAAAAATTTTAGGAATGAACAACAAATTTAAATAATTAAATATAATTAGAGATTAATTAAGAATAATTAAATAGTAATTAGCACTAATTACTTTGCTACAGTAAAAATTAATTAATTAATTAATTAATAATTAAATAGTGATTAATTAAATAAAAACTTTATGAATGAATAGTAAAATCATTCAATTGAATAAATAAATAGTAAATTAATTCAAATTGTATTTTTGAATAGTAAATCTTAAAAGTTTAATAACTTTTTGTAGGATGATCCAAACATAGCCAATATGGGTCTTAAAATGCTCAGAAAAATATTTAGAATCAAATGGCATAATGTAAAATTTCGTTTCGGGGTACGTATAACGAGGTAGCATTTTAGAGCTCCTTTAAGACCCCATAACTTTTTACCCGATTATCGAAACATAATCAATATGGGTCTTAAAATGCTCAGGAGAGCGGCCCCATCACCGTGCTAGTATTAGTTTTCCCATTTGGACATCAGGACAAAAAGTCAACTCTAGAACGTAAAGTTGACTTTGGTGAAAATGACCAAAATGCCCTTGGACTTCAAATGGCCATAACTTGGTCAATTTAACTCCAAATCCAAAAATTCAAGAAGCTACCTAGTTTATAATTTCAATGTCATCATTTTCACAGAAATAATATTTAGGATTTGAACCCTAAAATTTAGGGAAATGACCAAAATACCCCTAGCCTTATTTTAGCCATAACTCGGCCGTTTCTCGTCCAAATTGGACGTACTTACTGTCTATCTTCAAGTTAGATAGTAAGGAATTAGTTGGAGAAGAGAAAACTCAGTTTGGACTCCTAAATCAAAAGTTGACTTTTGACCCTTAAGGTGAGAGCAAAATAGTCATTTTCCCCTAAGTTTAGACTATGTACTCTTAACCTCTAGTTTACATTTTAAAACTCTTAAACCAAGGTTATAATCTTCTTAGTATCAATTAAGTGAGTGAAATCAACTCTTAAGTTAGATTCCAATAATTTTTGTTAAGTCTTAAAAGCACTACACCTTAAGGACATTTCCTGAGACTATGACTAGATCATAAGTTAGAGTTCATTCATTGGGTAAATTGGGTTACCCTATGGGTGAAACCTTGGTTTATTAGTTTCTAGACATTCTTTTATTTTACAACTCGTTCTGATTATTTTGTCTTTTAACCTTAGGTTTAGGGTAGGAGATTCATCCTATTATATTTGATTACTCAATAGGATTTGCCATAACTAGTAGATCACTTATAGAATAAAACCTAGAACTTAGGTCTTATCCTTTGGATTATGAGATTAAACCTAATTCTCGTAGTATTTAATCCATAATCTATAGGTATAGAAGATCTTGATCAGTTCTTAGTTAGAACGTCTAAATTTACAAAACTAGGACGTATGATTCATTTATTTAACTCGTAGTCGTCTATCTGATTGAGCTAGATTGGAACCTGATCAGTTCCAATCCTTTTTAACTTATAAGGATGAACTTCTGTGTTACACTCGATAGTAGGAAAATGGTGATCCTGAACTTATGTAACTTGGAATAGTTAAAATGGTTAAGTAGAAAACAAATAATATCACCATGTTTAGTAGAGTCTCTTGCTTCTATTTGATACTTTGTTGCTTACGCATCCCTTGATTTTTGTGCTATATTTCCTTGAGCATATCATATAAGACATTTGATGCATGAATAAACTATTAGAAAAATATGGAGACTCCTTAGATTTCTTGTGAAAATATTAAAGTGATTTATGAAAAGATAATGATTTTATGAGCTGCCTCTCAGTTATATCCTTATTGCCTAGCCTCCTTATATCGTTAGGGGAAGGATCCGTTTTGTTGTGTGCCTAGTTTACTAGCCTCCTTATGTCACTAGGGGTACACCGTTTGTGCCTTAGCCGTACTGGCGTTAAGGTTGCCTTGTATGCTTAGTTTACTAGCCTCCGTATGTCGCTAGGGGCATACAGTTGGGCCTTAACCGTACTGGTGCTAAGACCCTTCACTTACTTTGTGTGATTATATGCCTAGTCTCCTTATGTCGCTAGGGGTACACAGTTTATGACTTAGCCGTGATGGTGCTAAGCTTCTTTGGTATTCCATGGGCTTGAGTAGCTTTTTTCTGTATGGCAGTCGATGCACGTGTAACTTTATATGCAGTTGTTGTTACTTACTTTTCAGTATTCTTATTCCGTCAGCTATTTTCTTGTACTGCTTGATATACGTATTTAGGGTGTTATAATCTTGCTGCTATATGTACTTACCACTGCTGAGTTATTTATTTATTTTAATTGGCATATTTTCTATTGATCACCAGCATGTTTAGGATGTATAATTTTTCTTACTGCACTTGTTTAGTTACGTATATTTATACACCCTTCCTTATTTAGTTTGTATGCGAGGCATGTCTCAGCCTCTTTCCTTTTCTTTGCTTAAGTTATAAATGATTATTTATAGCTTCCCTATTTCTTTTGTATTGCTTGATGCTCCCTTACACATATTATTACTTAGATATTGTAGAATGGTGATATTACTTAACACATATAAAAATTTTCAGCTTAAAATGTACTTAGACAATTGTCTAACCAGATTTTTCTTTTTTAGCTGGGGCCCTACATTGTGAAACCGACAATGGCAGACTCCTTTCAGTTATACGAGTAGGAGTTAGGTGTGGAGCCTTACCCCGAGGAGGAGCCCGTAAAAGAAACTACCGTTTAGTCCCTTTATACTTTAAGTGAGAATGAGTGGTTTTCATTCTATTTTTATTTAAACATTTTAAATTGTGTAATAATACAGGTACCATTGACTGTATATTGGATTTTATGCTTATATTCTGAGTCTATTATTCTTATTTACACTATGATGCTTGGATGGTTTACATTTTCTTAAATCGCTTCCGCACTCTGTTTATTTACTTATACAGTGACTGATAGTTTGATTCTATGTTAATACTTCCATAATCAGATGGATTGTGGAGACTATCCTAATCCAATGATAAGTGAGGGGTTAGTCAGAGTGACACCCTACTCTTAACCTAATCCTTTGGCGGATTAAGGGTGGTGGGTGCCACAAGTTCACTGAAATTTCTAAGTTTTAAGGAGCATTTAAGCACATTTTGGTCAAAATGACCAAAATGCCCCTCTTAAGGCTAAAATTGGGATTTTAGGGTTTAGTTATCCAAACTGGATCTAATCAATTTTAAGGTGCTGCATATGGATTAATGAAGTGGGGAACACACTTATCCTAGGTTTTGACAGCTTAATTAAGCTAATTATCAATAATTACTTATTTAAGCTTAATAAAGTGATTAAAGGATTTAGGGCATTTTAGGGCAATCCAACCTTGCCCAAAGGTTCTAATGTACTTAATATGCCATTAGGGACTGACCTACCCAGAATTAGAGGTTAATTCAGGGTTTAATTTTCTAATCCCTAATTAGAGTGATTAAGGAGTAATTAAGAATTTTAACATTCAAATTTAGGTTTAAGGGTCTGAAATTATTCTTTAAGGTTTAATGAGCAATCAGAGCTCTAAATCATTAAATTTGGTTATTAATTAAATTTATTATGGTTTAATTAAAAACAGAAAATGTTTGATAAATTATTTTAAATCCAACTATTGGATTTGTGATTTTATTTTATATTTAGATTCCTTGCATTTTTCTGATTCAAATGGTATATTGGATCATACAATTTGGATCAGTATAGCCAAAGTTATTTAATTAATTTAATATATATTTTTATTTAAATTAAAACTATAGGATTTAATTAATTAATCGCATAACCCTTAAAAATACATTCCTATAATTAATTAAATACACACGGCCCGAAATCAAGACCGCGTGGGCTGGGGTCGGCCCGGCCCGAAGCGCCAGTGCATCGTCTTCCTCCTCTCGACGGGTCCGTCCCAGGCGAGACTCAGTGCTGAAATTCTCGGCACTCAGACGACGGCAATGGCTCGGCTTGATCCCTACATGTTCCTGGGGTCGAGACGCATTGATTGGACTAAGAACCCCCATCTGGATCCCTCCGGATCGACGGGGTGCTACTCACCCGAGACGCCTTCGATATGAGCGTTTCAGGAGCATTGTGAGGAGACAATTCTCCTCACAGAGGCCATTATCCCACCGGAGCTTAATAACTACACCTTCAAGGAGGTGAGTCAAGTTGATCCCCCAACATTTCATAACCTGGGGTGCAGCCAATCGCTGGGTCCTTACTCGGACGCAGCCATTGGCTCGGCCGCTAGCTCAATCGATCGATACGATCGATTCGAGCTAGCTTAGCCCCAGGCGATAATTACACTGGGTTTCTTAGGTGGCTAAGGTAATCTAGACGACATACAGTGGCTCATTTCAAGGACAAAAGAGAAAATGGATCGAAGGGATCCATGGGAGAAGGTTCTACTTGTGGAGACGGGGTTGCAGGCTCGGCCGAGAGGAATTGATGCGCCTCCGAGATTCCTGGATGACAGACGAAAGTTCACAGGGGGTCTGAACACCAGACAGACCCTCTATCAGCGGTTCAAGCCTTCAGAATGACGCCAGGAATCCATCGAGACAATGAGAGTTCCAGAGGGTCTGAACTGGGGAATTAAAGATTCACAGTGAGCAATGGGACTCACTGTGAAGTCCTGGGGGTATTTATAAGAAGCTGGGAGCTCTGGGGGTAGTTTCTAGAGCTTGGCAATGGCAAGAGGCTCGGGCCAAAGGAAATGGCTTGGGCCAACGGCTATGGGCAATTTGGGGAGAAGACAACCGGCCAGACGAACGCACCGAGGGTAGGAGAGGAATTTCGGTCTTTTCCCGTACTGCCACGGGGGCTGGCGGGGTTATGGCTGTCAGGAAGGGGGGGACCAGCTAGTGACGGGAGAGGTGATCCACAGTGATTGGGGTGCTCGGGGCCGTCTGATTGATCATCCATCGAAGCGGGACGGCCCTGATCTCCCGACACTTAATGAACGGCGCGGATAGATTGTCCACCGTTGGATTAGATTGGGTGATCTAACGGTGGATCGAGGAGACTTATGGCGGATAGCTGGACGCTGTTGGATTAAAATATCGAAACCGTGGAACGGTTGAGATGAAGCGGATTCGATCATAGGCGCGGATCGTTGGATCAAAACTGCGGAACGGACGGCCCAGATGGCGCCCGTGGTTTGGAAGGAGTCGACCGTTGGAGGGATAATTTTGCAATTATGAATTGTTTAAAACCTTAATTTGTAATTAAACTAATTTAAATTAAATCTAAAGTGTGACTAAATGACCTCCAAAAATTCTCAAAATTTCACCCTTAGCTAATTTGGGGGTGAGGAATTCAAAAATGAACTCAGATTTTAATTTGGAGATTAAATTATTTTAGGTATTTTCTAGGGTTCAAAAATAGCCAAAAATACCAAAATTTCTAATTTAGCTCCGATTGATTTCAAATCTCTATGGTTAGGTTTAAATGACCCTTTGAATCTAATGGAATCAAAATCAAGACTTGGTTTTGCTTAATTTAACTAGGTTTAGCTAGAATAACAACCTAGGATTGTTACACAACCCGACCCACACAAGGGCTTCGTCCCCGAGCCTCCGTCCCGATGGAAGAAACCCAATTAGGGGAACCCTAATTGGCCAATTTCGGCACGTCTCGACCATGGCATGACCCACCATCGGTCGCTACTCATTCATCGTGGTCCTGCACGTCGAAGGGGACCCAAAGACCTCTGTGAGGGGGTCTAGATCGGCTAGACCCTACTCACCCGAGAGCTCATATAATGGGGCTACTGTGGGGAGACAATTCTCTCCATAGAGGCCATGCCAGACCCAGGGCTCGATCCCTACACCTTCTGGGAGGTGAGACGGATCGAAGCCCCTAGGTCTGAGGGCCTAAGATGGTCTGGAACACCGGGACCTTACTCACCCGAGATGTTTTTTAAGGGACTTGCCCGATCGATTGATTCGATCAGTCGGGGCTAGCTTATGGCTCAATTATATTACCAGTGAGTTTGTTTTGACACTATGCATGTAATCGAATCAAAAGGAGGAAGTTTTGAGCCTAATTGGCTCGAACCAGCAATGGGGGTACCTGATTCGATGGGGGAGCTCGGAACGATCGACTGAGGATTCGGCTGGTCTTGGCTGAGCTTTCAGATGCTACAAAGGATCCTGAACACTAGGAGAGCCTACTATCAGCGGTTCGGGAGCTCCAGGGATCGCTTACGCAAGCTCGAGTGTTCGGCAACGAGGGAAGTTGCAGAGAGCTCAATTGATCAGCAAGGATCAAATGGAGCAATGCAGGAGCTATTTATAACCTTGGCAAAGGATTGGGAAGCTTCTGGAGGGTTGGCCCGGGCTGGGAAAGATCTGAGAGGTTGGGCCATAGCCGAGCTCTTAAATTTCTAATTCGAGCTCAGCCTGGTCACGAGGCTCGATTAGGGGTCCTATCAAAGATGGGGGAGGTTCTAACGGCCTTGCTGAGGTGGACGCAGAAGTGGGGGGACAAGCAGGGCAGCTTGCAGTATGGGGGATTTCCATATCGGGTGCGTGAGTGAGTGGGGACAAAGATCCACAGTTGCGGGAGGGTCCGGAGCCGTCTGATTGATCGATCAAAAGATGTGACGATCCTGATATTCCAGATCCTAATGGCCGGATCGGATTAAATCTGCGCTGTAGGATCTCATGGGTTAATCTAACGGCATATCCGTGGTTCCACAGAATCTAATCCCAGCCGTTGGATTAATAGAACGAATGACGGATACGACGGAAGCACTGTTGTCTCATGACCCGAGCTTTGCAGCGGATTGCTCACGGTCCGCTCAGCGGATCCTAGCCGTTTAATTAGTTTAAAGGTATAAATGCAATTTTGAATTATTGGAAACCCTAAAATGCAATTAGACTATTTTAATTAAATGTGAATTATAGCCTAAATGATTTCTAAATTGCACCAAATTTTTACCCCTAACTAATTTAGGGGTAAAAAATTCAAAAATACAATCAGAATTTAATTCTAAGATCAAAATATTTTAGGTCTAAACTAGAGCATCTAGACTGATCAAAATATCATTTCAAACTTAGAGAAGTCCAATGGACTCCAAATTTTCAGGATATGATTCATTTGATATTCTAAAAGTAATAGAATTAAAATTAATGATTTCTTAGACTATAGATTAATAGGGTAACTGTAACAACACAATGTTGTTACCCAGCTTGAATTTAGCTTAATCATATCGTAATTATCATTCCATCAAGTTCATCTAGTCATTAAAACCAAACCCTGAAGGTTTGGAGCAATTCAGAGCTACATCCAATATTTTGGATTATTTTTAATATTTAATTAATTAGAAAATTGAGGTACTTATTTTGACCTCGAAATTGAAATCCGACTTCGCCGTTGCGATCGTCACCCCCAAATTAGCTAGGGGTGATGTTTTAGACGCGTTTGGAAGTCATCGAATTTTTGCAAATATTTTAATATAATTCAATGCGTCAAAAAATAAAATAATTAAATAATTGTCGGAATTGAAATCCGACTTTGTCATTTAATTCATCACCCCCAAATTAGGTATAGGTGAATTTTTGAGAATTTTTGGAGCACGTTTAAAAAATCAGAATATTCAAATAATTAGAGAAAATAAACGAGTAATTAAGAAATCCTTGGGTCCATAATTTGCAATTTCCCTATTTATTTCAAAAATATTTTGGCTGTCACCTTATAACAACCCGAGTTATTACCATAGTTGATTAGGACTAACTCTAAGTCTTAAACTCAATTATAAGTGCTAATTAGGTCAAGTGGAGGCAACCTTTGAGACCTAGTCCAAATCAGGGGTCAAACGGATCGAATCCCGACTTCTGGAAATCCAGAAACCCTAGCAATTGACCTATTTAAATTGACCTCCGATCGAAAAATGGGCACCGCCATTGCGTTCCTTGACCCCAAATTAGCTTGGGGTGAAGTTTTCGTGTAAATCGGAAGTCGTCGAAATTTCGACGAATATTTTAATAATAAAAATATCCCGGAAATCGAGGTATCAAAATACTCGTCGGATCAAAAATCCGACTGCGCCATTGAATTCCTTGTCCCAAAATTAGCTTGGGGTGAAGTTTCCGTGTCAATCAGAAGTCGTCGAAATTTCAACGAATATTTTAATAATAAAAATATCCCGAAAATCGAGGTATCAAAATACTCGTCGGATCGAAAATCCGACTGCACCATTGAATTCATTGACCCCAATTTAGCTAAGAAAAACATGTTCAAAATTTTCTGAAAATTTTTCAAAAAAAAAAAAAAATAAATAAATAAAATAATAATATTTTAACTGTAGCTAACGGCGTGCCGTTAAGTACTTAACGGACCCGTCACTGTAGTTGACGGCGTCGTCAATCTGGACGGCGCCATCTCAGCCGTTGGATCTGGGCTCGACACGCGGCGGCCCGTCGCCATTTCTAGCCAATCCGGCCGCATCCAGGCCTCGGCGAGGTCGTCGTCCGGTATATAAGACCTCGGCCTACCCCTAGGCTCCGATTTTTCACTGATCGGAGCCCGGATCGAGCCGGAATCAAGCCCGGAAGTCGGCCTTTTTTTTTTTTTTCCGCCGAAACCTTCGCCGATCCGAACTTCAGGTACCCCGATCTCCCTCGTTTTCCGTTCGATCGTTGAAAAAATTGTAGGATAGGTAGATCAACATGTCCTCTTCACATCCACCGTTCCGATCGGGCTAAAACCCACCCGATCGGGTGCACCAGGTCCCCGAAGCGGGCTGGGTTCGGTCCGCCGAACCCCCGGAAGGCGAAGCGTCGCGCTTCCGGGCCGGGCCGGGTCGACCCGAGCCCGACCCGTCCGGGTCGGGTCCGCGTCAGCCCCAGGTGGGGCCCACAGCGCCACATGGCAGCCTCTGGCAGTGCCACGTGTCAGGTGAGATCCACTGCCCGGTCACCCGAGCTGAGTTAGCAGCCTGTGGGACCCACAGTGCCACGTGGCAGCCTCTGGCGGTGCCACGTGTCAAGTGGGGGGGGGGGCCCACAGCCCAGTCAGCCGAGCTGAGTCAGCAGCCAGTGGGGACCACAATGCCACGTGGCAGCCTCTGAAGGTGCCACGTGTCAGTGGGGCCCACTGTTGATTAATTAGAAATTTTTATTAAGGTTAATTTAATTACTGTTAGCCCTAATTAATTACAGTTAGTGTTAATTAACCCAGGATTAATATTAATTACTTTTGAACAATAACTTTATTTAATTAAAAAAAAATAATTAGAGGATTAATTAATATTAATTAAATGTTAATTTAATCCTAAACAGTAATTAGGATAATTATTTACTTTTGAACAGTAATTTTAATTAAATAATTATAATTAAAGATTAATTAAGGATTAATTAACTGTTAATTAAATCTTAAAGAGTAATTAGGATAATTAATTACTTTTGAATAGTAACTTTAATTAAATAATTATAATTAAAGATTAATTAAGGATTAATTAACTGTTAATTAAATCTTAAATAATAATTAGGATAAGTAATTACTTTTGAATAGTAAAACCTAATTAATTATATTTAATTTAATATTAACAAATAATTAAGACTAATTAAATAATAATTAGCACTAATTACTTTGGTATAGTAAAATTAATTAATTAATTAATTAATAATTAAATAGTGATTAATTAAATAAAAACTTTATGAATGAACAGTAAATTTAAATAATTAAATATAATTAGAGATTAATTAAGATTAATTAAATAGTAATTAACACTAATTACTTTGCTATAGTAAAATTAATTAATTAATTAATTAATAATTAAACAGTGATTAATTAAATAAAAACTTTAGGAATGAATAGTAAAATCATTCAATTTGAATAAATGAATAGTAAATTAATTCAAATTGTATTTTTGAATAGTAAATCTTAAAAGTTTAATAACTTTTTGTAGGATGATCCAAACATAGCCAATATGGGTCTTAAAATACTCGAAAAAATATTTAGGATCAAATGGCGTAATGTAAAATTTCGTTTCGGGTACGCATAACGAGGTAACATTTTATAGCCTCTTTAAGATCACATAACTTTTTACCCGATTATCGAAATATAGTCAATATGGGTCTTAAAATGCTCAGGAGAGCGGCCCCATCACCGTGGTAGTATTAGTTTTTCTATTTGGACATCAGGACAAAAAGTCAACTCTAGAATTTAGAGTTGACTTTAGTGAAAAATGACCAAAATGCCCTTGGACTTCAAATGGCCATAACTTGGTCAATTTAACTCCAAATCCAAAAATTTAAGAAGCTACCTAGTTTAGAATTTCAATGTCATCATTTTCACAGAAATAATATTTAGGATTTTAACCCTAAAATATTGGGAAATGACCAAAATACCCATAGCCTTATTTTAGCCATAACTCGATCGTTTCTCGTCCAAATTGGACGTACTTACTGTCTATTTTTCAAATTAGACAGTAAGGAATTAGTTGGAGAAGAGAAAACTCACTTTGGACTCCTAAATCAAAAGTTGATTGACTTGTAAAGTAGAGGCAAAATAGTCGTTTTACCTTTAAATTGGAAATGCGCAACTTTAGCCCTTAATTAAAATCTTAGAATATTAGGAATAATAATGTAATCATATTAGTGCCATGTAAGTAAATAAAACAAGTCATTAAATTGAATTTCAATAATTTTTCCTAAGTCTTAAGCACCCCACCTTAAGGACCATTCCTGAGATTAGGACTAGATCTTAGATTAGAGTTCATTCATTGGGTAAATTGGGTTACCCTATGGGTGAAACCTTAGTTTTGGTAGTTTCTAGATATTATTTTATTTTACAACCCATTCTAATTAGTTTATCTTTTAACTTTAGATTTAAGATAGGAGATTCATCCTATTAAGTTTGATTACTTAATTGGATCTGCCTTAACTAGTAGATCACTTATAGTATAAAACCTAGAACTTAGGTCTTATCCAGTTGGGATTATGTGATTAAACCTAAAACCTCGTAGTATTTAATCCATAATCTATAGGTGTAGAAGATCTTGATCAGATCTTAATTAGAACATCTAAATTCACAAAATTAGGACGTATGATTTATTCGTTTAATTCGTAGTCGTCTATCAGATTTAACTAGATTGGAACCTGATCAGTTCCAATCCTTTTTAACTTATAAGGACAACTTTCTGAGTTACACTCGATAGTAAGAAAATGGTGATCCTGAACTTGTGTAACTTGGAATAGTTAGTTGGTTAAGTAGAAAACAAATGATATCACCATGTGTAGTCGAGTCTCTTGCTTACTTGTTATTTGTTGCTATGCATACCTTGTAATTTTGTGCTTTATATTTTCTTTGAACATATCATATAAGATATTTGATGCATAAATAAAATGTTATGAAATTATGGAGACTCCTTAGATTCCTTATGAAAATATTAAAGTAAATAAGTGAAATGATAATAATTTGATATGATTGAGCTGCCTCTCAGTGTTCTTTTGATCATACCGAATGTTGCCCTAGTCGTATCGTGCTAGGAGTTGCCCTAGCCGTACTGTGCTAGGATATTTCGGTATGATAGTTAGTGACCTAACCGTATCGAGCTAGGAGTATCCCTAGTCGTATCGAGCTAGGAGTAGCCCTAGTCGTATCGAGCTAGGAGTAGCCCTAGTCGTATCGTGTTAGGGCCATATATGTGACTGTTGTTGGCTTAGTCGTATCGAGCTAGGAGTAGCCCTAGCCGTATCATGTTAAGACCTTCAGTTTCTTTTGGCGAGCTAGTGTAGCTCTTTCTGTATAGCAGTTGATGTATTATAGATTTATATGCAGTTGTGGTTGTTTCAGTATATTCTTTCTTTCAGTCAGCTATTTCTTTGTACTGCTTTATATATATTTAGGATGTTAGACTCTTGCTGCTATACGTATATATCACTACTGAGTTATTCATTTTTAATTGGCATATTATTTTTTTATTGATCATCAGCATGTTTAGGATGTAGAATTTTTCTTTCAGTATTATTCAGTTATATTTACACTCATATGCCTTTCCTTGATTACTTGTTATGTGAGGCATGCTTCAGCCTCTTTTCTTTGCCTTGTTTATACTATAGAGCATAATCTATAGTTTGCCTTTTTACTTGTGTTGCTTTACTGCTCATGTATTTACACATCATGCTTAGAAGTAAATGATAAAATGGTGATATTATATAACCTTATTAAAAATTCAGCTTAAAATGTACTTAGACAATTGTCTAACCAGATTTTCTCTTTTTTTGTCTGGGGCCCTACATTGTGAAACCGACAATGTCAGGCTTAGAGCAGTTTGAGGAGCCTGCACCCGAGGAGGAGCCTTACTTAGAGGAGGCGCAGCAGTTGGGGCTAGAAGACATCTAGTCATTTACTGCCTGTGAGGATGAGTGGATTTTAAACATTTATTTTGTTAAACTTTAATTAATGTAATAATACAGGTACCTATGACTGTGTGTTCAGATTTCACTATGCTACTTTTCTAAGTTATATTTCTCTTCTTATATACATTATGATGCTTGGATGTCATTTATTTATCGCTTCCGCACTCTGTATTTTTACTTATATAGTGACTGCTTGATTGATTCTGAGTTAACCTTTCTCTAATCAGGTGGGTTATAGAGTTTATCCTAATCCAATGCTAAGTGAGGGGTTAACCAGAGTGACACTCCACCCTTAATCTAAACCTATTGAGGGTTAAGAGTGAGGGTCGCCACACACCTCCCTTGCAAAAATCAGCTAGCCATCCTTCCCCTCATCTCTTGGCCATGCCTCATTTAAGGCTCATCCATGATAGCCTACTCACCTAGCTCCTAGCTAATGATGAAGCACTACCCTTTCTCTTCTCCTTTAAATGGAGAGCTCATCCATCTTCTCCACTTGCTGAAGTTTTCTCTATTCCCTCCATTTCTCCATTGCTGCACTTTGAGGAAAAAGAAGAAGATAAAGCCTCCCTCATCCACCTCTAGCAAGGATAAATGTACCTTCTTGCTCTTCTCCTTGTCCTTCTAAAGATGTTATGATGTTAGAATGCAACTTTGGAAGTCCATATGCATGTATGAAAGCCATTAAGGCTCTTAAGAACTCATAAAAAATATGCTCTATTTTTCATCTATTCTGCATACCCTTGTATTCATCATCATTTTTAGTATAGCTAGGATGCTCCGTTCATGCTAATTTTGGTGCCGATGGAAAGGTATCGGAAATACCTTTCCATTGATATATGACACCACTCATGGAACTATCTGGATTGAGAGCAATTAAGCTCGAAAAATGGCCCTCATGGGTTTCACACCTGGGGAATCACCGTCTGCCGCTACGGCGCGCTGTAGCGCGCTGCAGCGGGTTGCCGCGGGCTATAGCAGACACGAAACTTATGAAATATCAAAATAAATTAATTGAACAGTAGATTTGCGAAATGGACCGCTACAGCGCTCGGTCGCGCGCTGCAGCGATCTGCAGCGGTAATTTCACAAAAATTATAAAATCATTTAATGAAAGTAATTGAACAATGGTTTTTGCAAAATGAATTGCTACAACGCGTCATAGCGTGCTGCAGCAGGTCACAGCGGGCTGCAGTGGGTTTCAGCGTGATGCAGCAGATTGCAGCAAGCCGCAGCGCAAAGGCGCTACAGTGTGCTGCCGCGTGGAAAGCGCTACAGCGCGCGCTAGCGCGCTGCAGCAAAATTGTTCAGAAATTCCAAAAATTCCAAAAATTCCCAAATTTTGTAAAACTGCCCAGTCTTGGCTGAAATTGCCAAAACTCAACTGTTTTGGTGTTTTAAGATCCCTAGGACCTTAGTGGGGCTAAGTTATACTAAATTTGAACCTATTTTAGCTTAAAATTGAGCAGTGCATAAAATTCTATGTTAAAATCAAGTTTAAAACTTTGTTATTATCAAATGCTCAACACCTATCATATAGCTTGAATGTATTGTATCTATTGCCAAACAAAAGAGTCTTAAGTGCTTGAATTAAATAGGTGTATCATTATAACTAAAATGGCACGAAACTTAAATCTTTTGGATTTGTGATGAAATGCTAATCCCCTTAGTTTGAATTAGAATTTGATTAGCACTAATCACTATTTATGTCACCTTTTCCTTTATTTGCTTTTATGATTTTAGAATATATGATTAGAAAACTTTAACTTTTAATTGGACATTTAAATGTGCCTAATTGACATTAAACCAAACTTGAACATAAGAATCTTGATAACTTGATTAAGTAGATAATACTTAATTCAAACCTAAAGTTTGATATCAATAATACACTAATAATATATTGATTTGTCATTGACCTTTAAATTAACCTTCGGTCTTATAGTAGAAAGGTTAGGGGTTAAACCCTAACTTATATTGATTAAGATCTAAACCTTAATCACTTAATTGATTAACTTGATTATAGGATAATTCAATTGACATTATTCTGATAATGCATATAATTTGGTATTGATCTTAAATTATCAAATTAGAAGTTCTAAGGATAATATTAAATATGGGTGATTGAACCATCTGAATCTAAACTTTAGATCTTCGATTTTCTCTTATAGAAGACAATTAGCATAATATGGAAATAAAATTATAATAGGAAAGGATCAAATGAATTTTAATCATTTGATCTAATTATCTTAACTTAAGTAGAACAAGTAAACCATAAGAAGTAGAAAAGTGAGATCTTAAGGGTCTTGCTTAGGATCATCCTTGAAATGTTTAAATACCTTAATTAATGATACTTGAGGTAGGAAGAGCGCTTGTGATTTATTGAGGTAAAAACCTAGGTGATTCCCCATAACCTTAGAAGTTGAGCTTGATACTTTGTGGTAGGAATCACCTAAATTACTTAGAGTATGACTTATTCCTTGTGGTAGTAACATATATTGGGTGATCATTTGATCACATCTTGGAGCCTTATGTAGGACTCACCCATCCATAAGAGGGAGAGGTATTTTTGATAAATCCTTACGATTAAATAGAGTTGTCTGAACCTAGATCATTGAATTGTGTAGTATGGTATACCTATAATACTGGGTTAACTCAGTAGTATTCAGGAGTGGTTGAGTCACTCTAAGTGAGATTTATCTTTGTGCTATCCTACGGGCTTAGGCGGATATAACCTCGCTCAGAGTAAATCAATTAATCCTAAGAGTGTTATAAGTAGGGACTCCTTCCTTAGTTTGATTAAAATACAAATTGCCATTGGGTGATGCCTCCTAGCGAAGATTGCTTCAATAGGTGTGGCTTAAACAAACTAAGTAATTCAAGTCACCTTCTTTAGAACACTAAGTATGATCGTGAGTTGGGCATCTTAATGACTTAGCTTGAGATACAAATGGCCATCGGGTGATGCCTCCTATCGAAGATCGCTTCGTTATGGTGGCTTAATCAAACTAAGTGTTAAGAACCCCCCACTCTTGCAGCCATGCTAGATATGTGTATACTATCATCTCATTTGATGATCTTTAAGAAAATTCTCAACTTTAACTAATTATCGAGGTAGAACCTTAGGAGTCAGAAACCTTTTAGCAGGATTCTGTACAATGGAGGCCTTGGATTCATTAATAGATTTCAAAGCATTTTCATGATTTTTTTTTGGATTTTATCTCATACAGTTAGAAGCATAAGCATGAATATAAGCATGATGTGTGAGTATCAGAAGGATGTCTAAGTATCAGTGATGATCTATGAGTTACAGAATATTGCATACATTGACTGAGGAATTTTAGGATGCATCGGCATTGTAGTTCCCAATCGGATGTACGTATATATTGGACCATACTACTCATGATAGTTTAGTGATATTTGATTGCATACCAGTACATACAGTATTGAGACATATTCAAATGCACAGATTTAGTGATATACAATATAGTTTTACACATGATTACTCAGTTTTGGATGTATTACAATTTTAGTTATTTTAGTATTCAGTTTATAGTTCTGTTTTACCTTATTTGTATAGTTTTATATAGTTCTATACTTTCAGTTATTTTTACAGCATTTTCTACAGATTTAATTATATAAATGTTAAATGGATAATTAAAACTGTTTAGATTAGTTTTGATGTGTTAGACTTATTGTCTAACATGAGGTACTTTTGGGATCCTGTAACGGCCCTAATAATTGGATAGAAGATTAATCAAGATATTGGGGTGTTACCTTAGCACCCAATGTTTGTTTAGAAGAAAACTATTCAAGTATTGATGCTAAATGGCCAAGTCACTTTTTGAGCATTTGTTAAGTTAAATAAATGAAAATGGAGATACATATAAATGCAATATTGTAAATATTTACAATACTAGAAATTAGATAAATCCACTCATTCATCTTAAGCAGTTTCAAACATAGAAGATACAACACAGATAAATGTAAGCAAAAGTAATTTAAACAGTTTATAATCTAATTAATACAAACCTTTTTAAAGTAAGAGAAAAATACAGTATGTAAATCACTCTCTCTCACTAAACAAGTAATCTGTTAAAATCAAGCAGAAGCAGATTTCTTTATAAGTTCTTCAAGTACTTGAACCTGCATCACCTAAATAAAAGGGCTCTTGATCTATCATATTTTGGTATTTAAATATGATAGGGCAAAGCTAATAAAAAAAAAAGTGTAGTTAGACTAAACAGTCTAAGCACATTTTAAAATTGGTTATGTTTTTAGATTAATAAGATATAACAATTTTGATTTACAATTTAAAGTAAGCAGTAGTGCTATAAAAGCTATAAAGAAAAGGGAAATGAATAAGCATAACTGTAAGGAGGACAGTATGAAAATAGTTGAGTAAAAATACTTATTTTTATTAATGTTCTAGCCTATTACTAAAAATTTGAAAGGGAAAGCATTTTAAGGCTAGAAACTAATATGTGCATGAAATGAAAGCAATATATGATAAATTTGGAAAAATATGCTAATTAAGCAATTGACATATAGTGAAACATTAATTGAAGTTAAGCAACATACGATGTATTCAAATTAAACTGAAATAAGCAATATACAATACTAAAAATAGAGAGTGTAAAGCTAAAGAAAATGAGGAAACATCTTAGATTCTCAATCTAAGATAGAACTATGATATGAAAGTATAACTAAACAGTTATGAAGAGATCTTACAATTTGTAAAAGAACTCTTTTATCTTTAATTAAAGTTACATTTAGAAACTACCTCATTCTGTAGGAGTACACAACAGAATGGGCGAGGAGTTAAGCACGTTTGCTTAACCAGATACAGTGGGGAAGATGAATATTCACATTTACCCTCTCTAAAATATGAAGTTCTAATATAAGCACTTTCTTTTGTACTTAATTTGTCATAAGATATTCCCCTTTAAAATTTTAAAAAAAATCTTTATTTATGCACAATGCTTCTTGAATGAACGTTCAATGAAAGAAATTCAAAGCTAGGCAAGCACTCAATAGATTGCAAAAATTATAAATATATGTGATATCTTTTTGTTTATCTAAACTCTTTGTAAACTACTCATAATTGGAGTTAATTAAACTCCAAATTGACTTATAAATATTTGATCTTAAGTCAATTCTAAATAGAAGTAGAATGAATTGTAAGTTTATTTTCATGAAATTTGAAAGATAAATTAAATTCAATTTTAAATAAAAGAAAAGCTTATATAAAGCTTAAAAAATAAAAGAAACTATTATTTTCAATCAAGTTGATTGAGAGTTAAAATTCAAAATGAACCATTGAAATGGATGTTTTGAATTGAATATTAAAATTCTCTGAAAAATTTCTAAGTATTAAAATTCTTAAAAAATTTGACAGAGTCTCTTTGGTTTTTGTTCAAATAAACAATTTTTCACAATCAATATAAGTCAATTTTTATTGACTATTTCTAGTTCATAAAGTAGAGTTCAATCCTTTTTATAGGATTGCTCATTTCCAGTTCTATAGTAGAGTTCAATCCTTTTTTATAGGATTGCTCATTTCCAATTCTATAGTAGTTTCAAATATATAAAACTAAACAAAATAGTTTATACATTCTATATTAAACATTTAATAAAAAGGAAATATAGCAATAAAATTAGCAATTTATAAAAGCAGCGTTATGTGACTTTTGCACATAGCATTTAATTTAGCGTTCATGTATTAATTTTTTTAATTCAATCTGCAAAGAAAATAGAATTTAGTATTTTATTTTAACCTGCAAAGAAAAATAGAATTTAGCATTTTATTTCAACCTGCAAAGAAAAATATAATTTAATATTTATTCTTATTAATAACAACATATGAAATTACTTAATAAAGAATTCAGCATTTGATTTACAATTAGTATTTGATTTAGATTTAGAATATGCCATGAAGATTATACTAACTCCATAACAATTGCATTACCCATTTGCAAGTTCTATTCAGATTAATTTTAAATTAATCTAACCTTAAAGTTCTCAATTATAAATCTGATTTGATATTTTTATGGGACAACCACAATTAATTTAGAATTATAAAGGGACATGAGTAAATGTAAAGGATAGCAATATTTAACATGCAAAGAACAAATGCATTTAACTCAACAATTATAAGAGAGTAGTAGCTATTTAACTTTACAAGGTACAACAATTTATAACTTATCATGCTAAGAACAGTTATATTTGATTCATAATTTACATAGGAGCAATTTGAATCTTATACATTTTATGGCATCATGTGATCTTACTCATAATAAACAACAATATATATTCTCTTATGAAATTGAATGCGACATATGATTTTGTAAAGAATGAGAGCATTGATACTCGTAAGATCCATTGGCAGCTTTTGTATTTTAAACATAAATGGCAGCAATTATTCTCATAAACTAGATGGCATCATTGAATCTTATAATAGCAGTATTGAGTTTATTGAAATAATTGGCAGCATTTGAAATTCCTAATATACATGGCAGCTTTTGACACTAACAAAATTAATTATAGCATTTATTCTACTATATCATTATCCTCAAATTTATTTAATGGCAAGGTATGATTCTAATGTATATACATAGTAGCATTGGGTAACATTGAATAGCTCGTCTCATTAATTTCCTATTACAATTATTGACAACATTTGTTTCAGCATTTTATAAGATAGCTGAAATTTTAAAATAGTATTGTAAAGAATATCAATATTTATTGAAAACACAATCCAATATTATACCTAAAACTGCAGCACTTAATTATTTGACTACATATACAAAATGACAGCATATAACCTTACTCATGATAAAGGATGGCATTTGATCTTATAATTCAAAAAACAACACTTGACTATAATGAAATAAGTGATAGCATTTATAAAACATGAATGGCAGTAATTGTATGAATGATAGCATTCAATTCTCTATTACATGGCAGCATTATATCTCATTCTATTTGGGAAGAAAGGCAACGTGTGATAGTGGCATTTTATCTTTATAATTTGAAAAGACAACTTTGATGAAAATGAAATAAATGACAGTATTTATATTTCCTAAAACACATATCAAAATTTAGAACCTTATAAAATAAACGATGACAGCAATTAACTCATAAATTGGATGGCATCGTTAAACCTTAACAGTTGTAACCGATTCAAACATAAACTAAAGTTGTTTAAGCTATAGATTTAATTTATGGTCCTAGCCAAATATAATAAGGATCAACAATAAGAACAACTATAGTCTTAAAATAATGAACCTCACCCATCTGTCCACTAAAATCACAGCCATTGATTAAGAATGCCATCACTTTAATCCCTTCTTCATATTCGTTTACCAAGAAACCTTGAGCATTACAAAGTTTGCTTGAGAAACTCGATGAGAACCAGGATCACCTAGCCCCAATTCCATACTAGATGATCTTTTCGAAGATGGCACAAATGAAAATGCTTCAAATTCATTTAAATTTTTCTATTTGGATAACCGTGCAAGCTCCTGACATTCTTAAGAAAAAGTGGGTTATTTGATACTCAAACAGTCATATTTTCTTTCAAAATAGGATTTGAACTGTTTGTGATCAATATAACCAAATTTTAAAATTATTAAACTAAATTCAAAGTTTATTTTAAGGCCTGGAAAGTTCATTCTGGTGGGAACTTAGACAGGATATCCTAACAGATTCTTTTATCTATTCATGAGATAATTCTCAAATAGGCACATCATTACCCGCTTCTTTTAAAGTTTCCAAAACCATCTGCATTGCAATCGAAGATGATCCAGAAAACTTGATACTTGTGTATAACTTGCAGTTTCAATCAAATGCAGAATCTACATTACATTTAAATACTTAAAGTTTCAGGGTGAAAGGTTCTAAGAATTTTGCAAATTCTATAATTATAGACATCAAGTTATAAGGAATAAGTAAACTTAATTTAAACTAACGGCCGTTATAAATTTCAAAATGCACAGCAGCTCCTATTTGTGCATCTTACATTCTGTTATTAACACTGACCTTATATTATAAATATCAAGCCACCCGAATGGATTAGTCTACAACAATTAAACCTTGACAAATTATGAATTGAAATTTCTTTAGGATTAGTAGATCTTTATAATATTTTTAGAAGCATTATTGCTTTCAATTTCCAACACTGAGAACTATATATTCTTATAGAAACCTTTAGTTACAGGTAAGTGTAGAAACCTCAGTGTGTTATATGGAAACAGAAGATTCTTATAATTATCCTTATCACATAAGAATTCTTGATCAGCCTCATTTAATAATATCATAAGATTGCAGAATATGGAAACAAAGAGAAGATTGAATTCATACTAGCATTAATATAAATTTTGAAAAGATAAGTTTTATAACATATTCTTAAATTTTCGATTAACAATTTATCAATATCTTATCACCTAAGTAGGAAAAGGTATTTAATGTACAAAAATTCAAGTTTGGGAAATAAGAGTTGTTGTAAATAAATTCTGATTTTATTCATTAAAGCCTATTAACCATTTCATATTTTCTTCAATCATTTTTAAGAGAGAAATAAGGATTGGGTAAGTTTCATTATACACAAGTGCTTACGCAAGGTTGAAAGAAAAATATGAAAGTGATATTTGCCTCTTTCATTCACATAGATTGTCAAAAAGTCATAAGGAATCGATTAAAACTGAGAACTCAAGCGATCGGCCGATTCATTTGCAAAAGTTTCTTTGTTCCATGAGTTAGATCTAATGTAATCAAAAGGAATGATACTCCTATATTGTAGAAGAAATTTTATGCATGAGGTATTAATCATATCAAAAGTACCTTGCTTCTTCACTCGGCTAGAAGAGGCTTGACGAACCGGAGATGGTTTCGGCGAGTGGAGAAGTTTCGGCGAGCTTCCTAAACTCGGCTAGGGTTTGGGGTTTTGCTGTCCTCGGATCCCTCCTTCTGCTGAGAGATTGAATGCTTGTAGATAAGGAGAGGGATAGGTATGGGTTTGAGCCTTCCCATTGGAGAGGTCAACGGTGCGATCCACGCGTCATCTCCTCCTCGCTTGCTCGAGCGATAAGGATGAAGGAGCTCGTCTCGATCACGTGAGGAAGAAATTTCGGCTTACGTAGGAGGAGGAGGAGATAAATTTCGGCTGTATAGAAGAATTAGATAAGGATGAATTAGGTTAGATGAGATATATAAGTAAATCTAAGATCTTATATCAGTCGTTGGATCAAAATAAATGGCTGGAATTTCTGAGCCAAGATCGGAAGTCATTTGAGTTTCAAAAATTACAAACTTGGTATCAAAAAGATCATCTCGACGAGACAAACACACATATTTAAAAATTATTAAATTTGAACAAGTATTTTATCTTATATTAATTTTTAAGTGAAAAACTTAGAAAATTAATTACGATAAATCGAAAACTCAAAAATTAACGAAACTTGAAATATAGCATCCTCATATGATGCTTGACTTAGATATATACAAATTTTTAAATTCCAATTTATATTTTTATATGATTAGCCTTTAAAATTTAAACTTCATGAATTTATTCAGGATAATTCGGGATCCCAAACGTGCTCAAATTTTTATAGTAGGATCCTTTCAATAGGCATTATAAGAATATATTTTTATTTAATTTTTATTTGACTTACATTGGAAATCTTAATCTGATTAAAATTTCTGATATATCAAAATACAATAAAATATACGGGAAAATCAACGACATCCAAAAATTCACAGAATAACATTCTTAGCTAATTTGGAGCTACTGAGTCCAATGGCAGACTACTTTTTTAATTCTGATGTTTAAATAATTTAAGCATTCTCATAATTATTAGAAAAACTAGAAAATACTGGAAATCGACAAACGATCTCCAATTCGCACGAAATTTGAGGTGGAGACTTTTAACTCTATTATAAGAGTAATAAAAGAGATTTAGAGTCAATTAGATCACTAATTGACAGATAACAACCTCTGGGTTATTATAGATCCAGCAATTTGTTAGATCCTGAGCAGTATATTGGGACAGTTCAAGAGGACACCCAGGAGATTTAAGGGGAGCCCATGGAGCTCTAGTGGACTCTCCTTCAGTTTTACTTTTTGCTTAGTATTTTCAGTTTAATACTTAGTTTTATTTCAGTATTTCAGTAAACTATTTGTAATAATTATGGATGTATTTTCTTTTCTTTTCTGAGATGAATATTTTCATACAGCTTTTGTGATGAATGTATCTGGATGTTTGCTTTAAGCTTCTACACTCTGTTATATACTACTTATATTTAGTATTGTGATGTGATCAACTTACTTATACATATATTGGATTCTTATGGTATTCTAAATCCAATGTATGTATTTGTCTAATACTTAGGATAATAATACTATTCTTATCTTAAGTATTAGCTCTCAACTATTCTTGAGGTTGAGTCAACAGCCCCTTTAGATGGGCTAGTTTTTCAGTTGTCCGGGGAGATTGTGTATTCTTTCCTCCTCGAGTAGTGCACCGCTCCGCCGCCAAATTACTCTTTGTGCGCGCCGACAAGGCGGGGCGCTACAGTAACAACTTAGGGTTGTTACACATACTCTCATTCTCCTTTAAATGGAGGCTCAGCCCTCTCTTCCTCTCCATTTGGCCATTAGCTGAGCTCCCCTCCTCCTCTTGATGTGCTGCTGTGGAAGGATCCTTCAAGCCCTCAAGCTCTCAAGGAACCAGCTGAGTCTTTTTCTTCCATTCATAAGGCCAATGTACCCTTTTGCTAAACTCTTCATTATGCTATTCTCTTTATATGTAGCAAAGTGTTATTAATGATATTTCCATTAAGTTATTGTATGGAATTTATGCATGATTGTCGCACCTCAATCAAACTCGAATGAGTCCGATCGAAGCTCATTCATTCATTTAAAATTTCAATCAAAAACTGCATGATTTCTATATACCTGTAGCTAAAATAATAATTTTTGTTTATTAGAATAATCCTTTTATGCCGATTTTGGTATCAATGGAAAGATCTCAAAAATATATTTCCATCAGTATATGGCACCGCACATGAAGTGCTCTCGATTGAGAGTATTTAGTGCAAAATGTGACATGTTACGTCTTTTGCACAGTCGAAATCACCGTCGGGCGCTACCACGCACCGTAGCGCAAAAGTTTCGAAAATGTGTCCGCCGTAGCGCGCTACCATGTATTGCAGTGGCATATAAATATTACAAAAATTAAATTAAATGCGTCGCAGTATTGAAACCTGCCGTAGCACGCTACGGCGTCTGAAAACTTGCGGCGCGCCGCAGCATCCCGATCTCGAAAGGTTCTCGCGCTGTCGTGCACCGTAGCCCCGAAAGCGCTGTAGTGCGCCACAGTATTGATATCCGTCATCACGCTTGGCTCTCGGCCGGAAGGCGCTACAACGCGTTGTAGAGTCCCGAATCATCCGAAATGGTCAAAACTTCATATTTTGCATTCTAATGGTCCTAGAATACTAATGAGGTCAAATCATATTAAAATTAAAACTGAATTTAGTAAAAATGAGCATTGTAAGAATGTGTAGGTAAATTTCAATATGAAATCCACTATTTTAGCATGTATAATATGTTTAAGACCTTATAAAGAAATTGCTTGAATACTTTATGCCGAATAGAAACGTTAAGATCTTTAATTATTTGTATGATAAATATAGAACTTAATAATCAAATTATTTGAAACTTAATTATTTTATATTTATAATCAAGTGCTAATCTATTTTGTATTTGATTTATAATTTGATTAGCCTTAATTACTCTTTATTTTAATTAATGTGATATTTATGTATGTTAAAGAACTTTAAAATTAAATTGAACACCTTGATTTACTTAATTTGACATTAAACTATATTTGAATATAAGAATCTTAAGAGTTTGATTAAGTAATTGATACTTAATTTAAATCTGAAATTTGTCATCAATAATTTACTAATAATACATTGATTTATTATTGATCTATAAATTAACTATTGATTTTAAGTTGGAAAGGCTAAGAGTTAAACCCTATCTTATCTGATTAAGTTCTAAATCCTAATCACTAAATCAATCAACTTGATTGAAAGACAATTCAACTAATATTCTTCCAATAAGACATTTGATTTAGTATTAATCATAAATTATTGAATTAGAATTGCTAAGACTACTAAAAAAAATTATGTGATTAAATATGTGAACTTGAGCTTAAGATCTTTGATTTTCTCATATAATACTCTTAGCATAAGGATTATTATAAAACTATGTTGATTTATTACAAGATAAAATTCTAATAATATTCTTTATTTCACCCCATAATTATAGTATAGGATATGATCAGATGGGTCTAACCATCTGATCTGATACGATCAATTCAAGTATAATAAATGAAACATATAAATTTATGGTAAATGTTATATATGTAAGATATTGATGATTATACAATAGGATTTATAATGTAATTGAAAAGCCTTATTAATCGATAACACATTAAGGTAAGAAGATCTTTTGCTGAACTTTGAGGTAAGAAAATAGATGTTTTCCCCTTAATATTAGAAGTTTATCATCAACCCTTGTGGTAGAATCACCTAAAGTACTTAGTATAGGATTCCTACCATATGGTAGTAGCCTATATTGGGTGACCATTTGGTCATATTCTTGGAACTTTGTATACGATTCATCCTAATAAAGTTTAAATTTATAACTTTGGTGATCATTGTTGATTAAATAGCATTCACTGAACCCAGACTATTAGTTGAGTATAGTAGTGTATATTCATAGTACTGGATTAATTCAGCAGTATTCAGAATTAGTTGAGTCACTCTAAGTAAGACTTATATTTGTGTTATCCTGCAAGCTTAGGCAGATAGAGCCCACTTAATGTAAATCCTCCAATCCTAAGAGTGTTATAATTAAGGACTTAAATCTTTAGTTTGAGTGAAATAAAAATTGCCAATGAGTAATGCCTTCTATCAAATAATGCTCTGATAGTGGTGGCCTCAAATAAACTAAGTATTTAAAGTTACCCTCCTTATGACACTAAGTATGCTTGTAGTTAAGATATTTAACAGCTTAGTTTGAGTGAAATAAAAATTGCCAACGGGTGATGCCTCCTATCGAAGAACACTTTGATAGCTGTGGCTTCAAACAAACTAAGTGTTAAATCTACCTTTCTTGGAAATATATTAAATATGTATATATAACCTTTCCAACTGATGATTTTAGGTAAAATTTCAAGTAAAACAAATTTATCAGAATTAGAACTAGGAGTCAGAATCTATTTAAATAGAATCTGCACAATAGAGACATTTGATTCATTACTTGACTCTAAAGCATTTTTCTAGATTTCTGAATTTTAAGCATCTAGTGCTGAGACATGAGCATGAATATGATCATAATGTATGAGTATCAATGATGATTTATGGATTATAGAATATTGCATATATCAATAGGAGAATTTGCAGGATGATTAGTACTGGATTCCCAACTAGATATATATAGGCATTGGACCGTACGATTCATACCCGTTCAGTGATATTTCAGTTGCATATCAGTTGCATTTCGTATCGTAGCATATACAAATGCATGGCTTCAGTGATATATCGCATAGTTTTATATGTTATTTACTCAATTTCATTCATTTTCTATATTCAAAATACAGTCGGCTTTACTTTACTTCAGTTTAATATAATTTCAAATTTTCAGTTACTTTTATAATTTTTCTGCAACTTGGTTTATATTATTTAAATGTTAAGGAAACAATTAGAACTGTTAGATTAGTTTCAATGTGTTAGACTTATTGTCTAATAAGTCTAACACACGGTACTTTTGGGATCCGATAATTTGTTAGATTCTGAGAAATTTGTTGAGCCGGATCAGAAGGACGTGCTGGATGTTCAGTAGGAGTTTGTGGAGCTTAACAGATCTCTCATCCAGCTTTATCACTTTTAATTAGTTATTTCAGTTCAGTGCTTAGACATTATTTCAGTATTATTTCAGTAAATTGTTTGTATTAATTTAGGACATATTTACTTTTCTGTTCTGAGATGAATGTTTTTATTCTATTTCTGTAATGAGTATTTCTGGATTAGCTTCTGCACTATGTTTATATATTACTTATACTTAGTATTATGATGTGATCAGCATATTGAATGTTGATATCTTATACATATGTTGGATTCTTCATTTCGCATGTAAATCTAATGTATGCATTTGTCTAGTACTTGGGATAAGGATACTACTCTTATCTTAAGTATTAGCTCTCGACTCTTCTCTTTGGGGTACGAGTCAGTAATCCTTTGTATGGGTTTATTTTTAGCCTATTCGGGGAGAAGGATAATGCCTTCCTGAGTTGCGCACCGCTCCGCCGTCGACTGTTTTGTTATTATATACTTCAGTTGCGCGCGACGACGGGGCGGGGTGCTACAGATATACTATGAATTCTAAATTTAAACGTTCTCAGGTTGAAGCCCTTCTAGTATGAGTGATCTGCTTGAAAATTATCTTCTCGAGGATAAAGTCGTAAGGTTGTTAAAGTTTAAGCAAATAATATTTTTGTGTTTAAGAATTTGAACTACTATTAACTCTGTAACTAAATCTTCATAACCTTAGAAAAGCTCTTTACCTCTTAAGATGCTTAAAATAAATTTAAGTCAGTATTTAAGAACAAAAGCAGCCAATGCTCTTATGTGTAATTATGTAAATTTGAGATCAAATTAGTTTCACGAACTGATAAAATTTAGACTTGAAAAATTGTTAGTTTCATGAGAGATTCCTAAGTGGTATTAGAAATATTCTAAGAGTTATCTCTCAAGAAATATCATCCAATTTTCTTTCCAAGATTCATCATAACTTACTTAGATGCTTAGATCTTTCTAAATGTCTAGACTTTTGCCAATAAATATAAAAATACATTTATAAATACCAAGTATTATAAAAATATTATTTGATAGTTGTTATGTAAATAAATAATACCTTAAATATTATGATAAGTATGTATATAATAATATATCTCTTGAGAAATATGAGAATATTAACAATTAGTTTCTCAAATGTCATAATTGTTTTTTAAATAAAGTAGTTGATTTGCTATTAATGGTATTATTTATTGCTTATTTAGCCTTGGACACCATAATCATAAAATTTTTAATTATGTATTAATATATTTATTTTTATCATTTTACTTATCGCATTAAGCTGGCTTTTCTTTGATTATCACATGCCATCTATTGATGTTATAATAAAGGAAATTTCAAAGATTAGTGGCTTGCTAGTGTGACGTTCCCTAATCCTAATTCTCAGCAGTGATGCAGAGAATGTGGTGGCGTCGTCTGACTTGTCGGGGATTGTAGTCGGAATTTAGAATAATAATATAAGAGATAATTGCTCAATTAATTTGAAATAAGAAAATTATTTTAATATTTTGATACAGTAGCAATTAGAAGAGTTTACTTTTTTTTCTTCTTAAATACATAAAGAAAATAAGAAAGTAAAAGTACAGCAATTGATTATTAAGTGTTGTTCTAGTTCTTCAACGCCGTCCTGACTTGACATTTACAATAAAAATGATCGAGTTGAATACCCGTTAACAGCAATTATTATTATTTATTAATATTATAAGATGATAGTAGAGAGAATAATATAATAATATTAATAAGAGATAATTATAATAATATGTGATAATAACAATAATAATAGTTTTGCTATTATTATTATTATTATTATAATGATTTATATACTTATTATTATTATGATTTATCTTTATTTTTAATGAAAATGATAATGAAATTATTTATTATTATTATTATCTAATGATTATAATAATAATATTTACAAATTAATAATAATAATAATAATATAAAATAATATAACTATAATAATTATATTATAGTATATATATATATATATATATTTTTTTTTTATAATAATATTAAATAAATAAATAAAATAAAAAGAGCAGTAAAATAAAAAAAAATTGCATAAAAATGCTATGTGCAAAAATAAAATTAATTGTTAGTAAGTTAGTGATGTTAATAGTCCAAATTAATATTTAAGTATTTTTATCAATCATTTAAAATTTAAATATTTCAATTTGTCCATACTCTTTTTTTTTCGTTTTTATGGTCCTTCCTCCTGTTCAAAGGGGGTTCACCGCGGGGAGGCGACGACTGGCCGAGAAGATGGAGAATCACTTGGGAAGAATTTGTTGGGTGTCGGCAAGGTGTTGGCATAGCTAGGTGGAGGGGGGAGGGGTTGTCGTTTGCCAGGGAAGGAGAACAATAGGGGAAGACGAGAGGGAAGGCTTTGGTGTTGTCGAGGGAGAAGGAGAGGGAGGTTAAGAGTTGTCGGCGAGGTAGGGAGGAGGGGGAAGGAGGAGGGTAGTGGCTATGTGGGAAGATGAGAGAGTGAGGGGAGGGTTTTATAGGAGAGAAGGGGGTTGTCCGCTTGGCGTCGGGCAGCCCCCGAGCAGGGGTGATCTGGCCACCCGAGGGGCAGGCCCCTGCCACCATGTGCATGAGGGCACGGGGCGTGCCCTTAGGGAACAAAAAAAAAGGGTTGAATGAGGAAAGGGGGTGGGGAGGAGAGATGAGAGATAATGGGTGAAAAAATTAAATAGAAAATATTAATTACATTTTTTCATCGTCCGATTTCTAAATTTGTAGAAATTTGACTGGAATTTCGTCTTGACAAGACGAAAGTCTTCAATAAAAAAATTTTAAATTTAGAGATATATTTTATTTTTAATTAATTTTTTAAGATAAAATTTTCAAAAAGTAATTACGGATAGTACCACTCTTAAAATTCGACAAAATTTTTTTTGTGGCCTTCTTTTATTATCACAAATCCAACTACTCAAAATTTTTGAATTTAGATTTAGATTTTATTTTTCTAGCTTACTGTATTTAAAAAATTCAAAAATTAATATAAAAATATCCGTTGGTCAGATTGATTTCAAACCTGGGCATTACGATCACCAAAACATATTCTTTCTGATAGTATATTTGGCTAGGCATAATTTTGAATTTGCCTGAGATTCTAATTTTTTATCATACTTTAGTCAGGAATTTGGTCATAATTATTTAAATCATAACTTGAGTTGTTACAGTTAGTGATCACTTATATTGGAAAGTTTTACTTAATTTGCATTGATAATATTGTTAGCATACCGTAAAATAAGGAGAAATCGATTACACAGAATGGATAGACAAATATGTGATAGTATGCTTCTTTTAATAGTTTATAACCTAGGTGCAGCCATAGGAAGGCAAACGAGGCCCATTATATGGTGGTCATATAAAATTAGTGGTTTGTCTTTTATTCCTTTTATTTAGAATTTGAAAGCATTCGTGTGTGTGTGTGTATATATATATATATATATATACCCAAAAATAGATTCTAGTAGGTCTCATTTAGAATTGTCTGATAAGGAAAAACAAAATAAGCAAAACCATCAAAAGAGAAAGCCCCTTCTACTTTTTAGTGATCAACCTTACATGCGAAAGGGGTGGATGCTAAGGGAGACAAAAGTGGTAGTAATAATAACATAAATAGTAAATAATCATAATAATAACCATAATAATAATAGTAAAAATAGCATAAATAATAATAGGAAAATAATTATTTAATAATCTCAATGATATAATAAATGTTACAAAATAAAAATATCATCTTGTACTATAAATATTAGCAATCTAAACATGATGTAAAATTCTTAATTTTAAGCTTGGATTAATTATTATAATTTTTGTAAGGTGAAATTATAAAATTTATAGAAAATAACAAAATAATAAAAATTCTTAAGAAACTAATATATATATATATATATATATATATATATATATATATATATATATATATAATTCATTTTATTAACATAAAAGGATTGAGATTAAAAGTAATTATTTTGTTAAGTACAATTGCTTGATCTCCATACTAATTAGTCTTAGTAAATCTCATTAGCGTTAGAAGTCATAGAATTCCTCACATATGAATAATAATATCCACAATGTTACTTGAGTATAATTAGAATTTCAATTTTTATTCCAATTGTTGAAATAAGTTAGAATGTTGTGTTCTCGTGATATAACTTTTTTCTAGGCTCTCTCTTTCAATTTATAATTTTTCTACTAAATATTGAAATGACTCCTAATCATTATTATTCAATTGCTTTGCTAAGGACCATGAACCTAACAAAAAGGCTTGATCTCTAATTTTAAACGAAAAAAATGAATATCTAACAAGTAAATTGCATGTTTATCATTTTGAATTCTCAAAATCATTCCAAAGTTCAAATGTTTCAAGTTTTCTTAAGAAGAATAAAATAAATAATTTCTTACAATATAACCTCTATAGAATAAAACAATCAAACTTCTTTCTTTGGCCGTGAATAACCCTCATGCTAAGAGTTATCTCTATCTCCCAGATGTTTCCCCAAAAAGAGCCAACATGCTTTGCCTCCAAGTAGTTGAGAAGCCCTTCCGAACATGTATGCTGAGGTGGATGGTCCCAAGGACACTACATTAAGAAGTTTGAAGAAATGAATAGTAGCATTAGCAAATGGAGACGAACAGCATAACAAACCCAACATCATTGTACCAGTGAAGTAAACAAATTGACATACTCCAACCATCCAACAACAAAACAAGATACACAACATTCAGTGGCTAAATTTTGTGCTCTTTTTAGCACGATCAACATTCACCCTTCCCAACCCACAATGATCTTATTTGCTACGTCAAGATCCTAGTGTTATCATTAGCCATTGTTCAAAGACTACAAAAATAACCACATTAGCATGTGACATTGAATTCCCTTTCATTGTCCCAGTATCTATCCTTGCATAAGTCATGATATATCTTTGTTTCTTTCATTGAGGAGATCTCATTACCTCTTCCTTTACTTTTAGCCACAATGGTTGAGCTTAGTACCAATGGAGCTTTGATTGCTCAACATGGGCACTCTTTCTCACCTCCCTGCCTTCACTTCATGGATGCACCAATCGAACTCTTTATAAAAAAGCTTCCACCTTGCACATGCGACATGTACTACTTTATATTTATTTTATCATTACTAGCACCTTTAAAACCCTTATTAGTACCCAACTTGAACTTAATTCCTAATTCTTGTTTATTTCATATTCCATGTGAGCTATGTAGTACACAGCTTTTGAGCGGTAGAAGTCAATTCATGATTGAACAGAAGCTGAAATATAAATAATGATTTATACATACAAGCTTCCGTTACACAATGCAAACATACATACATAAGCATACATATTAAAATATACTAGCTGATGCTTATATTATTTGAAAAATTATGCAAATAGTACTTGACCATTTTTGCAATTTTATACAGGCTAAAACATATGAACTGAAATTGTAGCATAAACCTATTATAGCATAAAAAATCAAAAACTTGTTAGGTTAAGTGATCAACTTAAGCTAAAATTAACAGAACAAAAAGTGCACAAAGTTTCAGTCAAAAACAACCAAAGAAAAACACTGCTAAATTAACTCCCACACACGCACACACCCACCACGCTACAAACTCAGGCATAGAATAGCAGCCTGCAAGATACTCAGTTTATATACAGTTGATCAGTCAGAAACTCAAGCTGAGCCTTCACTCGATCGAACCGTGTAACACCAAAGCATCTATATGGAGATTTCTGAGCCCACTACCCGCATCAATATCCATGCTGCCAGATCTGGTGAGTCTGAGAGGGATTGCCTTGAGATCCGTTCAAGCTTGCCTCGCCAGGATTCTGCTGATGCTCTGGAGGCTGCCCGCCCCCAATCTGATGATTCTGATACATGTTCAGGTACCCCATCGGCCCGTAATGTGTGGGCTGCTGAGTTTGCCTGAAGCTATTGAGCTGATGATTCTGCCCTTGAAATCCGTAGAACGTGTTGGGAGGAAGAGGCGCCACAGTTCTAGAACCACCGTTATGGACCCACATGGGCGAGCTATCGTTCTAGCAAAGATAAGTAAAAGACAGCATTCATTTGCTTCAGTTCAAGAACTCCCTTGGCTTATCTCAAATCTATGCAAAAATCAAATTCACGCATCAAAGTTAATCTTAGGGCTGCAAAGCCATTGCTGATTTGTGGTTTGGGTCAGGATATTGTGAACTGTTTTTTGGGGGGATAAAATACAATGTCTTTATGCTCTTTAGAAGGTTTCAATTTAAGCCCTATAATATAATTTTGGTTTCACTTTAGTTCTTAATTTTAAAAAAGTTTCTCTTTAATTCATATATTATACATAAAAATTTTAATTAAAAGATGCTACACCTTCCCAACTAATAGCCCCCAACAAGCCTAATTGAAAAATTACAATGGCCCCACACACAATGTGAATTAAATGTCTTTTCCTTTTAAAAAAAAGGACAGATTAAATTAGAACCAATATAGAGCTGCTATATAAGAAACTACAAAAACTAAATTTTATTTTACCCTATCTTTTCTGTGTAAACGAACTTTACCTGTTGAAAGTGGAGGTAATGCGCCCCCTCTTTCTGAGCATTTAAAACTTCATCGAATCCTATGGTTGTGCTTGTAGACGTAGTTGAGGGATTCAAGATAAAATTACCAGGAACATTAGCAGAACCATTGTAACTTCCATATGGAGAGACTGCTGTGGCAGGCTGCGGTAAGCTGGCAACTGGTAAGCTGCTTTTATACTGTGGAAGTGTATATTTTAAGCCAGTATTGTGAACTGCTGATGCAGACTGATGGAACGGTGTGCCATTACTGGTGTATGCTTGAGGGAATGCAGCTGATGGAAGGTAAGTGTAGCTCTGGGGAAGGAATGGATAGCTAATCACATTAGCAAATGGGCCTAAAGGTAGGGAGGCCTGAGAATAAGGATTGATGTGAAGATGCTGAGGGATTGGATGACCAGTGGGGAGACTCGGGCTGGTGGAGCTTTGAGGAACTTGCTGAAGATTGGAGAAAACACTTGGCTTCGGCTGCATTTAACCAAACTAAATCAGATAAGTTCACCAAGATTGGAAACATATGTTACTAGAAAAACTGCAACAGTAGATTAAGATGAGGTATATAGTTCACGCATATGCAAATCTGAAAACAGTAGCTTAACCACTGTCATCCGTAGCTATAACTTTATTAATCCTAATTCTCCATTCGTTACTGTAAATAATTTTATTTGGAGCCTTTTTACTTCTCTCCTATTTCTTTCTGGTTAATCTTATCATTCAACTGATATGTAAACCTTCGCCCCAAAATTTATGAACCTAAAAAAATAAGTTAAGGGCTGTTTAGCATAAGAAAATCTATGAAATTTGAGTATAAAGTAATCTTATTACAGTATAATCAGATTACTTTATGCTGTTTTGTAATTATACAAAAAATTTAGTATATTTCTGTTTGAAATGAAATAATATGTGAGTGGTATTTTGAGAAAATTAAGAAGTAAAATTACCCAAATTTTTTTAAAATTTTTTTTAGGGTTTTGTTCGATTGAAACAAACGACATATTCGTTCGTTTATTCAAACGATTCGTTTCGAAGAATCCATTTGAAATTTCTTTATGATTCGTTCGAACAAAACGAACGAAACAAACGAAACAAACGAAACAAACGAAACGAACGAAACGAACGAATGAATCGTTTGAACGAAACAAACGAAAGAATCGTTTGTTCACCCGGTTTGTTCGTTCGCTTGACTGCTCCCCGTATTTTCCTAATACATCCAATTCAGGCGCAATTCTTTTACCCCCTTTTTACATATATTAAACAAAATCGAATTACAGTATAAAATTTTTTCACCCGTTTTACTTCATGTCAAACGCCAATTATTTCAGTTTACCAAAAAATTTTTGCTTCGCAATATTTTTACCTCGTGCCAAACAACCCCTAAGACAATGAATGTTATATAAAAATGAATTAGGGCAAATCACTACAATGTTCAAATGCAACTAGAGTAATGTGAAGTGTGTAAAGTGCTAAACTGAACTTGGGATTCCCAAAATACAAGCTACTAAAAAACTTAAATATTAGAACAAATGACAATGTAATTTATAATAAATTAAAAAAAACGAATAAGAGATTTTGACCTCATAAAATTAATGAGCAATTACAAGTTAATCGTGGCCTACCAAACATGCCAACTTTAAACAAAATTAACAAACGTTAGCAAGCTAATGACAAATTAGATTGAAAGAGTCAAGAAAATAATCCACAATAGTATTAAAAAAACAGACCCCAAACTAATACAAAGAAATAACTTTTTTTTCATAATTAAATAGTCACACTAATATTATATTGAAGGTGCCACAAATAAAACTTGCACCCATGATAGAATATTGAAGGATATTTTTGTTCATTAAAAATTAATAAATTACATATCCAAGAGCAGCTATTATAAACACCACATTCCAAATTGATTGATATTGTTAAAAACAATGCTAGCTCAAATATATCCCCAATTACCCAAGTTTTTATTAAAGCCTTATCAACAGATCAGAAATAAAAATAGCGACAATTGGGAGAAAAATGAGCCATGAAGGGTAAAGCATACCAAGCTTACAAGCCAAGCTCGGGTTGCAGGTTAGGCTTGAGCAACTAAACAAGCTTGAAATAAACTCATGCTAACTCGGCTAGTTAGCTCATGGTAAATGCAATTATATTGATGATTTAGAAAATTACCATCAAAGTTTAAAGAAATTATTTAAAAATGGAAAATATGGAGTGCAAGTTTAATCATAAAAAAGCAATGTAATTAATGATATAACCCAAAGATCAGAGCAATTCTGATATCTGGCACCAGTATAGTAGTTGTAAGACCAACAATTTTACATAAAGAAGAAGCAAGGTAGAAATAAAAGACGATGCAATTAATAGGAACAAGGCTGATGTTAAGTTGAGGAGCTTATGGGGTAAATTCTAAGATCTTACTCAAATTTAAAGTTCAGTTTTACATAATAGTTGCAAGGCCAACAATGTTACATAGAGAAGAAACAAGCACTGAAATAGTTATCCAAGATGGTTGTTCAGACAAAGTGTCTAGACCATTGGATAATATTTAGATATATACTGCGTCCAATCCCACTTAGTACCAAGGCTTGATATTGTTGTTATTAATCAAAATATTTTCCATATGCCCAAACAAAATTACCATTCAGATATGTTCATGAAATTCACTCTATTTTCACACCCAAAAAATTGGTTAGATCCAACACATCAACTAATGCTTAAACCACTTCAATGTCAACAAAAAATAATTTTATTTCTTCTTTTATGCAATTGATTTTATGAAGTTGTCGAATTCCATCCCATTCTCGATACAAAAAGCAATTATGATACTTGCACCTACTTATGGATTCATGTTCACTCGACCCTAAAGTTTAGGGCTGGGAATTTCCCAATGCAAATATATAATGTAAATTTGTAAATCATGCAAAACAATTATATAAACAGTAAAATGAGACTTAATTTCTAATAATAATGTAAGGGTTGAATAAATCCAAAGATACAGAAGAGCAATGTGAACCACAAAACTAGCAAGTAACTGTAATTTAATAAACACAAACAAATCTCTGCATAATCAAACTTAAGTAAAATAAAGATCAATAGTATGATAACAATGTACATAAAAAACTAATTTACAAAATGAATTTTAATTTGTAAAATAAATTTTTTTAAGTAATAACTTAATGTGAGTTGATAATCACCCCCCAACATGCATAGCAGCACTTTCACTTTGAAAGAATTGTAAGCCAACTTGCAAGAACTTTATTCAGCAGAGCTAATTTCCATGCCTAAAAACATACAAGGAAAATTTGCTAATAGAATTTCAGTAATTACACGTTATCAATTCAGTCCTAACAATTTGCTAATGGAAAATACTGCTTATCTTAACCGCCTAACTATTGAAATTGATATAAACTAGTTCCAAGTTGGAATCACATATAGATCCAATTAACTAATTGCTGGAAAAATTGAGCTCAAGTTGGGATCACATATAGAACCAAATTGGGCATGTTGAATATTTTGGAACTAAATTTATAAATTTAAAATAGTAAGGGCAATTTTGGAAACTTTATCAGCATTTCTTTCTAGACTCTTCATCTATAGATTAGTAAATTTGTTTGACAAAATAAAGTCAAAGGTAATTCCAATAACCCACAACTTCTCATTTAATAACCGAGCAAACTTTTAAAAAAGGTCATCTGGCAAATTCATGTGTCAGCTTATTTCAATAGTTTAAAAAGAATGTGATATAAGTCCAAGTCTAAAAATTAAATCCAATTCGATGCTTTGGAATAAGTTTTCTATTAAATTCAAATAGAAATAAAAGTATTTTAAATTTTTTATTACAAAACACATTCTAAAATATAAATCTAACTAGTATGTATAAGATAATCTAATAAATTAATAATATATTTTAAAAATTATTATTTTTTACATACATTTTAGCACATCATAATTTTTAAATATATAAAATTAGTTTATCTAATAAATTTAATTCAATGTATTTGTAAAGAAGTAGTTGTGTTCAAACTTGACTAGCTTGATAAGCAACAATAAGCTAAATCGGCTAAGTTTGTAGAGATATAGTTGCTTATAAAAACAAGAGAAATTATTTGGGACATGCTCACTAAAGTGATCCGTTGCTAATATTGAAAATTTATATTAAGCAATTAAATTATATAAAGAATTAATTAAATTTTAATATAAACATAAACTTATAATTGCGATATAATTTTAATTAGTAAATAATTAGTTCAAATAACCTCCTTTATTTAAGTATAATATATTTAATTTAAATATAAATAATTTTAATTATAATGAGATTGTATTAATTACTATTATGTAATTATAAAAATTATTAACTAGCCCCTCATCAATTAATGTTTTGTTACTATTAATAATTATAATATTAATAATATAAATTGATGTTAGTTTATTAACGTTCTTGTATTATGAAACCTTTAGTGGCATGTATGCAAGCATTTATTTTATTCAACATTTTTGTTAAGTCCTTGCGCAGACAAGTTTTTTTCTCAAACCTGTTCAAAGCTTTTCCCAACGCTTTAGCGCCTGGTTTCAGTCGCTTAAGTGTGAAATCAAGACAGTTCTGGGTTTAAATGGAGGGCTAATTACCTATTAAAAAAATGTTAATTTTGTGATTTTTAAGACTTTAGCTCACTTAAGGAGCTTAAGAATCTTAAGCTGCAGCCCCTGCTGTATTTTCTTTAAAATAACTAAAATGATACTAAGTCTATTTAAACTGAGCAAGCAAGTAAACAGAAAAAACAAATTGTAAGCAATTTAATAGTTGAAACCATTTTGAATATTTTAAAATTTTGGCCTATTTAAAACTAATTAAATTACTCTGGAAACCATTTAGACAAATCATTCTTTTAAGAATATACAGAATTCTTAAAGTTAAATATACCACATCAAACAAATCCCATAAGCAGGAATCGTACATGCGTGTAAGAACCTGTAAAGTAGAAATCCAAAGTTGGAAAAATGTGCAGTAACATAATCGGGTAAAGAGCATACATAACAAACACCCCAGAAGAAACAGCTACAACACTGAGAAAATCACAGATGTTGTAGTTCCAGTGGAAATAGCTACAATTCTTCATCATCAAGACGTTTATTAAATAATCCAATTAAAAAAATATGATCCATAAATTCTAATAAAAAAATTAGAACAAAACCGTAATAAAACAAAAAAGTTACCAAGGGTAAAACTATAAGGAATTTAGATGCCTATTGAAATTGAAATATAATAATAAACCATTCAAACAATAATATGTACATCAAAGAAAAAGCTAAAGAAACTAAATTCGGTTCAATAAAGGCAATGAAATAAAAATTCAGTAATGTGATTGACTGAAGAAACAAACAGTTGCGAAGGGATAATAAAATTTACCTCATTAATAGAAATGGTTGGTCCACTGATAGAGGTTGTTGCACCGTGTTTTGTAGACAGAGATTGGTTTGAAAGCAACGATGAAAACGGGAGATCAATATCTCTGAGAGGTTGATGTGTCTGTTGAAGAGTGGGTGCCAATAAACTGCCTGGTAAGGAACTGGTATATGGCTGCTGCAAGAAATGCGCCATTGCAAAAAAATTAAGAAATAAAATAAAATAAAAACTTTAGATTTAGAAAATATATCAAACACAGTATTAGGTTTATAAGGCTGCTGCAAGAAATGTGTAACTGCAAATATAATTTTTCTTTATTTTTAACTGGGATTTTATAATGGCATAACAATTAAAAAGTGCTCCTCCATTTCATCAAACCAATTTGGATTCTATAAACCACATCACTCTCTATTTCACCATTATTTTGAAAAATTGAACTAAAAATTTGAAACTCTCCTTCTTGATCACATGGTACTCAATAGCTATGTCCTCAAGATTATGACTTCCACATTAACATCAACAATAAGTCTTAATCTCACGAGCAGGGTTAGCTACATGAATCCTTTGTTTCCATTGTGCACAATCTAACAGATGCCCCTTCTTAAGTTCCAAAAAAAGAAGATCCTCCCTAATAATTTCTTCCTCTTCCTATTTTAATATGAACAAAATTCATAAACTCAAATTTACTAACAGGGGCGTTGCACAGTCTACGCTTAATATACTCAAACCATCCAAGGCAGCATTCTATAATCTTATTCACTATTCGATCCACTCCAACCTTGCTACCAATAAACTCATTTCTTATTCTATCATAACGATTTACGAGTATTACTAACTCATCCACCTAAGCATCCTCATCTTTGTAATACTCATTTTATTAGTAAGTTTCTTCTTTGTTTGCCAACATTCAGCCTCAAATAACATCGCTAGTCGTAATGATGCTCTAAATTTTTTCTTTAATTTTAAATTGAATTTTTGAATTGCACAGCACTTCTGAAGCTCTATGTACTTGAACCTATTGCTCTTTTTGATCACATGGTCCTGAATAGTCATCTCCTTGGGATTAAGGCTTTTAATACAATTAAACTTACACTCCATATATTTTGCTTTAAATTAACTAAAGACGAAAACTTTTAGATTCTAAAGTAATCCTCCACAACTCAAGTTTGCTTTAACTCCATTTAGTCTTATCAATTAAGAGAATATCATTTGCAAATAACATGCATTAATGAGTCTTCTCTTGGATGTGCTCAGTAAGAATATTCATAATAAAAGCAAAAAGATATGGGTTGGGAGCTAATCCAATATAATTCAATAGTATCAAGAAAATCATTAGACAATCCACCTTGCAATCAAGCACAATTTACAACCCCATTATACATATCTCTAATAATATCGATATAAGCAACACAAATATTTTTTCTCTTCAAAGCTCTCCAAAAAACTTCTATTGATACTCTATCATAAGCCTTTTCAAAATCAATAAAATAAATACCGGTCACATTTCTTTCTCTAATTTTCTCCAAACCTTTAATAAATGTATGGTATGCATGATGGATCTATTTGGCATAAAACCAAATTGATTTTAAGAAATATGAACACCCCTTCAGAATTTGTATTTAACCACTCTCCAAAAGTTTTAATGTTTGGCTCATCAACTTAATTCCACTATAAATTGCAGTCTTGCGCAAGTCTTTATTCTTATAAATAGATAGAATAACCCTCCACTCATTTGGCATCTTTGTAGTCTTCAAAATAATATTAATTAATTTATTAAACTAAGATATTCTTTTCTCACCCAAACATTTTCACATGTCAATAGAGATGTCATTCGATTATACAACTTTTCCACTCTTCATACTCATTAAAGCATTTCAAATCTCAATACTCACTGAATGAAAGTGCAAATGATTTTTTTTCAAATCATTAAATACACTCATATTAACTATATTGGTACAACCATCCTTAAGAATTTAGTAAAATAATCCATTTATATTATTGAATATCTTCATCACTAATTTTTTTTTTAATTTTCATCTTTGATAAATTTTACTTAGTCAAATAATTAATTCTCCTATCCCTTTATTTTTATAGCAAATATATGAGATCTCTCTCAATAATTTCCAATTTATCATATAAATTCTTGAGTATAACAATCTTAACATCACGATTTGTTATTTCGAATTCATGACAAGCTAGTTTACATTTTTTCAAAAAAAAAACATCGGCTTTGGCTAAATATTTTGAGGAAATGTAGAAAACCTTGCAAAATATTACTTGCATATCTCACCACAATACTCTGATTACCAAGCTAAAAGAGGTGACGGTATCAAAATACATGTCAATAAAGCACACTACATCAAATGGCATATAGCGCAGTATTTATGTTAACCATCATAACAAGGCACGGTATGAACACTCAAAATAGCACACTCATTTTATGTTATGAACTTTTATTAAATAATAGCAACTAAAGACACAACCCTACGTCTCTAAACTCACAAATACACAGCATAACAAATTTGAACTTGAGAGCAAAGTAGAAAGAAGTCGAAGTATGCGATATATGAAGTTAATATTAGCAACATACACACCAATGAGTGAGAAAGGGCTCCAACAAAAGCAGAGGTGATGTCAATAAGCAGGTGCCAAAAATCAAGCCACCGAAACTATTTCGTGATTTCATATACTTAAAAATGGTAAGAAATCTGAGTTTATCTTTGTTCCCTTTTTCTAAAGCTAATTTGAACATGAAATCTATTTTTATGTAACAATTCCTAATAATTAAGGTCAATTATAGCTGTTTATGTAGTTTTTATGCTGACGCCCTTAAAAACTTATGAGGGGAATTGCTTAGAAAGAATTTATTTGAAGATATAATTAATTTAATAGTTATACTAATTGTATTTTCCAATTAATTATCATTTTAAATTGTATTATCTTAAAAATATTTAAATTAAATTTATGTCCCAAATGATATTTTTAGCATCAAGATCACTTAAACTACTGAATTAAATATAAATTATTTATTGTTTTAGCTTTTTGTGCTAATTTTTGGGAAAAAAAACAATGCTAACTAATCATTAAAATGTTATAGCAAAGTATTAGTATCATGCATAAAAATCTCCAACTTCAATCATTCATATTATGTGCTTAATGTGCACAACTCAACTAATACAGTGTCAATATCATACTGTATCTGTATCTAATGGTGCAATTAGGGTTGTGGCCCGAGTGTAGTGCCAAATACATGTTTGGGTAAAAAAGAGTCTTTGATTCTAATTTAAGATTAGGTTGTTGGAATAATGCATTCTCATTGGCAAATATTTTAGTCAGCTGATATTATGCTAAATAAAATGATTAATATATTATGCCTCCAAAAAATTAAAAGGGTGGGAGAAAAAAAAAAGAAATTGATAGTTTAAGCTTTAAACTCTAGTACTCGGGTAAGAATTGTCATATGAATGGTGCATGTACAATTTTGAATAAGAATTTAGAAGTTAAATTAGTGGGAAGTTAAGAAGTTAGACATTAAGATTAGATGTGTACAAAAGAAAATTTGTCTGATTTGGATGAGTTGATTCAAAAAAAATTTCAAATGATGTTTTAAAGAGGATTTAGATGGACACATTGAAAAGGTAATTAAATAATTTAATAGTGATTTTGGAGTTTGCATTAGATCATAATCTTATGATTGCTAACACTTAATTTAATAAATAAGAAATACATATTACCACCTATAAAAATAGAAATTCATAACTCATATTGATTATTTTTCTTTAAGAAAATCATTTATTTTGTAAAGATTGTGAAATTATTCCAAATGATTGTTTGATAACTCAATATCATTTATTGGTTTTGTATTTGAAAATAAGGCGTAATAAAATAATATTAAATCTAAAAATATTCTAAAACTAGATGATGAAATTTTAAGAAGGATAGTATAGATATTTTTAAGAGTAAAATTGTATAACTTGGATAGTAGAATTTGGAGGATAAGCTTATGTGAAATTCAATTGCTTGTATTCACAATATAACAAAGAGTTTACTTGTGAATTAAAAGTAAGAGTACCCAATAATAAAGATACATGGTGATAAAACAAGATGTTTAAATTAAAATTAAAGATAAAAAGGCAAGTTATAAAGAATTATTTAAGTATAAGAGAAAAAATTTGACGAAATATAAACCAGCTCGTCGTCAATCCAAAACAGAAGTTCATAATACTAATAATGCAGCATCCATGATTTATATAGCAAGTTAGAAACTGCCAAAAGAGAGATACATTTATAAGTTAGCCAAATTAAGAAAAAAACAACAACATTTGACGCAGACTAAATATATCAAAGATGATAAAAAAAAAATAATGGATGAAAATATTCAACATAGATGAATGAACTAATTTACTAAGCTTTTTAATGATGCTTTTACCAATATAAATAATATAATTGAATTTAATAGTAATTAAAATAGTCTCAATTACACATTCATTCGTCATGTTAGTAAAGCTAAGATCAAGAATGCTTTAAAGAGAATGAAGAGCGAAAAAGCGATAATATCGGTTGACACTCTTATTGGGGTATAAAAATGTTTGGGTGATGAAGAAATTTCTTGGCTTATCAAGCATTGTAACATTATTTTGAAGACAAAAGATGCCATATGAGTGGAGAAAGAGTATTGTTCTACCTATTTACAAGAATAAATGCGGTGCTCAAGACTGTGCTAATTAATAATGGAATCAAGTTAATGTAATATACATTTAACTTTTGAAAAAGAATAATTAAATACAGATTACGAAGAGAAGCTTGTACAGATAAAATAAGAATTACAGAGATGAGGATACTTAGGAGGATAAATAGGGTATACTCGTAAAGATATATTGAGAAATGAGTTTATCCATAACAAAGTTGGGGTGGCTCTAATGGTGGATAAGGTTAGATAATGCATCCTTAGATGGTTCGAGCATATATTATGAGTACGCCAAGCAATGCCATTCAGAAAAACCGAGTTTATGAATTTTGCCCATATTATAAGAGGAAGAGAGATGCAAAAAAAGACATGGGAAGAAACTATTAAAAATGATCTTCTCTATTTGGAATTAGAGAGGGGTCTCTATTTGATCGTGCACAATGGAACAAAAGATACATGTAGCCGACCCCACCTAAAGAGATTAAGGCTTGTTGTTATTGTTGTTGTCGTTGTTATTGATGGAGTTAGGGCTGTTGGGATGTCACCCTAAATTTTAATATGCTTTTAGCAAATAATAAAAAATCAATACATCCCACTAATTTTTTAATCTTTATAAATAGATAAAATAACATTGAGATATTATTTGAAATTTTTATAATCTAAATTTTTAACTAGTGCACCCACAAAGTAAAACTTTTATCTGCGTCAACTTATACCCAAAGCATTTCTCCAAAGGAGTCTTAAGAGAATGTTGCCACAAAACACTGATTGTTTTTTCCAATGATGAAAAAAAAGTATGTTAACAAGTGGGGTGGTAATTTTGGTGTTATTATAATAGTTTTTGTAGTTATTTGCAAAACTCAAAAATTAGGTGTTGATTATGGAATTAGATAATTTGAGTTAAATAGAAGAAATTATTCCAAAAATAACATAAAAATACAATCAATAAAAACAATTAAAGTTGCACAATAACATGCTTAAATGATATTAATTTGATTAATATGATAATGTTGTTGTTGTTTTTTATTTAATGTATTTGTGGATTATAAACTATTACTCTCACATTCAGTATTCTAATATATGTGGCATTTATTTTATATGGACTAAACATTAGCAATAATTATTATTATAAATGATTAACACATAAATTGCTTCTACAGTTATTTTTTGTAGTCAGGTTTAAACCTGAACTGACATTTGATCTTAATAAAGAAGAATATATTTCAAACAATATGCTCTCCAAGGCATTTTTGTTCATAATTAAATGCAAAGAGATACAAACTTACAACCTTTTTGATGTAATCAGATTGAAATAGAAAAATCATTTGACAAACCATCTTATGTTCAAATACATATGTGACTGCTCTATTATGCATGTATTTAATAACTTCAATATTAATAGCAATTTTTTTTAATGAGGCATCTTTTAAAATGGTCTCTCAACTATTGAAAAATGCTCAATTCAATCTCCCAATTATTGAAATGCCTAAAATAGTCCCTAAAGTATTTTTAAAAGTCCAAATTAGTCTCATTTTATTTTTTTCATCTATTTTGGATAAAATAAATAAATTAAATAAGAATATTATGATAACATTGCATTATACTCATATGCGAAAATGCATTTCATTAATTTAACTCTTTTTATCCAAAATGGATGGAAAAGTTAAAATTGAGATTAATTTGAATTTTTAAATTGAATTGATGAACTATTTTGGGTATTTTAATAGTCGGGGGATTAAATATTGTATTTTTCAATAGTCGATGGACCATTTTAGAAAATGACTTTTTAAATGTAGTGCAAGATTAATGTTAATTACAAATCAGATTTATCAAATAATACATGGTATAAATTTCTATTCTAGTAAGGTTGTATGCGTATTATGGTTTTAGACTTTATGGTATATTTTGCATTCCTCTTACATAAGATTTGTTAAGGTTAAATAGTTATTAATTTGGATAGGCTTGAGTTTTAATGAAGAACATTTTGGATAGCATGCATTTTAATAAAATTTTGATAACGTACACATTTTTCCTGAGTTTTTTACAATGCAAATAAAATTTATGTTAAACAGAAGTAAAAATAATAAAATATGCATATGATGATAATGCTAATACTTGTTTTATTTTCTCTCTTTATAAGATCTTGCATTTATATTCAGAAAGTCACCAAGTAACTTTGGTACCAGTTAGAGGGAGCGGTCAAAGGATAGGGCTGTGTTATGGATGAGAAGATAAAATGGCACTACAGAGGCGAAGACCAAGAACTTTAGGTTTAAGATTGTTTTGAATATGGGTATTAGTTTCTAGATATTGGTAACTAATGTAGGAATTTAGAGATCGTTTAAAAGAGGGAAAATAGGAGTTAAGGCAGTTGAGAATAGTTAGAAAAAATATTAGGATCTACAGATAGAGGGAAGGCAGGGTTGCAATAGTAGCTATTTTAGAAGCATAGGAGGACAACCGGGTACCCAATTTAAAAGGGAAGGTAAGGCTGATGTTTGAAACAGCATAGTAGCTGTTTTTAGGAACACATGAAAACAACTGGGTACCCAATTTTAATACATGAAGACAGCCCTTCCGCTCATGTGCTTTGAACTTTAAACCTATTACTGAGGCAATTCCTCAAGAATCAGCTGGCCTCAATATTTGTATGATCACACACACACACACACAAATATATATATATATATATATATATATATATATATATATATATATCATAACTTAAGTGTTTGCTTTTGCACACCTCGTGTTAATTCATTTTAGACAACACATGTTTTTGTGTAGGGAAATGAAACCATGCATTTGAAAATCTCTTTATTGTCCTGCATTAACCTTAGCTTTTGAAGGTGTTGTGCATTTGATAAAGATAAATATCTTATAATTACATCTATTATCATTATGGAATGAAATGGAATAATAATTTAGTAGATGTTTGGACTACATGTGTCAAACTCATTGCTCACTTCATTCATTTTCAATGCATCAAAATTTATAATTAGGTACTAGTATAATAATATGAAAACATTGGGGGACATATAAATACACAAGATTTGGATAATTATAATTTTTTTATTATTAAGACACATTTTGGGCACATGTCCTATAAGTCAGACAAAAATAAATTATCAAACGCATTTTGAGCACATCCTACACTTGTTCGTTGTGCCTAATGCAAGTGCTGATGTTAGAGAATTGCCTAACACCAAAAGAATTTTTGAAATGTCCCTACATAAAAGCATAGAACCTTTTCACATTTATCCATTGTCAAAGACCAGTTTCTGCTGTCTCATAAAATTTACTTCCAGGTTTGCTTATATCTGTACATAATCTACTGATTTGCAGCTTCAATGAAAAAAAATTAATAAGGAAAAATTTCTTCGCACGGATGATAACTTCTAAATTATCATTCTTTCAAACAGTATTTTTCATAAGAGAATCATCTTTCTATGTATTTCAACTTTATTTTGAATGTTAATAAATTAGAAGAAGAAAATTTAACTAGGATGTCACAAGGACATTTAAGAAAACCTAGAGGTATTACACCACTTTTAAAAAAGTTTTTTGCAAGTCTAATTCCCAGAGAGCAGAAATAATAACACTTAAAAATTAGTACTAATGATGTCACAAGGGCATTTATAGAAATAAGATGACCCGAACAAAATCTCCATCAATTACTAAAGACAAATGATTCCTAAAAAATAGAAATACAAATATTAAACAATTAAAAAATTTGAATAGCACTAATTAAGTAAATAGGAAAGAGTTTCGTTAAATTCCGTTAAGCAAAATACAATGAAAACCCACTTCTAATCAAAAATATATATAGCGGACCTACTGTGATTCACGTGTCACAGTTTTATAAATAAGTCCGTAGCTTATGAGAAAAGCACAAAAAAGTTAAGCACTATCTTAAACAACAAATTGTCAAAAGTGATACTAAAGAATAGAAAAGTACCATTAGAGTTGACAAAGTGGTAAGATTTTGCATTTGCAAATTAGTTTGTGGGTGAGAAAATGAAACACTATTGTGTTGCGCCGATGTTGAAGTCCCATAGCCAGATAAGGAAGGAAAATTATACTGCAATTCATGTGTACTATTCACTGAATCATCCCTGATGAGCTCAGGTTCTGAAACTGAAGATATGTCATAATTAATAGCATTAATGCCACCTCTAGAAACCACATCTTCATTTATTTGAGATTTTAACTCATCATTATCATAATAATTGGAGTTCCTGCAAGTGGATCACCTAACATAAATTTTATAGCTCGCAATATAAAGAGAACATGGGGAAATAGGAAAGTACCTGGATTCTGAATGATCAAGTGAAGGAACGTCATCAGCAACCTTAGTAACCTCTGAATTGTCCTGCATTGGCTTTTGCTGTAATGATCCAGTAAAAGAAGTGCCTAATCCAGAGCCAAAACTACCAAAGCTCAGATGTGAGCAGTCAGCATTAGTAACTTGCAGATGTCTAGGAATTATTACAGCAGGGTTATCCTCCAAAGATGGTGCAGTTAGACCATCTTTTTGCAGTCTAACACTCTGCAAATTGGCAGCAGCTGATGAAATTTCTACATTGGCATCATCAACTGGAAAAGAATGAAAACATCAATACAGAGATATGCAACAGCTTTCCTTGAAAATAAACAAAGGCTTAGTATGCTAAGTTTTTAAATTTTCCTAAACAAAGCAAAAAAACAATACAAATGCAGCTCTAAAAATAAATAAAAAACAACAGCAACAGACCAGAATCAGAAAGCTCCTAGTTCAATCCACAACGTGTCAGCTAATATTTGGATGAATCTAGAGCATATATGACAAAATAAAAAGTAGAAAGTGCTATGTATAAACAAATTAATCTGGATAAAAGCCTTGAAACAATTCATGAAACTCAAATGTTAGTAAAACAACACAAAAGGAGGATTCAGCACACAAAAAACATATAAACTGACCTGGTTGCTCAAATATATGCCTTTGTGATGAATAGCCACTTGCGTTTTGTTGTGAAACATCATCTGACTGGGATTCATTTTCAGATGTGTTCTCCTGAATCTTTCTCTCAGATAGAGATTGAGATTCTATAGAGCTTTCAGAGTTAGAACTTTGATCAAATTCAGCAATTTCATCTTCATTTAACGTATGATGCAATGATACTTCATCAACAATCAAATCAACCTTGGAAGCATCAGGATAAGAGGCAGCAGCTCTTGAAATTTCAAGAATGACTGGAGCAGTTGCAGGATTGGACTGGCTAACAGAGGGCCAACCATCGTCAGAAGCATACTCATTTCTAGTTGTTCCTGGTTCAATATTTATGTCTTCAGTAGGCTGATGAGGAATTTGAGAAGAATGAACTCTCTGATCATGATCTGATGGCCAAACAGGATTCGGTGAATACTTTTCACTTGCATCTGATGTGATTTGATTGTGCGAGGAATGTAGCGAATTTCCTGTAAGAGTGGAAGATACAGGTGCCTTGGCTTGAGGCCTACCCATTTTCACAATATCAGCCATGGAAAAATGGCCAGGCAACCCAGCCCATGTATGTGGATGCCCTGATGGTTGAGGGTGCAGAGAACCCCCATTAAAAGAACCAGTTGCCTGCCATAAGTTCTCTGAAGAAGCATTTTCACTGCATTACAAAAAAGAGAAATGACAACCTTGAAAAATTTATGTACACCAAACATGTTAAACAACACAGAGACTTGAATATCCTGGATAAAGTTCAGTAAGCATGAATTAAAATTAGCTAGAATAAGAAAAATATTATTCGTTAGTTAAAAAAAAATGGTCACACAAAGAATAAATTCAAGTTCTTGATATATGAGATTTATGTACAGCGTTTATGTTGTCAAAACCTGATTTCCAAGACATCAAATTATCATGCCAACCAAAACGGACTAGGCCAAAACAAGTATCTCATGAAATAGCCATAACTTGGGTGCGTTCCTAATCTTAACATGAAGTCTTCATGCCCCTGAAATGTCATGAGATGCTACCATTTAAATAACATATTTAAGAATATTAAGTTCAGATGATGCAAAAATGCAAGGATAGATAAAATAGATAATAGTTGGTTTCATCGATTGCTTAGGCGTCCAGCACAACATCTACTTGAAATTTAAATATCAAGGAACAATTTCAAGTTATAACTTTAATATTGTTAACAACAAAGAATTAGCTAAATTCAAAAAAATGATAACTTCATAACAAATCAAATGCCATATGACAAAAAAACGGGTGCCATAATGCATTACAACCACTAATTTGACCACGCATAATAAAAAATTGAAAACAAATGAAATGAAGCTCACGTTCCAAAGTCATTCAGAACTCAATGCTCTGTCAATATTATACAACAAAAAGATTAACCCACACACCATTAAATGAAATTTTAGCTTCAAACATTCACTTGTTATTTATGGTAATTTTACATCCTAGATATTAGAAACAGCTCTGTTCATTTGTTCACAATACAGATTCATTTTTTCCTCAGTAAGCTTAAAACTCTAAAAGCTTGGGAAGAAAAGTTTTACAAACAGCTTTAACCTACAGTTTTTGGCAAGTGCTTGCACACGCTCCTACTGCTTTTTGTAAGGAGAGCAGAGAATTGCGTTAAAAGAGACGAAGTTGAGCATTATGATGTAATTGTTTAAATAGATATTTCCCAGTGATATAAAGATCCTACTTAAAAAAAGTTTCAGACGAAAGTCCCTTTTAATAAGCAGAAAAATCATGATGTGGACATAATACGGGATCAAAAAACATCAAAATATTAGTAAAGCACAACAGTTTCCAAATGAAACACTGCTGCAGTACGCATAAAATACTTCAACAGAAAATACTAAGTTCAAACAACTTACACAAATGATAAAGCATGTAAAAGCAAAATAATATTTGCACAATCATTTTCTAGTAATAAAAAAAACAAAATAAAAAGGATTATAAAGCAATGCCATGTTGAATGAAAAGAAAAAAACAAAGAAAAGTTGAATTATAGCTAAAAACTATGTTCAATTTTCATGGAATATGACAAAGCACCCAAATATGAAAAAAGTAATAACCTTATGACTGCTGATTTTCTACTAACAGAAGAGCGAAATCCCACGTTTGAAAAAGACGGAATACTTCCTGCCCCCTCATCTTTCTTTTGAACAGCCTTACCATAACCGCCTCCATAATCTGGAAGGGAGAAGAAATGCAATGATTAAAATCCATAACTACAGTTGTATAGTGAAGATATCTTGATTGTAAAATCCGTTTGGTGTACCATTTGAACTGCTCACTATGGGACTAGTTCGTGGCATACGATCAGAGATGCCCCGGCTATCACGCCCAGAAGCATTGTTTGTAGTCCGAGATTTAGAATCACGGGGTTCTTTCGTCTAGGGATAAACAGTTGATAAACAATTAATAGGTTTAATGTAGAATCTAAGAATCATCCATTTATTAACTTCAAAGTACGATAAAGCAGCTCAAAAAACATTTTTTAAAACATATCTTTCGAATAAATTACTTAAAAATAAAGAAATTCTGACTACAAATACACAGGGAACATAGTAAAACAGTATAGCTAAAAATATATATAGTAATCATAGCCATGTTATTGTTAACTATATTTACCAAGACCAACGAAAAAAAACTTTTGAAGATAAAAGACTTAAAAAGCTTTAAAGTAGTTTACTTTCAATACTTCTAGTTGCAGTATTTATACAAAATCAAAATAGCAGATAAATTAAACAACGAATTTACCTCCTTCTTCCTCTCACGTTTGCTCTTCACTTCATGAAATGAATCTGCAAAAGAAGCAATTCACTCAGTATACAACAAAAAAATGTAAACAGGGAAAAGAGAATAATACAGCGATATCAGAATGATTTACTAAATTATCGTTAGCCTTTTACCAAAGAATAAGGGTTAGTTTAATGAAACCTCATTTTCCATTTGTTCTTGCTAGCTTTGTTCAAGGTGTTAAGCCTATTCTTTCCAAATAACTTTAAACTTCTATCTATGATAACTTAGGTCCACTCCTTATAATGGGTAAATTTCTACCCTTGTTGTAACTGCTTTTAAACTGCCAAATTTTAATTTAAATTATCTCACATTCAAGCTTATCATTCCAACCTAAGCAGAATGAATATCTTTAGAATCAAAAGTTCAGTAAATCGCTTGGAAATGCTCCTAAAATAAGTAAGAACTGCTTCAAGAAACAAATTGATCTTTAAATGCATATTTATGGTACCATAATTAATAGAAATAATGCAAACAAACAAATATGCTATAAAATTATAGCCTTCAAAGCACTAATTATGAGCCAGTTGCATTAGACAATTTAGACAAAACCACAAACTCAGAGACAGGGACAAAAATATTCCAACCAACATCAAAGGAAATTCTAGCATGGTTCAGTATTTTGCCCAAAACAAGAATTGTACAGCCACAGTTGGAGGAAACAATATATAAAACAAATTAGAGTGTTTGACCCATTCTATGTATTTCGTTAATTAAAATTTTTTCTCATTCCAACCGGCCCAATAAATACATGATACATATTTGCGTAAAATGACAATTGCATGAGAACGCTAATTTGCATTATGATGGATCCACATCCCGATATGCAAAGCCAAACGCTTATCATACACAATTGTCACATACTCCCATTTCTTCCAGCCAGCCCTTAATTTTCTCCTTGCATGCCTTGTAGTACCAATCAAAAAGAGAAAAATTGACCACCATCAAACACTATTGAACAGCAGACGCTCCTCTTATCTGAAGAAACCATTCATTATCATCTTGTCATTCAACAGACCACACACCAAAGTCAACTCCCACTACTTGTCTCACTCAGTTTTTTTACCTTAATTTGCTCCACTTACAGCCAACAGAGCACCCATTCATCTTCTGTTAGTCAATTCATCTCTCATTCATTAGAGGAATAGCGTCATCAGTCACTGTTGTTGTTACTGCCACAAGCCATCTTCTTTCCAGATCAATTTCTAGCCCAAATAAAAAATAAAAATAAAAAAATCTCAGCCAGTAAAAATATTGTAGCACAATAATAGATTCAACCTATTGGAATCAGGCCACCGCTTGAGAATTCAAGCTATTGTGAATTATCTCTATATGAAAGTTTCGAGCTCTTGGCATTGTCGTTCCCTAGGATAAGTAAATATTAACATTTTGGCCCCACCCTGAAACCATAGTTCAGAAAAAGAGGGCCAGTCTACAACAATTTTTTATCAGCCCAAGAATATCCTAGTTGAACAATGCTCGATGCTAGATAAAATGTACATGCAAACCAATAGAATTTTAGTTGTAAGAAAAGGATAATTTACTTGCAATAAAAAAAGTAATCCTCTAATGAGAAGATCAAGTATGAATAAAATTTCAATGGAAGTTGAAAACGAAACTAATATAGAACCATTGTAAACTAATCAGTAGAGAAAAAGAGGACCAGTCTACAACAGTTTCAAGATTCCTTCAGCCAAGAGGAATTATAATAAGAAAAATAATGAACAATACAGAGAGATCACAGTTTCTACTGTTCAGTAAAAGGGTTCATTGCCAAAGATACCCAACTGTCCTAATCTATATAAAGAGTAAAAGGTATCAATTTCCAAACCAGTAAGCTATGCGAAACATCATGTAGACCACAAATAAGGAGTATCGGAATCAAATAATACAGAACAAAGCAGAACAATAGCATTTTCAAGTCAATCAAAATCATTTGGAAAATTACAAGCTGATAAATCTTAAATCCCCTTACTATTTAACCCTTTCCACTCACATGAGAATTAGCACCACAGATCAAAACATAAACTTGATCCACTGGTACTCTCAAATTACAAACTCCCTAAGCAACCAAATATCTTTCACCAAATACCCTATTTTCCTAGAGTTCCTCCAGCAGATAAGCATGTTAATTGAAGACGGATTCGTACAGAAACAAATAACAAAAGGGAAAATGGAGGCAAGGGTGAGATAAGGCGTCACCTTGACGTAGAAGTCGTTGCACGGTCTCGCTGGGATCCATGCCGCACTCCCTAAGCGTGGCATAGATCTCTTGGTCTGGGAGATTCACGATCTCCTTCAAACTTTGCACCATCTTTCTCACCCCAACAGGGATTCCAGCTGCCGCAACGCTACCGTTACCCTTGTTGCCCCCTCCAGTGCTAACGCCGCCGCTATTCATCTTCTTCCCCCTCCTCCTCCCCTACCCCTTCTTATCGCCTCCCCTTCTTGCGCTCGTCTCCAGACACCCTCGTTTCTTAGAGAAGTAGACGCAGAACCACGGGAGCGACGAAACCCTTCTTGGTTCAGTAGAAAGCTATGGATGCTATAAATACGACTTCCCGATACTCCAATGTTATACGATTCCCAGTGCATATATATATATATATATATATATTGCTGTGTATACTCTTTTGTTTCCTGTTTTCATATTATGGAATTTCTCAATAATACTTTCATAACAATATTTTTGGTTAATGATGTATTATTTATTGATTAAAAATTTGTGAAATTTATATTATTCTCAGATATCTTTTATTGAGAAAATTGGCAAAAACAATTGAGATATCAATAATATTGATCTTCTCTTTTGTGTTGTATAATATTTTTGGGAGATTAGAATTTGGAGTGTTTAGTGTGTTTTTCTTTGTAGCTAAAGCCTCGTCATATTTGTTTATTTTCACTTTTCTTCTCATATTGTTATCTACAGAATCACGTCTGATTTTTATTTTTAGGTTTAGAATAAGGGCTTGATATAACATCATCAAATTAAAAAAAATTAAGTAATTTAATATATTATCATAATAGAAATATTACACTAGATTAAAAATATAAGAAACTCATATCAGAATAATATATTATCAAAATTATATATTATTTAAATTATTTTTTATATGGCAAGCAACAAAATAGTCAAAATATTAGACTTGATGATGTTATAGTCAAATTAAAATTTTATAAATTAAAAATATGCTAAATTTTTTAATATAAATTTCTATAAGAAATTACATTGCTTATCTTTTTTGCATATAATTAATATTATAACAATGGATAAATTCTATCTTTAATAAATTAGAGAGCTTTTTCTATAATAATTTTAGTATATATATATTAAAAGAAAATTTGTAAAAAAAAATTGTAAATATATTGAATGTATAAAATTATATTTTTAAAATCATAATCATTGTCATAAATTTTCTTTGTGAAATGATTTTTTTTTTTTGAAATTTACATATAATGATGAATACATGACATGTCTAATTTATAAATAGAATTAAAGAATTATTTTTGTAATTTTTTAAAACACAATTTCTTAGATTTTTTCCCTAAATATAAAATAAAGTTTAAATCATACAAAACAAATTCACATAAGTAATATTAACATTTATACACATTTTGTAGGCTATTTTGATAATAACAATTTAGATAGTGCAATTATAATTTAAATATGAAATTTTGATCTGTGATGTTGCAATGCAAACAAACAAATAAAATGAGTATTATGATAGTTTTAATAATAATACCATTCAAAAAAGTATTATAATAAAATGAGTATTACGATAGTTTTAATAATTAACAAGAGTAATATTAAAAATTTCAAAAAATAATAAACTAAATGTGCCAATAAATGATGATACATTATTTGATGCGGCTCATGTGCATTATTATCAATTTATTATTTCTTAAGTACATAATAACACTTTAGATAGTGCAATTATACTTTAAATATGAAATTTTGATTTGTGATGTTGCAATGCAAACAAATAAATTATCCAAGAATAAAAAATAATTTATGTCATCTTCTTTCATTCTAAAATTGAATGTTATTATGAGAATATGAAAAATTTACTATAGAGTGATAATACACTATGTTTAATATTTTTGTTAGTACAACGCAAACTTCATACTTTGTCATATATCATACTAGTAATTATGTCATTAAGACAAAATTCCACAATATTTATTTTTAATTGGATGTTCCTTCTAAAGGTGCATTGCACTATTACCCCCTCCTATATAAGGCTCTACATGAAATCACTCAAATTAGCCTTGGCTGATCAGCAAACTTTAGTCGATTAACTCCATAATCATTCATTCAAATACATACATGTTATTAAAAGAGATATTACCACTTAGTTTATGTTTATCATCAATAAAAGCCGATAAAATATTAACATTCACTCCACTATCTTTTGTAGTTATGTGATGAAATGAAGTAGAATTTGTCCCACGCTCTAAAAGATTGACACTATTTCTCACATTAGTGTTTCTTTGAATCATATATAACATTAAAAGGCTTCCTCCTATTACTTAATGATAGAAACCATTAAGCAAATGTAATTTTTAAAAATTTATGTGCTATAAACTCTCCCAATATCACAATGACTCAACTTTTATTGAACTCATCATGTGCATTCTTACTACAATATCTTCTTCACCATTAACTTCCATCTATTAACAATAAAAATGGATTTATATATGTTGGCAAGGTAATATATTCCCAACTTTACAAAGGGTAGCAAAAAAAAATAACATGCAACAATATGTACCATATATGGAGTCTTATAAAGGCCAACTCAAAGATCATATAAGCTTGATGGAATGGAGATAGATTGAAAAAAAAAATTGAACAAATTGTTGAAGTAAATTTATTAAATTATGATATCATTATAATTGAAAATACTTTTAGGATATTAACCATTGCTAATGGAACTCAATTATGATGAAAATAGGATAAGTTTGTAAGAATTAATTTTGTTTTGATTATAAATTTTTAAATTTTGACTCCTATTTTTTAAGGATTTTATCTTTAAAAGAATTGTATCATTTAGTATATGTAATAGTATAGTATCAGAAACTAAAAATCTAAGATCAAATGTAACTATCAATATTATACTTGTAGCTCTAACACCACTTGTAATATTTAATGTCATATTTGTCGCTCTTATACCAATTGAAATAGTTGGTATTAAAGATGACATTTCTGATACTCACGATAACAAATCAAAATTAGACCTAACAAATCTAATATTAACTATAGCAATTGATAATATGATATAAATCCCAATACTAAATGTCCTTCTTCGTAGGACCGTATAAAAATATTAAGTACAAAAAAATTGAAAATAAGATATATTAATTCAAACCACACAACTAAGCATCCAAAGTATTCAACCATTAAAGTTTATATTACAACACAAATATCATAAGTCTAAAAATAATTGATAATGATCATAATATATAGTATTCAACTATCAAATGATATTATATTATATCTCTTTATGGGGCCACGGGCCCTCTGCGGTCATGCTAATACTGAGATCAACATGATTACGGAGAGTATGGTCTCCAACTGTGACAATCCTTTCAACTATAGTCGAGTCAGGTATAAACCCAACCCACCTTAAGTGAAAGACTTGCCACTTGAAACTGGAGGTCAAGCATCAAAATATTAAAGTAGCGAAAACAGAAAAAAGTATAACATCCACATCATAGCACAGAAGGAAAGTAGAATAATAACTCAGCTCAATATAACAGTGCATAAAGTAAATACATCTAGAATATAAAATTATTATAGATAGAATTTAAAAGAAAATGGATACTCATCTTCACAACTGAAAATAAAGCTAACTAGCTATACTAAATAGTAGGAAGGCCCTCCTTCTGGCTAAGCCCCTCTCCAGCAAGAACCTCAATGAACAACTCTGAATTTGACATTGTCGGTTTCACAATGCGAGGGCTCCAGCCAAAAAAGAAAGAAAAAACTTACAATTAGACAAATTATCTAAGTATATGTTAGGTTGATTAAACGAGACTAAATATTCAAAATATCACATCTTTTATTAAGCATGCAAGTTATTAAGGAGCAACAAGCCTAAAGAAATGGGATAGCTATAAATCAACATTTATAACTAATTAAAGTAAAGTATGTAAATTAACATACCTTAACCAGAAACTGTAAGAAGATTAGGTAGTAAATATATAAATGATTGAAAATACTGAAAGTAAGATCATCCTAACATGCTTATGATCATGGAATACGTGCTGATTTACATAAATAAATTTGAACTGAAGCATAAGGTACTGAAATAAAAATAGCATCTTAAACATGCAAGTACTGAGTAAAAATGCTGAACTGAAATGAACCATAAAAGTATGCAGAAAATAGTAAAAATGCAAATAAAACATATGGCTAAACAAGCCACTGAACTGGAACTGAACTAAAATAAAGGTATGTCTAAAGTAGTACTGCCATGACAGAAAAGAGCCAATTGGGCCACTGTACAGAAAGTTCAACATGTATCCCCTTAGGTATCCGCAGAGTTAGGTTTGAGTTGAACTGATAGACTTAGACATGTATCCCCCTAGGCATCCGCAGAGTTAGTCTGAGTTGAACTGATAGACTTAGACATGTATCACCCTAGCCAAGCACAGAGCTAGGTCCGAGTCTAATCTATAAATAAAGAACTGAACTGAAGAGACAGACTAAATTAGAATATACTCTATTGTACTAAATGAACTAAATGAACTGTACTAAATCATATTTATGCAATATCAAATCTAACATAGGGTATTCATCAAATATCATATGTCCAACAATTATGTTCATGGAGAATAGGCTCAAACACAAGATATGAGAAGCAGTAATAATCAAGTAAGCGAGAGACTCAGCTAAACATATATGATATCTATTGTTATCTAAATTTAATTCGTACTATATAGTCTGAGCTAGTACAAGCTTAGGATCTTCAATTTCTATCTATCTGGTATAACTCCGATTTATGACCTTACAATTAATATTAGAACTTAATAAGTTATAATCAGAATGATGACTACAAAGGTTAAGTAATTAAATCAACGACTTAATTAATGTATTTTTGAAAGCACAAACCTAATCTTGATTATGCCGATCAAGATCTAAGAATTCTGGGTTCAAACTCCAAATTGGGGTTTAAACCTGAATTATAGGTACTAAACTTCTAAGGATCTAAGAGTTCACACCCACACTTATTTTAAAGGTAAAGGATCTTAGAAGCTGAAAGATTAAAGAAACTATGATCTTATAGAATGGCTAAATCTAATTTTCATAAGATAAAATAATTAATCAAGAACTTAAGAATCTAAGATTTAAGCTCAATCTATAGAATAATCTAATTATTCTATAGGTTTAATCAACTGAAACCCACTATAAGGATTTCAAAGGGATTTGCTTAATTAAGAATTTCAAGAACAAAATGATTCAATATGGATTTATAAAATGATAAACTTCTAAGGATCCAAGATCTTAAGATTAAGTTAAAATTATAAATCACATGAATTATCTTAAGGGAACTTATGATTTACTAGTATAAATTCAAATATTAGATCAGCAATTGTTGAATGAATTCATGGTGAATAATAATTACCAAATAAGAGGTTCAATTTAGATCAACTTTTTTATGAGTCTAATTAAGGTTGATTAAGGTCAAAATCAATGCTACCTAAATCACATGATATATGAATGATATTAATTGGAAAATGAACACTACTATTAACTAATTATGCACTACTACAAATGGTACTTTAATTAACATTTTAAGAAATTCAGAATTTGAAATCTAGTTAAACAATCAAATTCATAAGCATCATAAGCATGGATTTTACAATCACATATATATATTTATTCAATGCATGATTTTATTAAAATCAGGTTCAATTTTGATATATTTTGGCCCCATTAGGGTTCTAGAGTCATTAAAATGCAAAAAATATGTAATTTGGGCAAAACTCGGCAGTTCTGCGCCTTGTGGTGCGCTGTGGCGCACCGTAGCGCCTCCTGGCCGAGAACTAGGTGCTGCGGTGCTAGTCGCTACGAGACTTAGGCGCGACGGCGTGCGACAGCACTTTTAAGTGCTGGGGTGCACTGCATCCCCGTGCGCCGCCGCGCCTAACTCTCAGCCAAGGGGCGCTATAGCGAGCCGTAGCATCCAGCTCTTGGGAAATTGAGCGCCGTAGCGTGCGGCAGTGCTTTTAGGGGCTGGGGTGCGCTGCGGTGAATTTTAGCACCGTGGTGCGGGGCAGCGCTTTCAGGTGCTGCGACGCGCTACGACGCGCTACGATGCTCAAATTCCCAAGAGCTGGATGCTACGGCTCGCTATAGCGCCCCTTGGCCGAGAGCTAGGTGCGGCAGCGCGCGGGGGCGTGCTACGGCGGATTCAATCTAAGACTCGGGCGCTACGGCGCGCGTAGCGCCTGATGGTGATTTTGCTTGTGCGAAAACAACAATGTGTCTCCTTTGGCACCAAAATACTCTTGATTTATGGCACCTCAAGTGTGGTTCCATATGCCGATAAAAAGGTCTTTTCGAGACCTTTTCATTGATATTAAAATCGACACGAAACAATTATTTTAACAAGTAAATAATGAATGTAAAGGTCCAGTGTACAGAATGAAGGAAAAACAGAGCTGATTTTCTTCCCTAAAAGTTACTATCTTAATGAGCTCTAATAGATTCCATATCTCAACCATAGATTTTTAAGAAGATGAAATAAGCATTGGAATAAAAATGAAGGTAGCCATTGGATCAACCAATGGGGGAAAGGAGGTACCTTAGACTTACAAATGGAAGTAAATGTACGCTAAGGATCCTTGGGAGCTTGAGCTTGAGAGAGATTCTTCAGCAGCAGCAGCTTGAGCAAAAATGGAGAATGGGGGCTAAAGGATGTCTTTTAAAGATGGAGGAAAGCATGGCTTTTGGATGGGATGAGCTTGACTCATCCCATCACAAGCATGGGAGAGATGACAGAAAATGGAGAGGGAAGGGGGAAGACTTGCGTGCATAGGGGAGGGGCATACGCAAGAATGGGAAGAAGAGGCTGCAGGTCCCAGCCATAAGAAAATGAGAAGAAAGATGGAGGAAAAATAAGAAATAAGAAATGGATTTTAATTTAATTTTATTTAATTAATTAATGTTCCAAAAATCAAATTTTATAAATATGCTTCAAAAAATCTCAAAAATTCACCCCTAGTTTATTTGGGGGTAAGAAACTCAATGGCGAAGTTAGATTTCGATTCTGATGATTATTTAATTATTTTATTTTTATGGGGTATTTAAATACATTAAAATATTCATGAAAATCTGATGACTTTTAAATACTTCCAAAATATCACTCCTAGTTAATTTGGGAGTGATGATCACAATGATAAAGTTGGATTTTGATTTTAAGATCAAATTAAATATCTCAAATTTCTAATTAATTTAAATATTAAAATATTCCAAAAATACGATTGAGCTCTGAATCGCTCCAAAATTTCAGGGTTTTGCTCTAATAAGTAGATAAACTTATAGGAATGACAAATTTGGATGTGATCAAGCTAAAATTAGGCTTAAGTAATAATCTAGGGTTGTTACACTCTCTATGTGTAGTATTTGAGATATTTTTGTTAGAATTCTTGCAAGCTGAATCATTCACCTCAAGGCTTTTCCTTACATTACCATCCTTCTTAGGCTACCTGTCTTAAAATATGAAAGGTGATAGAGGATTAAACCAGATTAGAGTGACATAAGTACTTAAATATTAAAATAACTTACATTTGGGTTGTATTTAGCTTAAAATACCTAATTTATTGATAGTGTCAATTTCTCTATTTGGGTTGTATTTAGCTTAATCATTTTTAGGACCTAACCCTAATTACCCTATTTAACCCTAGAACTTCAATTGACCATAATTTGGTCAATTGAGCTCCAAATTAGGTCTTCCAATATACTATTTTGATCAAAATAATAATAAATAACAAACCACAAAAATAATTAGGATTTGATGGTTAGATTCCTTAATCAACCCTAATTACTCCAAATATTGATTAGTGAATATTAGCTCAATTAATGATCCAAATTGAGTAATTCAAGTTTTTGATAGCTCATAGAGTAGAGTAGAATCTTGTGGTGTGGCTGGTTTTGTGATTCTATGATTAATTTTACCAATCACTCACTAATCATCATTAGTCCTAATTATATCATAACTTGACAAAATGAGGTCCAAATTGGGTCTATTCCTAGTTAAAGTACTTAGTATGCTATAGGAAAGCTATAGCCATTGAGTTTACTGAATTTGGACTTTAAACAAAAAAATTAGGTTTTTGACCCTTCTTAAGAAACCCAAATTTTCATTTTAGAATCCTAATCTTGTTTTGGCTATAACTTAACCAATATATATCATAATCAGAAATTTTAGGTTCTATGGAACCCTTAGATAGTAAGATTTAATAAACTGATAGAAAATTTAGATTCCATTAAGTTAAAATTACTAATTTTTCCTTATGAGTTAATTTTCTTAAATTGAGCTCATAAGACTTATTAATTATCCAATTTTGGTGTACTTACTGTCTATCTTCATGTTAGACAATAAGTAATCATTTGCCATTGAAAATTTCCTATTTAAAGCTTTAAATCAAAAAGTAGAGTTTTAGACCCTTAAGTAGTGGCAAAATGATCATTTTGCTCAAAAATTAGTTTAATCAATCTAAGCCTTAAATTCATAATATAACAACTAAACTCAGTAAGTTGAGTGATTTATAAGTTAACTCTTATAATTAAAGTAGTTTCCAAATCAAAACCCTAATTTTTTTTTATCTTAAATAAATTCTAAGTAAATTGTTAGTTGTATGATATGAGATTCAGCTCACATCATACCCTTCTTTGAACCTCCTAGTTCATCTCTTAAGCTCTTATATCATTAGTTAGGATTTGTATATCTGAGTATAATCTTAGTGCTTAAGAGATATTTCTTTAGAATTTGAAAATAGAACTATGTTAGAATTCTTGTATTGAGTAAAATGGGTTATTCAATAGGTGAAACCTCAGTTTTGATAGTTTATAGATTTTCATAATTTATTAATGATTTTTTGATCTTTTAACCTTAGATTTAAGAATAGAGATTCATCCTATTGAGTTTAACTTCACTTAATAGGATTTGCTTTAACCTTAATTTGTGAGATTGGGTTTTAAACTTTAGTCTTTTATGATCACCTTTGGAATAAGTAATTAAGTCCCAAAATTTAGAGCTTAATTCTTAATCCTTCCATCTTGATTTGGCTAAATTAAGATGGGCTCAGGTTTATTAAATTATCAAAATAGGTCAATTAATTTATTTATTTAACTTACAGTCAATAGTCATTTAATCAAATTAGGAATTGGCCAATTCTAATTATTTTCAACTCATAAGGTGCGTAATAGACTCTTGCCCCACTGACTTTATCAGTCAGGATCTGATATGACATTATTAGTTTTAAGTGCACTTCTACTCAGTGTTTCTACCTTAGCCTAACAAGCTAAGTGTATTCATACTTTAACTTCAGAGCTTTTACCTTAGCCTAGTAGGCTAAATGGTGCTATGAGAATTTTTAGTTGAATGGCTTGCTTAGCCATATCAATTTTCAATTTTGTACTTACTATTTCTAGTTTTCTTTTTAGTATTTCAACACTTGCATATTTACTGTTTACTTAATTGCTAGCTTTTTATATCCTAGGATGCTAGTCTTGCTCGCTTGATTATATATATATATATATATATATATATATATATATATATATATATATACATATATATACATATATAGGATGTTAGTCCTGCTTTATTTTATGTTGATTAGCATAATTTTATATTGATCATAAGCATATTTAGGTTGAGTTTTCCTTTCAATTATTAGTATTTATTCTTTATATTATGCCTAACCTTGTTGTAGTTATAATTGGAGGTATGTGCTTACTTCCTCTTTTGTTTAAGTTATAAACTTATTCTTTATAATAATTTTTTATTTTTATATACGTTCTACTCCTATACTTGCTTGTATATTGAGTTTAATGGTGATATCTAAATAAATTAATAAAATTGCAGCCTAAAATATACTTAGACGTTTTGTCTAATAAATTTTTTTTCTTTTGTTGGCGGGGCCCTATATAACGGCCCCCAATAATTAAATAGAAGATTAATCCAGATATTGGGGTGTTACCTTAGCACCCAACACTTGATTAGAAGAAAACTATTCAAGTATTGATGCTAAGTGGCCAAGTCACTTTTTGAGTATTTGTTAAGTTAAATAAATGAAGATACATATAAATGCAATATTGCAAATATTTACAATGCTAGAAATTAGATAAATCCACTCATTCATCCTAAGCAGTTTCAAACATAGAAGATACAACACAGATTAAAAGAGTAGGCAAAAGTAACTTAGATAGTTTATTACAAATTTTAAAAGTAAGAGAGAAATGCAATATGTAAATCACTCTCTCTCTCATTATACAAGTAATCTGTTAAAATCAAGCGAAAGCAGATTTCTTTATAAATTATTCAAGTACTTGAACTTGCATCACCTGGATAAAAGGGCTCTTGATCTATCATATTTTGGTATTTAAATATGATAGGAGAAATCCAAGAGAAAGAAAAGTGTAGTTAGACTAAACAGTCTAAGCACATTTTAAAATTGGCTATGTTTTTAGATTAGCAAGTTATCACAATTATGATTTACAATTTAAAATAAGCAGCGGAGCTATAAAAGCTGTAAAGTATGGGAAAGTGAAGTAAGCATAACTGTAAGGAAAACAGTATGAAATTAATTGAGTAAAAATACTCACTTTTATTAAAGTTCTAGCCTATTACTGAAAATTGGTAAGGGAAAGTATTTTAAAGGCTAGAAACTATTATGTGCATGAAATAAAAGCAATATATGATCAATTGGAATTTATGCTAAGTAAGCAAATGACATACAGTGAAGCATTAATTTAAGTTAAGCAACATACACTGTATTCAAATTAAATTAAAGTAAGCAATACACAATACTGAAGATAGAGAGTGTAAAGCTAAAGGAAATGAGAAAATATCTTAAACTCTCAATCTAAGATAATCATAGTCTAGAACTATGATATGAAAGCATAACTAAATAGTTATGAAGAGATCATACAATTTGTAAAAGAATCTCTTATATCTTTAGTTAAAGTTGCATTTAGAAATACCTAATTCTGTAGGAGTACACAACAGAATGGGCGAAGAGTTAAGCACGTCTGCTTAACCAGATACAGTGGGGAAATTGAACATTCACATTTACTCTCTCTAAAATGTGAAGTCCTAATATAAACACTTTCTTTTGTACTCAATTTGCCATAAGGCATTCCCCTTTAAAATTTTAAGAAAAATATTTATTTATGCACAATGCTCTTGAATGAATGTTCAAGGAAAGAGGCTCAAAGCTAGGCAAGAACTCAATAGATTGCAAAAATTGTAAATATATGTGAAATCTTTTTGTTTATCTAAACTTTTCATAATCTACTCATAATTGGAGTTAATTAAACTCCAAATTGACTTATAGATATTTGATCATGAGTCAATTCTGAATAAAAGTAGAAGGAATATAAGTTTTGCAAATTAAGGTTAAGAAAATACAAAGTAAAGTGAAAGCATTTTATATTTTCTTAAAATTTATAAGTCCAAAAATTCTTAGAAATTTCGGCAGAGTCTCCTTTGTTCTTGCACAAATAAATAATTTTTACACAATCAAAAACATAAGTCAATCCATTGACTATTTCCAATTCTAAAACAGAGTTCAATCCCTTTTTATAGAATTGCTCATTTCCAATTCTAAAATAGAGTTCATTTCCAGTTCTAAAATAAAGTTCAATCCTTTTTTATAGGATTGCTCATTTTCAGTTCTAAAATAGAGTTCAATCCTTTTTATAGGATTGCTTATTTCTAATTCTAAAATAATTTCAAATATACAAAACTGAACCAAGCAGTTTACACAACTTATATTAAACATCTAATAAAAAGAGATGCTGAATTAAATCAGCAACTCATAAGAGCAGTATTATGTGACTTTTTGCACATAGCATCTAATTTAATATTCATGTATTGATTTTTACAACTCAACCTGCAAAGAAAATGAGAATTTAGCATTTTATTTCATCCTGCAAAGAAAAACAGAATTTAGCATTTTACTATTATTGATAACAACATATGAATTTATTTAATAAAGAATTCAACATTTGATTTACAATTTGTATTTGATTTAACATTAATGGTTTTCATAACAATTATATATTTGTAAGTTCAACTAAGGTTAACTTTAAATTAATCTAATCTTAATTGTAAATTACAGTTCCTTCAAAATCAACATTCGATTTAATATTTTCTAGGATAATAACCATTAATTTTAGAATTATAAAGGAACATGAGTAAATACAAAGGACAACAATATTTGATTTAATATACAAGGAACAATTGCATTAAACTCAACAATTATAAAAGAGCAGTGGTTATTAGATTAATTTTACAAAGTACAGCAATTTATAACTCAACATGCTAAGAACAGTTAAATTATAAATGAAAGTATTTGAACTCTTAAGGTGCAGCATATTATTCATGGGCAACACATATCTCCTTCTTCATTTGTTAACAACGTTGAATTACTTGAGCTCTCATTGTTCCTCTTATCTATACAATTGGTCACATATAATCACATTTGATCCTTCGCAAGAATGGGAGATTTGCAACATATGATAAAAATAATGACAACATCTATCCTCATATTTGTCTCTCATTCATTTGATGGCAAGATATGATTCTATTATAAATGTATGTGGCAGCATTGAGATTCCTTAATATAGATGACAGCTTTGAATCTTATGTGTTCAATCCAATCTAATAATATAATTTAGCAGCATATAATTTGAATAACAGAATGACAATATATGAATCTCGTAACATATAAAAAATTGACAGCATTTGATCATGATATAAAAAGTAACCGCATTTAATCATAATTGATCTAGATGGAAGCATTTGATCACTTATTAGTTTAAAGGCAGCATATGGTTCCTTTTATAAGATATAACAGCGTTGGATTCTTAACATAATTCATATTAGTATGTGATACTATTAAGAGACAATATATGATCTCATATACAAATATTGGCAGCATTCATATTCAATCTTGAAATAAATGGCAGAATTTTATCCCATTCAATTTGGGAAGGAAGGCAACATATGATAGCGACGTCTTTATCTTATTACTTCTAAAACAAAGGCAACATGTACTCATATTTGATCTTATACATGATATATGGCAGCAATCAATCCCTTATAAATAATTAACAACATATAATTCACAATTATGTTCATATTGCTTTACTCTCTCAATCTTAAAAATTACTACTTATGATTATACCAACGACTTTTAGCATTGATTTTCATTTAATCAATTAGCAGCATTTAGATATGAATATCGATGGCAGCAAAGATAATACATAGCAAATGTAAACAAAAAAAAGGCAGAAGTATTCTACTATATAAAGTATAGATCTATACATTCTCAGCATTCAACAGTAATAGTTAGGACTGAGGCTTATCATTTGTATCCAGCATTTAATGGATACCAGTTTAAATTCTGCAAACATAAAATATAGCTGTAATGATTCAGCATTTTTAAATATTTCCATTTGTATTCAGCATTTATTATGATAACATAAACGATAGCAGCATTTGTGTAACATGAATGACAGCAATTTGTATGATAGAATTCAATGGCAGCATTATATTATTTGAGATAAAGCAATTTTGATTCATAATTTTCATGGGAGAAAATTTGAATCTTAAACCTTTGATGGCATCATGTGATCTCAACCATCATATATGGCAGCATGCATTTCCTTATGAAATTAATGGTAACTTATGACTTTATAAAGAATGAGAGCATTGATACTCATATAATCCATTGACTATTTTTGTATCTTACAATAGATGGCAACAATTACCCTCATAATTCAAATGGCATTTTCTAAATCATATAGGATACATAGCAGTATTTGGATCTCATGATTATATGACAGTAAATGATCCTACTAAATGAAAGGATAGCAATTGATCTTATGATACATTAGATGACATCTTTTGGATCTTAATTACTACATAGTAGCATTTTGAATCGTATGTCAACAATTTGATTCATAATATAAATGATGGTAGCATTTTATCACATCACTACAAAGGATAGGTAAATTTAATTTACATCCCATTATGAAGTATATGATATTTAAAGAAATACATAAATTGCATGACTAACATGATTTATTTATTAATATGACTAATCTTGAGCTCATAAATTCATTTAGGAGGTAATAAAATTCTGAACTAAAATGAGAAATGATAGATAATATGAATCCTAAACTTCAGCAATTTAATAGAAACTTACAATTGATACTACTTTTAAAGACTTGGCAAAATAATCATTGAAAATCATTAATTATTGGAGTATTCGTTTGATCATTTTATAAGACACAAATAAAGAAGTATATTGTTCTTTAATCTAAGTTTGAATATAAACATAGATGACTTTAATTTTAAGAATTCCAAACATCGATCAATCATTTGCTGCGTCCACTTAAGAAGATAAACCAAAAATAGAAAACTAACCATTAATGCTCACTAAAAAGCTGTCAGCAGTAATTTGGCTAATGATGACAGGATTTTTATTGATAAAATTCGTTAATGCAGAAGACATATTCTACAGTTTTGATGAATTATAGTACAAATTCAGAAGAAAAATTAAGTTGGGAATATTCTTTCCCGGTTCATAAGAACAAGTCTGAATTATATGTATATATATATATATACATCTATATTATAACATAAAGCATATAGATAAAGGAGAACAAATGTGCTATATTAGACTGGCTACAGTTTCTTCCTCCCCAAGTTCAATAAATTAGTCTTATATGCGTGTGTATATATATATATATATATATATATATATATATATATATATATATATATATATATATATATATATATATATTTATAATTTTTTGTTTTGTTTTGTTTTGTTAAGAATATTAAATGCAGCCAATGAGATGACACTATGGCATGATGATCAAGACTTAGCCGTGAAAAGACCAAGTATTGCCAAAGAATTATTGAATAGATAACTTCTTGTGAGGTGGTGGATTATCTCATTTATAAGATCAAAGCTCAATTAAAATTCCTAAATCCAAGGCTCTTTTGCTCTTGCGCATCGTAGACTAATGTAGAGTTAATGTATGAGTATGAATATCAAATCACATAAACAACGAGTGGGATTTGAATTTAGGGATGTACCTTATGGAATGTTTCCTTCACTATCACCAGCCGAAACCTAAGTTTGCCGAGCTGGATTTTCTTCGGCCATGGAATCCATTCGTACGCCACTCAGGGCTCAACAGAAAGGACATTTGTACGCTTGTCGGGTATGCAGATGTGGCCGAATAACCTAGGATCTTTGCTGCTGCGAAAGGAAGAAGGTGTCGGTGAGTGGAGAGGCTCGGCAATATGGAGAAAGCTCGCTAGGTCGGTCGGGGATGGAGATGGATTGGCTGTGGCTAGCTGCTCCTTTCTATGTCTCCCTCCTGCTGAGAGGTTCGTTGATAAGGAAAGGGATTGGCATGGGTGCGAGCCTTCCCATTGGAGAGAAGAGTGGCACGATCCACGCGTCATCTCCTCCTCGCTTGCTCGAGCGATAAGGATGAAGGAGCTCGTCTCGATCGCATGAGGAAGAAATTTCGGCTTACGTAGGAGGAGGAGAAAAATTTCGGCTGTATAGAAGAATTAGATAAGGATGAATTAGGTTAGATGAGATATATAAGTAAATCTAGGATCTTATATCAGCCGTTGGATCAAAATAAATGGCTGGAATTTCTGAGCCAACATTTGAATCATTTGAGCTCCAAAAATTACAAACTTGTATCGAAACAACCGTTGCCACGAGACAAATGCACACATCTAAAAATTGTTAAATTTGGACAAGTATTTTATTTTATATTAATTTTTAAGTGAAAAACTTAGAAAATTAATTACGATAAATCAGAAACTTAAAAATTAACGAAACTTGAAATATAGCATCCTCATATGATGCTTAACTTAGATATACAAAAATTTTTAAATTTTGATTTATATTGTTTATATTATTAGCTTTTGAAGTTTAAACTTTATGAATTTATACAGGACAATTCGGGATCCCAAACACGCTCAAATTTTTGCAGTATGATCCTTTTAATAGGTATTATAAGAGGATATTTTTATTACATTTTTATTTGACTTAAATTGGAATCCTAATTTAACGAATTTTTTTTTAAGCGATCGAAATTCAGCAGAAAATCCGGGAAAATCAGCGATTTCCAAAAATTCCCAGAATAACACTCTTAGCTAATTTGAAATTACTGAGTCTAATAGTGGACTCCGTTTTTGATTCTTAAGTCTAAATAATTTAGGTATCTTCAGAATTATCTGAAAATCAGAAAACGTTGGAAATTACCAAACGGTCTTCAAATCGCACAAAATTTGAAGTGGAGACTTTTAACTCTAATATGAGAGTAATGAAAGAGATTTAGAGTCAATTAGATCAATAATTAATAGGTAACAACCTCTGGGTTGTTACACCCTATCATTATGAAACTGATAATAATAGATTCTGAGTTTTTCACGGTTGTTGAGCCTTCTGAAGACCAGATTCAGGAGGAGGATCGAGTTGCTGAAGAACGTTAGACTCTTAGTTCTCTTACTTCTATAGCTTGTGAGGATGATAATTTTTCTTTCTGCTTAATCATTATTAGTATTTTGTAATAATACAGGTTGGAATGCATTTCATTTTACTGCACTTATTCAGAGTTGTATTTTTCTTTTTACTGTATTGTGATGGAATGAATGTTATGTTTCACTTCCGCACTCTGATTTATTGTATTAATCATTTAGTGAAATAATTCTTATAAATGACAAACTCCTTTATTATAATAGGTTATGATGTGTGCATAATCTATTCATAAGTAAGAATTTTGTTATTAGGTGACAACTCCACGGTAATCATGTTAACTTAAGAGTTAACAGCACCACGGTGGGTTGGGGTGCCACATAAGGGCTACTGGATGGAGTATAAAAGTCTTGGGGAGGGCTTCGGTAGGTTAGGGCCAGCGGTGGAGCACCGCATGGAGCTCGACGGAGATGACAAGGGAGACGATTCCTCGACCGTTTGATCAAAGCTGATCGAACCATTCGATTATCGGATGCGAATATGGTTCTCTACATCTGTCCTGCTAAGCTTAGCAGATCCAATCCAATAACATGGCGAATCCGACCCATTAAGAAATGACGGATCTGACCCGTTAAGCATTAGTTAATTATTATAATTTAAATAATTCAATAATTTTATTTCTGATTTTAATAATTAATTTTAATTAACCTTTTGACTTCCAAAAAAATTCCCAAATATTTACCTCTAGCTAATTGAGGGGTAAGAAACACAATGACGAAGTTAGATATTAATTTCGATGAGTATTTTATTTTCATAATTTTTGGGGTATTTAAATATTGTTAAAATATTTAACAAATTTTCGACGACTTCCGATTGCCACCACAACATCACCTCTAGCTAATTTGGGGGCAATGAGTATAATGGCGAAGTCTGATTTTTGATCTGAGGTCAAAATAATTTGGTCAATTCCCAGGGTTTCTAGATTTCCCAAAATTAGGGTTTGATTCATTTGATCCTCGATTTGGATTAGATCTTGGTGGTGAACTCCTAATGATATAACTGGTGTACTAAAATCAAAATTAGGACTAATATTAGTCTTAATTAGCTAGGGTAATAACTTGGGTTATTACAAGTTGTCTTCAGTATATTTTAACCTATTTTAATCCCTAATTTTGCTTACTACCTTATTCCTTAGATTTCAACCACATCATTTCATTTGGATGGGTGTTCCCATATCCATTGGAATTGGTAAGTTATAACCATTGAACCTTAGTTGATTAAGTTATAATTTATGACTCTTAATAGTAGTCTTATGATTTGTTTCCTAGTATCTCATTTTAATTGGATGAGTGATCCATTACCTTGTTTTATTTTATTGATTATTAGGACTTTAAAGGATTAAGTCACATTATGTGATTTGATGCTTTAAGTTTCCATTTCTCTTGAGGCTAAGTACCCAAATAGGATAATCACCCTTTTTATCCTAGTATCATCTTTTAGCTAATGATGAATATCTCTTTAGCAGTAGAAGCTTTAGAGTGGATTAACCTTTCTAGTTCATTCACCCTATCTCTCCTTAGTGTAAGGATGCAACATGGTTAGATTGTTCTAACCTATTTATGCATGCTCATAAGTTCAGCTTAATTAACCTTGTATCATTATTAAACTTAATCTAATGATAGTGTTTTATCCAACTTTTAAATTAAAACCTATCCAAAGTTAAAGAATCTTTGCTCTTTAATTTTAGACCTTCCTTTAAGTTATAAAGTCTTTGGATTCTAATCATTGGATTATAATTTATAGTTATCCTTTGGGACCTATTATGGTTGGGTCAATTATGGTGACTTAATAAGTTAACCTTGTATTTTTCCCTTAACCATCTTATTTGGATGGTAATTCCATTTCCTTTAGGATAATCCTTATTAGGTGATGATTATCACATTGTTTGGTTAGTTTCCTTAAGCTTAGATTCTTTGTTAGAATTCCCTAACCTCTGCTTGTAAGATAGCATGATGAAGGTCGAGCCTTAAACCTTAAGTTTGATGCGGGATTCTAAATTTAAAACCCTTGAGCCTTCAAATATCCTTAAGCGTTAGTTCATTTGAGTTATTTTAAGTCTTATATTGTGAATCAAATCTTAGGATCCTGACAATTATAGAAAGTGATTGTTAATCTGACCTCCAATTCCAAGGGCAATGCAATTTACTAAGAAAAGCATTGCTAAAACTGTTACGAAGTGCTATGATTTGAGCTTAGTCAAAGTAGGACATCAAAATCTTGGAGATATTCTCCATCTTCTACAAATTCCCAAATAAGACTGATTTAATTTTCCCATGAACCTCATCACCTTATCTCTATCTTCTCCAGTGGGAATTCAATCAAACCTATCATTTATTAAAGAGCTTGCCAAAATCCTAGGTAAGTATCAAAGGCATCTCAAGAGCCGATTAATTCCTATGGCTAAGTTAAGTGGAAGAATCATTCACCTGAAAGAGTCATCTTGAAGAAAAGAATCAGCTATGTGATCTAATTATGAAAGGCTATTTGATAATCTTGGCGCTTCTTCCACCATTATTGAATTATCCTGTATTTATTCCAATTTTCATGCACCGTTCTTCCTACTTAAGTGATGTTGAGGATGACATCATTCTTAAGTGGGGGAGTATATAACAACCTAAGTTGTTATCCTAGTCAATTAGGATTAAACCAAGTCTTGATTTTGATTCTAACACTCTTAATAAGTCATTAGGAATACACCTTGAGTTTTGATCTAAATAAGGTGCCAAATGGATCCAACCATGATTCTAGAAATTTGACATATCTAAATTGATCTCAAATAAAAAATTTAAGTACGTCATTGCGATCATCACCCCCAAAGTAGCTAGGGGTGATGCTTTGGAAAATTCGAAAGTCGTTGGATTTTTGATAAATATTTTAATATATTTAAAATACTCCAAAAAATAGAAAAATTAAATACTCGTCAAAATCAAAATCAGAATTCGCCGTTGCGTTCCTCACCCCTCAATTAGTTGGAGGTGAATTTTTGTATTTTTTCTGAATGCATTTAATAGTCAAATTTTTATTATGATATTTTGTTTAAAATTAAATTAAATAATTAATTATTTTAATCCGACTAGTGGGTCTCGCCATTCAAATACCTGGTTGAATACGGCATCGTGCTTGATTATCTCGGATCAGCACGATCCGAGCCGATCAATCGGGCCGTCCTGATTGGACGTGTAACAACCCAAGTTGTTACTTTGGTCAATTAGGACTAAACATAGTTCTGATTTTGATTATAGTACTCTAATTAAGTCATTAGGAGATCACCACAAAGGCATAGTCCAAATCAAGAGTCAAATGAAATAAATCATGATTTTGGGAATTCCAGGAATCCTGGAAAGTTGACCTAATTAAATTGACCTCAAATCAAAATTTTGACTATGCTATTACGCTAATCACCCACAAATTAGCTATGGGTGATGTTTTGGATGCATTTGGAAGTCGTTGGATTTTTGACGAATATTTTAATATATTTAAATACCCTAGAAAAATGAGAAAATTAAATACTCATCGAAACCAAAATCTGACTTTGCTATTGCGTTCCTCACCTCTCAATTAGTTAGGGGTGATTTATTGAAATTTTTTGGAATACATTTAATTAATCAATTTTAATTAAGAAAATTGGATTAAGGATTATTAAATAATGATATAATTATATTCCTTAACAAGTGCCATCTATCGCTTAACCACCGTTACTCCCTATGCAATTCGATCTAACGACAGATCTCGACCATTTGATTGAAAATTGGATGGTTTAAGCTCATATCCCTCGTCTCGCTCGCGTGTGGCGTACGAGCAGACGCACAGCAACCTGATGTAAAGACAAGCGTTGTCCACCACTCTTCGACCACCGAAAACTCCCATTTAAGTCTTCTATGGACTTTGAGCCTCGGTTCCATCGATAGGGTCAAAGCAAGATAACAAAGGGCGCCTGGATCGTCTTCCCATTCGAACCCTTGATTTTTAGCCATTGAAATTCAGGTACCACTTCCTTCCCAATCTTATGTCGATCGTATTTGGATGATTCATTTATTTAATTATTGCAAATTCATCGTGTATTACCGTCGATCAAAGCTCTCGACCATTCGGGCGTCCGTCACTAACTCTAGGTGTTGGAAGGATATAGGGAAGACGAAGCGTCTTTCGCTTGAGCCGGATCGGGTCGAACCTGATCTGTTCGACCGTCATGGGTCCCGCTGAGTACCTCTCCCACTACCACGTGTCATGCGGGCCTAACCTGCGCTCTGTCAAAATAAGTGTGGGCCCCACCGATTATATAGAATAAATGTTAATTAAATATGCAAATTTAATTCAATTAATCACAAATGTTCAAACTTTAATATCTTTAAATTTACTCATCCAAATGTAGCAATATTATGTCGTTTTGATCAGCAAAAATCAAGGATCTTTATGGTAGTGTTAATTTTCCAGTAGGATGAGTATTTTACCTAATGACATTTAGGAACCCAATAAATAGGCCAAAATGCCCCTAAACTTCAATTAATCATAACTTTGTACACACTAATCAAATCATAGTCAATATGGATCTCATTTTAATTAGAAGATCCTCAAGAATATTTTGGTAGTGTTATTTTCTTTGTTGGGATTATATTTTGACTAATGACTTTTTGAACCTTACCCTAATTACCCTAATTTCATGAAATATTCAATTGACCATAATTTGATCATTTTAACTCCAAGTTAGGACATCTAATAGCATTTTGATCAGGAGAATGTGTAGATCAGTAAACTATATAAATATATAAGTTTTTATGATTAGATTCCTTAATTAGCCCTAATTATCCTAAATATTAATTAGTGAATATTAATAAAATTTAATAATCCAAATTGAATGATTTAAATTTCTAATAGCTCCTAGAGTAGATTAGAATCTAGTGATGTGGTTGGTTTTATGATTTTGTAATTAATTTTACTAATCACTCACTAATCACTCTTAACCATAATTAGGTCATAACTTAACTAAATAGAGTTCAAATTGGGTATATTCTTAATTAAAGTGCAGTGTATTATAGGGAAACTATAGTCACTTAGTTTGCTAAATTTGAACTTTAAATAAAAAAGTTAAGTTTTTGACCCCCTTTTAGAAAATCATAATTTTACATATTTAAGCCCTAAAACTGATTTGGCCATAACTTAGCCATTTATTATCAAATTTTAGTAATTTTTAGTTCTATATAATCCTTAGACAGTAACCAACAATAAATTAATTAAATTTTTAGATTTCACTTAGTATAATTACTAATTTACCCTTAAGGAGCTAAAATCTTAATTAGAGTTCATTAGGCTTAATCTTTATTCAATTTGGGTGTACTTACTGTTTATCTTCATATTAGACAATAAGTAACCTTTTGCCATTAGTAAATTTTAGTTTGTAACCCTAATTAATAAAGTTGAATTTTAGACCCTTAAGTAGGGCAAAATGGTCATTTTGCCCAAATTTAAATATAAATATTTTTAAACCTTACAATTATAATCTAATATCTAAAATCAATATTATAACTAATTTGGAATCAATTTAGGATGATTAGCTTCATTAATTTATCATTTTAAGAAAAACCCTAAAAACTCATCTTAAATCTCCTAAGTCCTATTTTAAGCTTCATAAGGTGAATTTAGTTCACCTTATGCTTTCCTTAAGGTAAGCTTATCAGAATAAAATATAATTAAGATTAACATTAATGTCTAAATCTTCTATTATTCTAAATCCATTCCTTAGGAGTTCATTTAAATCCTTAGGATCTTCTTCCTTAGGAATTAGTTTAAGAAATTAGGTTAGTTTTCATTCATTAGGTAAATGAGTTACTCAATAGATGAAACCTTAATTTTATAGCTTTCTAGAATTTCATCATTTATTTATGTTTATTTTGTATCTTAAGTTTAGTCTAAGTTAGATATCCATCATATTATGCTTGACTTTGCTTAATAAGATAACTTTAATTTGTAGTTTGTAAGAGTTAGGATTAACATCATACCATTAGTCTTACAACTTATTGGATTAATAGGTTAAACCCCAATATTTAGGATTTAAATCTTGATCTCCCAATCTTGATTTGTATTAATCAAGATTAGCTTGGAAGTTATTTAAATTCATTAATTAGGACGTTTGATTTATTATTCAAACTTATATAAGCATCATTGATTGAAAATATATTAGAACTTGATTAGTTCTAATTGCTTAAAACTTGATGGTATTGATATTCTGAGTTTATACTTGAAAGCTAGATATAAGAGATCCTAAGCTTGTATAAGTTCAGATTAGTTAAAACGAATTAAATTATAAAATAAGAGATATCATAGAGTTTTGTGTAGCGCTAATTACACCTTGTATTTGTATGCTTTGCTTCTTTATTTTGAACCTTTATATTTGTGACACATTAGATGAAACATATGATATTTGATGAATATTCTATGTTAGATTTATAATTTTCATAAGGCATATTCATAAGTAAAAGAGATAAATAAATTAATGAATTTTATTAAAATTTATGGAATGTGTCTTACTTAGTCTGCCTTTACAGTGTGGTGGCATATTTTTGAGATGACATTTATCAAATTTATCATAGAAGTAGAATTATATTTGAGATTTGGGATATTACTCCTAGATGGTATATTCTTATGGACCTATTAATTTAGGATATCTCTCCTAGATGTTCAGAAGGATTTGAGTAGTATTTACTATTTAGGCAAGACTAAGTAAGAACATGTCCATATGAGATAACACTTCATTTTATATTTTTAGCTTATTATTCTTTAGCATTTATGCAGTATTTCAATATTTATAGTATTTTTTATAAATTTATGCTTATTCAGTAATTTTGTTTATATTTGCAAGCATGTTAGGATGCTAGTCTTTTATTTCAACTCTGTTATTTTTCATTTTATTTATATATCAGGATATGTAGTATTGATCATATTTACTTAGGTTATATCTTATACTTTGCAGTTTTTCATATATATTTTGCTTAACCTTTTTTACAGCTTGAGTTGAGGTATGTGCTTACCTCATAGGTTGCTTAAGTTATAATTATATGATTATAAGTTTTACCATTTTCTTTTGTTGCTTTATTGCTCTTAAAATTTACTTAGGAAATTTGTGATATCATTTAATATATAAATTAATTAGCCTAAAATATACTTAAACATTTTGTCTAATCAGATTTTCTTTTCTTTTGGGTTGGATCGTGTCATTGTGAAATAGACAATGATAGATTTTGAGTTATTTGTGATTGTTAGGCCTTCTGAAGAGCTTGTTCAGGAAAAGGAGCGTGCCAGTGCAGATCATTAGCTTTCTTTTTATTTTTTTTTGCTTGTAAGGCTGGGTGATTAGTTTTCCTTTCATTAAATTTTTAAATATTTTATAAGAATACATGTTCTGTTTGTATTTTTTTCTTACATATTTATTCTGAGTTGAATATTTCTCTATTTTAGTATGGATGTATGTATGTTAATGTTTGGTATTTCTTATTTTGCTGTCTGATATTTTGGTATACTCATTTATTAAATGTCTTATTTGCTCTACTTAGGGCATATCATTCCCTTATCAATAGATTTGGAAATATTTATTCTTAATCTAATGCTAAGTGAGGGATTGCCCAGTGATGACCACCGCTTAATTTTAGATGATTAAAGGGCGACTGCCACAGTTGGTATTAGAGAACTTCATAAGGTGTCATATTAGGATTTGTATTCCTATCTACCTAATAGATTGTTCTTCTATCATACAGTCACTAAATAAATACTTGAAAGCATCCATATTACTATAATCTAATACTCAGAATAGTAGGCATAAATTAAAATACTGATATAAGTAACATAAAAATGCTCAACTACAAAACTCATATATTAAGGACCTTAATAACTATAAACTACTCAACTAAACTAATATGACTTGATTGAACTTATAAGATACTTAAATACTTGAGAATATCGGTCTGGGACCACTTCAGTAGATTTGAAGCCATATGAAAACTTGACTATCAGTTTGGACAATGTTACGGAAGGTATGTCAAAGGAGTATCTGAACAAAGAGTACAAGTGCGAGATCGGATTCTTCATCGCACCATTTTTGGAGGGTTTGACCTTCTTGCTTTACCCAAGGAGTGGCAAAAGTGTGTGATCTTCACTCTTGAGGCGATAGAGTGCCCCGATAATATCCGAGTCACACTAGTATCTCTCTTGATTCAAGACCACGCCAAAGACTGGTGCGTCGTCACCCTCCAAGAACTCACTCGTATGTGAAGAAGAGAATGTCGAGAAATCACTTTTGAAGACTTCTGTCTTGCCTTTTTGACTGAATATATTAAATAAATATTTTATTAAATAAGTTTATGTTCTATAATGTATTATTTTCTTATTGAATTTCTTATCTGAAATAAGCAATAAAATAAACTCGTGTATTTTAACTCTTCTTAGAATTCTCAAAGAATGTCATTTTATTTCAACTCAGGTACATTATGAATCTTGGGCAATCATCTTTAACCTCTGCTGCATCTAGCATTACTTCTTCTGAACTCAATATACTTTTGGAAATAATTAAAACCATAGTAGTAACTAATGTCAGACAATCTGAAAAGATAGAAAGGCTAATTGCGATGCAAAGAAATTTGTCTCCAGCATCTGTAGCCCCTACCCCCTATTATCCTCCTCAACAACACTATCATTCAATGGATGGACTCTTACACAGTTTTATCAGATTAAGAACTCCTACTTTTAATGGGAGTATGTCACAATGGACACAGCCAACTGGCTAAAGTTGGTTGATAAGCAACAAATGTCCAGATGAAGAAGCTATTAGATTGACAACCCACATGTTACAAGATAAAGCTGAATATTGGTGGGATAATATCCGAAATGCACTATTCACCGACTACCATATTGAGGATATTCCTTGGAATGCATTTGTGGAAGCATTCAAAGCGGAATGCATTCCTCCCTCAATGCAAAATAACACGGGAGATATGTTTCTTAGACTGAAGCAGGGAAATCGTCCTCTAGCTGAATATGAATCAGAATGTTAGTGCCTAGTTCGGTTTGTGCCAAATATGGGACAAACGGAAGATGCTCATTGCCACCACTTTTTTAGTGGATTGTGTGATACGATAGAAGACCACATTGTGCCGTTAAAGCTGTTAAATTTTACTGAATTAATTGAGATAGCTCGTGTAGTAGATCACCATCAGTCCTAGAGGGACTACAAGAGAACATTCAACTCATCTTTCTTCAGAGATAATAATTCAAAGAGAGCTAGATTTCTCTCACGGAAGGTATATTATATGGAAGTGGCTTCCACATCATCCGATCCGTATAATGGATGTACGAAGCCCCATCCTTTTGGGAAGTGCTACCATAATAAGTAATGCTGCTACACTTGTGGCTGGCAAGGCCACTTCTTTCAGCAATGCAACTACAATGTAACTGTGGACGGTGCACGTATTGATAGTTCTAGGAGAAATCAAGTTCTTAATCCAACTCCAATAAATTGTTGAAGCCAATAGCTGGTAATCTTGCCTCCTCCGCAATCTGCAACTCCAACTCCAAGGAAAGAAGGAGGTATTATATCTCAACCTAGCATTTCCAAGCTTCCTCAAAAGCAGGTCCATAACAAGAAGCCCACAGGACCTGCTAGGGTTTATACCCTTACTCCATTAGAGGCAACTGAAGATAATAACATCGTATTAGGTACACATATTCGATCATGAAATTTTATTTTCAGCATTAATTAATTTGAATTAATTATTGCTAAGTATGGTTAATTTAGGAACAATTTGTATTAATGGCAACCACTGGAAAATATTATTTGATACGGGAGCCAGTCATTCTTTTATATCTGAGAGTTTTATCAAGAATTTGAATTTACCCTTTTATAAGATGGCTAAGACTTTAAATGTTGGACTTCCTTCTGAAACCCAACTCAACATAACCTAGTTCTGTGATCTACATGTACCTTTGAATAAGAAGACATTCCAAGCTAAGTTGATAATCTTGCCTATAGCAAATTTTGATATCATCTTAGGCATAAATTGGCTTAGTGTGCATAATGCTACAATAAATTGTCAGTAGAAGAAGATCACCCTATAATCACTTGATGTTTATGAAACCTTTGTAGAGAGGTTTAGCACCCAAATCTAATTAATCAATGTAATTAAAGTAGAGAGGCTAGTAAATAAAGGTTGTATGGCATTCTTAGTTACTATGTTGGGTGATAGTAAGGAAGATATTCTGCTTTCTGATATCAGAGTTGTTAAGGAATTCACTGATGTATTTCTTGAAGACTTGCTTGGTTTACTACCTGTGGCGCCCCACCCCTTAATCCACAAGAATTAGGTTAAGGGGTGGTGTGTCACTCTAACTAACCTTTCACTTATAATTGGATTAGGATGAAATCCACAATCCACCTAATAAGGGAAGGAGTAAGCATAGAATCAAACATTCAGTCACTATCTAAGTAAACATACAGAGTGCGGAAATAATTTTGAATATATATGACATCCAAACATCACAACATAAGTATAAAGAAATATATCTTAGAATATAAGTATAAAATCTAAATACACAGTCATCAGTACCTGTATTATTACATCATTTAAAAGTTTAAATAAAAGAAAGTGCAAATATACTCATCCTCACATATATAACTAAATAGCTACTTCCTCCAAGGGCTCCTCCTCTGGGTATGGCTCCACTCCTAACTCCTGCTCATCTAACTGAAGAGGGTCTGCCATTGTCGGTTTCATAATGTAGGGCCCCATCCAAAAAAGAAAAAAAATATGGTTAGACAATTATCTAAGTACATTTTAAGCTCATAAGTTTTATACGTGTTAAGTAATATCACCATTCTATAACTTCTAGGCAATAAATGTATAAGGGAGCAGCAAGCGATACAAAAGGAAAGGAAAAGCTATAAATCATCATTTATAACTTAAGCAAAAAGAGAGGCTAAGACATGCCTCACATGCAAGCTAAAAAAAGTAAGGCATATGACTATACATAATCAAATAAGTGCTGTAAGAAAAATACTACATCCTAAATATGCTGGTGATACAAAAAAACATGCCAATTAAAATAAGACAACTCAGCAGTGATACATATAAATAGCAGCAAGGTTCTGATATCCTAAAATATATAAGCAGCAAAAAGAAATAGCTGACTGAGTAAAAATACTGAAAAGTAACCAAAACATCAAACTACATATAAATATCCATGTACAATCTGTCATACAGAAAAGAGCTAATCTAGCCCACCAGAAAAGGCTGAAGGATCTTAGCACTAGTATGGCTAAGGCACCAACAATATAAGCGAAGGATCTTAGCACCAGTACGGCTAAGGCACCAACAGTGTACCCTAGTGTCAATAAGGAGACTAGGTAAACAACACACAACAAAATAGAGGCCTTCTCCTAGTGACATCAGTTGACTAGGCAATCATAAGGCAATACTGAGAAGCAGCTCAAACACATCTAATTATTATCTTTTTATTAATCACTTTAATATTTTTAAAAGGGATCTAAGGAGTCTCCATATTTTTCTAACATTTTATTCATGCATCAAAAATCTTATATGATATGCTCAAGAAAATATGGCACAAAAATCAAGGAATGCGTAAGTGACAATCATCAAATAGAAGCAAGTGACTCTACTAAACATGGTGATATCATTTGTTTTCTACTTAACCATTATAACTATTCCAAATTACACAAGTTCAGGATCACCATTTTCCTACTATCGAGTGTAACTTAGAAATTTGTCCTTATAAGTTAAAAAGGATTAGAACTGATCAGGTTCTAATCTAGTTCAATCAGATAGACGACTATTAGTTAAATCAATAAATCATACGTCCTAGTTTTGTGAATTTAGACGTTCTAACTAAGATATGATCAAGATCTTCTAAACCTGCAGATTATGGATTAAACACTATGAGATTTAGGTTTAATCATATAATCTAAAAAGGATAAGACCTAAGTTCTAGGTTTTATTCTATAAGTGCTCTACTAATTAAGGCCAATCCTATTAAGTAATCAAACTGAATATGATGAATCTCCTATCTTAAATCTAAGGTTAAAAGATAAAATAATCAAAACAAGTTATAAAATAAAAGAAAAGTTTAGAAACTAATAAAACTAAGGTTTCACCCATTGAGTAACCCATTTATCCAATGAATGAACTCTAACTTATGATCTAGTCCTAATCTCAGAAAGGGTCCTTAAGGTGTAGTGTTTAAAATTTAGAGAAAATTTTGGAATCTAACCTAATGGTTGGTTTCATTCACTTAAATGTCACTAAGACGATTATAACATTAGTTTTAGTATTTTGGAATGCTAACCAAAGGTTGGGGGGGTACTTAGTCCAATCATAGGGCAAAATGACTATTTTGCCCCTACTTTAAGGGTTAAAAAGTTAACTTTTGACTTATGGGTTGGAATTGAATTCTCTTAGTTCCAACTGATTCCTTACTGTCTAACTTGAAGATAGACAGTAAGTACGTCCAAATTGGACTTCAAACGGTCAAGTTATGACCAAAACAAGGTCAAGGGTAATTTGGTCATTTACCTGACACATGACAAGCTTTGGGGTAATTTGGTCAAGGGCTCGGGTGACTGGGCAGTGGGCCCCACCTGACACGTGGTACTGCTAGAGGCTGCCACGTGGCACTGTGGGCCCCAAAGGGGAGCCAAAGAGCCGCGGGTGACCGGGCAGTGGGTCCCACTTGACATGTGGTGGGCCCAGAAGCTGTCACGTGGCACATGTGGGCCCCACGGGGGAACCAAAGCACCACGCGGGCTCGGGCTGTGGGCCCCATGGGACACGTGGCATGCCGGCTGGCTGCCACGTGGCGCAGTGGGCCCCACGGCTGTAACAACCCGAGTTGTTACCATGGTTGATTAGGACTAACCCTAAGTGTTAAACGCAATTATAAGTGCTAATTAGGTCAATTGGAGTCAAACTCTAAGACCTAGTCCAAATCAGGAGTCAAATGGATCGAACCCTAATTTCTAGAAATCCAGAAATCCTAGAAAATTGACCTATTTAAATTGACCTCCGATTGAAAAATGGACACCACCATTGCGTTCCTTGACCCCAAATTAGCTTGGGGTGAAGTTTTCGTGTCAATCGAAAGTCGCTAAAATTTCGACGAATATTTTAATAATAAAAATACCCAGAAATCGAGGTATCAAAATACTCGTCGGATCGAAAATCCGACTTTGCCATTGAATTCCTTGACCCCAAATTAGCTAGGAAAAATATGTTCAAAATTTTTTGGAATTTTTTTATAAAAAAAAAAAAAAATAATATTTAATTACGTGCTTAACGGTCGCCGTTAAGTAATTACTAGTTCCGTCAACTGTAGCTGACGGCGCCGTCTATCCAGACGACGCCATCTCAGCCGTTGGATCGCGCCTGGATCCAACGGCTGCGGAGCCGTCGTCCTCGACGGCTTCGTCCCACGTGCCACACGACGTCCCGCCGCCCCGCCCGGCCCACTGGAGCCCTGCCCGGCCTCGACGAGGTCGTCGGCGCGCCTATAAGGCCCCGGCTGATCGACAGGCTCCGGGTTAGCAAAACCGGAGTCCGATTTTTCCCCGAACTGAGCCGAGCCCCATCCGCCGTGGCAGCCTCCGGGCCCGCCATGTGTCACATGGGGGTCCACACGCCGAGCCCGCGACCCTTCGGCTTCAGGCTGTGGGGCCCACCAGGGCCGCGTGGCAGCCTCTGGGCACGCCACGTGGCATGTGGGCCCACTACCCGAGCCCGGCATCTTTTCTGCTTCTGCCGTGGGGCCCACTACGCCACGTGGCAGCCAGCCGGCACGCCACGTGGCAAGCGGGACCCACTGCCCGAGCCCGCGCGGCGGTTCGGCTCCCCAGTGGGGCCCACAGCGCCACGTGGCAAGTGGGACCCACTGCTCGGTTAACCGTGATGGTTCGGCTTCCCGTGGGGCCCATAGTGCCACGTGGCAGCCTCTGGCAGTGCCACGTGTCAGGTGGGGCCCACTGCCCAGTCACAGAGCTGACTCAGCCCCTGTGGGGCCCACAGTGCCACGTGTCTAATGGGGGCCGACTAACTGTTAATTAAAATTTAATTAAATTATTGTTAGTGTTAATTAATTACTGTTAATGATTAATTAATTACATTTAGTAGTTAATTAAATTAAGATTAGTGTTAATTACTTTTGAACAGTAACCTTAATTAATTAAGTATAATTAGAGATTAATTAGGGTTAATTAAAGGTTAATTAAACCTTAAACAGTAATTAGGATAATTAATTATTATTAAACAGTAAAGTATAATTAATTATTTATAATTAGATATTAATAAATAATTAAGACTAATTAAATAGTGATTAGCACTAATTACTTTGCTATAGTAAAATAAATATAATTTAATTAATTTAATAATAGATTAATTAAAGTTAATTAATAATTAAGCCTAATTAATCACAGATTAATTAAGGATTTATAATTTCAGAAATTTTATATAAAAATTTTAGGAATGAACAGTAAAATAATTCAATCTGAATAAATGAATAGTAAAATAATTCAAATTATATTTTTGAATAGTAAATCTTAAAAGTTTAATAACTTTTTATAGGATGATCTAAATATAGCTAATATAGGTCTTTAAATACTCAGAAAAATGTAAGGAATCAAATAACATAATGTAAAAATTTATTTTGGGGTACGTATAATGAGGTAGCATTTTAGGACCTCTTTAGAGCATCATAACTTTTTACCCGGTTATCGAAACATAATCAATATGGGTCTTAAAATGCTCAGGAGAGCGGCCCCATCATTGTAGTAGTATTAGTTTTCTCATTTGGACATCAGGATAAAAATTCAACCATAGAACTTAGAATTAACTTTAGTGAAAAATGACCATAATGCTCTTGAAATTCAAATGACCATAACTTGGTCAAATCAACTCCAAATTCAAAAATTCAAGAAACTATCTAACCTAGAATTCCAATGTCACCAATATACTGAAATAACATTTAGGTTTTGAACCCTAAAAATTTAGTTAAATGACCAAACTACCCCTAGCCTTAATTTAGTTTCAACTTGATCGTTTGAGGTCCAATTTGGACGTACTTACTGTCTATCTTTAAGATAGATAGTAAGAAATTAGTTGGAAAAGAGAAACCTCAGTTTTGACCCTTAAATCAAAAGTTGATTTTTTAACGCTTAAAGTAGGGGCAAAATGGTCATTTTATCCTAAGATTTGATTAAGTACCCTTACCCTTTGGATAACATCCCAAAACACTAAAACTAATATTAAAAATCATTTTTAGTAACAATCAAGTGAGTGAAATCAACCCTTAAGTTAGATTCCAATAATTTCTGCTAAATCTTAAGCACTGCACCTTAAGGACCATTCCTGAGACTAGGACTAGATCATAGGTTAGAGTTCACTCATTGGGTAAATTGAGTTACCCAATGGGTGAAACCTTGGTTTATTAGTTTCTAGACTTTCTTTTATTTTACAACTCATTCTGATTATCTTATCTCTTAACCTTAGATTTAAGGTAGGAGATTCATCCTATTAAGTTTGATTACTTAATAGGATTTGCCTTAACTAGTAGATCATTTATAGAATAAAACCTAGAATTTAGGTCTTATCCTTTGTATTATGTGATTAAACCTAATTCTCGTAGTGTTTAATCCATAACCTATAAGTTTAGAAGATCTTGATCAGATCTTAGCTAGAATGTCTAAATTCACAAAACTAGGACGTATGATTTATTAATTTAACTCATAGTCGTCTATTTGATTGAACTAGATTGGAACCTGATCAGTTCTAATCCTTTTTAACTTATAAGGATGAATTTTTGAGTTACACTCGATAGTAGGAAAATGGTGATCCTAAACTTGTGTAATTTAGAATAGTTAGAATGGTTAAGTAGAAAACTAAATGATATCACCATGTTTAGTAGAGTCCCTTACTTCTATTTGATATTTTGTTGCTACACGTTCCTTGTACTTCTGTGCCATATTTCCTTGAGCATATCATATAAGACATTTGATGTATGAATAAAATGTTAGGAAAATATGGAGATTCCTTAGATTCCTTGTGAAAATATTAAAGTAATTAATGAGAAGATAATGATTTGATGTGTTTGAGCTGCCTCTCAGTGTTCATTTGATCATACCGATTAGTTGCCCTAACCGTATAGTGCTAGGAACCGTCCTAGTCGTACTGGTGCTAGGATCTTTCGAGTATGACTGTTGGTGACCTAACCGTATCGTACTAGGAACTGCCATAGCCGTACTGTGTTAGGGCCTTCTATGTTGACTGTTGTTGCCTTAGCCATATCGTGCTAGGAACCGCCCTAGCCGTACTGATGCTAAGATCTTCAGCCTTTTTGGTGAGCTAATGTAGCTCTTTTCTATATGGCAGATTGTACACGTATGGTTTTATATGCAGTTGTTATTGTTTACTTTTCAGTATTCTTATTCGGTCAGCTATTTTCTTATACTGCTTTTATATATATTTAGGATGTTAGAACATTGCTGCTATTTATATGTACTACTGCTGAGTTGTTTATTTTAATTGGCATATTTTATGTTGATCACCAGCATGTTTAGGATGTAGAACTTTTCTTACAGCACTTGATAGTTATGTATATTTACACGCCATTTCTTGTTAAGTTTGTATGCGAGGCATGTCTCAGCCTCTTTCCTTTTCTTTGCTTAAGCTATAGATGATGGTTTATAACTTTTCCTTTTTATTTTGTATTGCTTACTGCTCCCTTACACACATTATTGCTTAGAAGTAGTAAAATGGTGATATTACATAACCTTTACAATAATCAGCTTAAAATGTACTTAGACAATTGTCTAACCAGATTTTTCTTTTCTTTGGCTGGGGCCCTACATTGTGAAACCGACAATGGCATATCCTCTTCAGTTAGATGAGCGAGAGTTAGGAGTGGAGCCATACCCAGAGGAGGAGCCTGTAGAAGAAGCCGTTGTGTAGCATTTATTTTATATGTGAGGATGAGAGTATTTGCACATTCTATTATATTTGAACTTTTAAAATGATATAATAATACATGTACCTTTGATTGTGTATTTGGATTGAATGCTTATGATCTGAGTTCTACTTTTACTATTTATATTGTGATGCTTGGATGATTTACATTTCCTTAAATCGCTTCCGCACTCTGTACGTTTACTTATATAGTGACTGTTAGATTGATCATATGTTAATCCTTCCATAATCAGGTGGATTGTGGAGTCTATCCTAATCCAATGGTAAGTGAGGGGTTAGCCAGAGTGACACCCCACCTTTAACCTAATCCTTTGGCGGATTAAGGGTGCGGGGCTCCACAACGGCCGAAGCCGAAGAGACGCGGCACGGCTGGTGGGTCCCACGTGACACGTGGCAAGCCTGGCAGCTGCCACATGGCGCTGCGGCCCCACCTGGCTTACGCGGACCCGGACGCGACCGGGCCGGGCTCGGGTCGATCCGGCCCGGCCCGGACTTCGTCTCCTTCGCGGAGACATCCCGAGGGCGCCGGACTAGGGCACAACTTTTGCCAGCCTTCTCGGCGCCGGACCACCTCGGCCCGTACGACCGATGGTAGCCCTCGACGTGGCCTACATGTTGGTGTGCGGACCTTCGCCGAAGGTGGCCGGGATCACCGGCAAATCTAAACCCTAGGTCCTAGGGTTTTCGGTCGAACGGGTTTAACGGAATCTACTGTGGATCGATCGGTGAATCGGATCGATCTGGTTGAGCTAGCCTAGATCTGAGCCGATGGATCGTCAATCGGGCTCATGGAATAATAATTCGAATCTAAATTTACAATTATTGAATATGTAAAGAGGGACATCGGGGTACATGAAGTTCGATAGTCGCGGAAGGTCGGGAGTCGGCTCAGGTCGGGGATCGATTCGGGTTCTGATTTTGCTAACCCGGAGCCCATCGAGCCGCTGGGGCTTTATAGGGGTGAGCTAGCGACCTCGCCGAGGCCGGGGAGGGCCGGATTAGGCCGGAAGGGCGGCGGGCGCGCCGCGTGTCGCGCGGGATGGAGCCATCGAGGACGACGGCTCCGTAGCCGGTGGATCTGGGTAAGATCCAATGGTTGCGACGGCGCCGTCTGGATAGACGGCACCGTCGGCTACAGTTGACGACGTTGTTTAAATAGTAACGGCGCCGTTAAGTAATAAAATATATATATATTTTTTTTAAATTTCAAAATTTCAAATATGTTTTTTCTAACTATTTGAGAGGTGAGGAACGCAATGGCAAGGTCAGATTTTTGATCGGACAAGTATTTTGATTCCTCGATTTCTGGGGTATTTTTATTATTAAAATATTCGTCGAATTTTCGACGACTTCCGATTGACACGAAAACTTCACCCCAAGATAATTTGGGGTCAATGAGCGCAATGGCGGTGTCCATTTTTCGATCGGATGCCAATTTAAGTTAGCAAAATTTTAGAGTTTCTAGATTTCCCAGAAATCAGGATTCGATCCATTTGACTCCTGACTTGGACTAGGTCTTAGAGGTTGACTCCAATTGACCTAATTAGCACTTATGATCAGTCTTAAGACTCAAATTAGTCCTAATTAACTATAGTAACAACTTGGGTTGTTACACCTCCATCAAGGGAAATAAAATTTTCAATTAATCTAGTTCCTAGAACACAACTAATTTCTAAAGCACCTTATAAAATGGCTTCTAAAGAGTTGCAAGAGCTTAACGAGAAATTACAGGAGCCCTTGAATAAAAGCTTCATTAAACTGAGCATATCTCCTTGGGGAGCACCAGTTCTATTTGTCAAAAAGAAGGATGGGTCTATGCAGTGTGTATAGACTATAGAGAATTGAACAAGGTCACCATTAAGAACAAATATCCACTTCCTAGAATCGATGATTTGTTCGACCAGTTATCTGGTGCGGTTGTATTCTCAAAGATTGATTTGAAATCAGGATATCACTAACTGCAGGTGAAAGATTCAAATATTGAAAAAACAGTGTTTCGAACATGTTATGGACAATACAAATTTCTTGTGATGTCTTTTGGACTCACCATTGCACCTTCAATTTTGATGTTCTTGATGCAGCAAGTCCTAAAATCTTATTTGGATAAATTTGTTATTATCTTCATTAATGATATCCTCATCTATTCTAAAACCATAGAAGATCATGAAAATCACTTTAAGGGCAGTATTGGAAACCTTGCGTGATCATGAGTTATACATAAAATTCTCTAAGTGTGAATTATGGCCAAGTTCCGTAGCCTTCTTGGGCCATATAGTGGATGCTCAAGAATTTCATGTAGATCAACAGAAGATTTGTGTTTTCCAAGATTGGGTTCAACTAAAGTCAATAACACACATCATAAGCATTTTTGGATTAGCAGGCTACTACAGAAAATTTATTATGGGCTTCTCTCATATTGCTTCTCTATTATCCAGACTGACTCAGAATGTTGTTCCCTTTATTTGGACATCAGAACGTGAAGAAGCATTTCAGACTTTAAAGGATGCAATTTCCTCTACCCTGGTACTAGTTCTACATAAGGAAGGCTTGATCTACAAAGTTTATACTAATGCCTCCGGAACCGATCTAGGGTGTGTTCTAATGCAAGAGGGAAAGGTTATTACATACGATTCTTGTCAATTAAAATCACACAAGAGGAATTATTCTGTGCACGATTGGAACTCGCCACAATGATCTTTGCCTTAAAAATATGCGTCACCATTTATAGGGAGTTTAATGCTCCATTTTCATTGATCACCAAAGCCTAAAGTACATCTCACTCAATGAGAATTGAACTACCATTAAAGGAGATGACTGGAGCTGATTAGTGATTATGATTTAGACATTTAGTAACACCCCAGTAAAGTGAATGTAGTAGCAGATGCCCTCAGTCATTGAGCTATGCTATCAGCCATGATTGCTACAGGTTTGCTAGAAGAAGAATTTTAAAAGTTAAAAATTGTTCCAGTGTGTGGTGATATATTAAGTTCCATATTAACCAATATTATTATATAACCTGTCTTTTATAGAGATGTTGCCATCTCCCAGACTAAGGATGATGAATATTTAAAATTTAAAGTGGATATTGAAGGTGGTCGTCGTCAAGATTTGCAGATGCATGAGATAATAATTTATCAAGGTAACTAATATCATTATATAACCCGCCTTTTATAGAGATGTTTCCATCTCCTAGACTAAGGATGATGAATATTTAAAATTTAAAGTGGATATTGAAGATGGTCACCGTCAAAATTTGCAGATGCATGAGATAATAATTTATCAAGGTAATCGCTTATGGATTCCCAAATCTATGCATCATGAGATTCTTATAAAAGGCCATAATTCTGGATATCATGTTCACCTTGGGAGCACTAAAATGTACCAAGATTTAAAGAAATCTATTTAGTGGCTGGTGTAACAGCCCAAACTCTTAACACCAAGGTATTGTCCATTTTGGCCTGAAAGTCCTCACGATTTTGCCCTCAGAAGATAACTTCCCAGCAAGTCACCCATCATGGGAGTTGCTCCCACCTGAGTATGCTTAACTTTGGAATTCTTATCAGGAACTCCAACATTACCTAAAAAAACACCTGGATGTTTAAGAGTTTTACTTATTACTACTTAAGTGGGTCTTCACAATCTCCCAAACTTAAGTAACTGACATCCTCATTAGTATCCACACATAGATCTAAGAACCATCCATTGGGTAGATAGAACTGGAGGTGACCACTACAAGCTCAAGAGGCACCCACAACCATGTAGCATCTTAACTATCATGGGTTCAAGAGGCTGCTCACATGAAGTGGTACTTTGCTCTGTATGACACTTAGCTCCTATCTGACACCCTATAGTTTGCTCTGATACTATTTGTAACAGCCCAAACTCTTAACACCAAGGTATTGTCCGCTTTAGCCTGAAAGGCCTCACAATTTTTCTCTTAGAAGATAACTTCTCAGTAGGTCACCCATCCTGGGAGTGCTCCCACCTGAGCGCGCTTAATTTTGGAGTTCTTATCAAAAACTCCACCATTATCTGAAAAGGCACATCGATATTTAAGAGTTTCACTTATTACTACTTAAGTGGGTCTTCACACATGTTATGAAAAAGAGTATAGCAGAGTTTGTGGCTAAATATCATGCTTGCAACATTATCAAGGCAGAGAATCCAAGGCTTGAAGGACTTCTTCATCCTCTAGCTATCTCAGAATGGAAATAGTTTGATATTTCTATGGACTTTGTCATGGGTTTTCCTAAAACAAGATTTGGTACTGATTTTATCTGGGTCATAGTCGATCGATTGACCAAGTTAGCCCATTTTATTCCAATGTGACGGATTGATTATGTGGAGAAATTGACAAAACTATACATTAAAGAATTGTTAGACTTCATGGTATCCTGAGGTCAATCATTTCAGATCGTGATAGTAGGTTCACTTCTAAGTTTTGGCAAGTAGTGCATCAAGACTTGGGTACTACCTTGGCCATGAGCATCGCCTTTCATCCACAAATTGATGGGCAAACAGAGCGGGTTAATCAGATTCTTGAAGATCTCTTGCGACTATGCATTCTGGATTTTAGTGGTTCCTGGGAAGACCATATTCATCTTGTGGAGTTTACCTACAATAATATATATTAGGCAAGTGTTGTGTAACGCCTCAGTATTAGTTTAGAGTTTAATAGTCTAACAATGAGTGTTACAGTAGTATTTAATATTGAATTAGGAGATTCTAACTCAACATTTAATACTACCTTATATTATATGGATCTATGGGGAGAAGAAGGTCATTCAATCATTCTAACTTAAACATTCATTATTTATAATATGAAGATGCAAACAACATGAAAGAATAGCTTACAATATTACAAAATATTTATAATTTACAAAGTGTTCATAAACTTATTCTCACATAAATAAACAAAAGTAAATTTCTCTTGTCCAACTACTGCTCCGCTTCTTCCTTAACTGCAGGTCCTGTTCCTTGCTCCTGATCTACAGTATTTTGTATACGGTAGGGCACAAAAAAAAAAGAAAATGGTTAGACTTTAAAAGTCTAAGTACATTTTAAAAGTAGGCTAAACATTAATTAAACAGATATTGCATTACAATTTAAAATAAATAGTGGTGCAATAGGCATGAAAATGGTAAGAAAAGTATGTAAGAAAATGTGCTCACAATGCTAGAGTATGTTTGCCAATCCTGCAATAATTATGTTACGAGCATTTGAATTATTTGTAACTTGAAGAAAAACATGAATATTTTCAAATGGATTTGTATGCTAAAAGAAATTATATGAAATTCTGTACTGTATAAATTTAGGAAAGATTTAATCATGGAAAATTCATTTTAGTCTAAAGACTGAGTATGTAATTCACAATCAATAAGATTATAAAATACCAAAATTTCATTTCAAATTGTTTATTAATATTTAAATAATTTTGACTTCAGATTGAAAATCTGACTTCACCATTGCATTCACCACCCCCAAATTAGCTAGGGGTGAAGTTTTGAACACATTTGGAAATCGTAAAATTTTAGACAAATAATTTAATATTATTTAAATACCTGAAAATATGAGTAATTAATTACTCGCCGGATCAAAAATCCGAGTGCACTATTATGTTCAGAAACCCTCAATTAGCTAGGGGTAAATATTTCGGTGATTATTGAAAATCATTAAATATATATATATATATATATATATATATATATATAAATCTATTCTTTCTTTTTATTTTTTTTTTCTTTCTTTTTTCTCTCTAAACCTAAATCCTTATCTCCTTCGCACGCACACACGCCTCTCCCGCCGATAACCCTCCTTCCTCCTCGGATATCTCCTTCCATACGCACTCCAGCTGTCCTCGCCGAGAAGATAAGCTTCAACTTCATCCTATCCTTCTATTCGTTTCGAAAAGAGCATTATAAGAAGGAAAGGTGCGTGCGAGGGAAGACAACAGCGAACCCTAGCCGATCCGTCTTCCGATTCTCCTCATCTTGCCGAGCGTCTCCTCAAGCCGAGCGCCTCCCTCCAAGCCAAGCGTCTCCATTTCGCAAACCCTAGCCTTGTTTGGTGCGACCTCTAGCAGCAAGGTATTTCCACCGATTTAATCCTTCCATTTCATTATTCCTCCTACTTAATGAAGATTTTCTGGAATTTTCTTACTTGTTCTTTATCGTTGTCTATATAGATAATTCTATTTGACATGTGAGATGATATGGATTCTGAGATCTTACATCCATAAACTAGATTAAATCTGTAAAGTTATATATGAGTTCAGAGAAAATGCTATAATAAAACCTCAATCTATAGTGAGAATGCCATCTATATTGAATAAATTTATGCTTGATTTTTGTTTAGATTTTCTTATATTGAAATCCCTGGACTGTAATTTTAGTTCGATGAATATCATAGCAGTTACATGTTTAAGAGTATTTTTGAATGTTTCAGTATGAGATTAGTTTCATATTTTTAGGTTACAGGGCAGTCATCTGATTTATGTTTATTAGGTATTCAGCTTTTCTGTAGTAAGGAGGTCTGATTAGTGGTACCACTGCTCTAGAGATTTTGTTGATAAAAGGATTGCATTAAGTAAACTCTCTTGACTTTACTTTTTGAATTTAAATTCTTAACTTTTGTTCAAAATTGATTGTTTGAGCATTCATGATTTATTTGTTGTTTTGCATCAAAAAGCTATTTTAGTGTGATTCTGATTATGGAACCATAGGTTTAACAGTTCGATCATGAGCTTTAAGGGCATTTACTTGTCTAATTTGTGTTCATTGGGTGTTCTCTTGTATTACAATGAAACATTTTGAACTATGATATGCCATGGATAGTTTTGTTTGATTAAGGTTGAAGCAGTTCTCATAAAAAATGTTATGCGGAATATTTGGGGAATTTTTCCTAGCATACATATTTGGGGAATTTTTGCCTCTTGTGGCCTTAGCATTTCATTGACAATGTTATGCGGCATTTTCTTGTTCTACGGCTACATTAGGTACTTAGTGTGTTTCTTAATACTGTGATTCTTGAAGAGGTTATTATATGTATATATATATATATATATATATATATATATATATATATATATATATTTTAATTACTTAGTGTTAGGAAGTATCTAGCTTTTCATAGATGTTTGCTAAGTGAATTTATAAATATCTTTTGGTTTAATCGATCCCTTCAAGAGTTTGATTTATAAATTGGGATGTCGTTAACTGTCCTTCATCTTCTACTTTTGTTGCTGTATATTCTTTATAATCTATATAACTTAGGCAAATTGATTAGGATTGGAGCCAACGGATCTTTATCTAAAAGGATTCCTTTAACTCAGTAATAAAATCTGTCTTAAATCTATTTAACATCTGCATGAATATTTCTTAAATACCCCATATTAGAATCATTGTTTTGCTGTTATAAGGATAGATTATTGCGTAGTATAATAAACGAATTCAGCCAAATTCAATTGTTTGAAATTTAAATTCCTCTTGTGAATGCTTTGTAGACTAAATGTTATGGTATCATAATGGTCTATCTTAGAATTGATCTTGTCAACTTTGTAGCCACTATACTATTAAATCCTATTTTAAGCACCACCTTATAGTATGTTCAGTATTGATAAATCATCCATTGCCTTCAAAAATGTGCTAGCTCACAAATCACGCAAGTATAAGAATCCATTGAAACAAACTATGGAGTAAAACAATATATTAAGTTTTTGTACAAAGCGCTAATATAGTATGACAGTATACATTACAATGACGATGGTGCATTAAGTTGATGGGCTGGCTACCATGAACAATATGACAATTAGAGGATAGAAGACACTGCTATTCCTTACATATATATGTATATATATATATATATATATATATATATATATATATATATATATATATTCTGGTTGATTATAATAAAATTTTATGGATAAAAGCTTTTAATTTTGAATTTGTTTTATACTTTATTAATATGGTTGATTATAATGAAATTCACATTTTCTTTCATCCATTAACATACATCAATACCTAAAGCCATACTATTAACAATATGTACACAATATAAATTCTATGCATATAACAACTTGAATGTAAACCTTTTGGCATAAAGTGATAGCTTGTACTTCCTTTGACAGCATAATGAGCTTATTTACTTGGGAAAAAGTTGTTGAAAAAGTTAGAAACCTGCATAGGCTGTACTAGTTGGTTGTCTATTACTAGGAATTGTCATTTGCACTTCATCAAATGTTGCCTTTATTTCTAAAATCACGGTATAAAATGTCTTCATTTCTTTTAACGAATTTAAATGCTGTCCATTCTTTAATGTGATCAAATGCTATTCATTAAATTAATATGATCAAATACTGTCCATTAAATTATGGTTAATTAAATGTTTCATGTAGTATAAGAGATCTAAATACTGCCATTTATTTAAATGATATTCAAATGCTGCCATGTATATATATATATTAGAATCATATGCTGTCATTCATTTAAAATAAAATCGAAAGTTTTCTCTAATTCCAAAGTAAAATCACATGATCAAATACTATCAATTGTCTTATTAAAACCATATGTTATCAAATAAATATATGAAAGAATCATGGAATATTGTTATTACTTGTATTAACTCCTTTTATTAAAATGCATTTAAAGAATCAAATGATATTTTAGGAATTCAACCCTACTTGTTTCATTTATATTTGAATATTAATTTTATTGATGTTATTCTTTGCAGGTCGAGTTGTAAATTAGTATCAAGAGAAATGATGTGCTAAATGCTATTAACATATAGCAAAAATAAGCCAAATAAATGCTGCCCCTATAAATTGCTGAATTAATTTCTGCATTTTTTGCTATTAGATGTTTGATATAGGATATTAAACTGCTTAGTTTAATTGAATGTAATTAAAATTTTTGTAGAATTGGAAATGAGCAATCCTGTAAAAAGGGTTGAACTCTATTTTAGAACTGGAATTAAACTCTATTTAGAACTGGAAATGAGCAGTCTTGTAAAAAGGACTGAACTCTATATTTAGAATTGGAGAATGTTTGTATAAAATTTGGAAAATTTGAACAAAAACAAAGGAGACTCTGCCAAAATTTTTAAGAATTTTAGGACTTAGAAAATTTTAGGAAATATAGATGTTTACACATATTTCTAAAAATTTCATATAAAATATCACTTGAAAATATTAAACGTAAAAGTAATTACTTTAATGAATTCAAATAAAATGTCATAAAAACCTATTATGAAGAATCAAATTAATGACTTAAACTACTTATTGGCAGATCAAACAAATTGAATTGATTGATTTTGAGACAAAACAAGTCAGGTACGCAAATCTACTTATAAGTTTCATTTCAATATTCTTATATTTGAGCCATTTTCCATTTGAATATTATTTACACTGCTTACCGCTTTATAATATGCAAAAAGAATGATATTGAATAGCATGTAACAAAAAGTTGAAACAATGAATATATTATTGTGGTGTTTGTCTTTGGAGGGAGAAACGCAACACTGAGAATCTGTACAGATTGGGCCAGCTAGCAGCCCCTGGGAGTTATATGGAGGGATTTAGCCTCTTGCAGGAAGTAGGCAATCCAGAGGAAAGACACACCAAGAATTATAATTTGAGTAAGCTACCGACGGGTGGCGAGATAAGCTTCCTACAGATTATTCCTATGGGTTTACCCATTTGGGCTCAGGAGTCTTCGGACTCACCTTATTGTTACAAGTGCTTTCAATAAAATTTATTTCATATATGTTGATTTTCTCAGCTATTTTGCAGGGCAGAAATTGTATTTGGAGATTGCTTACTTTACTTGCAGTTTTATTTTCAGTCATTCTCATATATGATTTATACCTATTATAGGATGCTAGATTTATTCTTATAAGAACAATTTGCGTACTCCTACCTGACTGGTAAATCTGAAATTTTTTAGGTTTTTAATAATTAAAGAACTTAGAAGATCTGCCAAATTAAAAGAAGAAGAATAAAGGAAGCAGAAGAATGTAGATATTTCATATTTTGTATAATTTAAACTGTTGTAACATTTTCATATATGTTTTGGCTCTATGTATAAAAGGATTTTGAATTTTATTTATTTTATTATGTCCTTTTTAAATTATAAAAATGTCTATATTTTCATTTGAAATGAATTGTTCTTTAAAGACTCTCGAACTTCGATCCTCGGTCGCCACAAAGATTGTGAGCATATGCAATTTATCATTTATTTATCTTATAATTTTGTTCTGTGGGCACAGAACAAGTGAGGAGTTGAGTACATCTACTCAACATATTTGTAAGTGGGGTTAAAATAAACACACATATTCCCCCTCAAAGGAATTATGTGGTCTCCAAATACACCAATAGTCTTGCCCAGGCAAATAACAGCTGTACTAAATCCTCTCTTAGACCCCTCTGAAAATTTTATAAATTGTTTATTATGATTTATTTATGTACAATAATCTTTCTGTATGAATCAAGGTGTTAAGCTCAATGTGTTGCAGCACAAGGGTTTAATCAAAGTATTTGTAAAACCATGTGATATCTATTGTTTTCTATTGATTTTCATTATAATGATCTCATATTCACAATGATTTCCCATATTTATAGGCCATCCAAATTGTGATATACATTTAAAAGAAATAATAAATATTACTGTATTTGACCAAGGATTTTTAGATGAGGGTTTTAAGATAAGATGAACGGGTTTATAATGAAACACTGTATGCATATGTGAATGAAATAAAATTAATCATGCGATATATGTAAGGATATGTAAATTAAAACTATTGATAAGAGTTCTTGTAAATCTACATATGAAGATTCTCAGTATTTAACATGTGAAATGTGTAATTTAAAAAAAATCAACACATATGATTATAAGTACTTGCATTTCTAAGTATGAAATTTTTATATATATAGTTTATGAGTCTAAAATTCTAAGTCCTTAAATTCTTAAAATTTTTGGCAGAATTTCCTTTGTATTTGCTCAAAATAAATATTTACGATATCAATATATAAGCCAATCCATTGACTATTTCCAATTCTAATAAGAATATCAATTATAAGTCAATCTATTGACTATTTCCAGTTCTAATATAAGTCAATCCATTAACTATTTCCAGTTCTAATATAAGTCAATCCAATTCTAATATAAGTTAATTCATTGACTATTTCTAGTTCTAATATAAGTTAATCCATTTCAGCATTTGTATAAGATAACTTACAGCATTTGATTTTCAATTCATGGCAGCATTTGTATAAGGTAAATGACAGCTTTTAATTTCTTAATACATGGTAGCATTTGTATAAGGTAAATGACAGCAATTATATAACATAACTGGCAGCAATTGTATAACATGAATGGCATCAATTGTATAAGGTAACTAGAAGCATTTGTATAACATGAATGGTAGCAATTGTATAATATGAATGGCAGCAATTGACTTTATTCATAATTTATGACAGCAATTCCCTTTTTTCACAGCTAATAACAGCAATCGATCCTATGCATAATAGCAATTTGATCCCATACATATTTAATAACAGCATTTGAATTTATTGAAATAAATGGTAGCACTTGGATGGCAAGGCAACATTTGTATTAAATGAATGGCAGCATTTGTATAAGGTAATTGGCAGCATTTGTATAGCATGAATGGTAGCAATTGACTTTATTCATAATTTACGGCAACAATTCCCCTTTTTCACAGTTAATAACAATAATTGATCCTATGCATAATAGCAATTTGATCTCATACATATTTAATATCAACATTTGAATTTATTGAAATAAATGGTAGCACTTGGACGGCAAGGCAACATTTGTATAAAATAAATGGCAGCATTTGTATAAGGTAATTGGCAGCATTTGTATAACATGAATGGCAGCAATTGTATAAGGAGCAGTATTTGATTCGTTGAGATAATAACATTTAAACTTAAATGATAAATTGAAGCATTAGAATCTTGTAAACTTATGGCAGCACTTGCTTTACCTTGAAATAAGTGGCAACACTTATCCTCTTTTGACAATATTGACATCTTATAAAATATGTATTGCAACATGTGTATTTATTAAAAGAATAATAACATTGATGCTTTTGTATCTCACAAATAGATGACAACAATTCAACCTCATGCAAAACAATTACAATGCATGCACTACTCACTTAATTGACCCAAAATCAATAAATATGAATGAACAATGATGACCCTTAAGATAATAACCATTGCATTTCCAGCCAGTGGAGATCGTGGTACTTGATACAAGTGAGAAAAACAACCACTTATAATCAATTTTCCACATGTCATAATAAATTTTTCAAGCATAATGGAAGTATGCTCTAGCCACCAAACAAACATGTGACAACAAATGATCCCCTTGAAGATCAAACAACAAATGCACTATATCTCTTCTACTAGGCTGAAAATGACCTGATAATTATTTCATTCCATCAATCTTTAACATTTTAAGAAGATCGTTAGCTTCTAATTATGATAAAACATATTGCATTAACCTTTTGATCTCAAAAGTTTATGGAAAATATTTAATATGTACAGTTTCTCCATTTTCTCCTCAAATAAACAATTTTGAGTTAAGTTGTAATCTGCATATGAAACAACCAAAAGTTCTCTTGGGCTTCATTTTCAAACTTATTCAAGAGTGTGTTGCTATAATAATGAAAAAGATCAACAAATTTGGTTAAGAGTTCACAGAACCATCAAAAATCACATCTTTGTGTTTTGGTTATACCAACCCAAATAAAATCTTCAGATATACAAGCACCTATTTAACCCTTTATTTTCAAAAAAGGCATGAAAACCAACTATTTTAACTTAACAATATACTTGTAAACCATAGATTATCATCCATCCTCCCATTCATCAATGCTAAAAAATCATAAATGATGTTAGCAAAGTCAACACTTAATGTTTGGTGATCTAGCCTACTCTGAAGTTTATAACGAACTTGCGCATAATGTTATAGACAGAATCAATGTTCGGTTTTTAAATGAGATAATTAAATAGATAATTTTTCCTTAGCAAAAGGTTCTATCAATTGGCTCCTAATAACAAATATGGTGTTATTTGCTTACATAAGTATATATAAGTGAAACAATAAGATTAATTAGTAGAGACAAGTGGTATTAAATGCTAAGCTATTGCAAACTACTTAAGATAAACCTTCAAAATAATGATTCAATTGCATTTAAAACTCGACTGTAAAAATGATATATATCAAACATAACAAAGCACCAAACTATAAAATTTATAGCAGTTAGGATCTTGTTTCGTTGAATAGGTCGATATTCTGAGACTAGTAAAACACAGTTTCCTACCACATTAAGGAAGTCAAGAATATACAAGAAACAACTATGCATGTAAGCCACAACAAACAGTAAATAAGATGAAAATGGTTAACATACCACAGATCCTACCAATGAAAGAATATGAACCAATATGACAAAATTGATGGACTACAATTTCTTCAGCATTATAAATAAAGTTCTAAGTCAAATAAGCATTTGCTAGTACTTAGGAAAGACACAATATTGCATAATGTAAGGAAATACCTCAACGTCAACATGGTTTGTTAATAAAGTATTATTATAATTGACTACTTTTGCAATTATCTACAGTATGACAAGAACTCATAATGAGATAACCATTACTTTACATTCATTACGCTGAATGATAACTTTGCGTTTTCCAATAATATCTAATTGATAATTGCTAAGGATCACTACAAAGCAATTAATAAGGAGCATAATTTAATGAAAAGCATATGTAATCAAGACAAAGATGAGCAGCCCAACAACAGTTCCTAAGAATATTAATTCTTAACATTATTATTACAAATTATAAAATTATTAGCACGTATGGTTTGATAACAGCACAAAATAAGTAAGAGCTGAGGGTAAACATTGATGAAAAGACTTCAGTGTATATAACTCTAATTGATATAATCAATATCTTGTACCCTTACAGAAATCACTAGAACATTTTGATAATTCACCACCAGCATCTATAGCTTTAATAATATTGATGTATGTAGATCTATTAATGAAAGAGAAAATACAAAAATATGAATAAGCGTATAATTGATCAATTTAACAAATCATCCCATCCATTAACAAAATTTATTGTAATTGGTATTAGGGCCATGAGACAAGATTAAGCTAACTTTTGACTTCATATATTTACATCTAAATAAAAATAGCACTCCAATATAATTTGGTAAATTCACCTATCATGATATGTTGTCATACAATTTTAGTTATGTAATAACCATACAATAGTGTACACAACTACTCAACTGCTTGCAAGCAACTAATGAAAATAAAAAAAATATTTATTACTCAATCAGATTTTCCATTCAACACATATCTTAGGGTTCGAAATCAAGCTTCGTTATCTTACCTTCGGATAATCTCCTTCTGCCGAGAGGATGAGAAGGTGTTGATAAAGAAGGAATCGGCATGGGTTCGAGTCTTCCCATTGGAGAGGTCAGCGGCGCGAGCCACGCGTCACTCGTCGAGCGTGAAGGAGGAGGCGATCTCGATGAGGATAGGAACGGGAGGGGGGGTGGGTCTCGGTCGTGTGCGAAGGGATTAGGGCAGAGAAGGAAAAGAGATAATGCCATTATATATATATATATATATATATTATTTTATTAATTTAAAATTTTCATTTGATTAGATTCATATGATAATATATTCCTAATTGAATTTTTAAAAAATTGTTTTTTAGCTAAATTGAGGGTGACAGATATAAAAATGCAGTCGAAATTTCAATCAGAAGTTGTTTTAATTATTTTATTTTTCAGGTCTTTGAAAGTACAATAAATAATCGAGAAAATTTAACTATCTTCAAAACTCATCAAAACTTCACCCCAAGCTAATTTGGGTGTGAGAATCGCAATGACGAAATCTGATTTTTAATCTGAGGTCAAATTAATTTCCTCATTTTCTTGATTTTAAGAATTATCAAAATTAGGGTTTTGTTCATTTATATTCTAAGTTTGGTCAAGGCTTCCTAAATTGATCATAATGACTAATTCAAGCTTGATAAAAGAGATTTGAAGTTAATTAGATGATTAAATGATGATTAACAACCCTGGATTGTTACATATTGGCATGGCGCTATATGAAGCATTATACGGCAGAAAATGTAGCACTCCGCTTGCATGGTCTGAGACTAGTAGCATTCAGCTTTATGGATCTGATCTAGTTGATGAAAGGAACAAAAGGGTAAAATTAATTCAGCAGAGTATTAAAGCAGCACAGGATCGCCAAAGTAAATATCATGATGCTCACCATCGTCCTCTAGATTTCAATGCTAGAGATTTTGCTTATCTTAAGGTCAGTCATATGAAAGGAGTGTTTCATTTTGGTGTAGCTGGGAAACTCAGTCCTTGCTATGTCGGCCCTTTTGAAGTTTTAGAGAGGATAGGCTCCGCTGCCTATAGATTAAAGCTTCATGAAATTTTTTTTGCAGTTCATAATGTATTCCATATCTCATCATTGCGGATATGTCTTCAAAATCCTTCGTCTCATTCAACTTCCAGCAACATTTCTCTAGCCAAATCTTTTATATGTGGAAGAGCCAGTCAAAATCTTAGCTCGCAATCAAAGGCAGCTGAGAAATTATTCTATTCCAATAGTTAAGATTCAATGGAAGAATCGATTGCGAGAAGAGTATATCTAGGAAAAGGAAGCGGATATGCGCTACAAATATCCCAAGCTCTTTGAAAGCCCAGGTACTTCTTCAACTTCATACTCATTCAACTTATTGTCTTTTATCTTATGCATCATTCTTTCTACTTAAATGATATCGAGGACGATATTATTCTTAAGCGGGGGAGTCTGTAACAACCCAAGTTGTTACTTTGGTCAATTAGGACTAAACCAAGTTTTGATTTTGATCCTAATACTTTAATTAAGTTATTAAGAGATCACTACAAAGACCTAGTTCAAATCAAAAGTTAAATAGATCAAATCTTGATTTTGCGAATTCTAAGCACCTTGGAAAGCTGACCTAATTAAATTAACCTCAAATCAAAAATTTGACTTCACTATTGTGCTTATCACTCCCAAATTAGCTAGGGGTGATGTTTTGGATGCATTTGGAAGTCATTAGATTTTCGATGAACATTTTGATATATTTAAATACCCTAAAAAATGAGAAAGTTAAATACTCGTTGAAACCAAAATCTAACTTCGTCATTGCGTTCCTCACACCTCAATTAGCTAGAGGTGATTTATTGAGAATTTTTGGAATTCATTTAATTAATTAATTTTAATTAAGAAAATTGGTTAAGAATTATTAAATAATAATGTAATTATATTCCTTAATTGGTGTCATCTATCGCTTAACTGTCATTACTCCATACGTGATTCAATCTAACGGCAAGTCTCGATCGTCTGATCGAAAATCGGACGGTCTAAGCTCATCTCCCTCGTCTCGCTCACACGTGGCGTACGAGCAGACGCAGAAAAACCTGATGCAATGACAAGGGTCGTCAACCGCTCTTCGACCACCAAAAGCTCCCATTAAAGTCTCCTGAGGACTTTGAGCCTTGGTTCCACCGATATGATCAAAGCAAGATAGCAAAGGGCACCTGCATCATCTTCCTGCTAAAGCCCTTGATTTTCAGCCATGGAAATTCAGCTACCACTTCATTCCCAATCTTATGTCGATCATATTTTGATGATTTGTTTATTTAACTATTGCAAATCCATAGTGTATTATCGTCGATCGAAGCTCTCGACCGTTCATGTGTCCATCGCTAACCCTAAGTGTCGGGAGGATATGAAAAATACGAAGCGTCTTCCGCTTGAGCTGGATCGGGTCGAACCTGATCTGTTCGATCGTCGTGGGTCCCACCGAGTACCTCTCCTACTACCGCGTGTCATGCGGGCCTACTTGCGCTCTGTAAAAATCCATGTGTGGGCCGCGCCAGTTATATATAATAAGGGTTAATTAAATATGCAGATTTAATTGTTAAACAAATTTAATTCAATTAATCACAAATGTTCAAACATTAATATCTTTAAATTTACTCATCCAAATGTAGCAGTATTATATGTCATTTTGATCAGCAAAAATTAAGGATCTTTATGGTAATGTTAATTTTCCAGTAGGCTGAGTATTTAACCTAATGACATTTAGGACCCCTATAAATAGACCAAAATGCCCATAAACTTCAATTAATCATAACTTTGCACACACTAATCCAATCATATCCAATATGGGTTTCATTTTAATCAAGAGAACCTTAGGAATATTTTGGCAGTGTTATTTTCTCTATTGGGATATATTTTGATTAATGACTTTTAGGACTTTGCCGTAATTACCCGAATTTCATAAAATATTCAATTTGTCATAACTTGATCATTTAAATTCCAAAATTGGACTTCCAATATAGCATTTTGATCAAGAGAATGTGTAGATCAGTAGACTATAAAATTATTTAAGTTTTGGTGATTAGATTCCTTAATTAGCCCAATCATCCTAAATATTGATTAGTGAATATTAACAAAATTGATAATCCAAATTGAATGATTTAAGCTTTTAATAGCTTCTAGAGTATATTAGAACCTAGTGGTGTGGTTGGTTCTATAATTTTGTAATTAATTTTACTAATTACTGACTAATCACTATTAACCCTAATTAGGTCATAAATTAACCAAATAGAGTCCAAATTGGGTCTACTCCTAGTTAAAGTGCTCAGTGTGTTATAGGAAAACTACAACTACTAAATTTGGACTTCAAATAGAAAAGTTAAGCTCTTAACCCCCTTTTAGAAAACCATAATTTTACATATTTAAACCTTTAAATTATTTTGGCCATAACTTTGCCATTTGTTATCAAATTTTAGTAATTCTTAGTTCTATAGAATCCTTAGATAGTAACCAACAATAAATTAACTGAATTAATATATTTCACTTAGTAAAATTACTAATTTTCCCTTAATGAGCTAAAACCTTAATTAGAGCTCATTAGGTTTAATCTTTATTCGATTTGGGTGTACTTACTGTCTATCTTAATATTAAATAGTAAGTAACTTTTTTCCATTAATAAATTTTAATTTGGAATCCTAATTCATAAAGTTGAATTTTAGACCCTTAAGTAAAGGCAAAATAATCATAATATAATCTCTAAAATTAGTATTATAACTGATTTGGAATCAATTTTGGATGATTAGATTTATTAATTTGACATTTTAAGAAAAACTCTAAAAATTGACCTTAAATCTCCTAAATCCTATTTTAAGCTTGATAAGGTGAACTTAGTTCACCTTATGCTTTCCTTATGGTAATCATATCTGTATAAAATATAATTAAGATTAATATTAATGTTTAAATCTTCTCTTATCCTAAATTTATTCCTTAGAAGTTCTTTTAAATCCTTGGGATCTTCTTCCTTATGAATTAGTTTTAGAAATTAGGTTAGTTTTTATACATTGGGTAAATGTGTTACTTAATAGATGAAACCTTGATTTTATAGCTTTCTAGAATTTCATCATTTATTTATAATTATTTTATATGTTAACTTTAGTCTAAGTTAGATATCCATATTATTAAGCTTGACTTTGCTTAATAAGATAACCTTAATTTGTAGTTCATAAGAGTTGGGATTAAACTCATACCATTAGTTTTAGAACCTATTAGATTAAGAGGTTAAACCCTAATATTTGGAGTTTAACTTTTGATCTCCCAATCATGATTTGTATTAATTAAGATTGACTTAGAAATTATTTTAATTCATCAATTAGGATGTTTAATTTATTATTCAAACTTATATAAGTGTCATTGATTGAAGTTTGTTATAACTTGATTAGTTCTAATTGCCTTAAACTTTATATGATCGTTATTATGAGTTTATACTTGATAGCTAGATATAGCAGATCCTAAGCTTGTATAAGTTTAGTTAGTTAGAATGAATTAAATTAAAAAATAAGTGATATCACAGAATTTTGTGTAGTGCTAATTACACCTTGTATTTATATGCTTTGTTTCTTTGTTTTGGACCTTTATATTTGTGACACATTGTATGAAACATAAGATATTTGATGAATATTCTATGTTAGATTTGCAGATTTCATAAAGCATACTCATAAGTAAAAGATGTAAATGAATTAATGAATTATATTAAAATTTGTGGAATATGTCTTACTTAGTTCACTTTTACAGTGTGGTGGCATATTTTTGAGATTATATTTATCTAAGAAATTTCTCCTAGAAGCAGAAATTATATTTGAGATCTGGGATATTCTCATATATGGCATATTCTTTTGGACCTATTAATCTGGGATATTTCTCCTAGATATTCAGAAGGATTTTAGTAGTATTTATTATTTGGCAAGATTAAGTAAGAACATGTCCAATAAGATAACACTTTATTTTATATTTTCAGCATATTATTCTTTAGCATTTATGCAATACTTCAATATTGACAATATTTCCTATAAATTTGTGCTTATTCAATATTTTTGTTTATATTTGCAAGCATGTTAGGATACTAGTTATTTATTCTAGCTCTATTATTTTTTATTTTATTTATAAATCAACATATGTAGATTTGATCATATTTACTTATAATGTATCTTATACTTAGCAGTTTTTCATATATATTTTACTTAAATTTTTCTACAGCTTGAGTTGAGGTATGTGCTTACCTTATATGTTGCTTAAGTTATAATTATATGATTATAACTTTTACCACTTTCATTTTTTGCTTTATTGATTCTAAAATTTGCTTAGGAAATTTGTGATATCATTTAATATATAAATTGCTTAGTCTAAAATATACTTAAATATTTTGTATAATCAAATTTTCATTTTTTTTGGCTGGGGCCCTGTCATTGTGAAACCGACAATAACATATTCCAAGCTATTTGAGGTTATTAGGCATTCTGAAGAGCTTGTTCAGGAGGAGCGTGCCAGTGTAGATCATTAGCTTTCTTTTTATATTTTCTGCTTGTGAGGCTGAGTGCTTAGTTTTCCTTTCATTAAATTTTTAAATGTTTTGTAATAATTTAAGTTCTGTTTGTATTTTCTTTCATGTATATTTATTCTGAGTTGAATATTTCTCTATTTTATTATGGATGTATAGATGTTAATATTTGGTATTTCTTCTTCTGCACTCTGATATTTTGGTATACTCATTTATTGAATGTCTCATTTGCTATACTTAGGGCACATCCTTCCCTTATAAGTGGATTTGGAAATATTTATTCTTAATCTAATGCTAAGTGAGGGATTGCCTAGTGATGAATCCATAAATTACATCTAAAATAAAGGGGAAAATTCATTTATTAAAGATATTTTTTGCTGTTCATAAATCAAATTTTTATATCTTTTTCAGGAAATGGATTCCAAAGGAGCTATAGGGCATTTCTGCAATTTTATAAAAATATAACAAATTATTTCGCTACAGCGCGTTGCAGCGCGCGGTCGCGTGTCGCCGCGGGCTGCAGCGGAAACATTTAAACCATATTAAACAGGCCACCAATTAATTGAATAGTGTTTTCTGCGGAATTCACCGCTACAGCGAGCGGTCGCGCGCTGCCGCGGTGTATTGCGGAAATGTTTATGATTATTAAATGGGGCTCAACTAATTGAATAGTGTTTTCTGCGGAATTCACCGCTACAGCGCGCGGTCGTGTGCTGCAGCGGTGTATCGCGGAAGACTTGGCTAAATAATTCGGGCCGCCCAACTAATTGAATAGTATTTTTTGCGGAATTCCTCGCTACAGTGCGCGGTTGCGCGCTGCAGCGGTCTGCCGCGGAAGAATTGGCTAAATAATTCGGGCTGCCCAACTAATTGAACAGTATTTTTTGCGGAATTCCCCGCTACAGTGCGCGGTCGTGCGCTGCATCGGTCGGCCGCAGAAATATTTCTCTATACAATCGGGAAAAAGAACTAATTGAATAGTATTTTTCGCAGAATTCCCCGCTACAGCGTGCGGTCGCGCGCTGCAGCGATCTACAGTGGAGGACTTGGCTAGAATTGCTTGGAACCAAGGCATGCAGCAGCACGCTACAGGGCGCTACAGCGCGCTGCAACGGCCTACCGAATTTTTTTCCAGTCAGAGCATTTAATGCGGCTGGAGACATGACCTCTATCCTGAATGTTGTCTCCAGCCACCATATCCTGCAGCAGCTGTTTTTTAAAGCTTTGAGGTGATGTGTGGCTAAAAAAATAGGATTATTGTCACCTCATCCTAAATTAAAAATTAATGCAATGATGAATTCAGTATTTTTAAAAGAGAAATTTAGTTGCTTATGAGGAGGAGCATGCAGCCCCCCTCCCCCTTCTTATAAATACCCCTCCTCTTGACTAGAGGAGGGTTCACAATTTTAGCAAGAATTACCTAAGTAAAGAGGAGAGCCAAAGGAAGAGAGAACTCCCCAAGGGTGACAAAGCAAGCTTTTTGCAAAGGGAGAAGAGGAAGAAGGTAGCACTAGCATCCTAAGGAGAAAGTAATTAGAAGGAGAAGAAGAATCCCGGAGAACTTCTACGGAGCGTTTCTAGTATCTTCTAAACTCAATCTTGTATTTTCTTTTTAGTAACCATGAAAGGGTCTTTTGCTATGTATGTGTTTTCCTTATTTTCTTATGTAATGAGTAGCTAAACTCCCCTTGGGGAGGGTTGGGATGAAGTCCCATTTTGCATGATGTAATATTATTGTGTGAATGTTTTCCCTCAAGCATAATGTAATTGTGATTTAAATGTCTTACTAAGAAATTTCTATCAAATTAGTCTTGATGTGTTTATAAGAAAAGAACTAAAGAATCCAAGATCTAATAGTCTTGTGCTCCTTAGCTCACCTTTGGTGGGATGCTAGATTTTGAATGCATGGACGCTTAGAACCATGTGAGAAGGATCTTGAGCTTAATGCACCTCAATCTAAGCTTAACCAAAGAGTTGATGCAAGTGATGCTAAGACCCACTATTTGAGCTCCTGAGCTCCACATAATTGAGATTGAGAAATGAAGTGTTGAGTGCTCATGAACTAAGTGACATAGTCATTGAGCCCAACATGTGATTCTCTCATCTCAACTATATGAGATGCGAAGTGATGCTCGTAGTGGAAAATCAATGCTTGTGAGATCTTGAGATTTAAGAAAATTTAAACTCTCCTTAAATAAGGAGAAAATGAATTAACTTTAATTCTCAAGAATCTTACAAGAATCTTTGTGCTAAAGTAGAACCGAATGTGAGTTCATTTTGTGCATGAGATTTGAACTTATAAGCCTTTGAGTTAGACTAAAGGACAATAATGTGCACTTAATTTCAATTAAACTAAATGATAAATCTTGAGAAACAAATCCACACAAGTATTATATCATTGCATGTGGGATGGGCCCAACTCTCCTCTTTCTTTAAATTTTATTATTTACTTAGTGAATATTCATGCTAATTTTTAGACCAACCAACCAATATAAACTATAGCTTAAACATTAGTGAGAATAGATATACTTTAGTGCCAAATCAACTAATTCTCTGTGGTTCAATAAATTCTTGGAAAGTCACACTTTCCACTTATTACTTCAGACCACGTACACTTGCGTGCAAGCGCAGACGTGTATTTACAGTCTGTCAAGTTTTTGGCACCGTTGCCGGGGAATTAGTTTTTGATTTGAACTAAAGATAATCTATAAGTAGCTAGTGATTTAAGCATTTGAATTTTATTTCTTCTTGCTTTACATTGTCTAGTGTAATTATCATGCTAACATTTTATATTTCTTTTGTTTATTTTCATTTCCAAAATATATCTGTTTAATTTGTATTGCTAAATCGTTCTTGATAAGCTTTATTGAAACTTGTATGAGTAAAAGAGTCTATACTGAATATATATTTGATCCTGAAATAGAACAAACATACTTACAAGCTAGGCGAGAACGAAACTTATCAAACTAACAAATTGAGATGGACACTTTCACGGAAAATATAGAAGAGCCTAGGGGTAAAGCACTTAGAGATTATGCTCTACCCACTATTAGGGGCATTCCCCATGCGATTGTAAGGCCAAATATAGAAGCCCATAATTTTGAAATCAAACCCTCTACGCTGAGTATGGTGCAAAACAATCAGTTTGGAAGATTAGCCACTGAAGATCCAAATTCACATATTTCAACATTCCTTGAAATATGTGATACATTCAAGTTTAATGGCATCTCTGACGACGCAGTTAAATTAAGGCTATTTCCTTTTTCACTGAGAGATAGAGCCAAGAGTTGGCTCAGCTCTTTACCGAGCGATTCTATCCGTACTTGGGATGATTTGGCTAAAAAATTCTTAGCCAAATACTTCCCTCCAGCTAGAACTGCACGGTTGAGAATTGATATCACCAACTTTACTCGGATGGAAGATGAGACTCTCTATGATGGGTGGGAACACTTTAAGGAGTACCTTAGACGTTGCCCGCATCATGGGTTCCCTCTCTGGATGCAAGTTCAAACCTTTTATAAGGGTTTGAACGCTCCGACTAGGACACTCATTGATGCAGCAGCCGGGGGATCCATTAGTGGAAAAACCCAAGAGGAAGCCTATAACCTCTTAGAAGAAATGACAAACAATGCTTACCAATGGCTTTCTGAAAGGTTAAAAAAGGAAGTTTTAAAGGTAAATGAGTCCGATCAAATAATGATGTTACAACAGGAAATATATGCCTTAAATGAAAAAATAGAAAGAATGAATGTCAATGTTGTTCTTGAGGTGCATTGTGATTTGTGCAGGGGTAAGCATAACAGTGAAAATTATAATCTAAATAACCCTTTTGTACAAACCAACACTGAACAAGTAAACTAACTGAGAAACAACAACTCGATTAATAACCCATACTCTAACACGTACAACCTAGGATGGAAAAACCATCCAAATTTCTCTTGGAGTAATAATAATAATAATGCAAATCAATATGGGGGAAGCTCATCCAATCAATAAGGCATGCATAGTGGAAATAACAACAATAATCATCACCCCAATTTAGAAGGGGCCTTCAACTCTTTCAAAGCGAAAATAATCCAATTTATGCGCCGCACATAAGCGATTATCACGCGCCATGATGCTTCTATCCAAGGGATAGAGGTTTCCCTGAGGAATATAGAGACCTAATTGGGGCAGATCTCCAAGCAACTGACCTCTCGACAGCAAGGGGCCCTACCCAGTTCGACCGAAATAAACCTCAGGGAGTTGGTTAGTATGATACATTCGGAAGATACGTGCGGGGGAATTAAAACTGAAAGTACGAGTGCAACAGGTTATATGCTAAAGGAAGGGAAATAAAAAATTGGGAATGAGAGTGAGAAGCTAACAGCTCCTAAATGTGAAGACCCAGGGAGGTTGAGCATCCCCTGCATAATCAGAAATGAAGTATTTATAGATCCCTTATGTGATCTAGGTGCTTCAGTTAATATTATGCCCTACCATATTTATGAACATCTAAAGGTAGGAGGGATGGAATATACCTCAATGATTTTGGAATTTGCTAATTTAGAATCTCTTACCCCTCTTGGAATGATAAAAAATGTTGTAGTCGAAATTGGAAGTTTTATAGTTCCAACTAATTTTGTGGTTGTGAATGGGATCAATAGAATAAGAATTCCATGATTATCTTTGGGAGACCCTTTCTAATGAGTGTGAAAGCTGTTATTGATGTGGGTCGTGGGTTTATGAGCGCAAATGTAAAAGGCAAAACTGAATTAATTGACCTTAAACCCACTTTATTTAAGAAAAAAAAGATGGAAAATGAGGTGATGAGAAGGGTAAGAGAAGAAAGACTTTGGGTTGATGATGTACTTGAAGATCTAATGTTGGAAGAAAGGAATTCTGATCATAGCTCAACTCCTTCCTATGAAAACCAGAGCAAGGAAGGAGTGAAAAAGAGAAAAATGCGATGGGAAAAAAGAAACAAAAAAACTCCCACGAAATATGAAGTTGAAAGAAGGGATTCTTCGATTAAGGTTGAGGTTGAACAAAGTTTGAGCCACGAAGAGGGATGTGCTCACTTGAACATCCTTAGCCTAATGAAACTGTTGAATCCATCATATTAATCTTAAAAGAGTCTAGCTTAGGACATTAAACGGAGCGCTTTTTGGGAGGCAACCCAAACACTATAAAAAAAAAAAAAAAAAAAAATTTGCGCTACAGCGGAATGTCTGCGAAAGCGCGCTGCAGCAGAAATTCCATGATAGCGCGCGGCTGCGGGTGACCCGCGCATAAACGACATCGTGATAGTGCGCGGAACCATTTTTCGACCGGGAGCACCCTAACCCGCGATCGCACGCTACAGCGCGCTACCGCGCGCTGCAGCGATTTGCCCAGATTTTCTGCCTTGGGAAAATACAGTCAACAAGTCATAACCTTTGGGTTCCCAAGGCAATCAAAAAGTTGCTGAAAAAGTTGCCCCCCCTTCACATGGATCACCACATTAATGACATGGGGAAGATCATTTGACCATCTTCTCTTGCCTATAATTTTTTGGCTATAAATAAGGAGGGAATGGGGGGGGGGGGTATCCTTGCACCTTCTCTTTATTTTCTTCATTCTCTTGATCATCTTAAAACTCTCATCCCACACAATGTATTCTGGGAAGAAGGCCATTGCTAGGAAGGAAGTTGGAGCTTCCTCATCCGGAGGTGCTTTCAACTCGAAGAGGTTCTCCTCGGCGGAGGCCGAGCACCGCTTCACCTCTATCACTTCCCAAAGGAAGTTGATCCCGGAGCGAAGCTTCAGCGTTGCCTACCCCGTCCCTCATGATCAGGTCAATCATAGAGGATGGCATGAGTTTGTGACCAAGAGAGCTCCCACATACACAACAATTGTCCAAGAAGTGTATGCAAACGCAATAGACGCATCCGGGCAGCGGATTTTCTGCCGGGGAAAGGGTGTCATCCTAGGAATTGCTCAAATTGAGCAATTCTATGGGTTGGCGGAGGTAAGCTATTGTTCATACTCTAACCTCTTGGATTCTCGCTTCTACCCCTGCGCTCTTGTTGCGGAGATCATCAATCATGACACCGAGTGGGAAGGGGGACTCGCCAACATTCATCGCTCCGAATTAACGGAGACGAGTAGTGCTTGGCTAGTCTTCATTTCTAGCTATGTCATGCCCTCGAGTCACTTAGCTGAAGTGACCCGTGCTCGAGCACTCCTTCTGTGCTCATTGGTTAGGGTAGGCGAAATCCGTATCTCAAACATTATCTTTGAGCAGCTTTGGAAAGCTCTCAAAGGTTCTTGCACAGCATTGGCATTCGGATATTTAATTTCTGGGTTATGCGAAGCCCAAGGGGTTAAGATCCTCTCCTCCGACACCATTGTTCTCCCCAGCGTTGCCATATACCCCTCGAACCTTAACGTCCGGGCAAGTGAACGGAAATTGCCCAAGAAAAGAAGGGGCCATAGGGCGGAAGCGTCTGCACCTTCTGATTCGCGTCTCACGAACCAACTCTTAATGCGCATCCACAATCAAAACGTAGAGCTTAGTAAAGCTCTAGCTACCGATATGGGATTTTTCAAACAGGAATACGCCCAACAGAGCCAATTCCAATCAGAATTTCATGAAGCCCTCGGGATGTTGTTTGATGATTGGAATTTGCACGGCGGACCGGACGCTTCCATGTTGCCACGGCCTCCCATCGGTGCACCCATACCGGAGACGCACTACCCCACCGAGACGGCGTATGTGTCGGAGGAAGACGATGATGAGAATGAGGAAAATTAACTAGGTTGTATTTGTTCTTTTTCATTCTTTTCTTTTTTATCCTTATTGTAGTTTGCTTTTATTTTTGAGATTGTAATTTATGAATTCTCATATTCCCGCATTTATTGAGTTATTCTTAATTGACATATTTTTTCTGAATTATTAAAAAAAAATGAAAATCACAAAAATGCAAAAATCAAATGAAATATAAGTAAAAGAATGCTTAGCAAAAAAATTGATTAAATGAATTATTATGCAATCAAATGTGAGATTGAGGAACGAATGGAGGAAAATCTAAATCTCCAAAAATTTAAAATAAATGCTTGAGCTAAGTGTGGGGGAAAGTATAGGATTTAAACTAAAAGAATATGGAATAGATTCTAAATAGAGTGTGCTAGGCTCCCGTAGAACTTCATGATCACAAAGATGTTAGGGATGAAGAAAAATGTCTCTCCCTAAGGATGAAAAAAATATTTATGGAAAAAGGGATGATTAAAAATATCTTTCCCAAGTGATCAAAATAAGAAAGGATGAAGAAAAATATCTCTCCTTAATTTTTTTTCATCTTTATGATTTATAAGAAGGAGCACATATGACACAACTTTAAAAATCTTCAAACCATGTCTTTAGTCTAAAAATTCAAAATGTATAGAACCTATCACCTATTTTCAAGCATTAAGCAATTCAAACATTTGGAGATTTAGTGACTTACCACTTTAGTGACTCAATTGATAACATTAAGATTGCTACAATGTTCATTTTATTTTTTTGTTGCCATGCACATATTTTCACTTATACTTATTTCAAATACATTATTGTGACTTTCATCCATTCAAAATACAGAAAAAATTATCATTTTGAGCTTACTCGAGGACGAGCAAGAATTTAAGTATGGGGGTGTGATGAATCCATAAATTACATCTAAAATAAATGAGAAAATTCATTTATTTAAGATATTTTTTACTGTTCATAATCAAATTTCTATATCTTTTTCAGGAAATGGATTTTAAAGGAGCTCTAGGGCATTTCTGCAATTTTATAAAAATATAACAAATTATTCCGCTACAGCACGCTGCAGTGCGCGGTCGCGTGCCACCGCAGGCTGCAGCGGAAACATTTAAACCATATTAAACAGGCCCCCTATTAATTGAATAGTGTTTTCTGCGGAATTCACCGCTATAGCGCGCGGTCGCGCGCTGCCGCGGTGTATCGCGAAAATGTTTATGATTATTAAATGGGGCTCAACTAATTGAATAGTATTTTCTACGGAATTCACCGTTACAGCGCGCGGTCGTGCGCTGCAGCGGTGTATCGCGGAAGACTTGGCTAAATAATTTGGGCAGCCCAACTAATTGAATAGTGTTTTTTGCGGAATTCCCCACTACAGCGCGCGGTCGCGCGCTGCAGCGATCTGCCGCGGAAGACTTGGCTAAATAATTCGGGCTGCCCAACTAATTGAACAGTGTTTTTGCAGAATTCCTCGCTACAGCGCGCAGTTGCGCGCTGCAGCGGTCGGCCGCGAAAATATATCTCTATACAATCGGGAAAAAGAACTAATTGAACAGTGTTTTTCGCAGAATTTCCCGCTACAGCGCGTGGTCGCGCGCTGCAGCGGTCTACAACGGAGGACTTGGCTATAATTGCTTAGAACCAAGGCATGCAGCAGCACGCTACAGGGCGCTACAGCGTGCTGCAAAGCGTTACAACGTGCTCTAGCGAGCTGCAGCGGCCCGCTGAATTTTTTTCCAGTCAGAGCATTTAATGCGGCTGGAGACATGACCTCTATCCTGAATGTTGTCTCCAGCCACCATATCCTGCAGCAGCCATTTTTTAAAGCTTTGAGATGATGTGTGGCTAAAAAAATGGGATTATTATCACCTCACCCTAAATTAAAAATTAATGCAATGATGAATTCAGTATTTTTAAAAGAGAAATCTGGTTTCTTATGAGGAGGAGCATGCAGCCCCCCTTCCTATAAATACCCCTCCTCTTGACTAGAGGAGGGTTCACAATTTTAGCAAGAATTGCCTAAGTAAAGAGGAGAGCCAAAGGAAGAGAGAACTCCCCAAGAGTGACAAAGCAAGCTTTTTGCAAAGGGAGAAGAGGAAGAAGATAGCACTAGCACCATAAGGAGAAGGTAATTATAAGGAGAAGAAGAATCTCGGAGAACTTCTACGGAGCGTTCTTAGTATTTTCTAAACTCAATCTTGTATTTTCTTTTTAGTAACCATGAAAGGGTCTTTTGCTATGTATGTGTTTTCCTTATTTTCTTGTGTAATGAGTAGCTAAACTCCCCTTGGGGAGGGTTGGGATGAAGTCCCATTTTGCATGATGTAATATTAATGTGTGAATGTTTTCCCTCAAGTATGATGTAATTGTGATTTAAATGCCTTACTAAGAAATTTCTATCAAATTAGTCTTGATGGGTTTATAAGAAAATAACTAAAGAATCCAAGATCTAATAGTCTTGTGCTCCTTAGCTCGCATTTGGTGGGATGCTAAATTTTGAGTGCATGGATACTTAGAACCATGTGAGAAGGATTTTGAGCTCAATGCACCTCAATCTAAGCTCAACCAAAGAGTTGATGCAAGTGATACTAAGACCCACTATTTGAGCTCCTTAGCTCCACATAATTGAGATTGAGAAATGAAGTGTTGAGTGCTCATGAACTAAGTGACATAGTCATTGAGCCCAACATGTGATTCTCTCATCTCAACTATATGAGATGCGAAGTGATGCTCGTAGTGGAAAATCAATGCTTATGAGATCTTGAGATTTAAGAAAATTTAAACTCTCCTTAAATAAGGAGAAAATGAATTAACTTTAATTTTCAAGAATCTTACAAGAATCTTTGTGCTAAAGTAGAACTGAATGTGAATTCATTTTGTGCACGAGATTTGAACTTGTAAGCCTTTGAGCTAGACTAAAGGACAACAATGTGCACTTGATTTCAATTAAACTAAATAATAAAGCTTGAGAAACAAATCCACACAAGTATTATATCATTGCATGTGGGATGGGCCCAACTCTCCTCTTTCTTTAAATCTTGTTATTTACTTAGTGAATATTCGTGCTAATTTTTAGACCAACCAACCAATATAAACTATAGCTTAAACATTAGTGAGAATAGATATACTTTAGTGCCAAATCAACCAATTCTCCGCGGTTCGATAAATTCCCAGAAAGTCACACTTTCCACTTATTACTTCAGACCACGTACACTTGCGTGCAAGCGCAGACGTGTATTTACAGTCTGTCACCTAGTGACGACCACTACTTAATCTTAAATGATTAAGGGGCGGTCGCCACAAGACTGCTCGTGGTCATCCCTATCGTGCGTTTGAGTGCGTGTCATATGCATCGACACGTGGCATCCAACCACCGTGCTAGGCAACCTGCCACCGCTCAGGAGGTTTGATCTGAGCCCTAATTTAATTCATAGCCTCTCCAAAACCTCGAGGATACTGATTCAAAAGCATCAAAGCATCGACAACCCTTCCTGTTAACCCTAGTGTTCGGTCGAGGTAATTCGCAGATACCTTCCTATCTCGAGACCCTTCTTTAATCTTTATTTAAGTGATTATTTGTATTCTTAAGATTATTGTAATTCCTAATCTCATGCCTTTTTACCCGCTGATGCTCGATCGAGCTCTTAAGAGCTCGATTATATTGTACTCGTCAAACCTTAATCCTCTATTCCATAGAACAGTCGAGGAAGTCGAAGAGGTTCTGGGTCAGGCCGAATAGAGTTGGGCTCGACCCGCATATTTGTGAGTGTACTGGTCTGCGCATGTGGGGCTCCCTCGACTACGCCAACACCTCATGGATCGACATGTAGTTTCTCTCACTGAATCCCATGAGGTGGGGCTCACTCGCGCGGCTCTGCGGTGCCTCTGTCAGTACTTTTACGTGGGAGGGGCTAGCTGCTATTGTTGTTGCGTCACTGTGGGTCATAGCTGCTGCAATTTAAATTAAGTCATTAAAATTAAGTTACTTAGGTTGATCTAATTATGATAAATAATTACTTAAATTTTCTAAACTTTAAGCATCCATATCTTTTAATCCAGTGATCAAAATACCTTGATATTATATCTCATTTTAATCAGGAAAATATCAGGAATAATATGGCCATATTTAATTTTCATTTGGATGAGTATTTCTGTTAGTGACATTAAGGACCCTCAATTAATGGCCTAAATAGCCATAAACTTCAAACACTCATAACTTTGTACTCTTAGCTCCAAATATAGTCAAGTTATATCTCATTTTGCTCAGGAGAATGCCAAGAATGTTCCTATGGTATTAATTTTATTGTTTGGAGTGTAGTTTGATTAATGACTTTTAGGTCAATTCCTTAATTACCCTTAAATTATAGAAACTTAATTAGGCCATATCTTGATCATTTGAACTCCAAATTAGGTCACCCAATATACCATATAGATCAGGAAAACTTAAGGTTTAAAATTATAAATTTGTTCCTAATAAGCTTAATTATTAATTTAAGCTTATTAGCCTTAATCCTTAATTAATTTTGATGTACTTACTGTCTATCTTCATATTTGAAAGTAAGTAATCTTTTGGAAATAATAATTTTTCAATTTAGAATCATAAATCAAAAGGTTGAATTTTAGATCTTTAAGTATGGGCAAAATGGTCATTTTGCCCAAATTTAGGTTTAAGTATTCTTATGTCTTAGAAACATGAATTATTCATTAAATCAACAAGATGAAGGCTTAAAAATCAAATCTAAATCTTATGGTGTATGATAATGTGATTTTCATATCTTAACCTTAACTTGCATTTCCTTGATTTTTCTCTTAAATAAGAGGAGTTGCATAAATTACCTTGGCATTTAAAATATGGTGATTATCAAAATGACCTATTCTCAATAAATATTGATTATATCCAATGACTTGATTATTTAATCAAATTTAGGAGTAAGGTAATTTTAGTTTGATAAGTTTCCTTTATATTTAAGTGATTGAATTTATGAATTTTTTATACGTTTGCATTTTAATTTTAGCTTGTGATTTCAACTTAGGATAGAGAACTAATTATTGCAGTTATAAGTTCTTAACCTTTTAAATGCTTATATTATATTTTTTAATTTAGATACTTTATACTTAAGTTTGGGAAACATTGAGGTAGGAGATATCTTTTTGAATATATATTGAGGTAGGCCCTTAGATGAACCTTTTGAATCTTATATAATTGAGCTTCCATTTTATGGTAATATTAATCTAAAGAACCATAGTTTGAGCTTAAATGAGATAGTTCACATAAATAGAGTGACTTCAATGTCACAATTTTGGAACCCTTTGCTTAGTACCCCCAATGGAGAATGTATTCATTAGTTTGAATTTCCTTAGTTTTTAAATAGTTAGTATAAAATGATAACATTAGTGATTATCATGTGGAGACTGAGACTGTAGTGCATATCTATAAAGCTAATTTGCTTCAGTAATACTATAAAATTGGTTGATTCATCTTGAATAGAATTATATATCTTAATCTTATCTTAGATGGATCTATAATAACATTATGATAAATTTCTCAGTTCTATCAAGTGTGTTATAAGTGAAGGATTGAACATAATAATTTGAGAGAACAAACTGTAAAAGGATTATGTCCCTTATCTTTGTGCGCATCAATAATTGCTATTAAACAAACTAAGTGTTTGAAATTACATTCTTATGACACTTTAAGTTATCATACAAGTAGGGGATTATAATAACCCAGGTTGGTCATAGGTGTTAATCAAGTCATTAGGAGTCATCCTCTAAGACCCAGTCCAAATCAGGAGTCAAATAGATCAAATCCTGAATTTTGGAAAATTCAGAAACCCTAAAATTTGACCTATTTATTTTGACCTCAAATCAAAAAATGAACTTTGCCATTGCACTCATTTCCCTCAAATTAGCTAGGAGTGATGTTTTCGTGTCAATCGGAAGTCGTCAAAATTTTGATGAATATTTTAATAATACTTAAATACCCCGAAAAATTGGGAATCAAAAAATTTGACCTCGTCACTGCGTTCCTCACCCCTCAATTAGCTAGGGGTGAATATTTGGGATTTTTCTAAAATCATTTTATTAATTAGAATTAATTAATTAAAATAAAAATTTTAACTTAATTAAATATTTAATTATTAGGGCTTTCACGGGTCAGATCCGCCCTGTTATTGGATCCAGATCCGCAACATAGAGGGTCGAATCCTTATCGGATCTGGATTTGATATCCGCATCCAGATCCAATATCCGGATACGCTTCTCTTCGATCCGTCGGATCGAATCAAAACCGACGGTCACGAGGGCTCCGCTCTCGTCTTCTCCGCCGCCTTCCACGCGTCGCTCCACCGCCGTTCTAGCCCAACCGGCGAAGCCCTGGACCTCGGCGAGTCCGCTTAGGATGCCTTGAGACCCCCAGCCGTGCTTCGGGTGCTCGTTTACGCGAGTTGGCTTGATCCCGAATCAGAGCGTTGAACCCTAATCCCGCAGCCATCGATCTTCCAGGTATCTGATCTCCCTCGATACTCCGTCGATTATTGCATTCTTCATTCACAGCTTTATTTCATGCAATAGATCAGGTTATGATCGGTTCGATCGGGCTGTATCGAGCCCGACCGATAAGATTTTGGGATGCATCCACAGTCGATTCCGTTAGGATGCAGCCCTCCGAACCCCTAGATCTATGGTTGGCTCCTGCCGTCACATTCTTGCACCTCCGGCCTCGACTCAGCTGGCAGTGGCTAGCCCTCGTCGAGGCCGACCCGACGACATGTGGGTCAGTGCTATGCGCCGCCGGGAAGGCCAGCCATTTTCGTGCCCTAGGGTCCTCGCTTCGGTGCGAAGCGGGGGAGACGAAGGGTCTGCCAGCCGGGCCCGACCAGCGCGAAATCGAGCAGGCCAGCCGCGTGTCACGCGCGCGTCATGCGGGCCTTGCTAACGTCAGCGCGCAGGCCCCGTGTCCAACGGGATGTTGTCGCGTGTCCCGTGGGCCCCGCCTCCTATGCTGCACCCAATCCCAAGCCGCCACGTGTCCGGGGCGGGTCCCGCACCATCAAGTTTTGCAGAAAACAATTATAAATAAATAATTATATATATAACAGAAATCTATAAATAGAAAATTATAGTTATATTGTTATATTAATTAAAGGTAGTTAGATTAATAATTAATTAGTAGATGATTAATTAGTCATTTGTTAGTAAATTAATATTAATTAATAGTAGATTAATTTAATGATAATTATTATTAAACAATGAATTAATTAGGCTAGTCATAACCAATAGTTAATATTAATTAATTTATATTAATCTAATTTAATAGATTTAATTAAACAGTGGAATCATTTAATTGATTAATTAATAATTATCAATTTAATTTAATTAACAGTAATGAATAATTAATTAATTAAGTTAATTAATATTTTCCTTAGTTATTAAAAATAGTGATCTAATTTAAATAATTTGAATAGTATATTTATCTAATTTGTATTTTTGAAAAGTAAAATTAATTTAAATTAAATAAAACTTAAAAACCTCATAACTTTAAAAATATTGCTCCAAACATGGCGAATATAGGTCTCATTTTACTCAGAAAAATAAAATGAATCATATGACGTAATTCAAAAATTTATTTCGGGGTATGTATAACATAGTGATATTTTAGGACATAAACAAACCCTCACAATTTTTAGCCTATTTATCTAAACATAGGTAATATGGGTCTTAAAATACTCAGGAGAACAACCCCATTGTTATAGAAGTATTAGTTTCTTCATTCGGAGCTTAGTTTGAAAAGTGACATTTAGGACCCTACCCTAAAAATGACCAAAATATCCCTAGTCTTCAATTGACCATAACTTGGTTAATTCAACTCCAAATTCAGAAATTAAAAGTGCTAGCTAGAATTTTAGTGTCATTAATAAACTGAAATAATATTTAGGATATGAATAATAAAAAATCAAATATGACTTAAATACCCCTAACCCTAATTAGGCCATAATTTGACCATTTGAAGTCCAATTACTTAGTCTGTCATGCTCGCACAAATCACATAGATGTGCGGCACCATTTTATTCGGGTTATAACTAAAGAGGGTGTGCTCTTACTGAAGAAGATCGATTCTAAAGGTAATCCAATGAACATGTTAACAAAAGCCCTCACGATTCAAAAATTCACCCATTGTAAAATTATGGGGAATTTGGAGAAGCTTCCATAGGCTTCTCATTTGTTTGAACTACAGACGGCTTGATTCACTTGGGTGGGGGATACATATGAAATCAAGCTGGTATAGCTGCAATGCGAGAAATCATATTTGATTCAGCTCTCAAGTGGCTCATATGAGATATGAGGCAGAGATTGTTGATTAAAGGAAGTTTGTTATGGATGCGCAACACAACGCGCTTGCAAGGCACCAGGGAGCGCCACAGCTTTCGGCAACTGTTAGTCGTTTGACAGGAAGTCTCTACGGCGCATCGCAACGCCTGGGGATTCGACAGGAAGTCTCCACAGCGTGTTGCAGTGTTTGGGGGTTCAACATGAACACTCCACGATGCGCCGCAGCGCCTGAGCGTTCGATAGAACGCGCCACGGTGCGCCGCAGCTCCTGCGCGTTCGACAGAGCACGCCACGGCGCGCCTGACGATAGAAAAATTCATGTACAAGCAAAAGCTAATAAGCATGATCATCCAAAAATAGAAGTATGCAACAGAAAAGGCAACAAGTTACACAGTTCTTTGAGGTTCACTTATATTCATAATCATCCAAAAAGATAATTCCCCACTAATCAAGAAATGTATACGAAGAAATCTCATTAGTTTAGCCTCAATATTCCACTCTCACCATATTTTCTCCTCTCGTCCTCCGTTTAGTATGTTCTCTTTTGCATGCCTTCTACTCCCGATAATGTTACCAAGGGCATTTAAATTGAGTGCTGGCTATGTAAATAGATGTAAAAGATGCAGTCAGTATACATGAAATTTCCCATAATTAACAAGAAAAAATATCTAAATCATACTAAAAGATCCCAGCTCTTATAGTCCTCAAAAATGCATCTTTTCTTTCTTGCTCACTCTTTTAATTCAGTGTTCCTTGGCAATTGACTATAGTTAAACACATAGTCCTCACGCATCTCTATCGTATCCTTTTTTTAAAAAGTTCAAGGAAGTGGATGAATAGAATAAATTCAAAAGAACACAATTTATACCAAAATGATGATGATGATGATGATGTATTTGATGAACATAATTTAGACTAAACGAAGAACAAACACAAACAAAAGCAAGAAAATGACCTTTTGTGATAGAAATATAAAGGTAATCAAATAACTAAAGTTCGTAGACGTGAAGACACCTTGAAATGAACTGTAAATATATTATTTATTTAGCAAAATTACACAACTACGTAACACAGATACAGCCTTCTGTAAACTACAGAATTCATGCATCACCATGGAGGCCAAGTCATGCTTATACACAGTTTTTTTCAAGGGAATAAAGATTTGAGGTGTCATACATTCTAAGAATCAGGAGATGAAAGTGCTTTTTTTCTAAAGATGAAAAATTTGGCACCATAAAAATGAGAAACGCTGGCGTTCTTACGAGCAAGAAGATTCGTAGTATTAGTCATAATATTCATAGCTAACATACGACAAATCAATTAATTATGTCTTAAAATTTACAAAAACCAACTAATTATTATAAATTTTTTTATCGAGATCATTAGACAGTGCCTATACAGATATAACAACGAAAATCAAATTCAACAAGATAACAGATGACGATCCCCGAGTGGCCAACCAATCCCACTTTCCCTAAGATCCAAAATATTGAAATTTCCCTTTCTAAAAAGGCCACATCGAGATTGGAATCAGCTCCAGCTTTCAACCCAGACCTGAATCGGCGCGCAAATAAAAAAGAATCCCAAGCTCCGCCTGAACAAGCACGAAACCCTAAAAATTATCGATAGATAGCGATCGACAAGCCGGCACTACGGCTAATAGCGATAAAACATTTCTTACGATATATCTCGGCTTTGAAGGTATTCCATTCACACATCACATTTTCATCCACCATCTAGCTCTCGTGACCGGAGGAGGACCTCTGCACATGATATATCGATCATGCCTTGCCATGCTGGATACAAATAATTAATAAAATTAGCTGATAAGGCATCAAATTAATTAGTAATTAGTTAACTAATGTGTCTATTATATCAATTGATAATTACAATAGTTATATTAATTTACTTTAATTACTAATTAATGTTTTAATAAAAAATAAAGTATTTAAACTTATTGATTAATTAGTTATTTTAATTACATTTGTTAATATAATATAATTATTTATAATTTTTTTTATTTTTTATTTTCTTATTTTTGTATATGTGATCACAAATACTATATATCACCAATTATGTACTAATAATACATAGGATTATCAATATATTTTCTTACTTATTTATCTTAAGCATTAATTCTCAACATATTTTCCATTAGCATCAATATATTATAGTTAGACAAAACAATTAGATCTCCTAAGCAATTGCAAGGCCTCAAAATATAGTATCAAAATGAAGCCCGAGGAAAAAAAGATAAATTTTGTTATCTTCCAAATTACAAATCATTATACAAAAGCATCATATATTTTCCGAATACTACTCACAAAATCATGTTATTTGAAAAAGATAACGGGTTTATCTGAAGAGGGATCCCAACTGCCAGCCTCAGTCATATACTGAAGGTACCTCAAGAACTCCGGCTTTGCCGCCGCGGCCTTCTTGCTGGAGGACCAGAAGGATTTTTGCATTGGATGAGAGGAGACGACGACGGCGGCGGCTTTCTTTTGATCGCCGGCGGCAGCCTCTTTCTCCTCTGAGAGATCGGAGCGGGAGCGCCAGCCGAGGCGGCGGTAGCTTTTTCGGGCTTTCATCTTCAGGCAGCTTAAAGGCATTGCCGCAGGAAACTACGGATGAGATTTTACTACTAAAAGTTAAGATATTGTAATTTCAAAGTGGGTGAAAATTGTCCTTTTTTAAGGAGATGCAAGAAGTCGAAAACTATTAGTTAATGCTAAGCACGCTTGCCCGGTCGAGCACGCTGACCCCGACCGTCTCTTAGGGTTTTTTTTTTTTTTTTTTTTTTTTTTTTAATATATATATACACATAAAGATTATGTTCTGCATGAAAACTCAATCTTTTTTAATTTAAGAATTTAATATGAATATGATTAAAATATTTAAAATGTGAATACTAAGAAATTGTCAAAGGGATGAAGATTAGATTTTAAATAATTTTATCAGCATTACTTAACAAAATAAACCTATAATAAAATAATTTTCTTGAACGATTCTCAGATAATTAAAATAATAGAATTTAAATGAATTGCATCAGCAAGAAATAATCATTTAGGTATAATATTATTACATATCAGAGCCTAAAATACGAAAGAAATCTTTTATTTATTTATGTATAAAAAGAATTTCTTTTAATATATAATAATTACTATTAATTTAGATTGTTTTTTTATCATGTTTTAAAATTCATGTGAATATCACTCATAGAGTTAAAAACTCTCATCCAAATCATCTAAAAAAAAAAGAAAAAAAATGTATTCATCACAAAAAAGGAAACTAACAATATACAGAGTTAAAGTTATTACAAAATAGTATTAAATGCCATAATAGCTCTCATCCTCATTGAAAAATAAAATAAAAATGCTAAGTCTTCATAACTGCTTCTGTAGATTAGGATCTGTCTTAGATTCAAACTACTAATATATCGTATTTAGTTTTTAATATGATAGAATTCAATCAATAAAAGAAAAATAAGTGACTATATTTAAAAAGTCTAAATACAATGAATACAATTATATCTATCATCCAAACTATCTAAAGTAAAAGCAGTGTAAGGAAATTATAAGTAAAAGCTAAATAAATATACACTGCAAAAATATTATAACTAAAATTTTAAATTACAATACTAAATCATGTAATATACATTGCAGCATTCAATGATTTTCAAGGTTGATTGCAAATCATGTAATATACGTTGTTATTTATTTATGTTTAATACTTTATTGATTGGAGCTAATTAAGCTCCTAATTGACTTAGACATTAATAATCTTCAAATCAATTAAACATAAATAAATAAATAAATATATATACATATATATATATATATATATATAATATTGAAAATAATAATTGAGAGTATGATTTTAATGAAGAAGATATATATTTATGAGGTTCCATTTATAAACCTATCATACATCTAATAGCTAAAACTACTTGATTTCCTCTCCAAAATACTAGATTTAGATTAGTACAAGGATTCATATCCCAAGAGGTTTACCAGTATAAAGACCCACTTAAATAGTAATAAATGAAACTCTTAAATATCGAGGCGCCTTTTCAGATAATGATGGAGTTCCTGATAAGAAATCCAAAGTTAAGCATGCTCATGTGGGAGCACTCCCAGGATGGGTGACTTGCTGGGAAGCTATCTTCTGAGGGTAAAACTGTGAGGCTTTTCAGGCCAAAGCGGATAATACCTTAGTGCATAAGAATTTGGGTTATTACAAATGATATCAGAGCAGGCCTGTAACAATCCAGAGGTTGTTACCTGTCAATTAGTGCTCTAATTGACTTTAAATCTCTTTCATTACTCTTGCAATAGAGTTAAAAATCTTCATTTCAAATTTCGTGCGATTTGGAGACCGTTTGGCAATCTCCAGCGTTTCCTGATTTTCTATTAATTTTGAAAATGCCTAATTTAAATTGACTTCAGAATCAAAAATGGACTTCACCATTGCATTCCTCACGCCCAAATTAGCTTGGGGTGAAATTTTGGTGAATTTTGGAGATAGTCAAAATTCTTGATTATTTTATTATATTCTCTTAATCTGATAAATCAAATAATTAAGATAATTTCCGATTAAAATTTTGACTTCATTTTTGAGTCCGTTACCCTCAATTTAGCTAAAAAGCAAATTTTCAAATTTTTCTAGAACTCCTAAATTAATAACAATTTGTTTTAAACTAATAAATAAATAATTATACATATTATATACATATATATATTCATATATATATATATATTCCTACATATCCATATGCAAAAACCCTAATCTCTTCACGCGGCCGACCCATACCCTTCGCACGCGACCGAGTCTCTCGCCTCATCACTCGAGCGGCGATAGGAACAAAGTGAAGTCGCCGTTCGACCGAGGTGTGGAGCATCGACGCGTGGCCTCCACCGCTCGTCTAAGCCATTCCCTGTCTACCAGATACCTTGGTCATCAATGAGACCTCATCCGTCCGAAAGATATAGCACATAGCCAAAAAGAATCTCGAGCTAAATAAGTGTCGAAACTATACATATGCGATCTTTGTCTAGACCTTCGATTTTTGTTTTGATGAGGGTGCACAGAAAGGATCGCAAGAAAGAGGTGGCGAAAAAGGTACTCCCTTCCTTTCACCTTGCTCTATTGCTGAATGCTGAACTTCGATTTTTAGGGTACTAGTGAATAATTGCGATATGTTGAGGATCTTATACGTTTAAATTAAAATGTTGAGAGGCATATCAGTACCCTCGTTTCGATTCATACCCTATGCATACGTTTTCCTTTGCATAATATTTTCAATATCAATTAATCCTAATGTTGAATACTAGATTATGTGTCTTGATTTGCTCTAAACATATAAACTCTAAAATGCGACATGAAGGAAAGAGAGTACTTTCATTTTTTTTTTTAAATTTTGTCTTCAACAATTAAGTATTCGATGGCCAGATTTTTCATAAGATTCAGCGAAAATCAATTATATTTTCTTGAGGTATTATTACGCTTGGGTTAAATGAAATGATAACTTTTAGTTCTTCAATATATCTAATTGGGAATGTAAAGCTCATAAAGTTTACAAGGTCTATAAACTATACCTTAGTATAGGTTTAAATCCTTACTCTCTTATGATTGTCATTTTTACTTTGTAAGGACTTCTTCTTGCTATTTTAGTAAAATCTCAGATTTAAGTTACAGCTTCCAAATTGATCCCATTTGTGAAAGAGATCATCAATGATATGCTTATCACTTTAAATTTAGTAAATCTGCCATGTTTTAGTTAAATTGCATTAGAAGTCAGATGTGAAAACTTTCTTAATCAACAAGAAGTATTGTCAATTACATGTCTTCATTACTATCATTTTTGCAAATTACTTATTCAGGTATTCTTTCTTAATATTAAATAAGCGAGTTGAATTGAAACTAGTTGATTAAGATGATTGGTTATTCCTTGTGTACATTCTTTCCCTTTTATGAATTTGTTGTGATTGGTATTATGAGTTTTTTTTTTTTTTTTTTAAATATATGTTTGCTATTAAATTTCCTTAAATTAACTTTAGAGTTGAATTTTGAAGCACTACTTTCTAATATTCATCTAATCTTAAATGGCATACTTCAAGCTGCAACCGAATGATAATATAAAATCCATTGAATTGTAAGGCAGTCCTATATATTTATTACTTTAATGAATGAGATACTAAAATGCTATCTTTGGTGTCATATGTTACCATTTAGTTCAGTGGCAATTAAATGCTGCTCTTTACTTCAATGAATTTAATATTGCCATGTATTTCCAAAGAGGAGATTATCGAAAACTTGAGTGATTCGATGTTACCATTAATTATAATGTGAAAATAATTGTTTCCATATACATTGGAATCATATCTTGTTCTTATTTAAATATGATCATGTGAAGTCAATTGTATAAATGAGTAGAATCAATCTGACATCAAGTGTTTCAATAGAGAACATGTGCTGCTATTCAACATGAATCATGTGCTTTCATAATTCAAATGTTGCCATTTTTATATATAAGTACAGAATGATTAAATGTTGCCTTTCATTCTAATATATGATCAATAGATTATATTAAGCGCTGTCATTCATTTAAGAGTAAATGTTGTCACTTAATTTGAAGTAATCAAATGCTGCTAGCTAAATTAAATATGATCACATGTTACCTTTATTCCTAAAGTGATGGGACAAAATGCCGCCATATCTTTTAATGAATCAAGTGTTACTATGTGAAATCAGTGGATCATATCAAATTAATTTCTGCCCTTACTCTAATGGTGAATTAAATGTTATAAGGTGCTATGCCGCAGTTTCACATATAAGTATGGATTTTTCTTCTTTTTGTTCATACATGTTGCTGTATCTCAAATGCTAAGTTATTAGGGCTGTATTTTGCGATTACAGAATTTATTTTAGTATCCTTCTAATACTGGAAACAAATGCTCTATCTAAACCTTAGATATTAATGTTGATTATTGTACTTTGGGTATTGGAAAACAGTTGAAAAATTCTTTAAATGTCTAATATTAGATATCGATGCATATGCTGCCATATTCCCATCAATTATGTATTAAACTTAATGGTTGCCATCAATTGAATAAGATAATGAAATGTTGTCTTCAACATAACATGCTGCCATTTCTTTTATGATAAATGCTGTCAAAAGAATCATATGCAGTTAAGTTTAAATAAGCCAATGCTGTTCATTCATTTGAAGAGATATATGCTATCATTTAACATGTGTAAAATCTGGTGGTGCCATTAACTATATTTATGAGTATATGTATTATTGGGACATGCTTTACTAGATTCATATGCTGCACATTATCCTTAAGAAATCCAAATGCTATCATTACATGAAAGTGGAATAATGTAAAATGAGAAATACATATTGTGATTTATCTCCTTAACATCACTTGCTGCCATCATATGAAATCAAAAGCTTCTATTTAAGTTCATTTGTGATTAAATGCTATCACCAATTTCATTATAAATCATATTGCTGCCATAGAATGCAAATGTTATTCTTTAGTTCAAGATGAATCATTAAGATAATATTCTATGATTGCATAATGTAAACTAAGTATCCTTTGAATGCTGGACATAAATGCTGTACCCTATGCATGTAGCAGAAAACTGCTGCCTTCTCATTATAACTGCTTCTATTACTTTAGTTAAACTGAAATGAACAAATGTTGTCATTCATTTTTTAGGAAAATCAGGTGTGCCGGTTAGTTTATAAGATTCAAATGCTGTCATGTAAACATATGAATCGTATGTTATCATCTAATGTGAAAATGAATGTTGTCACTTATATAGAATTGTTATGTCGATAAATAGATGAATATGAGAATTATGAAATACTAGAATAAAAATTGTAGTTTCTCTTATTAACATCATATGCTGCCATGTATATATGTATGAATCAAATGCTACTATGTATTCTATGGGATTTAAATGTCATCTTTTGTACTAATATCACATGCTACCATCCAGTATATGGTGATAAATAGTCAAATGCTGCCCTCAGCTATATTATAAGATTTAAGCTGTTGTATTGTATATTATGAATCAAATTGTTGCCTTAAAATTCAAACTGCTGCTATGTATTTAATGAATACTGTTATTTATTTCAATAAGTGCAAATGTTGCCATGTAGATTAAGAATTCCAAATAATACTACTGAATTTGAGATTTTCATAAATTGTTATGTTCATCAAATAATATTATGTATTTTTTTGCAAAGATACAATATTGCCTTCAAACTTATATGCAAATGCTGCCATACAGTTTAGATGAATTAAAATGCCTTTGTATTCTTTGCAAATATAAAAATTAGTTATCACATGTTGTTTTTCTCTATTTACTAAGTTTCACTTTTGGCATCTATGAATTTTTGAACCCATAATGCTGTAATTTATAACTGCTGATTCACATATTAATATTTTCATAAATACTAATTTTAATGATGATTCTTTGCAGGATAAGTTGTAAGAATAATACAAGAATGCCAAAAGTAAATGTTATCTGTGAAATACACATAAAGTCACTGCTCTTATAAATTGCCAATATTAAGTCAGCATCTCTTTTTTTTAATATTTAATACAGGAAGTAGATATTAAACTGCTTAGTTTGATTTTATGTATTTGAATTTTATTGTAGAACTGGAAATGAGCAATCCTATAAAAAGGATTGAACTCTATTTTAGAACTGGAATTATACTCTATTTTAGAACTAGAAATGAGCAATCCTATAAAAAGGATTGAATTCTACTTTAGAACTGGAGATAGTCAGTAAAAGTTGACTTATTGATTGTGAAAAATAGAAAATTTGAACAAAAATAAAGGAGACTCTGCCGAAATTTTTAAGAAATTTCGGACTTAAACAATTCAGAGAACTTTAATGTTCAATTCAAAACATTCAATTAGTTCATTTTCAATTGAAATCATTAACTTCTTTCTTTGTATGAGTTCTCCTTTTATTTTATTAAATTGTATTTCATTTACAATTCCTTCTACTTTTATTTAAAATTGACTTAAGATTAAATATCTATAAGTCAATTTGGAGTCTAATTAACTCTAAAGTAGATTATTAAAAATTTAGATAACAAAAAGATATCACATACTTTACAATTTTTGAAATCCATTGAATGCTTGCATAGCTTTCAGCCTCCTATCCTTGAACATATATTCAAGATTTTATGCATAAATAAAGATTTTCTTAAAAACTTAAAAAGGGGAAAATGCCTTGAGGCAATTAGAGTACAAATGAAAATATTTTAGTTAGAACTTCACATTTTAGAGAGGGTAAATGTGAATGTTTAATTTCCCCACTGTATCTGGTTAAGCAGACGTGCTTAACTCCTCGCCCATTCTGTTGTGTACTCCTACAGAATGAGGTTTTTCCTAAATATAACTTTAACTTAAATATAAGAGATTTTCTTATAATTGAAAAATCTCTTCATAACTGTTTAGTTATGCTTTTGAATCATAGTCTTAAACTATGATTATCTTAGATTGAGAATCTAAGATATTTCCTCTTTTCCTTTATACTCTATATTTTCAATTTGAGTATTGCTTTAGTTAATTTGAATACAGTGTATATTGCTTAATTTCAATTTATGCTTCACTGTATATCAATTGTTTACTTAGCATAATTTCATTTGACCATATAAATTGCTTGCATTTCGCACGCATATTAATTTCTAACCTTTAAATTTTCGAGAAAAGGTTAGAATTATAAATAGAAAATGAGTATTTTTACTCAATGAGTCTTATACTATTTTCCTTACAGTTGCACTCTTTACCTTTCCATACTACATAGCTTTTCCAGCACCACTGCATACTTAAATTGTAAATAACAATTGTGATATCTTGTTAATCTAATAATATAGCCAATTTTAAAATGTACTTAGACTGTTTAGTCTAACCACACTTTTCTTTTTCTTGGCTTTGCCCTATCATATTTAAATACCAAAATATGATAGATCCAAAGTCCTTTTTTTCAGGTGATGCAGGTCCAAGTAGTTGAAGAACTTATAAAGAATTTCTGCTTCTGCTTAATTTTTTTTTAAATTATATGTATAAGTGAGAGAGAGTGATTTACTTACTGTATTTTTCTCTTACTTTTAAAGTTTGTAATAAACTATTTAAGTTACTTTTGCCTACATTTACTAATCTGTGTTGTATCTTCTATAAACTGCTTGGGATGAATGAGTGGATTTATCTAATTTCTAGCATTGTAGATAATTGTAATATCACATCTATATGTATCTTCACTTTCATTTATTTAACTTAACAAATGCTCAAAAAGAGACTTGGCCACTTCGCATCAACACTTGAATAATTTTCTTCTAATCAAGTGTTGGGTGCTAAGATAACATCCCAATATCTGGATTAATCTTCTATCCAAACATTGGGGCCGTTACAGTTGGTATCAGAGCCAAGGTTGAGAACGTTAAGTTAAAAGAGAGATATCCACTCATCCAAGTCAACAACACAGAAAGGTAAAAGTACTTAAGGAATGTCATCCTAGGAAAGTGAATGAACTTTAAATTCAATAATTGATAAAATCTTATTTGAATTAAGTAAATTATTCTAAAATGAAATAATCTAGAGTTTGAACTAGAATATATTTCTAATTCCTTTGAGAGTTGCTTATGACTTGTAGTTCCTATTTCTTCTCCATTCTTTTTATGTACTCTTCCAAAATACTACAACTTTTAATGAATTATATGAGAATCTTTCCTTTCCAAATTTTTGATTTTCCTTTCTTAATCTTCTTAGAATGGGTTATAATCAGATAAATAATTTCCTTCAGCAAGTAAAGAAGTTGAATCTTTGTCCCACCTCCTAATGAGGAGATAAGGGAGTTAATGCAAATAATGAAAGTTTTGGTTGAAATCTAAGAAAGGGCGGCTAAGAAGTTGCTTCTATAAGTGCTCCCTCACCTATCTTCAACCTTTCCACTTACATATCTTCTATCTTTCATTCTTTTTGCATTTTTATTTTTTTTCATACTTCATATAATAAATTTTTATTAGTTGCAATTAGAGTTTATTTTTCCAGTTAAAGGAACTCTAATTTTAAGAACCAGCTTTGTGTCACTCTCTGCATTAGGGGTGCTTGTCACTCCTACATATCAGTGAGTTGTACATTTCCATAAGTTTTCAACATTTCGACTTGGGTAATGCTTAAATAAAGCAAATGCCAATAGGTGTTGAACTGTCTAAAGCATGTTATGTTTGGTAGGCATCTCTATCAACAACCAACTCTTCTCATCCAAGCTTAACAAAATGGCGATTACGAATTTTGGCATAAAATTTAAGATTGGATCGATTGAGTCAGTTTAATGTTGTAGCAATCTTCTCTAAGAAAATAAATTCCTTTAAGGTAGGATGAATGATTAGAATTTTCATAGGTATGGCTTGACCTTTGGTCGTGCGTACCAGGAAAGTATCTCTTGATGGTGAAAATGTGTTAGTTAAGATATTAAATGTACTGTGTCTTTGGAGGCGACAATTTTCTTAGATTGACAAGAGAATGGTTTCATCACAATACTTTAGTATTGGGTGCCATTAAATGTCCAGATCTTACACGTGTTCTAATGTTAGAACAGTTCCTTAATATCTATGCCGCGAACTGGTTGAATCACACTTATGTAATGTTTGTTCGTGGGTACAACCATTTACACCGAGCTCCTTCTTATGAAAATTTTAGATCTATGTTTTATAATGAACTTCATTAAGTATAGTGTTATTTCTTTTTACACTATTCTCTTCTTCATTAATAGTTTAATGAATATAGTTTCTTTCCACTTGTGCTTTTCCTTCTTCCTTTCAATTAATATATCTCCAAAGTCTTCCAAATTAAGGAGAATTTTATTTTTCAAAATTTTTAAAACTTCTAATTAATCTTGCTTTTTCTTAGCATGAATTTTAATCCAAACTTATCTTTATGTCAATTACAAACTTCGATATAATTTTAAGTATGGATTGTTGAGTAGAATTCATTTGACTCAAGGTGTAAAGTGAACCTTAATCGATGAATTCTAAGTGAGAATCTAATTAAGTTATTCTCCTAAATTGGTGAGGACTTAAGAAGCTGGACTTAGTCGTTACCTCTAAAATTTTGGAGACTCAATTTAGAATCATCTTGTATCCTACCACTATATCAATTTCTCAGAATTGTTAGGAGGTGCAAGATTAATAGAATACCATAAGGAGAAATAGAGGCGGAGGATGAAACCTTATATTCCTTAGAGGATTTTAAAGTATCCTCGGAGGATAGGAATCCAATCACCTCGACCTTTTCTATTGGTTTAACCACCGCGACTTTAAGTGTGGATCGATTATCATCCTTTAAATATGAAAATCATTTTTCTATTAAATTTTTAACTCCAGCTTATGCAAACATATCTTCTCCTGTGGCAAGATCATTTCCTTTACCAAGGAGTGATCTGAATAGATTTTCAGTTAATCTTCTTACTGCTCTATTGAGGATGTAAGCCCTTGTTTCTAGTTGGCACCATTGAAGGCAGGAACTGCATCAAGCTTGATTTCAAATTTAATTTCTATAATTTTTGGTCATCCCTATCTTAACTTTTTACAAATTCCATTCCCCATTGTGAAGCAATAGGAATTAAGTTAACTTCTTAATTTAGGATATGAGTAGTGCATTATTCTTGTACTGCTTAGATAGAAATCTTATATTTCTTCTTAGTTAGAATGGCAAGGAGATTGCCTTAGCATTTGTTTAGATCTTAGTAAGGAGTAAGATGAGCTAGCCAATATTGGGGCCGTTACAAGGCCATAGGGTGTCAGATAAGAGCTAAGGGCCATACAGGATAAAGTATTACTTCATGTGAGCAACTTCTTAAACCTATGATGGTTAAGGTGCTACATGGTTATGTAATGACCTAAAATATTACCCTAGTCAATTAGGACTAATTTGAGTCACAATTCTGATCTTAGTATATTAATTAAGTCATTATGAGTTCACCATTAAGACCTAGTACAAATCAGGAGACAAATGGATCAAATCTTGATTTTGGGAATTTCAGGAATCCTGAAATTGGACATAGTTATTTTAACCTCAGATAAAAAATCGGACTTTGCCATTGCGCTAATTGCCCCCAAATTAGCTAGGAGTGATATTTTGGTGGCAATCATAAATCATCGAAAATCTGTTAAATATTTTAATAATATTTAATTAATCATGAAATTATGATAATTAATTTTGCCTCGATATCAAATCCGACTTCTCCATTGCGCTTGTCACCCCAAATTAGCTAGGGGTGATGATTTGGTCATGTTTGAAAGTCGTCGAATTTTCATGAATATTTTAATATAATTAAATATCTACACAATAGGATAATTAATCGTTAGAATCAAAATCCGACTTTACCATTGAATTCCTCACCCTCAAATTAGCTAGGGGTGAATTTTTAAGATTGTTTGGTGCACGTTTGTAAAATTTGATAAATAATTAACTAATTCAAAATTTACTTAAAAACCATTCTTTCTCATTTCTCTCTCCTGGATAGCATTTCCTTTTCCCCCATTCGGCGCCTCTCCTCTCCTGTGCATGCAAAGGGGGCAGAGCCCCTCTCCTTTTCTTCATTTTCTTTCTTTGCCAACATCTCCTCCCCATGCTTGTGATGGGATGAGTCAAGCTCATCTCATCCAAGAGAAATCCCTCTCCTCTTCTATAAAATAGAGCTCAGCCCCTTTTCTTCCTCCATTTAGCAAGCTGAGTTCTCCTCTCTTCTTTCTCCATTGTTGTGCTTGTTGCTGAAGGAAAGCTCCCAAGTTCTTGTAGAAAACAGAGCTCTCATTCTCCATCTGCTTCCATTTGAAAGCTAAGGTACCTCCTTTCCCCAATTGAATGGATTCATTGGTTACTTCATTTTGCTCTTATGCTTATTTTGCATCATTAAAAATCTGTGAATGGGATATAGAATCCATTAGAGCTTCTTGAGCTAAGAAAATTTTAGGAAGAAAAATCAGCTCTGTTTTCCCTTCTTTCTGTATACACTAACATTTAACTCCATTGTTTGTATAGTTAGAATAATTGTTTCGTACCGCTTTTAGTATCAATGGAAAGGTATCTCAAAAATACCTTTCCATCGATATATGGAACCGCACGAGAGGTGCTCTAGATTGAGAGTATTTGAGTGCGAAAGGTGACCCATGACCATTTTTGCATAGGCAAAATCACCATCGGGCGCTACGGCGCGCAGTAGCGCCCGAGTCTCGGGCTGAGTCCGTCGTAGTGCTCCACAGTACGCTGCAGCGGCATATTAATTTGATGCGGAGAATAAATTTGACGAATCATATAAATATGATGAAACCGGTAAATTTGATATAATTAAATTAAATGCAACTTAGTGCTGAAATCCGCTACAGCGCGTCGTAGCATCTAGACCTTGGGAAGTTCTGGCGTTGTAGCGTGCCGCCTGAAGGCGCTGCGGCACTCCATAGCGCTGAAATTTGCTACAGTGCACCGCAGTGGCAACGCTCGAAGGTGCTGCTGTGGGCTGTGGCACCCGCGCCTCAGAACAGCAGGCACCGTAGTGCCTGGCTCTCGGCCAGAAGGCACTGCAACGCGCCGTAGCGCCCAGAACTGTCTAAAAGTGCCCAGAACTATCTGGAATGGCCGCAACTTCATTGTTTTTGCATCTTAATGACCCTAGGGGGGCCAAAATATATCAAAATCGAACTTAATTTTAATAAAATTAAATATTATATAAAATTATACATGATTTTTGAATATGAAAAAAAATTAGGTTTTGACCCCTTTCATGAAAGTAGAATCATAATATTGAAATGACCATAACTTGATCATTAGACATCAAAATTCAGTGTTCTTGAATTTTATAGAATTTTTGGACAATAAACAATAATAAACTAATTTAATATTTAGACTTCATTAAGTGAAATTACCAAAATACCCTTATAGGTTAAAATCCTTAAATTGGACTTATAGGACAATAATTATCCAAATTTGAATTACTTACTATCTATCTTCATGTTAGATAGCAAGGAATCATTTGGCATTAACAAAATCCAATTTGGAGCCTTTAACCAAAAAGTAACAATTTAGACCCTTAAGTAGGGGCAAAATAGTCATTTTGCCCAAAATTTATGTTAAGTGCTCTTAACCTCCAAAATATCCTTTAAATTATTAAAATCAGTAATAAAACTGATTTGGAATTAATTTAGAACCCTTAACCTCATAATTGAGTAACTTGATAGAAATCCTATTAAAGGCTTAAAAAATTCTTAAGTAAAATCTATGAGCTTCTAACCTAGTTTCAATTTCACAATCCTAACTTCCTTAGGTGAATTAAATCAGCAAATAAAGATAAATTATAATAATTACCATTAACTCCATAAACTGCCTAATTCTTTTAGTAGGAGCTTCCTTAGAAACTTCACTTGCACCTTAGGACATTTTCCCTTAATATTAGGAATAGATCCTATGTTATATTTTATTCATTAAATAAAGTGAGTTATTCAATGAATAGAACTTTAGTTTTATTAGTCTCTAGATTTTATAACTTGATTCTGATTATTTATCTTTCAAATTTAGATTAAAAATAGGAGAATCATACTATTAAGCTTGATTTTTGCTTAATAGGATTTTTCCTTAATTTTAATTCACACTTAGAATTGAAACCTTAGTCCTTAAGCTATACTTTTGGATCATGTGATTAACTCCATTCTCGTGATGTTAAAATCATAATCTCTAATTTAGTAGATCTTGATCAGATTTTAGCCTAGAATGTATAAATTCATCAATTAGGATGTGATGATTTATTATTTAACTTATAGTCGAATCTGATTGAATTAAATTAGAACATGATCAGTTTTAATTATTTTTAACCATATACTGCATTTGTATTTTCTGCCTCCTCAATACTGTACTGTTCTGTTTTGCCCTATCCCTGAAAGGCTTTAGGAATTTCTATTTAGCCTAAGCCCAAAAGGGCTTTGGGAATATGCTGGGCATGATTAGCTAATTTTCTGATATGACAATTTGTGCATACCTTTTTTTCATTTACTATTTTACTGATGCATGTTACTTTAGTTAGCTTTACTTTACCTTACCCGCTTACTCGTATATCACAGGATGCTAGATTTTGTTGATGCTTATTATACGTATCATAGCCAGATTATTTATTTTTAAACTTGCATGTCATATGATCATCAGCATGCTTAGGCATAGTCTTTCCTTTCATAATTTTTATTTACTTTATTTATACATATATGCCTAGCTTTATTTTAGCTTATTTTAAGATATGTCTTTTGCCTCATTATTGCTTAGTTATAAATGCTGTATTTATAACTTACCACTTCTTTTGTATGCTCGCTGCTCCTATGCTAGATAGTTTATTTGTATGGTTAAGTAAAAATGGTGATATTAATAATACACAAAAAAATATTTAGCATAAAATGTACTTAGATATTTGTCTAATAAGATTTTTCTTTTTTGGCTAGGGTCATGGCATTGTGAAACCGACAATGTCAGAATCGGATCATTTTGAGGAACTTGTGCCAGAGAAAGAGGAGCCTTTCTTAGAAGAGGATCAGCATGGTGGTGCTGAAGTAATCTAGTTCCTTTATTGCTCTCTTGTGAGGATGAGTGATTGCTCTTTATTTTATTAATCTTATTTAAAATACTGTAATAATATATGTATCTTTTTACTGTATTTTTCTTCACTGTACTGTTTATTATGAGCTGTATATTACATTTCCTCTATGTATTATGATAAATTGAATGTATAATTTACTTTACTTTACTTCCGCACTCTGAGTTATATTTACTTAGTGATTGATTCATGTTGTATGTATTTTGAGCATACCTCTCTCTTATTAGTGGATTGTGATTTACATCTAATCCAATGATAAGAGTGGCGCACCTCCACTTAAGGTCGCATCTTGTGGATTAGGGGGCGGGGAGCCACAGGTTGTGGGTACCTCTTGAGTCTGTAGGGACCACCTCTAGTCCTATCTACCCAATAGATGGTTCTTTGATCTGTGTGTGGATACTGATGAGGACGTCAGTTACTTAAGTTAGGGAGATTTTAATGACCCACTTAAGCAGTAATATGCGAAACTCTTAAACATCGAAGCATCTTTTCAGATTATAGTAGGTTGCTGATAATAACTCAAAAGTTAATTGTGCTCATGTGGGAGCACTCCCAGGATGAGTGACCTGCTGAGAATTTATCTTTTGAGGGCAAAACCATGATGCCTTTTAGGCCAAAGCGAATAATACATTGGTGCTTAAGAATTCGAGTTATTACAACTAGAAAATTTTGTTTATTTTACATTTAATAAGGTTACCATGAGCTAGTTTTAATAGGATTCTTCAATTCAGATTACTCAAACTCTCTAACATTTACTAGGATTCTTTTCCAAAAAGGAAAGATTCATTAGGCTAAATGACTAATCTCCCCTAAATTCTACATTGCAAGTATAAGGTTATAACTTTAGCTAACTTAACTAGATTTTAAGGCTTTCCATAACGATTACTATCTCACACTCCATAGCTTATTAAGGCTAAGTTAAATCCCTTTTTAGGCTAAAGGAAGAAAGTATTATACTTAATTTGGCTAATTCCCTCAATCTTTTTCTACCTAAATGGTTGCCCTAAGATGAATAAATAATTGCTCACCCAAGATTTAAGGTTCTAAAATTTGATTTGTAATGATCTATATCTAACAAAAAATTTATCCTATTATCCTTCTCTTTTCTAAGGTTACGGCTAAGGCTTGCTAAATTAAGGTTGAACAACCACTAAGCCAATATAAGTGTTTTCCTACCAAAATTTATCTCTAAATATCAATCATGAGTCAATCAAGGTTAACCTATACTATCCTAAGATTTAGGAAGGCTAAATAAGGAAAATTCTAAGTTTTGATTAAAATATTAATTTAATTAAGTGCCATTTACTAATATTCACTATTTGATGTCCAAATAAATTAAACCAATGGATATGAATTTCTTATAGCATAAAGATTATAATGATAGTAAGTATGATCAATTTAAACTTTAAAAAATTTAATTAGGTCTTTATTACACTCAATAATGATTAGGAGATCATTAATAAAACTAACAGTAAAAATTAAAATTAAACTTTATATTATTGATTTACTCATTTTTTTGATTATTTTGGTATACAATTTTAATATATTTGGTTTGGTAAATTGAAAGTTTTTTGAATAATTAAAATAAAATGAATATAATGAAATTAATGACAACATGCCCTAGACCGCATAGTGCCACAGTTCGGGCTGAACTACGACACTGTTGATCATTATCCCGACGGGGCCGATAGAGGGGATGCATAGGGTTTTCTATAAATTATTGCATAGTTGGTTCCAGGAGGTGCATAATATATCAAATCGAAGCTAATGACGGGACCTTTCGAGCGCACCCTTAAGCCCTAGTTAAGTTAGACTCAGTCTATCAAATTTTTGGGTTTAGTTAGATGGGCTATGATTTATTGTGGAGTAGAAATTCTACCTCCACAATCAACCCCTTAGCTCACAAGAACTCCCCACACATTCCTTGGGTCAAGGTCAACCCAAGGAATGCTATTATGACAATCAAGGGGAACTAGACTGTCGGGAAGCTTAGCTAGGGTTTGAGCCACTATACGCTGCTGTCCATAGTTGATCCATAGCGGAGCTTTAGAAGCTTAAAAATCGAGCTCAATTAGTTGCACCGGACAATAAGGTATTGAAAAAAGTAGGTAAACAAAAAGATAACTCTTAATTGAGGTAATAATAAGATAAGAGTGACTACCTCACTTTTGTCGATCGCTTCTTTGCCAGGCTAAATCGTCGTTCAGGAGATGTCTCGAGCCTTCCTCATTCTTGCAAATGGAGAAATAGTAGCTTGGGAAGGGATTTCCAAGGTCTTGACAGAGCTGGGAGGCCGGGAAGGACACAGGCCGTAGCACGGGTACGTGCCATGCGTGCGATCGTGGCATGTAACAGTCATAACAGTGAAAAATTAGGTTAACTACGTGATATGATAATGAGAATATTTGAATATAGTGTAATTAAGATCTGAATTATGTATAATTGGGTGATTCTTATGAATAAAATTTTCGAATAATATGGTATATATATAAATATGTATACAAGCTAAATTGATTGGTAACAAAAGGGATATATTTTTTATTTTATGGATTTTATTTATTTAATCCTTTCAGTTTTGGCATAATATGAATCACATAAGCATAACATATCACTAGTGGTGCGATGCATAACACACCTATGATCTGTCAGCGATGCAATTCGGAGTACACCTAAGATATGTAAGATGAAATCTGGCTTCAAGGTTATGCACACATGTGGCATATTCTGTAGCTTAATCAGATGTCAATTGGCATACATTATAGTTCAGTTTCATATTTTATTTAGTTTACAGTCTTATCTTCAGCTATTTTATTTACAGCATATTTATTCTAATTTTCAGTATTACTCAGTCTATATTTTCAATAATTTAATTTACAGTTACAACTTTATATTTTAATGTTATGTTGAGTAATATCCCTTAAATGATTAAAAATTCTATAATTAGCGTAAAATATACTTATATTTTTTGTTTAACATAAGATTTTTTCCTTTTTGGATGGGGCCTTGGCATGCGAAATTGACATGTCAGGCTTGGAGCAATTTGAGGAGCCTACTTTCAAGGAGGTTCAGGAGCTTCTAGAGGAGACGAAGGAGCAGAAGTCGATGGACTGATACTTAGTGCTTAGATCCTTTCTTTATTGTTGGTGAGATGAGATGATTATTTTATTTGAATATTTAATTCTAGTTTATAATAATTAACTCTAGATGTATTTTTATTTTTCTTTTTTGAGATAAATGTTTACTTTAGCTTCTATGATGAATGCCATGGATGAATATTTAGCTCATGTACTTTGATTTTATATTATCATATACTCAGTATTATGATGTGATCTTTCTATAATTGATCTTATATCATATTCATTGGCAAATCTTATAAGTTAAAAATATCACTAATACATAAGGACAAGACGGTTAATACTTGGGATAATTATCATATTAACTTAAGTATTATTCCTCAGATGAAGTAATTAGAGATAACTCATTTGACCACAATCAATTCAGCTTAAGTGTTGGGCTGATGATGGGTCAGGATGGTTTATCTCGAGTTAATGTCCCGGGTTATCCATCGATTGTTAACTCGGGGCATTACATGGCTTGCGTGGAGAGCAGGATAGAGCACAGTGCTCTGTTGTGATCTAGTCATTAGATCAGTTGCCCGATTCAACGACTAGATCACTCATAATCACATATCCCTCCACATCTGTTCGTTCTGGATGATAGGTTGGCTCGAACGGTGCAGATCATCGACGGCTAAACAACCATTACATCCTTTAATTAATTAATTAATTGAATAATAAATTAATACAATTTAAATTAATTAAATTTTATTGTTCAAACAAGCTCAAAAAATTCTCAAAAATTCATCCTACTTAATTTGGGGATGAGAAATTCAAAAATGAAATTAAATTTTTGATCCAACGTCAAAATAATTTTCATATTTTTCTAAGTAATTAAATTCATTAAAATAATCAAATAATTCAAACGATCTCAAATTTGGCTCAAATTTTTTGGAATTGTTCCAAATGATATTTAGAGTCTAGTGGTGATGTTCTTAAACTATTTAACTACCCAAAATCAGGTAACAAAGCTTAGGCTTATGCAGATAAGAATTTGAATAAAAATGAAAAAATTTGAAAGCTGAAATGACTTTAATCTGAGTAGTTAAGGATTTAAACCACCTATAAATGAAAGGTATTTATAGATTAAATTTAATATTTTGTTTCTTTTATATTTGTACATAATCATACTTATAAATATAATAATAATTTAGAAGTCAAAACGATAGAAAAATTAGTTAAGATTCTTAGAAATGCTAGAAGTCAAACTTGATAGAAAAATTAGGATAAGTTCCCACATAAAATACTAGCAACAAATTACAAAAGTAATATTAGAATTATAATAATCTATAATTAACAAAGTTTTTAAGTACTAATTAGTTCAACAATACTCAAATTAAAGCTTCCAACTCTAATGGGAAGTTTTTTTTTTTGTTGATATAGTTGATTTTTGAAAGGAAATTGGCTGTATAAATAGAAATTTTCCAGTCACTAATAGTCACTAATAATTCAAATGAATCTTGCTAATTTCTAACATTTAGGATCCATATGGTTAATAATTTCTAACAAAGAGGATCCAAATGGGCCTTCTTGCATTCATAGCCTTTTAGGAATGGGCCGCCGCTCACACATGCATTATGAAACTCTAAATTCAAATCGGATCCGACTCGAACTTGAGATATTTTAATTTGACCTGAAAATTTTCGAGTTGAGTTCGAGTCATACATCTTAGCTCTAACCAAATTCAAAATGAGTAGAAATAATTCGAACTCGACACAAATATGGACTGAGTGACTCGAAGCCGACCCTAATTAGGACAAAAGTATTTTGGGAGCATCTATACATTTAAAATTATTAATAAGATTTTAAATTTCATTTTAGCATGTGCTGATTCAGTGTCGTGACAAACCACATTAATATTATGAAGCAAATTCGCATATAGTTGAAAAGATAAATAAAAAAAAGATATATTATTTGACTATAAAAAGTTTTTTTAAAATAAAAACAATTTTTTTTTTATTTATATATATGTATTTTGCAGCTATTTTAAAATCTATATATCAAAATTCATAATAAAATAAAAAAATATTATTTAGCTCTCAAATAATCTTACATAATCTTAGAATTTTATTTAAAATATTTAAATAATTTTAATATTAAATTTTTATGAGAAAAATATTTTATATTTTAAGAAATAGTTTGTGAGATATTCGAGAGGTGTATTCCAAAACTTGGCTTAAACGCCAAATCAGTTGACTTGCAGCTATAAATTTAACTTAGTACACGGTAGAAATAGGGATTGCAATCTTGACTAAACTCTAAAAATATTAAATCGAATCGAATTGGATTTGAAATTTTCGAGTCGATTTTCGAGTTGAACCGGCTGACTCAACCTAATTCAAGTCGAATTTGAGTTGGGCTTAACTTAATTCGATTTGGGTTCAAGTTGACTTGAAAATTTATTTAATATAATATATTAATATATAATACTTATATATCTAACTCACAAAGTTTAATAGGTCAGTCGGAAAGTCTTTGGCTGTCCTCCGCTGTTTCGTTTCTCACGAGTACGGGTTTTGAAACTTCGAAAATGCAAACAAAAATTTAATGCAGTTTGCAACTCCTTAAACAATAGTCCGTAGATGTCCGATTTCGTATCCACAAATGATTTTGATATTCAAAATCGCTATAAAACTCTCCGCGAGACCTATTCTCTCGTTTCTCAGCTATCGCTGCTTATTCTTTTCTCGTGACTTTCGTTTTTGAGTCCCGAGTTCTTATTTCTTTTCGACTTCTTTGTCATCTGCGGTTCTTATCTATTATTAAGTTATTCTTCTCTATTTTTGTTCTTACTGTTTGTTTTTTTGTAAGGGTTTTCAAATATGCAGTTATTGTTTTGAGGATGAAGGAACTTGAAGTTTTGTCGATCAACCTTTTGGAGCAGTAGGAGCTCAGGCGCCTCATTGTGAGCAACAGGCATTCAGACGCTCTCAAGCGCCTGATAGATAGAAACCTGGGTGCTCAAGCGCACCGAAGCACCAGCCAGACAGAAACCTGGGTACCCAGGCATGCCCAAGCGCCTGATAGATAGAAAAACTTGGGCGCTCAGGCGCTCACAGGCGCCCATGAAACAGAAATAGACATGAGGCCAGAGCGCTTAGGCGCCCAGACGCTTGCATATCTTCTGGCCCGATATGAGGGGCCTATAAAATCGAAAATAACAAGTTATGGTGGGAGAGTTGGAAGGTTTTAGTAATTTTTACAGCCCCATCTCAGATCTGAAATAAGGTTAGGGATTTTGAGCTTGTGGTGGTGGAAAGAAGGCAAAAAACAATATTATGAGCTTGAGTGAAGAGTTTGTGAAACCATAATTATATTCATCCTCCGATATAATAAAATTTGTCATCATCTCTCATTGTGGAAATAAGTGTTTACACCAAACCATGTAAATCTTGTTATTGTGTTGCGATTTGTTTTTATTTTATTTTTGCATGTTCATGTTGCGGTTGTTTGCTTGAGAATATTTTTTGTTTGATTCATAGAGAAATCCCAACAAAGTGGTATCATAGAGTAATTAGGATTATGTGACTCAAAATTATTTTTTGTTATTCTTGGAGCATCTAATGGTAATTAATCATGGAAGAGAGAGTTGGTGGAGAAGCTTCTATTCTTCATCATAGGGGGTGGTTGAGTGATATTTCCACAAAGTTATGACACATCTAACGAAGATTGATGTTGTCAAATTTGATGGCAAGAATAACCTTAGGATGTGGAGATGCAAAGTCATGTATGCAGTTTAAGCGTTGAACTTTGCTGATGTTCTTGATGATGATGAAAAACTGGAGGAGATGTCGGAGTGAGATTGGGCCAAGACAAACCACAGTGCATGTGTCTTGATTCGAAATTGTTTGACACAACAATAAATTTACGGTGATGATGGAAACGTCAGCATGAGAATTGTGAAAATTCCTTGAGAGCAAATATTTGACAAAGAGGGTGGAGAATCATCTCCACGTGAAGCGACGTTTGTACTGATTTCAGATGAGATGGGGAATCTCCATTGATGAACTCATAAATGATTTCACCAGGTTACTGACAGATCTTTTTAATTTGAATGAAAAGGTGGAGTATAAAGACAAGACACTTCTTTAATTTAACTCACTCTCGAATGAGTATGAAAATTTTACCATAACGCTCATTCATGGGAAGGAGGTCCCGAGGTATGATGAAGTGACTACGACATTGTTGAATAGTAAACTTTGATGAAGAGACAAGGAGTCTTTGAAGTTAGAGATGCTCGAAATACTTATCCTCCAATATAGACGATCTGACAAGAAGAATGGTGGTGGTAGCCATATGAGGGACAAGTCCAGGGGTCAAAATCTTGGGCCCAATCAATGTGTATTTTGTTTGGAGAGCAGCCATTGGAAGAGGGACTGTCTGAATTGAAGAACAGAGGAAGGATTCATCTGACATAGCAGCAAATGTTACTTAGGTGTACTATAATGCTGATGGATCATATGTTTCTCTAATGGTGGTGTATCAGTGCTTGTGCATAGAAGACATGTTAGATTATGGACACGAGTGCTACATGTCATATTTGTTCATGACACAATTGGTTCCAGACTTACAGAGTTTTGGTGAGTGGTGTTGTAAAAATTATGTTAGTGTACTGTTGTGATTGGGAGTGTGTTTGTACAGCTACTTGATGGCACTATAAGAGAATTGAAGGATGTGCGACATGTTCCTGATATCTGTAATAACCTTATGTTAGTTGGATCTCTTGAAGTCGAGGGTTTCCGAGTTATTATTGAGGCAGAAGTTCTCAGAATCAGTCGGGGAGCTACAATGTACATGAGAAGAGTTCAACAACATAATCTGTATGTTCTTCAGGGAAGTACAATAGAAGGTGGAGCCATTACTACTGATGAACCTGTTGATGCTACAACTTTGTGGCATATGAGGCTAGCACATGCTGAGGAACCATCACTTCATACCTTGAAGCAGTAAGGTTTGATTGAAGGAGTTAATTCATGCCTGTTCAAATTATGTGAGTACTGTATGATTGGTAAGAAGACACATGCATCCTTTGGTATTTCCATTCACAATGCCAAAGGGTACTTAATAATGTGCACACAAAGGTTTGAGATCTGGCGAAGACAACATCATTTGGCGGATGACGATATTTTGTTATATTTATTGACGACTATTCCAAATTTGTGTGGGTGAACACCATGAAGTGCAAAGGTGAATTTTTGTAAAAGTTTGTGATATAGAAGAAGTGGGTGGAAAATAAAATTAGCTAAAAGGTGGAGAAAATCAGATCAGATAAGGGGACCGAGCATTCTTCACATGAGTTCTTACGAGAGTGTCAAAAAGTTGAGATTGAGCACGACTTCATAGTGACAGAGACACAAAAACAAAATGGAGTGGCAGAGTAGATGAACCAAAATTTGGCGAAGAAAGTCCAGTGTGTGCTACCAAATGGTGGGATGGAGAGTCTTTTGGGTAGATGCCCTTGACTATGCATGTCACATTATCAGTCATTTGTCTTATGCAATTATTGGAAAGAAGACTTTTATAGAGGTATGGTCAGGTAAACATAATACTGATTATCATGATTTGAAGATATTTGGATGTCATGCTTATTATAATATGAAGAATGAAGCCAAAATGGATATATTTATTGAATATGGAAGAGGAGCTAAAGGTTTCAAATTGTATGATATGGAGGATAGGAAAGTTGTGATAAGCAGATATGTAATATTTGAGGAGTTTCTTATGAGGCATAGGACCTTAGAATAGGTGAATCATCCTACAGAAGCCATTGGAAAATTGCAAAAGGTGGAGCTTATAAAAATTCAATTTACTCTACAGTCTGCTACTTATTTCTTGCGTGTTACTAAGTAGGCTAATTCAGATGATAATCAGTGTAAAGGTTGTTACCTTAATTTAATCCACTTAATTAGTTTTGAAACACTTTCATTAGCCTCTAAATATCATCAAGAGAAAATCCCAAAATTTTAGGTCAATTTAGGAGTTGTTCGAATAAATTGAATATTTTATTCAAGTTAAATAATTAGAAAATTAAAAAATTTAAATTGATCTCCAATAAAAAATTCAATTATTTTGAATTCCTCTCACTCAAATTAGCTAAAGATAAAATTTTGAAAATTTTTGAAGATCATTTAATTCAAATAAAATTAATTATTATTAATTAAATTAAATTAAATTGAATTAATCAAATTTTTGTAAATTAATTATATAGGATGACGAAACTCCTGTGATAGGGTTTGAATAGTAGATACCAGTTAAGCCAATCTGAACTGTCCGATCAATTATAAGTAGAATTCGACGGCTCTAGCATGTCCCCGACCCGTGTTTAATCAACTTTATTAGATCAACGAACCGATCTAGCAGATCGGATTGGTTGGGGACTGTGTAATAACACAAGGTTGTTACTCTAGTCAGTCAAAACTAAACCAGGTCTTGATCTTGATTCTATTAGTCTTAATAAGCTATTAGGGACAAACTTTGAAGTTTTGGTTCAAATCAGGAGTCATTTAAGCAAAACCCAAATTTTAGAAAATCTCAATAATTTAGAAAATAACCTAATTAAATTGACCTCAAATCAAAAATCTGACTTCTCTATTGTGCTCATCATCCCCAAATTAGCTAGGGTGATGTAACGCCCCGCCCCATTGCCGCGCACAACTGAGATATTTAAGTATAAATAATTAGCGTTGGAACGGTGCTTTACTCGGAAAGGACTGCTGAACCTCCCTAAATATTGCTGACTAACTGAAACTCAAGCCCAAAAAAGAGTTGAGGACTAATATTTAAGATAAGAGTGAAATACTTATCTTAAGTATTAGATATATTACTTATATACATTGGATTATGAAAGCAATTTTGTAATAAGAATCTAATATATATGAGTATTAGCATTAGTTATGCTAATCACATCATAATACTAAGTATAAGTAATAATAAATACAGAGTGTGGAAGCTATAATATTCATCCCTATCATTCAGCACAAAAGCTAAGTAAAAGCATTCATCTTAGAAAAGAAATAGAGAATACATCCAGAGTTAAGATTACTACAAACTATTTGCTTAATATAAAAGATAGAAATAGTCTCTCACTCACAACTAAAAGTAAACTAATGCAGTAATAAAACTAAGCCAACTAGTGCTCTATAAACTACTCCTGGATCTTCTGGGAAGCCTCCTGAGCCTACTCCTCAAACTGCTCTAAATCTAGCAAATTACCGAATCCCAAAAGTACCACATGTTAGACAATAAGTTTGACACATTTAAAGCTACTATATGCATTTATAATTATCTAAAGTTCAACATTTAAATAAACAACTAATACTGTAGGAAAGTACTAAAATAGCTGAAAAGTGTGAAGCTGTACAAAACTGAAAATAAGGCAAAATAGTGGCTAAAAGACTAAGTACTAAAAATAGAATACAGTAAATAAATTGAAACTGAAAATAAAAGTTGAAATAAATTTGTGTTGTATGTCACTGAATATGTATCTGATTATGTCACTGATTTATGTTGTCATTATGCATTTGGTGCCTCATGCACCATAAGAATCATAATATCCATGATGCTTGCTGTGTCATGTAAGTCCTACTCAAACTGATGCTTGCTGCATCCTGTAGTTCAGAATGTTTTTTGATGCTTATGCTTATGCAATTTATGCCAGATTCTTTCAAATCATTGAAAAATTAAGAAATAAACCAAATTAAGATGTAAAATGGTACATCGTGATTTGTTATAACAAGCACATTTTATTGAGGCTAGTATAATTTGAAATTTGATTATATATTACTTTAAACCTGATCTTATAACTTTCTAAGTTACCACATGATGGGAGTGCATATATATAATTAATATGTTCTCAAGAAAGGTAACTTTAAGCACTTAGTTTGTTTAACTGCACTTGTCAATGCACACAAAGATAAGGGGATGACACTCTTTTACAGTTTATTCTCTCAAACTAAATTTTTTAGCACCCCACTTAATACATGACTAGTGTATGTCTTAAGAAAGGTGGATTGGAACACATTTTTTTGTGTAACTACACTTATCAATGCGCACAAAGATAAGGGGATGAAACTGCTTTATAGTATATTCTCTCAAATTAAGATGTTTAATTCCCTAATTAACACATATTTGGAATTGAGATACCTTACCCTATATTGAACTGCACTTATCAATGCGCACAAGGATAAGGGGACGAAACCCTTTTACAATCTTATTCGGGATAAATTAACCAATTTCATACTCTACTGAATTAAATCAGTTATATGGATATGTACTATAATTTTCACATGATAAACACAAATGTTATCATTTCTATGCTAACTATTTTAGAATCTAAGGAAATTTAAACTAATGAATCAATCTCTATTGTAAATACTAAGCAATTGGGTTCCAATGTTGTGGCATAAAAGTCACTCATTATAGGTGTTCTACCATGATTACATAGACTCAACTAATATCTCTCAGGTTAACTTACCACAAGGATATAAGGTCAATTATCTAATATTTTAAGAGGTTCATCTAAAGGTCTACCTCAAAATAAGACAATAAGGCATCTTCCTACCTCAAAAGTAACCCTATTTACTTAAGCTTAAGATTGTATTTATACTTTAAAGATCTAAAGTTGATAATTATCATAATTAAATTATAAGCTAAATTCTAAAGATTCAAGATAATGAGATCCCATGTATGCTTAAAAGTTCAATCATAAAATTCAGATGCAAAAGTCAAGTATGCAAATCTTTTATATTCAAATTCAACCCAAAACTCTAATTATGGGGTAAAATCATATAACCCATAGGAATTGATTGTTCGTAAATCAATCATGTATTATTAAGATTAATATATACTAACTATCTTACTTAAGAGGAAATCATGGAGATCCTCTAAGATCATGTGATAAATCAGTAATATTAACTAGAAAATAAATGCTAACATTCACTATTTATGAATTAAAGCAATTGGTAATTAATTAGCAATTTAATAAAAATTTAAATTGGATTCAACAAATTAAGTTCTAAACATCCTAATAACTTATCATAATATTTCAAGCCTAATATTTTATATTTCAAGTAACATAATGAAGCTATTAAATTGACACAGTTATCATAAGTTTTAAAAAATAATAATACACTGAATCAATCAAAAGAAAATAATTACAAGTGCAAATTTGTCATACAAGCATATGTTCAAAAAATCTAAACATCATAAGCATGGAATTTATATTTAAAAAATAATGGACAGCATTATTTTATTATAACTAACTTTTATTTTGGTATATTTTTGTATAATTAAGATTCTGGAGTCATCAAAATAAAAAATATATGAAATTTGAGCAAAACTGGATAGCTTTGCGCGCTACGGCGCGTTGTAGCACTTGCTTGGCTAAGAGAATGGTGATATGGCACTCTACGATGGGACAATGCGTAGCGATGCACTGCAGCCCTTTTAGGCGCTACAATGCTAGATTTCCGAGGTGCGGGCGTTGCGGCGTGCTGCAGCACTTTCAGGCGATATGACACCATATTCCCGAGGCGCGGGCGCTGTGGTACGCTGCAGCACTTTCAGGCGCTCCGGTGCCAAAGTTCCAGAGACACAGGCACTGCGGCACACTGTAGCGCTCTCTGGCCGAAAGCCAGACGCTATGGCGCGCTATAGCGCTTGACAGTGATTTTGCCTAGATGAAAAATATGATGTCTCCCCTTTTGCACATAAATACACTCATTCAGGGCACCCTGATAAGTCCAAGATTTATAAGAAAATAACGAATAAATACAAACAATTTCATGAATTGAATGGTTTATTTTGAGGAGGTTTTTTGCATTTTCAGGTGAAAGATCAAGTAGAGCGAATTTGGAAAGAAATCTAAATTTTTAGAAGAAAACCATTGTAACGCGCCCCAACACGTTGCAGTGCGCCATAGCAGATTCAATACGAAAGTAAAGCCGCTACCGCATGCCAAAGCGGCACATATAAAACCAAGCTCAGCAGGAGAAAGCTTAACAAAACTGCCACAGCGGATCAGCTATGAAGGTTCAATCGTTACCGTGCGCCGCAGCGGATCAGATACAAAGGTTCTACCGCTACTGTATGCCGCAGTGAATCAGATACAAAGGTTCAACCACTACCGTGGGCCACAGCGGATCAGATACAAAAGTTCAACCGCTATCGCGCACCAAAGTGGAATAAAAAAAAATATATTTATTGATCCGCCATAATGCGCCTCAGCAGAGACAGCATGAAAGATCGGTCGCTTCTGCGCGTTACAGTGCAATTGTACTTGGTGAAAATTCATAAATATCTCCACTACCGTGCGCTGCAGCGGGTCTGATACGCAAATGAAGCCGCTACCGCGCGCTGTAGTGGTACAAGAAAATTAACAAATAAATCAAAGAAATTTAATGCATCCGCCACAGCGCGCCCGAGCAGTAACAATACGAAGGTCTAGGTGCTACAGCACGCTCCAAAATTTTTGCCAGGAAATAAGCATTAATGATAGTATAGGAAGGCCGTAAATTCAAATATTTTGCCTTCCCTAGCTATTGGAAACTCCCAATCAATTAACTCATTGCATTTTCTCAAGGGAATCGCAGCATATTTATCATTGCAAGCAATTAAAACTTAAGAGTTGAAGGGATGATAAAAATCATTGCAAATAGGCTGAAGGCTTGCCTATTTAAGTAGACATTCATGACTAAGAGAGGGTTTCCACTTTTGACATTCATTGAACATAAACAAAAAGCTTGCTATAAGAGAAGAGAAATGAGACCTCTCCAAGGAAGGAAGAAGAGTACCATTGTTGGAGAAAGAAAGGAGTACATTGCCAAGGAGCTAAAAGGAAAGAAGAATAAAGAGAAAGGAAGATCCAGAGAATGCCAACAAAGGCTGTTCCTAATATTCTTCTCAATAGCTTTATTAAATTCTGTTTAGTAGAACCATGAACAATTTCTTGTCCTTGTATGTTTCTCTTTGTATTTTTGCTGTAATGGAAGGCTAAACCCTCCTTGAGGAGGTTGGGCCGTAATCATGTAAAATGTGTATGGGACAATGATATTGTATGTATTTTCTTCGCAATGAAATTAAATTTGCTTTAAATTCAAATCTAGATTTGTCTTGTTGTCTGCATGTTGTGGAATGAATGAATATCCTGTGTGTAATGAAATGGTTGTAATGAAAATAATGCTAAGTCAACTAAGCACTTTAAGCCTAGAGAGAATGCACATAAAGGTCCTCTCCATGAACAAATATTTCATGTGCAAGGATTCTCGGTGTAAAACACCTTATGATTGGAATGGAAAGTTGATAAAGTAACATTAATAATCTTACGCTCCATATTCCCCTAGTTTGCGTAAAGCTAGGTATGTGTGAGTTAGTGCTTAGAGCTATGTGACAAGCTCTTGAGCTTAACTGCACCATTCCTTGAGCTCATTCGAGAGGACGACACATGTGAGCCAAGAGCCACCAATCAAGCTCTGCGGCTCATCAGACATTAAAGGAGGAAGAGGGCTCTTCGAGTGCTCATGGATGATGTGACATAATCCATGTGGCCTGGTAAATCCACTTCCTTAGCTAAACCGTGTATGTAGTGAATGATGTTAGTTGGTGGGAATCAAACTCGTGCGATCGCCAAATTAAAAGACTATTTTTATAACCTAGATGTAGGACTTCTTAATGATTTAAATGCGATCACATGAGAGTCTATGTGCTGAGATTGAACTCTAATGCATTCATCTCGTGTACTAGACTTGAACTAGTCAGAATTAGAGGACCAATATAAGGAACTCTAGATTCACTTGATTATCTAGCATGAAAACAAGTATATTATAAGTTGCATGAATTGAATACGACACCAATCCCTAACAACTTGCATGATGAAAACCAAACTCTTCCTTCTTAATCAAATAGTGTCTTAACTTAAAATCCTTGCTTTATTAATTTGGAGCCACTAAAAATCCAAAATATTTTAGTTTAAACATTATTAAAAGTAGATATACCTTAGTATCAAAATGATTTGTTCTCTGAGGATGATAAAATCTCAGAACTTACCTTTCATTATTACATCAGACCACGTACACTTGCGTTCAAGCGCAGGCGCGTATTTCCATCTGTCACACCTCAAGTGCGGTGCCATATATCGATGAAAAGGTCTTTTTGAGACCTTTTCATTGATACCAAAATCGACATGAAAAGATTATTCTAATGTCGCAAACAATGATGCCCTAAGTACCTATGCAAGATTTCTTTTCTTACAACATCATTCATTTTTGGATTTTAATCGAATATTTAGCTCGATTGCTAAATACAAGTTCTTTGAGGACAAGTTTTAAATATTCAAATGAAATGAAGTAGCCATTGGATCACCTGATGAGGGAAAGGAAGGGTACAAAGAAGGATGCAAAGAGGGTACCTTGGCTTATAAATGGAGGTCTTGTTGCTTTCTTCAAGGCTTGAGGGATGCATCTTTAGCTTCCAACAAAACTGGCGAGGAGGGCTGGGGGTTCTTCAAGAGCTGAAGAGCTTCTTCCTTTAGCAGCTGAGCAAATGGAGAGGGAGAAAGGCTGAGGATCCCACTTAAAAGAAGTTGAGGCATGGGTTAGGAGAAGAGAGTAAGTCCTCTCCCATTAGTAGCATGGAGGAGAAGGGGAGCTGAGCACCTTGCGTGCGCCAGAAGGGAAAGGAGTGAGGAGCGCCATTCATAGGAAATTGAGAAGAGAAAGGGTAGGAAAAGAAGAATAAAATGGATTTCTTTTTTAATTTATTTAATCATGTTCTAATTTTAATTAGCACATTTCTCTAATTAAAATTTGATGAACAAATGGGCTCCGAAAAATCCCAAAAATTCACCCATAGCTAATTTGAGGGTGAGGAACTCAACGACGAAGTCGGATTTTAGTTTCGAGATGAATGTAATTATCCTAAATATTGGGTATTAAAATTTATTAAAGTATTTGAGAAAATTTGACGACCTCCAAACATTTCCAAAACATCATCCCTAGTTAATTTGGTTGTGACGGCACAATGATAAAGTCGGATTTCAATTTCAAGGTCAAATTAAATATCTCAATTTTCTAATTAATTAAATTAACTCCCAATCAATTAACTCATTGCAGTGCGCACCGAAATTTTTGCCAGGAAATAAGCATTAATGATAGCATAGGGAATGCTAAAAATTCAAACCTTTTGCCTTCCTCAGCTATTGGAAACTCCCAATCAATTAATTCCTTGCATTTTCTCAAGAGAGTCTCAGCATATTTGTCATTGCAAGTAATTAAAACTTGGGAGTTGAAGGGATGGCTGAATTCATTGTAAATAGGCTGAAGGCTTGCCTATTTCAATAGTTATTCATGACTAAGAGAGAGTTCCCACTTTCAACATTCATTGATCATAAACAAAAAGCTTATTGTAAGAGAAGAGAAAGGAGACCTCTCCAAGGAAGGAAGAAGAGTACCATTGCTATAGAAAGAAAGGAGTACATTGCCAAGGAGCTAAAAGAGAAGAAGAAAGAAGAGAAAGGAAGATCTAGAGAATGCCAATAAGGGCTTTTCCTAATATTCTCCTCAACCTTTTATTAAATTTCTTTTTAGTATAACCATGAACAGTTTCTTGTCCTTATATGTTTCTCTTTGTATTTCTTTTGTAATGGAAGGCTAAACCTTCCTTGGGAAGGGTTGGGCCATAATCATATAAAATGTGTATGAAATAATGGTGTTGTATGTATTTTATTCACAATAAAATTAAATCTGCTTTAAATTCAAATTTAAATTTGTCTTATTGTCTGCATGCTGTGGAATGATTGAATATTCTGTGTGTAATGAAATGGTTGTAATGAAAATAATGCTAAGTCAACTAAGCACTTCAAGCCTAGAGGGAATGCACATAAAGGTCATCATTGTGAACAAATGTTTGATGTGAGAGGATTCTCGGTGTAAAACACCTTAGTATTGGAGTGGAAAGTTGATTGCGTAACTTTAATTATCTTGCGCTCTATAGCTCACCAATTATCGTAAATCTAGGTATGTGTGCATTAGCGCTTAAAGCTATGTGACAAGCTCTTGAGCCTAACTGCACCATTCCTTGAGCTCAGTCGATAGGCTCACGCAAGTGATCCAAGAGCCACCAATCAAGCTCTGTGGCTCAACAGATGTTAAGGGTGGAAGATGGCTCATCGAGTGCTCATGGATGATGTGACATAATCCATGTGGCCGGTGAATTCACTTACTTAGCTAAACTGCGTATGTAGTACATGATACTAGTTGGTGGGAATCAAGCTCATGCGATTACCAAATTAAAAGAATGTTTTGATAACCTAGACGTAAGACTTCTTAATGATTTAAATGTGATCACATAAGAGTCTATGTGCTGAGATTGAACCCTAGTATGTTCATCTCGTGCACTAGACTTGAACTAGTCGAAATTAGAGGACCAATCTAAGGAACTCTAGACTCATATGATCATCTGGCATGAAAATAAGTACATTACAATTGACATGAATTGAAGATGACACCAGTCCCTAATAACTTGCATGATGAAAACCCAACTCTCCCTTCTTAATCAAATAGTATCTTAATTTAAGATCCTTACTTTATTAATTTGGAGCCAATAAAAACCCAAAATATCTTATTTTGAACATTATTAAAAGTAGATATACCTTAGTATCAAAATGATCTGTTCCCTGAGGACGATAAAATCTTGAAACTTACCTTCAATTATTACTTAAAATCACGTACACTTGTGTGCAAGCGCAGATGTGTATTTCCGTTTGTCAAGTTTTTGGCGCCGTTGCCGGGGAATGATATGTGTTTTGTATTAAGGAGAATCTATTAGTCAATAGTGATTTAGACATCTTCTTTTGCATATACTTTTTTTTTTTTGTAATTATATTTGTTGCCAATTGTAGGTAGATTTTTAATTTAGTTTCTTTATTTGCAATTGCTGTGCTGTTAAACTGAATTGCTTAATTGTTTGATCTAGATGAATTTATGAAATTGCATGAGTAGGAGAACTTGTTCTACTATACTATTTGACTCTGAAATTGAACAAACATATTTATGAGCTAGGAGAGAACAATCAAATTTAACCTAACCACAAGTAGAAATGGATAATGAAGTAAGAAACCCTGAAGAAGTTTTAGAAAATAGTAGGGGTAGAGCACTTAGAGATTATTCCCTGCCAACTGTAGGTGAAGTCCCCAATGCAATTGTTAGACCGACCATTCAAGCTAATAACTTTGAAATAAAACCTCAACATTGAATATGGTCCAAAATAATCGGTTTAGTGGTTTAGCTACAGACGATCCTAACTTGCATATTTCTAATTTTTTGGGAATATGAGACATTTTTAGATTTAATAGTGTGTTCGATGATGCTATTAGGTTGAAACTTTTTCCCTTTTCATTGAGAGACAGCAAAAATCTGGCTCAATTCTCTACCTGGCAAGTCACTTAGAACTTGGGATGATATTGCTAGGAAATCCTTAGCTAAGTACTTTTCACTTGCTAAGACTGCGAGGTTGAGATATGATATCTTTAATTTCTCTCAACAAAATGGAGAAAATTTGTATGATGGTTGGGAGCGCTTTAAGGACTTCTTAAGGCGTTGCCCCCATCATGAGTTTCCCTTATGAATGCAAGTGCAAACATTATACAATGGACTGAATGCACCCACAAAGACACTCATATGCATTTGCGAGCAGATCTTTGAGTACCAAAACCCTAAAGGAAGCTTTTGACCTATATGAGGAAATGGCTAACAATGCCTATCAATGGCCTACTGAAAGGCTGCATATAAGAAAATGAGAGGCAAATCAAATAATTGAAACTAACCAAATTACTGCTCTCGAAAATAAAATCAACACACTAAACTAAAGAATAGAGAATATGAACGTTAACTGTATTCAAGAAATCTATTGTGAGCTGTGTGGAGGGAAACACTCTAGTGAAAACTATAATCTAAAAAACTCCTTCGCACCTTCAAACACTAAATAAGTTAACTTTTTAAGAAATAAAAATTATGGGAAAAATAATATGAATAACCCCTACTCCAAGATGTACAATCCAGGATGGAGAAATCATCCAAATTTTACATAGAGTAATAATAATCATAATGGAAACTATAATGGGGAGAACAATTCAAGTAAACAAGGGTACAATAACAATAATAATAGTCAATCCCAATAATCAAACCTTGAAGGTGCTTTCAATGCCTTTAAGGCAGAAATCGTACAATTCATGAGAAGAGCTGAACTGACCATCACTAGACAAAGGATAGATGCATCCCTCAAAAACATCGAAGTCCAGCTAGTAAAAATTTCCCAACAGTTGCTGTAATAACTCAAGTTATTACCCTACTCAATTAGGACTAATCTCAGTCTTAAACCTAACTCTAAGTGCTAATCAAATCATTATGAGTCAACTTCTAAGACCCAGCCCAAATCAGGAGTCAAATGGATCGAATCCTAATTTTTGGAAAATTCAAAAACCCTAAAATTTGACATATTTAAAATGAACTCCAATTGAAAATGGACTTCGACATCGCGTTCATTGCCCCAGAATAAGCTAGAGGTAAGGTTTTCGAGTCAATCGGAAGCCGTCAAAATTTTGATGAATATTTTAATAATATTTAAATACCCCAAAAATTGAGAAATTAAAATACTCATCGGATCAAAAATCTGACCTTACCGTTGCACTCCTCACTCCTCAATTAGCTAGGGGTGGATATTTGGGAATTTTTTGGGGATCAATAAATTGGTTAGAATTAATTAAATTTAATTGGAAATTGAAATAATAATTTAATTAAAAATTATTTAATATATATTATTTCGTCCGCCGTTAATTGGGCTGACGCCGTCGGCTGATAAGTGAGCGCACTGTTAGGTCGGCCATCTGATCAGACGATCGATCTGAGCCGTCTGATCGAGACGGCTCTCGATCCGTCTCCCTCGCTGGGATCGCCCGTGAGCAGTCAGGCGACACGCAGCTCAACCCGAGGGTCCATAAGGACCCTCCCGTTCGCTCGGGACCGGAGTTTTGCATGAAGTGACCTGGTCCGAGCATCGAAGCCCTCGTCCCGTTAGCCCGAGCCTCGATCCGTTCGCTAGCAGGTACTCTACCCCTCCCCTTTTTTTCGATTAGCATTACATCAATCATTTATTTCCATTCAATAATTGCTACTATCTAAATGCGATGCCGATCATGATCGAACGTAACCGAGTTCCGTAGGGTTCGACTTAGGGTTAGGTTAGGAGGTGAGCCCCGTTCACCTTAGCCGACGATCCGCCCCTCTGTGGGTAGGGCTCGGCGAGCTCTACCCGGCGCCATGCGGGCCGAGCTCTGGCATCATTGGAGCGGCCGCGAACCGCTGCACCCTAAGAGCCCTGTCCTCGGGAGCTCTTTGGGAAGGCGAGGAGTCGAGGGCTAGGCCGGGTCGAGCCAGGCCCGACCCGCTTAGTGCGGGTCTGCCCCGTATCGCCATGCGTCAGCATGCGAGTCGCGGGGAGGGTGGTCTTCGGGTCGGGCCGGGTCGACCCGGACCCTACCCATGAGGAGCAGGTCGCATCTGTCCACGTGCGTCGCTGTGGGCCCCGCACGCGTCAGCTTCGCCAGATGGGGGACCCACCTCCAGCACAACGCTCCTCTCACGCGCCGACGTGCGTCCTGGCGGCCCCACACCTTTGTCGCGCCCGAATGGCAGGCCGCCACGCATCCAAGGTGGGTCCGCCCCACCATCATTACCTGCACAAAATTAAGTAATTAAAAATGTATATGTATAAATATACTCAGAAAACCTAATATAATTAGATATTAATATACATATAAAATCATCAAAACTTATATGTATAATATGAATCTTAGTGTTATGTGAGTGTATTAGTTTAATTAAGTACGATCAATTAATATTAAGCAGTGAGTATTAAGATAAATTATAATATATATATATGTATATATATTATACATGATATCAGTAAATAAACATATACTTATACAATAATATATATACATATATTATTTCATAACAGAGAACATAGTTATATTAATAACTATTAAACCTTTCATTAATCAATAGGTAGTTGATTAGCATTAATTTAACAGTAAGTTTAGTTAATTAATAAATTGATTAATCATTAATTATTAGGTTATGTTAATTAATTAATATTATATTATTAATAATTAGTTAATTAGAGTTTAATTAAGACCAATTTAATATTAATTAAACAGTAAATAATTAATTCTTAAACAGTAAATTTAATTGATTAAATTAATTAAGCTTAAATTAATTAATTAATATTAACAGTAGTTTTAAATTAACTAATCCTGATTATGATTATCTTAAGTGCTTTTAAATAGTAAATTAATCTAATATCAACAGTAACTTTAATATTTAAATAAATATTTAATATATGTAATTAATTAATTAAATTACTTTATTAATTAATAATTAAGATTAATTAATTACAGAATAATGATAATAATTTAATTAATTAATAAATACAGAAAAAAATAATAAATATAATTTAACTTTAGGATTGAATAATAAATTAATACAAATTGAATAAATGAATAATAAAATTATTTAAATTAAATTATTTAATTCAAATTCTTAAAAATTTAATAACTTTTTATAGGATGATCCAAATATTCTCAATATAGGTCACATTTTGCTCAGAAAAATAAAAGGAATCAAATGATGTAATGCAAAAATTAGTTTCAGAGTACGCATAGCGTAGTGATATTTAACTCTCACAACTTTTGACCTAGTTGTCCAAATACAAGCAATATGGGTCTTAAAATACTCAGGAGAACAGCCCCATTCAATTGATCATAACTTGGTCAATTCAACTTCAAATTCAGAAATTCAAAGTGCTAACTAGTTTAGAATTTCAATGTCATCAATAAACTGAATTAATATTTAGGATCTGAACTCTAAAAAATTAGAGAATGACCAAAATACCCCTAACGTTAGTTAGGCAATAACTTGACTATTTGAGGTTCAAATTAGTTTACTCCATATTAACATGCTCAGTATATTATAAGGAAGATATAGAAATTGAGTTTGTTGAAATTGGACTTCAAATGGAAAAGTTCGATTTTTGTCAACCGTTGACCGACCAAAATTACCGAATTGCCCTTAGAAATTAAAATAGCCATAACTTAGCCATCCGACCTCATAATGTAGTGTTCTTAGACTCTATGGAATCATTGAGTAGTAAAAAATAATAAACTATACAAAAATCTGGATTCCATTAGGCATAAATTATAAGATTGCCCTTAGGTCAAAAACCTTAATTTGGACTTATAGGATCCGTTTCTTGTCCAAATTGAGCATACTTACTGTCTATCTTCAAGTTAGATAGTAAGGAAGATTTTGTCAGTAAGATACTTCAATTTGGACCATTAAATCAAAAGTTGACTTTTTGGACCCTTTAGTAGTGGTAAAATGGTCATTCTAAATTGTCTCTTAAATCACCAAAACCAATATTAGAGTTATATTAGAATCATTCAAGTGAGCATAATCAGCTAATAAGTCAAAATGATAAAATCCCTAAAATTTTCTCTAAGTCCTTTCTTTAGGATCTCTCACCCCACATTAACTCCTCATTTGGAGGCGAGGATAAGGAGAAAGTGATGAGAAAAAAGAAAACTAGGAAAGGCAAGAGGAAGAAGAAGGGAGCCTCTTTGCCAACTGTTGAAATAGGGTTGGAAGGCAAAATCAATAATGAGATCATGAGTTTGAGCATAACTTCGGTCAGTGCTCACTCAAGTAAATCAAAAATTTAGAAAGAGTAACCACCCTTAAATTCTAACCCTTATTGATCTTAACTTGTCGGGCTGATGACATTAAACCAAGCATTTCTTGGGAGGCAGCCCAACTTTTGTTTTGCTTACTTTTGAACATAAGAGCAGCTAGTTAGGATAGAAAAATAAATAAATAAAAAATAATAATAAAATGACCTGGCACAATTGAACAAAAAGAAATTTGGAAGCTCTTCTAATGCTATGAGAAAAAATTGCTTAGAAAGCACCGTAGCGCACTTTCGCGGATTTATCCGCCACAGCGCGCTGTAGCGGTTTCAACCGCTATAGCGCACCGCATCAAGTTTTGCTGCTATAGCGCACTAGAGCGGACATGTGCACATGCAAAAAATTTGCAAGTCCTAAAGCGCTACAGCGTGCTGCAGTGCATGGTGTACAGCTGGAGCCAATATTGACTGCTTGGGATTCCCCAAGCAGTCAAAGTTGCTACAGCACCCCTAGGGACTAAAAATTTGAAAAAGTGTGCTGAAAGGCTGTTATTTCAATCCCAATTAAGGCTGATTTCATTTCACATTAAAGGCATGGCATGAGAACATCTTTGACCATCTTAATTATGCCCTTAATGATTAATTTATGTGCTAATCTCCAAATTTTCTTTGGCTATTTAACTTTGGGGAGGAAGCTAGAGGCTCACACTTGATTGAATTTTGAAATTACTCTTGCTCACATTCACTTCATTTTATAAAACCTCCTTGCATCCTCACACTTGTCTTGCTAAACCTCATCAAGCAAGCACTATGTCTTCTGAAAAGAAAATCGTAGTTAGAAAAGATGCAGGAGCCTCCACTTCATGGGGAACTTTTAACAAGAAGCAGTTCTCATCCGCTAAGGCTGAATAAAGGTTCAGCCAAGTAACTTCTAGTAGAAAGCTCATCTCGGAGAGGGGATTCTCGCATCCTTTCCCCGTTCCATACAATCAAATTAGAGACTGTGATTGCTATGCGCTGGTCTATTTGAAGACCAATTCTTACCCATCCATCATCCAGGAAGTGTATGCCAATGCCATCAACGTGGGGAGACATACAATTTTTGTATGAGGAAAAGGGGTGATATTCAGGCTCGAACAAATCGAGCAATTTTATGGGTTGAGGGAGGCAATGGACTGTGCCTACCAGTCTCTCATTGGACATAATTTTGACCCAACAGAAGTTGCAAGTGCCCTCATCCGCAAGAATGCGGACACGAGAGGGAACTTAGCCAACATACCTCGAGCCCTTCTCACGGACTCGAGCATTTCTTGGCATGTTCTCATACCCAGCTTCATCATGCCATTTGGGCATCTGAGCGAGGTGACTCAGTCACGGGCGCTGCTCATATTCTCCATTTAACAACCTAGAGAAATCCATATCTCCAAGGTTATACGTGAGCAGCTCTAGAACGCCTTGACCGGACCATGTAGTGCACTTGCATTTGGGTCCCTCATTTCATGGATATACTTGGCCCAGGGGGTCAGAGTTTCTAACATTGCTGTCCCTCCCCATGCTCCTCCTTCCCTTACAAACATAAATGCCAGATCTCATTGTGGAAAGAGGACCAAAAAGAGAAAGGGAGAGGAAGGAGCAGCTTCATCCTCCACCGGCCGAACTGATCTGGGTAAAAAGTTGGCACGATAAGACACTTACCAGGTAGCGCTGGGGATGTCCTTGGTGACTGACATGCAATTCTGCAAGTCTGAGATCGCACGACAATGGCAATTTCAAATGGTATTCCATGCAGCTCTTGGAATCATGTTCTAGAATTGGAGCTTGCAAGGAGGACCGGGCGAGACTTTGTTGCCGCAACCCCTAGCCGGCGATCCGATTCTAGACACTCCTTGGTTGGAGGATGTTGAATTTGCTGATAGCGATGATGAATATGAGTATGAAGGGGATAACAAATGACAAGGTTGTATTTTTTTTTGTTTCTTTAATTTAGTTTTTACTGTGCTGTATTTCTTTTGAATGAATGAATCTTGGACTTGCTTAATTCCTCATATGATGCTATAACAAACTAAATTGTAAGGATAAGATAAAAATTTTCTAAAAATTTAAATTGCGCGGATTTAATAAAGAGGTCAAGGGTGAAGAATGTTGTCATAACAAATTGCTGAAACAATGTGTGATTGAACTTAATTGACAGCTTTAATGCCTTCCAAACAAGGTGATATTCTTGAGTTGCATTAAATCTCAAACAATTTAAAATGAATGATGCTAAGAGTCTAAGTGTGGGGGTGAGGAAATTTATGGAATTCAATAAAATGTGAAGGGCAAGAATTGGATGAACCTAGGAGTGTTGGAAACTCCCAATCAATTAACTCCTTGCAGCGACATCAAAATTTTTGCCAGGAAATAAGCATTAATGACATTATATGGAATGCCAGAAATTAAAACATCTTACCTTCCCCAGCTGTTGGAAACTCCCAATCAATTAACTCCTAGCATTTTCTAAGGGAATCTCAGCATATTTATCATTGCAAGCAATTAAAACTTAGGAGTTGAAGGGATGGCAGAATTCATTGTAAATAGGCTGAAGGGTTGCCTATTTAAATAGCCATTCATGAATAAGAGAGGGTTCCCACTTTTGACATTCATTGATCATAAACAAAAATCTTGATGTAAGAGAAGAGAAAGGAGACCTCTCCAAGGAAGGAAGAAGAGTACCATTGCTGGAGAAAAAAAGGAGTACATTGCCAAAGAGATAAAAAGGAAGAAGAAAGAAGAGAAAGGAAGATCCAGAGAATGCCAATAAGGGTTTTTCCTAGTATTCGCCTCAACCTTTTATTAAATTTATTTTTAGTAGAACCATGAACAGTTTCTTGTCCTTGTATGTTTCTATTTGTATTTTTGCTGTAATGGAAGGCTAAACCCTCCTTGAGGAGATTGGGCTGTAATCTTGTAAAATGTGCATAAGACAATAATGTTGTATGTATTTTATTTGTAATGAAATTAAATTTACTTTAAATTAGAATTTAGATATGTCTTGTTGTCTGCATGATGTGGAATGATTGAATATCCTTTGTGTATTAAAATGATTGTAATGAAAATAATTCTAAATCAGCTAAACACTTCAAGCCTAGAGGGAATGCACAAAAAGGTCCTCACCGCAAACAAATGTTTGCTATGCGAGGATTCTTGGTGTAAAACACCTCATGATTGGAATGGAAAGTTGATTGAGTAACATTAATTATATTGCGCTCCATAGCTCACCAATTGGCGTAAAGCTAGGTATGTGTGAGTTAGTGCTTAGAGCTATGTGACAAGCTCTTGAGCCTAACTGCACCATTCATTGAGCTCATTCGAGAGGTCTATGCATATGAGCCAAGGGACACCAATCAAGCTTTGCGGCTCAACAGACATTAAAGGAGGAAGAGGGCTCATCGAGTGCTCATGGATGATGTGACATAATCCATGTGGCCTGGTGAATCCACTTTCTTAGCTAAACTGCATATGTAACGCATGATGCTAACTGGTGGGAATCAAACTCGTGCGATCGACAAATCAAAAGACTCTTTTGATAATCTAGACATTGGACTTCTTAATGATATAAATGCGATCACATGAGATTCAATGTGCTGAGATTGAACCCTAATGTGTTCATCTCATGCACTAGACTTGAACTCAACGAAATTAAAGGACCAATCCAAGGAACTCTAGATTCACTTGATTATCTGGCATGAAAACAACTGCATTATAAGTTGCATGAATTGAATACGACACCAGTCCCTAACAACTTACATGATGAAAATCTAACTCTCCCTTCTTTATCAAATAGTATCTTAATTTAAGATCCTTGCTTTATTAATTTAGAGCCACTAAAAACCTAAAATATCTTAGTTTAAATATTATTAAAAGTAGATATACCTTAGTGTCAAAATGATATGTTCCCTGAGGATGATTTTAATGATCCCAATAATTGGATAGGAAATTAATCCAAACATTGGGATATTACCTTAGCATCCAATACTCGATTAGAAGAAAAGAATTCAAGTATAGATGCTAAGTGGCCAAGTCACTTTATGAGTAACTATTAAGTTAAAAGAAGTTATACAATTGAATGCAAAAGAAGATACATGATAAGGAGATATATGTAGATACAATATTATGAGTATTTTCAATATAAGAAATTAGAATAATCCACTCATTCATCCCAAGCAATTACAAAATAATAAATACAACACATATTAATTAAGAGTAGGTAAAAGTAACTTAAGCAAATTCAAGCAGTTTATAATTTAAACTAAGTAGCAGAGCTATAAAAGCTATCAAGTATGGAAAAAGGAATTAAGCATAATTATGAAGGAGATAGTATGAAATTAGTGGAGTAAAAACACTCACTTGTATATAAGTCCTAGCTTATATCCAAAATTGGTAAGGGAAAGCATCCTAAAAGGCTAGAATCTACTATGTTCATTAAAGTAAATGAAATGAAAGTAGTGCATATTCAATGAAATTTATGCTAAGTAAGCAAATAAAATATAGTAAAACATTAAATAAAATTAAACAACGTACACTATATTTTAAATGAACTATAAGAGAGCAAAACACAATACTAAAAATAGAGAGTGTAAAGTATAGCAAATAAGGAAGTATCTTAGACTCTTGATCTAAGATAAACATAGCCTAAGACTATGAAAAATAAATATAACTAAATAGTTATGAAGAGATCTTACAATCAATAAGATTGTAAAAGAACCCTTATATTATTAGTTGAAGTTATATTTAGAAGTTATCTCATTCTACGAGAGTACTCAACATAATGGGATGAGAAGTTAAGTATGTCTGCCTAACTAGATACTATGGGGAGGTCGAACATTCATATTTACCCTCTCTAAAATGTGAAGTCCTATTATTAGCGCTATATTTCTTGTTCAAATTTTTTATAAGGAATTCCCAAGAAAGTTTTATGGAACTTTTTATTTATGCAATATGATCTTGAAAGAATGTTCAAGAAAAAAGACTCAAAGCTAAGCAAGTATTCAATAAATTTTAATAATTGTAAGCTATGTGATATCCTTTTTGTTATCTAAACCTTAATAATCTACTTAATAACTGGAGCTATTTGAGCTCCAAATTGACTTATAGATATTGATCTTTAAGTCAATTTTGATAAGAAAGTAGAAGGAAGATAAGTTTGGAAAAATAGTATTTTCATATAATTGGAGTTCATCCTATACTAGTCCTAAACTAATCAAATCAAATAAATTTATGATTAAAGTTTAAGGAAGTTAGTAAGAAAGAATTGTGTTTATAAATTGCTAAGCTAATGAAAGTATTAACTAAAGAATATTTTATTGGCTTCATCTAGTTAACTTATAAACTTAAAAGCATTAATTCAATTCAATCATGAAATTTTCTAAGATTAATTGATATTGAATATTTGAGTATAAGGAAAGAACTAGATTTTATCATACAAGTAATAATTCATTTGTAGTTATAGGAGGTTAGAAATCTAAAGCTTGTAAATTAAAATAAAATAGGAAACTATTGTTCTCAATTTAAATCAATTGAGAACTAATTAAAAGATTTAAGACTTTTGGGATATGTGCTAATTATCTACAAGATTATTTGAGCGCTAATCTTAATATGGGTTCTTATAAAGAACTTTAACTTAGCAATTGTAAGTTTTGAACTAATTTGAATGCAAAAGAGTTCAAAGGATTCTAAGTTTAAATCTTACATACTACAAATGGAGAAGCAAAACATTTAGAACACAAAAATAAAATTCCAATTCTAAAAATTTTGGCATGGTCTCCTTTGTACTTGCTCAAAATATACACATACAACATCAATATATAAGTCAATCTGTTGCATGGGATTGACTATTTCTAGTTCTAATAATTTCAATAATTTTAAAGAACATCAATTTATAAGTCAATCTGTTACATGGGATTGGCTATTTCCAGTTTTAATAATTCCAACATTTGTAAAGAACATCAATATATAAGTCAATCCGTTATATGGGATTGGCAATTTCTAGTTCTAATAATTTCAACATTTGTAAAGAACATTTATGAAAATAATAAGAGATGCAGTAATTAATTTAGCAATGTATAGGGGCAGTATCATTTGACTTAATATGCAATAAATAGTGGCATTTGGCTCAGCATTTCTTTTGATATTAGTTTATAACTTAACCTGCAAAGAATAACAGCATTTGGTTTGGCATTTATATATAAAAGAAATAATAATTGTTTAAACTAAATTCTAGCACAACATTTGTTTCTTACAATGCAATTAATGATAGAAGTTAATTTAATTCAAACAATGTAAAGGATAGTAATAGATCTCACATGATCCATTGATTCTTTCATTTATATATAATTGGCCACATATGGTTTTAATAAAAAAAGTGATATCATTTGATCCCATACAATCTTATTGATCTCATCTTAGAATAAAAGATAAGATTTTATCACATTTGACATTACTATAGAATAAAGGTAGCATATGACTTCATTCACAAGATATGGCAACACTTAATCTCATTTGATTTCATTTTATAATAAAAATGCAGCATTTGATCATATTTAATCCTATATAAAAAGATGACAACATTGAATCTTGTATGATACATAGCAGCATTTGGATCTCACAAACTAAATGGCAACTTGTGATTCTAATAAAAGAAATGACCATATTTATTCTCGTATTCCATTAATCTCACATTCATATATTGGCAGCATATGATTCTAATAAAGAAATGATAATATTTATTCTCATATAATCTTATTGATCTTACTTTAGAAATAAAGGCAACATTTGATCACATTTGATCTCATATTAAAAAGAGATGGCAGCATTTGTTAAAAATATAATCCATCAGTACACTTAAAACCGCAGCATATGTATTGATATCTAACATTCGACATAAGAGAACTGTCAACATTTGTTCAATATCCATTTTAAGAACTATACAAGAAAGAAATAATTCTATCAGATCTTATAAGTAAGACATAATTTAATTCATGATACAAATAAAATAGACATTGGCAAAGTTTAATGAAAATTTCAATACAATTAATAACTAATAAGCAGTTAATATAAACTAATTCAAAAATTTAATGAATAAATTCAACATCTTAAGAGAGATTGCATTAATTTATATTGGGTTTGAAGATTCGCATTTCATATATCATCCTATTTCCTTTCAAAATCAGATTTGCTTATACTTAACAAAAGTAATTAACAAACAGTATGAATTGACTTTTTAAGCAAGCGTTATTTGAATGGATTAAAATAAACAAATTGGGGTTCACCAACTTTCCTTCTAAAAGTTATAGCTTAAAAGTCTAATTGACATGTTTAAATATATGACAATTCATATAGATAATAGTCCTTTAGTTTATATAGTCATAATTATTAGCATAGAACTATAGTTAATAATGTCCAACCGTCTCTCCAATGCCAATGATTACTTTCTATATATTTCAATGAATTAAGTAAACTTGTACATAGCTACTGAATATCTTGAGTCAAAAGTGAGTTGGAATACAATTATCAATAACAACATTTCTATGGGAAGACATTAAGGTAAATGTAAGAGATTTATAAAAGAAAGAGTAATATTATCAATTTAAAATAGAACTGGTTTGCAAATTCACATATCCTAGCACAAACATACTTTGAAAAATTTTCGGCATTTATCTCTTTCGAGCATATTGAGACTTTGGGAGAACTATCATAGGTACCATACAAGATAGTAAATCTGTATACCTTGGAAGGTGATCTAAAGATGATAATTCTCAACAAAATTGAACTTGCTTCCTAAAGCGTTTCTTGAGAAAAATCTAGTTTATGGCAAAAGGAACGATCTAACTCTTTGACTATAGTAATCATTTTGTTTATGATCATTTTCCTATATTTATACCATTTCATTCCGATCTGCTAAACACTAGCTTAACTCTTAAATGAAAATAGGATGCATATCAACGAATAATACAAGATACTTAATTCACATTATATCAACTAATATGATTATTTGGAAATTTGAAATCAATCTTTGGTTAATGTGGAAGAAATATTACTCTAATTCTTATTGTCCTCTATAAGGTTCGTTTCAACTTACTCATTTAACATTTAAAAGAATACCCGAATCAAAAGAAATGATTTGTAAATTGATAAGAATAAAAGCAAAATGTATGTAATTGACATAACTTCTAGCTGATTTAGGACATGTTATATGAGTTTAAATAATCACTAATATTCTTTGTCAAGCTGAATTTGAAGTCCCATTTGCATTTGATCAAACTCAATTGAATTTGACTACTGTTTCATTACTCTCAAATTGGTTTCATTTGATCGACTCTAATTCAGGGATTATACAATAAATGCAGATAATTACATTATTGATAAGTGATTCCTAATATAAGAGCGTAAGAGAAGTCAAAGCAGATTTTGATATTATGCATTTATTATTTCCTCAAGCACCTTCACAATATTTGTTATCATGTCTAGAAGTTGAACAATAATCATAAAATAACAAAAGTCTTTTTCACAAACCACATCTTAAAGATACCCTAAATCAAGAGGTCTAAATTGAACTCTTTACAGCAATTTAATATACATGTCAACCTTAACCAAGACTCTAAGAGCAATTAAATTTTTATGGATAGCAGTATTTTTATTCAAATGAAAAAAATATAACCCACCAATATCCTTACAATTTAAAAATAACATTCGTTTGCTAATGCACTATAAACTAAAACCTGACAAATTTACTCAAATTAAAGTAATAGGCACATCAATAATGATATATGTAAAGGATCTCATTCGCAAATGGGATCGACTGGAAGTTGAAACCTAAATCTGGGATTTTGCAAGAATGGCATGACGAGGTCCTTATGAAGTCAAAATGACATTCAGAAAAGAGTAAGGATTTAGATCTATACTATGGCATAGTATGTAGATCTTGTAAACTACATAAGTTTTTCATTCCCAAATAGATACATTGGTAAAATTTTTGTCATTTCATTTAATCCAAGTGTAGCGATACCTCAACAAAACACAAATGGATAATAGTGGAACTTAAGAAAAAAAAAATAAAGCCATCAAATATTTGATTGCTGATGAAAGAATTTTGAAATAAAGGAAGTACCTTATTATGCGGGTGAAGTAGTCTAGGTTTAGGGTTTTGGTCCTTATCGCCAGTATATCTGCAGCTCACCATGGTAAAATATTTTGATTCCTAGCCCTTTTTGCCTCTTGAGCTCCTAGTGCAAGCGGTTGAAGGATTTGCTAAAAAAACCCCGATAGATGGGGAGTGGAAGGGTAGAAAATCGGTGTGGTAGGGACGACTGGAATACCGTATACCCACTCCTCTTGGAAGAGTACCATCGTCGGCATAATGGAGGAAGGAAGCGTACAGGTTTGCGATTCAGATCGTTGGATCTAATCTATTAATCCAATGGTCTAATGAATATTTCTTTTGCTAACCACTCGATCAGCTTTAAATCAAGATCTAATGGTTCATACTAATTTTTTTGGTGTTGTGTGTATGGCATGAAACAACGGAGTCCCGCCATTCCTAAAAAGGCTATTGGAATTATCCGTTAGATATTTTTAAATAATTATTTACATTAAGATTAATAAATGTATTATTTAATTATCATTTTTATTCATTTTAATTACTCCTTTTAACTATCCAATTACACCCCAAGAAAAACCAAATATTCACTCTTACCTAGTTAAGGTATGAGAAACTAAAAAATGTTTTTGGATTTTTAATCGGATGTCAATTTAATTTACCTAATTTTTCTATGCTTTAAAATACTATTAAAATATTGGCAAAAAAAAAAATTGATGACTCCAAAACACTTACAAATTACTACCCTAAGCTAATTTGGGTGTGGTGAGTCCAATGGTGGACTCTGTTTTTGATTATGAGGTGTAAATATATTAGATATTTTCAGAATTATCATAAAACTAGGAATATTGGAAATTAACAATCGGTCTCCAAATTGCACAAAATTTGAGGTGGAGACTCCTCACACTTTTATGAGTAATGGAAAAGGTTTGGAGTCAATTAGGTCACTAATTGATAGGTAACAACATCTGGGTTATTACAACGATAAAATCTCAGAACTTACCTTTCATTTTTATTTCAGACCACGTACACTTGCATGCAAGTGCAGACGCACATTTTTGTCTGTCACACCTCAAGTGCGGTACCATATATCAATGGAAATGTTTTTCTGAGACATTTCCATTAATACCAAAATTGATATGAAAAGATTATTATAAAATCACAAATAATAATGCCCTAAATACCTATGCAATATTTCTTTTCTTACACCATCATTCATTTTTGGATTTTGATCAAATATTGAGCTTGATTGCTAAAATACAAGTTCTCTTCCATCAGTAGCATGGAGGAGAAGGGGAGCTGAGCACCTTGTGAAGAGAAAGGGTAGACGGGTCCCAGGTGTGGAAAAAGAAGAATAAAATGGATTTTTTTTATAAATTTAATTAATCATTTCCTAATTTTAATTAACACATTTTTCTAATTAAAATTTGATGAACAAAGGGGCTCCAAAATATCCCAAAAACTTACCAATAGCTAATTCGAGGGTGAGGAACTCAATGACAAAGTTGGATTTTAATTTCAATATCAATGTAATTATCTTAATTTTTGGGGTATTAAAATATATTAAAGTATTCTAGAAAATTTGACGACCTCTAAACACTTCCAAAACATTATCCCTAGCTAATTTGGTGGTGATGAGCGCAATGGAGAAGTCGGATTTTGATTTTAATATCAAATTAAATATCTCAATTTTCTAATTAATTAAATATTATTAAAATAATCTAAATATTTGAATTGAGTTCCGAATTACTCCAACTCTTCAGGATTTAGTTCTAATGACCAAATGAACCTGATGGAATGATAATTTGGATGCAATTAAGTTAAAATTAGGCTATTTAATAACTTATGCTTGTTACAATTGATATTTTGGAAGTATTTGAAAGTCGGTGTATTTTCGTGATTATTTTAATATATTTAAAAACCCCGTAAAATTGAATAGTTAAATACTTGTCTAAATCAAAATCTGACTTCACCGTTGCGTTTTTCACCTCTAATTAGCTAAGGGTGAAAATTTTGGATTTTTTAGAGCTAAATATTAATTTAATTTTGAACATAAATTTCCCTTTAAATTAAATTAATTTATTATTAATTGAATTTTCTGGCATGGGGTTTGCCATTTCTCATATGGTGGACTCACCTTCTGCACCATTCAGGTTGAGCCCTATTGGGACTGATCGACTAAATCTGAGCTGATTGTTCGGGCCATCCCAATAGGATGGCCCGTGGTCTCCTCCTTCGAGTGTCGCATGTATCATCTGCGCATGTCCTCCGAGCATGCACGCAGCAGCCGCCCTGCCATGTGGCCTCCTCCACCGCTTTCCCAAGTCACATCTTAATTCCATCTCTTTTCTTAGGGTTGATTCGGCACCATTTGAGATCGGACCATAACCCGAAGACCTCTATGAGCTAGCTCTAGCCTCTCAATCAAATTCTCGCCATTTGAGCTTGAGGTACGTGATCCTCCCTATCAATTTCAATGCAAACTATTTATTTCATTTGTTGTTTATTATTTCTTGATGCTGTGATTGAGTTTATGAAGCCTAATTATGATCAAACGAGCTCGACTAGCGTTCGATTCAATTGGTGCCTAATAGTAACTCATCTTAACACATTCCTGCAATCTAGGGAATCAGCAGTTCTGATGTTTTGGTGATCTATTTGCATCAATTATGGTACTCATGGAAAGGTCTCGAAGAGACCTTTCGATCAGTGTATATCTCACTTCGTGTTGAGCCGGGTGTTGTGAGGATTTGCAAGCCCTAAATTCGTGTTTGCGGCATTCAATCGAGCCCGACCCGCGTGCTTCCTTTCGGGCCTCCTCATGTATCTTTCTTTGCTCGTCAGAAGGCGTGGGGCCCACGCGTGCGCGCTGTTTGATTTTAAGGATATATTTATATGTAAATTAATTAATATAATTTGAATTAATTCAATAATTTTGCAAAGTTCAAACATGCATAACTTGAAATCCATAAATCCAAATATAGTCAAGTTATATCTCATTTTAATTAGAAAAATACCAAAATTATTATGATAATATTAATTTTACTGTTGGATTATTATTTTGCTTTATGACATTTAGAACATTTCCCTAACCCTCCCTTAAACCCTAATAACTTCATTAGTCCATATCTTGGCCAATTTAGCTCTAAATACTACAATCCAATATACTATTTTGATCAAGAAATCATGAAGAACAGTCAACTGCAATAAATTTTTAATGGTAATTATGTTGCTTAATTAGCCATAATCTCTCTAAATCTTAATTAGTGAAGATTAGCTTCATTAATTACCCAAATTTAGAATTTCAAGTTACTATTAGCTCCTAGTGTAGTGTAAAACATAGTGGTGAAGTTAATTTTATAATTATACAAATAGTTTTACTAATCACTCACTAATCACTCTAAATCTTAATTAGGACATAAATTAATCAAATGGAGTGCAAATTGAGTGAATTCAGTTTCATTAGAATTAATGTACTATATGAAAACCATAGCCACTAACTTTACTCAATTTGGATACCAAATGGAAAAGTTAAGTGTTTTTGGACCTAATACTTAAACTCCTTGATTACACCTTTAGACCCAATAATTATTTTGATCATAACTTAGTCAAATAACCTCAAAATTTAGTAATTTTTAATTATATGGAATCCTTATGCAGTAAATAACATAAGTATAGCAAAATTTTTAAATTCCCCCCAAGTAAAATTATTAATAATCCTTAATGAGCTTAAACTCTAATTTAAACTCATTAGCTCTAATCCTTGCCAAATTGGGTGCTCTTAATGTTTATCTTTATATTAGAAAGTAAGAAACCATTTGGAATCAGTAAAGTTCAATTTGGAGCCATAATTTTAAAAATTGTATTTTGACCCTTAAGGGCATTTTGGTAATTTTGACCAAAATTAGGTTTAAGTCCTAAAGCCTTAGAAACCTGAAATAATCTGTAAAATTTGTAAATTAAGTGATTAAGAATCAAATTTAGATTTTTTGAACTCATTAAATTGAATTTTATGCAAAACCATAATTTTTATTCTAAAATATCCTAAGTAATTTATAAGTTTCATAATGTGGGATTAAGTCCACATTATGTCATCCCTAAGTTCGTAAAATTAATAAATAAATATAGTTAAAATTTAAATAACTCTAATGCTTAATAATTTAATCATTCATTAAGTCTTTCCTTAAGTAGTCTTCTTTAAATGGCTTCTTTCTTAAGCCTTTAGGAATCTTCCTTAGGAATTAATAATATACTTAGATTATAATTCATTCATTAAGTAAATGGATAACTCAATGAATGAAACCTTAATTTTATTAGTTCTTAGATTTCATCCTTTAGTATGATTATTTTGTATTTAAACTTTAGTTTAAGATTAGAGATCCATCTTATTAAGTTTGATTATGCTTAATAAGATAGCCTTAACATGTAGTCCGCGAGAGTTGATATTAATCTTAAACCCTTAGTCTTTAGCACCTATGGTTTAAGAGGTTAAACCCCAACATTTTGGAGTTTAACTTTTAATCCCTCAATCTTGATTTATCTTAATCAAGATTAGTTTGAGTTAATAAATTCACAAATTAAGATGTTTAATTTATTATTAAACTTATGTAAGCATCATTGATTGAATATTATTTGAATTGGATTAGTTTTAATTCCTTTAAACTTTATAGGACCATATCTCTAAGTTTATACTAGATAGTAGGATATTGGAGATCCTTAGCTTGTATAATCTCAGATTAGTTAGAATGACTAAATTAGCAAATAAGTGATATCACAGATGTTTATGTAGTGTTATTCAAATTTTATTTTGTACACTTTGCTTTCTTATTTTGAGCCTTTATAGTTTTAGTATATTAGATGAAACATAGAATATTTGATGAATATTTTATGTTAGCTTTGAAATTCACAAAAGTCATGAGTATAAATAATCATATAAGATGTATTAAGTGGAATTAGTAAAATTATATAATATTTTAGTGGTATGTGTCATAATTAGTCTGCCTCTACAGTATTGATACATATATTGAGATTTAGTGCAGTTAAGTTCCCAGACATCATTATTTTGGAGGATATATATATATATATATATATATTATATATATATATGAGATTATGATATGATATTTTTCAATGGATCTATTAATCTAAACACTAATGTTATAGATACTTTAGAAGAGTATTTGGTTGCTAGTTGAGCCAACATTTTTCAATTATGGCAGGATTAATTAGGCATATGTTCATTTTGAAGATAATATTTCCATTATATACTCTTAGTTCAGCATTTTTCAGTATTTATGCTGCATTTTCTATATTTACAGTATTTCCAATATTTATATATTTTCAGCAGTTAGGATGCTAGATTTATTTATGTTTTGTTTATATTAATTTTTGTTTATAAAATCAGCATAAGTAGTTTGAACATATTTGTTTAGGATCTTACTTGCTATTAGTAGTTTATATAAAATACTTAGCCTCTCTTTGCAACTTTGGGTTGAGATATGTGTTTTTTTCTCATATTTTGTTTAAGTTATAAATGTATGGTTTATGGCTTATTTATTTTCTATTTATGCTTTATTTCTCCTAAGTGCTTAGGATATTTTGTGATATCATAAAATATATGAAAATGTTAGCCTAAAATATACTTAGACAATTGTCTAACCAATTTTTCTCTTTTTTAGCTTGGGCCATGGCATTGTGGAACCAAAAATATTAGTTTCTTAGCATTTTGTGGAGATAGCACCAGAAGGAGAGCAGAGTTAGGAGGAAGATCGCCTTATTGTTGAGATCCTTAGTTAGGGTGCTCTTTCATTTTTAGTGAGGATGAGTGATTTTCCTACTTTCATTAACTATAATTAAATATTGTAAAAATATAGGCATTCAATTTTATTTTCTTTTACTGCACATTTTATTATGAGTTGAATGTTATATATTCCCTTATTATGGCTAAATACATGATGCTTTTATTTTCTTCCGCACTCTGATATATAGGTATAGTCATTTAGTGAATATTAGCTCTTTATATGACACATCTTTCCCTTATTAGTATATTTGGAGTGAAAACCTAATTTAATGATAAGTGAGGGATTGTACCGTGGTGACTACCCCACCGTATGGGAACAGAGCACCATAGTTGGTATCAGAGAACACCATAGTGTGTCAGATTGGAATTGTATTCCTATCTACCTAATGGATTGTTCTTTTACAATACAATCACTAAATGAATACTTGAAAAATAATCATATTCAATAATCATGTGCTTAGAATAAAAATTATAAATGAAAATACTAATATGAGTGACATAAAATACTCAAGTACAAAGCTCAAGTACTAATAAACTTAAGAATGATAATAGCTTAAGTAACTTAAGAAGTTTTATTAAATCTATAAGATCAAAGAAAATTAGAATGTTAAACCTTGAATACTACACTAAGAGGTTTGAGTCATTATGGGAATACGACTACCAAATAGGCCAAATGTATGAAAGATTCATGGATGAAGTCTCTAAAAGAGGGATACTAGTGTTGGATAAACTACTTTAGCATGCCATTTTTAGAGGACTTGATTTTCCTATTTTAGCAAAGGAGTGGCTAAAATGAGTAGACTCTATTTTGGAAGTAATGGAGTGTCCCGATGACATCTGGGTCTCACTAATGACCCCTCATCTTCAAGATGGATCAGAAGACTTATGGAACACCACATCTTGAGAACTCACCAAGAAGTTAAGAAGAGAACATCGAGAAGTCACCTTTGAAAACTTTCACCTTGCTTTTACCGCAAAATATATAAGATAGAATTTCAGCTAATTCTTTCATGCTTCAAATTGTATCTTCCTTATTATGCTAATGTTATATTTTACCTTTTATGGTTAATAAAATTCAATGGTATTTTGAATATCCTTCTCAAATTCTAAGAAGTATTATTTTCAAATCCAGTGAAAATGAATTTTTGATAGTCGTCCACCACCCCCCGCTGCATCTAGCAACTCTTATGGAGAGATCAATGTGCTATTAGAAACTGTAAGAACCTTGGTGGACACCCAAATAAGATAAGCTGAATGAATTGAAAGATTGATTACTGTTCAAAGCAACCATAACCTCTCACCGACATCTGTGGCCCCTATGCCATACTATCCCCTGCAACCTCACCACCAGTCCACTGATGGACTGTTGCATAGCTTCATTCGCTTAAGAACATCCACGTTCAGTGGGAGCCTGTTTACAGTAGGCACAAATAGTTGGCTAAAATTATTGGAGAAAAATTTAACAAGCATTAAGTGCCCTAACTCAGAAGCAATTCAGTTAACAGTACACATGTTCCAAGAAGAGGCAGAGTACTGGTGGGATAATATTAAAAATACATTGTCCGTAGACTATAACATAGAAGATATCCCATGTGAATCATTTGTTGAAGTATTCAAGGCAAAATATATTCGACCATCAGCACAGAATAATTTGGAGGAGACGTTCCTTAGGCTGAGGAAAGGAAACCGTCCCATCTATGAATATGAGATGGAGTTTCGACGATTATCCCGATTTGCTCCCGAGCTAGTAAGTACTGAAGCAGCCCGATGTCACCATTTCTAGAGAGATTTGCATGATTTGATAAAGGATCATGTGGTACCACTAATACTATCAAATTTTGTTGAACTAACTAAATTGCATGAGTTGTGGAGAAACATCAGTCCCAGAGGACTCAAAATGAAGTTTTGGCTCATCTTCCTTTAGGAATGACAACTTCAAGAGAGCCAAAATCCCATCAGGAAGGTTTATCAGATAGAAGATGCTTCCACTACTTCTGACCTATTTAAAGGTTGTACAAAGCCTCATCCTTATGGGAGATGTTATCACGATAAATGGTGCTGCTACACCTGCAGCAAACAGTGTCACTTTTCATCAATGCACCTACAAAGAAAGAGTGGATAGTACACACATTGACTATTTTAAGCACAACCAAGTGTTCAACCCGAACCCCATAAACCACATAAACTAGCAACTCACAATAATGCCTCTGTCTTTGGAGACAAACCAAGTTCAGAGAAAAGAGGAGCCCTCAACATCCCAAGATGTTATGGCCAAGCCTCCTCGGAAGCATGTATATAACAGCAAACCCACTGGTATTGCTCTAGTTTATGCCATAACTCCTCTATAAGCCGTAGATAACAGTAATGTAGTTTCAGGTACACACTTCTGAACCTAACCTCTTTTGCGAAGTTTATTTTTTTCTCGCTCATTCAATTTTACAAGTAGTTAATTCATGGCATGTATAAATAAGAACTTTGTGTTTGAATGATAAGACATGTAGTGTGTTGTTTGACACTAGAGCTATCCACTCTTTTGTGTCAAAGAGTTGGGCTAAAGCCCTTAATTTGCCATTTTATCGCCTACCTTGATCATCAAGCATTGGATTATTTTATGGAGCCCATATGCTAGCTCGCCAATTCTGTAGTGCAACAATTCCTATCGGTGAGCAGAACTTTGAAGCCAAACTCATCGTTCTTACAATCACAAACTTTGATGTCATCCTTGGAATGAATTGACTAAGTTAACACAATGCCACAATCAATTTACCAGAAGAAGAAAATCACACTGGCAGTGGTGGTCAAGCTAAGACATTCGTCAGCAAGTTTAGCATCCAGGCCTCATTGAATAATTATTTGGAGGCTGAAAGATTAGTTAAGAAATTTTGCTGGCACCTACCTAGTGATGATGCTAGGTTAGAAGAAGGACAATTTTCCCATCAGTGAGAACTATATTGTCTGTGAATTTCTTGATGTTTTTCTTGAAGACCTACCTGATCTTCTGCCATGTAGGGAGGTGGAATTTGCAATCAAAAGTATTATGGGAACATAGCCTATATCAAAGGTTTTGTATTGTATGGCACCCAAGGAGTTGTAGGAGCTGAATAAGCAACTTCAAGAACTATTAGAGAAAGGCCTCATAAGGTGTGGAGCCCCATGCCCTCCATGACCGTGTTAGTACTGATATTAACATAATCACGAGGAGTGCAGTGTTCCAACTGTGGCAAATCTCCAACCTAAGTAGAGTTAGGTATGACCCAACCCGGCTTAAGTTGAAGACTTGTCACCTAAAAATTGTGAACGTACATCAATATATTAAAGTAGCAAAAGCGAAAAACAGTATAACATAACATCCGCATCACAGCATAGTATAAGAAAGTAGATGCAATAGTAACTCAACTCAAAGTGTAGTAAGTAAATACATTCAGAATTTAATTATTAAAAAAGATCTCTCAAATGTCACAGTTGAAAAAGAAATATATCTAAGCGGCAACAGGAAGGTCCTCCTCCTGAGCTAGCTCCTCCCTGCAGAACCACCGATGAACAGCTCCGAAACTAACATTTGTCGGTATCACAAATGCTAGGGCCCCAGCCAAGAAAAATATTACAGTTAGACAATTATCTAAGTACATATTAAGCTAATTTAAGTGAACTGATTTTAAGGATATCACATTAAATACTTTAAGCATGCAAGCAATTTAAGGTGCATCATGCTACAAAGAAAAAGGATAACTATAACGCATGCATTTATAACTAATAAACAGGTATGTAAAGTAATATACCAAATATGAAACTAAGCATGGTGATGCTAAAGAGCAAAATAACTGCAAGTACTAAAGAACTCATCCTAACGTGCTTATAATCACATGAATACATGTTGATTTCTAAACAGGAAACTATACTGAAACATGCTGAAATAAACAAACAAAAACTAGTATCCTAAACATACCAATATTTAATAACTAATGAACAGAAATAAGTATACAAGTATGCAAAATAAATAAATAAAAGGCCACTGAAACATGTGGCAAGGCCAACCAAAGTACTAAAATGAACTAAAGGTAAAGCCACTGAAGTATGTGGCAAAGCAAATCAAAAACACTGAAAATTGAACTGAAGCAAAAGTATGCCTAAAACATAGTACTGCCATAATAGAAATAGGCCATACAGGACATCTGAATAGAAAGTTTAACATGTATCCATCCTAGACATTATCAGAGCTAGGTCCGAGTTGAACTTATAGAATAAGACATGTATCCATACTAGCCAAGCACTGGGCTATGTCCGAGTATATTCTATAATAAAAGTAGAACTGAGGAGGCAGACTAAGCTACTACATACCTTACTGAACTGAATGCACTAAAAGAACTGAATGAATGTTATGCTTTTTAAATACTAACTTAGGATATATTATCAATATCCTAAGTTCACCTATTATGTTCAAGAAATAATGCTCAATATATAAGGTGTGCAGAGCAACTAAAGTCACAGTAAGCAAGAGACTTAACTAAACTCATGTGATAGCTACTATTATTTAATTTATCCAAATCTAACTATTCTAAGAAAATATAAGTTTAGGATCTCCAATATCCAACTATGGAGTATAATCCCAGATTCATGACCTTAGGGTTAACATTAAAACTTAACAAGTTCTAATTCATAATCAATGACAACTATAAAGGTTTGAAGTAAAGAAATTAATGACTTAATTATTATTATTTCCCTCTCTTAACCCAAATCTTGACTATATAATTCAAGATTAAGGATTTTGGACCTAAACTCCACATTTGGGGTTCAAATCTTAAATCCAAGGTGATATCCAATTAAGGATCTAGGTTTTACACTCAAGCATAATCTAAGGGTATAAAATCTGATAAGCAGGGAGATTTAGAAGCTAAGATCTTAATGAAAGGTCATGTCTAATATTATAAGATAAAAATAATCACTAAAGAAAATATGAATCTAAGATCTATGTTCAAGCTTTAAGAGAAATCACATTATTCTATAGATTGAATCAATCTTACACCCACAAGGAGGTTTCAAAATAATTAAATAATAAATCAAATAAGAAACTTCAAAGGGAAAGATCAAATTCAATCAGATGATCTAAGATCTAAGATCTAAGGTTTGATCACTTTAGATCCAAGCTAAAAACTAAACTTAGAATTTTACAAGAGTATTTCACAAGGATTAACCTTATTGATCATCATAATAAAGTAATTAAACTAGAGTTGAGTGCTAATCAATTAAAGGAATCTTTAAAGGAGGTAGTTTAGATGACACTTAAGATCTTAAGATCTTATTAAGGAAATTTCAAGATTTCTTCACTTAGATTAATTTCATTAAACCTTAAATTACATATAGGTACTAATGTACTAGTTAGAAGCATTATACTGAAATTTCAAAGTTTAAGGGGTCCTTAAACATATTTTGGTCAAAATGATCAAAATACCCCTCTTAAGGCTAAAATTAGAAATTTATAACTTAATCATTTAAATTAATTCAAATTTGTCCTAATGAGCTTCATATTGATTAGTGAAGTGGATAAAACACTTAACTCCACTATTTGATATCAGTATTAGCTTAATTAGCACTAATCATACTAAGAGACCAATTAAGGTAATTAAGAGAACTAGGGCACACTAGGGTAATCCAAGCACATAGGAGAGATCTAATATACTTATGGAAGCATTAGGAACTTAATTTACCAAAATCAGAGGGTTAATTATGGCTTAGTTCACTAATCAAATTTTTGGGTAATTAAGAGGTGATTAGTAATTTTAATGTATTATATTATTTTTAATGGTCAACATAGGTTCTCCATAGTCTCATGAGTAATTAGAGACCTTAATTAATATTTTTGGTCATTTAATAAATTAATTATGATTTAAATAAAAATAGAAAAAAACTAACTAATTAATTGAAATATAACCATTTGATCTTGAATTTTATTTTATATTATTATTTCTTGCATTTTTCTTATTAAAATAATATATTGGATCATACAATTTGGATAAGTATAGCCAAAATTATTTGAATAATTTAATCTGAATGTTTATTTAAATTGGAATCATAGGTTTTGATTTACTGAATTAATTTCCTTAAGGAAATTAATTCAGTAAATCATTTATTTACTGTCTGCCCGAATGGCAAAATGCGCGGGTCGGGGTCTGACCCGGCCTGGCACTGTGCGTCATCCCCGCGTCGCCTGCCCGATACCAGGCCTCCTAGGGTTCGCTTCCAAAGCGCAATTCTCTACGCACAAGCCATGCCATATGTAACAACCCTAGGTTGTTACCATGCAAAATATAGATTTTTCCTAATCAATTTTTAGTATAACCGCCTTTAGAACATTAATTTAAGCCTATCCAGGAGATTTGAAGTCCATTGGACTTCTTTAGGTCAAATCTGTAATTTGATCAATATAGATGCCTTAATCTAGACCCAAAATAATTTGACCTCAGAATTAAAATCTGATTGCATTTTTGGATTCCTCACCCCCAAATTAGCTAAGGGTGAAATTTTAGTACAATTTGGAGTTCATTTGGGCCATAATTCAATTTAAATTAAATTGGCTCATTTGCACATAAGGGTTCCTATTAAATTATAGTTGCAAATATATCCTTATATCTAAATAAACGGCCGGGATTCGCTGTGCGAACCGCAGGCAATCCGCTGCGGAGTCCGAGTCACGCGACCGCGGAATTCCGTGAAATCCAGTCGTTCCGCCTTTTAATCTACGGTCAAGATTCGATCCCGCGGGACCGCCGATCTGTCAGTTGGATCTGTCCCGTGGATCCTATGGTCAGGATCGCTCCTGTGATCAGCCGTTAGGATTCGAGCTATCCCAGCCATAGCGCCTTTTGATCAATCGATCAGACAACATCCGCGGGGTCTGGCACTGTGGATCATCGTCTCCGGCAGATTCTCTCGCCCAACAGGAATTTTTCCCATACTGCCAGCTGGCTATCCGGTCTGCCACTCCCCTCTCCAGCTCAGCAGACCATTGTAGAGCTTCCTCTAATGGCTAAGGGACCCCAATCGGGCCCCGTGGCCCGGCCGAGCTCGAATTGGAAATTCGAAAGCTCGGCCATGGCCCGAACCCTCCGACCCACCTCAGCCCAATTCAAGGCTCTGGAAGGTTCACAGCTCTTCCCTGAGGCTATAAATAGCCTCAGCTCTCCTCCATTTGATCCTTGCTGATCAATTGGAGTCGAGCTTTCTTCTTCGCCATTGCCGATTGCTGAAGCTTCTTCCAGGTGCTCCCAAGCTTGCGTATCGCTGATAGGAGAGTCTCCTGGAGTTCAAGAACTCTCAGAGAGATCTAGGGCAGCTCGGCAAGCTAGGAGGAGACCTCTTCCCCTTCTGCAAGCTTCCGGACACATCCAGGTATCCCAGTTGCAGGTTCTGAGCTAATAAGGCTCAGACCTTATTCCATTTGATGTGGTTTTGTACTTATTGTCGATTCGAACTCAGCTATATCGTAATTAGGGTCTAGGTTAGCCCCGATCGATCGAATCGATCGATCGGGTTCAGTTTCTTCTGGATCGCCTCGGTCGAGTAAGGACCCAGCAATCCAGGCCACCTCAGACCAGAGGGTTTCGATCCGCCTCACCTCCCTGATGGTGTAGGGATCGAGCCTGGGGTCTGGCATAGCCTCTGTGGGGAGAATTATGTCCCCATGGTAACTCAAATGGCGGAATCCTCGGGTGAGTAAGGTCTGGCTGATCCAGACCGCCTCACAAGGGGCTTCGAGTCCCAATCGATGCGTCCGACTTCGGTAATGGAATAACGATCAATTGCTGGCCGAGCCGTGGTCCGGAAGCACCAGAATTTTGGGCATTAGGGTTCCCTATTCAGCCCTACCCGCCAGGATGGAGGATTGGGGACGACGGCACTGTGCGGCCAGGTCGACCCACGACCCGCGCGATGCGACAGTGCCGGGTCTCCCGGGCCCCGGTCGACCCGCGCGTTTTAGAATACGGGCCGAGCCATTTTATTTAAATAGAATTAATGGAATTATTTTCCTTAAGGAAAATAATTCAATTAATCAAATCATAGGATTTTGATTAAATAAAAATACAGAATGTATTGTTAAAATAACTTCTGATCCACTAGTCCAAATCCTATAATATCATATATGAAAATGATCAAAAAAATCTTAGAAACCTAAATATAAAATAAAATCATGCATCTGATGGTTAGATCTTTAATTATTGCCTAATTATAGTGGATCTTAATTAGGGCAGATTAGTAAATTTACTTATCCAAATTGTATGTTTAGGGTGCCATTAGTTTACTGATGTTAATTAGATTGTATGTGCTATGTATAATATTTTTTTGAGTTTTGTAATGCTTGTTATGCCCCAATCTTGTTAAATTTTGATTTGTAAATTTTAGAGTTTATACTCACTGGATCTTAGCAAACTTAGGCTCTAATTTCTTGTGTGATTAAGTAGAACTTACATGCCAAATTTCATGTGATTTGAATGGTTGGATTTATACTTATGTGCTAATCCTTTTTTATTGGAATTAGGGTTTGATTAGCACTAAGTAAACCTTGTTTTAGAACTTGAATTATCAGTTTGGTTTAGAACAGCAAGCAAATGAACTGAATTCATTCTTACAAACTTATTAAGTATGCTTGAATAAACTCAAAGATATAGAATCTTAATTATCTTAATTAACTTAAGAAATCTTAAGATTTGGATCAAGCTTCTAAGACTTGATCTAGGTCTGAGATTGCCACCGATAATACATAATCAATCCACTGATTTGACATTGATCCTAAATGCATAACTTGATTTTTCTTAAGGTATGAGAAGGGATCAAACCCTAATCTACTTAAGGAGAGTCCAAAACCTTAAGAAACCAAACTTAATTGATATTGATTTCAAGATTCAGAACTGAACATCCTCCAATAATACATCTAATTCATTATTAATTCTAAACATTGAATTAGACAAATTAGGGTTAATGATAATCCTATGTGAATTCTTGATCTGAATCTAACCTTAAGATCCCTGATTTTCTCCTAAAGTAAGATGACTAGCATATGAAGATTAATAAAATCATATTGATTAATTAAGCGATCTAAGTCTTAAAAATATTCCTGATTTAGATCCCATGATCTTAGATTGAGAGTGATCAGTTGACCTAATCATCTGATATAAATATCCTAAACCTAAATATGAATCAGAACCTAATAGCTTAATGTTAACATTTAGAGGAGAGAATCTTAAAGTTTATCTTCATAAGATCATCTTGAATTATTTAAAAGACCTAAATTTATATATCATGAGGTAGGAGGCCTTGTATGAATCCTTGAGGTAGAAGTATAGAAGATCCCATCACCTTAGAGATTGATCTATTCTCCTTGTGGCAGTAATCACTTAGGACATTAGAATAGATACATCTCCTTGTGGTAGAATCCATATTGAGTGATCTTGGATCACATTGACTTGATGAAACTTTGTATAGGACTTACCTAATAGTTTAAGACTTGTAGTTTTGATAAATCCTTATTTTATTAAATAAATTTGATTGAACCTGGATTATTGGGTAGTGTAGTATAGTATACCCATATTACTGGTCCCCAGTAATATTCGGGATTGGTTGAGTCACTCTAAGTAAGATTTATCTTTGTTGCTATCCTGCGGGCTTAGGCGGATATAACCTCGCTTAGAGTAAATCAATTAATCCTAAGAGTGTATTAAATGGGTACCCATTCCTTAGTTTAATTGAAAGACAAATTGCCATCGGGTAATGCCTCCTAGCGAAGATCGCTTCAACAGGTTTGTATCAAATAAACTAAGTAATGGGATTCACCTTCCTTAAGACGCTAAGTATGAATATGAGTTTAGTGACTTAATGCTTAGTTTGAGATACAAAACCATCATCGGATGGTGCCTCCTAATGAAGATCGCTTTATTAGGGTGGCGTAATCAAACTAAATGTTGGGAGTCCTATCTTTGCAGTATATTTAATATGTGTATACAATCACCCCGCCTAATGATCTTTAAGTAAATAAGCAACTTTAACTAAATATCGATCTAGAAATTTGGAGTCAGAATCCTTTTAGTAGGATTCTGCACAGTGGAGACTTATGATTCATTACTGTTTCTTACTAAATTCTTCATGGATTTCAGGATTTTTCATTCATTCAATATAATGGCATAAGCATAAGCATAAACATGAGTTGAAATTATTCCTTCTGTTGTGACATATGGGTATCAGTGATACAGTATGAGATACAGAATATTATATACACAGACTGGGGAACCTCAGGGTGCATCTGCGTTACCATACTGACTTCCTAACTGTTGTGCTTACATTGGACCGTACTACTCATAAGCCTTTAGTGATAGTTCTGTGATATACCGTGGTATAGCATACTTGTGAGCATTGTTTCAGCGGCATATAGTGCAGCTTATAGCATCCTTCTCAGCATTTGACATTCCTTTCACATTGATTTATGAGCATCTGAAATTTTCATTTACTTTCGGTATTTAGTTTTGATGCAGTTTTACTTTGCTTAGTTCTTACAGTTCAGTTATTTGATGTCTTTACAATTTTTCCTGCACTGTTACTTTACGTTCTTGCACATTTGTTATGTTTAGTTTAGCTTGTATAGTTAGCTTCGATGTGTTAGACTTCTTGTCTAACACGGGGTACTTTTGGGATCCGGCAATTTGCTAGATCCCGAGCAGTTTTTGGAGGCAGGTCAGGAGGACATCCCAGAGACTCAGGAGGAGCAATTGGAGCTGTAGGGGATTGAGCATCTACTCTTACTTTCTAGTTCTTTCCAGTATTCTAGCTAGACTCTTTATATTTCTGCATTTTAATGGTTTGTAATAAACTCTGGATGTATTTTACTTTCTTTTCTGAGATGAACATTTACTATTGCTTGAGATGAATGTATTCTGGATATTTTGCTTTTAGCTTCCGCACTCTGTTATACTGTTATACATAGTATTGTAATGTGATCGGTGTACTAGGGATGCTGACGTATTTTATAATGTACATGGGTCCTTTCTCGCTCTCTTGAACCTTATGTACGTGCCAGTTTAATACCTAAAATAAGTATTTAGTTCTTATCTTAGATATGGACTCTCGAACCTACTCTTAGGGTTCGAGTCAGCGGTCTTCAGTATGGCTCTGTCTCTTTAGCCTATTCGGGACGATGGGTTTTACTTGTATGGCCCACCGCTCCCGAGTAGCACACCGTTCCACCGCTGAACCATAAAATGATACTTGTCTTTTGCACACGGCAACGGGATGAGGCGTTACACCATGCCCTGATCTCGACGGCTACACCATCACGGACTTAAGACGCAACAATTGAATAAGGAACCCCCATCTGGGACGTGCTAGATCACCGGGGTGCTACTCAACCGAGATGGCTCCTGGAGCGGACTTGTGAGGAGTGAATTCTCCTCACATAGCCAATGCCACGAGCTGAGATCCTTTCCTACACATTCAGGGATTGAAGTAGAAGTGATTGGATGAGTTGTGAGGTCCCGAGGAGGTCTAGATCACTAGAGTGCTACTCATGGTCAACCATTGGTGAGAGGCGGGCCTAGCTTGATCGATATGAGACCGATCGATCACTTGGACTAAACTTGATGTTTGTTATGAGTTTGCAATCACTCTACAAAGGATTTGGAGTTCAATGGGGACTCCATGCTTTGAGAAATCACCGCAATCCAATGACTTATGGGATCGATTGCCAGGGCACACTCAGATGGAATCACCCCCTCTGGTCCACTACCAGCCCCTACCCAAAGCCTTAGGTGCCTAATAGGGAACTAAGGTAAGGTCCTATCACAGCATCTAGGGTAGAGAAGCCATGAGTCAAGCTGAAAACCAGCTCGACAGGGAGAAGGATAGAGGCTGCACCTTGAGTTGGAGAAAAGATGCGACTGAGCTGAAGAGATGAGCCCAGAAGTTCCCAGACAGTTGCAGAAGCTTTGGAAGGGGGTCTCAACACCAAACTGCACCCTGAATCAGCGGTACACCTAGCCACAAACACTCAATAGCAAGCTCTACCAATAGCGATCGACAGGAATGGAGAAGGAAGTTTACAGACGTTCGAGCGAGCAAAGGGGCTCTTAGAGCTGATGGACAGCTATTTATATCTTAAGAGAGGCTTAGGAGTGGAAGCTAATGTTGAGGTTCGAGATTCATGCTCGGACCGAGAGGCTCAATTGGCATTCCCAGATTGGATTGGCCCGGCAACCACGACCCACCTCTAAGGTTCGGCCATTAATGGAGAAGACCCTAACGGTCTAGATGACATGGCAGGAGAGTGGCAGACAAGATTGACGTGGCCGGTACGAGCATATTTTTTCTGTCGGGCTGCGGATCGCTCGAGGATGAAGGTGAACAGGGCAAGGTCCTCGGTAGCCGTCTGATTGCAAAGCCGTTGAAGATGGAAGGCCTGATGACAATCTCGTATAACAGACCATGGGCGTGCTACTAATCGTTGGATCAGCTACTCGATCCGACGGGCGGCATTAGATCTTAGCGATATGATCTAACGCCATTTTATTCTGTGCCATGATTCGTGCAGATGCATCCATTGGCTAACATGGCTGAGCCGCTGTCAGGACCCCACAATGGATCTACTGTGTTCCCAAAAACGAATAATGGCTTTTAATAATTTAATTAATTAATAAATTAATTACTTAAATTATTATTAATTAATTAATTAAAATTCCTTAAATTTAATAGATCCAATTTAGGACTAAATGAGTTCTAAAAAGTTCAAAAAATTCACCATTAGCTAATTAGGGCATGAGGAATTCAAAAATAAGCTCAGATTTTAATTTGGAGATCAAATTAATCTAGGTATTTTTCAAGGTATAAAAATAGGCAAAAATACCAAAATACTCAATTAAGCTCTGATTGACTTCAAACTTTTAGGATTAGGTCTAAATGACCCATTGAGTCTGATGAAATCAAAATTACAACTTGGCTTAGCTTGATTAATCTAAATTCAGCTACGGTAACAACTAGGGTTGTTACATAAGTCCAAGCTCATCTTCTTGAGGAGCACCAGTTCTTTTCATCAAAAAGAAGGATGCTTCTTTGTGCATGTGCATAGACTATCGGGATCTTAATAAGGTAACAATCAAGAATAAATATCAAATGCCTCAAATTGATGACCTGCTCAACCAACTAGCTAAAGCCAAGGTGTTCTCAAAGATTTATTTGTGTTCGCCAAGCTCATCGAACCGTCTACAGAGAGTGTCTGGAGTCTGACCGTAAGGACCTAGGACATTGCCCTATCAGCCACTCGGCTATTGACTGGCTCTGATTTTGGTCTCAGAAGGTTGGCCTTTGCGAGGGATTCCTGCCGGTAAGCCGGCCGCGCCGTGGGACCCCCGGGTTCTACCGGGGGGTCGAACCTTAGGTGTGGCCCCTTTGGGTTACGTTGGGGATGAAGCGACCAACTTGTGGTTCATCTTCAGTCTGGACTGTCTCGTTAAACCGAGCCGATCCATTTATCTGGACCGCGCCGTCGGCGCGGCTTCAACGCGTGTCCTGATGTCGACATGCATCGCCTCAAAACTGAGGTTGACGCGTGGATGGCTTGCGTCATTCCAAAAATCAGCGATGGCTGCCGCCTTGTCCCAGTTTTAGCACTATCTGGTTTTTAGTGCCATCGGTTATTCTATTTCAATTAGAGTTTATTAATTTATTAATTTCAAATCTTATTTCACTCATAACTTTAAATATACATGTCCAAAATATATGAAATTATATATCATTGTATTCAGAAAAATGAGACAAACACACAAGTATAATTCAATTTAGAATTTGAATCCTAATTTATATAATCAATTTTAATCCAATTAGGAGTCTTGAAAAACCTAATTTTCCAATGTTGTCCGATTTGACCTACTTAGTGTTCTTCTTCTCCTTATGTTATGAGAATTTTATATTTACAATTATATTTGTATTTGGACACTATTTGGATAACTTGGGCTTTTGGCTCCTTTATTTCTTCATAAGTGTGATTTTTAATTTATAATTAGCTTACTTATTTAGGTGTCCTAGAATTATTTAATTTAAAATAATTCTAGGCGGCCTCTAGATTGCCATCGCGTGTCAATGGTGAGTCCCACCGTCGTTTTAAATTTATTTAATTAACTTGTTTTATATTTAATAACTCAATTTAATTTATGTTAATACAGAAAGCATTTAATTTACTTAATGTTAATTATTTAATTATAGAAACTTTAAAAGCTCATAACTATTTGACCATAAGTTTAAACATAGCAAATATATATCTCATTTTGCTCAGAAAAATGTGAAGAATTTAATAGTAGTGTCAATTTTCCAGAAGGACAAATATTTCATCTAATGATATTTTAAATCATCCACTCACAAATTACCAAAACTTCAAACTCTTATAACTTTGTGCATAGTGACCTAGGCATAGTCAATATAGGTCTTAAAGTAATCAAGAGAATCTCAGGAATACTTTGATAGTATTAGTTTTTCCATTGGGTAATTAATTTACTTAATGACTTTTAGGACCCTCAATAATGACCTTAAAATTGTAGAAATTGATTAGGCCATATCGTAGTTATTTATACTACAAATCAGGAAATTCAAAATGCTATCTAGCTTAGAAATTCAGTGCCAATAATAAACTAAAATAAAATTTAAGTCTTGAACCATAGAAATCATAAGTTGACTAAAATACCCCTAACCTTTGTTAGGTCATACTTAGCCAAATGAAGTCCAATTTAGGTTTACTCCTATTTAAAATACTCAATGTGATATAGGAAAGCTATAGCCACTAAATTTGCTGAATTTGGACCTCAAATGGAAAAGTTAGGTTTTTGACCCCTCATAGCCCTAGAAAATTGCACATTTACCTTAAATCTTGGAACACTCATAACTTAGCCAATAGACCTCAGAATTTATTATTCTTAGACTATGGAATCTTTAAACAGCAAGCAATAATAAACTGTATAAACTTTTAGATTCCATTTGGAGAATATTACTAGATTGCTGTCGTAGGTCATAAACCTTAGTTTAGACCTATATGATCGATTTCTTATCCAAATTGAGTGTACTTACTGTCTATCTTCATGTTAGATAATAAGGAATTATTTGATAATGAGAAAATCCAAATTAGAGCCCTAATTCAAAAAGTAGCTTTTTGAACCCTTAAGTAGGGGCAAAATGGTCATTTTGCTCAAGATTTAGACTAAGTGTTCTAGAACCCTAAAATATCTCTTAAAATATTAAAATCAGTAATAAAATTGATTTAGGCTCAATTTAACTCTTAAATTCTCATAATTTAAATAATTTGATAAAAGTCCTAATCTAAGTCTTAAAAATCCCTAAGGAAAGAGAATGTTCCTTAGCTAAAATGCACCCTTAACCTTTCCAAATAGGTAAAATAAAAAAAAATTGAATTCCATATTTTCTTGAAATTTCTCTAAGTCATCTCATTAGAATTCCACTCCTCACATTAGGACCTTTTCCTAAGATTAGGAGTAGATCCTATATTAGACTTCATTTATTAGATAAAGTGGGTTATCCAATGAATGAAACATTAGTTTTATTAGTTTTTAGATTTTATAATATAATTCTGATTATTTTATATTCTAATTTTTTATTAAGAGTAGGAGAATCAATCCTATTTAGCTTGATTTTGCTTAATATGATTTGTCCTAATCTTTAGTTCACATTTAGATTTAAACCTTAGATTTTATGTTTGACCTTTGGATTATGTGCTTAACTCTAATTTTGTGGTGTTAAAATCATAATCCCTAATTTAGTAGATCTTGATCAGATCTTAGTATAAAACGTCTAAATTCATCAATTAGAATGTGATGATTTATTATTTAATTTATAGCCGATTCTAATTGAATTAAATTAGAACATGATCAGTTCTAATTACTTTTAACTTATAAGGTCGTGTTCCTAAGTTACACTTAATAGTAGGAATTGGAGAACTTGAACTTGTGTAACTTGGAATAGTTAAAATGGTCTAATAGATAACTTTTGATGTCACCATATGCAGTAGAGTCCCTTGCTCTCTATTGATTTATTTACGCTTTCACATTCCTTATAATTTGTACCATTTCCTTGGACATGTCATTCAAGATAAAGTTATTGCATGAAATGAAAACTTGGAATAATCAGAATAACATTTGCATTAGGTCCAAATATATTCTGGTATGTTCTGGTGCACATTACCCCAATAGACAGGTGTAAGGAATAATAAGGATACTTAACATTACTCAGTGAGGAGTGTGCATTAAGTTTGGAACCCGTATAGTCTTGCAGATGTGCTTGACTCCCCAGCTGATTCTAGATGTGTCCATTGAAGCAAAAGTAAAATAACTAAAATTCACTGCATTTGTATCTACTGCCTCTTCGGTCCTGCTACACTATTCTTTTCTGCCCTAGCCCAGAAAGGCTTTGGGAATTCTGTTCTGCCCTAGCCTAGAAGGCTTTGGGAATGTTATTGTGGCCCAATTGGCTAATTTCTGATATGGCAGTTTGTATATACCAATTTCTATTTTGGTTTTACTGTTTACTATTTTAATGATGCATGTTATTTCAATCAACTTTTCTTTACCTATTTACTTGTATATTATAGTATGCTAGATTTTGTTGTTGCTTATTATGTATGTATCACAATCAGATTCCTTACTTTAATCAGCATAAGTCACTTGATCATCAGCATGTTTAAGTTTAGCCTTTTTCTTTTAGTACTCTTACTTATTGTATTTATATAAATATGCCTGGCTTATATTATATTATTTGAGGTATTCTTCTTGCCTCATTCTTGCTTAGTTATAAATATAATATTTATAACTTACCATTCCATTTGTATACTTACTGCTCCTATGCTAGATAGTTTATTTTTGGTTGTTAAGTAAAATGGTGACATTAATAATTCATAAAAATATTCAACCTAAATTATACTTAGACAATTGTCTAATAAGAATTTTCTTTTGTTGGCTGGGGCCCTGGCATTATGAAATCGACAATATCAGAATTGGATAGATTTGAGGAGCTTGGTGCTGAAGAGGAGCCATATCTCGAGGAGGAGCATCAGGAAGGAGCTGAAGCTGCTTAGGCTTTATTGATTTCTGTGATGATGAGTGATTTTATTTCAGTTATTTAAACTTAGTTAATGTTGTAGAAATATAGGTACCTTTAAATGTGTTTTTCCATATTGTACTATTTATTTTGAGCTGCTTGATGTACTTTCCTTACTTATATGCATTGTGATAAAATTGGATGTATTCTTACCTACTTTGCTCTCGCACTCTGATTCTGTATTTGCTTAGTGACTGATTATATAGCATGTATGTATTGACATATCTGTCCCTTATTAGTGGGCTTGGATTATACCTAATCCAATGATAAGTGAGGGATTTTCCAGAGTGACACACCACTCCTTAGCTTAATCTTGTGGATTAAGGGGCGGGGCACCACAGTTGGTATCAAAAAATTCCATAAAGTGTCAGATTTGAAATTGTATTCCTCTTTACCTAATCGTAGATTCTTCTGATATGTCAGTCATTAACTAAAACCTTAGAGTGGCATCCAAGTTACTACAATATCGTGCTCAGAATAAAAAGGTATAAGTAAGATTAATTGCTCAAATATAAGGAACATAAACTAATGAAACTTCATAAGTTATAATGATACAACTAAACTAACTTAACTTATGGAATCATTAGATACTCGAGGATGTCATTTTGGTGGTACTACTGACAATTCGAGGCCACGTAAGAGTATGTCTCCCAATTTTTCCATCAGAGGTATGGGAGGTAAGTGGAAGGAGTGTCAGATCCAGGTGTCTAAGTTCTAGACCGATTGCTCCAGCATGGCACCTTCGGTGAGTGACCTTCATGTTGGAAGAAATTGATTGTCCAGACGATATTTGAGTCTCCATAATATCTCTTCTCCTGTAGGACCTAGCCAAGGATTGGTGGGTTGTCACCTCTTAGGCATTCACCTACAGACCGAAGGAATGCGGAGAGAGGCTACCTTCAAAGACTTCTATCGTGCTTTCACTACAAAATATGTTGGATAGATGTCTTAGCTTTTTAGTCCATGATATCTATTGTATCTTCCTACTATATGTAATTCAAGTTTAAATGAGTAATTCAAAAATTATCATGTTTTATTTTCTCGAACTCTAAAATGGGCTATCATTTTCTAAATTCAGATTAGTACAAGACTGAATCCTGGTCAGAGCCCTTTACCCGCCGCATCCGGCAGTTCCTCCAGTGAGGTAAACACCTTGCTAGAAGCAGTCAAAATCATGATGGACTCCCATAACAAGCAAGCCAAAAAGGGCGGCAAAAGTTCAGGCACAGCAAGCAGAGAGGATGGAGTGGCTAATAACAGCTCAAATGATCCAAAGTCACACGAACATTGAAACCACCTTGGCCACACAATATTCAATCCAACACTACGTTCAGTCTGCTGATGAATTGTTGCATAGCTTCTTGCGCCTCAGACCTCCTACCTTTAATGGAAACCTCTCTGCCATCGACACCGCCAACTGGATAAAGATGGTAGAGAGAAACCTAACTAGCATCAAATGCCCAGACTTCGAGGTGATTCGCTTAACAACTCATCTCCTCCAAGATGAGGTAGAGTATTGGTGGGATAACATCCACCATACACTATTCACTGATTTAGAGCTGAAGGACATTTCTTGGGACCAGTTCATTGAAGCTTTCCAAATCCAGTACATCCCCACCTCCACCAGACATAGCATGGCAGACCAGTTCCTCAAATTACAGCAAGGGAACCACTCAATTTATGCATAGGAGTTTGAGTTCTGGCAGTTATCGAGGTTTGCTTCCAACCTAGTCCCCACCGAATCTGACAGATGCCACCATTTTCGGAGTGGATTATGACCCTCTATCCGAAGGCAGGTTGTCTCCCATTGCTCGACCAAATTCGCGGAACTCCTGGAATCTGCCAAGATGGTGGAACTAGATGAAGTGTTAGAACCCAAATGGAGCTATGGGACAACTACGTTTTAGCATGAGAACCCTAAGAGAGCTAGGGTGTATCAAATTGAGGCAGAAGCACCGTCAGCAAACCTCTTCGATGGCTGCACTCATCCCCACCCATACGGACGATGTTACCATAGAACCGGAAACCTCTTCAACTATGGGAGGATGATTCATTCCTACTGTCGGTGCAATTTCACCAATACCATCGATGGCGACCAGATCGATCATTCCAAACGTCAATGGGTTTTCAATTTGATTCAGAGGCCTGCAGCAATCTGCCCAGCACTGCCACCTCCTCCTCCTATTCAATAGCCTTAGACGGCCATTGTCCCCCACCCAAATGCTCCAAAGCTACCACCGCGACAGCCTTACAATAGCAGGCCTGCCAGTCCTGCCCATGTCTACGCCCTCATATTGATTGAAGTAGCCAAAGACAATCATGTGGTGCTAGTTACATACTCCTGAACCAATATACTTTTCAGTATTACTTGCTTAAAGTAGCTAGCAAATTACTGCATCAATAATTAGATACAATCTACGTAAATAACAAACCCTATAACATGTTATTTGAAACTGGAGCTAGTCACTCCTTCATTTCTAAAAGTTGGACAAAATCCCTTAACTTGCCACTATACCGCCTAACAAATCCCCTAAGAGTGGGATTACCGTATGGAGCTCAATTACCAACTCGTCAATTTTGCAATATACAAATCCCTATTGGAGACACAAAATTTGAAGCCAAGTTTGTAGTTTTGCCAATTGCTAATTTCGATGTTATTCTAGAAATGAATTGGCTAAGTCAACATGACGCCACCATCAACTGCCAGAAGAAAAAGATCACCTTAGGGTAATGGTAGTGAAGCTCAGTCATTCATTGGAAACTTTAGTACGAGAGCTTCTTTGATCAATGCCATCTAGGCTAAGAGCTTAGTGAGTAAAGGTTGCAGTGCTTTCCAAGTGACAATACTAGGAGAAAAAAAAAGAATCTCATTGTTTGCAAATTAGCTGATATCTTTCCCGAATATCTACCCGGTCTTCCACCCACACGGGAAGTAGAATTTGCAATAGACATTATTCCGGGAACCCAACTTATTTCAAAGGCACCCTACCATATGGCACCTAAAGAACTACAGGAGCTGAATAAGTAGTACTGTAGATTATTGTACTAGTTTCTTTTGTAGTAGCCTTTGTATAGTTGCTTCTATCTTATTGCTGCTTTCCTAATACCTTTCATATTGTAACTCTTAAATCTTTTAAGTTTTAATGTGAATCTTTTCCATTACCTTGCTCCTAGATTTGTATTTCCATTCTCTTCTGAGAATGAACCCTGAACTAGACACCCTTATTCCCTTAGTGGCGAAAAAATTTGCTTCTGCCATGTCATCTCCAAATGAAGAAATGAAGAACCTTATGAAAATTATGAAAATGATGATTGAAGAACAAATGCGAGCCATAGAGAGAATGGATTCAGCTAGTACCCCATCTCAGCCATCTCCTACTCCACCTCAGTCATCTCATATTCTACCTCAGTAATTCTCTACTCCCCCTCAAACTCCTACCCCAATCCCTCAAGGAGTCCATGTTACTCTGCAACAAATTCCTAGTCCTATAGTGAACGCCTTCATTCTCACCATTTTATGTTTAAGCCCTCCTTCGTTTAATGTCTCAGCTTCCCATATTGAATCCGCTAACTAGTTTAAGGAAATTGAGAAAACCTTAGCCAGCATCAAATGTCCCGAAAGTGAGTGCATTCATCTCGCCACTCATCTGTTTCAAGAAGAAGCAGAATATTGGTTGGACAGTGAGCTGAAGGCCCGTTTCTCTAATGTGCAAGTGGATGATATTCCTTAGGATGAATTTGAGAAAGTCTTTTGCAAATAATTTATTCTTCTTTCTTCCCAAACCATTATAGAGAATGAATTCACACAGCCCGCTCAGAGAAATTGATCTGTGCATGCATACGAGATGGAATTCAGAAAACTATCCCATTTTGCCCCTAATCTAGCTCATTCTAAGACGGCTATGTGTAGTAGATTTCTGAAAAGACTGAAAGACTCCATAAAGAGTCATCTGATGTCCCAGCACTAAGATGACTTTCCCAAGCTTCTAGTAGGAGCGCAAATGATTGAGCATCATCAAGCTCAGATGGAGCTCAAAAAGCGTTTGCATCCCCAATCTTCTAGGTCAAAATTGTTCAAGAGGCATCATCCTCAATGACTGAAGGTCTTTGAGCTTACTCCATGCCATAATTAGTCAGGAAGACATGGTGCTCGCTGTACTAGACCACATCCTTATGGTAAATATTACCACTCCGACAGTCAATGATACATTTGTGGCAGGATCAATCATCATCATTGGGATTGCAAAGCAAACTGATTGTGGATAGAATGTGGATCAACTGCCAGCATGCATTTAAAATCATACTCCCATAAACTCCCAAGTGCCAGTTCTTACTTTGATGAATCCTTCAACTAGTGGAAGTGCCCAAGGCCAGAAAGGAGCACCTTCACCTACCCAGAGGCAAGTGTAGGATAGTAGAGTTGTAAAGGACAAGGTTGTTGCCCAATCTTCTGATGTACCACGAGTGTAAAATCTATCTTCATCTATTGCTCATGATGACAATAATGTCATTACCGGTACATTTTATGAATAATTTTTCATATTTAGTATTTCATTTCTCATGCATTTATTTTTTTGTACTTCCTACTTTAAATTGCATTAGTTGTAATTAAAATTTTATCTTTCCTGCTATAGGAACTCTAGTTATTAAAAATCAATTATGTAACACACTCTTTGATACGGGTGCTAGTCACTCTTTTATGTCCGAGACCTGTGCTGCTTCCCTTAACATTCAACATTTCCGTTTGGGTAATGCCTTGTGAGTGTAGATGCCATCTGGTGCTGAAATGTGTGCTAATAAGTTTAGTTTGGTAGAAATTCTAATTAGTAACCAACTCCTTCAATCTAAGCTTATTATTATGCCGATCAAATACTTTGACATAATTCTAAGCATGGAATGGTTAAGTAAATTTAACATTATAATAGACTGCTACCGAAAGAAAGTCTCCCTCAGGGTAGGAAAGAAACCCAATGTCTTTATAAGAAAACTTGGCTTAACTGCATCACTTATAAATGCAATGGAAGCCAAGCATTTCATAAGTAAGGGTTGATATGCGATCTTAGTAACCTTAATAGGAGATGATAAGCAATATAGAAACATGGAAGATACCATCATTGTTAGAGAGTTCCTAGATGTGATTCCCGAGGACTTGCCTGGACAGCCTCCTTTGCATAAGGTAGGGTTTTCTATAGAATTGATCGTTGGAACTCAGCCCAAATCCAAAGCCCCTTATAGAATGGCACCTAAAGAATTGCAATAGCTTCGTGAGCAGTTGCAAGAATTGCTTGAAAAATGTTTCATTCACTCTAACATGTTGCCTTGGGGAGCTCCCATTCTATTCATCAAGAAAAAGTATGGATAGATGCAATTGTGTATTAATTATCGTGAGCTTAATTAGGTGATAATGAAGAACAAGTATCCTCTCCCTAGAATAGATGACTTGTTCGATCAGCTTGCCAGAGCAAAAGTCTTCTCCAAGATCGACTTGAGATCAGGTTACTACTAAATTTGAGTTAAGGATGAAGATATTCCCAAGACTACATTCAAGACTCATTACGGACACTATGTGTTCATAGTCATGTCCATGGGACTAACAAATGCTCCTTCTATTTTCATGGACCTAATGCAGTGAATTCTTAAGTCGTACCTCGATGAGTTTGCTATTATTTTCATCAACGACATCCTAATCTACTCTAAGTCAGTTGTTGATCATGAGAAGCATATGCATGCCAATCTAGAATTACTAAGAGAATTTAAGCTATTTGCCAAGTTTTCAAAAAGCAAATTTTGGCTCAATTTTGTAGCATTTCTGAGTCATATGCTTGATGTCGAAGGCATTAGAGTTGACTAGAGGAAAATCCAAGCTATCCAACAGTGGGTACAACCTAAATCTATAACTAAAATTCCTAGTTTCCTGGGATTCACTGGTTATTATAGAAGGTTTGTTCCAAGATTTTCTCAAATCATCGCATCATTAGCTCAGTTAACTAGAAAGGAAGTTTCGTACATCTGGAGCACAGCCTGTGAAGAAGCCTTTTAGAAGTTTAGAAGTTGAAATAGCTATTGACTTCTGCACTAGTTTTAGTACTACTTTAAGGTTTTGTTCACCCTAGCATGTCACCTTGGTTATTACAGAATGGTTATCGTTGATCATATTACCAAATAGGAACATTTTATTCTGATCCGTCAAATTGAATCTATCAAAAAGTTTGCCAAGATTTATATCAAGGAAATAGTCAGGCTGTACGACATCCCCATATCTGACACAGACAGCAAGTTTACTTTGAAGTTTTGGCAGGCAGTGCATCAAGATCTGGGAACCACCCTAGCAATGAGCACAACCTTTCATCCTCAGACAGATGGCCAGACTAAAAGGGTAAATCAAATTCTTGAAGATCTGCTTAGACTCTGTGTTCTTAATTATGTTGGTTCCTGTGATGATCATATTAATCTTATGGAGTTTGCATACAATAATAGTTTTCAATCAAGCATTAAAATGGCTTCTTATGAAATTTTATATGGGATGAAGTGTTCTTTTTAAACAAGTGGAAGAGACTAATAAGAAAGTCAGGCTCATTTAGTAAAGAATTTAGATAGCGTAGGACCGACAAAGTAAGTACCATGACTCTCATCATCGTCCTCTCAAATTCTAGGAAAGTGACCTCGTGTACTTGAAGGCAAGCCCAATGAAAGGTATCTACCATTTTGGAGTAGCTGGAAAGCTCAGTCCAAGTTATGTTGGACCTTTTAAAATCATATCCAAGATTGGATCATTAGCATACAAGCTGGAATTGTCTGATAATTTCTCTGCAGTGCACAATGTGTTTCACATTTCATCACTCAAAAAATGCCTAAGAGAACCACATCACCTGATCTCCATTCCCCTAATAGAAATCCAGCCATATCTATCGTATGTTAAAGAGCCCATCAGAATTCTGAGTAAGGATCAAAAGCTGCTAAGAAGCTAATCAATCCCTATGGTCAAAGTTCAGTGGAAGAATTGCTATCCTGAAGAGGCCACCTGGAAGAAATAATCAGATATGCTATTAAAGTACCCAAGGTTATTTGAGAATTATGGTACTTCCTCAACCTTCCTTGTTCATTCTTTATTCATTTATATTCTTGCATTGTTCTTCTTACTTAAATGATGTCGAGGGCGACATCATTCTTAAGTAGGGGAGTTTGTAATAAACTAAAATTGTTGCTCTAGTTAATCAGGACTAAACTAAGTTATGATCATGATTATAATAATCTTAATAATCCATTAAGTGCAAACCCTGAAGTTTTTATTCAAATCAAGAGTCATTTGAACCAAACCCTAATTTTAGGAAATCCCAATAATTTGGAAAATGACCTGGTTAAATTGACCTCAAATCAAAATTTTGACTTTGTCATTGCGCTCATTATCCCCAAATTAGCTAGGGGTCATGTTTTGGAAGTATTTGAAAGTCGTTCGAATTTTCCTGATTATTTTAATATATTTAAAATACCCCAAAAATAAAATAATTAAATACTAAAGTAAAATTAAATTAGTAGATTGGAGAAGATCCACACTTCTAAGAATCCAGCTGATATGCTTACAAAAGTAGTAATATTAGAGAAATTGAAGCTATGTGCAACTTCAGTTGGCCTTGGTATGTGAAGAGAGAGCAAGGGTGAGCCACACCACATTCTTGACAGAAATAGAAGAAGGCAATGAAGGATCAAGGACTGAAGAGAGGGTTACGCCTAAAGGTCTCCAAGTGGAAGATTATTGTGTTATGGAGACCATTTAGTCCATCGTGGAGATGCAAATGGTACTCTAGTGCTTCTGGGTGGTTTCAAGGCAATTCAGAACAAGGTGTGAAGTTCAGGAACAGCACAGGCGCTGCAGTGCGGGTCGTTATAAGTATTTTGTAAAATTAAATAGCTTAGTTACAATAAATCATTTTCTTAAAATATATTGTTCACTATTTTACATAAATAGCTTAGTAAATACATTTTGAATTAAATTAATATAATTCATGAAGTTAATTTAAACAAAAATTTATATTTAATTTTTATTAAATCGAAATGGCGGAGAACTCGTGGTCTGGGAAAAACACGGAACATTGAATCCATGAGATCTCAGCCATTCTGCAAATTCAAATCTAATCGGGCATCGAGAAATTGATCTGCCATTTTAAAACAAAATATCGATTACGCTGTTAGCCGTAATAGTTAATCGTAAGGTGCAGGTCGTTTGCCTCTGAAGCAGACAACATGGATCAAGTGTCAATTTGATACCATCAGCCTCAAAAGTGACTGATATTAACCGATGATTTTGAACTACACCAAATTGGTTCGAGGCTGATTTGGTTGGATAAGAGTCGATGAGACTCGATTCGGGTAAACTTTCAAAGCCAAATTCAGCTCAACCGCTTGACCAAATTAGCTAATATTGAAGTATATTGATTCCTCTCATTGAGGCATATTATTTGGACTAATTAATTTGTATTTTGGTATTATATTCTTATTTAATTTTAAAAGATGCTAAAAATGTATTTCTAGCCAAATTAGGCTAAATTAGCCCAAAAATTTTGGAACTTTCTCCTGTAAATGTTATAATTAAGTGCATTCTTTATGGTTTCACTGAAATTTGCTTCATTTGAAGACACATTTAGGTCAAATTATTTAGAGCCATCTAAATTCCTCTTGATCAAAACACCACCATTAGATTAATCTTAAAATTTTATAAACACTTCCAAACCTTCTAGCCATAATTAGATTCCATAAAATTCTGCCACCATTTCATTTTACTTCTTTTGAGAGTATTTTCCAAACCCCACATATCCTTCAACCTTCTCATCTCTCCAACCCTTAAGAACTTCATCCCTAAGAAAATCCAAAGGCAAGGAGGAAATTTCGAAAGCTCCAAACCACCTAAGGAAGGAGGATCTAAGCTACTATATCTCAAATTTCTATCAAAACTCTCATACGTTAAGGTAACCTTCTCTGCTTACCTCTCTCATTCTCTCTCTTCTTCACTAAATTTCATCAATGTTTGTTTATGGAGTGAATATTTAGATGATTTTTAAGGTGTTATTATTCTCTTGAAACATTTATAATAGTATTTCTTATGTCACCTAGCTTGCATGTAAGGTTTCATGAAAATTCTAAAAAAAATTTAGATTTATGTAGTTGTATTGCATAGTTTATCCTTACTTTGTCTTACCATAATTTTTTATTATAACTCATGATTAGTTGTTGTAACTTGACACACATGTTCCCTTATATATTGTTAATAAATCACTAGAAGACACTACACTCTAGTTATATCTCTAAGGTATTCAAAAATTATTCCAAAGTTTAAGAAAAATTATAGTTTTTAACTTCGAAATTTTCTTAGAAAATTGTTTGATTTTTATTCAACTTTGGAGTAACATTACTTTTTAACCACTCTAAATTAGGTGTTATAACTTGGCATATATATCATGCTATGTATTGGAAACAACTTTACAGAAGATTTTACAAATCCATTTGAACTCAAAAGCCTTTATTTAGGAACTTTAACTTCAGCAAAAACCCATTTAAAACTAGAAAGTATTTTTAGCAAATTTTAGAAAATTTTTATACTATGATTGTAATTTCATGACTTTTGATCTAACGAAGGCCAGTTGCTAAAAGTTTGTATGCTTACTATTGATTATATTAGTATCAAGTTTGTTGTTGGTAATAGAAGCTAACAATGACATTAAGGCATCCCTTTAGGCTCTCAAAATTTCAAGAAAATATTGAGTTTTCTTAGAAAATTTTTTCAACATTATAAATTTATCACCATGTTTGCAAGATCATGAATTTCTATATAGGCAAAATTAGTTATAAAATTTGGCATGTATATTCTCTGTTCTATTGAAAATAAATTTTCTTTTGACACAAGTACCTCATGAGGTCATTAGGACCTTCATTTAGGTGCTTAAAGCCCAACATAAATACTAATCATCTCAATTAGCCAAATTTAGGGATTTTACCAGATACTTCTATTTTGACACAAAAAAGTTATAGCCTATCATTTCCTAAGTAATTAAACCTTTAACTGTTGTATAAGAATTATTTTTTAGTAGATTTGTAATAATGCAGAAGCTTGGTGGTAAATGAATAGTTCATGTATGTGGAGTCATTCAAATTTGTATTTATAGTATTTTTGTTTGAGCCTATTTTAGTTTGAAATCACTTAACTTTGGCATGTAACCACTTTGTTTTCTTAATAAAAATTTGCATAAATGCGATTCAGGAGCTATGTCAATTTTAATAGTAACTTGCATTTTTAACAAAGGACCCGTAACTTGACACACATGTTCCCCTATAAGGAGATAATATATGGGTCTCCTAGTGAAGCTTGGGGTCCTAGGCCCAAAATATAATATTCATGTAGCATAGTATATTATGCTAAGTTTTCCATTTATTTCATTTCATTTCGTTGCTTTTAATTTGTTTGATCTCAGTTGAATAATGCATGTGTGAAAAAATTTGATAGAAATGCAAGTTACTATTAAAATTGACATAGCTCTTGAATCGTATTTATGCCAATTCCTTCAAATTTAGTTTCATTTAATTAATAACCTACTACATAAGATGCTATAAATTAATGCTTTTAGATGCTCTACATACTTCTTCCTGATTGGCTTATGTTGAAAAAATATTATAGGTTGTCAGAATTTAAAAAAAAATATATTATTATGATTTCATGAGCTAGCGAGGATTCAAGTATTAAGAATGAGATGGAGACTCACTATTTCAAAAAAAATCATTTAATTTTTTCATGTTAATTTAAAACAATTTATGTAATTCTAAATTATAATCCAGCTCTGTGATGAATAAAATGTTCTCTGTGTTGGGTTGAATATTTATTTTGAATTATTACTTGAAAACTCCCAACATCGATCTTTGGCTCGTTAAGCTCGAAACTATATGTCTCGATTGATAGGAAGTCATCGAGTCAGTAGGGTTACTACATTTGACGAGTTCTTACTGAGAAAGAGAAGTCCTGTAACGACCTGGGGAGCAAAGTCAAGAATTTTCAAGTAATAATTCATACTTAAAATGAAATTAATAAAATAAATTAATTAACATTAATTTATTCATCATACACATCGTCTCCTAACATTTTTATGATACAAAAATTAATCAATTAAAAAAATTAAAATTTTATAGTAGTAAATGCATCTCCATTTCACTACTTTGATCTCAATCCCTTAGATTCTCACGTTGATCTCTTAAATAATTCTCAAAATCTAAAATATTGTAATATTGCCAGTCATGCAAGAGTATGTAGAGTACCTAAAAGCATAAAATTCTAGCATTATATATAGGTTATGAATTAGATGCATCAAAATTTGAAAGAATTTGCATCAATATAAATTAAGAGATATGCATATTTCAATAGTAACTTACATTATCAACAAAGGATAATTTGCACTATATTATTCAAATGAAATCAAATAGTTTTAATGCAATGAAATGGAATAAAATAAATGAAAAACTTTACATAATTTACTATGTGACAAATACCTCATTTGGGCCTGGTACCCCTAAGCTTTACTAAGAGATCTAGATATTAGCATCAATGTTATTCTAGGAAGGTATACAATTACTAGTTAGTAATGGCTTACATTTTATTTTATTTTGTTGAGCCTTTCTTATGGATCTTCTGCTCCTTCATAGTGGACTAGCTCTCTCCTTATTTCACAATGGGTTGTTATCAAACTATACTTGTACATGTTTAATTTTGTTCTCCCTCCAAAGACTCTTATCACAGATATTTCTCACAAGTATTTATGGAAAGTAATTGTAATTTAAGTTGCATATAAATGGAGTACATACAATAATTTCTTAAATTTCAAATGGAAGTAAGCTTGAATAATGCTAAAGATAATATTTATTATGATAACTCAATGTACTTGTTCATTCATTTTCTCCTCACTAGTTTTGTGATGGCCTATAACAACCTAAAATTTTTATTCAATAACTAGCAGTCAAATAAATTTTTAATTATCTCCATTAGTCTCCAAATAGTGTTTAGAGTAAATTCTTAAAATTTGGAGTGATTCAGAGGTCATTTGAATATTTTGATTATTTTAATATATTTATTTAATAAGATAATTAAGATAACTAATTTGATCTTAAAATCAAAATTGGAGTTCACCATTGAACTCATCACCCTCAAATTAGTTAGGGGTGAAATTTTGGGAATTTTTTGAAGTCATTGAATTTTCCTATATTTTTTAATATAATTTAAATACTTAGAAAATTAAAATATGTAAATTGATCTTTAGTTAAAATTTTGATTTCATTTTTGAGTTCCTCACCCCCAAATTAACTAAGGGTGAATTTTTGGAATTTTCGGAGCTCATTGGATTACCAAATTTTAATTAAATAAAATGGATCAATTTAATTAATTAATTTAATTATTTAAATCAATTAAATCGCCATTTCAAATTAAATAATTCCATTCAATCAAAGGGCACGCTGATCAACACTGTTCAATCAGATTCCTTATTTCAATCCAATGAACGAGAGGCCTTCTTCCTCGGTCAACCGTGCTAGCGCTAGCGTGCCAACCCTCACACTCACACGTCACCCACAGAGCTTGTGACTCTCCTTCCACCGCTTCAAACCCATTCCCAATGGTCCATATTATCCCAAATGTTAGTAGAACTTTGTGTGGCGGTCTGACTCTCAGCCCAATATGATTAAGAGGCGGTCCGTCACTTGACAAACCCCTCACTTATCATTATATTGTGGTATAATCCCTAATCCACTAATAAGGGAGGGATGTGCAATTAAGAAAGCAGCCAAATCATTTACTAAATATATATATATCAATGAGAGTGTAGAAGTAAGTAAAGAATGAGTTTACATCCATTATACTATAATACAGAAAATAAAAAATTTGCAGCTCGGAATAAAGCATGCAGTAAAAAAGAAAATATACATGGTACCTGTATTATTACAGTATTTAATCAATTTAAACTGAAAGGAAAATAAACTCTTAGTGTCACAAGCAAATAAATAAAAAACTAAATATCTTCAGCAGCAGGCCGCTCCTCTTGATCTAGCTCCACTCCTGGCTCAATCACCTCAAACAGCTCAGAATTTGCTATTGTCGGTTTCATAATGACAAGGCCCCAGCCAAGAGAAAAGAAAGTCTGATTAGACATATTATTCAAGTACATTTAAGAATGATTAGTTTTATGTATTAACTGATATCACTATTTACTTAAAACTACTAAAGCGAATGAATGGGTGCAACAAGCTAAGAAAGAATAAGTAAGAGCTATAAATAATGTATTAGTAACTTAAACAAATTGTGAGGTAAAAGGATATACCTCAACCCAAAGCAGCAACAAGGTTAGGCAGCATATATATGTATAATAAACTATGAATACTGAAAAGAAAGTCTCATCCTAACATGCAAATGATCATATAAAATTATGCAAATTAACAGAAAGTAAACTGAAGTGTGATACATGTAAGTAAACTAAATCAATAATAAGAATCCTAGTATATATGAAAGCAAGCAAGAACTACACTAAAGCTGAACTACAGTAAAAGTAAATAGAAAATGGAATGAATTATGTAAAAGCTACCATATCAAAAGAATTTGGCTAAACAATCCATTAAACTATAACTGAACTGAACTATATCATATTATATCACTTAGCTTCTCAAAGCTAAGGCAAAAAATTATACTAAACTGAAGAGGCAAAAAATACATATTCAATAGTTTTAAGTTGTTTTACTTTACTCCTGTGAACATGTCCAAAAGTAGCTGAGGAGTTAAGCATGTTTGCAAGACTGAGGTGGGTTCCTGAACTTAAATATAACTCTCCCCAATGAGTACGTGTCAGGTATCCTTATTTCTCCTTATCGCTTGTCCATTGGCTATAATGTGTATACACAATTTGTCATCCAGAATATGAACCTAATGTAAGTTTTATCTTAATTTTCTATGTTTTCATTTTATGCATTAAAGTATCTTATATGACATGTTTAATGTAAAATGGCTCAAAATACAAGGAATGCAAACTATAAAGTTCAATAGTAAGCAAGTGACTCAATTAAACACATATGATATATGTTGTTATCTAATTTTATCCATTCTAGCTACTCTAAGTTTATACAAGCTCAGGATCTCCAACACCCTACTATCAAGTATAAACTCAGATTTATGGCTTTATAAGTTTAAAACAATTATAACTGATCAAGTCCTAATATAATTCAATCAATGATGCTTATAGGTTAAATAATTAATCAACATGTCCTAATTAGTGAATTTAGATGACCCAAACCAATCTTCATTAAGATAAACTAAGATTGAGGGACTAAGAATTAAACTCCAAAATTAGGGGTTTAATCACTTAATCCAAAGATGATCCTAAAGGCTACGGTTTAAATCCCAAATTCTTCCAATACTACAAGTTAGGCTATCTTATTAAGCAAAGTCAAGCTTAATAAGATGGATTTCTAAACTTAGATTAAAGTTTCAATACAAAATAATCATTATAAAGGATGAAATCTAAAAACTATTAAAACCAAGGTTTCATCCATTGAGTAATCTATTTACTCAATGAATGAATTATAACCTAATTTCTATTTCTAATTCCTAAGGAAAAGATCCTAAGGTTAAAGGAAAATCTTAAGGAAATTCCTAAGGGATAACTTCGGATAAGAATGAATAATTTAAGCATTGATGTTAATTAATCTTAACTATTCTCATTCTTCTATTCTAGTTAACTTATGGAAGGCATAAGGTGATCCAAGTTCACCTTATGAAGCTATTTAAGTAACATAGGAAATTCTAAGAGGATTTTAGGGTTTTTCTCAAAATATCCAATTCAACAGTCTAAAAGGTCCTAAGCTAATTCCAAATCAGTTATATTACTGATTTTAGTGATTAAATTAAGATTCTAAGGTTTAAGGAACTTAACCCTAAATTTGAGCAAAATGACTATTTTGCCCCTACTTAAGGGTCTAAAATGTTATTTTTTTATTTAGGGTTCCAAATTGACTTTTATTAATTTCAAATGATTACTTACTATCTAATGTGAAGATAGACAATAAGTACATCAATTTTGGACAAGGATTAAGCCTTGTGAGCTCAATTTAAGGTTCTTAGCTCAAAAGGGAAATTTAGTAATTTTAGTTAGCAAAGTCTAAAAATTATGTTATGCTTTTATTGTTTACTATCTAAGGATTCTATAGTCTAAAATTACTAAATTTTGATATCTATTGATCAGGTTATAGCCAAAATAAGTTTGGGGTTCAAAAATGTAACTTAAGTGTTTTAGGAAAGATAAAAAAACTAACTTTCTCAAATGATGTCCAAATTCAAGAAACTCGGAGGCTATAATTTTCTTATAACATACTGAGTGCAATGGCTAGGAGTAGACTTAATTTGGACTTCATTTGGTTAAGTTGTGAGCTAATCAAATTCTAGGGTGATTATGGCAAATTAGGAAATCTAATTATCTAAACCTAAATTTTCTTGCAGTTTACTATTTATTAGGTTCTCCTGATCAAAATGATATATTGGATGACCTAATTTGGAGCTAAATTGATTAATTTATGACTAATTGAATTTTTAGGTCAAATAGGGTAATTAAGGAAAGTATCCAAAAGTCATTAGTCAAATTACAAGTCCAACAACAAAATTAACACTATCGCAACATTTCTAATGATCTTCTGATTAAAATGAGACCTATATTGGCTATGTTTGGATTAGTGGGTACAAAGTTATGAATGTTTGAAGTTTTTTAGGGTTTAGGGTTAATTGAGGGGTCCTAAAATATCACTATTTAAACACTCATCAAATAGTAAAAGAGATACTACTATAATATTTCTCTTATTTTTTTGTTTAAAATGAGATAAATATTTAATTAATTTTGACTTATGGATTAATAGTTATGAGTGTTTGAATATTTTGTAATTAATCTTTAATTTAATTAAATCAATCTCTACTTACTATTAATAAAATCAATCCCCTTTAAATTCATTTGGCAGCAGGACCTACTGAACAGGATGGCGGCACATCACATAATGATAGCTGGGCACTGGCAGGGTCCATCTGACATTGGTTCAGCGGACAGTGGGGCCCGTTGACATTGACGAAACACTAGCGGGTCCCACCGGGCCAGCGACTTAGAAGCTGGCCCGCACGAGAATGTGCGGGTCAGGTCTGGCCCGACCCGACCCGATTCGAACCCTCATCATCCCAACTCTTACCCAAGATCAGGAGACTAAGGCACACCTTTTGGCGGCCATCCAAACGACGCCGAGGACCAGCCCGCACTGCATTAGGCCGAGCCTAGTGAGAACTTTTCATTAAGGATGATTCTCATGCGGTGGTGGTGTGGATGGCCTGCAAATCCAAACCTTATGTGCTAATGGTGGAACAAAGGGGGTGGAATTGTAGAGTTTTGTAGCTTAATCTTTAAATTGCTTCGATTGAGTTCGATCGAATCCGATTAGAGTCAATAAATCGACAATCAAGGGTTTCAAATTAAGTTTCAAAATTGAAATGCAATGATATAGCGAAAGTATTTAGGGATCAAGGCATTCCTTATTTGATGGATAGAGACTTATGGTTTACAAAAATAGCCTCCTGAATGCTCATGTAGGTTCTAGATCATGAATCCCTACATATTTTTGCGATTGGGGATTAATAGAGGCTCGGCGGAGCCTCCAAAGGTGATGCATGTGAAGATTGGTCGCAGCGTGTGACATGCGGCGCTCAGGCTTAGGAAGAAGCACCCCAGCCATCTGATCCAGCATGTGTGCCGATCAGACGGCTGGATTGATGCACCATTTGATTCAGGAGATGACACAGAGGGGAGTGGGATTGCACCGTTTAAGGGAATTTAAAGAATAAATAAAAAAATATTAATCTCACATTTCTTAATTTAATTTAATAAATTAATTGGTTTCTAAAAATTTACAAATATTCACCTCTAGCTAATTGAGGTGTGAGGAATACAACGACAAAGTCGGATTTCAATTTTGATGGGTATTTAATTTTCCTATTTTTTGGTGTATTTTAAATATATTAAAATATTTGACAAAAATCCAACGACTTCCAAATTCCTCCAAAACTTCACCCATAGTTAATTTAGGGGCAATACATTTAATCGTAAAGTCCAATTTTTGTATTGAGGTCAATTTAATTAGGTCAATTTCTAGAGTTCTTGAAATTCCTAAAATCAGGGTTTGCTCCATTTGACCTCTGATTTGAACCAAAAATTTAGGGTGAGGTCCTAATGACTATTTAAGAATGTTAGAATCAAAATTAAGACTTGGTTTAGTCCTAATAGGCCAGGGTTACAACCTTGGGTTGTTACACTTTGTAAGTATTTAAACCATGGATTAACGTACCTTCAATTCTTAGCCTTAGAGCCATTGATTCTGGAAATTTTAAATTTGGTTTTGCATTCTGTGTTTTGTTGAATCTCTTCATAGAGTTAATTTGACCCTATCATGTTTGGTAGGGTTTCTACAGCTCAGGGTTGAATAGTGTTTAACAACGCCCGAGCTGCTGTGAAACCCTAAGACTCTTTGAATAGCATCCAGATGCCTTTAGCCTCCATAATTGTTTCCTTAAGCTCATCCATGGATCCAAGAACTCATCAGAACCTGGCTTGAGCTCAAGGGTTCACTGTGTAAAGAGAATTCTCCCTCCACAGTAAACCCTTGGTTAAAAACCCTAACATAAGAAGGATCAAGCCATGGAGAGTATTCCATTTAGGGTTCTTATATGCTTCGTATAAGCCTTAATCCTAGCTTTATTTTGATATATTATAGGACTTCTAAATCAAACTATGGATGACAAATTACGAAACCCTAATTCATAAACCTCAAACCCCGTCAGAAAGGTGAACAGTGCCTGGTTGGTCAAGCCAAACTGCACGACACTGCTCACCGGGCCACGCACGTGGCCCGACCCTTGTGCGTAGAATAGGCCACGGGCCTACATGTACATGCACCAGGCGAGAGGGATTTTGCAAAATGAACAATAATTGCAGATTTAATAAAAATAATTATATTAATCAAATTTTCAAAGCCTCATAATTCCTTTAATATACATCCAAACATATCAAGGTTATATTTTAAAATCATTAGAAAAATAACAAAAAATTTAATATAACATTGAAATTATATTTTAATAATTAATTTCACTAATCATCTTTTTAATGATCATTAAGTATAATTAAGCCATATTTAAGCCATTTAACATCCAAGTTAGGCATACTTACTGTCATTTTAATCCTTGTGATATAAGGATCATTTAATTGCTAATATTTGTTCTATTTGGATATTATTTGGTAATATTGCATTCTCTTATATGCTACTAAGATTCATATAAAGAATAATTGTATTGTTTTGCTTCCTACAACATAGGACTGTAAGGCTTGATTTAAATTAATGCTTAGCTAAACCCTAAGAACATTATATTTAAAAAAGATTAAGTAATTGCAGGATCTTTAAATTGCTTTGAACAAATCTTAACCCATAAGAAGAGATTATTCATTTTAGGAAGTATAGTAGAACATCACCCTTATTAATGATTGAGAGTTAATCATCCTTAATCACTTTAGATTACTCAAGTATAGCTAACTCTTTGGGAAATAATGAAAGTGACTAAACTAGGTTGTCGGATTTCATAGATTGATATGAGAATGGAAGAAATCTATAGAAATTATAATTAAGTGATGATTCATATTTTAAGATGTTAGTAGAATTTTGTGAATGAAAATTGTGAGATAATAATCTTTGGGATATATTATATATAAACTCTAAAACCTAAACACATATGAGGCTTATAACTTTTTTCTTATATTAATAAAAGATTTATCCTAAAATTTTTTATTGAATGTTAGAAATTGGAAATTTTAGATTACAAGGAGGAGAATCTTGCATCCATAAACTAGAAAAGTGTTAAGATTTAACTACCTATCCTAATTAAGTTAATTCTTTAAAAGAATTATTAGATTGATAGTTTTGTAAATTCAATTAATTTAGCTATATTATGAATCCTTAGTCACAGATTAATTAGGAATTTTTTCTTTAGAACCAAATAATATAATTCCTTAAGGTCTTCAATTACTAGGACTAAGAAGCTACTTTATACTCAATAAAGTTCCATTAAGACTTTTAGTAAGTAATTATCAAAAAGGTGTTCCTTAGTGTAAGAAAAAAATTTAAGCTTTTAAGATTTCTAATAAGATTAAAGTTTAGTATAAACTTTAAAGAAAGCTTAAGCATAGAATTAAGTTATTTAGTATAATGTTATAAGATACTATGTTGATTTGAACAAAGTGAACCTTTAAATACAATTCCAAAGCATCATAACATAGAATATAAGTAAGATCGTGCTTCGTAAATATAAATAAATTGTTAGATGAATTACTCTTAATATGATAAGCTTCCAAACAATTATGTTTGAATCATCATTAACTTAGGATTAAAGCAATTGTATAATAGTAAAGATTATAATCCACAGTTAAATATTTATATCTATAAATTATTTTGTCATTACATAAAAGTTAATTAAATCACTATTTATCAAAGCTCACCTTATTATAATATTATGTATCAAATTAACTTATGGATCTATGATATCTAAATTAATTGGGGGCTTGATTAGTCCCAATCATTAAGATAGATAACTAAATGGTAGAAAATAATGCATATCACGTAGTTTATAATAATTTGTTAAATCCTTGAAATATTGCATTGTATTGAGATCAAATTATTAAAATCATACATTAAGATATTGTGCATAATAATACACATTTAAATATACTTTAGAGAGGTTTATTATGGTGGATTATAGTACAACTATCATTAAACCTAGGTAGACTATTAGTGTATTAGGAGACCACATAATTCATTTGAGAGAGAATATGTGTGTTTGTAGTTGACCCCACTTATTTATAGTTGAGTAGACATACTCAACTTCTCACTTGTTTTGCACCCACGGAATATAATTACAAGATAAATAATCATAAATTGCATATCTCACAATCTTATTGATTGTGAATGTTTATTGTCTTACAACTATACTTTTCTAGTTTTTCAATCTTTTAAGATAGAATTTGTTTTACTTATTGCACTATAGCAGCTTACTAATTTAGTCTTACTTCGTGCAATGTAGTTTTCATATATGTCATTTAATTAATTATCTACACTGTCTCTTTACTTGGCATATGAATCAATTGAATATATTCATGTTTCTACTATTTAATTAAATGCATAGTTCATAAAAATCTTACTAACATATTTGATGCAGGAATGAAATAATTAATTGAACTATCTAAGCCTTTCTTACTTTATAGCTTTTAGTAGTTGTTTACTTATTTATTCATTCCATGTCAAATGCTCCACTTATAATTAATTATAAATGGCTAATGTGTTATCTGCTTAATAAAAACAATGTATTTAATTACCCTTAAATTGTACTTAGACTTTTTAAAGTTTAATCACTTATTTTTCCATAGTGGTTTTGCCATGCCATATTATAAATCAAATACAGTAAATTAGGAGTGTGGATTGGGTGTTGCACTTAAAGAAGAATCTGAGCTGTAGCAGTGTGCTGAAAACTTTATTTATTATATATTATTTTAAATATGAGAATGGGTATCTATTTTCCCAATTTATAAATAACTTATCTATGATGGCTAGATTATTCTTTCATATTGTATGCTTTTATATTATGAATGATGAATTTTAATTTGAATATTTGAATTTCTTTCTACACATAAATCCATTAAATAAAGTTAGAATTTAATAGTGGGTTATAATAAATTTAATATATTATTAAGTACTACCATAACACTCATTATTAAGTTAAATCACTTAATCTAATAATGGGGTGCTACATGGCATGCTCCTAAATGTCATCGAGTTAAAACTGGCTCAACTAAAATTAAGTGGTGGTCATCGCTAGTATCACATATATGAATTAAGACATCTCTAATACAAACTGTAATGCATCGAATTATTAATCATTAATCACAATAACTTGGAATATTGCATATCTCAATAAATAATAAGTGTAACATCATCACATAGTGCAGAAGTAAAGGAGATAACATCATATATTACATTAAAGCAGTAGTAAGAGAAAGAGAATACATTCATCTCAGAATAAAAGTGCTATAAAGAAAATATACAAATTTGAAATTAAATATATTAATATTCACTCTTTTCCAAACAAAATGTCAACTAAAACTAAACAACTATAGCGGGATCATCTTCTTGCTTCTACTCCTCACATGAAGAAGGCTCCACAAGCAACTCTAAATTTGATATATTAGTCATACATGTCATGGCCCAAATCAAGAAAATTAAAATCTTATGTTAGGCTATTGTCTAAGTGCATTTAAGGCATCATAAATTTAGTTACATAATTTAAGGATATCCCATGGATAATTATACACTTTATAGAGTACAAAAAGCATCAAAAGGATAGAAAAAACTATAAATATTGAATTCATAACCTTAAACAACATGATATAAGAAATATATATATATATATATATATATATATATATATATATATATATATATATATATATATATATATATATATATATATAACAATAGTAATATACCAAGACAAAGAGAAAATCCCTAATAGAAGTATGATCAATGAAAAGCATGATGAGTAACTAAAATATATGATAGATAGTGGTACATACAATATTAAAAACTAGCATCATAATATGCATATATATAAGCACTAGAATGCCTACAAAAAAATTGGAAATGACTGAAACATATAAATATGACTGTAAAATAAGTAACTGTAATTGCAAAATATGACTGAGAGCTGTATCTAAATCTATAAATATGTACAAGTAAATCATCATAATAGTAATTTGCTAATAAATCAATTGAAAAAAAAAGTCTCACATGTATCATCTAGCCAATCATAGAGCTAGAACTGAGTCAGCTACAAAATCATGCATGTATCATCAAGCTATCTATATAGCTAGAGCCAAGATAATCTGAATAATAAGAACAGAAGAGGCAAAAATGCAAAGACATTTCACCAAATACTTTATTTATTTAATCATGTATTTTAATAGTATATAATAACTATAATAGATGTATGAAATATTATTTTGTATTCATCAAATACATTGTTATATACAAAGTATAACATGTTCAAGTCTTAAAAGCTCAAGTGCAAGGAAGCAAAGCAGCAAATCAAGTATATAGCAATGACTTCTACAGCAAGATATGTGATATTCATTATTATCTAATTTATTTGTTTTAACTATTCTAAGAATGTACAAGCTTAGGATCTCCAATATCTACTATTCAATATAATCTCAAGCTCGCGGTCCTATTAGATCAAAATATTAAAACTTAGTAAATTCTAATTAAAAATTAGACAATGTTGCTTATTGAAGTTAAATGATTAAATTAACCATCCTAATTAGTATTTTCATTACTACAAAACTATTCTTGAAATAATCTACCAATAATAGAAGTTAAGATATTATACTCCAAACATGGGGTTTAAGTATCTTAACTTAAGATTCTAAATATCTAGGATCTAAGCTACTCCCAGGTAGACTTAACTAAAGTTTAAATCTAAAGAAATCTCATTGAGTCTAATTAGTCTCATTTAGATTTAAGGAAAATACCAAAACTGATTTTAAGGATTCATTTAGATATAATATGGCTCTTGCATTCATATTCTAAACATTTAAGCAAAATAGGAAATTTACTAAGAGTTAGTTTAGAGATAATTCTATTGAGTTAAAGCAGTCTCAATAGAATCTAAACTAATCTTATACTTATCTAAAGCCTAAAGGAAGGAATGTGTATCCTTAAAACCACATTCAAGAGTTAATTAAAATTTAAGCTACACGATGTAGGTCAAAACTACGGTTTGTCCTAAAAAAATGTTTAAAAGATCTAAAAGAATCCCATACTCATTTAATTTATTTCAACATGATTACTAAGGATTTTCAGAAGAAGATGTGAATCTTAAACACATCTTAAGTATCTTAGGGTTTAAAACCTAATTACTTAAGATAATTCAAGGATTTAGATTGATAAGATTATTAATACTTTAAATTGTGCCAAACTAAGGTTCCAATCATTCTGATTACTAATTTAAGGGAAAATGAATAGATTATAGGTTTTAAACTCTGAATTTTAGGCACTTCGACTCTATCCATTAAAATAATATTATTTAAGGGTATAAATGGTGATTTTAAAAATTAAATTCTAAATTAAAAATTTTGTGTTCTAAGGGTTTCTTATTGCCTAAGGAGAAGAATCTTAAACTCTCAATTTGGTTAAGATTTAACTCTAATAATTACTAATCATGCTTTAAGCTAATTAAAAGATACTTAACAATTCTAGTTGCCAAAAATAAGATTTTAATTCATGATTTGACTTCTTACTATATAAGAAGTTATTTGACACCTTGAACATTTAATTTAGATCACTAAACTCTTAATTTTCACTAATCATAATTTAGGCTACTTAGTATGTGATTAGAAAAATTAAGCATAAAAAATAATTAAAAAATGCATAATTGAACTGTAATAACTCAAGTTATTATCTTGGTCATTTAAGGTTAATCCAAATCTTAATTATAGGTTAGATGGCCTAGTTGAGTCATTATGAGCTCACCTCTAGACCCAGTCCATATCATGAATTAATTGGATCAAAAATCAGAATCCTGGAAAATTCAGAAATCCTAAAATTTGATATATTTAAGACGACCTCAAATCGAAAAATGGATTTCGTCATTACGCTCATTGCCCCCAAGTTAGCTATGAGTGAAGTTTTCGTGCCAATTAGAAGTCGTCGAAATTTTCGATGAATATTTTAATAATATTTAAATACCCCAAAAATTGGAAAATTAAAATACTCTTCGAATCAAAAATCCGACCTCGCCATTGCATTAATCACCCCTCAATTAGCTAGGAAAACATATTTTTGAAATTTTAGAATTTAAATATATATATATATATATATATATATATATATATATATATATATTATTATTTAACGGCGTCGTTAAATATTTAAACAACGCCGTCAACTGTAGCTGACGGTGCCGTTGGATCTGACAGCATCGCATCCAACCATCAGATCGGGTTTGATCCGACGGCAACGGGTCGTCGTCCCAAAAATCGCGCCGCGTGAGGGCTCCTCTGCGGCCGCCACTCGCGCGCGAGGTAGCCCTCGAGGAGTCCGTCGAGGGCCCCTATTAACACCTAACTAAGTCCTCGCACGGGGTGAAGCGTAGCCCTCGTGATGGAACCCGGACGACTTCACGTGAACCCCGATCCTCGACCTAAAGGTACCTCCCCAAACCCTAAATTTCGATCATACGTTCTCTATATCGTTTGATTTAGCAATCAATGTCATCGATTCATCCCGTTCGAAAGGCCCGATTTTTATTCTGAGTTCGCATTCGCGAAATCTAGGGTTCGCCGTGTGCGCGAACCCTCGGGAAGGCGAGAGGCCTTCCAGCGGGTCGCGTAGCGCCCGACCCATTCCTTCAGGTCCGCGCCATCGGACTCACCCGACCCGTTAGTGGGCTCGGGACCACGCGTTCGGGTTGTGCGCTCGGGCCCATCTCGACCCGCTGCTGGCCTGTCACGCTATCAAGTGGCGGGTCCCACCCGCCAGGTGTCAGTCAAACGTGGGCCCCGTCCCGCAGCTCCTCATCCAACTGGCTTCTGCCACGTGGCAAGGGTGGGTCCCGTCGCCATCAAATATCTGCAGATTTAATAATTATAATGAATATATATATATATATATATATATATATATATATATATATATATATATATATATATATATATACTTGCACTATATAAACCTATACGAATATATTTATATATACACAGAACTGTAAATAGAAACTTTAGGTAACTAAGGATATCTATACTCAGAAACTTCTTATGTATGTGATTATATATATACAGTGTATATACATGTATATATGCTTACATAATCAGAACTATAACTATGTTCATAAGTTTAGGCAGAAACTTTAGGATTTACAATTATAATTAAATGCTTACACAATTATATGTATATATATATATACATGATAGAAACTATAACTTAGGAAAATGATTAATTAGTATTAAGCAGAGATTAATTAAATTGTAATTAGTAAATTTAATGGCAATAATCAATTTAATTATTAACAGTAAGAAATACTAGTTAATTAATTAGTATCAATTAAATTAGTTGATTTATTAAAAACCATAGGTATACTTAATAAATTAGTTAATTGATTCATTTAAATAAAAGTAACTTAACTAATTAATAAATTTAGAAATTTGAATTAATTAGTAATATTAAATTAAACAGTAATTAGTTTAGTTTAATTAAGTAATATTATTTAATTAATTTAAAATAGTAACCTAATTAATTAATTATTATTATTTAGTTTGATTAAACAGTAAATCTATTAAATCTGTATTTTTGAACAGTAAATTAAATAAATTTCATTTAAATTAAATAAAATTTTAAAGTTTAATAACTTTTTGTATGATGATCCAAACATAGTCAATATAAGTTTTATTTTACTCAGAAAAATTAAAAGAATCAAATGACATATATGCAAAAATTAGTTTCGGGGTACGTATAATGTAGTGATATTTTATGTAATAATTAAACCCCCATAACTTTTAACCTAGTCATCTAAACATATATAATATGGGTCTTAAAATACTCAAAAAAATAGCTCCATCACTATAATAGTATTAGTTTTTCTATTTTGACATCAAGATAAAAAGTCAACCCTGAATCCTATAGTTGACTTTAGAGAAAAATGACCCAAATGCCCTTAGAATACAATTGACCATAACTTAGTCAATTCAACTCCAAATTTAGAAATTCAAAGTGCTAACTAGCTTAGAATTTCAAGGTCATCCAAAAATTGAATTAATATTTAGGATTTGAACTTTAGAAAATTAGAAAATGACCAAAATATTCATTACCTTAGTTAGGTCATAATTTTACCATTTGAGGTCCAAATTTGGTTTACTCCCTATCAACACACTCAGTATATTATATGGAAGCTATAGAAATTGAGTTTGCTGAAATTGGACTTCAAGTGAAAAAGTTCTGTTTTTGTCACCCATTGACCGACAAAATTACTGAATTGCCCTTAGAAATTAGAATAGCCATAACTTAGTCATCCGACCTCAGAATGCAGTGTTCTTAGACTCTATGGAATCCTTGAATAATAAACAACAGTAAACTGTATAAAAATTTAGATTCCATTAAGTGTAAATTACAAGTTTGCCATTCTGGTCAAAAACCTTAGTTTGAACCTGTATGACCCGTTTCTTGTCCAAATTAGGCGTACTTACTGTCTATCTTCAAATTAGACAGTAAGGAATTATTTGACAGTAAGAAACTTTAATTTAGACACTTAAATCAAAAGTTGACTTTTTAGACCCTTAAGTAGGGCCAAAATAGTCATTTTGCCCAAAATTTAGGTTAAGTGCCCTTAACCTTTAATTTTTTTTTTTAAATACTAAAACCAGTATTAGAACTATATTAGAGTCACTTTAATGAATAAAATCAGCTATTAGGTCAATCTATCAAATTTCCTGAAATCTCTCAAAGTCGTTCCCTAAAATTTTTCACCTCACATTAGGACTATTCCTGAGATTAGGAATTGATCATAGGTTAGACTTCATTCATTGGATAAGTGGGTTATTCAAATGAATGAATCCTTAGTTTTATTAGTTTTTAGATTTTTCAACTTATTCTGATTTTTTTACCTTTCAACCCTAGATTTTAAATAGAAGATTCATCCAATTAAGTTTAATTTGCTTAATAGGATTTGCCTCAATCAGTAGATCACTTTTAAAATAAGATCTAGATCTTAGGTCTTATTTTTTGGATTATGTGATTAATCCCAATCTCGTGGTGTTTAAACCATAATCTATAGCTTAGTAGAGCTTGGTCAGATCTTAGATAGAATATCTAAATTCATAAAACTAGGATGTATAATTTATTGATTGTATTTGTAGTCATATTTGATTGAATTAGATTAGAACCTGATCAGTTCTAATCCTTTTTAACTTATAAGGCCGAGCTTCTAAGTTACACTCGATAGTAGGAATTGGAGATCCTGAACTTGTGTAACTTGGAATAGTTATAATGGATAATTAGAAAACAAATGATATCACCATGCTTAGTAGAGTCTTCTGCTTACTATTTAATTTTGTGTCATATTTCCATAGACATATCATATAAGACTTTGATGCATGAATATAATTTTAGGAAAATATGGAGACTCCTTAGATTCCTTATGAAAATATTAAGATAAATGATTAAAGATAATAATTATATGTGTTAGAGCTGCCTCTCAGTTATATCTTCTGCCTATGCCTCCTTGTTGAGGCTAGGAGAAGACTTTGCTTATACTTTCTACATATGCCTTCTTGTTGACGTTAGGAGAAAATTTGTTATGTATTTTCTGCTTATGCCTCCTTGATGTTGCTAGGAGAAAACCTTATATTCTGCCTATGCCTCCTTGATGATGCTAGGAGAATATAGTTTTGCACTTTAGCCTCCTTGTTGATGCTAAGCTCCTTTTGATATTTAGTGGGCTAGATTAGCCTTTTTCTGTATGGCAGTTAGTACACGGATATTCTTATATAGTATTGATATTTTGCATATGCTTTAGTATTTTTATTCAGTCAGCCATTTCCTTGTTTTGCTTATATATACTTTAGAATATTAGATTTATTGCTGCTATTTATATGTATCATTGTTGAGTTTATTGTATTTTAAATCTGCATAAGTTTATGATCACCAGTATACTTATATGCCTTACCTTATTTAATTTACATTTGAGGCATGTCTTAGCCTCATATTTGCTTAAGTTATAAATGTTATTTATAGTTTTTTCCTCTATCCTATTACCCAGCTTGAATTAAGCCTAATCATATCTTAATTATCATTCTGTTTATTTTGTTTAGCTATTGGAATCAATTTTTAAAGATTTGGCGCAATTCAAAGCTAAATCCAAAAATTGGGATTATTTTAATATGTAATTAATTAGAAAATTGAGGTATTTATTTTGACCTCAAAATTGAAATCCAACTTCACCGTTGCGATCGTCACCCCCAAATTAGCTAGAGGTGATGTTTTGGACGCGTTTGGAATTCATCGAATTTTTGTCAATATTTTAATATAATTAAATGCGCCAAAAAATAGAATAATTAAATAATCGTCGGAATTGAAATCCATCTTCAACGTTGAATTCCTCACCCCCAAATTAGCTAGGGGTGAATTTTTGAGATTTTTTAGAGTACGTTTCAAAAATTAGAATTTTTGAATAATTAAAGAAATAAATATTTACTTATTTCTAATTTCATTCCCTAAATTGATTATTCTCTCTCCTAGCTGGCACTTGAATTTAGGTTGGCTATCTCCTTCATGCGGCTAGTCCCTGCTTCCCATCCCCTCTCCAATACTTGATGGGAGAGAGCTTGCCTCTCCCTTCACCTAGCCCCTCCCCCCCCCCCCCCCCCACCCTAGCTAATGATGAAGCCCCTCTTCCTCTCCTCCTTTAAAAGGAAAGCACAGCCCTCCTTCTTGGCTTGCTAAAAAATGCCTTACCTCCTCCTCTATTGTTCCCTTATGTTTAAGAAGAAGAAGGAGCTCATCTCTAAGGATTTGAGGAAAGACAAAGGTTCCTTCCAAGTCGCTTCCTCCTCTTTCAAGATTTAAGGTACCCATTTGCTCCTCTCCTTATCTTTCTCATGCTGTTATAATATTAAAATGTAGCTTTGGAAGTCCATAAGCATGTATGTAAGCCATTATGACTCTTAAAAGCTTCACAAAATATGCTTTGTTTTCGTCTATTTTGCACACCCTGTCATTCATCCATATTTTTAATATAGCTAGGATGCTTCGTTTATGCTAATTTTGGTGTCGATGGAAAGGTATCTGAAATACCTTTCCATTGATATATGGCACTGCTCATGAATCCTCTAGATTGGGAAGCATTTGAGCTCGAAAAATGGGCCTTAAGTTTTCATCCAAGCGAAAAATATCGTCTGGCGCTACAGTGCGCTGCAGCGCCTGAAGTTGCAGAGCTAGGCCACTGCAGCGGCATTTCGACGGAATATATAAAAATATTAATTAAACAATTTAAATAGTAAATTGGCAAAATGGACCGCTACAGCGCACGATAACGGGCTGCAGCGGAAATATTTTTGGAACTTTAGAAAATGTGAAAATAAAATAATTGAACAGTGGTTTTGCAAAGTGAACCGATGCGGTGCGCCATAGCGTGCCGCAGCGGGCCATAGCGGGTCGCAGCGCTGCCGCGCGCTAATGGTGCTACCGTGCGCTACCGCGCTAAAAGCGCTACAGCGCGCTGCCGCACGAAAGGCACTACCGCGCTACCGCGAAAAGTTCTAAAGTGCGCTACAGCGCCCAAACTTGCAAATTTTTCCAGAATTTCAGAAAACTGCCCAGATTTTGTAATAAGTGCCTAGTTTTGGTTGAAATGGCCAAAACTTCCCTGTTTTTGTATCTTAAGGTCCCTAGGACCCTAGTGGGGCTAAGTTATACTAAATTTGAACCTATTTTAGCTAAAATTGAACATGGTATAAAATTTTATATGAAAGTTAAAATTGAAACTTGTCACTTTTAAATTAGCCCCCATATTTACTATGGATCTTAAATATGTGCTATGCTAAAGAATAAGTATTATAATCTTAATTGCTTGTATCAATTAGGTATAGTTTAACAACCAAATGGTATGAAACTTAAGTCTTTTGGAATTGTAATTAAGTGCTAATCTCTTTAGTTTGATTTTAGAATTTGATTAGCCTTAATTACCTTCTATTTTATGCTTTTATGATTCTTTAGGATGTATGTTAGAAAACCTTAACATTTATTTGAACATTTAAATGTGCTTACTTGAACATAAGAATCTTGATAACTTGATCAAGTAGATAATACTTAATCCAAACCTAAAGTGACATCAATAATATACTAATAGTACATTGATTTGTTATTGACCTTTAAATTAACATTGGTCTTAATGATAGAAAGGTTAGGGGTTAAACCCTAGCTTGTCTTAATTAAGATTTAAACCTTAAGCACTTAATTAATTAACTTGATTGTAAGATAATTTAATTGATATTATTTCAATAATGCATATGATTTGATATTGATCTTAAATTATCAAATTAGAAGTGTTAAGGATAACATTGAATAGGTGTGACTGAACCATCTAAATCCAAACTTTAGATCTTTGATTTTCTCTTATATAAGACAATTAGCATAAGATGGAAATAAAAATTGTAATGATTTATGCAATGATCTAACTCTAATAAGATCTTGATTTTATCCCATGACTATAGAATAGGTAAGGATCAAATGAATTTTAATCATCTGATCTGATCACTTAACCTAAGTATAACAAATAAACCTTAAGAAGTAGAAAAGTGAGAACTTAAGGGTCTTGTTATAAGATTGTTATTGAAATGATTAAAGACCTTAACTAATGATGCATTGAGGTAGGAAGAATTTTTGTAACTTATTGAGGTAGAAACCTAGTTGATCCTTCATAACTTTAGAAGTTAAACTTGATATCTTATGGTAGGAATCACCTAAAGTACTTAGAATATGGCTCATTCCTTATGGTAACAACCTATGTTGAGTGATCATCTGATCACATGCTTGGAGCCTTATGTAGGGTACACTTACTTAGAGTAAGGATTAATAGATTTGATAAATATTTGTTGATTAAATAGAACCTTCTGAACTCAAATTATTGATTGGGTATAGTATGGTATACCCATATTACTGAATTACTTCAGTAATATTCAGGATTGGTTGATTCACTCCAATGTGGACTTATGACTAGGTGCTATCCTGCGGGATTAGTCGAATGTAGTCCTATTAGAGTAAATCTTCCAAGACTAAGAGTGTTACAATTAGTGAACAAGATCCTTAGTTTGAGATATAAACTACGACCGGGTTCTGCCTCCTATCGTAGTGCGCTTCGATAAGTGCAGCTTAAGCAAATTAAGTATCTTAAGTCACTTTGCGTAGACCACTAAGTATGCTTGTAATTAGGGCATTTAACGGCTTAGCTTGGGATATAAACTGTGACCGTGTTTTGCCTCCTATCGTAGTGCGCTTCCATAAGTGCAGTTTAAACAAGCTAAGGGTTAAATCTATCTTTCTTGCAAATATGCTAAATATGTGTATACAATCATCCTAGCTAATGATTTTTAAGTAAGCTCTCAACCTCAACCAATCATCAAGATTAGAATTTAAGAGTCAGAATCCTTTTAGCAGGATTCTGCACAATAGAGACTTTAGATTCATTATCATATTTTAAAGCATTTTCTAGATTTATCTCATGTAGTTTAGAAGCATGAGCATGAGCATAAGCATTATGTGTGAGTATCAGAATAATGTGTGAGTATCAAAATAATGTATAAGTATCAGTGATGATTTATGAGTTACGGAATGTTGTATACATTGTCTGGGGAATTTCAGGATGCATCGGCATCATCAGTAAATAGTATTCCCAACTGAATGTGTGTACACATTGGACCATACTACTCATAACAGTTCAATGATATTTCAGTGGCATATCAGTAGTATGCAGTGTTGTGGCATATTCAGGTGCACAGTTTCAGTAACATACAGCATAGTAGTACATATAATTACTCAGTTTCAGATTCCGTACTATTTTGATTTACTTTCAGTATTCATTTATAGTTCAGTTTTACTTTACATTACTTCAATTTTGTACAGTTTTGAACAGTTGTGTACTTTTATTTACCTTTACAATTTTTCTGTAGATTTGATTATATTATGTAAATGTTAAATGAATAACTAGAACTGTTAGACTAGTTTCGATGTGTTATACTTATTGTCTAACACGGGGTACTTTTGGAATTCGTCAATTTGCTAGATCCTGAGCAGTATATTGAGACAGGTCAGGAGAACACCCAGGAGATTCATGAGGAGCCCATGGAGCACTAATGGACTCTCCTCCAGATTTATTTTCTGCTTAATATTTTTAGTTCAGTATTTAGTTTTATGTCTATTTTAGTAAATCGTTTGTAATAATTCTTGATGTATTTTCTTTTCTTTTCTGAGATGAATATTTTTATTCAGCTTCTGTGATGAATGTTTTCTGGATGTTTGCTTTAAGCTTTCTCACTCTGTTATATACTACTTATACTTAGTATTGTGATGTGATCAGTATACTGGAAATGCTGATATATTATACATATATTGGGTTCCTATTGTATTCTAAATACAATGTATGTATTTGCCTAATACATAGGATAAGGATACTACTCTTATCTTAAGTATTATCTCTCAACCCTACTTGAGGTTGAGTCAGCAGTCCTTCAAATGGGCTTAGTTTTCAGCTATTTCAGGGAGACGGGATATTCCTCCCCTAGTGGCACGCCGCTCCGCCGCCGATCTTAATTATGACTATTTCTTGTTGCGCACGGTGACGGGGCGAGGCACTACAGCCCTACATTGTGAAACCGATAATGGCAGATTCCCATCAGTTAGACGATCAGGTGCTAGAGGTAGAGCCTTATCTAGAGGAGGAGCCTTAAGAGGAAGCTGCCGCTTGGTTTTCTTACAAGTGAGATGGGAGGATTTTTGCTTTTAACTATTTAAACTTTAATATGATATAATAATACAGGTACCCATGACTGTATGTTTTGGATTACTATGTTGTTTATTCTGAGTTATATTTTATACTATTTATATTGTGATGCTCGAATATTTCTTATTTAAATTGCTTCCGCACTCTGTATGAATTTCTTATATAGTGACTGAATATTTGATTCTGTGCTTACTCCTTCCCTTATTAGGTGGATTGTGGATTTCATCAGAATCCAATAATAAGTGAATGGTTAGTCAGAGTGACACACCATCCCTTAGCTTAATCTTATGGATTAATGGGTGGGGCTCCACATGAACTCTCCTCTATCTAATGAGAAAATCAAGACCTAAATCATTAAAGTTGGCTTAAGATTAAGCTAATTATTTGCTAATCTATTTTTAGAGTAATTAGGTAATAGATTAATTAGGCCCTGCTGACCCGACATGCACGATTCCAGAGAGTGTTGTACTGACATGGTATATTCGATGCAATTTTTAATTATTCGAAACTGAGGGATTATTAATGTAGATTTAATTAATTTCATAACTTTTTAATTACTCATCCAAACATTATAAATCTATATACCAAAATGATTAGAAAAATATGTAGGACAATAATATGTAATTTACTTTTTATTTTATTAACTACATTTTTAATCACCTCTTAATTATTTTTAAGTATAATTAATATTTAGATAACCATTTAAAGTTCAAATTGAACCTACTTACTGTCATTGAGCTCCTTATGTTCTAAGAAATTTACAGCCACTAATTTTCTGTAAATTGGACACCAAATGGTAAATATAAGTCTTTGGACACATCAATTAATTAATATTTAATTAGAAATTTATAATTTCTTCATTTGAGCTCCTAAAACCTAGCACAACAAGGTCTTACCTAAGAAGCGACTTGACTAAACCTTAAAACATGCTTCTTCTAGGGAAACACTTAGGTTAGTTTTATATGGTTTGATTTAGTGTTTGATCATTGTAATTGTTCTAAACCTTAGAAAGTAATAGAATGGTTAGCTTCCTATAACTAAAAAGCCATCAGATCCAAGTGTAGAAAACTTAAGAGGATAGATTGAGCCTAGTAAAACACAGTTCATTTATTAGATGTAGGAGTGACCTAGACCATTCTAACATTGTAAATGTTTCATTAGTAACTATAATCAAATAATAGAAGCCCAACTATATAGCTAACCCTAAATCTCCCTATGAAAAGATTAAGACTTAAGGTATTACTAGTTATACCTCCACCTTTAAACCCTTAGTAGATTATTGATTGTTTGGTATAGTTAAGGACTTAAGAAGGTCTAAGCCTTTGTAACCCTAATAGACTTAAATTCTCTAATAAATCTTCTAGTTGAAAACCCTAGTCCTATTCTAAACCTAAAAGCTTAGGAACTAGAAAGTCTAGTAGCTTGCAGTTTTAGAACAAGGCTAGAAATTTAATTTGTAAACTTATATATATATATATATATATATACTTTACTTTACTTCAATTAACTAAAAGATTAATAATGTCTAAGTCAATTAAGGGCTTGATTAGCTACAATTATTAAGGTAGATAATTAAAATAGACAATAATGAATATCACATGGTTTATAATTAATCTTGAACTCTTTGAATACTGCTTCACTTTGAGATTAACCCTTAACCCACACCTGCACCAGTGGTTGATGGTTTCCTCCATGCTTTCCTTAGACTCAATCACCCGACCTTCATTGGATTTGTTTTGCATATTGAAGCAGGGAACTAGCTTAAAGTTACTGAGAAAGACTTGGCCAGTATTAAGTGCCCTGAGAGTGAAGTAATCCATCTTACCATGCACATGTTTGCTGAAGAAGCATAGTATTGGTGGGATAGCGAGTTGAAGACCCTCTTTGCTGGAGTTAATGTTGAGGAGATTCTATGAGAGTAATTTGAAGAAGTCTTTAGGGAGGAATTTATTATACCCTTTTATCATACTATAATTGAAGATGAGTTGATTTAGTTGACTCAAGGCAATAAGGTTGTTCTCACTTATGAGATGAAATTCTGGAAGTTGTTAAGATTTTCTCCCAATCTTGTACGTACTTAAGCGGTAAGAAGCAGTTATTTTTCGAAGGGACTCATGGACGCCATTAGGAACACCTCGTATCCTAGCATCATGATAGTTCGCCAAATTATTGGAGGGTGCGAGCCTGATAGAGCATCATCAGCTTCAGACGAAGCGGGATAAAGAGTCCTTCCATCCTCCTTTAAGTCGGAACCATTCAAGCAAAATCGTTCCCAAGCACCAAGGGTCTAACAGATAACCCCTAGCCAATAAGATATGCAGAGCAGTTGATGTTAAAAACTCCATCCATATGGGAAGTGTTTCCACCATGGTAACAGATGTTTTACTTATGGTAGAGTAGGCCACAAGTAATGGAAGTGTAAAGCCGGCTAGAAGATTGACAAAGTGATGATCAACCATCCACCAACCATCCATAATCCTATTCCAGTACGAACTTAAGCTCAAGCATTAGCAATAATTTCACCTCCAATAGATAATGTATCAATCCAAGGTTGTTACCCTGATCAATCGAGACTAAACCAACTTCTAATCTTTGTTCTATTAGTCTTAATAAGTTATTGAGATCAATTCATGAAGTTTTGGTCCAAATCAAATGTTAATTATACTAAACCCTAATTCTGGAAAATCATGATAATTTGGAAAATGAGCTATTTATTTTGACCTCAAAACAAAAATTTGACTTCTTCATTACGCTCATTACCCCCAAATTAGCTAGGGGTGATGTTTTGGAAGTGTTTGGAAGTCGTTGGATTTTTTATAAATATTTTAATATATTTAAAATACCCTGAATAAATAGAATAATTAAATAATTATCAAAATCAAAACCTGACTTTGTCGTTGCATTCCTCACCCTTGAATTAGCTTGGGTTCTAATTTTAGAATTTTTATGAAATCATTTAATAGCTCAATTTAATTATTTAAAGCATACTAAATTAATTTATTTAATTATTTTAAAATTTTCATTATTCTTTCGTCCCCTTCCATTGGTGCGACTGTTTGATCAAACGACACAAACTTTGGTGACATTTGGCTGGCCCAACCGTCAGATCGGACGGTTGGGGAGCCTCTTTCCTCGATCGAAGCCATGCGCTCTTCATACGCAAACCCTCGGCTGCACGCTTCCTCGATGGCAACCCATTTAAGTCCTCATTTCTCCCCTAATCATTGTTTCTCAACCTTTTGCAATCAAACCAAGCCAAAGGACTTTCACTCTAACTCCCACTCACGATTGAAACCCCCCAGCCGTTGAAGTAACGGTACCAGATCCTTCCATTTCCTCTTTGCAATCACTACTTTTTAATTTCAAATGCTTATTTCATCATCTTGATTGTCATTTGATTGAGTTGGATCGAGCACAAATGAGCTCGATCGAACAAATTTTGTGGATCATCCACAGCAACACACTGTGCTACTCCGCCTTGGTCTTGACTAGCTCCAAGGGTTTGACCCTACAGGCGAATTAGGAAACATCCGTCGCTGGTTCAACCGTTGTTGGATAGGTCTCCTAGCGCTCTTCCCATAGCCATGCGGGCCGGCCCTCGGCAAAATCAGATTAATTTTCTAAGCGTGTGCCCTAATCCCTATCCCTCAGTTTCTATCAGGACAGAGGTTTCGTCTCAGGCCAGGTCGGGTCGAGTCAGACCCTCACATCTGCGTTCAAACCTTCAGCAGCCGGTTCCAAGTGGGTGGGTCCTGCATCTGGACACCGTCTGGTCGAGGGTGGCACTCGCACCTTATCAATCGCATCCATCTGCCACTGAAGTCGAGTGCGTGTGGGCCCTGCCAGCTATGTGTCATCATTCCAGTGGATCCCACATGCAGGATAAAACTGTTAATAAAAAAATTAAGTAATTCTAATTAATTAATTTAAAAAAATTAATTCAAATAATTATGAAAACTTCAAATATGCATAACTCTAAATCCATAAGTCCAAATATAGTCAAGTTATATCTCATTTTAATTAGAAAAATATCAAGATTAATAAGGTAGTGCTAGTTTTGTTGTTAAGGTATTATTTTGCTTCATATTTAAGACCCTCTTCTAATCCTCCATTAATCCTTAAAATTTTCATAAACTCATATTTTAGTCAATTTGGCTCTAAATTTTACAATTAAAAATATCATTTTGATCAAGACAATCCAAGGATTAGTAAACTACAACAAAATTTTAGATTATGTAATTAGGTTGCTTAATTAGCCATAATCTCTCTAAAAAAAATTAGTGAATATTAGGCTCATTAATAATCTAAATTAAAAAATTCAAGTTGCTGATAACTCCTAAGATAGATTAACATAGTGGTGAAGTTAAATTATCAAATTTGTGATTAATTTTATTAATCACCCACTAATCACTCTAAACTCTAATTAAGGCCTAAGTTAATTAAATGGGATTCAAATTGATCAAACCCATTGTCATTAAGATCAATGTGCTATAGGGAAATAATAGCCACTAACTTTACTCAATTTGAACACTAATTGGCAAAGTTGAATTTTTGGACCCTACTCCTAAACTCCCTTAATTACACTTTTATGCCGAAGTTTGTTTTGCTCATATCTTGGTCCTTTGACCTCACAATTTAGCAAATTTAGGCTCTATGGAATCCTTAGATAGAGAAGAACCTAAGTATATCAAAAAATATTAGTTTTCCCTAAGTAATTATCTAATCAACCTTTAATGAGCTTAAACCCTAATTTAAGCTCTTTAGCCTTAATCCTTGGCCAAATTGGGTGATCTTAGTGTCTATCTTCATATTAGATAGTAAGAAACCAGTTGGCACTAACAAAATTTAATTTGAAGCCTTAAAATATAAATTATCATTTTTGACCCCATTTTGGTAATATTGCATTTCCCTTAAAATCAGTAAGATGAAGATTCATAAATTCAAATTAGATCTTATGGTGCATGATAATATGATTTTCTTATCTTAATCTTAAGCTTAAATTCCTTGATTTTCTCTTAGAAAAAGACTAATATGAATTGACTAGTCATTTAAAACATGCTTGATTATCAAATGATCCATTCTTAATGATTATTGATTTTATCCCATGACTTAATCATTTAAGTAAGATTAGGAGCTTAATGATTTGGCATGATTAATTTCCATTTATGTTAAGTGATTGAATCTATGAACTTTTCATGTGACTGTACCTTAATTTGAATTCATGAATCAACTTAGGTTGGAAATCTAATGTTTATGTTATGATTAGAAGCTTTAAACTTCTTAATGTTTATGTTATACTTTATAATTTAGGTGTTTTATACCTTAAATTAGGAAAACCTTGAGGAAGGAAATACCTTATTGAATGTACATTGAGGTAGGCCTTTAGAAGAACCTCTTCAACTCTAGATAATTGAGCTTTTAGCTTGTGGTAGTAATAACCTAATAAACTATAGATTGAGCTTAAATGAGATAGTTCACCTAATTAGAATGAATTCTATGTCATAACTTTGGAACCCTATTGCTTAGTACTTCCAATGGAGAAATGATTCATTAGACTAAATTTTTCTTGGATTCTAAATAATTAGTATAGAATGATAATATTAGTGTTTATTATGTGGAGACTGTAATGCATATCCATAAATCTTAATTAAGGATAGGAAATTGGTTGATTCATCCTGAATAAAACTTTATATTCGAATCTTATCTTAGATGAATCTACAAGAACATTAGTATAAATTTCTCAATTCTATTTAGTGTGTTATAAGTAGGGAATTGAACAACTTAGTTTAAGAGAATAAAATATAAAAGGATTATGTCCCTTATCTTTGTATGCACTATTAAGTGCAGTTAAACAAACTAAGTATTTCAAATTACCTTTTTTAGGACACCTTAAGTTACATTTATAAGTAGGGGATTGAACAGCTTAATTTGTGAGAATAAACTGTAAAAGGGTTTCATTCTCTTATCTTTATGTGCACCGATAAATGCAGTTAAATAAACTAAATGTTTCAAGTTACCTTTTATAAAAATATACTATTTTAGTATATGTACTCCTTACATGTGATAACATAGAAACTTATAATTAATTAGACTTCTTTCTTAACTTTTGATGATTTATTGAATTAAAAGCATTTGACATAAATTGCATAAGCCTAAGCATCAAGATGTATTCGTGAACTATGGGATGCAGCATGCATCAATTTGAGTAGGACCAATGGGATGCAGTAGGCATCATGGATATTAGGATTCCTTATGGTGCAAGAGGCACCAACTGCATAATGACAGCATAAATTAGTGGCATATTCAGAAGCATATACTGTGACATTTAGCATAGTTTTCTTTTAATATTTTATTTCAATCTCTTTTAGATTATTTGTTTCAGCACCTCATTCCTTACTGCTTTACTTTACTTTCAATTTTGTACTATTTTTCAGCTTTTAGTTATTTCAGTATTTTTTTGCAATAGTTTCCTATTTTATTTAATGTTGATTTCTTTAAACTATATAAAGGTTTATTGTAGCATTTTTGTTGTGTTAGACATATTGTCTAACATGCGGTACTCTTCTTTTCTTTCATCCGAGAAACTAGCATTTTGAAATTCGATAATATGTCAGATCCTGAGTAGTTTGGAGAGCCAACGTTGGAGACCATCCAAGAGATTTAGGAGGACCCGATGGAATAGTAGATGACTCAATATTTACTCTTTTAGTTTGCTCTTATCTGCGAGATTGAGAAACCTTTATTTCTGCTCTTTTTATTTTAAAATAATGGATTGTAATAATTAAATCTAGATGTACATTCTTTTATTTTCTTTCTGAGATGAATACTTTCAATTAGCCCTATGATGAATGTCTAGATGAATGCTTTTTTAGCTTCTATATTTTGATTATTCCTACTTATACTTAGTATTGTGATATAATCAATAGAAAATGCTTATATTAAATACTCATATACATTGAAAATAGCCTTCTTGTTTTACCAAGTTCAATGTGTATAAATATTTCAACTAATACTTAAAATAAGGTACTACTTATCTTTAGGATTAGTCTCTAATTTTACCTTGCGCATACTTTCTGTATTTGTATGTGGGAAGGTTTTAGAAATCCTTCCCAAGTAACGAACCATTCTGGTGCCAACTGTTTAAGGTATCCATTCCTTAAACCTTATTATTGCGTACGGTGATGGGACGGGGTGCTACAGATGAACAGGTGCATAATCAGAAGAGAGCACCTCAACATAATCTTAAGACTCCTCAGGTAAAGAATAATGGAAAGGGTAAAGCAATTGCCCAATCTACCGCTCTACCTTGTATGTACGCTCTGACACTGTTGTCGGACAAAAAAGACAACAAAGTCATCTCACATACACTCTAAGTTTATTATTTTTGCATTTTGTTTTCTTTTCTGCATGTTAAATTTTATGTCTTTATTTCCTTTAGTAGTTAATAAATTAAAATTTTAATTCATCATGGGAATGCTATTTATAAATAACCAGCCTTGTGACACATTGTTCAATACAGATGGTAGTCACTCATTCATATCTGAAAAATATGTTCAATCTCTAAGCCCTTAGCATTTTTGACTGAGCAAGGCCTTGCATGTTCAAATATTGTCTGGAGTTGTAACGCGCACAGGCAAATTTTGTATTCTTAGCATCCTAATTAGTGCCAGCTTTTCCAAGCTAAGCTGATAGTTATGCCGATAACCAATTTTGACATAATTTGGGCATGAACTGATTGAGAAAGTTTAACGCAGTTATCAATTGCCAGAAAAAAAGGTTACCTCGAGGGTAAGTAAGTAACCCGAGGTACTTGGTGATTATACTGTATGAAATAAGAAAATATCAAACAATGGAAGACACCAACATTATAAGAGAGTTAATGGTTGTATTTCTAGATGATCTGCCAAGACAACCTCTTCTGAGAGAGTTGATTCTGAGGACTCAACCAAAGCCAAAGACACCTTATCGAATGGCTCCCAAGGACTTGCAAGAGCTATAAGAGAAACTTCATAAGTTATTAAAGAACTGTTTCATCCATCCTAATATGTTGCCGTGAGGAGATACGATGGTGTTTGTAAGGAAAAATGATGGCTCGATACGAATGTGTATACATTACTGTGAACTGATTAAAGTAACCATCAAGAATAAGCATCCTCTGCCAATGATTGATGACTTCTTTGATCAATTAGCTAGAGAAGAGGTCTTCTCAAATATAGATTTAAGATCAGGATACTATCAAATCATGGTTAAGAATGAAAATATCCTTAAGACTGTGTTCAGTTCTGGGTATGGACATTATAAATTTTTAGTCATGTCCTTTGGGATGAGTAACACACCATCCATATTCAAATATCTGATGCAGCGCATCCAAAAACCCAATCTTGATGATTTCATCATCATATTAATTGATGGCATCCTAATCTATTCTAAATTTGAAGCTGAGCATGAGAAACACCTCCATGCTATCTTAGAGCTGCTAAGAAGCAATAAGTTATTCGCTATGTTTTTGAAGTGTAAGTTCTGGCTAAATTCAGTGGAGTTCTTGAGCCATGTCATTGATGCTGAAAGAATAAGGGTATATCAAAATAAGATTAGTGTCATTCAGCAGTGGTTGCAACCTAAATCTGTAACTGAGATAAGAAGTTTCCTGAGTTTGGCTGGCTACTATAAAAGATTTGTGCCAGTATTTTCTTAATTTGCAGCACCTTTGACCAAGCTGACTAAGAAAGAAGTTCCTTTTATATAGAGTCCTGATTGCAGAAAAGCCTTCCATAAGTTGAAGCATATGCTAACTTCTGCGCCAGTGCTATTGCTACCCCAAGAGAAAATATTTTCAGGTCTATATTGATGCCTCTAAAGTATGGTTAGGCCGCATCTTGATGTAAGAAAGAAAAAGTGATAGTTATTGCCTCAAGGCAGTTAAAACCCAATGGGAGAAACTACTCTATACATGATCTAGAATTGGTAACGGTAGTCTTCACCCTCAAAATCTAGAGACACTATCTGTACAGAGTCAAGTGTGAGATATTTATAGATCATCAAAGTTTAAAATATATCTTTAAACAAAATGAACTTAACTATAGGCAGCAAAGATGGTTGGAGCTAATATGTGATTATGAATTGAAGATTCAATATTACCTGGGTAAGGTTAATGTAGTAGCTGATGTCTTGAATAGAAAGACAATATTATCATCTATTTGGTGTAGTAGCGTGTTAATTGAAGAACTTGAGAGGCTAACGATCGAGCCAATCAGATCAGCTAAACTATGTAATCTGCTAGTTAAGATAAATCTTTGCTAAAATCAAGGATCATTGTAGCTCAAAAAAAAGATGAGAGTAACCCCAAGCTCAAGTCAGACATAGAGAGTGGTAAAAGGCAAGAATTATGATTAGATGGTGACAGTGTTATATTTCAAGAGGATGAAGCATGGGTTCCCAATAAATTGCAATAGAAATCCTTTTGACAATTCAGGATACACTGTCAATTCTGGAAGTAGTAAGATATACTAGGATCTGAAGAAGTCTTCTTGGTGGCCAGGCATTAAGAGAGACATTGTAGTATTTATATTTAACTACCATTCTTGCTCGTTAGTCAATGATAAATATCAAAAGCCTAGTGGACTTCTAAAACCCTAAAAAATTCTAAAATATAAATGGACTGACATTTCCATGGACTTTGTGATGGGTTTGTTTAAAAATAAATCAGGTGTTGATGTGATTTGGGTAATTGTCAATAGGCTGAAAAAATTATTCCACTTCATTCTAATCCGCCAGACTGATTCAGTTAAGAGTTTAGCCAAGGTGTACATAAGCGCTCAATTGCATTATATCATATCGAAATAACATGTTTACGTCCCAATTTTGGTTAGCCGTTTAACAATATCTGGAAACAAACTTAGCCATGAATATAGCTTTTTCTTCTCAAATAGATGATCAGATTGAATGGATGAATCAAGTTCTTGAAGATCTGTTGCTTCTTTGTGTGTTAGATTTTGTTGGATCTTGGAAAGATTGCCTAGCTTTGGTAGAGTTTTCCTACAATAATGGCTGCCAAGCCAACATATTTCTCTTTATCAGTTGTATGGCTCTGAATTAGTTGAAGAGACTAATAGGAAGGTCTAACTGATAAAGAGGAATAGGTTTCCAGCTCATGATAGATAGAATAAATATCACGATGCTCGCCACCGTCCTCTAGAATTTCAAGTTGGAGAAAGAGCATACCTTAGAGTGAGTCCAATGTGTAGAATTCAAAGACATGGCATATCAGGAAAGTTGACTCCCAGATATCTATGGCCCAGTTGAAGTAATTACAAAGGTGGGAACATCTACATACAAGTTAAATCTGCCTAAAGATTTTTCTTCCATGCATAATGTTTTCCACATCTCATCTTTAAGAAGGTGTCTACTAAATCCCAATCAGCAGATTCAGATTCCAGTAGTCGAGCAGCAACTTGACCTAACCTTCGTTGTCAATCCTATCAAAATTCTGGGAAGAGACCTCAATCAGTTGAGGAACCATAGTATCCTCATGGTTAAGGGTCCACTGGTGAAATCATTAAGTTAAAGAAGCCAAATCGACAAAAGAAGAGGACATGCGAAAGAAATTTTCAGAATTATTTCCCTAATCAAGTATTTTTGTGTGAACTTTCATTTTCAAATACTGCTTATTTAATAATAAACATGTCAGGGCATTGAAGATGACACCACTTTTAAGAGGGGGAATTTGTAATAACCTAAGCGTTGTTACCCAATTTTAGGTAGTTTAAAAAGCTTAAAAACTTTTCTAATAGACTCTTAGTGATATTAAGAGCCAATGCCTAAATTTTTGTTCAATTTGGAGAACATTTGATTTTGATATTTATTTTGTGCAATTTAATTAATCAAAAAAATAAGAAAACTATATTGACATTCGATTAAAAATCTAACTTTATTTTTGAGTTTCTCACTGCCAAATTAACTTGGGATGAATTTTTTGGATTTTTCAGAGCTCGTTTGATAGCTTAACTTTCATTAAATAGAAAGATATGCTTTATTATTTAATTAAATAAGTTTAATGGTCGTTTAAGTGCCATTGGACCGAATGGTGGGTTAATCACAGTTGTTCATTTTGTCTTCGTGTATTAATCAGACGATTGTGGTTATTCTCGCACAGATTAAGTGATTTGATTGTTGGATAGAGTCGTGATCCAATAACCAGAACATGACAAGGAACTATTTCCCTGTCGTGTCCCCCACACGGGCCACAACTACAAGTCATGGTATGGAGTTACGCCATGGCCCATACTGGCCATGGTAGGCTAGCTCCTCCCACATTCTAAAAACACCGGCAAATGACATCTCCCCCAATTGCTAAACCTTTGAGCTCTCATTGAAGCCTCGAATTACCTAAAGAAAGAGAAAATTGATGAAGAAGACTATATGTACCGGTGGTTAGGTGTGACGACCCATCGCTGGGTTAGCATGGTTGATCTAGTATTAGGTGCTCATTCCCCAGGATAATATCGGGGTTTAATATAACAGTGTATTTAGAGGCATATAAAATAGACACTTCCACATTCATTGTAATTTTTAGAAATACCAGAATAATAATGAAAATATATACATTACAAAGATAATAAATATAATACAAAATCAAATGCACACTAAATAAAAATTTAAAACTATTAAAAATATCAGCATCTAAGTTGCTTAATCATGTATCAGCTCCTCTTAAAAGACTTGATCTAGATATTATTCCTGAACTGCCATATATATATATATATATATATATATATAATATAATTGTATATAATATTAAACAATATGATTATTCATGAGAAGCATATACAAATAAAATATATTTAAGTATTATATGCTTGCAAAATTGTTAGAATTATGAATATAATATACATATTTAACATATGTGCTCATTCTGAAAAAAAATACAATAATATATAATATTTATGATATTGGACAAAGTACAGAATAATCGATGAGTTATACATGTTTATCTAACTATCTGAGATGTGGGTTTCTAACAAACTACGCATTCCCCCTCAAAGGCTATGTGTAGTCTCATTATTTCTCCAGATATCACCCTGTCCTTACCTAACGTATTATTTGTACATACCAGAAATCAAGCCAAATAAACCCCTGATACTAATTTATAAGCATTTAATTTAAGTTCTGAGCATAAAATATCATATAAATATATCAAAGTGGTTAAAATTTAATAGCGATGCAAAAACTGCAAACAAAATAATTGAATGAAAAAAATAATATCCTTCCTTTTATTTTAGTAAAAATATTAATATTAGTATTATATTAATTATTCTTCTTTATATATTAAAATATAATAATTATAATTATTATAAGTAATAATAAATATATATATATATATATATATTAGATGAAAGAAAAATAATTGAACTGAAAATTGTAGAAATTAGGAAATATATGTTTTTATAAAAAAAAGAAAATGATAGAAATGAAAATTATAGAAATTAGTAAATATATACATATACAAAAAAAATTACAGAAAGAAAAATTGTAGAAATTAAGAAATATATACATATATAGAAAAAAAGAAAATGACAAAATAAAAGTTACAAAATTAGAAAATATATACATATATAAAAAAAATGACAAAAATGAAAGTTGCTGAAATTAGAATATATATATATATATAAAGAAAATTATTGAAATAAAATTTGCAGAAATTAGAAAATATGTATATATATAAGAAAAAAGAAAATGACAGAAATAAAAGTTACAGAAATTAAAAAATATATATACATTTATTAAAAAAAATGATAGAAATGAAAGTTGTAGAAATTAAAAAATATATATACATATCTAAAAAAAAGAAAATGACAAAAATGAAAGTTGTAGAAATTAATATATATATATATAAAAAAAAATTGACAGAAATGAAAATTGCAGAAATTGAAATATATATATATATATATATATAAGAAAATGACATAAATGAAAGTTGCAAAAATTAAAAAAATATATACATATATAAAAAAAGAAAATTTGCGTAAATAGAAATATAATATTATTATTATTATTATTATTTTAAAAGAAAAAAAAGAAATGAAAAGAATATTAAATTTTTTCACATCTTTCTCATTTCTTACTATATCTTGCTGTTTTATGAGCTTAGCTCAACTTCGACAGGGGGAATCAGTGGTATATGAAGAAGAAGAAGAGGGGAAAAATAGAGGGGATAAGAGAGTGTGGAAGGGAAGAGGAGGTGCTAGGAATATGGGTGGGGGTGTATTTATAAAAAAATTTAAATTAATTAATTAATTTACTTATTTAGTTTTCTCTCTCCTTTATTATTTGGATGAGAACAAATTTGTTATCTTCTTTAAATGTTCAATTTGTCTTTCTCTTCCTCTTTCTTATATCTTCTTTCTCTCTCTTCCATTTTTTCAAAAAATAATAAAACTTGACACAGAGATGTATCTTAATGAGAAAAACACACTTACGTAAAGTTTTTTGATTTGAAGCAATATTTTATTTTTTATTAATTTTTTAAGACAAAAATTTTAAAAAATAATTATGGTAAATTTAGAGCTCAAAATTTGATTAAACTTTTGTGTAGCCTTTTCATAATATTCTTAATCCAACGATACTAAAATTGTTGAATTTAGACTTGTATTTAATTTCCCAATTTACTGATTTTAAATAATTCAAAAATTAATTTAGGAGTATTCGTTATCCAGATTGCTCCCAAATTTGGGCATTATGATCACAAAAATATACTCTATCTAATGGTATTTTTAGTTTTCCCTAATTTAAAGTCGCTCTTGATCCAAATTTTAAAATCGGGTTTATCCTTATCCTAGTAATGACTTGGGTCATTACATTAGGTACGTTCTGTTGTCCGCCAAATACGTTTCAATTCATTATTTTTGCATTTAGTTTATCCATTTGGCTGATTATAGTATCAAATAGCAATTTCAATTGTGCTCGATATAGCCTGGCTAGCCCTAACAAGCTCGGGCATGTATAATTCCTGAGCATCATTTGACCTCAACTCCCCTCCCACTAGCTCCTGTCATCCCATTTGATTTCAGTGGGATGGTCGGGAGCTCAGTAGTTGAGCCAGGTCCGTCGCAGGTGGTAGGGTTCACTGTGGGGGTTGTAATTTGACCAAATAGTAAATCCTAACCCTAATTTCTTATTATGTCTGATAAGTGTCAATATGAACCATTAGAGTTAGAGCCTTTTATGTTCACTCAAAAACTATGTAAGTAGCTTTCGATTGAGCTATTTCATGTTAACTGGTATGGCAAAATGGTTGAGTAATTAAGGTTTCTATGAAGCCATAATTCTTCAGCCCATCGTTTGTTGTATCGATGAAGTCATACAGTGTCAGATAGGTTAGCTCGTGACCCGCGCATCACTGTGGTCAAGTATATTCATGGAACCCTGGCACGTCAAGCCCCGCCGACCTGACAAGCCCGATTCTAGATAGCGTTGTAATGACATGGTAAATTCTTATTATATTCCATTTATAATTATGGCTTAGGAATTATTAATGCAGATTAAATTAATTGAATAACTTCTTAATTACTCATCCAAACATAGTAAAATTATATACCAAAATGATCAAAAATATGTGTAAGACAATACTACACAATCTAATTTATGTTTCGATAGCAAGATTTCTTAATCACCTCCTAATTGTCATTAAGTGTAATTAAGACCTAGGTTAACCATTTGAAGTTCAAATTGAACCTACTTATTATCATTATTTTTCTTATGATACAGGGAATCTATAGCCACTTATTTTATGTAAATTGGACACCAAATGGTAAATATGAATTTTTGAACACATCATTCAATTAATATTTTAATTAGGAAATTGAGAAAATTTCCATTTAAACTTCTCCTAAACTTTAGGATAGTAAGGTCTAATCTAGCAAGTGACTTGACTAAAATTTAGAGCAAGCTTTTATTAAGGAAATACTTATGTTAGTTTTGTAGTGATTTAGTTCTAAGTAACCTTAGAAGAGAGTCTTAGCCTTAAAAATAAAAAAATAGTGTGGGATTCCATGGTTTGATTTAGTGTTTGATCATTGTAATTACTTTAAACCTTAGGAAGAAATATAATGGTTAGTTTCTTATGACGGAAAAGCCATTATATCCGATTGTAAAGAACTTGAGAGGATATATTGAGCCTAGTCTAACACCTTTCATTCCTTAGATTAGAAGTGACCTAAGCCATTCTTACATTATATATGTTTAATAAGTAACTATAGTTGATCATTATAAGCTAAACCATATAGCTAACCCTAAAGTTCCCATTGGAAAGATTATGACTTAAGGTAATACTAAGTAGACCCCATCGTTGAACCCTTTGTATATTTTTAGTTTATAAATAATAAGTTGGTGTAGTTAAAGAGTTAGGAAGGTCTAAGCCATTGTAACCCTAATAGTCTCAAATCCCCTAATAAACCTTCTAGTTAAAAACCCTAGTCTTAGTCTAAATATAATAACTTAGAAATTATAAAGTCTAGTAGCTTTTAGCTTCAGAACTAGGCCTTAACTTTAGTTTGTAAACTCTCACACACATACACACACAAATATATATATATATATATATATATATATATATATATATATATTACACTTCAATTAACATAAAGATAGATTGAAATATATAAGTCAATTGGGGATTTGATTAGTCTCAATCATTAAGGTAGATAACTAAATTGGATAATAATGGATATCATATGGTGTACAATTAATCTTGAACTCTTTCAAAGCTGCATCACTTTGAGATTACAACCTTGAATATTCATTAAGATATTATGCATAAATAAAACTTTAAAATATTAAACATAAGGGTTTCATGTGGTGGATATTTAATCCAGGGCAGGCTATGGAGTGATCTAGAGACTACACATATTCAAGATGAGTGTGTGTGTGTGTGTGTGTGTGTGTGTGGGTGCGTGTGTGTGTGTGTGTGTGTTATAGAAAATCTTACTACTTATGGTTAGCATGTGTTCTTAAGTCCTCATTTGTTTTGTAATATGCCTACAGAGCAAAATATTAAATAAGATTAATAACTTAACACTACATTTCCCACAATCTTATTGATTATGAATGACTTATCATAGTCTTATGACTATATTTACTTGGTTTTTGAGATTGATCTTTACTTTACTTTACTTTACTGTACTTCTTTTAGTGTATGTGCTACATTTTTACAATTTTACTATAGTTTACTTAAAGTGTATGTTTACTCATTATTTACTCTTATTTACTTTTACACTACTTTTCCCTTACTAATACTTAGCATAGTTTCCATTTGACATATACATATTTTCCTTAATTATCCATATGCACACTATAATTTTTTTAGATGCTAGATGTTGTTTGTTCCTTACATATTTTATGCAGGCTAGATCAGCCCCCTGTAAGTACTCTCACTTTCTTTTACTTACTTCTCAATCTTTACATACTTTTGTACCTATTTTCTTTTATTGCTTAGCGCACCGCTTAGCTTAAAAATTGTAAATAGCTAATGTGATATTTGCTTAAATTAAATAAAACTTAGCAAAATCCTAAGATATACTTAGACTTTTTAATTCTTATCAGTTTTTATTATTAGTTGTGACCTACCATATTAAAAACTAAATACGATAGATTAGAATCTTATTAAGGAGCCTGGAGTTGGAGTTGATCCTAACATTCAGCAGCACCCTTGAAGATTTGCATTTTTTTATTATTTGTGAGGATGAAAGAATTTTATAACATTTATAAGTTGTTTGTAATAAATATAATTGTTGGTGTTTTTACATTTTTTTATGATGGATTGTAACAACTCAAGGATGTTAATCATATTCTATTAACATATTCATCTTGAAAACCTCTCCATTATACTTTAAATAAAGATTAGAGCAATCCCTGAAAATTTGGTGCAATTTAGAAGTTGTTTGAATTTATCAAATAGTTTAATGCATTTAATTAATTAGAAAATTAAGAAAATTAAATTGACCTCTGATCAAAAATCTGACTTCATTTTTTAATCTCTCACCCTCAAATTAGCTAGGGGTGAATTTTTGAAATTTTTTAGAGCTCGTTTAGATATATAATGTTAATTAATTAAAAATGTTGAAATTAATATTTAATTAATTACTTAAGTCTTAAATTTCTCTCTAACGGCATCTACCCATTGTTGGATCAAATGGTAGGCTCGATCTTATCCCTCCATCTTATAATCAAGGATAATCAACGGCTCATAGCCCTCGTCTCCATCCAAGCGGCCTGCATTCAGCGCGTACAAGCAGCACGTCCAGACCGCAACAACTATTGCTCTGGCCTCAAGACCTCGTGCAACCTTCTATTAAATTCCTCTTAATTAAAATTTATTTTCTATGAGTGCTAATTTGATCTTAGAATGGATGCGTAGCTGGTGGGAGCTTGCAAAAGTGGATTTATCTCAGTGAAAGGTACTACCAAGTTCTTAGTGAATTACTCTTGCAAGTCTATTCATTCAATATTTGATTCATTCTTTCCTTATGTAACGAGTAATTATCAAGCTCTAATCGAGCTTGCATGAGCTCGATGGGTGCTTGATACAAACCAAGTCCAATAGTGTATAATTGTAAACCCTAAACTTCAATTTAGGGCTACTAAAATTCAGGAGTTAGGCTTGTCGAAGAATAGGTCTTGTAGATAAATCATGAAGATATGGAGCTTAGCGTCATTTTGGTATAAATATTATTAGCTACAACGGTCGGAGTGTAATAAATAAACCTGATCAAAAGTGTAATGAATAAACCTAATTTAAGTTAGTTGGTAATGTGACAGAACCAATGTTATATCCATAATTTCTTCTTAGCATTTTCAAATTTGTGTAGTTGTATCAAGATTCCAAGTTTAAGTTAAGATTTAGATTTTTGCGACTTATTATTAGTATCATCTCTAAGATTTACCCATTGTAGCAGCAAGATGTATCAAGACCTCAAGAAATAATTTTTATTTCTTAGTACAAGCATAATAGCAAAAAATTTGTTAAATTTTTGAAATCCTTAAGAGAATACTTGAATAGGAGTAGGTTAGTACTTTTATAGAGCTTTTAGCCAGCTTGCCTTTAGGAAGATCAAGTGCTAATGCACTGAGGGTTGAGGTGATTTGGTTAATTAAATCTTCTTACCCTATAAACTAATTTCATTAAGAATTATTTATTCAAGTTTATTGGGAAGAAGTTGGAGTCATAGAGTCATTCTAGATCATTATGTTATGATAATATTTATATAAGTCTAGAAGCTTGAGAATATGGGAGATTTAAGTGACTTAGAGAGTAATTCATTCTTCATGTTAATTGGAGATGTTAATTATTTAGAACTAGATAATTTATTAAGTCAATGTTGGTATAAATTTTAAGATAGAAAACTTAAGATCTCACTTAAGGATAACCTTTTAATAAACTTTTATAGGAGACTTATATTTATTAGAAGATAAGGCTTATTGACCTAAATTATTATTCATCTTCCTTTAGATCCTATTTAGGATAATCAATCATTAATCCTTCTCATAAGGCTAGGAGTTAACAAGAGAAAGTACTTAGTAGCTTTAGCCTAATAATATTATCATTTCTTTCAACTCCTTAATAAGTAATTAGAGAATGATAATGGTTAATTTGGAAAGGAGTAGATTAAGCTCAAACCATAGAAACCTTTGAGATAGAAAGTGAGTTAATAAATTAATTTCTCACTTTTTGGTAAAGTTGATCAATTAAGAATAAGGATTGATGTCAACCATGAGTTTAACCTTCCACTCCCAAGGGAATGGACAGACTTGTAATAACCCAATTAATTAATATAAAGAGAAACTCTTAAACATCAAGTTTTTTGATATTGAGTAGAGTTCCTTATAAGAACTACTAAGATGATTATGCTCAGGTTGGAGAATTCTTAGGATGGATAATTTATTGGGAAATTACCTTCTGAAATCAAAATTGATAGGCCTTACAAGCCAAAGTGGTATGTTACCTTGATGCTTAAGGAGTTAGGGTTCTTACAAAACTGAAAAAAGATATCAAAACCTAGAAATTTTGTTGCATTTATTTTAGATATTGGACAAAATTTTGAAGAACACATATCTTTAATAGAACTTAGTTGCAGCACTAGCCACTTGACCAGCAATAAATTTCTTTTTAGATATTGTATAGCAAAGATAGATCACTATTAGGTTGGTTTAAGGTAGTTATTGACCAAATATTGCAGGTTTAATCTAGATGATACAGTAAATCAAGAGGAGGAGGCTGTTGTTAACTTTTGATAGTTAAGTAAGAATTTGTGGCAATCACCACTACCAATTGAAATTTTTTCAAATTAAAGATTGACATCCTTATTAGTCTATAGCAAGAAGTGCTTAGATTTAAAGTTTTCTTGTATAAGGTGTCCCAGTTAAATTAGACTATTTATTTTAACGGCAAAATAAGGAACATCAGCAAGTAGGTTGAAGACGTGTAAATTTTTGCATAAAGGCTTGATGTCATCTATATTACATTTCTAATTAGAATGCCTACTATGTAATGACCTAAGTCATTACAAGAATAATTATGACTAAACATGACTCAAAAATCAAGACTCCGAGTGACTTCAAAAGTAGAGTTAATCAAAAATACTGTTGGATAGATTATATTTTTGTGAGCAATCTGGATAACAGATACTCCTGAATTAATTTTTGAATTATTTTCAATAAATTGAGATAATTAAATACAAGTTCAAATTTAGCAATTTTAGTGTCGTTGGATTAAGAAATTATTAAAATATTATATAATAAGTTTTGTCGAATTTAGAACTCCTGATTAAATATAATTAATTTTTGAAGTTTTCACTTTCAAAAATTAATAAAAAATAAAATATTGCTCCAAATAAAAAAAACATTTGCGAGTGTGTTTTTCTCATAAGATATACCTCCTTGTCAAGTTTCATTATTTTCTAGAAAAGAAATGGAAGAGAAAAGAAGAAAAGAGAAAGAGAGAGAGAAGAGGAGAAGAAGAGATAAGAAGGAGGAAGAGAAGATTAAATTAAATACTCCAAATAATTATGGCAAATTTTTCTCTCATCCATCTTATCCGAATAATGGATGAGAGATAAAATAATTAAATTAAAAAAAAATCTTATAAATACACCCCCACCCCCCTATTTCCTCATCCCCTCCCCACTCCCTTCTCCTCCCCCACTCCTCTCTCCCCTCCACTTCCTCTCTCTCTTCCACGGTCATCACTAATTTCCCCCGTAGACCTCTAGTAAGCCTCATCAATGCTAATATAGGGTAAGAAATGAGAAAGATATGAAAAATTCTCTATTATTTTTCATTTCTTCTTAATAATAATAATAATAATGTTATTATTATTATTAATGTTATTATTATTTCTATTATTATATTTTCATTTATGCAAATTTCTTTATTTATATATATGTATATACTTCTTAATTTTTGCAACTTTATTTATGTGTTTTCTTTTTATTCTATATATATATATATATATATAATATATTAAGCTTTCATTTCTATTGTTTTTTTTTATATGTATATATTTTTTTAATTTTACAACATTTATTTCCATCTTTTCTTTTTTTTTTTCTTATATATATATATACATTTCCTAATTTCTGCAACTTTCATTTTATATCATTTTTTATATTATGTATATATTTCCTAATTTCTATAATTTTCATTTCTATTATTTTCTTGTTTTATTTATGTATATTTTCTAATTTATGCAATTTTAATTTCTGTAATTTATTTTTTTCTAAAATGTATATTCTTAATTTCTAAAATTTTAATCTAATTATTTTCTTTTTATATGTATATATTTTTTTAATTTTAATTTTCATTTTTGTTTTTTCTTTTTATATATGTATATTTCCTAATTTTTACAAAACTTTTATTTCTGTCATTTTCTTTTTTTCTATACATGTATATATTCCTAAATCCTATAATTTTCATTTCTGTCATTTTCTTATATATATATTATATATATATATATATATATTATATATAATATATTATTCCTAATTTTTATAACTTCAATTTTGTCATTTTTTTCCTGTATATGTATATATTTTTTAATTTATGCAACTTTCATTTCTATTATTTTCTATTTTATATATATGTATACATTTTTTAATTTTGTAATATTCATTTCTGTAATTTTCTTTTTTTTTTTTATAATGTATATATTTCTTAATTTTGTAACTTTTATTTATGTCATTCTCTATATATATATATATAGATAGATATATATATATATATTTCTTAATTTCTATAACTTTTATTTCTATTTTTTTTTCTATATATGTATATATTCTTAATTATGCAACTTTCATTTCAGTCATTCTTTTTTCTATAGAGATAGGTTGTCTATTAGGCAACTTAAAATGCATTTCATTAGAGATATATAAGATATATAGATAGAGAGAGAGAGAGAGGGCCGAAGGGCGAGCAGGGGGAGGGCGCAGGGGCGGGGGGCGAGAGAGAGAGAGAGAGAAGAGAGAGGGGTTGGGGTGAAGGGCGGGACGGGCAGGGAGAGCAGAGAGAGAGATAGAGAGAGAGAGAGATAGAGATACACACACACAGAGAGGGCGAAAGGCGAGAACGGCAAGGGAATTTTGCTTTCAGTTAAGATATTTATATATATATATATATATATATATATATATTATTACTTATAATAAAGAAAATTAATATTTTTAACATATAAGATAAATAACTAAGATAATATTAATATTGATTTTTTCTTACTAAAATAAAATAAAGAATGTTTTTCTTTTTATTTAATTATTTCATTTACAACTTTTGCATCACTATTAAACTTTGACCCACTTTAGTACATTTATATGAGATTTAGTGCTCAGAACTTGAAATAAATGATTAGAAATCAGTATCATGAATGAATTTAGGTTGATCTCAAGTCTGTATAGACAATACGTTTGACTAGGATATGCTGATATCTGGAGAAATAAGGAGACTGCATATATCCTTATAGGGAAATTGTGTAGTTAGTCATGAACCCACATCTCAGATAGTTAGAGAGATGTATCAAACCCTGCAATTATTCTGTAACTTTATCCAGCATAATAAATATTATATATTATTGTATTTTCTTTCAGAATGAGCACATATCTTAAATATGTATATTACATTCATAATTATGACAATTTGAAAGCATATCATACTTGAATATCACATTATATTTGTATATGCTTGCAGAATCACGTCGCTTAAATATAAATTTTGATATCCTACAAATCTTACTTATACCTTTGTGTCTAATAATATTTTCTTTCTTTTCTTTTCTTTTTCTTAGTTTGCCCTATCATATACATATATATATATATGGTAGTTTATGAATAATTTCTGAATCAAGTTTTTGAGGAAGAGCTGATGTATGATGAAGCAACTTAGATGTTGATTTCTTAAAGTTTTAAATTATTTTTAGTGTGTAATAGATTTTATAAATAATTATTATCTTTATAATGAATATATTTCCTTTATTATTCTAGTTTTTTTGAATATTGTAATGAATATGGAAATGTGTATTTTATACCCCTGTAAATATACTATTATACTAAACCCCAATATGATCATGGGAGTGAGCACATAACATTGGATTAGTTATGCTGACCCAGCGACGAGTCGCCACATGCTAAACCTTACTCAAGCAATTAACATACTTGTAGTAGTATTTCAGTTCAATTTATCCTTTGTAGAAATGTTGTTATGATTTTGGGTAAAGATTCTAAGAAGTGAATAGCCTCATCATTCCAATGATTTAAGCTAAGTGGCAGAATTCCATTATTCAGAAAACCACCATAAAGTTTAAGAAAGAGATGTGGATTAAATTCTGAGAATTCATTTTCTCAACTAGGTAAATTACAACTCATCAATTCCAAGATTTGTGAACTCAAGCCTTCAGTTTAATAGAGTATTAGGGTGCGAGGACGACACCTCTTTTAAGTAGAAAAGTTTATAAAAACTCAATGTTGCTAGTCATTACATAAAAAAACCTAATAACTTGAAAACCTCTCTATTAAACTCCCAATGATGTTTAGAGCAATCCCTGAAAATTTGGTGTGATTTGAAAATCATTTGAATTTATTAAATATTTAATACATTTAATAATCAATTAAGAAAATAAAATTGACCTGATCAAAAATTTGATTTTATTTTTTAGTTCCTCACCCTCAATTTAAATAGGGGTGAATTTTTTGGAGTTTTCAAAGCTAGTTTAAATATCTAATTTTGATTAATTTAAAAAGGCAAAATTAATATTTAATTAATTATGTAAATCATAAATTTCTCTCTAATAATGTCTACCTGTTGTTGGATCAGACAGTGGGCTAGATCTCAACCCTCCATCTTACGATAGAGGATGATCAACGGCTTGTAGTCGTCGTCTCATTCTCAAGTGGCCTGCATTCAGGGGTGTGACAACCGCACGCGTGCGCAAGGCACGTCCAGATCGCAACAGTTGCCGCTCCAGCCTCCAGGGCTGAACTTAAACTACTTGGGTAGGGAGATTATTTTATTCCAAGGGAGTAAGTTCTTCCACTAACCAACTATTACAATTAAGTGACACTCATTGCTTGATGAAGATTAACTAAGGAAAAGGGAATTACCATCCAATTAAAATGTTCAAGGGAAGATATAAGGTTAACCTACTAAGTTGCTGCAAGTGACTTAACTAAAGAGGGTTTTCTAAAGGATAACTTAAAATTCTAATCCAAGAATTAGAATTTAAACACTTTGTAACTTAAAGGGAGGCTTAAACTTCAATGAACAAAGATTCTTTGACATATAATGGATTCTATGTTTAAAAGCTAGTTAAAACACCATCATTAGACCAAGTCTAAGGGACAGATTTACTATAACTTATAATTATGAGTTTATAAACAAAGGTTTAAGCAATCCAACCATGATTTAACCTCACACTAGAAAGGGCTAAGGTGAACTAATCATAAGGTTAATCCATTCCAAGACTCCTGTTATTAACAAGATACTCATCCTTGGCTAAAAAAGGGTAATTATCTAATCTGGATATTTAACCTCCAAGGAGATTGAAGATTAATGCATCAAGTCACAAAATGTGACTTAACACCTTAAAGTTGTAAGAGTCAGCAAAAAAAAGTAAGGCGATGGATTGCCCCTCCAATTAGGATGAGATACTATGAAACAGCTCCTAAAGCTACTACTAAGAGTCATAATTATGACTAAATTAGCTAAGGTGTTTTGGTTATGACTATCCACTCTAAAGGATATGGAAATACTCATCCCAAAGAAATGATGTGTTCAAAAATCTAGAGAATAAGCTAGGCTAACACTTCAAGTCACAAATGTGACCTATCCTAAATCAAAGGAAATGAGAAATTATTCACCCAATTGGATAAGACACTTCTCATAAGAGGAAGAACTATTACTATAAGTCACAAGAGTGTGACTTAATCATATAAAGTTTGATTGGCTAAACTAAAGAGGAGGTCTTTGCCAAATCAAAAAAATGACACCTTAAACACAAGATTAGGCTTATTACAAATAGTAGATTCAAATAAGGATTTATCCTACCAAGATAGGGTAGAATTATCTACACCATATAAAATATTAGGTTTAAGTCATGCAAAACCAACACCAAAGCTTAAAAATGGTTTAGACATCAAGAATTAAAGTTTAAATTTATGGTACTAGCTTAATCTAACTCAAGGGTGATATGGATATTCTCAAAATATAAAACTAATTTTGATTCGCATGGTTCCAAATTTAAAGTTACGCATTATTTATAGTTTAATGTAACTATTAACAAGGTCATATTATTATATCTTCAGATTCTATAAGCTCTTATGGGATTACTGAGCCAGGTTTTCAAGGAAAGCTTCAACCATATTCCTAATATATTTAGTATCTTCAAGTTGTTGAAAAAGAGTCAGTGTTCTTAAACAGGATTCTTAAATGAATAAAGCTGTGCAGCAATTTAGCAGTGTGTGATAATAAGGTTGAGGGGAATTAGGTCATACGAACCAAGATACGGGTGAAGAGTTTTGGTTGCATTGAGTAATGAATGGTCTTTCAATTTAATCCTTCTACTTTAGAAATATCTACTAAGGCTCCAATAGTCCAACCAGAGCATTGATCTCTCCAGAATGACTGTGGAATCTAATGGGAGTGGAAGATAAATGTACAGGATTTACTTCCACCAGATTTGGAAACAATGTATTTTTAAACTTCGAGAGAGGATACCATCAACCTTTATGAATCACAAAAGTAGAGTGCGATGTCATTATGATAAGGAAGACACAATTTAGAAAGTGGAAGGAAATTTCTTAAGAACGGTAAAAAATCTTTGATAGTTGAATTCTTATAGTGATTCAACCTTAGTATAGAAGTCAAGGTCTAACATTTGAGTTTCTTTGATCCTAGAGATTTTATAAATGCTTCTATAGGTTATTAAACTATTTATCACTCCTAAGTTAATTCTCACCTAAGTTTCATTACTCATGGAAGTATTTTCCATCTCATGCCCTTTATTCTGAGCATATGATTATGGTACTATAAATGTATTTCAAGTATTCATTTAGTGACTATATGGCAAAAGAACAATCCATTATGTAGATAAAAATGCAAATTCCAATCTGACATCTTATGGTATTCTCTGATACTAACTATGGCAGCCCTCCCCTCAACCCAGCATGATTAAGAGGCAGTCATCACTTGGCAAACCCCACACTTATCATTAAATTAGGGTACATTCCTCAATCCACTAATAAGGGAGGGATATGCACTTAAGAAGCAACATAATATTCACTAAATACATACATATCAACCAGAGTGCAAAAGCAAGTAAAGAATGAGTTTGCATCCATTATACCATAATGCAAAAAATATAGAAATATGCAGCTCAAAATAAAGATACAGTGAAAAAAAAAATACGCAGGGTACCTGTATATTATAGCATTTTAAAAAGTTTATGTTGAAAAAAAACAAACTCTCTTCCTCCTAATCTAGCTCCACTCCTGGCTCAACCATCTCAAATAGCTCATAATCTGATATTGTCAATTTCACAATGATAGGGCCCTAGCTAAAAGAAAAGAAAATCTAATTAGATATATGTTTAAGTATATTTTATGCTGATTAGTTTTATGTATTAAATAATATCACCATTTACTTAAAATAACTAAAGCAAATAAATGGGTGCAACAAGCTAAAAAAGAACATAGAACATAACAAATAGTGAGGTAAAAAGACATACCTCAACCACAAAGCTGCAACAAGATTAGGCAATATATATATATATATATATATATATATATATATATATATATATATACTACTGTGAATGCCATTACGGATACAGATTAAAACCACGCTATCCGCTTATTCTGCATCCTCACTATATATATATATATATATATATATATATATATATATATATATATATATATATATATATATATATACATATATATATAGTAAACTATGAATAATAAAAAGAATGACTCGTCCTAATATGCTGATGATTATATGAAATTATGCAAATTAATAGAAAGTAAACTGAAGTGTGATATATATAAGTATATTGAATCAACAACTAGCATCCTAGCATATATGTAAGCAGTAAGTACTATATTAAATCTGAACTATAGTAAAAGTAAGAGAAAAACATAATGAATTATGTAAAAGTTGTCATATCAGAAAAATTGGCTAAACAAGCCACTGAACTGTATCATATTATATCACTTATCTTCTCAAAGCTAAGGTAGAAAAATGTACTGTACCGAAGAGACAAAAATTACATATGCAATAGTTTTTAATTATTTTACTTTACTCATATGGACACATCCAAAAGTAGCTGAGGAGTAAAGCACATTTGTAAGATTGAGATGGGTTCTTGAGCCAAGACACAACTCTCCCAATGAGTACATGTTAGGTATCCTTATTTCTCCTTACGCCTTTCCATTAGTGGTAATGTGTATACACAGACACCCTTCTAGAACATGAACCCAATGCAAGTGCTATCCTAATTTTCTATGTTTTTATTTCATGCATCAAAGTTATCTTGTATGACATGTTCAATGTAAAAAGGCTAAAAGTACAAGGAATGCAAAGCACAGAATTCAATAATAAGTAAGAGACACTACTAAACACAAGTGATATATGTTGTTATCTAATTTATCTATTCTAGCTATTCTAAGTTCATACGAGCTCTAGATCTCCAACACTCTACTATTAAGTATAAACTCAAATTCACAGCCTTATAAGTTTAAAATAATTAGAACTGATCAGGTCCTAATATAATTCAATCAATGATGCTTATAAGTTAAATAATTAACCAACACGCCCTAGTTAATGAATTTAGATGATCCAAACCAATCTTGATTAAGATAAACCAAGATTGAGGGATTAAGAATTAAACTTTAATATTATAGTTTAATCACTTAATCCAAAGGTGATCCTAAAGGCTAAAGTTTAAAATCCCAAACTCTCCCAATACTACCAGTTAGACTATCTTATTAAGCAAAGTTAAGCTTAAGATGGACCTCTAAACTTAGACTAAAGTTTGAATACAATATAATCATAATAAAGGATGAAATCTTGAAACTATTAAAAACCAAGGTTTATTCATTGAGAAACCCATTTACTTGATGAATGAATTCTAACCTAATTTATATCTCCAATTCCTAAGGAAGAGATCCTAAGGATAAAGGAAAATCTTAGGAAAATTCCTAAAGCATAACTTAGGAATTATAGTGAATAATTTAAGCCTTTATGTTAATTAAACTTAACTATCTTCATTTTTTATCTAGTTAGCTTATGAAGGGCATAAGGTGAGCTAAGTTCACCTTATGAAGCTATTTAAACTTAGGAAATTCTAAGAGGATTTTAGGGTTTTTCTTAAAATATCAAATTTATGAATCTTAAATTTCCAAAGTTGATTCCAAATCAATTATATCACTGATTTTAGTGATTTAATTAAGATTATAAGGTTTAAGGACACTTAAACCTAAATTTGGGCAAAATGACCATTTTGCCCCTACTTAAGAGTCTAAAATGCTACTTTTTGATTTATGGTTCTAAATTATAATTTATTAATACCAAATGATTATTTATTATCTAATATGAAGATAAATAGTAAGCACACTCAATTGGGCATGGATTAAGCCTTGTGAGCTCAATTTAAAAATTTTAGCTTATAAGAGAAATTTGATAGTTTTACCTAATAAAAGTCTAAAAATTCAGTTATTTTATTATTGTTTACTGTCTAAGGATTCTATAGAATCTAAAATTACTAAATTCTAATATCATTTTGTAAAGTTATAGCCAAAATAAGTTTTGCATTCAAAAATGTAATTTAAGGGTTTTAGGAAAGGTCCAAAACCAAACTTTCTCAAATGATATCCAAATTCAGCAAACATAGAGGCTATAGCTTCCTTATAACCTACTGAGTGCAATGACTTAGAGTAGACCCAATTTAGACTTTATTTGATTAAGTTATGAGCTAATTAAGTTCTAAGGTAAGTAAGGCAAATTAGAAAATCTAATCATCAAAACTTAAATTTCTTGCAGTTTACTATTAATTGGATTATCCTGATCAAATAGTATATTAGATGACCTAATTGGGAGCTAAATTGACTAAGTTATGGCTAATTGAATTTTTAAGTTAAATAGGGTAATTAGGGAAAGTACCAAAAAGTCATTAGTCAAATTTTAACTCCAACAGCAAAACTAATACTATCACTACACTCCTGATATTCTCCTGATTAAAATGAGACCCATATTAACTATATTTGGATCAACGGGTACAAAGTTATGAATGTTTAAGGTTTTCTAAGATTTTGAACTAAGTGGGAGGTCCTAAAATGTCACTATATTAAATACTCATCCTACTGAAAATTTGACACTGTCATAATGCTCTCTCATTTTTTTGATTAAAATGAGATATATATTTAATATATTTGGATTTTTAAATTAGAAGATATTAATGTTTAAAGTTTTTGTAATTATGAATAATTTAAGAACATATTCATTCTGTAATTTAAATTAAATCAGCATTTAAATAATTAAAATAATGGCTGTGGGACCCACAGTCATAGATAATAACACGTCCGGCCCCACAACAGAGGTGAGCAGTAACGGGGCCCACAGCTTCATCAGCTGCCATGTTGACCCGAGGATAAACGAATCGGGCCCAGGCCGACCCGGCCCAGCCCAGCCAAGACCCTCCATCTACCGACATGATACACTAGCAGATGGTTAGGGCAAGGTTTTAGAGGGTCCTTCCGGCGTCGGCGATGCTCGACCCGCACGCCTATTGAAAGAGCACAACATGATCTTTTTTACAATGGCTGAAACAATGAAAGAGACGGCCTGGTTCGCTAACACAGCAAAACCCTAGGTGTCAACCGACGGGTCGAAGCAAGAGGCGAAGGTAATAATAGAAATAATTGTGGATGGGTAGCGAAATTTGAACAATCAGATCGATTATTATTTAATCATACCCGATTGAATTCTAATCCTGATCACAGAATAAGCATATGATACGTAAAGATGAAGATTGCAGTGAATAAAGGAGAGGATCGGAGAGTACCTTGCTCGATGGCTGGAGACCTAGGGTTCGCAAAAATGGCCTCCTGAAAGCACCCGATGGTCTCTGATGATTCACATTAAGCCGGGATCTTCTACATGCCTTAGAAGAGGGCATCGGTGGAGGCCTCAAGATCCCTCTCACGGTGATAGGTCGCATGTCGCGGCGCTGCGACACGCGGAGCCTGGGCTAGGGACGAAGCTCACCAGTGGCTCAATCTGGCCTGAGATCAGATCAAATGGTGCAGAATCGCGCCGTCAAATCAAATGTCGTAATCGCAGAGGAAGACAGCGGGAGGATGAAGTTGTTAACAGAGAATTTAAAATACTATTTATTTAACTCAAATTCTCAAATTTCTTAATTAAATTAATTATTTAAGTGGCTTCCAAAGACTTTCTAAAAATTCCCTTCTAGCTAATTAAGGGGCAAAGAATGCAACGGCAAAATCAAATTTTGATTTTGATGAGTATTTTTTTCTTATTTTTTTAGGGTATTTTAAATATATTAAAATATTCGATGAAAATCCAACGACTTCCAATGCCTCCAAAATATCCCCCAAGCTAATTTGGGGGCAATGAGCGCAATGGCGAAGTCCGATTTTTGATTTGAGATCAAATAATTAGATCAATTTCTAGGGTTCCTGAAATTTCCAAAATCATGATTTGATCCATTTAACACTTGATTTGGACTAAAACTTTATGGTGATGTCTAATGACTATTTAAGAGTGTTATAACTAGAATTAAGACTTTATTTAGTTCGAATTAGCCAGAGTAATAACCTTGGGTTGTTATACTAAGTGTCTTCAAGTGACCTACCTATTGTATGGTAGGTTACCATATATGTAAAAAGTAAAGATTATGACCATCTATGATGTTGATGATTAAATCTTAAGTATAATCACAATCATAAGCTTAAAACCTTAGAGAGGTATTATTGAGTGTGTCAATTAAGACTAGTATTTAGTAAAAGTTACACTTAGATGAGCATAGATTAAAAAGTATCATTCCTAAAACTTGAAAGGAGATTGCTTATTATAAGGATTACAGAAAGACATTATTCATATTAAGATTCAGTTTAGATATTCTCAATACATTAGATCACACTATATTAGTTAACCCTTTTAGCATTAATTAAAGTGTTTAGTTTAGATTTTGGGCCATAAAAGATTAGTGACTTAGAGTGAGAATGAAAGCAAACCCTAGACTTAATAGTGGGAACATATATTTATATTTGTTAGCATAAGCTTTGGATAAAAGTATGAGATAAGAAAACTTATGTAGTTTTCTAAGCTAAACTTAGTTTTAAATACTAATGAAGATTAGAACCATTTAATAATGATATATAAGATCAAACATCGAATCTTGTATTGTATTCTCAAAACTTGGAAACCTCAGAGTATAGATAGCATAATTACGCATACTTAGATTGTTAAATTAATAAAAGTTAGATATAAGAAACCTTATCCTAAGTAAGATCATCTCATAAGCCTTGCTTAATTAAACTAATACTCTAGTAAAGTTCTTAGTTTAATAATGAACTATCATTCATCTATTTAGTGGCATATTTGTTGATAAGCTAAAGCTAATAAGTTAGATGGAGAATCTAGGAATAAGACGTTAAGTTTTTATATAAAAATATGGATGGTGTATATCAAGTTAGAGGATTAGATAACCTTTTGAGCTAGGGTTAATGTGACTTAAACCCTAGAAATACTATAACCTAGAATGAACAAAGGGAACTTAATATTAGTCATTTTAGTATTAGAATAAAATAAGATAGATCTTTGAATTACATTCAACATCTATACTTAAATTTTACTTTGTCTCTTAAATTATACTTAGTTAATCTACTATTTTCCAAAACTCATATTGTTATACTATAATACTTCAATTAATAAATATCTTTGATATCCAAGTTAATTGGGGGCTTGATTAGCTCTAATTATTAAAATAAATAACTAAAGTAGAACATAATGGATATCATATGGCTTACAATAATTTGAAATTCCTTAAAATGTTGCAACACTTTGAGACTAAATTTTTGTAATTATTCATTAAGATGTTATATATAAAATTGAACATTTAAACATACTTCTGAGTGGTTTCATATGGTGGATTATGATGTACAACTGTTAATGAGTCAGAACAGGCTATGGAGTGATCATGAGACCACACATGTCCTATGTGGGGGAAAGTGTGTAATTATAGGAGACCCTGCTTACAATATAGTTGAGCATATGTGCTTGGACTCCTCACTCGTTATGTACAGTGTTCACAAAATTAAAACACATATTTAAATAAAGATAAATAAATGATATTTATTGTTTATAGTCTTTATGACTACATTTATATTATATTCTATCCTTGAGGCTGAACTCATTGACTTACTTACTTTACTTCAGTAGTTTACTTTACTATTTCATATATAGCTTTATGCAGTGAAGATGTTCATATATGTTACATATTTTCCTACATTGTCTCTTACGATTACTTAGCATATGTTTCACTTGGATGTATATATGCTTCTCTTACATGTTTTAGATGCATTTTATGTTATTCTTAAATATCTTATCAACCTATTTGATACAGGATTGTATAGCTTATTATAAGCATACAGTCTTGCATACTTTACAATTTTTGATACTATTTGCACTTTCTATTCATATCCTTGCATAATGCTCGACTTATATAAAAATTGTGAACAGTTATTATGATATCCGATTAATTAAAATAATATTATTTACCCTTAATTTGTACTTTAATTTTTAAAAGCCTGGCCACTTATTTATTTTTGTTAGTTGTGTCCTACTGTATTAAAAACCAAAATACGGTAGATCAGTAACTAGGTATGGATCTTGGACCAGAGGTGGATCGTGTACAGATGTTGCAACTTATGCATTATACTCTATACAATTTTCTTACTATATTTTCCTTAGAGGCCATGTGTCCTTAAATGTTTGTATAACTTTATTTAATTTTGGATATTTTATTTTATTATTCTGTGATGCATTTTCTTTCTATCTCTAAATGACTTGAATGGCATGAATGTGTATTTATATTGTTTTATATATCTAATTTTCCTCCTTAGAAATCATTAACTCCCTGTAGTACTTAATTGTGGGTTCATATTTACTAATCTAGTATTAAGTGCTATAGTAACACTCCTTATTAGGTTAGATTGCTTACTCTAATAATGGGATGTTACATGGATGCATTTTCCTTCTTTTACTTTGGATGGTTTGGATGATAGATATAAATATTCTTATATTGCTATTTTATTTGCTAAGTTTCCTTGTCTCAAAAAAGATTTTTAGACACAATAGTACTTAATAATGAGTTAATTTCCTACTAGTTTAGTATTAAGTACTATGGTAACCCCTAGTGATGAGTAGTGCTTACTAACTTAGAATCAGGGCGTTCGACCGTTGAAGGGTTAAGAAGGTCATGAGGGACAGGAGATTCCCTCCCATACTATCACAGTGGCAGCAGAGCAGTGGGAATTCTGTCAAGCAATCAGTTACAGACAGAATGAATAGTGTTAGGAATTAATATGGTCATTTGATCCTACTTAACATCTAATGCAGAGGTTAGATTGAAGCAAGATCTTATTAAAAATGCCTGATTAGGTCATTTAAATGGATGGATGGCTATAGATTCGCTATCACATGTTTGGAACTCCATAGGGTTATAACAGGTTTCCTTATATAAATATATTAAATATAATATCGTGTACATCAATCTACCATTCAAATACCTAACACCTAGTGGTGTGGACTAGTATTTTTAGTGAATTTTTAACACTTAAATGAAGATCCAAATGATATATTTTTACTACTAATGTCTAAATAAAAGTTATTCTTAGTTGTTAGGAGATTGTGCACGCCAATCTTTAAGTATTGATTGTGAGTATTTTAAAAGTTATGCACATGCAAAGTTTGGGTAAAAAGCTAACTATTTTTGGAATTTTCAAGATATTCACAATTTTTTTAGAACTTTGAACATGAATATGAAGACAAAAATGACAAAACTAAGTTTTGTGCTCAACAATAAAGTTGTTCCTAATATAACAGAGAGTATTCATGCCAACAAACAGCTAATTTCAATGGCTTGATTAAAAGTTCTGAAAAAACATGGCATGAAAAATTTTAAAATCTGTTAAAAATATTTTTTGGATTTTAAATAGCGTGTTTGTCAAATTTTGAGTATCCAAAAAGGAACTTAGAGTTCAAATGGACATGTAAGACCTTTTGTGAAAATATTTTCTATGCATAGGATAATAAATGTCAAAAATATAGCTTCTAGATCTATGTATTTATAAAGATATGACTTTCTAAAGTTGACAATTAAATCAAAAAATGTTTCTAAGTAAAAATAAAGCTTTTTCTCAACTTGGAGTGTTACTTGAACACCTTAGAAGCATACCTAAAGTATGGTGTCTTCTAGTTCTTATTAACAATACATGTATGGATATGTGTATCAAGTTATAACAACTAACTATGAGTAAAACAAAATTTATGGTAACATAAAGTAAGGGTAAGAATTTGTAAAATAGCTAAATAAATTTAAGAATAAAATTTGGATTTTTTTTATGAAACTATACATGCCAACTATGAAACTTAAGAAATATTATTGTGAATATGTCAAGAGCATACTAACACTTCAATAATCATTTATTCATTCACTCTATAATCAAACATGAATGAGATTTAGTGGAAGAGAGAAAGAGAATGAGAGAGACAAATGGAGAATATTACTTTGAAGTAAGAGAGTTTTGATTGAAATTTGAGAGAGAGTGCAACTTTGATCCTCCTTCCTCAGATGGTTTGTAGATTCTCAAACTTTCTCCTTGCCTTTGGATTTGCTTATAAATGAAGTTCTTAGGCTCTGGAGCGCTGAAGAGGAAGGAGGAGATGGGGGGTTTTGGAAAATGCTTTCAAATGAGGTAAAATGAAAAGTTGGCAGAATTTTCAGGGTTAATTATGGTTAAGGAGTTTAGGAGTCTCTATGTGGCAATAAAATAAATCCAAGGGTGAAAGTTTGATCAAAGGGGGATTTGGGTGGCTGAAAATGATTTGACCTAAATTTGTCCTCCAATGAGACAAATTTCTATAAAACCCTAAAATATGCAATTCATTAGGTGGTTTACAAATGAATGCCAATTTTACTAAAAATAAATTTTTTTTATTTTCCAAAATTAAATAAGATTATACCACTAAAGTATAAATTGATTGTTCCAAAATATAGACCTCAATGAGAAGAATCCATAGAGACCAAAATTGTCCATTTTGGCAAAGTGGTTGAGCTGGATTGGGTTTGAATTCGATTCCGCACGAGTTCATCGAGATTGAACCAGACTGAATGAGTTCTAGGAGCGGACCGATTCTCGAATGGGTTCCGCAGATTTTTTCGATGGTTTAATACCCATTGCTTTATTAGGGAACGACGTTAGATCACGGTGTGATCTGCACCATTCGTTTGAGGGGCATAAGTGCGCACACCGTCGGATCGCCGCTAGGTGTTAACGTCATCGACCGAAATTAATTAAACAGTGATTCAGATCTCTGCCATTGGATCAAATCCAGATCCCGCAGAATGACCATGATTTCATTGATCTCGTGTTCTGTGTTCGACCCAGAACACGGGATTTCCGCCATCTCAAAATTTTAAAATTTTCAAATTAATTTAATTCCAAATATTTGGTATAAATCATCCATTTTATCTTCAAAATTATAAATTTTTTATTGCTAACTAATTTGATGGTGTATAATCTAAAAATTCAAAAATATTTCACTTTTGACACTCCAATAATTTTTTTTTAATTATTTTGATTTAAAATCATCATAAATAATCATGAATAATTCAATCATGGAATAATTTCCAAAATTTCCCAAATTTCTTAAAAATTATTCTTAACATCCTATTATTTTTCTTTTACAAAAATAACTGATAGTTTACTTAAATTAAACTATGTGATAAATAGTAATTTAATTATCTTAAAATACTGAGATTTTTCATTTTAGCATCATGTAGAGGATAATATGGCATCTTCTACAAACAAGTAGAGATTAGGGTTTGATGTAGCACCCCGTCCGTCACCATGCGCAACAAGGGTGTTTAAGGAGTAAGTACCCTAAACAGTTGGCAGAGGAATGGCGCATTACTTGGGAAGGGTTTCTAAGCCTTCCCACATGCAAAAACTGAGAGTCTACTCAAGGTAGAACTAAAGGCTAATCCTTAAGATAAGTAGTATACTTATCTTAAGTATTAGTTGAAATACTTATATATATTAAATTTAATAAGACAAGAAGGGTATTTCCAATGTATATGAGTACTATATACGAGCATTTGCTACTGATCATATCACAATACTAAGTATAAGTAGGAATAATCAAAGTGCAGAAACTAAAAGCATTCATCCAAACCTTTATCACAGAGCTAATTAGAAGCATTCATTTCAAAATATAAATAAAAGCAACATACATCCAGATAATTATTACAAACCATTAATATAGCATAAAAAGAGTAAAATAAAAATATCTTGAGATCACAACTAAAAGTAACTAAAAGAGTAAAAATAGGATCTTCTACTGCTCCACTGGGTCTTCTTGAATCTCATGAATAGTCTCCAATGCTGGCTCACCAAACTGCTCTAGATCTAGCAAATTGTCGGATCACAAATGTACCACATATTAAATAATAAATTTAACATATCTAAAGCTACAACATGCTTTTATATATCTAATAGAATTTAACATTTAAATAAATTATGAAGATGATATAGAGAATACTGAAATAACTAAAAGATATAATGTAAAGTAAAATAGTAACTAAAAGAAAATGCTAATATAATTCATTATAAAGACTAAATTCTGAATAACCATATTGTAATAGAACCATGATGTATGCCAATGCAAACACATCTGAAATACTGCTAAATTATCATGAATACATAGTTTGATGTTTGCATATATCTTATTGTGAATTCAAATATCTTGATGCACATTACATCTCATATATCCTCTCCTGATATATGCCACATCCTGCAATTCATAATGATTCTTGATACTCATGCTTGTGCTTATGTTTATGAAGTGTATGCAAAAATATTATTAAAATAACTAAATCTTATAATTTTCATGAATTATCACATGTTGAAAGTGCATATATATAAATGTTAAATTTATAAGAATGGTAATTCGAAATACTTAGTCTGCTTAACTGCACTTATCGATGCGCACAAAGATAAGGGGACGACGCCCTTTTACAGTTTATTCTCAAACTAAACTATTTTACTCCCTATTTATAAATATAACTTAAAATGTTCTAAGAAAGGTAATTTTGAAACACTAAGTCTGTTTAGCTACACTTATCGATGCGCACAAAGATAAAAGGACACCACCCTTTTACAGTTTGTTCTCTCAAACTAAGCTGTTCAATCTCCTACTTATAGCATAATTTAAAGTGTCCTAAGGAATTAACTTTAAATACTTAGTTTGATTAACTGCACTTACCGATGCACACAAAGATAAGGGGACACCACCCTTTTACAATTTGTTTTCCCAAACTAAGTTGTTTAATCCTTCACATATAACACACTTGATAAAATTGGAAAATTTATCTTAATGGTATTGTAGATCCATCTAAGACAAAATTAGGATATATATATATATATATATATAATCCATTTAGGATGAATTAATCAATTTTATATCCTTATTAAATCAAATCAGCTTTATTGATATACACTATAATCTCCACATAATAATCACTAATATTATTATTCTTAAGAAATTATTTAGAAACTAAGAAAATTCAAACTAATGAATTCATTCTCCATTAGAGATACTAACAATATGGTTCCAAGGTTATGACATAAAAGTCACACTAATTAGGTACACTGCCTCATTTAAGCTCAAACTATAGTTCATTAGGTTAATACTATCACAAAAATAGAAACTCAATTATCTAAGATTCATAAGGTACATCTACAGGCCTACCTCAATGTATATTCAATAAGATATTTCCTACATCAAGGTTTCCCTAACTTAAGATATAAAGCAACTAAATTAGGAAATATAATATAAATATTATAATCTTAAGAGCTTATAATCACAACAATTAATTCTCTATCCTAAGTTGAAGTCGCAAACTCAAATTAAAATGCAAAGATATGAAAGATTCATAAATTCAATCACTTAAGCATAAAGGAAACTTAAGAAACTAAAATTACCTTACTCCTATATTTGATTAAATAATCAAGTCATAGGGTAGAATTAATATTTATTAAGAATGGGTCATTTTGATCATCAACATATTTTAAATGATAAGCTAATTTATGTAAATCCTCTTATTTAAGATAAGAAAATCACATTATCATGTACCATAAAATCTAGATTTTATTTCTAAGCCTTCATCTTACTAATTTAATGAATAATTCAGGTATCTAAGATTTGAGAACACTTAAACTTAAATTTAGGCAAAATGACTATTTTGCCCCTACTTAAGGGTCTAAAATGTAACCTTTTTGATTTATGATTCTAGATAGAAATTTTATAATTCCAAATAGTTACTTACTGTCTAATATAAAGATAGACAACAAGTACATCCAAATTGGCCAAGGATTAAGGCTAATGAACTCAAATTAAGGATTTAACTCATTAGGAGCAATTTTGTAATTTTACTTAAAGAAATATAAAATATTTGTTATGATATTGTTATTTAGTGCCTAAGAATTCTATAGAGTCTAAGATCACTAAATTTTCAAGTTACTTGGCCAAGTTATGGCCAAAGTAAGATTGAGGTCCAATTATGAAATTTATGGATTTTGGGAAAGGTTCAAAACCTAACTTTTTCTAAATAATATCCAAATTTAGCAAACTCAGTGCTATAGCTTTCCTATAGCATACTGAGTGCAATGATTAGGAGTATACCCAGTTTGGACCTCATTTGCTTAACTTATGCTCTAATTAGAGTTTAAGGTGATTAGTGGAAGATTAGTGAAATTACTTACTAAATTGAAAATTTAACTTCACCATTGGGTTCTACACTATACTATGAGCTATCAAAAACTTGAAATTTTAAATTTGGATAATGAATGAGCTTAATTTTACTAATCCATTTTTAGATTAATTAGGCAAAATTAAAAAATACAATTATAAAAACTAAAATTTTCTTACAGATTAAATTTCTACACATTCTTTTGATCAAAATGATATATTGGATTATATAATTTGGAGCTAATTTGACTAAGTTATGAATTTATCAAATTTTAGAATTAAGGGGGATAAATTAGTTTAAGAGATAATTAGTAAAATTAATCACCAAATAGAAAAACTAATGGTAGAATATGAATCCTTACATTTTTTTAATTAAAAGAATATATTGGATCACTATATTTAGAATTGTAATTATAAAGTTATGAGATTTTGAAGATTTGCAATTGATTAAATAAGCAAAAATTAAATAAATAATAAAAAAAATTTCAGGAATGTACTGTTGCTTCAGTGTATCAGCAAAATTTAAAAACTGAAACATTAGCCTCCAAATTCTCCGTGCACTGAGCTCCTCACGAGACGTGTCATATATCAATGGAAAAGTCTCTTCTAGGCGATTCAATTGATACCAAATACACTTCCTAATTTTGCATATAACTTAAGAAATTAAAAACCCTAATTTGGGCTTAAAAAAAATAAATTGTACCTTTAGGGTCTGTTTGGGGCTTCGGGAAGGAGATGAATAGTGTTGCTTCTGCTTTACGATAGATCTAAACGATGTAAACTATGCTTGAGCTAAAATGAGATTTAAAATGGGGTGATTTGGGGGCCTAAAGCGGTGCCTGCCACCTGCACACGGCCTCCTGCCGCGTGCCCGACAGTAGAAAAAAGAAAGGAAATTTTTTTTAATATTTATTAATTAATTATTAAATGAATTTTAATTATTCATAAGCAAATAATCAAATGAGCTCCGAAAAATCTCAAAAATTCATCCAAGCTAATTTTGGTGTTATGAACTCAAAAGCAAAGTCAAATTTTAATTTCGAGATCAACTTAATTTTCTTATTTATTTTTTACTTATTTAAATATATTAAAATATTCAAAAAAATTTGACGAGTTCTAAAAATTCTCAAAAATTCACTCATAGCTAATTTGGGTGTGAGAAATTCAATGGAGAAGTCGAATTTTCAATCTAAGATCAATTTAATTATCTAATTTTCTTAATTATTCAAATTACCTAAAATTAAAGTTGGGTCCGATTAAATCTTGATTTGGACCAAAACTTTAGGGTTTGCTCCTAATGACTTATTAAGACTACTTAAATGAAGATTTGGACTTTGTTTAGTCTATATTAGCAGGGTAACAACCTTGGATTGTTATATTTGATACAACCCCATTTATTCTACATGATTCTTCTCATCACGATGTAGTTAGTGATGATGTACCTATAGTTAAGGACCACTTTGGTGATAAGGAGGAAGAAATAATTGATATTGGTAATGAGGCATCTATCCACAAGTCTATTGCAATAAACAAACCCAACGACAAACTAAAAGGTCGGATTGGCTTAATAACTATATCACATATTCATTGTTGATATGAGAGGATGAGGTTCCTTCTTATTACAAGGAGGTTGTGATGAGTTGGGAAAGAGATTAGTGGAAACAAGTTATGGATGAAGAGATGGATTCTCTTCATAAAAACAAAGTATGGAAGTTGTATAAACTCTCTCCAAGAAGAAATGTCATTTGTTGTAAGTGGGTGTTTGTTAAGAAAGAAGGATCTCCTGAAGTGGATGTGCGATACAATGCAAGATTAGTGGCAAAGGGCTTTGCACAAAAGAAATGTATTGATTATGATGAGGTATTTTTCGTAGTCGTCAAACACTTATCAATCTGTGTTCTTCTAACACTTGTAGCGTACTTTATCTACTATTGGAACAGCTCGATGTAAAAATGACTTCTTACATAGAGAACTTAAGGAGGTGATTTATATGATGTAGGCCCAAGGGTTCAAAGAAGCAAGCAATGAAGACTTGGTGTGCAAACTAAACAAGTATTTGTGTGGCTTAAAGTAGTAATCATGGAAGTGGCATAAAAATTTTGATTTGTTTATGCAAAAGAAAGGGTATACTTGTAGTCAATACAATCACTATGCATTTTCAAGAAATTTCCTCATCGTGGTTTCATTTACCTACTTCTATATGTGAATGATATGCTGGTTGCTACATCTAATCAATCATAAATGAACCACATAAAGCACTAGTTTTCTCAAAATTTTGAGATGAATGAGTTAGGAAAAGCAAAGAAAATCCTTTTGATGGAAATTTGCGACAACAAGAAAGGTATTGATTTTGATTATGCTGGCGACATGGATCGAAGACGATCAACTATTGGTTATGTGTTTACTTTAGCTGGAAGTCCGGTTGGACGGAGATCTACACTACAACCTACACTTGACCAGTCGACTACGGAAGCTGAATACATGGCAATTACGAAAGCAATAAAAGAATCCATGTGGATGAGAGGATTATTGGAAGACATTGGAGTGCAACAAGAGATAATGGTAGTACTTTTGATAGCCAAAGTGCGGAATCTTTTGCTACCAATACAGTTTGTCATGCTTACACAAAGCACATAGTTGTGTGACACCACTTTGTACAATATATTATTAAAGAATGAGAGATCTTACTAAAGAATATCAATATGAAAAACAACTCGGCATATATGTATACAAAGATGCTCGCCGTCTAGAAATTTGCCCACTGCAAAGACTTTGTAAATATGGAGAAGCAATTGTAAGCTTCTCCTTTGAATAAACTATGTATAGCTTGATTCTTTTGGGAGGAGGATACGTAGGCAACCGATGCGGGTGCAATCGCTTTGCTTGAATTGGGAGCTTGTTGAGATTAGCTATCACGTGACGCACATGAGATATGAGGTGAAGAATTAATGAATATTTTTCGTAACCAACAAAATTGAAGGCGATAAATCGAAATCGATGAAAAATTAAAGGAGACGTTTCGAAACCAATGTCAAGTTAATATGTCATAATGGCTATATTGTAACCGACAAAAATTATGATACATAGTTATGGGAAATTCACAACCGATCATAATTATGGGTCAATTATGCATGGTTGTCATTTTGAAATCGATGGAGGGGTGGAACCATTATAAATTGAATGACTAGGATCAATACTAAGCATGTGCTTGAGCCCTTTAATTTTAGAAACTTTCTTGTAATTATTTCCTCTAATATAGTTAACATGAGAATTACGCTCCTTTCAAGCCATCTGCCCATTCCTTTATTAGAGCCATGCAGAATTTGCATCAATGCAAGAGGAAAGGAAAATACTGAAACCAAAATCACATAAAATTAGGATGCTACTACCAAACTCCTTTTTTATATATAAAACTCCAAAAATTTATTTTCTTAAATTATTAATATTAATCACATATCAGAATTATAAAAGCACATTAAATGTAGTTATAAATTTATTAGATTATTGATGTCAAATAATTTTTGCTCATAATTACAAAATGGTCTTTGTAATTACAAAGATGATATGTTTACTTGAAATAACTGAAACAATAATGACATTTATTTGTTAATCTAAAATTAATAATTCCAAATGCAAGACCATGACTGTACTTAGGACCATAATTACTTAGCACTTCTGAATTCGCTATGATTTAAATACAAAATCAACATGATTTTGATACGCACCTGTAGCTAAATATTTGTATTATAATATATAAAATAAAATAATATTTGTATTATTTTAATATAAATAAATAAATATTAATAAAATGATATCCAAATCTTGTTTAATATATTTTTTTAATTATCGGATCAACAAATTTAAATATTCTTTCCGTTGATTCAAAGCATTCAAAAGCTACAAAAAAATACATTACCTAAATCAAAGCACTAAAGAATTTTCTACAAGATAGAAGCCTCGTGCTTCAATATAGGCATTGCTACAACGTAGAAAATGTCTAAAAATAAGGCACGCAAACGGTGCGTGCGGCATAGCACAGAAACCTGCAAGATTCCACTCCAGCTGAAGATGAAAAAATGAGGCTGTCAAAACCAGAACTATCGCCAACAACAGCTTTAAAACCATATCCATCTTACAACACACAATTCGACATAAAAGAATTTGGCTCACCGACCATACCAACAACATTTGCAGGATTCAGAGCAACATTTGCAGGATTCACGCATAAGCCATCCACGAGTAATGGCATTCAGCCATCAAAGATAATAAGAATCATTCATCAACTAAAGATCTAGCTAACAATGGTAACCACCTGGATAAGCAGCACAAAACAATCGCTAGAGACAAACACTGCCAAAACAAGGCTTGCTAAACCACACATTAAGAGAAGAATTTACCAATGTCCCGCAAGTGGAGTTATATTTGGAAAAATTTACATCAATCCACCTCAAATGCTTGTGAGGGATACCTTTTAAACTGATACGCAATTCACTAATAATGAAAGCAATAATGCCCAAGTGATTTATAGCAATCTTCTAGTGCTTTGCTTGATTTCTCACTATCTAAATAGCCCACACCATGAAGATATCAACCAGGATACATACATTTTCCTTTTTCGTAAAGTGGGCATCAGAATTCCAACATTCTAAGAAATGTGAAATACCTGTCTATAGCTGGCCGGTTATTATTCTTACAATTCATGATATCCCAAACTTTTTACTGATAGCATTCGGCTAGAACACACGACTAAGAGTCTCAATTTTATTACAACAGATGCATTTGGATGCTAATTGAAATCATTTTCCCATCAGCACCTCATCAACATTGATATAATCATTATAAAGTACTCGCTTAAAAAAATCTCATATGAGCCAGGATGTTAATATTCCAGAACCAATGATTAAATGTAAGGAGCTTGTGCCATTGAGTAAGATGCCAAGCTCTAGATATATCAAACTTGCCATCAACCACCAATTCAAAATTGACATATTTAGCAATGCCAAAATTAGATTGGAAAGAACTAATTTTATTAATAATGGGGACATGCAAGGTGTTGCTTAGGAGCTGCCCATTCCACCCTTTTGGTTATTAAAGACCTCAAAAATTTTAAGGTTTAGAAAAGCAAACAATGCTCACTTAACCTACTAATAGGCTACAAATAATCCAACCAAAAGGAAGAGGATGAGTCTAGAGAGTCCCATTGCATCAATTTTTCCAAGGTGTCTCTAAAGTCAAGCATTCTCTTATATAAGGCAAGAATCAATAATTTTATGGGTAATAGCATTAGGATTCAAAATATTTTTAATACACTTAAAATATATTTGGTAGGAGATGAGACGTCAAGCCAATAGATGAGTATGGTGTTAAGAACATACAACTAAAGTAAGCCTTCCCCAAGGAGATAATAAGTTATGCTCCAGCCTTAAATCTTGTTAGTGATCTTCTCAAGCAAGGCTAAGGGAACACATTTTTATTATGGTTTTAAAAGTTAATAATGCCAAATTGGGATATAGGAAAGTTGCCTCTTTTGAAACCAATCTTGTGAATAATGTCATTGGAGATACTATAAAGAGCTCTTTTGCTAATGAAGAAAGGGATTTAGAAGAATTGATATTTAAGCTCGTAATATTTTCCAAGTTCAAAGTTAACTTGAAGATTTTAAGAATGAACATTTTAAAGGCATTGAAAAAGATAATGATGTAATCAACACATGAAATGTGGGACATATCAAACTTACCACCTATGTTAAATCTCAAAGAGGGTTATTCGAGAACAATTTATGAGCATCTTTGGCCAATGGTTCATAACTGGTACAATGAGAATTGGAGGATAAGGGGTTTCCTTGTGTGAAGACCCACTTAAGTAGTAATAAGTGAAACTCTTAAACATCGAGGCGCCTTTTCAGATAACGGTGGAGTTCCTGATAAGAACTCCAAAGTTAAGCGTGCTCAGGTGGGAGCACTCCTAGGATGGGTGACCTACTGGGAAGTTATCTTCTGAGGGCAAAATCGTGAGGCTTTTCTGGCCAAAGCGAACAATACCTTGGTGCTTAAGAGTTTGGGCTGTGTTACACCTTGTCTCAATCCTCTCTTAAATTTTAAGAAACTTCTAGGAAATCATTGATAATATTGGAAAAGCAATGTTTTCAATGAAATTTTGAGTGAGTAAAATGACCTTATTATTGAATCAAAAGATTAAGAGAGAGTGAGTAAGGAAATCCCAATTCACCTTATTAGAAGCATTTTCTTGATCCAATTTGAGGATTAAATTATAAGCTCTCTATTATTTGCATAAATAGTGAACTAATTTATGCATAGTTACTATAATCCTTAATATTTCTAAAGGGATTAAACACAGATTAATTAGGTTCAACCAAATCATGTAAAATAGATTTGACCATATTAGCCATAATTTTAGAAAAAAATTTGTTGAATGTCGAGCAATGGCTAACATGCCTAAACTTATTCCACCAATTATAGATCTTGTCATTGGGAATAATGGTAATGCAGAATGAGAAAAAAGTTTATGCATGGGCACCTTGCAAAAAGTTTTTCATTGCATTTCATCAATCCTCCTTGATAATGGGCCAACATATTATAATAAATTATCTAATGGCATAATTGATAATTTCCTTCTTATTACTAAGGGTGGAGCTAGAGGGGGAACTAAAGGGGGAACATATCTCATCAATATTTGTTAGTGTGCCTCCGCTTATTCACCCAAGCATGATAAAACTTTGTATTTTTCCCCCGCCATTTTCCACTAAAATTTGCATTTTTGATTCTATAAGCTTTCAACATCATTTTGAGCTTTAATAAGATTTGTCTTAGCTTTAAAATAGGCACATCTATTGCTATCATAAGGGTCATTATTAGAAAACATTTTCAAGCTCATGATGAGCAAGATTGTTGAAAATGTTGTTGACCTTATTTTTATTCCATGAAGCAAGTTTAGTTCTAAGCCTTTTTAATTTAAAGACTAGTCTCAACATGCAAAAAAATGGACAATGCTCATTTCGAGAATTTGAGACTATCTCCTTAAAGTTCTTATAGAACTAAAAATGTTGGAATCTATAGGATTCATGAGTGTGAGGATATTTATTCCAAGCCTTGAATAAGATAGGCTTATGTTCAGATATGGTTGAACTGAGAGAAAAGTTATTAAGGTTAGAGAAAGAATTCAGCCAAAGGTTGTTGATGAGAAACCTATTCAACCTAACAAATTTATTATCATTGAACCAAGTGAAATTTGAACCAAAGTAATTAAAATCCTCTAAAAGACATTCAATAAGAGCATTGTTAAAATCATTAGTCAAAAACAATTGATTAGGAAATATCATTTATATTCATTAGCTTTAAGAATTATATTAAAATCACCTCCAACTAATTAGAGAAGGTTACTATTACTGTAATTCCTTTAAAAAAATAAGAGTTTTTCCCTTTTAGATTTAATATGCACAAATGTGATAACAGCTTTGGTGGAAAGAGATTGGGCCTTCATATGAACCCCTTGGTCCCATTCATCTAAAGCATCAACTTCGCAACTTTCCCTCAAAATATCCAAATTAAAATTAGCTACCTTTTAGATTTTTATTCCATCTGAAAACACAATTAACCTTAAGTTCCAATACAGCGACTAAATCAATTGTGTTCAAGATAAATATGCTTAAGCCAATTTTTAGTAAGGTTATTTGATGAGCCCTAATTATATACACATTTTCCTAGGATAATTAATCATTTTTAAATTATTTGCTATTTTAGTGTGTCTTATTTTTCTTTAATGACTTTCCAACTCGAGATCCATTTTGCAAGCAAGAAAAGCATTTTGAGGAAATTTGGGGGACGATACGGCACCCCACGGTGAAAGATCTAGAAATTATTTAATGGAATAACGAACGCCAGAGCGCGCTGCAATGCTAGACCACTGAAAGCATGACACTGCAGTGCACTATTGTGCCTGCAGCTTGAGGACCACATGCTACTGCGTGCTGTGGCACCTGCCATCAAAACTCTTGGAAAACCTGAATAATCAGGAGTTCAATTGGTCAATTTAATTAACTCATCTCAACTCCAAGACTAAATAAGGAAAAAAATAAGGGAACCTTTCAGTTTCCAAAGAATAATTAGGGAATCTTTTAAGCATTAGCATTAAAAAGAATCCAACTTTCAAAAAATTATTAAAAGAAGAATTAAAATCCAATATTTAAAAAAGATTAACTAGAAGAGTTGGCAATATAAGGGAAACTTTAAAAAATAATATGGATCTTTTGGATCCCTCAAAAGGGAAGGAACCCTAGCTACCATAACATTCAAGGAGTTCCTAAGGAGGAATGATACAAAATAAAGAAAGATAAGAGGCACAAATCCAATGAAGGAGAATCTAGAGCATGATGAGAGAAGATAAAGCAGACACTGGGATAGTAGTTCCTATATTGTATTTATAATCCCATTGTTCTTTACTCTTTGAACTTGTAAGAGTATTATGAGTATATTATGCAACATCTATATCTTCTTTCTTTTTTATTTTGTAGTGTTAGCCTAAACCCCCCTTTGGGGAAGGTTTAGGGGAGAACATATGAATAGAAATGAATCTCGTGCATGTAAAAGAATCTGAGTTTAATGAAATATAATGTTTTGGAGCTGAATGTTTCTTATTTATTTGAATGAAAAATATTGATATATGATTTCAAATATTATTATTAAATTGAGTTTCATTTCTTATAAACCTTCATCATGCTCATTGATCGTTATTGATTTCAAGCATATACACCTAGAGCATAAATGTCGCGAACAAAGTGAAAAATTCGCAAAGCATCATTGCTCGTGCATAAACTAGAAAGCAAAAGTTTGATCACTTGAGCCATGATGAAAAAAATATAGTAAACATCTGAGCTCCATAGATGTAATAGCCCAAACTCTTAAGTACAAAGGTACTGTTTGCTTTGGCCTAAAAGCCTCACTATTTTGCCCTCTGTATCTTTTTTCTTTTTTATTTTGTAGTGTTAGCCTAAACCCCCCTTTGGAAAAGTTTTAGGGGAGAATATATGAAAGAAATGAATCTCGTGCATGTAAAAGAATCTGAGTTTAATGAAATTTAATGTTTTGGAACTGAATGTTTCTTATTTATTTGAATGAAAAATATTGATATATAATTTCAAATGTTATTATTAAATTGAGTTTCATTTCTTATAAACCTTCATCATGCTCATTGATCATTATTGATTTCAAGCATTTGCACCTAGAGCGTCAATGTCGCGAACAAGTGACAAATTTGCAGAGCATCATTGCTCGTGCATAAACTAGAAAGCAAAAGTTTTATCACTTGAGCCATGAATAAAAAATATAGTAAACATCTAAGCTCCATAGATGTAACAGCCCAAACTCTCTAAGTACCAAGGTATTATTCACTTTGGCCTGAAAGCCTCACTATTTTGCCCTTTGTATCTTCTTTCTTTTTTATTTTGTAGTGTTAGCCTAAACCCCCCTTTGGAAAAGTTTTAGGGGAGAATATATGAAAGAAATGAATCTCGTGCATGTAAGAGAATCTTAGTTTAATGAAATTTAATGTTTTGGAACTGAATGTTTCTTATTTATTTGAATGAAAAATATTGATATATAATTTCAAATGTTATTATAAAATTGAGTTTCATTTCTTATAAACCTTTATCATGCTCATTGATCATTATTGATTTCAAGCATATGCACCTAGAGCGTCAATGTCGCAAACAAAGTGATAAATTTGCAGAGCATGATTGCTCGTGCATAAACTAGAAAGCAAAAGTTTTATCACTTGAGCCATGAAGAAATATATAGTAAATATCTGAGCTCCATAGATGTAACAGCTCAAACTCTTAAGTACAAAGCACTTTAGCCTAAAAGCCTCACTATTTTGCCCTCAGAAGATAACTTCTCAGTAGGTCACCCATCCTGGGAGTGCTCCCACCTGAGCACGCCTAACTTTGGAGTTCTTATCAGGAACTCCACTGTTATCTGAAAAGGTACCTCAATATTTAAAAGTTTTACATTACTACTTAAGCAAGTCCTTACAATAGCTCAATTTTTGACACAAAAAGATTAGCATGTAGGGTAGAGAATGATGTGATATAAGTTCATGTAGGTTATTCTTTATCTCTTTGCTAAGTCAAAGATTAGATGCATGTGAGTCATGACCCATTTGTTGAGCCCCGCTAGTCATTAATAGTTATGCATAATTATTAGAATGTGGTAAGCTGTGAGTGAAATGACATAAGCTCATTGAGCTTCGATGTTCATTGTATTAGCTAAGTCAAAAGTAAAAGCATGTGAGCCAATAAAGGGAATCAATATTTCATGATCAAAACTTAAAATGTGATTTTGTCACTTAGACGTAAGGATAAATTGCCATCAATAAATGATCATGAAGTTGTCTATGTGCTTGTTAAAACTCTTAAGAGTTCATGATAACACTAGATAGGGCCTAGATTGAGATTATTGCAAAATCATAACAGCTATCCCCTTGATAAATATAGTATTAACAATTAAAGGGGAAAATAATAAGATATTAATGAAAAGTTCTTATGCATAGACCTATTTAAAATTACATGTTGAAACCTTACCCTCACCAATTCTATCCAACTGATCAAAAACCCAAGTTTGGATAATCTAGCATAATCTTAGGACGAAATCAAACCTCATCAGTTTAAACATTATTCAAAGGAGATATACTTTAGTAGAAAACACGCAATGTTCTTAGAAGATGATAAATATTAGAATTTATCCATCCTTTATTACTTCAGATCACGTACACTTATGTACAAGCACAGTCACTTCAAATTTGGTCTGTCAATATTCCAATTCCCTCTAATGTTCCAATGAAGATGAAATCATCAGATCAATTTTACTTTAGCCCCCTTTGGAGCCTTAGCTATAGCAATAGATATAAGAACCATTTTACCATTAGATTTAGTACAATATTCATTTTAGCCATTTATAATAGAACTCACATCACCATCGATATTTAGCATCCTAATTTTATTGGCGAGATAGCTATACATCATCTATCATTGAAGGATAGCACCATTTTTTTCTTGAACTTTATAAGAACTTGTATCTCACTAGTAAACAAACATTCATAATTATCAATAATACCTTGCTCACATTGTTTATTACCACTTCTTCTAATTGAAGCTATGATCTACAAGGAAGATACATTAGACAAGGTGTAGATGATAAAGTTAGCATATTTAAAGGCTTGTTATGCACAAACTACTAAACTCGATAATATTTTTTATAGGAAGCATAACCAACTCTTCCTCAATTTAATCCTCAACAAAACAGTTCACAAATGGTTCAACAACCAAAGTGATTTCATTAGAAACATCACCTACTACTCCATTTGCCAACATTACCAAGCAGTTGGGTGGAGATTCATCCGCAGAAACACCTTCACCGAGATTTACAACACAATTTTTCTCATGACCAATCACAATAGGGTCCTCAGAAGAAAAATCAAAAATAAAATTAGTGTTATATAAATTTATATTAGAACAATCCCCATTTGAAGCATTTTATATCCTTTGATATTCAGCAAAAGAAAATTCCTCATACCCAATCTCATGGTTTAATCCTTCAGAATCTCTAATTTCAAAAGGAGATGAAGCAATAAAATCTAAGAAATTTAAAGAGGCATGAGATACAAGGATAGGCCATTCCCTTTGGGAGGAGGTCTCTATAGTGCGCAACCTTGACTGAGTCCTAGATTTCTCACCATGTAAGGTAATCCTTCCTTGTTCATTTGACCTATTTGATAATCCGTTATAGGATCATTACATCTATAACCAAAGGAAGCACAAGCAACACTAAATATCGATATATCTTCATAAATGATCTTTTGAAATCAACATTTTCCTTCTGGATCTTGCCAAAAATTTTAGGAAGGGCACCAAAATATCAATTTCAACCAAGACTCTAGGTGCAGATAGATTTATGAAGGTAGCCATATCGCTGTCTAGTTGAAGTAACCTTCTAATTACCTTAGAAATTGAGAAAAATTTTCTTAAATTGGATGAAAAGTATATTATTTTCTTAAAGAAATATATTTTGAGTGTTAAATGATCCATAGTCATAATATACCATCTTATATTGAAATGAGATTCACTGATAATTTCTTCAATATTGCTTATATGCATGACATAAATACACATAAGTGGAAATTATTGTATCTCTTGGCCATAATATTGCATTGTCACGTAGTATTATTATAGCGCATGTATATGGAAATAAATAAAATGAAAATAAATTAATAAATGATCTTATGATTCAATAGTGCTAGTAATATTCATGTATTGCACTTAAAATCTTAATAAGGTTTGTACAAATCATGCATAAGTACTAGAGAGATAAGAATGTTCATGTAGTTGTAGGAAGGGGCACAGACCTATAAAGAATAAAACACACTATTTTTATGGGTCTCACCACAAATGATGAAAAAAACTTTCTTAAAAATTCATTCATTTTAGTATGAATTCCTAATTAAAGGCAGGTAAGGTATAAATTCCTACAAATTGATGAATATAGTAAAAGAAATAAATTCGAAATTTTCTAGTTATGGAATTGACTATTACAATTCAATTATAAGATTATTGATATTTAAACTTGATAATTATGTGGATTTGATTGCTTAATGAGCATACTAGTATAAGTATAATGTTTTTCATTCATTAATATTATTGGGATGATTTATTTTTAACAAGTCATCGCCCCACTTCTGTACAAGAGAATAAAATAGAATTGGGGTTTATAGATCTAAAAATAAGCATTAAGTTTATATATGTAAGACATATGATTCACTAAACATAAGAAAATAGATGTACTACTGATAGTTATTGCTTAATACATCACATTATTCCAAGTTTTAATGCTACAGGGAAAGTTAGAGGCAATCCATCTCTGATCCTCTTTAAAAGTAAGCTCACTGATTAACTACCATTTGTACTAATTTGTTATTTGGTTAACTTGAAAGCCAGAGCATGTTGTAATATTATATATATTGTATATTTATATATATACCTTAAATTAAATTTTTGTATTCTTTATTAATAGGTGTTTTCACTTAATATTTTTGATAGCTAAGTTTTGAGGGGCAACATTTTGAAAGGCAACATTGTGAGAGAGTCACTATAATGTATAACCTTATAAAGTTTTGTTATTTTTTTGATGCTTTGTGACATTTGGGTGTGTATATCAATTTATGTTGTTTGATACTCTTAATGTATTAGTATGACTGTGTGTTTTTGTATGTTTAGAATAAAATGAAATTTATTTGATTGTGGCTGAATATGAATTTAGATTTAACTTTATTTTAGCTCTTTCCTCACTTTTCCTCAACTCTGAATTCATGTGTGTTTTTCTTTGTGGTTAAATATGAATTTATTTTGCCAATTAAATTTAGATCATGTAACTCTTCTCACACGAATTTTAATGCTTTATATGAAACTTATTATAAATTTTCTCATTTTTTACGATTTTCGATCTTCCTTTATCATGTAAAATAAGTTTTTTTCTTTTTTTGTGCCTCTCTTCTATAATCTTCCTTTTAGCCCAACTTTACTAAAACAAGGCTCTCTTTATAAAGGTATCTTCATGGGACACTATTTTTTCTTATCATTTTATATGGGCACTCAACTTATATGTGATTCCTTACCTTGTACTATAACACAAAAAAATTAGAGTTAACTTTAGAATTAGAGCATGAAAATATCAATCTATCTTTCTTGTGGTGGAATTCTTCTTCTCTCATTATTTTGTTACCACTTAATAAAATTTTCTTACATTAAGGTAATATCCTCATCTCTATATTGGCCTTTTGCTTAACTTGATGTCTATTTTAGCTACTTTTTCTTCAGAAGTTCATCAAATAAACTTGCTACATCTACTACTTTACTATAAAAGATTAAAGCAATAAATCATGCTTATATATATGGAGGTCTTTAAATATCACAGTTGCTTAAGCTTTAGGGTCATATGTTTTTTATTGATTATTAAGTATTTGTAAACTTTTTTTCTTAATTATCACTTATTTTCTTAGTATATGAAGTTCTATCATGATTTAAGTCAATCCATTAATCATGTTAGATATTGAATCTTCTATTTTCATTCCTTATTATGAAGTGTCATAGAAGCATTCTTTGATGTAACTTTAAGGGCTAAATATGGCAAGCTTAGCATGGTTTAAACAAAATCTATTATAATATAAGATTAACAAGGTAGATAAGCTTGCTAATTTTTCTAGCTTCTAGGATATATAAGAGTTCACACCAAGAAACCAATAATATGATAGCTCAAGCAAGAGATAGACAATTATATGTAATAAAATAATTATATCGCATGATAGTTTAATAAATATCCAAATGAAGAATTATGATTACTAATTATTATTTTTAAATTAAATTATAACATATACCTAATCGAATATTTAAATTTAACAAAATGATTTATTTTATTATTAATTAATTATCAATTTAAAAATCATCAATTAAGCTAATAATATTTCAAACAATTATTTAAATATTTTAAGCAATTGAAATTAAAAATTATAATTTAGTTAGTAATTGAATAAAAATAAAAAATTATCAAACTTTATAATAATTAACCATTTATTTATTATTTTTAATAAATTAATTGATATTAACTAATCATTAGTATTATACTTTAATAATATATTTTTTGTATTATATAATAAATTAATTAAAAGTTTAATTGCATATAACTATTTTTATAAACTAAATAAATATATTTTAAATTAAATAAATATTATTATCAAAAACCTTAATTTTAATCTCAATTAATTACTTTAATTAAGTTATTAATTAATGATTTTGGCTAATTACTACTTTTAATTATAAATTCATAAACTTAGTTGTTATTTTATTAATATTATAGAATTATTTTTTTTTATTATTATTAATGAAATATTTAGTAGTAATGATTCTTAGCAATATAATAATTTTTATTATTAGTTTTAAAATTAATGAAATAAATAAATAATTACAATTATTTTCTTTAGCAAACTCTTGTTAAACCTCCATCACTTGTCTACATACATCCATCAATTCAGTTATTAGAAAGCTAAATACGATGGTTTTCAGGGTTGTTTGGCGACGTCGAATGATAATCAAAAGAGTATTGCTATACATGCACACTAGTATATATCAAAATATATAGATGATGTGTCAATCCAATATGCAAGTAAATGATTGGTTGAATACACTTTTTTGTGGGGTCTATATGCAAAAATTATAAAAAAAAATTCTATTAATTCTGGATGTATATTCTGTGTAGGCATAGTATTTTTCTAATCAAAAGGTCGCAATGGCATAGTTTAAGCTACCATAAAAATATTCATTTCTTAAATAATGATCTTTAAAATAGACAAATTATGTCCTCAACTGATTTCATTTGAAAGGCCTACAAAATTATGTCCTCAATTGATTTTAAATTTCGGGAGCCGCTAATTACATGTTTAATATATATATATATAGAGAGCTTACATTTTCTTAAGCTGTTCATATTAATTATAATCAGAGAGTACATAACATAGCATTTTTCATGAATTATTACTCTCATTTATACAGCTTTCGTCTGAAGGATTTCTATATGAAGTTCACAGAAAAGCTGCTGTAAAGCTCAGAGAGTCGAGTAAGAAGACAACAAAAGTACAAAACTTGAAAGATATTTTCGCAGAAGCAATAATGCAATGGTGCCAACAATTAGGTTTTGAAATTCATTGTGATTATAAGTATATTAAACCTTAACTATATTAAATTAATTCTTAGACATATATATATTATATATATATAGATTCAAATTACAAAATGGCTCAGTTTTCAAACAAGATGGTGTGAGGCAACATTAGAACAAAAAGAGTGATATATTCTGTGATTGCGACCCTCTTTTATAAGGCTATTATCTTATCCTAAGTATATTGAACTGCTGCCCAAAAGGCTCGGAAATCAGTAAAAGTATCACTAATGAATAGTTTAAGAAATGTCATTAACTTTTTTAGATAATTAAAATGCAGTTATAATCCTGATTTTAACTTAACAAATCTCATAAAACAAGAGTTTATCTCTCATAATGTTATATTTCGATATCAAATCCAAACAATGTGCTTCTTAATGCTAGCCGATTATCTCCGATACAACATTGTTATTGAAACGCAAGGGGAACAATGGAGCTTTGTTACCTCCGCTCTCGGTCGGCACGGCGGCGGAACGATAGTTGGGGATCGGAATGTCGCCGGACTCGATCCTCCGCACGTCCTCCAGCAGGCGGTTATAGTGGTGCTTCACCTCGTCGGCCGACACGCCTCCGCCGATATAGCGGGCGATATTCTGCCATCTTTCCGGCGTGTCTTTGTCGAACACCGCGAGCGCCCGCTCGAAGAGCTTGTTCTGGCTCTTTGACCAGCCGGAGTTGGGGCACCCGGAGGGGGAGGAGGATGCCATTGCTGGGCACAATTGGAGCTTATAATTTGATTTTCTCTGGTTTGAGATGCTATGAGAGGAATCTATAAGCCAAGTATTCTATTGAGTGTTTATTAATATATATATAGAGAGAGAGAGCGTCCCTACAAATAAATAAAAAAATCATATAAATTTAAAAATATAAATAAAATATTATCATATTAATCGTATGCATACATCATTAAATAGTTCTTAAGTAAATATATAGGATAGTGGGGACGTGGGTGGAGCCAGTTGGCGAATAATGCTACTAGTTAAAAGGATGGGTAAGAGAAGGATGGAATATTGGGTCATTTCTCGTTTTTGGCCACAAGAATTTTTTGAGTTGAGGGCTGGGAAACATTATCTTGTTCTTAATTCACAATTGTACCTTCACATTTTTCATCATTAATATTTATATTGAAAGTGAAAGAGATGGATTTTGATGATTTAATCTTACTTAAGCGTCTAATTATAATGCTAAATTAATAATAATTGAGATTCACTATTTTACATTGTATCTATTTTAAATTTATTTAATTTCTAAAGTTACTTTCTTAGAAAATAGCTCATTGAGAGTCAATAAATTTAAAATTATTTTATAGCATAGAACATGTGAACAAAAAATAAAGGAAATATTTATATATATTATAGTTTAATAGAAATGAAACAATATTAACAAAAGAAATTTTTAAAAAGTTTTATATTTTGTCTTATATATATATATAATTAAAGTTTTTCAAATTTTTATATTATAAGTCAAACAAAATGGATTATACTAATTAGTATTTCACACACTAAAACCATGTTAACAATAGCTAATTTGGATTACCATTATGATATCATAACAAAATCATCTCTTAAAATGTTTAACAAAATAAAAGCCAATATATAATTATGTTAACATTTAAACATTAGATATAACACTAGCATATAAACATTAAATAACATTATAAAATTAATAAAACAATAAATATTTACACTAAAATACAAACTTTAATCTTAATAAGAATCTAGTTTGAAGTAATATATAACAATAGCCTACATGTATATATTTTGTGTGTGTGTTTTCTTAATGGTGATATAAGAGATTTTATTAACAAAAATAGAATTAGTCCAAAAAATTGTTCTAAGAATATAACATGTATATAGTGGCTCATGAAACGTTGTAGGCATGTAGATGTAATAATGCAAACTTCCAATGTTGATGGCCACAAACTAGTCATTGCAAACCTTGATCTAACTCTTGCAATCCACTTTGCTTTCTCATATTGTATTGCAAACTCGTATTTAGCATGAAGTCTCCAAAACTGCCAGTCCATTGTCGACAATGCATACCTTTGGAATTGTAAGAGAAAACAATATAGGCAAACTGAGGTAGAAAAACTGCCTAATGGCTCAGGTAGCCAAAAACCCAAATTAGTATTAATAAAGATTACAAAAAAATGAATAAAGAATAATAATATAATAATAATAATAATATAATAATAATAAGGATAATTTATGATAATAATAATAATAATTTGATAATTTAATGATAATAACAAAATAACAATTATATGTTATTATCTCACCTTTCTCCTTCTTTTTTCCTCCCTCCTCTCCTCCTTCCCATTCCTATCTCCTTCGCCCTTCCTCTTCTTCAACTCCCTCTCCTCCTCGCCTTCCTCCTACTCCTCTCCTTCTACTCTCCTCCCCTCCTCCTTCTTGTCCTCCCCCTCTTCTTCTCCCTTCGCTCCTCCTCCCCAGCTCCTCTCTCCCTCCCTCTTCCTCCCTCCTCCTCCCCTCTTCTCCCCTTTCTGCTTCTCTTCTTCTTCTTGTTTCTTCTTCTCCCTCCTCCTCCCTCTCTTCCTCGTCTTTTCCTCTCCTCCCCTTCCTTCCCCTTGTCCTCCTCCCCTCCTCTCTCCTCCCCTTCCTTCCTCCTCTTCGTTCTTCTTCTTCTCCTTCTTGTTTGCCTCCTCCCCTCCTCCCCCTCCTCTCCCCTTGTTGCTATCGTTTTTATCGAGTTTTTATACTTAAATATCCTATTACTTTGCACATCGCATATGCATATACATATATTTATTGATGTCCAACTACTTAGAGCAATTTAATTGAAAATCAAACTTATAAAATCTTACAAGTCAAGTCAAGAGGATGATGAAAAGTTGGGTCATTCTTGAGATAGACGACTAATGCATTTTTTACTTTAAATTTGCTTTAATTTGGTTTATATTTTATTTTGAGTAAATTTAAAAATCGTGTATTAACTTATATTAGTAGATGAATACCTATATATGGACTTATTTTACATATTTGTAAGTAAATTGAATGGATTTTATGAGTATTATACTAAATACCTAATAGGGGCCTATGGATCAGATTAAGCATCTGATATTGGATTAGTCCCCTAATCCAGCACTGGATTGCCATTTTTTATTTCAAAAATCTTTTTAGTTCTAGTAGCAACTGGAGTCACCACATGTAGTGTCTGGAGATCAAGATTAAGGAATGATAAAGAGAAGAATAAACACAAATTAAGACTTTCATCCATTTACATAAAGAAGCGCTACATAGCCAAATTAAAATATATAAACATACTGTGTCTCTTAAAAATAGTAATGCACAGCATGTTAAAGATACAACAACACCACACTCATTAACTCCCGTCCCGAGTCTAGCTATCAGAATCGGGATCAGCACCTCAAGAAATTGGATAAACTATTATTAAAGGAAAGAACATAAAATTTTGAGAAAATCTCATCTCATTCCCATGTTAGTTTCTATATAAGGTTTTGTACAATAAATATAAACATTTATAAAGATTGACAATAAACTAAGCAGAGCAATAATTATACATTACCAATTAAATCATCAAAGCAAAAAGTACTCAAAGCAATAGATACAAAAATTGGCAAAATAATATATTTTAAAGCTAAGTTGATTATAAGAATAAAACATGTCTCATAGTTAAATAAATTATTTCAGAAGACCGGGTAGAGGCGTCATCCTCGGCCCGGGGAGACGTCTTCCCGATTCGCTTATAAGCTCTTCGTATATTCGTTCTCCTCAAGATACTTGCCAAGATATTTATACAAATTTACTCAACTTATAACATTTTCTTTAAAAAAATTTATTTAAATTAATCCACGTTTGCAATATTTCCACCAATGCTTGCAGAGTTTCTTTTGGCCTAGTCTGAGAGTCATACCCAAACTACTATAGCTCACAACTATTACAAGAGCCAAATCAGACTCATCCCCCTAAGATTCAAACTCAGCTCATTAACTTAAATTTTAAAAATTCAAAGTCTACAATGTAATGAGAAACCTATTTATAAGCACATTGATCAATAATTTGAAAATTGAAGTTTAATAATGTAATGAGTAACCTAATAATATATGATTTTACTCATTACATTATTCACTTTGACTACAAATTCGAAGACTGCACTGTGATGAGTAACCTATTGAGAAACTTGGTCCTAGCTAAATTGTAATCAATGTGGATAGAGTAACCTAATATAACAAATAATTTCAAAAATCACCCAAGTTTTCCAAAACATTTATTAAATATAACCTTAACCACTAAACTATAACATCCTTCACCTACAAAAACAATCACTATAGAACATCCAAAGACAAAACTGAGCAGTCAAAAAGGTACTTTACAAACATGATTTATATAGCTAAGAATGAGCCGCAAAACAGCATTATTTTTATAAAACACTGAATCCTTTTATTAAAAAAGTACATCTGGTTTCCCCCATTTACACGTGAAGCCATAATCAGAAATATATAAAAGGTATGGATTAAGCTTAAGGTTAACAAGATTAAGCTCTTGCGTATAAGAGTTCCGTAGATTTTTACCTACAACAACAGCACAGGTAGCTGCTTGTGTCAACCGTTAATCTGATTTTCATTCGAAGAGTGCAGCTATTAATGAACGCTCCTCACCTTATGGTTGAGTAAGTGATGAACTCCTCTGAAGTAAAATGAAACGGCTGATTAGGAATTGGGTTCCTGAAACATAGAATGACTTTACAATTAATAAACAAGTAAGCTGAAGAATGACAGATAAGATTCAGAAAAAGAACAAATACATACAATCGAGGGCCATATATTTTGATCTGTCGAATGTGGGTGTCCCTCCCATTCAAGTGATTAGATAGAATAGCAAGTTGGAGCATAAAGGTATGTATAAATGCATCACTGTATGATCAAAGAGAAGGCCAAGAACACAAAATGAATACTCTTGTTTATATAGCAAAACAAAGCACCAAACATTCAGTAAATCATTAACCGTTTTGCCCCATATAGGTTCAAGAATAACTTAAAAAATTCAGGTTCTCAACACTTCAAATGAATATTGGAAATATATACAAAATAAGGAAAATAACAAAATAGCATCAACCTAAAGCAAATTTTGCATAAAATTCAGTCTAAAACAAAATATTACAATAAATCAGAAAAACACAACAAATAAAAAGTCAGATTGTATAAAAATTGAAAATAACCAAGGGATCACACCAACCAATCATTGAATTAAAGATCAAAAGTGGACAAAGAAAAATAACAAAATAATACTCATGCTTCATGTCAATATACATATTACAAAGATGCTAATCTACAACTGCACCACAAACAAAAAAATTGCATCCGATCAACAAATAAGTAAAAAGAAAATTCTATGCAAGCAAAGAATATAATGAATTTTTGTGCAAACAACAAACACCTTATACAATCACAAGCTTTCCTAAATAAAGACTTACGAAAAATAACAACAAGAACAGCACCACCACCAACAAACCTTTATCACACTAGATGAGGTCGGCTAAATAAATTCTTTGTTTCCATTATGCACAATAGAAGCCCTCCCAAAGTTCCAAATAAAGAAGATCCTTCCGAGAAGTTTCTTCCCATGTCTTTTTTGGTCGTCCTCTTCCTCTTTTAATATGGATGAAATTCATAAACTCGATTTTTCTAACAATGCATTGCACAGTCTGCACTTAATATGTCCAAACCATCTAAGGCGGCATTCTCTAATCTAATCCACCATTGGAGCCACTCCAACTCGCTATGGACTCATTTCATTCTATTGGTACAAGTATACCCACTCATCCACCTAAGCATCCTCATCCCTGTAACACTTATTTTATTGGAATGTCTTTTCTTTGTTGGCCAACATTCAGTTCCATATATGGCTGGCAATTTGACCAGAAACTCGAAACTCGAACTCGAAACAATTTTTTTTAGTCAAGTTCAAGTTGAACGGCTTGACTCAAACCCTATTCGACTCGACTCAAAATGACTCAAACTCGAACAAGTTCCAATCGAGTTCGAGTTCAAGTCAAACTCAACTCGAAAATATCGAGTTCAAGTCTGGGCTAACTCGACTAGAACTTGACTCAAAGCCAGCATATAACATAGCTGGTCGTACAGGTGCTCAAAAAAGTTTTCCTTTAATTTTGAAAAATATTTTTGGATTGCACAACACTCCAGAAGCACTCCTCAATTTCATCCAACCAGTTTGGATCCCATTAATCATATCACTCTATTTTGCCAATATTTTGAATAATTGAACAAAAAGGTACTTGAGCCTCTCATTCTTCTTGATCGCATAGTCCTCAATAGTAATGTTCAGGGCTTCTAATACGGCTGAACTTCATTCCATATATTTTGTTTTAGATCTACTAAGAGTTAGTAGAAGAAACATTGGGCTTTTAAATGTGTGAGCCGGTTACAACAAAATGAGGGTAGTGAAGATATGTAAATGTGAGGGAAAGCCAGGGCCCATAATTGACAGTTTGGGTAGAAAATAAGCTTGCCAGGAACCTCGGGAGGGTCAGCCAAACTTGACATCAACCTTGCGCTTTAGGACACCAATAGTGTATTTAAGATCTACAATGGTAGATCCGATGAAGCTTCTTGGGGCTAAAAAGTTTTAGTGAAACTTTTGAAAGATAGGAAAATTTAGCATTTCTTCAAATTTTTTATTTAAAAATGAAAAAGTCCCCAATTTGTATACTTTACCATTATATCTAATTTTAAGTTATCTAAATACTAGAAAGAAATTTAATCAAGAAGTTACTTTCTTGGGAAGTAATAAGCTTTGACCATCCTCTTTAATATGGTCAAATTGAGAGGTAAAACACCAACCTTATTATTTTTTAGCTTGATGGTTCATTTTTACAAGTTAAAATATACAGCAACAACAATTTAAGACTAAGAGAACGTAAGTAAAAGTTCTACAGTAAAATAGATTAAGAAAGGAAATGCATCAAGCCTGATTAAGTACAACTTGGTGAGAAGAGTTAATTAGAATTTGAAAAAAAATGCTAAAATATGAAATATATATATAAGAAATGTAATCTATTAAGTTTGATGCATGTTCAATTAGATTAATGTGGATAAATTGAGTTGCTGATATGGTATTATTCTGTTTTTCATAAGAGATCTAGAATAGCAGGTTGTGAAAATGAGAACTGATTTTTTTTTAAAATACCCTAAAGCATGTAATTACATTTCTATTTAAGAGTAGTATATTTTCATCTAGACCTATTGCTTTAATTTTATTACACCTCATTTAATCTTTTGTTTCTAGGATGTTCATATGACCACCTATGTGCAAATGTAATTTACTCTATTTTGATAACATTTCATATCGTAATGATAGATACACAAGCAAGGTTCTATTATTTAAGGTTTCTGAATTACGAACTTTTTTGTAGGGCAAATGCATAAGATATTAATGCCAACATAATTAATGCAATTCTAAGAGTTTGAAACAAGTTGGTCACTCCACAAAATATTCTAATGAAACATGCATTTTCTTCTTGATGCACTCTATATTGATCGGAAAAGATATTTCTCCTTGTTTTATTGTTACTCTGTTGTGGTATATCATCATCCCTAGGTGAAATAAGATCCTTTGCCTTGATGGTCAGCTTGATAGCTCATAGCAAAAGTATCTCTTTAGCATTACTCATCCAAGCTTAGTTACATTGAGAATTGAGAGAATTAGTTTCACCCATTTTACAAGTCGATTGCAGATATCTCATCAGTATTATAACAAGTGGCTTTGTAATAGAAGACATGGTTCTACGATCACAAAGAGATATAATCGCAACATAGCAATCCATCAATTTAGTTTTACAAAGGATACTCTAGATGGTCTTTGATTAATTCACAGAGTAGAGATGATTTTAGACATCCAAACACCCTTTTTCTTGGAGCTCATTTAGAGATTGTCTTGATGACCTGAGCCTTTTTCTATGTTCGGGAACAAAACTCTTGATTCTATATTGCCCTTATGATTGTTTCTACTGGAATTAAGTATTTGCGCATCTCCTAGATCAAACACACGTTCTCCATATTTATTGAGATTGGTGCAAGGGCTATCTAATATCCACTTCAACATCCTCACAATTCATCTCATCATACTCGGATGTGTTTTATCTAGTACCTTCTTGCAAGAAACAAAATTTATGAACCTTTCTTCATCTCAAGATGAGGGTATGTAATTTATTATTATTATTATTATTATTATTATTATTATTAATTAAATTAAATACATTTATTTTAAAGATTTTACAGTTTTACAGATGTTAATTCATGGGATTTTTACTGGTGTAACACAAATTTTTATAATTTACTTATAAATACCTAAATTTTAAATATTACTCACATACCACTCTAATCTTAAAAATACCCAAATATATCACTTTATTAACAGTGTCGGCACAATAATCGGCTGGGCAGTGGGGCGCTGGCATCACCGGAACATGCCAAAGAAGACGAGACAGATTCTGAAAAGACAGCCGAAGCGTCGACGCTTTCCATCGCCACATCGTCATCTTGATCCTCTTCCACTGGAAGAACTCCAAGTGATGGGTGTTCCTTGGTGTTTCTCAAGGACAGATCAAACACCAAAGAAAATTCTGGCATTCCATCCCCTTCTCCCCTTCCAAGGACAGATCGAAGTTCCCTCCTGCCGCCACTAGCTCTCTTGCCCCAACCCCAGCTCTGATTCATCGCAGAAACAGGCTAGAAAGAACGGATCCTCTACAAATTCTTCAAAGCTCTCAAGTTCACCAGGAAAAACTGCATACAACATCGGGAAGCACCGCATTCCACTGCCGTCTCCACAAGGGGGGGGTGCAAGGCCACAATCACCCGCAGTGACATAAAGCGGCAGAACATGCTGGTGGGAGAGGAGGAAAGGCCAAGATCGGGAATCTGAAACTGGCAAAGCTGCTGAGGCCGAGGCAATCGGAGATGCAGACAAGGCACCAGAGAGGAGAAAGAAGCAGGCGAGCCTGTGTAGTGCAAAATGGATGTATACAGCTTCGGCGTGCTTCTGCTCGAGCTGATAGCCTGCAGGAAGTACTTCCGGTGATGCCCGCGCTCCACCACCCAACCATTGTTGTCGTTTACATAGCTGATGATTAATAAAGTGGTATATTTGGGCATTTTAAGATAAGCGTGGTATGTTGATAATATTTAAAATTTAGATATTTTATAAGTAAATTATAAAAATTTGTGTTATACTAGTAAAAATCCCAAATTTCATTTCACATTTGAGAGGGCATAAGTTGACTTTATATGATGTCATAAAGTCTGATCCAAAGCCATCAAGTCAACCTTCACCGATCCCAACATGTTTGAATTATATAGATTAATTATGTACCACAATGCTCTTACTCCCATCCAAAAATCTATTGAAACTCCTCTCGATTTAAAAATACTATTTTAATGCTTACTGCTAAAATGATTATTCTCCTCATTTTTTAAATTATATATTTGATAGCATTATTTATTTATTTTAGTAATAGGAGATGTTTCCAATCATTTCGATAAGACAATTGTTTTATATACTCAAAAGATAATGACAAACTCAGAGACAGAGTCTGGATCTAACCTCAAGACAATCCCACTAACATTGGCAAGCCCACTTTGGCTATTACACGTTACTCAGATGAGATTGAAGTGATTAGCTTTCTAATCAAGAAGCATAATGGTGATGACCCATATTAGGTTAGTAACAACTAATCTAACATTAAGTATATTTTTCCACATGATCATATTGACGGTTAAGTAAAATAGCATTTAAATAACATACATAACCATACAAGAATAAGAAAAATCATTCATTCAATTTAAAATTAATAGAATATTACATAAAAATGAAAGTTTGTCTCTTGAAAAAGTAACGACTATAATTTTATTCTTATAATATGCACCATAATTTTTATAACATCTTTAAGCTATCTCAACCTCCTCCAGTTGTATCTAATCTGGCATTATAAAATTAATACCTTAGTGCATATCCTAAGTACAAAAAATATTAATAATATCTTTTAAATAAGATGGAAGACGAAAATGACATCATAATAATTACAGAAAAGCATGATTTTAATGCAAATAGAATAATCATAATTTATGCAAATAAATATTTCTTTGTCATATTTATGACACATGCCAAAGTTAAAAAGATAATCAATAATCGCATAAAATCCCATGTTTGTGTTTATGTCTCGATATCATGAAGCGACGTTAATAGTCCTGATGGGCAAAGTCAAAACCTTGAGAAGCATGTTCATCACATGGCCCCCCCTGCTCCCGATGGACTAGCCTCGTCCCTAACCTATTCAACTACCGTTTCGAAACCCTTTGCAGCAATCACAAGATGCATAAACATTAATTGTTTCTTTTACATCATTAGTAGTAAAAATAATGCATTTAATATCAACACGAAATAAGCTCAAAGCGATGCTTAAGCAACAATATAAGCAAATAAGAGTATAAAAAGTAATATTCAGTGTACATTGGTGTTTGATCTAATAAGATGAATTACTCACAACCTTGATGTGTCTGCAAATGATATATTTAAAATTTTATTAAACTTTAAAATTGCCTATTTACAAAATTAGAATTAATATTCTTATTCCCAAGTTTTGACTTTAGTTGATTACTTTAATCTATAACTCACCTTGCAAATGATATAGAGTACCCATTCCCCTTCCAATATGGCATACTGCTAGAAGGTCTAATTTATAAGTTATGAACATACTTAAGATCATTACATAATGACATATTATCAAAATATTGAACTCTTGAGAAAATTGAATCTGCAGCGCATTAAGTTATGAAATTGATCAATTCTATTCTAAATGCCCTTGTCGACGAATAAGGTTACTCAATACAGTGAAAAGAATAAAGTTTTGCATTCTTAATAAAAATAAGACTAATTGCACATTCATGATTAGTGAGTGAAATGGGTGATAACACAACATAATAATTTAAACTTAATTTATCTCTCACCTTACTCTATCAAATCTTAAAAGGTGTTGGTCACACAGATGAATAAATGGCAGGTGCTAGACGCATCCTTGAGGGGTCAAATCAAAGGTTTAAGCATTTCAATCTACATTGTCTTACATATGAATCCAGTAAGTTTGCAACAATTTCCAAAATTATTCAGATTCAATTAGCAAAATTTTAATCTTGTACGCAGCAAAGCACATCAAATGCAGATTTCCAAATTTTAGGATTCATATGATAACCCATAGTTCTTTCAAAAGGCAGGTCAACGCAAAAATAATAAATGTGTCAGCATAACAACCAAATATTGATCTAAACCACTATTATGTTTAGATCCTTTCGTTGATTTAAAGATAACTTTGGAAATCAATGATAATAACTTATGAACTGATAAACTTAAAATCTTAAATCTTAGGTTAGTTTTGAAAAAGATAAATCCAATCAAACTATTCTTAATCATAACTTTGTGAATCTTTAAATGCAATGTTCTAATTCCTTATGTAATTCAGATGATTATAGGCAGAGTAAATTGTAGATTACAAATGAGATCTCATCTCCTAAAATAAAGAGAATGGATCGTACCTTAGAAATAGGGAATATGAGGCCGAGCAAAGAAGGAGCAGACGTTAGACGCTAGGATGTCGAGCATAGATGGAGATCATGCGGAAGAGAGTAAACGTCGGCCACTGGAGCGTTCGGGAAACCTTGAGACCAAGCGAAAACGAAGAAGGTCGTGCGAGAAAGAAGAAGCAGGTGTTGATCGACATGTGCAACCAACGGACGAAAGGATAACCGAAACAACGTGGCCGGGCGCTACGTCTCGTGCGACATCATAAGCAGAGTGGTGAGATCGAGAGGGCTTCGACATCGTGGGTTCTACGAGGTGTTAAATAGGACATGCGTACGTAACGCACATCCGGGAAACCGCCGATAGAGTTCGTGGGATACAAGAATGAGTCATCACATTGGGAATCTCATTATGGGAGCCATTGACTTAATTGTCGCTCGAATACATGCGTTCCGTCAACCCTTCCTATCGGAACTGTCAGCTTAATTGTCGACAATTTATGGAAGGAATAAGCGAAATTTTTGATCCCTTCTCGGAATTGATGGAAGGAGAACCAAGGGTATCACAGCTTAGAAAGCGAAAATCATGCTTGATAATAGAGAATTATGGCTCACAGCTTTCCTAAAAGAATTGCCTTCTTATTATGGTAACTTGAATGAATGAAGCAAAATAATATGAAACCTTTAATTAATTACATCAATAGTAATTATGAAGAGTAACAAAACTTATACCTTAGTGATATTGGGGTAGAATGAAATTCCAAAACAACCTAAAACAATAATTTAATCAATCTTTTATAGCACGTAACAGATATAAGCAGAAATTTAATGAAAGCGTATTTTAGTGGGAATTTTTAACTGAAAACGGAAATCTGCGGGTAATCAACAGAAATTAAACCTAGCGGAGAAATTAGGGTCTTTCTTAAAAAAGACCAAGGGTCATTACAATAACCACCCTAATATTTCTTCAGAACATCCTGTAATTTATTACTACTTCGATGTCTTGTATAAATTTCATATTTCTTTTGCATATTAGATTTCATCACTGTTTACTTTTTAGAAGATTTAAAGCTAGCCCACTTTCACTCTTGCATTTCATATGAACTATATATCAGTAGAATGGGTTTTAGTATGTTTTGTGGAGGCATGTATGCATTGCAATATTTTTTTTTTTTTAAATTCAAGAGGTGCCTATTGTGCTCCACTTTTCTAATCAGACCAATCATTTATTGGGCTGTGTCACGACATGTGTTTTGACTATTGAGCAAACCTTTAGAGATAGAGGCTATTGTACATGGATAATTCATGCTACTTTAGTTGCATACAATTCATCAAGACTCTAAAGATGATACTATTGTTGATGTTGAAACCCAAGCTCATTCATTAGCCGACCTCATAGTGATGGCTCAAGAAAAAATAAATCCCAATCTTAGGGTTTTAGGATTTCACCAACGCAGTATTACATAGACAATTTGAGATTCGAGCAATCTCATATGAGGTTCAAGTGCAACAACAGCAACTTAAACATCTTTTGTAGTGAGTACTAAGACACATCAGAGATCAAATGTGGCAAATGTTGATTTCTCTCAAGGATCTTCCTAAGTTGAACCGTTGAGGAGACACTCACTCTTTGGATGGATGATTACCAATTATCTCTTCATAATTTAAAAGTTACTCATGCTGAACAAGACATTTTACAATAACATTTTGAAAACTCCTAGATGAATTTGCACAGCTTGCATGCTTAGCCACTACATGTAAGGCTAGTTTCTTCTGTTTCTTGCTTTTCCTATAAAGTATAATAATTATTTTACTTGCAAACAGCTACAACTAATCATAAGCCTATAAAAATTCAACTTCTATCATATAATATTTTTCATACATCAAAACTGGCTTTAACAATCAAGAATATATCATCTTCTAAAAGCATCAATTGATGAAATCTACATAATCGATGTTATAAAAACTTATTACTATCATGTAATTAAATCATAATATTTTGAACTAATTTGGCCACACAAAAATTAATATTTATACTAGTCAATAATATATGAAGCATACCTTTGATAGATACAGAAGTTTAACATGCACTACTTAATTGATGCTAAGTAAACCCATCAGACAACATTTGTCTGACAATCTGAATAAACTGCAGCAAGACATCATAAAAAGCAATTTTGAATTTTAAGAAAGGTTTACACATCCAGTAATAGCCTCACAAGTTAAAGAAACAAAGTACCGCATTAACCTAAAGAAAGCAAAATTCAAATTTCACTGATGTATAGATAGCAGCCACTAAAGTGCAAATAATTTTAAAATCAAGAAATACTCAGAATACAAACTCTAAAAAGTTAGCCATAGTTTAAACAGTGAATGTTGATGATGATAATATTAAGATAACTGAACTAACCGGGGTTCCGTCCCGGACAAGGATATATGAACCCAACCAACAGGCTTCACAAGCTCTACAGTTTTAATCTCCTGTAATGGCAACCAAAAAGTTAAGATCCTCATAAAAAATGATATTCTAATTTGACTGTCCAAATCAACACATTTTTAAGATCATTTTTATTAACATATTGTTACAAAATTGATATAGCACATTATCTTCCTATATATCGCAACTTTCTTGTACCAACACTTGTTATATATGTATTGACATGGTTGGCTTGGAGAAGTATTGTTCCATTAAAAACTATGTTAATCATATTAAAAGACAAGTAAGAATATGAAAGATTTTGTAGTGCTAATTATGCACAAAACAAAAAATTATAAGGTTTTTGTTCAGCATTCATCTTTGAAATTTACTGATTTACCACTAACCTTACCTATGTATGTAATCTCATCCCCATTTAAGAGCTGTTCAGTTTGCCGACATCAATGTCACATATAATGTTAGCGTCATGTTGAATACATGGTTCGCCGACATCCTTAAAAGTCAGCCATGCCGCTCTTTACAGAGATATAGACGCCATTAATCATTTTCTTACATCAAAAAGGGGTTACAATGAAGATATTAGTAAGTCTCTGGAGGCAGGCAAGGTTAGCAGAAGAGAAGGGTGAGAGCAGTGAGAGAACCAAAACTTTAAGCCAGGGGGTGCAAAATAAAAAATGAATAAAAAGTTCAATCAAATTGAAAACAACAATATAATTCTTAAATTACGACCAATAGCATTAATTTAATACCAATCACAGTACACAATTGAACCCGTTAAGTTTTCATATTTTTAAAACATTGCAAAATTAACCAATTATCAATTTCCTTAAGAAAATCACTTTCAGTACTTGTAATTATGTGATTATGTAATCATTCATTTAAATATTTTCTATTATGATCATTATCTAATTTTTCATAATACTCATTGCTAAAACACCCTTTTAACTATTGCAGTAGCAAATGAAGAACCAATGATAGCTTTAAAAGCTTGTAAACTAATGATACTTGACATGACCCTTTGTTGCAACCATTTTTTTAGCGAACATATATATGCCTTTGATGAGAAAAATTAACATTGTTATGCATAAATCAAATAAGCATTTCTCAAATAACTATCAAGCAATAAGAAAACAACTAACAAAAATTTTTATAAATATAATTAAGCTAGCTTATCAACTTTGACTTTCCAAAAACTTTGAAATTATTTATTAGATTTATGCTCTTCATGCAAAGAAGCCACTCGGTCATTGTTTAAAAAAAGTGGTCTTAACTCCCTAAATTGCACGTTAATGACAAAATAAATCAACTTGATAGTAATTTAAATAACTAATATTTGTATAGTCTTCTCCTTGATCTCCCTCGAATTACAACATACACTTCACCAAGTGAAGAAATTTTAATTTTGGAAATGATACCTCTTGAAATAAATTATCATGCACATTATCTCATTAACTATATTTCATTTTATAAATTTTGAACTATCTCATGTCATTAACAATATCTTTATTTTACCACTTCAAACAACTTATAATTCATTACTAACTAAACAAATTTGTCTTTATCAAATATAAACAAAATATAACTTTAAATATTTCCTAAGAATTAAATAATCCAATAGCTCAGACCGTGTTATTATTAACAATAAAATGAAGAACATCAATGAATAATGAAAATATAATAATAATGTTTAAGATGGCACTGTAATTAAACCCCAATGAGCATTTGATGGTCTTTTAAGATATTTCTCTTGATTCACAAACATCTACAAAAGATTTCTCTATGCCTAAACGCCTCCCAAACTTTAATTTTTCTATTATCGTGTTGCATGTCACATTTCATTTGCAAGAACACCAAACATCATTTAATAACAATGTTACAATTCAAAAAAAGAACCCACAAAGTCATGATTCACTGGGACTCCAGCAATTGTGAGTTGTGGTTACAGAGTAAAAATGAACATAAAAAAGCATAAGGATTTTCAGCAAACACTAGGACTTTTGAATTCACCTATAATATTATTAGAGCATCACTATAACACTGTAATCAAATTCTAAAAATGCTAAAGACTAAGTTAAAGTAATAATGATTCCGGACACAATTTTAATAAAATGACTAATGTTCCTTTAATATAAACTAGTCCCAAAGATCTTTTAATTACTTCCTTTAATATTGACATATCGTAAAGACAATGGCATTTGCTTTTGTTTGATACATCATTTAATCATCTTTGTCTCCCAATTATTTAGCAACTGTATTAGTCTTAAATTGCAGCAATGTGGGCAATTTCTTTTAAATATCCATTTAAGTTAATTGAAGATTTCATGAATATTTTGTAAATCATGGCTTTTGATCTCAATTTGCTTGGCAACAAGCTTTAAAATTTTAAGAAAAAGTCTTTGGTTTATAAAGGAATCATTGACTTTATAGAAATGAAAGCAATCAACTTATGTCGTTAATCTACATTTGTATGACTTTTTAGCTTGATCAGATTTATCATGAACATAGTTTCAATATTAAATTGATAATATTTGATCAAATTCTCATAATATACCATGTTTGATTGTGAGCAATATTCAAAACTACATGTTTATCAAATCTCATTTTATGCACCCTCTAAAATCTTCAAAGACAAAGTGTAGTCACCTTTTCTTTCCCAAATCAGGCCTATAACAATTTTTCGCATTTTTACGCCGTTTAACGTCCAAAAATAACGAAACTTGACACCGAGGTGTGTTATCATGTAACGAACACTTTCGTGCCAAAAAAATTTCGATTCGAACAAATATTTTATTTTATATTAATTTTTGAAGTATGAAACTTAAAAAATTAATTGAGGTTGAACCGACGCTCCAAAATTGATGAAACTTTTTAAGCAGCCTTTAAATAATATACTTAACATAATAACACGGAAATCGATAATTCGGAGACATTTAATTTTTTCAATTTATTAGATTTAAATAATTCAAAAAAAATAAAATTGGAGTTTCCGTTATCTGAATTCTCCCAAACTATGGCACTTTGATCTAAAAATTATTTCTATCTATTTTTGTTTGCCCTAATTTAAAGTTCCTCGGGATCCTGATGTCTGAGGCGAGATTTGACCTAATTTGCAAAGTAACGATATTATGTCGTTACAAAAGGGCCCGAACTACCATCCCACCAAGAACCAAACCCAGGTTCACAATTACAATGGACAAGGGGTGGAGATGGAGCATCTAGAAGGTCTGGAAATTATTGGTCTAGCCACCAGCCAAAGTCGCTGAGAACCAAAGCCAAAGTACACTAATCGCAGATGGAATGAGGAAGTCACATACATGAAAAAAGAGTTGAAATTGTTAGGGGTTTTAGAGTCGTTGCCATTATATAATGGGTTAAAGAAATTCATTAGCTGAATTTTTTTTTTGTTACTTGAAAATTTTGGAAGTTTGTGTGAATAAATAATTTGATAAATATAATAATTTTAATAAGAAATTTATCACATTAATACCAAGTAGAGCAATAACATGATGAATTGCTTAAAGACCTGTGTTTGTTATGATTTATTATTTTTAAACTATCAAAATAAACATAGTTAGTTTCAAACCAAGAAAACATTTCACTTAATTTTGTTTTTCTTATAAAAAAAATTATGCTTATCCAAAATAATATTTTTGTTCAAATCAACTATCTCACCTTAAGATTTATTTCTATAAAAACTTGATAAAATTACTAAAGGTGACAGAAATAAAAAAAGTTAAATAACTTCATTTCTCAAACAAAAATAAGCTGACGAGAATATAAGCATTTCATATCTTTTTCTTTCATCATGCTACATCGAGAAGCATCATTATCATCATTCATAAACATGCATTTATCACACATACAACAACAGCAAGCCCTAACTCATACAACAAGCCTTAATCACACTAGGTGGAGTTGGCTACATAAATCCTTTGTTTCCATTGTACATAATCAAATAAAATCCCATTCCTCAGTTATAAATAGATAAGATCATTTCTAATAATTTCTTTCCATATCTTTTTTGGTATTTCTCCTCATTTAATATGGACAAAATTCATAAACTCAATTATTCTAATTGAAGCATTGGGTCTATACTTATATGCTCGAACCATCTAAGACGATATTTCCCTAACATATCCACTATTGGAGCACTCCAACCATGCTATGGATTAACTCATGTCTTATTCTAAACTTAAGAGTATACTCACTCATCCACCACCCCCAAGCATCATCTTTGTAACACTTAATTTATCAATATGTTTCTTCTTTGTTGGCCAACATCCAATCCCATATAATATAGTTAGTCATATAACTACTCTATAAAATTTTCCTTTAACAATGACTAGGATTTTTCGATTGCACAGTACTCCATAAAAGCTACCCAATTTCATCCAAGTAACTTGAATCCTATTAATCACATTGCTCTTAATTTCACCGTTGTTTTGAATAATTGAACCAAGGTATTTGAATCTCTCGCTCTTCTTGATCACATAATCCTCAATAGTTATGTTCTCGAGATTTGGGCTTCTAATACAATTGAATTACACTATATTATTCTATTTTAAATCTACTAAGACAAAAACCTCATATTCTAAAATAGTCCTTCTCAACTAAGGTTTTGCTTCAACCCCATCACTAGTCTTTTCAATTAATAGAATATCATATGCAAACAACATGAACTGAGGAACCTCTTCTTGAATGTGCTTAGAAAAGACATTCGTAATTAAAGCAAAAAGATATGAATTGAGTGTTGAACATTGACGCAATCCAATAGCAATAGATTAATTATTAACCAAATCACCTTACGATCGAACACATGTTACAGCTATTACAAACCAACAACGTATAACAGCACGAGACAAAAGACTGGGTGCCCAGGCTCAAGCATGACCAACACCAGCCAGAGGCCAAGCGCCCAGTTGCTAGCCCAACCAGCGCCCAAGCGCATCTAGACACTAGCACAACAAACGCTGTCCAGAGAGTTGCGTGCCCATGTGTGGGAACCTATTAACTAAACAGTTAAACAGTCGTCTATCGTATCTATATAAATACACACCTATGTATGCCACATGTGAATCAATGAGAATTATCTTTCATCATCTTTTGTTCTTCTAACAACAACCCCATACTACATATCTCTAATAACATCAATATATGCAACACAAATTCATTCTCTCCAAAGCTCTTCAAAAAACTTCTATTGGTACTCTATCATAAGCCTATTCAAGATTAATAAAAATTAAATGAAGCTTTTTTTTATTTCTCCATCAAACATATTAATATATGCATGGCTTCCATTGTAGATCTACTGCAAAAAATCAAATTGATCTTGAGAAACACAAGTATCCCTTCATAATCTTACAAATAATCTCTCTCCAAAGTTTTAATGTATGATGCATTAACTTGATTCTTCTATAATTTGCACAATCTTGAGTTGTCTTTATTTTCATAAATAGTATAACAATACTCTTTCTCCACTCATCTAGCCTCTATCATTCATATATTAACAAGCTATGGAAGTGGACTAGGGTTTATAAAAGTAAATATTTAAGTAAATCATTACTTTTAATAATTTATGAACTAGTGGTGAACTTAATGAGAATTAAGTATTAATATAGATTAAAAATATCTTTTTGTTGATGTTTTCCTTTTGAAGAATTGTAATAGTTTTAACAATATGTTGGAATAATTTTTCAAGCTTGCCTTATGAAGAATTTTTTCAAAATAATCAATTATTGATTATCAAGTACAGATAATTTTAGGAGTTACAAATAATTATTAAGTGCATTATAGTGAAAGAAATATGATGATATTGTAAATGACAAGAAACTGGTCAAAACTTCTAAAGAACAAAACTTCAATTGCTGAAAAATTATGAAGGTGACATTTTTTTTTTCAAAAAAAAAGTATCAATAAGCTGCAAGAAGTACAATATTGAAATCCTTTTTTTATGAAGTGCATTTCCTTCAAGGAAGATAAATAAGAAAGTCCACAAATATTAGTAATCTATATTACTACCAAGTTGATTTATTCTAAATATTATTCATGCAATCTCAAAAGTTAAATGACCACTTTACTGAAAAATGATCAAGTTTTTTCTGTGTGGGAAGCTTTGACATTGAGGCCCAACACATATTTCAAAGCTTTTGAAAATCAAAACTAATTAAACCATCTATATTTTATTCATTAAATTTATCTTCGGTTGATCTCTTGTTATTTAATAGATAACTTGATCTCTTACAACAATGTAGACTTCACTCATCTAAATGGAAAAAAACATGTTTGCTGAAAAAATGGCTACAATAAGGCATATTTATTTTCATTAGTTTACATTCTTTCAAAGTTAACAGGAATTATTCTAATAGCAGCTACAGTAGTAGAAAAGGCATTTTGAACAAATATTCCATCTGATCAATAAGATGGGAGATATTTAGATGAATGATTACATGGTTAGATAACGTGAAAGAGATATTTTTAATGAAATTTATAATGAGTTGATTTTGTAATATTTTCAAAATATAAAAACTTGATGGATCAATTATACAATATTGCTTCCATTAAATTTATGTTACTGGTGGCAATATAAGAATTATCTAATTGTCCACATTTCGATTGAGCTTTATTTTGTCTAATTTACACCCTCTTAAGATCCAAGCTCCAACATTGCTGGAAAGTTTAAATTGTTAAAGGATTGGAGCTGCAATAAGAGTTGGGAGGACATGTTGAAGCCACTGATAATGCGGAGCCAAAGCGCGCAGGTGGACTGGATGGGGTGGAGATGGAGTTATTGAATGGTCGTTAAGTTGTGGATTTGAGTCCCAGTCAAAGCCATTAAGGACCAAAGTCAGAACAATAGAGCCGGAGTGCATTGCTCATAGATGGAGAGCGCCGCAAATATTGGGTTGAGTCGCAATCTTTTAGGGTTTAGAAGTCGATACATTTATACAATAAGTTAAAAAAAATTTGTGAAGTTATATATATTGACCAACCTTTCAAAGAAATTTCACCAACAATTGCCTCAAAGCAAAAAAATTCTCAGGTGCTAGGGCTTGCGTTATGGTTCAATGCTTAATATATATATATATATATATATATATATATATATATTTCTAAATCTATATAAATATATATATATATACACACAATTTTTTTTTTATATATTTAAGGTGAAATTGCATCCTCAAATATATATACAACATTTTTTGCTGTTTTACATTTTAAGGAGGTGCAAATGCATGCCCATATGTAAATGTAGCTCTGCCGCTACATGCGCAAGGGTTTTTAACAATGGCAACATGATACAAAGTCTCCATCAAAGCTGTTAGGAAAGCTATCCCGTAAAGAATACTAAAAAAAATAAGTTTTATTTAAAGTTGCTTTAATGCAAAAAACGTGCCTAATATTTCTAGTAGTACTCTTCTTCTTCTTTTTTTCCAAGGCTGTCACGTCACCTCCTAAATCCTTAAATACAAATTACCCATGGGAATTGGTATTCTCTGCCCTGGTGAGCTCCTAATGAGTTGTAAATTAGTCTTATGCTGGTCAATCATGTGCAACACTTCTCTCTTGACTGAATGGTGAAATGCCAATCATTTCAAACTCTCGGAAATGCCAGCAAATAACAATATATGTGCTTCCCCATACTGGAAAAGAATGAAACTGAAACATAAGTGTATCCTTTGGAAAGCAGCAAACTCAGGGTTTAAAACTTCTGATTTATTAAATAACTGTGGTATTCATTGTAATCCAATTTGTTCTCTTTGCAACAAGGAAGAACTGCACAACCATTTTGTTCTTTTCCTGCTCTTTCTCCTTTCTTCTTGTAAACCAGATGCTTCCTAATGTTAAGATGTATCTTCTGCCACCATCTTTATTACAAATTCTCAGGGATATTCTAAATGCCAGTAAAGAGCTAAAACAAGCTTACATGGTTATTCTTGGTGTTATGATAGATTAAATCTAGATGGAAAGGAATGCATGTATCTTTAATAAGTGGTATAAAGATGCTCATTTGATTCTTATTCACATTAAATATCTGATTTTGGGGATTATTGAAAATTGGAAAGGGCCTGTGGAGGATCTCTCTCCCTCTAATGATTTATACAAGGATTAACTGCATAGAATTCACGTTCTCTAATTTTTTCTCTTTTTGAAAGTTTATCTCCTATACATATCTCTGGATAGCTTATTGAGATTGCTTTTCACAACTTTTGGTTTTGTATTTGGAAAGCATAGGATCGGACTCTCTTTTCTGTTCTTGGCCTTCTCTTCAATTGCAATAGCGCGACTCATGGGTTACTAGGTCTTGCGGCAGGTTGGGGACATAATCCTTCCTTAAATTTTGGGTTGTAGATGAATTATTGATTATGGACATTTTTATTGCATTTTGCCTTGGATATGTTTTGGTTTTTCGCTGTCGAATTTTGGAAACGATGATATGGATAATGATGAATTTGAAGGGCCACATTCGTCGGTTAGGCAGCTTCCTTTTGATCTTAGTCTCTGAACAGATGTTCTATGGATACTACAGGATTGATGCCTCTAGAGCTTTGAGCCGGCCTCAAAAGAAGGATCTAAATCCTAGTCTCTTAGTACATTTTCTTACTCTTTATTTTTCGAATTGCTTTTAATTTTACTTTTTCGGTTGATGTTATTTTATTTTCGCTTTAGACGCTTGTAACATATTGTTATTCATATATACAGGCTAGAACTCACTTTTCCACCAAAAAATCAAAAAACTCCCATGGGGTTATTAAATCCATGATTTACCCCTCTACATGAAAACAAAGGATTAGGAGCTAACAAATCTAACAGTCCGTTAAATCTAATTTGGCATAAATTAAAATGTGCCAATATAAATCCGACGTAAATCCTTAAATCCCGAAAAGCCAAACAGCATATTAGAAATATTTGTGCCATATTAGTGGATGTCGTAATTTGGATGTTGATTGAATAAATTATAAACATTTCCGTGGTAACAAAAAACCCTATGTTAGTATTTTGAAGAAGGAAAAGCCTACTTTCACGTTGTGGAATCCATCACCCGCGCGAATCGAGATTTTGCTTGGGGTATAACTCTCATCAAGCTTGTAATCAACGTAAAGCACCAGCAACTGAAAGATAAAAGTCTTCCATTAATCAAAATTCCCAGTAAATCTAACAAATAGATTGATGCAAGCCTACTTGTAGCTTGACCTTCTTCTGAAACTGGATGTTCACTAAATGGGGCTGCGCTCCATCTGATCTGCTTCAATAGATTATTTTAAATCAAGTTATTATCAATCCAAAAGAAGAAGAAAGAAAGAAAGAAAGAAAGTAGGATGAGTAATTTAACTGCCAATAGGTCTCAAGATTGTCATCACGGAGGGAGAGGACGCCGTTACCAGGCTTGCAAGAACTAACAGACCAAACCGCTGTCTTTGCCATTTCCCTCAAGTCTGCATCAACCACCAAGTTCTGGCTTCCTATTAACTTTCCAGCGGTGTCTTCTTCGCCATCTGACTCTGTAGCCATTTCTCCAAACTCTAGGCGCTTCGCTTGTGAGGGCAAATAAATTCTACAAGGAAGTCTTGCAGTCACAGCTAGTTCAAAGAGAATGGCAAAACACTTTGGGCGGAGACATAAATATCAATGGTGGCAAATAACTGTTGAAGTTCTGATACCCTATCCCACTAATAAACCGCTTAAGCAGATCTAACTCTAATGTTAAGTTCAAAAATAATTGAGATTTAAGTTCATGCAATGCATTCCTAGGCATAAGAAATATGATAAATTTTACTGTATTTTTTGTAGTTTTTCATAAAATTTAAATGTAATGAAATAATTCGATAATGTAGCTTTTGAGTAGATTAGAGGGTAAGATTATCCTTAAAACAAATTATTTTTTTTTTGTTTAGATTTCTCAGACAAAAGGAATATGATTAATTCAATCATTTGGAACGAACAATTCGATCGAATTGAACGATTCGATAGTTCGAACAAACGATTCGACGATTCCTTCGATCGAATGATTCGTTCAAATGAATTGTTTGTTCGATCGAACGATCGTTCTATTCATTGTTGGAGAAGGAGGTTTTACAAACGAATGAACGAATCGATCGTTCGAATGAAAACTTTGACGATTGGTTCGATCGAACGAACGAATCGTTTAATTCATCGTCGAAGAAAGAGGTTTTACGTCGTAGTCACTCGGCCTGCGGAGGTCTTCTCTCTTCGTCGTATACAGGCGATGCCCTCCCGATCATAAATCCTGATACTGAGGGGATTATCATTGAGAATGATTGCTTTGGAGCAGTCTGACGTCGTCATTGGGAGATGACTCTTCATTCACGATGCGAAGAGTGTCACGCCGCCACATTACTTTTCTCTTAGATTTTCTTGTGTTATCTTTGTATACCGCTCGCGCGATGCGAATCGCGCTACAGATTTTTGCTTTGTTTTGGCCCGTCATGGTGATTTCACTTTTGTTATGAGAGATGTGCTCCCGGGAGATTTTTAGACCTTCTATCAGATTATACTGTGTCCTCGTTGATTGTGTACTATTAATTATATATATATATATATATATATATATATATTCATATAGGAGAGTGAAAAAAAAAATTGAGTTAATGAGAAGACTGCATTTGCTAATATTTTGCTCTCATTGCATGTCCCTTTGCCTCCCTCTTCTCTTTTATTCTTTCTTTTCGTTATTTTTTCAATATCTACTGCTTTTCTTTTCTCTCGTCATTACCATTTCCCGTTTATCTTCTTTTACATGCAACCATGGCCTGTCGAGCCGGAGCGGCAATCTCGAAGCCACGCCACGCTGCTCTCTTCCATCTCCCACCTCAGGTGTCAGAGTCAGATCTCCCTATTTCCTCGGGGCTGCACCTTGCGCAAGTCCTGTTGCCCCTGTTTTGTAATAACCATAGGTTGTTACTTAGCTTAATTTTAGCTTAATCACATCCTAATTATTATTTTATTGAGTTCATCTATGCATTATAACCAATTCCAGGAGATTTGGAGTGATTCGTAGCTCAATCAAATAATTGGAATATTTAATAATATTTAATTAATTAAAAATTGAGATATTTAATTTAACCTCAAAATCAAAATCCGACTTCGCCATTGCGCTCGTCACCTCCAAATTAGCTAGGAGTGATGTTTTAAACGTGTTTAGAAGTCGTCAAATTTTTACGAATATTTTAATGTAATTAAATACCCCAAAAAATCGGAAAATTAATGTAACAACTCAAGTTGTTACTTAGGTTGATTAGGACTAATCTAAGTCCTAATCATGATTTTAGTATTTTAATTAAGTTATTTAGAACTCACCTCTAAGATCCAGTCCAAATTAGGAGTCAAATAGATCAAATCCTGATTTCTGGGAAATCCATAAACCCTAGAAAATGACTTGTCTAAATTGACCTCAAATTGGAAAACGGACTTCGTCATTGCGCTCATTTCCCCTAAATTAGCTAGGGGTGATGTTTTCATGACAATTGGAAGTCGTCAAAATTTTGGCAAATATTTTAATATTATTTAAATCCCCCGAAAAATCAAATAATTAAATACTCTTTGAAATCGAAATTCGATCTCGCCGTTGCGTTCCTCACCTTTCAATTAGCTAGAGGTGATATATTAGAAATTTTTGAAATACAGTTACTTAAGTAATTTTAATTAAGAAAACTTATTTAAATGAATTAAATAATAAATATTATTAAATTGAACTAACGACCGTCGTCAATTTTTATGTAACGCCGTCAACCTTTAAGTATTCCGCCGTCTCTTTGGACATAACCATCTGAGTCGTCCGATTCTTTCAATCGAGCGGCTGAACCATCTTCTTCCTCGCGAACCCCGCGTGGCAAACGCTGCAACGCGCGGCACCCTCCATGCCTCGCCAGATGGATTGCTTATCCCCACCGCTTCATAACCGGTGTATTAACCTATCTTCTTCTCTAAACGAAGATGTTCATTGAAAACCCCTGTGTGTGTGCGTCAAATTTCTTCTTTGCCGATTTCATTGCCGCCTGAATCTGAGGTAAGTGTTCACCTATTTAATTCAATTTCCATCTTCATTATGTGTACAATTGCTTCAGTAATGATTATTTGCTTCAATTCAATCAAATTTGAATGAGCTAATTGAGTCTTATTTCCATTCGCTTGATATCATGCTGCGATCTGTCGATGTCCAATATAACCTAAGCTAGGGAATCAAATCGTCAATGGATGAGGGGCGGTTGGGGACTGATGTTTGGATTAGTAGAAGGTCCAGGTCACAAACTTCAAATTGCCATGTCGATTGTGTCTGGAGAGCTCCGTTCACCGACTTTCAATGATGCCCTAATCCTCCGTTCGACTCTTCGGTAGAGATGGAGTCCATTTAGGTTCAGGTCGGGCTTTCCCCGACCCACGATTCGTTCCATGGCCCACTCGCTATAGCCTCTACGCGTGCGTGTAGTGGGTCCCACCTGGCGCTATCGATCAAATCGTGGAAGTTCGCTGTCTGTGTAACAGCCCAAACTCTTAAGCACCAAGGTATTGTCCGCTTTGGCCAGAAAGGCCTCACGATTTTGCCCTCAGAAGATAACTTCCCAGCAGGTCACCCATCCTGGGAGTTCTCCCACCTGAGCACGCTTAACTTTGGAGTTCTTATCGGGAACTCCACCGTTATCTGAAAAGGCGACTCGATGTTTAAGAGTTTCACTTATTACTACTTAAGTGGGTCATCACAGTCTGTTCCTCTGTGACTGTCCGTGGGGCCCACGATGTTAATTAGTCAATAACCTTAATAATCAACAAATAATATTTGCTTTGATTTAAGTAAATTAAAGCAATTAATTACCTGAACTTTAAACACTCATATCTATGAATCCTGAACTCCAAATATATTAAAATTATATACCATTTTAATCAATAGAAAATGAGAATCAGTATGGAACTATCAAATTTTCATTTAGAGCTATATTTAACATAATGACATTTAGGACCCCTAATTAAGCCCTAAATGTCCCAATTTTGATTTAGCCATAACTTTGCACACACTCACCAAAACATACCCAATATAGGTCTCAAAGTAATTAGCAAAGCCTAAGTATTAATCTAGTAGTATTGGTTTTGCTGTTTGAGATCTAATTTGACTAATCACTTTTGGACCCAAACCCTAACCTTTCAATGCTCATAACTTTGTAACCCTTAGTCTAAACATAGTCAATATGGGTCTTAAAATGATTAGTAAAACATATAGAATAACTTAGTAGTGTTTAATTCTCTATTTTGATTAGTTTGAGCTTAATCACTTTTAGGACCTAACTATAATTATCCTAATTAACCCTAGAACTTTAATTGACCATAAATTGATCAATTGAACTTCAAATTAGGTCATTTATATATTCATTTTGATCATGAAAACTTAATTAACAGTAAACTATAAAAATATTTAAGATATAACAGTTAAATCTCTTAATTAACTCTAATTACTTTAAAATTTAATTAATAAAGATTAGCAAATTTAAAGATCCAAATTGAGTAACTTATATTTCAGAGAGCTCGTATAGTATATTAGAACTTAGTAATATAGTTAGTTTAGTAATTTGGTGATTAATTTTACTAATCACTCACTAATCACCCTAAACCTTAACTAAGCCATAACTTAGCCAATTAGAGTCCAAATTGAGCTTACTACTAATCAAATTAATCAGTGAATCATTTTTGAACCACAGCCACTGATTTTACTCAATTTGGACACCAATTAAAAAAGTTAAGATTTTTGAATCTTAATTAAAAAATCCTAAATTACCTTTTTACCACTTAGCTAGTATTGACTATAACTTAGCTAATACTTATCATAATTTAATGATTTTAGGTTCTATGGAAACCTTAGACATTAAGCAACAATAAACTAACAAAAAAATTAAATTTTTATTAAGCCAAATTACCAAAATACCCCTATAAGTCAAATTCATTAATTTAATTTCATAAGGCTTAATAATTACCCAAAATTAATATAATTACTATCTAACCTTATATTAGACAGTAAGAAATACTTTGCCACTAAAAATTTTAGATTTTAAACTTTAGATTAAAAAATTGATCTTTTAGACCCTTAAGTAGGGGCAAAATAGTCATTTTGTCCATTTAGGGTTTAGTATTTTAAAGCCCTAGAATCACATTTTAAATGTTATAAACAGTAGAAATAGTGATTTAAAGTATAAATTATATAAGCTCAAGCCTTAATTAGTTCATTGATTAAAATCTCATCTTATATCCTTAAGAAAACCTTAAGTAAAATTATGAGTGCTTCCTCTTCCTTAATTTCTTACATCTTTCTATAGGTCTTAATAACATTAGTTAGGATGAATATTTGAGAGATATTCTTAGAAATTAAGAGCTTATTTCCTTAGGAATCAGGATTAGTTCTTATGTTAGATTTCATCTACTAAGTAAATTGGGTTATTCAATAGGAGAAGCCTTGATTTTATAATTTATAGATTTTTATAATTTATTAATGATTATTCAATCTTTTGATCTTAGAACTAAGGATAGAGATCTATCTTAATGAATTAATTACTCATTAGGATTTGCCTTAACCTAATTTGAGAGATTTGAGTTCTAAACCTTAGACCTTAGATGTACATTTGGATTGAGTGATTAAACCCCATCATTTGGAGTTTAATCCTTAATCCTTTCATCTTGATTTGGCTAATCAAGATGGCTTGGGATTGCTTAAATTATTAAAATAGTTTGATTGACTTACTTATTTAACTTATAGTTATCAGTGATTTAATCAATTATGACTTGACCAATTCTAATTGTTTTTAACTTATAAGGTCGTGAATCTAAGTTACAGTCGATAGTAGGAATTGGAGATCCTGAACAGTGTAACTTATAGTAGATAAAATGATTAAATTAGATAATAAATTGATATCACTTGTGTCATAGTAGAGTATCTTGCTCATTTTGAAAATTGATGCTATGCTTATCTTATTTTGAGCCTTATACCTTGCACACATGTATTAGGCATAAAATATTTAAAAAGTGTTTCATATCAAACTTTTGCCAGTTAATTAGTGATATAATTGACTCTAATCTTATTTCATTAAGTCTTATATTAGTATTAAGAATTTCCATTTTAATTTTCGTACGATTTAGAGATCGTTTGACAATTTCTAATATTTCTTAGTTTTCAGATAATTCTGAGAATGTTATTTTATTTAAACCTCAAAATTGAAAACGGAGTCTGCCATTGGACTCACCACACCAAAATTAGCTAGGAGTAGTATTTTGGAAGTATTTGGAAGTCGTCAAATTTTCCCTAAATATTTTAATAATATTTAAATACTCAAAAAATTAAGATAATTAAATTGACCACCAATAAAAACTCCATTTATATTTTTGAGTTCATCACTTCTCAATTAGATAAGAGTGAAATTTTGAGATTTTTCGGAGTCCATTTTATTATTTTATTTTGAGTAATAAATTAAGTATAATTAACTAATTAAGTAAAGTAATTAAAATAAATTAAATTAATAAATATATTTAATATTCCAACGACATAATTTAGAAAATGCGGAGATCCTCTGCATTACTCCAAGCCCAAAAGAGCGGATTGATTGGATCTCTGCTGTAGCGCGTTTCCTTCAGCTGATCGAACGGCTGGGTGGCGATCCTCTGAGATCATACATACTGGGCCGGTGGATCAAGCGGATGAACCAACGGCTAGGATTTACTCCATGTACGCCCTCCTTAGGCACGATCGCCTGGCACCAGAGGAGGATAGTCCTCGCTACTAACTGCTCTTTCTTCGACATTTGCTTAGACCAATCCTCCATTACCCATTTTCCTTCTTCCTGGAGCTGCTGAGCACCTACTGAGGTGTTTTGAGCTGCTACATGCTGAAACCCTATTTCTCCATTCAATCGGCAAAAGAGTGGATTAAAGCACCTTCAGGTACCCACCTACTCACTCCTTTTCCAAATTGAAGTTGTCTAACCTAATTTCGAGCCCAGTATTGTTGTTTCAAACCTTGATCGGGCTCTATCGAAGCCGATCATATTTTGGCTTTGTGAACCGTCCACAGTAGTCTACAGGGATTCGCTCGGGTTCGACTCTTAGGACATAGGGCTCGACCCTGTGGCCTACTGTGACATCTTCGAGGCTAAATCCATGGTTCATTGGATCAGTCTAGGTAAGAGATTTCTGCTGGTATACGGCCGCACCAAGGGACCACCGGAGTCGACTAGAATCTTAAACCCTAATTTTATTTCTTTGACTCATACGCGGGGATGAAGTGGTTCGGCATATCTGTTTTTGCGATTCAAGTTTACTTGTCGAACCGGATCGACTCGGTTTTGCCGAAACGCAGGTCCGCTTAGTCAGTAGAGGATCCCGTCGCGACACGCGACTCCTATTAATGAGTGACGCATGTCTGTCTAGCAGTGCCCGGTTTTTTGCGCGCCGTCAGCCGTCTACTCCCATTTTCGCACCCATCTTTTCTTTAATTTCTGCACCATAATAATTAGTGCAGTGCATTTATTTCTGCAATACGAAAATCAAATGATTTAGAATTAATTATTAATGATTAATTAAATGCAAATTTCATTTAATTGTAACTTTAAATATACACATCCAAATAATGTAATATTATATACTATTTTGATCATAAAATACATAGATTAATAAAATGCCATTTAATTTCCATTTTGCTAATTATTTCATTAATCATTATTTTAGATTACTTTAACTAATTACAAATCTTGTTTGTGTCATAACTTGAACATTAGGAGTTCAAATTGAATGTTTAAATAGTTAATTTCACTCACAAAAATATGAGGAATAATATAAAATTAAATTTAACATTTGAGCCCTAATGTTTTTAATCATTTTTAAAACCTAATTAGGAGTCCTAGAAACCCTAATTTTCTAATATTATTCAAAATTGATTTACTTAGTATTATTCATCTCCTTATACTATACGGATTCCACATTTATGTATATCATTTTCAATAGACAACAATTGTAGATTTTAGGTTTTGACTTCTTAATTAGTATTTCTAACAACCCAGGATATTACTTAGGTCAATTAGGATTAACCCAAGTCCTAATTATGATTTTAATGTCTTAATTATGTCATTTAGAACTCATCTCTAAGATCTAGATCAAATTAAGAATCAACTGGATCAAACCTGGATTTCTAGAAAATCTCAAAACCCTAGAAATTTTCTTTTTATTTTGACCTCAGATTGAAAATCTGACTTCGGCATTGCGTTCACCACCCCCAAATAAGCTAGGGGTGAAGTTTTTGAAGTATTTGGAAGTCATTGGATTTTTGACAAATATTTTAATATTATTTAAATACCTAGAAAATTCAAATAATTAAATACTTGACAAAACGAAAATTCGAGTGCGCCGTTGCGTTCCTCACCCTTCAATTAGCTAGGGGTGATTTATTAGAAAATTTATGTGCACATTTAATCATATAATTTGATTTTTTTTTATTAGGTATGAATTAATTAAAATAAATATTAATTAAATTAAGTTTTAACAGCAACCGTTAGTTGATAGCTAACGTCATTTCCCAATTCTTTCCTTGCCGCTAAAGTTGACAGATCACCCGTTATGTCCGATCGAAAGATCGGACGGTCGAATGATCATCACCCTCGCATGCGAAGGCGGCGTCTCCGCGTGTCCTGCGCTCAGACACGCAGCTCCCTCCCTGCTACATGGATCATTCCACCGCTGATAGCCACCGCTTGAGATGAGTTTAAGACCCCCAATCCTTTTGTCTGCTCGATTTTCACACTCTGAACCCTTAGCATATTCGAAGCTCTCTAGATCTAGCCCTAATTGTTGTCAAGCTGTTAAGCAAAGGTATGCTCTAACCTTCTATTCAATGCTTCTAAACTTCAATTAATCTATCAGTAACACTATTTTATTGTCTTAATTATAAATCTATATGGTTCGATCGAACCCATATGCTCTTGATTGAAGTAATCTTGACGCACACACACAGTACTTACCGTTACGTAAGAAGTTTCGAACCCTAAAAAACTAAGGTTAGTCTTTGTAGTCTTCTCAGACCATCCCAGTCCCTAACATCACCACCGAGATGAAGATCTCGATGTGTGGCGCCCCACCCCTTAATCCACAAGAATTAAGTTAAGGGGTGGTGTGTCACTCTAGCTAACCCTTCACTTATAATTGGATTAGGATGAAATCCACAATCCACCTAATAAGGGAAGGAGTAAACTTAGAATCAAACATTCAGTCACTATCTAAGTAAACATACAAAGTGCGGAAGTGATTTTTAATATATATAATATCTAAGTATCACAACATAAGTATAAAGAAATGTATCTCAGAACATAAATATAAAATCCAAATACGCAGTCATCAGTACCTGTGTTATTATATCATTTAAAAGTTTAAATAAAAGAAAGTGCAAATACACTCATCATCACAGATAAAACTAAACAGTTGCCTCCTCCACAGGTTCCTCCTCTGGATATGGCTCCAAACTAAGATCCTGATCGTCCAACTAAAGAGGATCTGTCATTGTCGGTTTCACAATGTAGGGCCCCAGCCAAAAAAAGGAAAATCTGGTTAGACAATTATCTAAGTACATTTTAAGCTGATAAGTTTTATATATATTATGTAACATCACCATTCTATAACTTCTAAGCAATAATGTGTAAGGGAGCAGCAAGCAATACAAAAGGAAGAAAAAGCTATAAATTATCATTTATAACTTAAGCAAAAAGAGAGGCTAAGGCATGCCTCAAATGCAAACTAAATAAGGTAAGACATATAAATATACATAATCAAACAAGTGCTATAAGAAAAATGCTACATCCTAAACATGCTGATAATCAAAAGAAACATGTCAATTAAGATAAAATAACTCAGCAGTAGTACATATAAATAATAGCAAGATTTTAACATCCTAATATATATATAAGTAGTACAAAGAAATAGCTGACTGAATAAAATGCTGAAAAGTAACCAAAACATCAAACTGCATATAAACATCCGTATACAATCTACCATACAGAAAAGAGCTAATCTAGCCCACCAGAAAGGCTGAAGAATCTTAGCACCAGTATGGCTGTGGCGGCCGCCCCTTATGATCACAAGTCTTAAGGAGAGGTCATCACTAAGCACATCTCATACTTAACATTTGGTTGGAATTTAGGACTCCAATCCATTCTTAAGGAAAAGAGGTGCTTTTCTGAATAAAGTAAATGTTAACAATCACTTAATGAGTATCAGAGTGCGGAAGAAAAATAACAACTGAAAGTACATCCATACATAAAATAAAGACATCTAGCTCATAATATAAATACAATGCAGGAATGTAAAGTACAAAGTTCTGAATTATTACAAACGTTTAAAGTTTAAAGATAACTGAAATCAAAAGAGTCACTCATCCTCACAGAGTAAAAGCAACTAGTAAAACTAAGGTCCCTCAGTAGTCTGGACCTCCTCCTGGACCTGCTCCTCAGAAGACTCTATCTCCTTAAAAAGCTCAGAATCTACCATTATCAGTTTCATAATAGTATGGCCCCAGCCAAGAAAATAAAAATCTTGTTAGACAAAATATCTAAGTACATTTTAAGGTAATAAATTTAATATAATTTTAATGACATCACAACTTTAAGTTAAGCAAAATATAGCGGTAAAGCACAAGGAAAGGCAAGAACAAGTCATGAGGTAGAAACATACCTCATATCAGGCTGCAAAATAAGGTAAGTAAAGCACAAGATAATGCTATTAAGTACAAAGAAAAGTCCTAAAGAATATGATCAAACTAACATGCCAGTATAATATAAGTAAAAGTAATGTACTGAAAATATAAGACTAGCATCCTAACATGCTCTCAAGTAGGTAAAACGGCTAATATACAAAAAGTTTTAAATTGAAAAGGAACTGCAGAAAATGAAAAATATGAAAGAAAGAAAAACATAATGAAACAGTAAAGTAAAGTAAAGTCTGAAATGTAAGGAAATTATGTAAGGTACTGTAAAATGTTTGAAATATAAATGTAAGTAATGTTTATTAATTTGTTGTACTTGTGAGATATTCTTACTTAATCTGCCAAAAAGTAAAGTCCATCTGGTAATCTAGGAGAAACATCCCAGATTAAAGTAAAGGTCGTCAAAAAGAGGCATCTAGGAGAAACATCCCAGATCCTAAAGTAAATCCACAAAGTATCTAAAGGGCAAATAGGAGAAACATCCCAATGCCAAAGTAAAGTACCATAGGGGAAATTCCCTAGGCAAAAGCAGTCTTAAAGTAAATCATACTCAGTGGCAGGTTAAGTAAAACATAAATCACAAGTAAAATATTGTTTATTAATGTCTCTTTTAAAATTATGCGAATGAAATGTGAATGAAACTCAAAATATGATATAAAGTAAGTAACAAGTATTTAAGTATGTCTCAAGGTATAAATTGCTCAAATGACAAGGAAAGCATAGCAGTTCAAATAAATAATTAGCACTACACAAACTTTGTGATATCACCTATTTTCTAATTTAAACGTTCTAACTACTCTAAGTTACATAAGATTCAGAATCAACAATTCCTACACTATCTGTAACTTAGAATCACGAACCTACATATTGAACAAAATTAGGATTAGCTACGTCCTAATTATAAATGAATCAAATGTTGCCTGTAAAGTTAAAATAAGTAAATCAATTGTCCTTATTTGTTATTTTATAAATCCCAAATTAAATCTTGATTAGCCAAATCAAGATTTAAAGAATTAAGAATCAAACTTCAAATAATGAAGCTTAATTCTTAATCATAAGGCTATCCTAAAGGACTAAGGTTTAATCCCATTTCACAGATTAAATGTTAAGGCAAATCCTATTGAATTAAGTCAGATTCAATAGGATAGATTTCTAAGCCTAATTCTAATGTTAAAAAGCCAAATAATCAATAAATAAACTATAAAAATCTAATAAACTAGAAAAATCAAAGTTTCACCTTAATGAGTAACCCATTTTACCCATTAGATGAATTCTAACCTAAGATCTAATCTTAGTCTTAGGAATTAAGGCTCTTAAATACTAAGAGTATCACTCAAACACACATCCTAACTAAGGTTATAAGACCTAAAGGATGACCTAAGAAGTTCAAAGGAAGTGAAATTTCTCTTATATTTTATTTAGGTTTTATTTAAAACTTAATTTAGGATTTTCTTCAAATTTCTAATTCAAGACTTAAAATTATCTAAATCATAATTTAAATCACTTAAATTACTATTTGATATAATTTAGAGATAAAATTAGGTCTTAATTTCATTAAACCCTAATTTTGGGCAAAAAAAATATTTTGCCCCTCCTTAAGGGTCTAAATCTTACCTTTATGAATTAGTACTTAATTCTAGATTTTAATGATGTGGAATGATTATTTACTGTCTAATATGAGTTTAGACAGTAAATTCATTAAATTTGGTTAAGTATTAAGCCTTATAAGGTCAAATTAAGGAATCTAACCTATAAGGATATTTTGGTAATTTTTACCCTAATGATATATAATTTTTTTATCAGTTTATTAAAGGTTATGCTCTAAGGTTTCCATAGAACCTAAGTTTATTGAATTCTGATGTGTATTGGCTAAGTTATAGCCAAAATAAAATCTAGGGTTTAAAGGGTAATTAAGGATCAAAAATCCTAACTTTGTCATTTGGTATCCAAATTGAATAATTTTAGTGGCTATAAGTCATAATTGATCTACTGATTCTAATGACTAGTGGTAGGTTCAATTTGGACTTCATTTGGCTAAGTTATGGCTTAATTAGGGTTTAGGGTAATTAGTGAGTGATTAGTGAAAGTAATCACTCAATTACTAATCCAACCCTACAGTTATGTTCTAATTGGTTCTAAGAGTTTTCTGAAACTTAGTTTGTCCAATTTGGACTATTAAATTAACTAATATTCACTAATCAAGTTTTTAGGTTAATTAGGGGTGATTAGCAAATCTAATCGTTGGATCCTAAATATTTTTGTAGATCTTTATAGATTAGGTTTTGCTGATCTAAATTGGTATTTGGATCACCTAATTTGGAGCTAAGATGACCAACTTATGGTCACTTGAAATTCTAAGTCAAATTAGGCTAATTAGGGTTAGGTCCTAAATGTCATTAGTCAAAATCTAATCCAAACAATAAGATTAACCCTATTAAAATGTTCCTTAGGGTTTTGTGAGTATTTTAAGACCCATATTGAGTATATTTCGATTAAGGGTTTAAGAGTTATGGCTAAATGAAGGTTTGTAACATATGTTGATTTAATTAATATCCCTAAATTTCACTATGTTAAATATTTATCAAAAATAAATTTTGATAGTTTCATAATATTTCTTATAATTTTCTGAATCCAGTGGTATATTTATTTATTATTTTTGGATTTATATTTATTAAGTTATTAATGTTTTAAATACTGAAATTAAATTAATTAAATGTGTTTAATTAAATTGTATTTGATTAATTGATTAATTTAATAGATTTTATTTAACAGATTTTTCTAATACTTATATATAAGTTATTTTTAATTTTTCTGCAGGTACCGGGCCCACAGAAGACACGTGGCAGTCTAAGGTTCATCTGGACAGATGAGTGGGGCCCACAGGTGTCTTGTTTATGACAGCCTGACGCGGCTGTTCGACTGTGGGTCCCACCACAGTCGTGAAACGTCTGGATGCACGCCACGTGCCCCTCCCAAAAAGCGGTACTCGATGGCAGCGTGAACCGGGCTCGGGCCAGCCCGGCCCGCCCAGGCTACTTCGGCATCTTCCTCTATCTCCCGATGGGGCGAGCTAGGGCACGCGAATGGAGGTCCTTCCTGGCGTCCAAACCTCTCAACCCACATGGCTATGAAAAGAGAAAGAGCTTGGCTATCTAATGGTATAAGGCTCTGCAGCTGAGGTGGTCAGTGTCGAGCACAAAACTAAACCCTAGTTTGTACTAGTCGCGATTTTTAGGAGTATAACGGTATGTGCTGTAGATGTTTTACGAAATTGAACAAATCAAGCCATCTATCATTTGATCGAGTAAAGCTAATAATCAATCGGAGACTAGAAATAGCAATTCGAATATTCAGATTGATAATTGCATGAATAACTAAGAGGATTAGGGTAGTACCTCGACGAACGGTGGAAGAACGATTGAAGTTTTATTGTCAATTTCTAGGCTTCAAGTTTGAAACTTAGCAAAGAAGGGGCTCTAATGGTCTTATACGAGGCTTTAGGCGGTGGATAAGAGCGGTGCATGCCAGCAGGCTCGACGGGCGACTGCCGCGTACATCGCGAACGGGACACGCGTTGCCCTATTCAGGCACGCGAGGAAGAAAGGCGCTCGGTCGTTCGATCTTCGATCGAACGTCCGAGATCAGCCGTTTGATCTGACCGTGAATGGTTGACGGCGATAGCATTAATGGATGGCGCTGTTTAAGTGCTTAAATTAATATTATTATTAATTAATTTAAATTCATTTTATTAATTAATTTTAATCGCATAATTGCATTCCAAAAATTTCCAATAAATCACCCTTAGCTAAATGAAGGGTGCTGAATGTAACGGTGCACTCAGATTTTTGATCCGATGAGTATTTAATTATTCGAATTTTCAGGTATTTAAATAATATTAAAATATTTGTCGAAACTTTAATGACTTCCAAATGCATCCAAAACTTCACCCCTAGCTACTTTGGGGGTGGTAAACGTAATGGCAAAGTCAGATTTTCAATTTGAGATCTAGATAAAAAGTCAATTTCTAGGGTTTTGGGATTTTCCAGAAATCAAGATTTGACTCAATTGATTCTAGATTTGACCTAGATCTTAGAGATAGGTTCTAAATGACTTAATTAAACTATTAGAATCATAATTAAGACTTAAATTAATCTTAGTTGACCTGAGTAACAACTTGGGTTGTTACAATGGCTAAGGCACCAACAGTATAATCGAAGGATCTTAGCACCAGTACGGCTAAGGCACCAACAGTGTACCCCTAGTGTCAATAAGGAGATTAGGCAAATAGCACACTAACAAAACAAAGGCCTTCCCCTAGTGACATAAGTTGACTAGGCAATCAGAAGGTAATACTGAGAGGCAGCTCAAACATATCCCATTATTATCTTTTCATTAATCACTTTAATATTTTTACAAGAAATTTAAGGAGTCTCCATATTTTCCTAACATTTTATTCATGCATCAAAATTCTTATATGATATGCTCAAGAGAATATGGCACAAAAAACAATGAATACGTAGCATCAATCATCAAAGTAAGCAAGGGACTCTATTAAATATGTTGATATCATTTATTTTCTACTTAACCATTCTAATTATTCCAAGTTACACAAGTTCAGGATCACCATTTTCCTACTATCGAGTGTAACTTAGAAATTCATCATTATAAGTTAAAAAGGATTAGAACTGATCAGGTTTTAATCTAGTTCAATCAGATAGATGACTATGAGTTAAATCAATAAATTATATGTCCTAGTTTTATGAATTTAAACGTTCTAACTAAGATCTGATCAAGATCTTCTAAACCTATGGATTATGGATCAAACACTATGAGATTTAGGTTTAATCACATAATCCAAAAGGATAAGACCTAAGTTTTAGGTTTTATTCTAAAAGTGCTCTATTAGTTAAGGCTAGTCCTATTAAGTAATCAAACTTAATATGATGAATCTCCTACCCTAAATCTAAGGCTTAAAGGCAAAATATTCAGAATAAGTTGTAAAATAAAAGAAAAGTCTAGAAACTAATAAAACTAAGATTTCACCCATTAAGTAACCCATTTACCCAATGAACAAACTCTAACCTATGATCTAGTCCTAGTCTCAGGAAAGGTCCTTAAGGTGTAGTGTTTAAAACTTAGAGAGATTTCTAGAATCTGACCTAATAGTTGATTTTACTCACTTAGATGTCATTAAGACTGATTATAACATTAATTTTAGTGTTTTGGAATGTTAACTAACGGTTAGGGATACTTAGTCCAATCTTAGGGAAAAATAACTATTTTGCCCCTACTTTAAGGGTTGAAAAGTCAACTTTTGACTTATGGGTCAGAATTAAATTTTCTTAGTTCTAACAAATTCCTTACTGTCTTACTTGAAAATAGATAGTAAGTATATCCAAATTGAACTCCAAACGGTCAAGATATGACCAAAACAAGGTCAGGGGTAGTTTGGTCATTTACTTAAATTTATAGGGTTCAAATCCTAAATATTATTTAGTTTATTGATGACATTGAAATTCTAAGTTAGTTAGCATCTTGAATTTTTGAATTTGGAGTTAATTTAACCAAGTTATGGTCATTTGAATTCTAAGAGTATTTTGGACATTTTTCACTAAGAATTATAGGGTTGACTTTTTGTCTTGCTGTCCAAATGAGAAAACTAATACTACTACAGTAATGAGGCCACTCTCCTGAGCATTTTAAGACCCATATTGATTATATTCTGATAATTGGGTAGGAAGTTATGAGGCTCTAAAGAGGTCATAAAATGTTACCTCATTATATGTACCTTGAAATTAATTTTTGACTTACGTTATTTGATTCCTTAGATTTTTCTGAGTATTTTGAGACCTATATTAGTTATATTTGGATCATCCTATAAAAAGTTATTAAACTTTTAAGATTTACTATTCAAAAATACAATTTGTATTAATTTACTATTAATTTATTCAAATTAAATAATTTTACTGTTCATTCCTAAAGTTTATATATATAATTTCTGAATTTATTAACCTTTAATTAATTTGTGATTAATTAAGCTTAATTACTAATTAACAATAATTAATCTATTTAATTAATTAACTAAATTATATAATATTATTATTTTACTATTGAAATATTATTAGCACTAATTACTGTTTAATTAACCTTAATCACCTGTTAATATCTAATTAAGAATAATTAATTATAGTTTACTGTTTAATAATCATTAATTATTCTAATTACTGTTTAAAGTTTAATTAATATTAAAATAATTCTAATTAATCTCTTAATTATTAATTATAGTTAATTAATTATAAAATTACTGTTCAAAAGTCATTAATATTAATCTTAATTTAATTAAACACTAACTATAATTAATTAGGTTAATCGTAATTAATTAATTTTAATTAACATACAGTGGGCCCCACCTGACACGTGGCACTGCCAGAGGCTGCCACGTGGCACTGTGGGTATGGAGCCCCACTCCTTAATCCACAAGAATTAAGGGATGACATGTCACTCTAGCTAACCCTTCACTTATAATTAGATTAGGACGAAATCCACAATCCACCTAATAAAGGAAGGAATAAGCATAGAATCAAACATGCAGTCACTATTTAAGTAAACATACAGAGTGCGGAAGCGATTTTCAATGTACATAACATCCAAGCATTACAACATGAGTATAAAGAAATGTATCTCAGAACATAAGTATAAAATCTAAATACACAATCATCAGTACATGTATTATTACATCATTTAATGATTTTAATAAAAGAAAGTGCAAATACACTCATCCTCACATATAAAATAAAAGGGCTAAACAGCAGCTTCTTTCATGAGCTCCTCCTCTGGGTATGGCTCTACTCCTAACTCCTGCTCATCTAACTGAAGAGGGTCTGCCAAAAAAAAGAAAATCTGGTTAGACAATTATCTAAGTACATTTTAAGCTGATAAATTTTTATACGTGTTAAATAATATCACCATTCTATAATATCTAAGCAACATATGTATAAAGGAGCAGCAAGCAATACAAGAGAAAAGGGAAAGCTATAAATCATCATTTATAACTTAAGCAAAATGAGAGGCTAAGACATGCCTCACATGCGAGCTAAACAAGGTAAGGCATATAAATATACATAATCAAATAAGTGCGATAAGAAAAATGCTACATCCTAACATGCTGGTGATCAAAAGAAATATGCCAATTAAAATAAAACAACTCAGCAGTGGTACATATAAATAGCAGCAAGATTATAACATCCAAAATATATATAAAAGCAGTACAAAGAAATAGCAGACTGAATAAAAATATTGAAAGGTAACCAAATATCAACTGCATATAAACATACGTGTACAATCTATCATACAGAACAGAGCTAATCTAGCCCACCAAAAAGGCTAAAGGATCTTAGCACTAATATGGCTAAGGCACCAATAGTCATAATCGAATGATCCTAGCACCAGTACGGCTAGGGCACCCACGATGTACCCCTAGTGTCAACAAGGAGACTAGACAAACAGCACACAACAAAATAGAGGCCTTCCTATAGTGACATAAGTTGACTAGGTAGTCATAAGGCAATACTGAGAGGCAGCTCAAACACATCAAATTATTATCTTCTCGTTAATCACTTTAATATTTTTACAAGGAATCTAAGGAGTCTCCATATTTTCATAATATTTTACTTATGCATCAAAATCTTGTATGATATGCTCAAGGAAATATGGCACAAAAATCAAGGAACGCGTAAGCAACAAAGTATCAAAGTAAGCAAGGGACTCTACTAAACATGGTGATATCATTTATTTTCTACTTAACTATTCTAACTATTCTAAGTTACACAAGTTCAGGATCACCATTTTCCTACTATCGAGTGTAACTTAGAAATTCGTTCTTATAAGTTAAAAAGGATTAGAACTGATCAGGTTCTAATCTAATTCAATCAGATAGACGACTATGAGTTAAATCAATAAATCAAACGTCCTAGTTTTGTAAATTTAGACGTTCTATCTAAGATCTGATCAAGATCTTCTAAATCTATAGATTATGGATTAAATACTATGAGATTTTTATGTTTAATCATATAATCCAAAGAGGATAAGACCTGAGTTCTAAGTTTTATTCAATAAGTGATCTACTAGTTATGGCAAATCCTATTAAATTATCAAGCTTAATAAGATGAATCTCCTATCTTGAATCTAAAATTAAAAGACAAAATAATCAGAATAGATTGTAAAATAAGAGAAAAGTCTAGAAACTACTAAAACCAAAGTTTCACCCATTGAGTAACTCATTTACCCAATGAATGAACTCTAACCTATGATCCAGTCCTAATCTCAGGAAAGGTCCGTAAGGTGTAGTGCTTAAGACTTAGAGGAGAATCCTGGAATCTGATCTAAGGGTTAATCTCACTCGCTTAAATGTTGCTAAAATGATTATAACATTAGTCTTAATGTTTTGGAATGTTAACTAAAGTTTAGAGGTACTTAATCCAATCTTAGGACAAAATGATTATTTTGCCCCTACTTTAAGGGTTAAAAAGTCAACTTTTCTCTTAAGGGTCAGAGTTGAATTCTCTTAATTCCAACTGATTCCTTACTATCTAACTTAAAGATAGACAGTAAGTACGCTTAAATTGGACGAGAAACGGTCAAGTTATGACCAAAACGAGGCCAGGACTAATTTGGTCATTTACCTAAATTTTTAGGGTTCAGATCCTAAATATTATTTTAGTTTATTGATGATATTGAAATTCTAAGCTAGTTAGCATTTTGAATTTTTAAATTTGGAGTTGATTTGACTAAGTTATGACTGTTTGAAGTCTAGGGGTATTTTGGTCATTTTTCACTAAGAATTATAGGGTTGACTTTTTGTCCTGATGTCCAAATGAGAAAATTAATACTACCACAGTGATGGGGCTGCTCTCCTGAGCATTTTAAGACTTATATTGACTATATTCTGATAATTGGGTAAAAAGTTATGAGGTTCTAAAAAGATCATAAAATGCTACCTCGTTATACGTACCCTAAAATTAATTTTTATATTATATTATTTGATTCCTTATATTTTTCTGAGTATTTTGAGACCTATATTGGCTATGTTTGGATCATCCTATAAAAAATTATTAAACTTTTAAGATTTACAATTCAAAAATATAATTTGAATTAATTTACTATTTATTTATTCAAATTAAATGATTTTACTGTTCATTCATAAAGTTTATATATATAGTTCTGAATTAATTAAATACTTAATAAATCTGTAATTAATTAATATTATATTCCATGTTTAATATAATATATCCAAATGTGTAATGAAGCTCAACTAAGGGAAAGCATAACATTTCAAATTCAAGGTAATAAATAGCACTACATAAACTTTGTGATATCACTGGTTTTCTAATTTAATCATTCTAACTACTCTAAATTACATAAGATTTAGAATCATCAATTCTTACTTTGTCTGTAACTTAGAATCACGATCCCATGAGTTGAACATAATTATGATTAGCTAAGTCCTAATTTTATGAATCAACATCGTCTATATAATTGTAATAACCCGAGTTGTTATCATAGTTGATTAGGACTAATCCTAAGTCTTAAACACAATTATAAGTGCTAATTAGGTCAAGTGGAGTCAACTTGTGAACTTAGTCCAAATCAAGAGTCAAACGGATCGAATCCTAATTTTTGGAAATCTAGAAACCCTAGAAATTGACCTATTTAAATTGACCTCCGATCGAAAAATGGACACCGCCATTGCGTTCCTTGACCCCAAATTATCTTGGGGTGAAGTTTTCGTGTCAATCGGAAGTCGTCGAAATTTCGACGAATATTTTAATAATAAAAATACCCCAGAAATCGATGTATCAAAATACTCGTCGGATCGAAAAATTCGACTTCGCCATTGAATTCCTTGACCCCAAATTAGTTAGGAAAAACATGTTCACAAATTTTTGGAAATTAAAATAAAAAAAAATAATAATAATATTTAATTAATTACTTAACGGCCGTCGTTAAGTAATTAACTTTCCGTCCACTGTAGCTGACGGCGCCGCCTATCCAGACGGCGCCATCTCAGCCGTTGGATCGCGCCCGGAGGACGACGGCTCCGTCCGCGCGACACGCGGCGTTTCGCCGCCCTTTCCGGCCAGTCCGAGCCCTCCCCGGCCTCGGCGAGGTCGCCGGCAGGTTTATAAGACCCCGGCCGGCTCTGGGCTCGGAGTTTTTGCAAACCCGAGCCCAGATCAAGCCCGAAGCCCCGAGCCACCGTCCACCGTCCAAACGAGGTACCCCGATCTCCCCCATCCTCCGTTGAAGTTGCAATTTTTCTTTTGAATATTGTAGATTATGACTTAAATCGACGATCAACCGGACCTGATCGGCCTCGATCAGGTCCGGCTAGCCCAGATCAAGGATTGAAGCATCGGGCCCATTTTCCGCAGCCGCCGAAACCCTAGGAGTTAGGGTTTCGATTTGCCGGCGATACCGGCCACCTCCGGCGAAGGTCCGCCCTCCAGCGTGTAGCCCTTGTCGAGGGCTACTGTCGGCCGTGCGGGCCGAGGTGGTCCGGCGCCGGGAAGGCCGGCAAAAGCCGTGTCATAGCCCGGCGCTCTCGGCCCGTCTCCGCGAAGGAGACGCAGTCCGGGTCGACCCGAGCCCGACCCGCCCAAGCTGGGTCCGCGTCCGCCAGGTGGGGCCCACCACGCCACGTGGCGCCTTCTGGGCCTGCCACGTGTCCAGTGGGACCCACCAGCCGAAGTCCACGATGCTTCGGCTTCTGTCGTGGGGCCCACAATGCCACGTGGCAGCCAGTCGGCACGCCATGTGTCACGTGGGGGCCCACAGCCCGAGCCGCGCGACGGTTCGGCTCCCCGGTGGGGCCCACAGTGTCACGTGGCAGCCTCTGGGCCCGCCACGTGGCAAATGGGACCCACTGCCCAGTCAACCGCGGCGGTCCGGCTCCCCGTGGGGCCCACAGTGCTATGTGGCAGTCTCTAGTAGTGCCACGTGTCAGGTGGGGCCCACTGCCTAGTCACTCGAGCTGACTCAGGCCCTGTGGGGCCCACAGTGCCACATGACAGCCTCTGGCAGTGCCACGTGTCTAGTAGGGCCCACTGTCTGTTAATTTAATTATTAATTTAATTACTGTTAGTGTTAATTAATTACTGCTAATGATTAATTAATTATAGTTAGTGGTTAATTAAATTAGGATTAGTATTAATTACTTTTGAACAGTAACTTTAACTAATTAAGTATAATTAGAGATTAATTATGGTTAATTAAAGGTTAATTAACCTTAAACAGTAATTAGAATAATTAATTATTATTAAATAGTAAAGTACAATTAATTATTCTTAATTAAGTATTAATAGATAATTAAGACTAATTAAATAGTGATTAGCACTAATTACTCTTATACAGTAATATATTAATTAAATAATAGATTAATTAATATTAATTAATAATTAAGCCTAATTAATTAAGGATTAATAATTTCAAAAATTTTATATAAAAACTTTAGGAATGAACAGTAAAATAATATAATTTGAATAAATGAATAGTAAAATAATTCAAATTGTATTTTTGAATAGTAAATCTTAAAAGTTTATAACTTTTTGTAGGATGATCCAAACATAGCCAATATAAGTCTTAAAATACTTAGAAAAATGTAAGGATTCAAATAACGTAATGTAAACATTTATTTTGAGGTACGTATAATAAGGTAGCATTTTAGGATCTCTTTAGAGCCTCATAACTTTTTATCCGGTTATCAAAACATAGTCAATATGTGTCTTAAAATGCTCAGGAGAGTGGCCCCATCACCGTAGTAGTATTAGTTTTCCCATTTGGACATCCGGACAAAAAGTCAACCCTAGAATCCTTGGTGAAAAATGACCAAAATGCCCCTAGACTTCAAACAGCCATAACTTAGCCAAATCAACTCCAAATTAGAAAATTCAAGATGCTAACTAGCCTAAAATTTGAATGTCATCAATATAATAAAATAATATTTAGGATATGAATTCTGGAAATTTAGGTAAATGACCAAATTACCCATAGCCTTATTTTAGTCATAACTTGACCGTTTCTCGCCCGATTTAGGCGTACTTACTGTCTATATTCAAGTTAGATATTAAGGAATCAATTGGATCTAAGAGAATTCAATTTTGACCACTAAGTTAAAAGTTGACTTTTTGACCCTTAAAGTAGGGGCAAAATGGTCATTTTGCCTTAAGATTGAGTTAAGTGCCCCTACCCCTTTAGATAACATTCAAGAACCCTAAAACCAGTGTTATAATCTTCTTAGAAACAATTAAGTGAGTGAAATCAACCCTTAAGTTAGATTCCAATAATTTCTATTAAGTCTTAAGCACTACATCTTAAGGACCTATTCTGAGACTAGGACTAGATCATAGGTCAGAGTTCACTCATTAGGTAAATAGGTTACTCAATGGGTAAAACCTTGGTTTTATTAGTTTCTAGACTTTCTTTTATTTTACAACTCATTCTGATTATTTTGTCTTTTAACTTTAGATTTAGGATAGGAGATTCATCTTATTAAGTTTGATTACTTAATAGGATTTGCCTTAACTAGTAGCTCACTTATAGAATAAAACCTGAACTTAGGTCTTATCCTTTTTGGATTACGCGATTAAACCAAATTCTCGTAGTGTTTAATCCATAATCTATAGGTTTAGAAGATCTTGATCAGATCTTAGTTAGAACGTCTAAATTCATGAAATTAGGACGTATGATTTATTGATTTAACTCGTAGTCATCTAACTGATTGAACTAGATTAGAACCTGATCAGTTCTAATCTTTTTTAACTTATAAGGACGAATTTCTGAGTTACACTCGATAGTAGGAAAATAGTGATCCTGAACTTGTGTAACTTGGAATAGTTAGAAGGTTAAGTAGAAAACAAATGATATCACCATGTTTAGTAGAGTCCTTTGCTTCTATTGGTACTTTGTTGATTATGCGTTCTTTGTATTTTTGTGCCATATTTTCTTGAGCATATCATATAAGACATTTGATGCATAAATAAACTGTTAGAAAAATATGGAGACTCCTTAGATTCCTTGTGAAAATATTAAAGTGATTTATGAAAAGATAATGGTTTTATGAGCTGCCTATCAGTTATGTCCTTATTGCCTAGCCTCCTTATGTCGCTAGGGGAAGGATCTATTTTTGTTGTGTGCTTAGTTTCCTAGCCTCCTCATGTCGCTAGGGGTACACCGTTGGTGCCTTAGCCGTACTGGTGTTAAGGTTGCCTTGTATGCTTAGTTTACTAGCCTCCTTATGTCGTTAGGGAAATACAGTTGGGCCTTAATCGTACTGGTGCTAAGACCCATCGCTTGCTTTGTGTGCTTATTTGCCTAGCCTCCTTATATCGCTAGGGGTACACAGTTTTATGACTTAGCCGTGATAGTGCTAAGCTTCTTTGATATTTGATGAGCTAGAGTAGCTCTTTTCTGTATGACAGTCGATACACGTGTGGCTTTATATGCAGTTGTTGTTGTTTACATTTTTGTATTCTTATTCTGTCAGCTACTTCCTTGTACTATTTGTATATATATTTAGGATGTTAGAACCTTGCTGCTATATATATGTACTACTGTTGAGTTGTTTATTTTAATTGGTATATTTTCTGTTGATCACCAGCATATTTAGGATATGGAATATTTCTTACTGCACTTGTTTAGTTATGCATATTTATACGCTCTTCCTTGTTTAGTTTGTATGCGAGGCATGTCTCAGCCTATTTCCTTTTCTTTGCTTAAGTTATAAATAATGATTTATAGCTTTTCTGTTTCTTTTGTATTGCTTGTTGCTCTTTTTCATATTTATGTTGCTTAGATATTGTCAAATGGTGATATTACTTAACACTTACAATAATTCATCAGCTTAAAATGTACTTAGATAATTGTCTAACCAGATTTTTCTTTTCTTTGGCTTGGGCCCTACATTGTGAAACCGACAATGGCAGACTCCTTTCAGTTAGACGAGCAGGAGTTAGGTGTGGAACCTTACCCAGAGGAGGAGCCCGTGGAAGAAGCTGCCGTCTAGTTCCTTTATACTTCGAGTGAGGATGAGTGGTTTACATCCTATTTTTATTTAAACATTTTAAATGATGTAATAATGCAGCTGCCAATGACTGTGTATTTGGATTGTATGCTTATATATTATGAGTTTCATTTTTCCTATTTGTACTGTGATACTTGGATGGTTTACATTTCCTTAAATTACTTCCGCACTCTGTTTATTTACTTATACAGTGACTGTTAATTTGATTATGTGTTAATCCTTTCCTAATCAGGTGAATGTGGAGTCTATCCTAATCTAATGATAAGTGAGGGGTTAGCCAGCGTGACTACCTCACCCTTAACCTAATCCTTTGGCGGATTAAGGGAGCGGGGCACCACAATAATTAACTAAGTAAATTAATCATTCTAATTTATTATTTTATATAATCCCAAACCAAATTTTGATTAGTCAAATCAAGATTAAAAGAATTAAGAACTAAACTCCAAATATTGGGGTTTAATTCTTAATCACAAAGTTATCATAAGGACTAGAGTTTAATCTTATCTCACTGATTAAATGTTAAAGCAAATTCTATTGAATTAATTCAACTCAATAAGATAGATTTCTAATCCTAATTCTAAGATTAAAAGATTAAATAATCATTTAATAAACTATGAAAATCTATAAACTATTAAAACTAAAGTTTCACCTAATGAGTAACTCACTTTACTTATTAGATGAATTCTAACATAAGTTCTATCCTTAATCTTAAGAATGAAGGCTCTTAAGCACTAAGAGTATCTCTCAGATAGACATCCTAACTAATATTATGAGACCTATGGGTGAGCTAAGAAATTCAAAGGAAGGAAAAGATCTCACATATTTACTTAGGTTTTTACTTAAGACTAAGTTTAAGATTTTCCTTGAATCTTTGATTTAAGACTGAGAACTATCTAAATTAAAGTCTAAATCACTTTAATTACTAAATATTATAATTTAGGGATGAATTCAGGACTTAAAATCATTAAACCCTAAATTTGGGCAAAATGACCATTTTGCCCCTACTTAAGGGTCTAAGAATTTATCTTTATGAATTAGGGCTTAAATCTAAAGTTTATCAAAGTAGGGTGATTACTTACTGTTTAATATGAGTTTAGACAATAAGTACATCCATTTTGGTTAAGAATTAAGCCTTATAAGGTCAAATTAAGGAATTTGACTTATGAGGGTAAATTAGTAATTTTAACCTAATGACACCTAAACTTTCTGTCAATTTACTGAAGATTATGTCCTAAGGTTTCCATAGAACCTAAGATCATCAAATTCGGATATGTATTGGCTAAGTTATAGCCAATACATATTATAGGGTAAAATAGTAATTTAAGGGTTCTTAATTAAGGGTCAAATCCTAACTTCTTCAATTAGTATCTAAATTGAGTAAAATCAGTAGCTATGATTTACAAATGATCTACTGATTACATTGACTAATGGTAGACTCAGTTTGAACTCTAATTGGCTAAGTTATGGCCTAATTTGGGTTTAGGGTGATTAGTGGGGATTAGTGAAATTAATCACCAAATCACTAATCTAACCACATCAATACATTCTAATTTACTCTAGAAGTTCTCTAAAATATGAATTATTTAATTTGGATCATTAAATTTGCTAATCTTCACTAATCAAAATTTAGAGTAATTAGGGTTGATTAATAAATCTAACTATTGGATCCTAACTATTTTTGTAGTTTACTGCTAATTAGGTTCTTCTGATCAAAATGAATATATGGACGACCTAGTTTGGAGCTCAATTAGCCAACTTATGGTCAATTGAAGTTCTAGGGTTAATTGATCTAATTAGGGTTAGATCCTAAAAGTGATTAATCTAAATTTAATCCAAACAGTAAAATAAACACTACTAAATTAATTCTTAGGGTTTGCTGATTACTTTAAGACCTATATTAGGTATATTTGGATTAGAGAATACAAAGTTATGGCTAATTGAATGAAATGTCATTTTTGTAATAATTTAAATACCTAAAATATCACTAAGTGAAATATTAGTCCAAATAAAAAATTGACAGCACCAATAAATTTTTTAAATTTTTTGATTAATTTGGTATATTTGATTGCATAGTTTGGATGAGTATTTTATGAGTTGTGAATGTCTAAAGTTTGATAATTAATTGAATTAATTATCTTAATATAAATATGTTTAAATGTTTCTGCTTTAAATTTAATTCTATACTAATTATAATTATCTAATAATTTATGTTATTAATTTATTAAATTTATTTTTTTTATTTATGAATTTATATATATGTGTATATATATATATATATGTATAAATATAGATACATATATATAAACATATAAGTTAAATATAAGTATTATATAAGTTTATATAATAATTATATATATATATATATATATCTATATATTCTTAATTATTTAATTTCTGCAAGAGTCGGGCCCACGGAGAACACGTGGCGGCTCCTGATACGTTGAGGGGTCGCGTGGGGGACCCACACGTCTTAGACGAGATGCTTCTGACGCGTTAGGATGGCAGCGGGCCCCATCATCGCTGCGCAGCCACGGGACCGCGACACGTACTTCGCAGGGGACACACGACGCCACTGAGGGAGTGCGTTTGCGCTCTGCGGGTCCCGCAGACAACTCAACCGAACAGGTGGTTCACGGGTCGGGCCCGGTTCGACTCGGTCCGACCCATCATCTTCCTTCCTCCGCGAGGACAGAAATTAGGGCATGCTTTTTCACATCCTTTTCGGCGGTTGCAGACTCCGGCTCGCATGGCATATGAGAGGACTCATCGAGATCTTCATCTCGGTGGTGATGTTAGGGACTGGGATGGTCTGAGAAGACTACAGAGACTAACCCTAGTTTTCTAAGGTTCGAAACTTCTTACGTAATGGTAAGTACTGTGTGTGCGCGTCAAAATAACTTTAATCAAGAGCAGATGGGTTCTATCAAATAGTATAGATTTACAATCAAGATTATGAAATAGCGTTACTGATAGATAGAATGAACTTTATAAGCATTGAATAGAAGGTTAGAGAATACCTTTGATTAATAGCTTGACGACAATTAGGGCTAGATCCAGAGAGCTTCAAATGTGCTAAGGGTTCAGAGTGTGAAAACCGAGCAGACTAAAGGATTGGGGGTCTTAAACTCATCTTAGGCGATGGCTATCAGCGGTGGAAGGATCCATGTGGCGGGGAGGGAGCTGCGTGTCCGAGCGCAGGACACGTGGAGACGTCGCCTTCACATGCGAGGGTGATGATCATTCGACCGTCCGATCGGACGGATCGGGTGATCTGTCAACTTTAGCGGTAGGGAAAGAATTGGGAAACATCGTTAGCTATCAACAAACGGTTGCCATTAAAACTTAATTTAATTAAAATTTATTTTAATTAATTCATACCTAATTTTAAAAAATCAAAATAATACGATTAAATGTGTATAAAAAATTTCTAATAAACCGCCCCTAGCTAATTGAGGGGTGAAGAACGCAACGATGCACTCAGATTTTTGTTTCGAGGGGTATTTAATTATTTGAATTTTCTAGGTATTTAAATAATATTAAAATATTCGTCGAAAATCTAACGACTTCCAAATGTCTCCAAAACTTCACCCCTAACTAATTTGGGGGTAATGAATGCAATGACGAAGTCAGATTTTTGATCTGAAATCAAAAATAAAAAGTCAATTTCTAGGATTTTGGGATTTTCTAAAAATCCAGGTTTGATTTAGTTGATTCATGATTTGACTTAGATCTTAGAGATGAGTTTTAAATGACTTAATTAAGATATTAGAATCATAATTAGGACTTGGGTTAATCCTAATTGATCTAAATAATAACCTGGGTTATCACAGTATATATATAGAGATTTACCCTAAGTATATAATTCTAGAGCTTTTGTCTTATCTTTGGTAATCATATAAGTACAGTTCAGCTCAGAATAGATATCACAAGTCCAAAGTATATTATAAGTTGAGGACTAAACAATTTAATTTAAGAGAATAAATTATAAAATGATATTGTCCATTATTGTTGTGTGCATTGATAAATATAGTTAAATAAACTAAGTGTTCAAAGTCACATTTCTTAGGACACACTAATCAATATATGTGCTTTTATCATGTGATATATTAGGAAGATAGGGAGGTATAATTTTAAGTAATTACTGATTTTAGTAAAATTAAACTTGAATAATATAGCTCATATATTTAATACATTCTGATTTATATAATGTTCAAAGTGAATGAGCACATCAAAGGGAATATGCTAAATAGTTAGACAACAAGAAGAGATATTTAATTTTGTTTGTTTATTTTTAGATTTTTGATGATTTAAAAGCACTTTGTGTATTAAACTCCTTGGCATATCATGAATCATATAAGCATATCATATCATTAGTGGAGCAGTTCTACTCGCCTAGGATATGTTAGCGAAATGGTTCTGCTCATAGGATATATGGGATAGCATGTGGTACCAAAAGTCATGCATATTTGTGGCATATTTCAGTGACATATTCAGATGCATATATAGCGGCATATAATACAGTTATTCCAATTTACAGTTTCATTTTAGTGGATTTATTTTCAGTACTTTATTTGTTTACAGAATTTCTATTTTCAATTTCAATATTTAAATTAGAGTCAGCTTACTTCAATTTTTTGTAATTTGACTATATTTTATTGAATGTTAAGTAAAATCCCTTAAATATAAAAATATACTAAATATAAATTAAAATATACTTAAACTTATTATATAATAAGTTTTTTCTTTTTTTTGATTGGGGCCTTGATATTGTGAAACCGACAATATCAGAATATGAGCATTTTGAGGATTTAGTTTTGGAGATATCTCAAAAGATTCAGGAGGAGCATGAAAAGTAGTAGCCCATATAATTTTCACTGACTTGCTTGGTTTACTTTCTGCTGTGAGATGAGACACTTTTACTATTATTTTATTTTAAGCTATGGTTTGTAATGATTAATTTCAAATATATTTTTTTTCTTTTCTTTTATAAGATGAATACTTTTGCTTAGCTTTTGTGATGAATATTATGGATAAATACTAAGGCTTCTTCACTCTATTATAATTACTACTTATACTTAGTATTGTGATGAGATCAATATGAAAATCATATAAGATACTCATATATATTAAGAATTTACTCATTATTATAATAAACATAATGTGTAAAAGTATAATAACTAATACTTAGGATAAAGATATTACACTTATCTTAAGAATTAGTAACTCAAGAGTAGGCTAGAGTAGGGAAAGTTCAACTCTTCCTGAATAACACACAATTCAACCACCAATTATATTGTCATTATCTTTCTGTTGCGCCCGGAGATGGGATGGAGCATTACAACAGAAGATTTAGAGAAATACTCACAAAAATAAAATTTTTGTGAATAATTACCAATGAGTAATTGTATACCTTCATAGAATAATTTTGATGCTAATATATAGGTCTCCTAGTGAAGCTTGGAGGTTATAGGCTCAAAATATTAAATATTTATGTCACATAATAGTTTATGCTAAGTTTTCTATTTATTTCATTTCATATTATTACTTTGAATATATTTGAGCTCGTTTGAGCAATGCAGTGTGAACTTTCCTTTACTAAAAATGCAAATTATTTATTATTAAAGTTGGCATAATCTTTAATTTATTTTGGTGCTATCTCCTTCAAAATTTTCATGCATTTGAATTACAACTTATTTATGATGCTAGAAAGTAATACTTTTAGGTGTTCCACATACTCTTGCTTGATTGATAATTGCTGACAAATATTACAGGTTATGATAATTAAAGACGAATATTTATATTGATTTCAGGGTTGACAATAATTAAATTATTCAGTGAGATGGAGACTCATTATATTAGATTTGCATTTCTTTATGTTATGTCATTTTAATTTGGAATAGTTTGTAGAACTTAAATTTATATTAGATGAATGAATATTATCTATTATTAATGCTTCAACATGTATATTTATTTATAAATTATTATTTGAAAATTCTCAACTCTGATCTTCAAGTTGTTATAAGAATGCATGCATCACAGCTATTAAGACTTTTCAAGTATAATTTATAGTACCACACATGTTGATAAAAATTGCAATAAAAATATAGAGAATGCTCAAGTAGTGTTAAGTAGTAAAATAATTAAAGTAAATAATAAGGTCCGGATTAATTCGCTTAAGTGGAAAATATATATATATATATATATATATGATGTATCTGCATAATTTTATATTTAATTAATTAACTTATAAATTTGAAAGTATCCTATTATTATTTAGGAATTTCACTTGTCTTTAACGAATATTTAAATTTGGCTATAAATTTATATATATTGTCTAATATAATAATAATATTTGTAATATTAATTATTTTAAGGATAAAATAATAATTACGAGAATAATAAAAATGTCAACATAATAATAATAAAAATAATAATATCATAATATATAAAAAATGATAATAAGAATATCGTTTATTAATCACGAAAAAAAATAAATAATAATTATTATTTATGAAAATAATATATATCAACATCACATATTTTAATAAATTTTACATACCTAAATCAAATTTACATTATTTGATTAAATAAATGAGATTTCATATGTACTTATTAATTATTTATCCATTTATCTAATATTAAAAATTAAATAATAAAAAGTGAGTTAAAAATAGCGGAAAAATGTTAATTAGTATTCAAATATCTTCCAAAAAGTATGAATAATTAGAATTTAAAATTTAAAAAATATATTTTTATGAATTTATAAACAAAATCAGATTTAATAAAATTTTTTTATTTCACTTAATTTTTTAAATTCTAATCATCAATATATTTTTGAAAAATATTTGAGAGCCATATAAAAATTCTCCAGCAGCCAGCCGAGAATCATTACAAAGAAAATATTTGTTGCCAAAAGTCGGCTATGGCCACCCGCCTTAAAACGCACATAATCCCTCTTTAATGGATTCTGCGAGGCCCGCCGTTCTTCTATTTACAACTATTTTCTCTTTGTTTTAATTTTTTATTAGCAGTTTTCGAGTTAGAAAATTGAAAAAGAAACAAAAGGTTCATCTCGCTGACCCGTTAGAAATTTGAATATAATAAAGCCTTTTTATTTTTCCCAAAGGTGCGGAGGAGGACTACGCTGAAGTGTCAGTCATCTCATCTCTTCTGCTCGCGCTCGAAGACCATGGAAAATCTGCAGACCTCGCGGCCATGGAGGAGGAAGGTTAATGGGTCCTCGATGGCGTTGGGGCAAGGCTGTGCGGATGTTTTGGGAGCGCAGTCAAGGCACACGGCGCCACTTTATGTGCGGCTTGAGGATTATTCCGAGATATTCGCTGCGGCGGCCTCCGCCTGCTCAATCCCTGTGCTCGACCTTTCTCCCGTTGAAAACGGCTTCGAGAAGGCGGGGCGTTGCGGGGAGGTTGACTATTCCGATGTTTTCGGGAGTTTCGGCGGTAGAGTCTTCGCGGGTTCATTCGAGGAATTGATGGCGGAGACGAAGAGATCGGGGGTTTCTTCCGAGGAGAAGAGGTTGGTTTGGGCTTAGTTTTCATCAGGAACTCTTTTCCTACATCTGCTGTTTTTTCTGATTAATTTTTGTTTTTAGTGCGTAAAAGTTGTGCGAGTGTTTATTTATACTCTCTTGATGGTCATATCGAGGACTGATGATGATCTGCAGTTTGCTATTTGTGCAAAGCACTGTGAGAAAATATAATTAAATTGATTCTCATTGCAACTATTTTATATGCTTTCCTGGGAGCGAAAGGTACGACTCCTGCTTGGTAGCTGTTCAAGGGATGTTTGGCTTAACGTGTTTAAAATTTAGATGAAAAAGAATTCAGAGTAAATTGGATAACACGAATTGGAAATGCTATGTAAATACTATGGTGGTTGAAATTTTTGCTGTGGAATTTTTTTTCGTTAGCGGATTGAAAGTTAGAAAACCTAAATATAAGAATCTAAAATAATAAAATTAAAAAGTGGTCAGTGGAGGGGGTGCACTGGGGTGGAGCAACAGGTACAATAAGGTTGGTGGAAGATCTAGAGGCCAATGGAGGGCGACTGAGGAAGAAGAAGGCTATAGAGGGGAGTCGGAGGATGAAGTTACCAGTGGAGGGGCTGTGGAGCCATTAGTCCATTTTCCCTAGTTGCAGGGTGGCCGAGGGAGGGTTGAATATGGTTAGCGGAGGGAAGTGGGTGCTAATTATTTTTTGTTATCATACATAATTGTATGGCTCATGAGATTAATGTATCTCATTTTATTGATGACGAACAATTATTTGGTTTATTGTGTGGATGGCAATCTGATATCTCCACCTTACTAATATAAATATAAAGTATTTATAAGATCCAAAGTATCTCACAGCCACACATTATCCTATTCTCTCGCTTATAACACCTTAAAATGGCTCCCTAGCTATTATTGTTGTGGTGACTCAGTGGAACGACATAGTAAGAGAATAATTTATAATATCATGTTGAAATGTTATTGATACTATTGCTGTTTTGATCTAGTTATTGATAGATTATTGAATCATCCTTGACTAAATGTGGTGAAAGCTCTCTAAGACTCATTGAAACTAGGCCAATGGTCTTCCATGACATCTGCTTTCTTGGAGCGTCCAATAAAAGCTTTATATCAGTGAGGTCTTTACCAAGATGAATCTCTTGCTTCTGGAGCTGTAGAAGAAGGTTGGGAGCTTCTTCTTCTTTTTCTTCTTTAGGAGATAGTGCTTGGGTTGTGTGATGGAATTTCAAAGAAGCTGCAAAAAATTAGCATTTTCTTAAAGGAGGGTTTGAATTGGACAAGTTGCTAGAGTTTTTTGTGTGAGGTCCTTTACATGAGGCAACGTGATATTGAATTGGATGAATTGTTATAACCTGATCAACTTATCTATCATATTGGGTAGAGGATACCAAAGTGATTGGGCTGATTTTATTACTATGCAAATTAAAATTGGTGCAAAGGTTTTGGAGGTAATATCAATTTGACCTCCATTAATGTATGAATGGACCAAGAGATTATTTTGATAAAAAATCAAAATTGAAAACATGATATGTACAGCCTCAGAATTGATAGATGTACAATTGATTGAAAAGTGAGGAGTCAGATTCCAAAAATAGGCCAAGTTGAAGTTACCAAATATTTTTGACATGCCACTTTTCTTTGAAATGAAGGTTGATATCATCATGCTCTTCTTGATTCCTCTTCCTTAACTTTTGCTTAAACTAGAAAATTTAGTCAAGGCATGCGTTTGTTGAAAAACTGACTTTCCAATGCATTTATGGTTACAGTTGAAGAGGTCAAAGAAGAATGTAAATATGAGGTAGGTAAGCTAGGGTTAGAGAGGGATGGAACGAACGGTAGAGAAATGATTGTGCCTTCGCTATATATAGATTAGACGAATAACATCTGATTTTGCTCAACGAATATGTGGGTTTAATTTTACTAACCTAAACTAACCTGTGTAGTAATGAGGGTAATGGCTATAAATAGCTAGTTCGACAATAATTACAATAGGATGTTTACTTAGCAAAATATTTGATACCAAGTTTTGTTTTATATTAAACCATAATATGAGCTTACTTAAGATGATAAGCACTAGAAGTGCATTTTCTATCAACTGTCGAGCTGGCTATGTCTAAGTATGATAATCTTATTAAGGTGTAAATTTTCTATTAATACATCTAAAATTACACTTCATGACAATTAGATGAGTTTTCGTAGGATCAATTTAAAATCTAGCACATATGATACACTAAACATGATATCAGACTTGCTCGCAGTTAGATAAAGTAGCGCGAGTATATCATATTAAGGCATAAATTTTGATTTATAAGCTTACTATTTGTCTTTTTCTAGTTGGGTGCTATGGGTAAAGTGTATTCTATGGATTTGTAAGAGAAACTTCAAAGGATTTGTACAATCTCTAATGTTCTTGGTTTGTGATACGAATGTGCCATATGTATCTTGTTTAATTTGAGGTCTAAAAAAACTTAGCACCCAGCATGCTCATTTTACACTCATTCCTCCTGAGGGTTGCAAATCCCTTATGCAAGTTGGTGCTTGGTGAATGAGAAACATGATGTCCTTTACATAAATTTATATTATAAGAAATATGTGAGGGTTTATCTAAGAGTATGGTTGTGTATCTATTGCTTTATTGACTAAATTTGTGATAAGAAATGAACTAAGCTGTTTGTATTATGCAAATGATGTTATTTTTAAAATAAAATATTTCTTGAATTTGTACATATGTTTATTGTATATCTATATTTTCAAAATTCACAATTTGTGCATTGTTATTAAGGAAAGCATTATTAATATTTATTTGGATTAATTTAAAGTCAAGATGAAATACAAATGCAAGCATAAGTTTAGTTGATTATAGTTTAGCAATAAGGACATCCGTCCCTTTGAAGTCGTTGCCTTTTGATTTGGTTAAGTTCTTGAGATACAAGTTTCGTTTTGTTTCTAAGTCAATACATTGATTATTTCATTTTCTTTTGAAAATCTATTTTATTCTAATAATAATAGTATCACTAGGTCTTAGAATTTGACTTTAAACAACAATACATGTTAGATCTAATCTTCTTTCATAACTTTGATTTAACTTTTAACTTTTAAAGCTTTATCAATCAATTTAGGTTTCAATGTAAATAGAAGAAAGTTTGATTGATTTAGATCATTGATATTTGTATTCCTTGTTTGTACAATTCGAGACCCTTCTTTTAATTTATTTCAAGGGATGCTTTCAATAATTCTTCACTCCCTTTCGAACACTATTATTTTGAAAATTTTTATTAAGATTAATTTTCCCAAATTCCTTATTCTATTGTCATTGAAAGATATAATTAAAGAATATATTATGATATATTAAAAAAATGTTGACTAATTTTATATAATTATTCCTCTTTTTTATAAATCATATATGGATTGTAAATCATATATGGATTGTTAGACAAATAATATTTCATGAAATTTGAGTCAAAATTGTCTTTACTTTTTCTTAGTATAAATGAAAATGTGTAGTTTTAGATTGCACCCTTTTTTCTCTTAAATTGTTCTAACATTAACCATATTAATTATTTAACATGTGGTATTAATTACTTCTATTCAATAATACTTTGGTAACAATTATAAAAATATTTGAGTGCCATCTCACAAAGGGTATTATTTTTATTTTTGCCACTTTGTTTTGTTAAAGCATCCCAAGTATTTCAAAATTCTTTAAATAGATAACAATAATAACAATAACAATAATAATAACAATAAGCTTTAATCCCACTATATGTGGTTGGCTACATGAATCCTTTGTTTCCATTGTGCATGATTAAAAATTTGCTCCTCCCTAACTTCCAAATAGAGAAAATTTGGTCATTTGTCTTTTTTGGTCATCCTCTTTTTTTTTTTAAATGGGAAAAATCATGAACTCAATTCTTATCAGGGGCATTGAACGGCTTACGCTTAATATGCCTGAAGCGCCTAAGGCAACGTTCTCTAATCTTATCCACTATTGGAGCTACTTCAATCTTGCTATAGATAAACTCATTTCTCATTCTATATTTACGAGTATACCCGTTCAACCATCTAAGCATCCTCTTCTTTGTAACACTTATTTTATAGGTCAATTTCTTCTTTGCTGGCCAACATTTAGTTCTATATAACATAGCTGGTCGTATGATTGCTCTATAAATTTTTTCTTAAATTTTGAGTGGAATTTTCTGATCGTACAATATTCTAGAAGTGCTTCATTTCATTCAGTTAGCTTGGATCGTATTAATCTTATCACTCTCTATTTTACCATTATTTTGAACTAAGGTATTTGAAATTCTCACGCTTCTTGATCACATGGTCTTCAATAACTATGTCTTTGAGGTTAATGTTTCTAATACAATTGAACTTACATTCATATATTCTATTTTAGATATTCTAAAACAAAAACCTTTAACTTCTAATGTTGTCCTTAACAACTCAAGTTTTGTTTAATTTTATCCTTAGTCTTATCAATTAATAGATTGTTATTTGTAAATAACATGCACAAAATTCTTCAAAAAGATAATTTTCAAATTCATTGTTATAATTCAGTTAACTAGTTTATTAAATTAAAAAAAGGTTTGATCTTTATTTATTAAAATTTTATCAAATAAATTTTATGAGATCATCCATTATTACATATGTATTCTCTTTCACTTAAGTTAGCTGGCTAATCGGCCCAAGTATTTGTACATATAAAACTTCTGGCGGCTTAAACATGATGTTGCCATGAAACCTTAATTATTAAGTATTATGTTAATTCACATTTAAGAATTTGTAAGGTTCACACATATCTTGACTTAGTTACTTTGAAAAACTTAGCAATTTAGCTCATATTATTTAATTTATCAGCTTAGTTTGCTCAAAGTAAAAAAAAACTAAATATAAAATGTTGAAAAGTTATCTTTTTAATTTATCTAGTCTATAAAGTTATTTCGGAACTGAACATTCCTAAAGTCTTATTACATTTTAATGATTACAATTCATGATTTTTTTCCCCAAATTTTGTCACTAATATTTTGTGTGAGGATTTATTTATTCTTTAGTAAGCATTTAAGCTGGAAAGATTGATTGTACTCAACAAACTCAAGGTGTACTTAGTTTTTCAAGTTTGATGATAAGAGCATGACTTGAAGAATGTGAATACTTAGAAGATAGATGACTTGAAGATTCTTGCAGTTTACTTAAGTTTTTTATATTCTTTTGTTTGCATTATAATGATTTAAGCTTAGATTAGTATTTTATACATTTAGACAAGGGATATGATAGCTAATAAAAATAAAATTTTCTCTAGATTATAAATGCATTTCTGTAAGGTTTAAATATACAAATACACTAGATTTAAATTTACTAGTAATATATTTATTTTGAAATATATCAAGGGACAATTGATGTTGAGGAACTAAAAGACTGAATCTATAATTTATAGCAACTATTAATGCATGATTTCTTATATTTTTATATTCTGATTCATCATATGCTGTCAGAATTCACTTAAGGCAAGAATTGTGATGACTCGAATTCAAAGAGGGCAGAGAAAGATTGCCAGTGTGATTGTTGGGGTATGGAGACTTGGATAAGTTGAGACTAGAGCAAGGAGCGGGTTTTAACATTTTTTTAGGAGAGATGGTAGCATGAATGAATTGGATCTACACCCATATGAGGAGGAAAGAGTCAAAACTATATAAGCAAAAATTGGAAAATACTAAGACGCTTTGTGAGATAATAATGAACTTTTTATTTCAAGTTAAGTATATTTGTAGTGGAACACTCCTAAGATATGTGATCATTTGGGTATATAATTGCGTGGTCTGACTTGATGTGTTATTACCCGAGCTAAAATAGACAATTCCTGAATTAGTATAACCTGGGGTGCTACAATTTGTGTCCGAACTGGACTTCTTTTTGTTTAGTGTATGGTTCGAATACAAATCAAGTGGAAGCTAGAAAGTCTATGATAACCTGAATTCAAAGAGGGTGTGGAGTAACTATCGGGACATGAAGGCTCAGATAAGGTGCTGTTTAGACAAGAAGTAGCTCTTGGCAAGCTTCTAGGAGAGAAAGTTGTAGGAATGAATTGAATCTGCACTGTAAATGGATGAAAATAATTAGAATTATATAAGTAATGATTAGAAAATTCTAAGCAAGATGTCGTTATAGATAATGGTAGAGTTTATAATAATAACTCCAAAATTGTGCATGCTCTTAGTGGAACCCTCCTAGGATGGGTGTGACCATTCGATAAGTTAGCATCTGAGGATAAATCCGTAAGATCTGCCTTGATGAGATTCTGGGTTAAATTGGATAATTTCTTACTTCCTTTAACCTGAGTGTTACAAGATTATATTGACAAATATAGTTTTACTGTGATGTTCTTTATCCTTGAGACAAGAACTATTTAATTGAACTACCATAATTATATTGGAAGTTGTATGTGGTTTTGTTTAAAGAACAACTGTATTATCTGACATAATATTCTAGATGTAGGATTAAAGTATTAAAGATCACTTGTCATTTTAAAAATTTGGAAGTGCATGAAAAAAGGTTGTTGTTTTTTGAATGTTTCCTTTGTGTCAAATTCAAAGAATACGTATCACATTAGCCATAAAATGTAAAACACTAGTAATATTCAACTATGTAGTGAGTGTTCATTTCTTCTATAATCTTGAGCTTATTCTATTGCTAATTATTTCAGATATGTTTTTTTCCTAGGCCCTAAACTTGTTTTATTATCATTTTTCGAAGTCAAAATCTATTCATATCCTTTATTATTTGTAGGACTAGAAGGGATGCTTTATTTGAACAACAGGAAAAAGAAGCTTTAGAACACCACCCACTCTTATATACTGAGATAAATGAGTCAAATTTAGAATTGAATCAGCACTCATCAGCTCCTAAACAGGTAGATATTAATGCAAAGCAATTTGGCATGTCATCTTGCAGAATGAGCCGGGAAACCATTGATAAAGTATCAAGTGATAAAACACATGGAGGTCCAGCTGATGCTATTCCTGGTTATACTTTTGATGATGCAAGCAATCCTATACGTCAGAGTAAAAACAAAGCAGCTAACCATGGGAATGTTGATACTTCAGGTACCAAGGGTTACGTATCTGATGCAGGACAAAATCATGAAGCAACTGTCTGCTTTTTTTCTACACCGAAGAGCTTTGTGGCTAATATACAAGCAAATCAAACACCTCTAGAGTCCAGTTGTGCTTCTCTGCTAGATCCTCCTGGCTATGAGAAAAAAAAATCGCAATCTTATAGCTGGCCGTCAGCATCTAGTGGAGATATACCAATGTACGAGGCTGACTACTTGAATATATCAGAAATCAGTCTCCAGACAGAGCCTTTCGTAGGCCCACCACCTTCAAGGGAACCTCCTAAGCTACCTGCAAAGACAGATCATCCAAATGTCTTCCGCACTTGTTCCAAAACTGATGTAGAAGAAGGAAGGTCTTTGAAAAATTCTGTAAATAATATTCTACTTTCTAGATGTGAAGCTACCCAAGTCAACACAACTGATGAAACTATGAAAGACATTCCATTTTTACGTGATACTGAAATGGATCCTAATTCAGCTGCTGCGGTTTCTATGGCTGCTATAAAAGAGGCAATGGAACTAGCTCAGGTTCGACTTACAAGTGCAAAAAAAATGATGGATAGAAAACGTGATATAAACTGGAGGAAGGTTGGCCAACCTAAAGTTATGATTAGCAAGGAAGATGACACTGCCTGTGGGGTAGACTTGAAAAGCTGTACTCAAGTGATAAATACAAATAACCTGCTCAAGGAGGGCAACATGAATAGTGAATGTTTATTTGTGGAAAGAGAAGAGATTAGGTCTGCAGGGAAAGTACTTTCAAACTATGAGAATAAAAAGCTATTGCTTCCTTCGTACATAAATGATGAGATTAGTAAGGAAGATGACATGGCCTATGAGTTAGAATTCAAAAGCTGTAGCCAAGTGATAGATGCAAATAACCTGCTTAAGATGAGCAACGCAAATGGTAATTGTACATTTGTAGAAAGGAAAGAAATTAGACCTGCTGGGAAAACACTATTGAACACTGAAGATAAAAAAATACTGCTTCCTTCTTACATAAAGGATGAGTATCTGATGAATCAGAATGCATCTAAATCATTTGAAATGGCACATAATTTGGCTGAAATAGCTGGGGAATGGAAGATGGATAAGGAATATTTTAAGCTGACAAGGAATAATAAATTATTGAATACTATCGAAAGCATCTACATTCAGAGAAATGAAAAAAAATCAGAAGCAGCCATCTGTTCTTGTGAAGGTCAAGAAACATGTAGCGAAGATGTCAAACAATCTAATAAAGTTAAAGACTGCATTGAAAATTTTGAAAAAGGTAACGAGCTAAAAGGTTTTTGTATGGATAGCATGGATGTGTCGAGCAAGAATTTTGTAGATGCAACTATGGATGAATATCTGGTCAAAAGCCATGGCAGTGAAATTGAAGAGGCTCATTGCTTTATTATGCCTGATGAAAATCAGAAAAAAATTGAAGCCCACAATGATAATAATAAAGAAAACATGGTTACAGAACTCGGTTCTGTTATGGATTCTTGTTTGTATAAAGAAAATGAAATTAAGCTACAAAATTCTAGTCTTGATTTGAATTCTGGGCTTGCTAATGAATTTTGTGAAGTAAAGGAGTTGAAAGCTGTTGAAGGAGTCTCTCATTATGTTGAATGCAAAAAGGAATTCAATGTCAGTCGTCTAAAGTGTGAACAAAACAAAAGTTATGAAGAAATGAGAGTTTCAAATGAAACTCATTTACACGACCTATTTGATAAGGAAGTTAAAATGCCAGTTGAGTTGTGGACATCTAATGCATATACCAAAATGGAGCTGGATGAAGAAGTTAGACCATGCTACATTGATGAAAATGAAACAAGAATCGTGAAGCATCAAATTGAGATTTGGGAGATTGATAATACACAAATCGAGGGTGAGGGTAATGGATTACCATTAAACTTTGAGGCTCACGTTTTAGTAGAAAAGGAGATTGAACAAGAAGCAATTCTAGATGAAAATGGCTTGGAAAAGCCAAAAAGGCAAGAATGCATAGCAGATGCAGAGCTTGAACATACATTAAGCTCTAAAGAAAGAGTTTATTGTAAAGAATACAATGAAAAGGAAACAGAAGATGCTCAAACTGCACTCAAGAAAGGCGAAAAATTAATGGAAGGTGATTGTAAAGTGCCAGTTGAGTTGTCGACATCTAATGCATCTGACAAGGAGTTAGAAGAAATTAGACAATCCCACACTGATGGCAACGAAGCAAGAATCATGAAACACCTATTTGAGATTCAGGAGACTGATAATATTTCAATCAAGGATCTGGGTGATGAATTAAAAATAAATTTGGAGGTCCACCCTTTAGTAGAAAGTGTGCTTGAACAAGAAGCGATTCAAGTTGAAAATGGTTTGGAAAATTCAAAAAGGCAAGGAAAAATAGAAGATGCAGAACATGAACTGACGTTAAACTCTAGAGTAGGAGCTCATTGCAAAGATTACAATGAAAAGGAAACAAGAGATGCTCAAACTGCAATCCTGGAAGATGAGAATTTAACGGAAGGTCATATGAATTCTAGTTTTCTAGCATCAGTTGAAGGAATGGCTTATAGAAGTGCAAGTGAGATTTTAGCACAAGATACTCTACACAATAATGTGGAATATCAGATTTGCTCAAATTTAGCTGATGATGTTTGCCAACTGAGTGAGGTTGATGCCCAGGGCTTTTTGTCAGCAAAGGAAAGCAACTTGCTACCTATAGATCATGATGCAACAGAAGATTCTCATGCTGAGATGGCTGGGAATCATAAACAGTCATTCTGTACAGAAATGGAAGAAAATAAAAGGAACATTAGTGTAGACAGAGATAAGGTTAATGTGCTGGAAACAAGGTCGGAAGAGAAAGAGATGGAGAAAAAAAGTGAACGAGATAGGATTACTGTTGAAAGAGAAGGCCATGAAACTTGTCAACAGGCAATTGCTGAAGCTCAGAAAAGGGCCGAAAGAATTGCTGTAGAAAGAGTGATAGATGAAGCAAGAGAAAGAGCACGTGCTGAAGCCTTAGAAAAGGCAGAAAGAGTTGCAGAAGCTGAGAAGGCTTCTAGGGAAGCAAGATTGAGAGCTGAGCGTGTTGCTGTTGAACGAGCAACGGAAGAGGCTCGCAAACGTGCTGTAGAGAAAGCATTGGCTGACAAAGCTGCTGCAGATGCAAGAGAGCGCACAGCCCAAGCCAGCACCTCTTATAAGGCTAGCTTTAGAAAAGACAACGTAACAGAACATTTTAAGTTTACTCATTTTAAGGCCAGCTCTAGAAAAGACGACAGAACAGAAAATTTTAAGTTTCCTCATTCTACGGTAGGTTCAGAAGCAAGACACAAGCACTCACCACCTGTAAGTAGAAATTTGTCTACATTTGCTGTTTGATTTTACTACAAATAAGTCCTATGAATTGGCTGGTTTTGCAGAGAACTCAATGGAATCCACAATCTCAGTCTGCAAGTTTTGTCAATGACCACAGATATTCAAATTCTCATAACAGTGGTAATCTTCTATCTGAAAGAATGTTATAGCTCAACTACTTTTGTTTTTTATTAAACTTTGATAATTAGTCATTTGGATTATACACAAAGTAACCTACTCTCCCTTTTCTTGTTTCTAATAGTTCTTTGTTTTATTAATTATAATGGCAATTTCTGAAGCAGGGGGAACCGATTCAAATTTGAGGCATGACATGAGACAAGAAAGGCAGCAACAAACATCTGAACGAGCTGTAAGCTCACATTTGAATATGATCATTTGATCGTATTGTTTTTTTCTTGGTGAAGTTAAAGATGTATGGTTATTGGTTTTATATCTATTTTACAGACAAAAGCACTTTCTGAAAGGAGCATGCTTGATGTTCTTGCCCAAAGAGAACAGGCAGAGCGTGATGTAAAATTTATTTACTCGATTCAACTAGTCTTGTATTTTACTCTTGTATTTCTAATAACTTCAACTATTATACCATGGCTGCAGAGGATGGCAGAATCATTGAATGTTGAGGTGAGAAGGTGGTCGAATGGCAAAGATGGGAATTTGCGTGCATTGTTGTCGACACTACAATATGTATGCCCACTTCTTTTCTAATGAACTGTCTATTATAATACAATTTTTAAGCTGCGACATATTTTGATTGCCTAAGAACTACACATTATGGACATACATAAAACTTTTATGATTGCTGAAAAATTTTATACACTGGGACAATCCATTTTATTTATTTTTTAATATTTTTTAGTACAATAATATTTGACAGTAATTACATTTTTTGATAGCTTCATGAAATCAATCATACTTAGTCTCTTCATGAGTTGTCTCTCTTCATGTGGGTGTGTTTTAGCAAGGCAAGAAGCTAATGGTGGTGATGTTGGACAGCTGGAACTGACAAGTGGATAAGAGTAAAGAAATAAAAAAATAAATTTACTGGATGCAGTTGCACCTTTTTTTGTTATTGTATATAATATATTTCATTTAATATTTACAAGTTACTATGCTGATTTGGTATGTTAGGAGCAATTCTTCTTGGATAATTTAAGAGGTATGCTATTCTCTTGTATGACAATGGTTAGGGAATGCCCATCTTTCCAGATAATTGTGTAAATAATCTTTCCATACGAGTGGTGTATATATTCTCAATTGCACTTTTGCTAACCTTTTTATTAATGTATCCTTTTTTGAATATACTCTTTTTAATGTCTTTTTATTACTCTCATCTCTTGCTTATTTATCTGCACATATTCTCTTTATATTTGAATGAGTAATAAAGTAATGCCGTGGTTTATATATTCTCAATTAATTTCCTCTTACAACAGATTATCTTATTTTTATAGATTCAATCACATTTTCTTGTGCCTGCAACATCTATCTGATTTCTTGTTAATCTTTGAAAAGCATGCCCGATCAAACTCTTCCACACTTCAATGTTGATTATTGTATTTTGTTATACAAGTATGTTCTAGATCACTTCTGTTGCTGCTCGTCTATTCTTCTCTCCATAGAGCAACCTATACAAGCTACTTGTAAAAGGTATTTTCACTGCATAGATATTTTTGAATCAAAATAAGGACAATGCTTTCACAACAAGAATAAAGAAAAGTATAACCCCTAGTGCTTCAATTGTTGCCAAAATCAACAAGTGCATGGCCTCATTCTGGTGACTAGTCTAACCTCTCCTCTTACTCGTTAATCCTTTTTGTCTATTCGATGGCTGCTTTTAGATCCTCCATGATGATTTGTTTCATTTCCGTGACATCTTTGAATTTTATACGTTGCATGTGCTCGAGGAATTTAAAGAAATTTTCTTTTCTTAAAGAATTTTGGACGAATTTGTCATGTTCTTTAGCTTTTATTCCTTACGTACCATTGCTATTCATTAATGTGGAAACATGTTAGATAAAGGATTGCGGTGTAATTTGTTGGAACATATTCAATATAGGTATAACATGATTAACATCCCTTTCCTATGCAGTACTGTTCTGTGCACTAATTTGTGACTCAATTATGCAAGATATAAGCAGTATCCATTGATACATTCGTTTGAACGATCTTTGGTGTCTTTTATGACATATATTATGTCGTTTCTTTTCATTTGAGTCATGCATCTCCCTGATGACAACTCATGCTTTGCAGTTGAATGTAGCAAGTGTTATGTGATCGAACTATGAGTAATGCATGAGGCTGAGCACACCTTGACCTATGCCTTGATAGCAAAAAACCTTGCCTACACACTATATATGAGGAAACAACCACTATGCTATCTAAGCCAAGAAAATCTAGGAAACCCATTTTTTTCATGATTTTAATATCTGCATAATGCAAATGAAATTCCAAACCCTTACAAGTTGACTATAGGACTTGATGCAAGTCTTCTTAGGAGGATAACATGATCTTTGAATTGAAGATTAATTTGACATAATCAATTAAGTTGCTTGAAACACTTGAGTTAGGCGTTAGTAACCTATTAATTTGTTATCATTAAAATTGAGTTCTTGGTGTGTAGAAACACACATGAGCTCATAGGGTCAACATTCTTCATATTTGATGATGAGAACTACTATGTATGCAAATGATTGTGGTTGACTGCAGAATGGCTTATATACCTCAATTAGGAAATTAAGAGTATCTTGATATAAAAAATTGATTTTGAAAACACATGTTAACTAACTTCTTTCCTTTTAACAAAATCAAAAAGGATTCAAATTTTTAGAAGAACCTTGTTGAAAGGAAAATCAAGCTTCTAGCATGCTTTTTTTCCCATATAATTCTTTAAATCAAAATATGTGTATGAAACAACTACATTACCTACTTTTTAATCCACTTTAATCAAAGAAGGAAATGATAAAATCATAACCTCCCTTACTATATTCTTCAATACAATTATATTATTTCAGGCCATGCTACGCAAAGTCATTTTCTTAATTGAAAAACTCAAGTACAAAAGAGTTGATCATTAATTATTGTAGAAATTGCCATAGTATAATATGAAAGACTAACATTATAAAATATGATGCACATGGGGTTACTTTAAAGATTGAAATAATTAAAATGTTAAACAGCACAGTTAGGCTGATTAATGCTTTTAAGCTTTCAAATAGTTTGATAGCATGTCAAAAACTATTGCAAGAAAAGATCTGTGAATAATTACCTTTAAATTAATCTTCTCAATCATGAATTTAATGCCCACATATTTGATACACATTATTCTTTGTGTTCTCCAAAAGCCATGAACATTCATATAAATGGTCCTATCTTGGAGATGCATCTACATCACAAACTTATTTAATAAAATTTGGAACCCAGGTGGATTTGGGTCTACCATTTTTAATAACATATGAAACTTGTAGCACAAAATGATGAATTGATATCTTTGGGTATTCTAACATGTAAGGAAATATACAACATATATTTTCCATTGCAGTTTGATAAAATAGGATTTCTATTACCATGATAAATACACTACATATTAGTGTGTGCATATGATTTTACATATCCATTAAAACAATGAGTTGTTTCTTATTTTTTTCTGTTCTTATTCTTATTTTTTCATAAATGATAGAATTCATTGTGAGCTTTTCAATTAAATTCTTTCACAATATTACAATATAAGAATCATGATCACATGAGCTAAGGCACAGTAGAAATATCAGACAAATTTAGGCATTCCAGATTTGAAACTAAGCCTTTAATTCCCTAAATAAATAATTTTATCATTAGAAGATTCTGCTATTTTCTTTGAAATTGAATCTTCTTCAAGCAACTTGCTTGACTCACTTTTTTTTGCTTGATAAAGTTTTTCAATTTTTCAAAATCACAATAAATTTACTAATACTTAGAAAATATTTTCTTATAATTTTCTTGAATGAAGTTTCATCATATACCTCATTAAACACCTTGGAGGTAGCATCTACTCCTCTTCAACAAGTCTATCTTGTTAAATGAAGCAAATGCGATGTTCAAACTTCTTTTCATTGGAGGATGAATTTGATATTGAGTCTGAATTGGAAAATGCAAATATAACTTTTATTAGCTATTTCTTTCACTTCTCATGCTTATCTACTTTTTTATTTTTATGCTTTTGTAATCATTCATCTTCCTTTGCTTCTATCCGATAAGATGGGAACAATCAATTTAGCATTTAGCAACATCACTACAATAGTTATCAGACTTAAACTTATTGAAAGTTTTGTTTTCACCATGATTTAAAAGCTTTTGCTCATCATGGACAGGGCTTCTTTTTCATTAACCTCTAATTTGGAAGGAAATTACTTTCTTCTTTGGTTCTTGTGAGGTTCTTCTTCCTCACATAAGGTGCAAAGTAGTTAGTGCTGCAGGTTTTGCCTGAAAATAACTTCATTGGAAATAGCACAATCAAGGCGCTGGTGCATTGCAACTGCGCTTGACAGTACAAAATACATAGTAGGGCGTTGTCAGAAGGAGCTGGCCATTGTGTTATTGAAACTGTTAAGTCAAAAAATATAATTTACATGAAATATAAATTATGTATAGTCTAAATGATAATGTATGACTTTAAAAATATTCAAAGAACACTTGAGGACTATACCCAACTTTAAGATATTTGAGCTCATCAAGTCTTCCTATCTTTATTTCAAACTACCATCAACTTTCTGAAATACTTGAAATCTGGTAATAAAAGCTGCTTACTTGAATTTGTACTATCACAATTGAGTTCATGATATTTAAAACAACATATAAACATGTAGGCTCAAAAACATCATCACTATTCTGTATGTAAATGATTTAGTAGTGATTCATTTATTACTGATTTCCTTCAACAGAATGGTATATCACAACAGAATGAAGATGAGATTTGTTTTATCTCATCTTCATTTCATGATTAAAAAGCTTTATTTGGGCTCTAAATTTGTTAGTATTAGAAAGTTGGGTGCTGTATTTATTATTATTATTATCATTATTAAAATTTGAGTACTAATTATACAAGTTATAAAGATTTGGGCTCCATGAGAGCAAATTTTTTTATTTTTTTACTTAGATCTTGGTTTTGTTGGCTTTCTAATTCCGTTTAAATAAATGTATTAACTATTGCATCCATGTTCAAGATATTTGCATTTTTGCTTTACTAAATGTTCTCATCTTGTGCTTTTATATTATATATATATAATTATACACTAATATAAAATTATACACAAATAGATACTATATAATACACAAATATACATATACATTATGTAACATATATATATATATATATATATATATATATGTAAAAAATGTGTATGGTGTTGTAGCTCAGTGATTGAGGCTCATGATTTATTATTCTAGATCATGGGAATCCAACCGGCCACACATAAGAGAAAAAAATAAAATAAATAATATATAGTGCACACATATATATATACAATTGATGTTGTGTGTGTGGGGGTGTACACTTATATATCTATATAAGCAGTGCATATATATATATATCTATAAATTCATATAGACACATACATATATCGAATGTAAACTTACAACCAACTCACAATACTGTGCTACTATTAATAATACTAATAATAATAATATTCGTATTATTGTTATTATTATATTCATTATATTATTATCCACTTTGCTTCATCCAATGCATGTTTTTTAACTGAGATATTGAGTCCTTATGACTGTTACTAATTGGACTGTTAAAAATATTTCTTTTGTTCTAATTCTTAACAGATTCTTGGCCCCGACAGTGGTTGGCAGCCAATTCCTATAACAGATATTATAAATGTTTCTTCTGTGAAGAAAGCTTATCGGAAGGCTACTCTTTGCGTTCACCCGGACAAACTGCAACAAAGAGGTGCTACCATTCAGCAGAAGTATGTTTGTGAAAAGGTGTTTGATCTCCTTCAGGTATGAGTTTTTAAGTGAGAACTTAGATTATTATGTAATCTTTTGTCATCCTGCTAATATATTTTGTACATTTTATGTTTGCAGATAATGTTTTTGCATATTTCTTTTTTGTTTACTGTAACCCAAGAAATGTGAATGAGAAAACACAGTTGTGCCGTTATGATTACATTAAATTGATTAATTTATCTTATCGGATGTTCACTTCAAATGAGCTGCCTTTGATTTGAAGTTAAAATTTGGAGTTCTGCTTTATTTAAACTCAATTTAAAATTGAAATTAATTTTATAAAGGAATGAGGAGAGTGAGAGAGGGGGATATCATATAAGATAATAGACTAGTATCTATATATTATTGAATTAGTTCATAGATGATCTAAGCCTTAGTGCTAGTTATATTGATTCGAAAGAGCAACCAAATTATGTAGCTTATTAGGAAAAAGGCTGCTTATTCTTATTTGCTTTAATTAGTAATGTTCTGAATTTACTGGCGCTGAAATGTTATTGCTAACCTATTTTTGTTAGCTATTTCTAACTTGTCGTCTTTCTTGTTTCTTTCATTTTTAGCCTCTTTAGACAAACCCTATTTTCAATTTTGTCATATTCTAGTTAAAATGAATCCTTTTTAGTGCTCAAAAAGCATTGACACTCTGTGTGATGGCCTGATGCATGTTCAGCGAGAACTGTCCCGATATTAGGTATTCATAAACCGCAGCACCCTATTGAGCAATTAAAAAAGAAGGGATATACATATAAAGGCCAACTGATATTTCTCATTCATCTTAATTCCATAATACAAGATAGCCAACGAATACTTCTTACAAAGTTCATCTTTTTAAAACAAAAGATAAACTGAAACAAAATAAAACAAAAAGTAAAGTAGCGTCGTAGATCCATCAGCAATTTGAAAATATATGATTTAAAGTTCTCATTCGAGTTCTCCTAAAAGTACCTTCTATGGTATTGTAAATAAAATAATATCGGGATTGGAATTTTTAGTAATTAGAGAATACTCTAAGTACCGCAGAAAACAATAAAATATTACATTTTATATTAGCAGAGATGCGATTAGCGGAAAAAGAATGTGATAAAAATGCAGCGCAAAAGGGATAATTAATTTCTTACAAAAAGTATTATCACAAAGATGTATGTTACTAATATCATTTTTCCAGTAACCAAATAATATATATTACTGATATTATTTTTCCAATAACCAACCAACGTATGTTACTGATGTCATTTTTCCAGTATTCAACCAGCATATGTTATTGATGTTATTTTTTCAGTAACCAACCAATGTATGTTACTGATGTTATTATTCTAGTAACCAACCAACATATGCTACTAATGTCATTTTTCAGTAACCAACCATTTTATAAAAGGATGTTAGTTTCAAGTAACTAACCAAGTATTAAATATGAATTTGGCTTAAAGCGAAGCTAAGCAGCAGTAAATTGCAAAAAAGTAATATATGTATATATATCGTGTACCTTTTTTTTTAAGTTTCAAAAATTCAACAGTTGATTGAATCTGCATAAGCTTTTTGATATTTAAATTAGCCTTTTTAGCCAATACTTAGATATTTATAAAATTGAGATAAAAATAAATTAATATGATTTAAGAATATTTACTTTCTTCTTTTTTATAATGTTTTTCATTCACTGTCCCTTCTTGATAGAATATAGAATTTTAAGTTTGTGAGGACCCGATGCCGGATCAGCGGGAGCTTATCCAGCACCGGTTTGCTTGTGGATTAGTAATAACAACAACAACAAGCAACGACAAGTTCTCTAGCCGCAGGATCATATTGAGTGGTTTAATAGACAAATATATAGACATCAAACATAACTCATTTATTCATTAATTCACGAGTCTTGAGTACGTAGATTAAAATAAAAGAAAAATTATAATTTTTTAAAAAGTAAATAGAGTCAAAAAGAAAGCGGTGGATCAGCAGGTAGCAGTATCAGCACTGCTCAGTTCTTTAGCACCTTTCCTCGAGGATGAACTCCTGATCTGGGCATGTTTCAAAAGTGCGGGCATTTGAATACCAGTTAGTTGTGAAACTAAGTACTGATAGATGTCATCTTTACAAATGTTAAATAATAAGCAAAATAATTAATATTTGACAGGAAATAAAAGTTGTACACACTTATTCCTGCAAATCTGTTTCAATTGCACTTGAAACTTAACATAAAATAATTTCAGTCACAAAAATAAATACATAATTTTTAGCGCTTGATATCTGAAGCAAAATATGATTTTGTTGGGCAAGTACAAAATTGAGGAAAAGGGGGGTTCATTTTTTTGTGTTACATATCTCAACTTCCCTCTATACCTGCTCCCTCAAAGGCTTATCAGTATAGGCTCCTTATGACTCCCGATGTCGGACAGCCCTGTCCTAGCGGTTGTCTGATCAGACAAAAAGTATAAAGCAACATGGAACCCTTGCTTCTCACTTATCCAAACTTATTCATATATCATTTTATGTGACTTTAAAAAAAAACACTTTTATCAAATTTGTGCGATGCTGAACGGAAAAAAAGTATATTTAAACAGAAGTAATAAAAGACATCTGGTACCTTGTTCTTTTAAGTTCAAATGTTCAACAGTTCTACAGTTTTGATGAGTGACAGTTCGCTCAATCTGCATTTAGGTTTTGGATACTTTTAAATTAGTTCTTAGCCAATATTTTTAGGAGTAACAGTTATTTCAATTTCGATTATGTCCTTCTTTCGCTTTCTCAATATGATTGAAGTCTGATTTTTTTAAGGTACTGCGATGACAGTAATATTTATTATAGCATTTATTAATTTGCTGATGATAGGAATCATATTTGATACAATATTATTGTTATCATTATTTTAATAATAACCATAATATAAGAATGGAAGAACATAACCAAAAATGACTGTTAAAATGAAAACACTTAAACTGAAATTATAGTCATTTTATAACATATGTATAGGTTTCATTATTAATTAATGAGAACCATATTAATGTGAATGACGATATTATATCCTCATTATTATCATAATAATAAGTATTAAGTAGGTATAAATTAAAGGAACACAGAAAAATTCTCCTCTTTTCTCTCCTCCTTTTTCTATCTTTTAAATTTATCAACTTACCTTTCGGATTAGGATTGCCGGAAAGCGGAGGGAGGCCGGAGCGGGGTGGCTAGCCGGGCTGTTGGCCGGAATGGGGTGGTTGGGCGGCTGGCCGAGGGTTGTTGGTGGCCGTTGAAGGCTGCCGGAAGCTGTTGGTGGCCACTGGAGCTGCTAGAGGGGACTGCCGGGGGAAGGGAGGCTAGCTGGGCTGCTGTGAGGGGGAGGAGGGGCTGCAGGAGGGGGAGGAGAGGGCTGGCTGGCTGCTGTCTAGGGTTTGGAGGGCTGCTATGGGTGAGGAAGGATGAAGGGGTGGGTTTAAATAGAGGGGAGGGAAGGGAAGGGGGAGAGGGGGAGCTGGTCGGCCATTTGGAGGGCTGCTATGTCTGATGAAACTTCTCGAGCAGCCTTTAAATATTATACTTAACACAACGACACTGAAATTGATGAATTATGACACGTATTTCAATGTTCTTGATTTATTGGATTTAATTAGTTCAGAAAATTAAAATTGGAGTTTTCGTTATTCGAATTCTCCCAAACTAGGGCAGTTTGATCTAAAAATTATTCTCATCTAAGGGTATTTTTGTTTGCCCTAATTTAAAATTTCCCGAGGTCCTAATGCCTGAGGCGGGTTTTAACATAATTTGAAAAGTAACGACATTGGGTCGTTACAAAGTTACTGAGGGTAGCAATAATATTTATAATAGTGTTATTATTATTGTTATTTAATAATAATAATGATAATAATAATGTATAAAAAAAGATAGAAGAAAAATGACTGAATGGAAATAGCAATCATAATATAAAATTTGTACTGTTATTATTATTAATTAATGACAAAAATAATGATGCTAATGATATATTAGAGATAATATAATTATTATTTTTATAAAAAAAATAAAGAAAATAAAATAAATAATAATAAATAAGTAAAATTTCTTTTCTTTTCCTTCTCTTCTCACTTAGGGTTAGGGTTGCCGGAAGCCGGAGGGAGGCTGGATGTGGTTGAAGGGGGCCGGAGGGGGTGGCCAGAGTGGGGTGGCCGGACAGTTGGCTGGTGGTTGGCAGTTGGCTGGTTGGCTGAGGGATGAGGAGTTTGTTGTTGGGAGAGGCGAAGGAGTAGGGGGGTATATATAGAGAAGGGAAGGAGAGGAAGGGGGGACGACCGGTTAGCTGGGCGGTCGGTCGACCGCCGACCGGGTGCGGCGGCACGTGCAAGAACGGCACGTTCCGCCTGGCGTTTGGTAGCTTGCGCCTTGGCGTCGGGGGGGGACTGAGGTAGGAAACATGGAAAAGTTAAGTAAATATTTTCAATTAAAATTTTTGCATTTTTTATCGTTTGACTTCCATAAATAACGAAACTTGGCACAGAAGTGTGTTACGATGAGACGAACACCTTCACTCCAATTGTTTTTGATTTGGAGCAATATTTTATTTTAAAATAATTTATGAAGTTTGAAATTTCAAAAGTTAATTGAGATTGAACCGGAGCTCCAAAATCGATGAAAACTCTTAGCGTAGCCTTTAAATAATATACTTAACCCAATGACACAAGAATTGATGAATTTGAACTTGTATTTAATTTTCTCAATTTATTGAATTTAAACAATTTAGAAATTAAAGCAGAAGTTTCCGTTATTCGAATTTCTCTCAAATTAGGGTATTTTGAGTATTTTGATCTAAAAATTATTTCTATCCAATTGTATTTTGGTTTGCCCTAATTTGAAGTTCCTTGAGATTCTAATTTTTGAGTTGGGATTTGACCTAAGTTGCAAAGTAATGACATTGGGTCATTACTCTCTGTAATGCATGGTGACTTTTATTTCTTTCCATTTATGATGATCGCTACAGCTATAATATAATATAGAAAGTTTTTGCTTGTGACCTCTAGATAGGTTCTTATGCTCAACGCTGTATTTATATCACCGATTGACTATATTCAAAATGCAAACCCTTATTATCCAGGATTAATGAAGGCAAACTAATAAATTCTCCAAATATATAGCAGCATGTTAAACATTGGGAACATTTTTGGCTTAAACTCAGAGGCAATGGAAAGGAATTGAATGAAAATTTATGAAATAAGTTTGATTTAATTTTGACCTACTTGTTTTTGTTGAGGAGGATTAAGTGAAAGAACTGAAATTTTGTTTTCTAGTTTAATTGATGGGACAGATGTTTGAGGAGAGATCTGGTGAGTTACATTGAAGAATTGATGGGACAGATGTTTGATGAGAGATCTGGTGAGTTACATTGAAGATGTAATAAGTTTTTATTCTAATCATGAGTTGACATTTTCTTAGGTATTGCTAATCGTTTTACTTTACATTGAAACAAACTAATTGTTAATTATAAGTAAAATGCATTACAGTCCCAAAATTTTTAAGAAGCATAAATTTAGGGTATATAAACTATTATAACTGAAATCACCAAAAAAGTAGTTTAGCTCTTGTATATGAGAAGAGGTATCTAAATGTGAGATCTTCAACTTGGACAAGTATTCAAGCTTAAAGCGTTTAATATTCTCTAATTCTTACATTTTCCAACCTTAAAAATTTATTTTTGTTTCCTTTATAATGATAATGTCTTGACTAGTATACATATTTTTAGTATATTTTGAGAAGAACGTTTTTAATGTGCAGGAAGCATGGAGCAAGTTCAATTCAGAGGAGCGATAACAGATTCTGGTAATTTATTTTTAACTATCGAGCATTAATTTATATAGCCATTTTTGAATTTGTTAATAATGCCATAATGATGCCTGTCTTTAATTTTATAGAAGAATCGAGTTAATATGTTATACATTAAAACTTTGAGTTTGAGTAATTGAATACAAATTAAGAAGGATACTTGTATTTTTCTATTTGCATTTATGCTAGGGAAACCTACCATGGAAGTCATATATATATATTTTAGAGGTATGATGGAAAAATTTAGTGAAAGAAATGAAGTTCCTCATTTAATTTTATGGATCTTGAAAAGCCTATAATAGGGTATCATTAGAATCTCTTAGATAGCTTTGGAGTAAAAAGAGATTTGTGTTACATATATTGCTGTTATTAGAGATATGTATAATAAGGTTGTAATGTGTGTTTGATCGTAAGGTGGTTTGTGTTGCATTTTCTAGTTCACATTGAACGCCACAAATCAAGTTAGGCCAGCTGAATTGTACTAGGGCTGTTTTGTCAAGAATTCTCCATTCTCATTGCTCATTTCCTGCAAATTAGTTTCGATGCCTTCCAACAGAAAATACAACTTCCTCTGGTACAACGAATCTTTCATCTGCATAATTTAGAATGCAAAGTTCATTCCATTGAACTTTTCCATGATAAGTTACCTCCTCTGTCATACAAAGCTCTGATCTCTTTGACACTAGTTCTTTGAGATTATGAGTACTCCTTTCAGCCCTCGCCGTCTGCTGTTGACGAGGAAATAGTTGCAGGCACGTTGAGGATCTTTCGACCTTATCACATTTTGATGAAAATGTAAATAAGCAGCAAACAAAACAGAAAAAACATAGGTACAAACGAACGAAAAACCTCATAATCGGGGAAAAATCACTGAGCCCCATTATGAAGAGTTTCATTATGAAATTAATAAGAAGATTACAAGAGATTTACACTCTTCAAGAGCTCTCAGAGCTTCTCCCTTAGCCCAACATAGATCTCCAAAGCCCTATTTCAGCTTCCAATCTCATTTAACATCTACCACATTCACAATAATCAATACATCTTGATAACTCTTAACATAACAATTGTATTTATACCCCTTGATTTCAAGCCTCCAAAATCCCCAAAATAGACTCCGATTTGGTGCTTGAATTTAGAATTGCGCAAGTCCGATCTCTTAGTTAAAGGCAAATTGATGAAGATAGAGCTCTTGCCCATGTGCTGGGTTTTAGGTTATTGGTGGTTGCATAGGTAAACAAAGGGCACTCCCAAGTGCTACCCTATCGGCCCACTGAAGAATTACTGAAGACCACTGATGCTTGGGTGCGCTCAAGTGCTAAAGGCTTGACCCTTGCCATTTTTGTTGATCTTTTTCGACCTAGTCAATTTCAACCAAAGACTTTCGGCACAATTAATTTCAGCTAACTTTGGCGCGCCCAAGTTCTCTCCAACATTAGATGTTTTGCCTATAGAAATGTCTGGATGAAATGGATGTGCTTCGTTTTGGCATGTAATGCAATATTTTTAGTTAGATGAATGACACTCTGGCTGATATTGTGAAACATGCTTTTTTTTCTGCTTCTTTCCCAATTCCTCCTTGAAGCTCCGCAACCAGATAATCTTTTTACTCATCTATGTGATGATGATGTATCCTGCTTCTGTGGTAGATAAAGCTACAAGCTTTTGTAGCGTGAATATCTAAGGTTTAATGGTATTAATTTTGTTAAAAGATTTATATATACATGCTCAATATAGTGAATTGATTTGTGAATGCTTGAGATACATTCTTGTTGTGTTTGTTGTGCTTGTGCTTGAACTTGGTAGACCTCTTTGTAGTGTTTTTGATCTACTACATAGGGCTTGTGATAAGTTGCAATTTTTTTGGAGCCGTTGCCTCCTTATTTGTTGTCAATCACCATTATAACCCTTAGTCTAGGCTCATGGTTTCATGGTGTTCTTTTTGGCACTATCAAGGAATTAAAAACTGGACTGGTCATCGAACCATTAAGGCGAGAGTTTCAAGGTTTGAAGGTTGAATCGGGGTCGAACTGTTATGATGCAATAAATCTAAAATCAATTATATATATAATATTAAAATATATATTATGATTCAATTAATTAAAAAAAATTGAATATATATAATGTACAAGAGAAAGGAAAAATATAAATTAGGGATGTCATGAAATTATGTAAATAAATTACACAAAATCTATAATTATAAACAAGATGTGGAAGAAAATAAATATTTAATTCATTAATTCTCATACCATTACACAAGTGAATGATTTATTGAAATTCATGGATTATTATTGTTAGAATGAAGATGAATGACAAAAAATTAAAATCAACATAAATATCAAATACATGGAAAGAGTTTGAAGGGAGATTGGTCAGTTAATAAAAACAAATATTTAAAAGAACCAAGTTTCCATATTTAGCATTCTAAAATTAGGTGGCTAGAAATAATGGATATAATCATAACAACTGACTTGCTTAGACACAAGCATGCCAGATCTTCAAAAACAAACATCGGTTTGTTACCTTTTTTGCATATTGTTAATTAACTTAATTGGTGAAACTGATTTTTGCTAAAAGCAATCTTATAAGTGTAGCAGAGTTGTATTGCTCATGTCAACTTGTTATATTTGGTCAAAATTAGTAGTTGAACATAAAACAACTTATTATCTTCAATAAAATCAATGTTACCATTTTCTATAAAATTTAATCTTCTAATACAATTTTAATAGAAAAATTGTTTGCACTTAATGTTTAATAAAATGACAACATTAGTATTACTTAAAAAATGTTGTCTCAAAAATTGCTACTGATAGGAGGAATCTCGGTCAAACATTTCTTGTGTTCACTTCTTTGAAACATATGATCATATTTTCTCATGCAAAATTTAAAATAATAGAATTAGTAGTAATACAAACGAAAGAGTAAAGATACACATGCACAATATTAAGAAAATAAAAAATTTGAAAATGTTAAATTATTTATTATGATGTTTAGACTAGTATTTAAATATGAAGAACGTATTAGCAACATAACAACTGAACCGTTTAGAAACAGGCATGCAGTGATCTTCAAAAGCAAACATAGGATCGATACCTATCTTATCCCAATTTGGTGTTAACGATGCAATAAACTCCACCATTGTTGATTTTATCTGCAACCATTATTGCATGTTCGAATTATTAAGTGACATTTGCAAAGTTAGAAAGTATGTAATCAATATAAGGTTATATTTTATCCCAATTTGGAAAGTTGCAATCCAATAAAGTATGTTCAAATCATTAAGTTGCATTTGCAACCCTTATTGTGAGTCAATGGTACTTTTTTAATATTAAATTTATATTGGTTGGATAGTAAATGGAATTCAACAAGTGGAACAAAATATCAAATGTTCCATAGACACACCTAAAACAACTTATAGCGTAAGCATGTTTCATTGAACCTCATAGTTAACAACTTTTGGCATGTTTCATCAAAGAAAGCCACAATAAGACTACCCTGAATTTATTTTGGTAATGCAACTCATATAGATCATATTGAAAAGACCAAATCTTTTTTTCTAAAAGGCTGGCTAATCAGTTGAAAAATAATTCGCATGTGTACTTAAGGATACACAAATATGGCCATTAAGAACTAATTTATCTATCTGAGTTTGCTATCACGTATTCAAAATATTTACATTCCACAAACAGACCCAAGATCCCAGTCAAAGAACAATTTTCATATAATAGTTCTTTCTTTAGCATGATCTTAACACTCCAATCAGATAAGTTATGAATAGGTGCAATAGTAAGAACATTATGAAAAGCAAAAAGAAAACATCATTTTATGATTTGATACTAATATGTTCTGCATATCAATAACGAGATTTACAACCCTTACCATGAAGCAAATATAGAATTTTCTAACTGAATGCATTTGCATTGGTAAGATGGCATTCAACCATGGGAAGAAATATCAAATGTTACATAAAAAGCACACCTAAAACAATTTCCAACATGAGCATTTTGTCTTGAAGGCCATAGTTAACAACTGTTGAGAAGTTTCATTTGAGAATATCAGAATAAATTTATCCCACATTTACATTGTCAAGTAACTCAAATGGAACACATTTTGAAAACAAAATATTGTTTATTGGAGCCTCCTTAATCAGTGATGAACTCTACCAAACTGGCTAATCTGTGAATTGACGTTACCCAAATATCTTTCATAAGCATTAATAAACTCATAGGCTCATAGATTTGTCCAATAAGAAAAAAAAAAATTCACACAAGCGCATATGCATACATGTATGTTGATTTTACATATACTAGAGATCCCTTCGATGTGTCACCATTGACATTAAAAGATTTTAAAAACACTTGGCATTGAATTTGGCTTCAGTCGACTTGACTTGTAGCTCCCTAAAAAGTAGCAACTCCACAAAAAATTCAGAATTGCATAAATATAGGAGATGATTTCACCATCAACTCACTTTTTGAGAGTTAAACATGAATATAACGATGCAAAAAGATGATTTTTTTCTTACACAGAGCCATGACACAAAGAAGAGGGATTTTTAAACTTACGAAGAGTCACATAACAGAAACACGTAGAAACCTGATAGAAGAGAGTTGCAGAGGAAGATGAGGAGGTCACGGAATAGACGAAGACACGACATGGAGGAAGCCAAAGTGATCCCAATGAAGGAAGCTGCAAAGGAAGACGAGGAAAGCACAACACGAGAAAGACAAGAAAGATTGAGACAAATGTGATGAACGAAAAGGCCTATTCATAACTTAGGTTTATTTTTTATTTTTTTTCAATCCACGACGTGAATCGCACGATAATGCCATCACGTTTGAATTGACGGGCCGAATTCAACCCAAAATTCAAACCGGGTAGTTTGAATAAAGCTGAACCGGTTTTATGGTTTGCCAATTGAACCGTAATGTCGGCCGGCTTTATGTCGATTCGACAAAAATCGGTTTAACAGACCTTTAAAAATCAGTATCCCGGCTGGTTCGCAGTTATATCAGTTGAGGCGGTCAGTTTGTGGTTATATCAGTCGAACCAGTCGGTTTGATCCTGTTTTTAATTCCTTGGACACTATTACTCTTGTCACCTATACAACCACCATATGATTCCCTCAATTTTGAATACTTAGCTTGGTTCAAACATTATCAAATGATTTTGAGTTGGCTCCTCTCCTCTACCACAAAAACCATTTTCTCCTTAAGTTTTTAATTATGAAATTATCTATTTAATACAGTAAGCTTTTTCCATTGTTTTTGCATTTTCTTCCCAAACCCATAACTTTACACATGAAAATATTTCTATCATTGATTTTAGTAACATGAAAAATTCTTAACTTAATCTTCTTGTTGCCAGTTCTCTAATTTCTAATCAACAAATAGTTTGGTTTCTTTCAATCTTTGCCCTAAAATAGTTTTCTGATGCAAGTCAAGTAGAGGAGGCCTATGGCTCGAGCATTTGTATGAAGAATGGTTGGAGGTTGTAGGGTTATGAAGGGTCGTGTCATGTTTGATTTTATTGTGCATGTGTGCACTACTATATGTTTTTTATTTTGTTATTTTAGTATTTATGATATTGTTAACATTATGTGATAATGTTCATGCGTTAAAATTAATTATAAATGTGCCAGGCATGTCAAAGGTCTCTTGAGGAGTTGTGTCGAGACTTTTTTTTGTCTTTTAGTATTGTTTGTTTTAAATTAGGGTTTGGGGCTGCTATATATTTTTGTTGTAAGCACTTTAGTTGATGATTAATGATATTTATTCTGGAATTTTGCTTGAAAGCTCTTGGTTTTGATTTGGACAATCGAAGACCTTTGTTAGTTTGCATAATCAATTGGCTTTAGGTTGTATAATCATGAAGGGATCAAGTTGTGCATAATTTTGGTCAAACATATATTTCTTTTTATTGTTTTCTCTATTTCCTTGTTATATATGCTATATTTCATTTCAATTTTATTTCACCAAAGTACACTTTTGTTTTGGTCATAAAACACCTCTCAAATGAAACCTATGCAAAACTTGACAAACTTTCACTTCACCCTTCCAAATAGTCATCAAAAAAATCTTAAAAAATATTTCATAGAATTTTGGCATCTCTATAAACATCCTCCCTAAATTTCAATCAATTTCAATTTTGTTTGACTCACCAAACATCTTGAAGTTAAACAGTCTTCTTGACATCTCCATTTTTGGTATCAGAGATGGTTTTCACACCTTGGAGCAGAATCAAAAGTTGTTCCATTCATTAAAAACTTTGTATCTAATTTTTTCGAATTTTAAATTTTTTCTATTGTTCTGGCAACTTTTATGACCGCCGCCTGCATGGACATGTGCGCGCTGCCAATATCGACCTGTTAAGGGCTATATTCAACTAGAAATGTGCAACAAACTTCTTGGGGCCATTTTGAGCAATCTAGAATTCTGATTTCAATGTTGTTTGTACTATTGCAAAATTGAGATCATCGACTACTCTCTAGTGGCAACCAAAAAGAGATTTGAGCACTTAATTGAGGAAGGCACAAAGTTTCGACACGTGAGCGTTGATCAGTTCACCCTCACGTGAGATAAGTCCTAGAATTTTCTTGTATTTAAAGCCTTACAGAGTGTGAACTTTATTGTCAATGTTATATTCAAGGAAATTTTTATATCAATTGCAAGTCTTGTGCAGGTTTGTTACTTGCTTGATTGTAGTGAGCTCAACCATAAATCGCAAACTCTTAAGTGGCCCCTTGTAAGCTTGTGAGCCATTAAAACAACTTTCCTAAAATGTGATTGAGCTGTATTTAAGCTAAATTTTAAAATAATTTATAGTCACTAGCTTGTGTTAATCCATTGATTGCATTATTTCATTGTTTTCAAGATATTTGGCATTCAAATTATGTGTTGCACGTTTGTTAAAATTTTAACAAATTTTGAGGGAGCTTTGCTAGTAACTTGGAACCCAATGAGAATGTGATGAATCAACAAGTTGAGGGCTTGGAGACTTCCATAGCTATTATACAAACTCAACATAGGTAAGCATTAAAAACAATGAATATGAGGAATGACCAACAACCACCACAATCTGATCCTCTCGCACATCATGATAGACCTAGGCCACAATAGGATCTTTCACCATAGGCTAGAAATGAATATCCATATGAGATTAGGCACAACCCAACTTATAGGATAGGTAGGATACCTAAGGAAAATTACTTTGATGATGATTTAGCGGATATGTATCCAAGGAGGGGCCACTAAAGTTATGATAGGTTGATCCCATTGTGCATAACCAAAGTAGAGAACCTTATGTCTTCTAATACGCTTACAAGTTCTATTTTCAATATTAAAGATTTAATTCTATATTCAGATAAGCTTTTACAAGAAAATGCAGGTATTTTTTCAAAGGGGTAGAATGGTAAGCTATTTTTTGAAACTCTCCAACCTTTCTTTTTTGAATTTGACGATATTATTTCTGTTGACATTATTGCAGGAGAGTAGATTGAACGCAAATTTTTGATGCGATTGAAGGATAGGCCGCCGTTAGAGGAGTTCAAAGGATCAACTTTGCGGAACAGAGTTCTTTTGGTGGGGGAGAATTTGATGTAGGACAGACAAAGGAGGCCCATGGCCCGAGAATTTGCATGGAGAATGGAGGTTGTAGGTTATGACGGGTTGTGTCGTGTTTAGCTGTGTTGTGCATGTGTGAACTAATATGTATTCTTTTTATTTTTGTTATTTTAGTACTTATGATGTTGTTAACATTATGTGACAATGTACATGTGTTAAAGTTAATTATAAATGTGTCAGAAATGCCAAAGATCTCCCGAGAAGTTAAAACGGGCCCTTTTTGGTCTTTTCGCATTGCTAGGTTAGAATTAGGGTTTGGGTTTGCTATAGATCTTTGTTGTAAACCCTTATTTGACGATTAAGGATATTTCTTCCAGAATTTTGCTTGAGAGCACTTAAATTTGGTGTGGACAGCCGAAAATCTCCATTGGTGTGTATAATCAGCGGGCTTTAGAGTGTATATTTCTATAAAGATCAAGGTGTGCATAATCTTGATCAACTCTATATTTCTTTTTGTTATTTTCTCTTTTTTCTTGTTGTTCCATTTGTTATCTTTTATTTTTATTTTATTTTATTAAAATCTACTTTCGTTTTGGCCATCAAACACCCTCAAACAAAATATATACAAAATTCAACACACTTTTACTTCACTGTCCATAACTCTTCCAAACATTCACCAAAATTTTAAAAAATATATTTCATATATTCTTGATATCTCCATAAACTTCCTCCCAAAATTTAAATCCATTCTAACTTTGTTTGACCCATCAAACATCTTACCGATGTTGAACGGTCGCTTGTGCACGCAAACCCGCTTACCTCAACTTTGCATTAACATTTTTCTAGCCATTATAGTCATTTACTCATATTGACCGTATTTCATTAGATGTTTTCATTAGTGACATCATAAATAATAAAATACCCTACTCAATCATAAGAGATCTACCTCATTGACCTCTTGCCCAGGTTACGATAGCCGCTAGCTCATCGCTCAAAAAAGTGCAACAATCTCCACCTTATGAGTTAGGCTTCATGAATAGACTTTTTGTATAGTATAAGTGTGTGTGTGTATTATATATAGTACACCCATATATAAGTATATATACCCACACACATTATATATCAGTATGTTGTCTTTGTATAACATTAGATATATTATACACCTACACAGTCTAATGTGAGTATATATATTGTGGGTGTATGTACATATATCAGTATGTATGTATATATATATATTACATATTGTGTGTGTGTATATTATGCATATATATATATATCAGTGGGTGTATAATATATTATCTTTGTATATATATACTGACATGTCCACTGATATATATCAGTGGGTTTATCACACACACACACACACTCATATATATATATATACTATGCATACATACTACATACACACACCCACTTCTCTTATATAGAGGTATATATATATATCCTATATATATATATACATACCACAGAGTAGCAAAGTGAGGGATAAGTGGAAGTTGATTCAATCAAGATCCCATGATTTTGTCATCCCAGGTCATTTTGTGATAAAACCTGCCAATATTAGAGGGAATATTATCCTGATGAGCAATTATGGATTACCTTGTCTTAGGAGTTTCAAGCAGACTGAGTGGTATTTATTGGGAGTTTGGATATTAGGTTTTAGTATATTGAATTTTGGGGTTTACATCAGCTAGAATACCTGACTTGGTTTAAGATGGGCTTATATTCATTGAACTGCCCAATTTTGATTTAATGTGGGGCATGCATTCGTTGGAATGCCCATGTTTGATTTTGGATGGGGTTTACATTCGTTGAACTACCTAAATTTTGTTTGGGATAGGCTTATATTTGTTGAGATGCTTTGATTTGATTCAGGATAAGGCTTATATATATTTAGAATACCATTATTTAGATTTAGGATGTGATTTACTTCAATTTAGAATGCTCAAGTTAAGTTTAGGATTGGGCTTACTTTTGTTTGAATGCCCATACTTAATTTATGATAGAGCTTACATTTATTTGTATCTAACGGGCCTCACGACCTGATTTTATCATTTAGACAAAGTATTTCAATATTGTTTGTATTTAGATCTTTTAGATCTTCACAGATTGGATCAAATTGTTTTAGCTGAAGTTCGATTATTTGGGTATTAGGATATTTTCACTTGTTTTGATTCAACTATGATCTATTAGATCTACTAGGAATCAAATGAAACAACTCAACTAGGGTTATTTAGGTAAACTACGAATTGTATACAATAGGTTTTTTTTTTGTGCATCAATTTTGCTGTTTATGTGCAGGTAGTAGGTAAAAGGTATTTGGTGCTTGGTTGATTCAAAATGGATGCACTAGTAGTGGTATATTGTGTACTGAAGGTGGACCAGTCACAATGGTATAGGACAGCTTGAAGGTGGACCATTGATAGTGGTATAGGTAGCTCAAAGATGGATCACCGACCATGGTATAGAGTAGATCAATGATGGAGTATTGATAGTGGTACATAATTGCTCGAAGGTAGAGCATCGACAGTGGTACAGGGTAGCTCGAAGATAAAGCATCAATAGTGGTGTAAGGTAGCTTTTAGGATTTGCTCAGAGGAGGGTACTGAGATTAATGTCCTTGTATTATGAGTGGTGGGAGTCTAAGATATTTTTGTATGCCTATATAACAATATTGTGAACCTCCCTCGCCCTCTTTTTATTTATTTTTTGTGTTATTTGCGTTCATCTCTCTATTTCAGAGCAGTAGTCATCTGTGTTTCATTTTGAAGCTCCATTTACTTCAATCCTCAAATTAGTTAATTCATTAAATTGATAACGTTTATTTATTAATTAAATATTAATGTAATTATTAGTTAATTAATAAAATTAATTTGATGTTATTTAATTAATATTACTAATTTATCAATGATTAATTAATTTATTAATTAAATCATCAATTATATTAATATTATCTATTAATTAATAATTAAATTAATAATATTAATTAACTAAATATTTAATTAATTTATTAATTAATAATTTAATTAAATATTAATTAAATAATAAAATGAGAAAATTTTCCAGAGCATAATAGGATGTTTTTGGGTGATGAGGATTTTAAACAAAATTTTGGCATTATAATATGCCTTGAAATAGTGTCAAAAATCATAATTATCTCTGGGCTAGGATATAAGATAAACAGAGGGGTTTTATAGGCAACATGACTAGGTCTAAGCTTGATAGAATGCGGAGTCTTTAAAATCTATAGCTAGTTTAGTATTTGATTTGGATAGAACCTTCAAACTGCAACATAGCTAGAGAACTTTAGTAGATTAAATCTTAACTTCCAATTTCTTAAGTTGATAATCCTTAATCTTAATCCTTTCTTACTAGTCATCTAAGCCTTGATTTAATTATCATAATTGAATCTTATGGCTTAGGACTAGATTAAAACTAACTTCTATTTGCATTGATTATACTTATAAATTATTTTGTCATATCATAATAAATGAAATGAAACTATTATTTTCAAACTCTAATTATTACTATTAATTACAATTAACTTGAGATCAATATCTCAAAGTTAATTGGGAGCTCAATTAGCTCTAATCATTAAGTAGATCATTAAAATTAGATAACTTTGGATATCACTTAGTTGCAATTATTAATTTTTCTTGAATGCTTGCTTAGTTTTGAGCATTTTTCATTTGAATCATTCATATAAGACATTGCACATGAATAAAACTTTCATATTAAAATTACTAGGGGTTTTTATGGTGGATCAGTCTAGGGTAGACTGAAAATGGAGTAATAAGGAGAGATCGCATTCTCAGAGGGTGAATGTGAGTGTTTTAGGATTGACCCCGCTTTTCTTTAGTAGTTAAACAGACATGTTTAACTCCTCATTTCATTCTGAATATGCCCACAGAATGAGTATAGATTAAAATAACTTCAATTAATAAATATGTGAGATCTTCAATCTTGTAGATTGCTAAGACTCACCATAGCTTTTAGCTATGTTTCTTTCCATAGTTCTAAATTATGTATATCTTAGACCAAGAGTCTAAGATCTTCTTTCAACTATTATGCTTTGCACTTTCCATGTTAGTACTGTACTTTACTTGTTTACAGTTCTTTTATATTGCAGTGAATATCGTTATAATTTCATTTAAATGCTTCACTGTTTACTTTTCTTACTTAGCATAATTCTATTGAACATATACATGTTTCATTTTATTTACTTTCATATGCACGTTTTAGTATTTTTCTAGCCTATTTATGATGCTTTTATCCTTGTTTTACTTGCATGCTAGATTGTCAAATTATGTGAGCATTCTTACTCACTCTACTTGTTTCCTTACTTGTCTTACTTCCTTTTCCACATTGTATGCTTTCATTTTTGCACCCTTACTTGGTCTAAGCTCGATAGAATGCGGAGTCTTTAAAATCTTTTTCACCCATAAAGGTTTATGGAATGCAAAGTCTTCAAAGTCATTTTCACCTGTCTGGATCTAAGATTAATAGAATGAGGGGTCTTATGTACATGTACCATATTCTAAGGTCTGCACCTGCACCTGTACCTAATTCTTAAAACCACCTTATTTACTTATTTTTCCTTTTTACCTTTCTAGTTTGTTGCGCTCAACTCCTTCAATGTACTCTGTGTTGTTACTCGATCGCCTATTTGCTTCACGGTCTCTTGAATGTGCTTTCCATAGTGCGTGCGAATGAGGGCTCTATAACGACCCAATGCCGTTATCGGGCTAGTTAGGATTAATCCTGACTCATAAATCATGATCCACGACAACTTCAAAATTAGGTTAAACAAAAAATATGATTGGGTAGAGTATATTTTTGTGATCGTAATGCATGAGTTTGAGAGCAATATGAATAATAAATACTTATAAATTAACTTTTGAAATTTAAAATTAAAAAACAAGTTTTGAAAATAAAATATTAGTTCAAATTTAAAAGTTTTGGTATCGTTGGATTAAAAATATTAAAAAAATTTACCTTTAAAGTTTAATCGAAATTCGAGCTCCGAATTGCTCGTAATTATTTTTAAAAGTTTTATTATTTAAAATAAATACAAAATAAATATAAGTCCAAACTTAAAATTTTTAGTGCGTGTGATGTACCTCCGGGTTAAGTTTCGTTAATTTTGAAAATCCAAAGACAGAAAAACACAATTTAATTAAAACAAAATAATTAAATTTTTATTATTTCATTTAAAATATCTCTCCTCCCTCCCCTCTCTCCTCCCTCTCCCCTCTCTCCCATATCCCTCATCGCACGAGGGGCCGCCATGCAGCACATGAAACCCTCCCTCTTCCTCGACACCTAGCAGTCGACGGGCCTCACGTTGGCCAGCTAGCGGCTCGACCAAGCTGAGCCCTTCTCCCCATTTCTCCTCTATAAAAAGCCCTAAACCCTCATTTTTCTTACAAACCTCCCCTCTTCTCTCCTCCTCGTTCATTCCCTGGCCACCACCGCCTCCAGCTGCCTTCCCCTCCGACCGCCGCCTTCCTTAGGATCCTCCGACCGCCGGCAAACTCGCCCCCCCTTCTGTTGGCTATTAAGAAAGAGAGTGAGATTTTGAAAATTTTTTCTATTTTATATTTTTTATTAATAATATTAGTATTAATATTAGTTATTATTGTTATCATTATTATTTGTGTTTAGGTTGTCTCGAGTTGAGTTCGAGTCGAGTCAACCCAGACTCGAACTCAAAATTTTCGAGTTAGGTCCAACTCGAACTTGTTCAAGTTTTAGTCATTTCGAGTCAGTTTGAGTCATTACTAGTCAGTTCGATTTTGACTTGAAAATTTTGAGTCTAATTAAAATATTTTGAGTTCGAGTTTCGAGTTAAATTGTCAGTCTTATTTATGTTATTATCATTATTAATATTATTATTATTAATGTTATTATTAATGTAATAATAATTATTAATGTAATAATAATTATTAATGTAATTAACAATATCATTATTAATAGTATTATTATTAATACTAATATTATTATTAGTATTAATGATATTATTGTTATTAATTATGTCAACTTTAGTTATTTATTTATAATAATAATTATATTCTTTCATTTTTCAATTATGTCATTGTCATTTTATTTTATTTATTATTATTATTTTATTTGTCAATTTTTTTATTGTCATTTTTTTATATATTATTATTATTTTTATTATTATGTTAATTTTTATTTGTTTAATAATATTATTATTAGTATGTCAATTTTCATTTATTTATTTTATGTCAATTTTTATTTATTTATCGTGATTATTATTATGCCAATTTTTATTTATTATTATTATTATGTCAAATTTCATTTATTATTATGTCCATTTTTTATTTACTTATTTATTATTATTATTATTATTATATCAATTTCTATTATTATTTCATTATTTATTATTTAACAATTATAAAGTTGACATTATCAGTATTTAGTTTCACTACTAACTGATATTTAAATGCTCGCATTTTTGAAATGTGCCCAGATCAGGAGTTCGTCATAGAGGAAATGTGCTAATAACCAAGCAGTGCTGATACTACTACCTGCTGATTTACCGCTTTTTGACTCTTTTTAAAGTTTATAACTTTTGTTTTATTTTGATCTTTGTAATTAAAACTTGTGATTTAATGAATAAATGAGTTAAGTTTGATGTTGTCTTTTAAATCACTCAATATGATCCTGCGACTAGGGGATTTACCCAAAAAATTGGTGCTGGATTAGCTCCCGCTAACCCAACATTGGGTCCCCACAAGATTTGCATTGGCAGTTTCATTAACTGATATTCCATGTCACAATAAAGAAGCTATAGAAGATCCTGAAAGTAAGCACTGGAAGATGGCAATGGATGAAGAAATGGAGTCTTTTTATAAAATTGTAACCTGAAGTTTGCTGAAGCTTCCTCCAAGGAGGACTGTTATTGGATGCAATTGGGTGTGTGCCAAAAGTTATTGATCTCAAGGAGTTGCTGATGTGCACTACAAGACAATATTTGTTGCTAAAGATTTTGCACAAAAGGAGGGGTTGGACTATGATGAAGTTTTTTCTCTTGTTGTTGAGCATTCCACTGTTTGTGCTCTCTTAGCACTTGTAGTGCAGTTTGATCTGATCGTGGAGCAACTTAATGTGAAGAAAGGATTCAGACACTGGGTATTGGAAGAAGAGATTCAAATGCGGCAACCTTCTAGGAATATATTGACAGTATTCAAGTTCATTGATTACAAGAGATTGATGAACATGGAGAGGCTTTAATCAAGGATTCTCATTTGATTGAACTACGTGTGGCTTGATTCCTTTGGGAGGGGGATATGTAGGCAACTGTTCCAGGTGCTGACGCTATGCTACTCTTGAGAGGGTGTTGGCACATATGATAGCTGAGGTGGAAATTTATTGAAATTGAGGTAGAGAATTGTTGATTTGGAATAATATATGTTTCATTGATGTTTTGAACCACTAAAAGAGGTTTCGAAGAAGTTCCGGAAGGTTCCGAGGTAAGGCGACACTACCCAACAGTGAACCCGGTGTGCTTGGGTGTCCAATTAGAATTATTGCCTGAGGTGGGGGCGCCCGGGCGCGCCCCAGGAGTCCAACTAGGTCTATAGTTTGAAGAGGCTCCCCTGGCGTGCCTAGGCGCCTGTGAAGCAGCCCAAAGGCGAGAGAAGGGCGCCTAGGCGATCCCCAGGCGCCTGCGGCGGTTCAGATTTGTAAAGAGGCGTTCTTAGAGCAATTTTGGATTTTTTGGGGTGGTATAAAAGCTTATGTGATGGGTTTTAGGGTTAATCCCGTTGTTGTTGAGTGAATCCATGCTATTGTAAGAGTGTGAGACTCTTGGAGGCTAAGAAAACTTCGTTGTTGAGGGTTTGGGTGAAGAGTTTGGGCTAAGAAAACTTCACTATTCTTCTTTCAGTATAGTGAAGTTTCTCCTCCTTTTTCTCCGTGGACGTATGTGTTTACACCGAACTATGTAAATCTTTGTGTTGTGCATATGTTTGGATTTGCTTGTGTGATTTCTCATGATGTTGTTCTTGTTTTGGTTTGTGACCTTCCACATTCTTCGATCCTAACACCGCACATAATTTCCATCAATCTTTCATGTTTTCTCCATAATCATAATTTAGTTTCTACCAGTAAATGTAATTGGAACTATGATATTTTCTTAATTTATTTCTATTCAACGTGTTATCAAGAACTTCAAGATGAAGTACAAACTCCTTCGTAAGCCCCCTATATCCTCATCTTCTACTCTGCCTCTAATGTCTCCACAAGCCATGTAATTTAAATTAAATGTCTCTTTTATCAAACTCTAATGATATCTGAAACCATATGTATCATATGCCACACTTATCATCATCATGCCTATGTACATTATGATTCTACTACCAAACATGTGTATAATGTACCTAATGCCATCTTTGTTGAAACTTGTTTCTTTAGTTGACACAAACTCCACTATTTGCAACACCCCCACCGACTTCAGCTGTTTTGATTGATTCTCCTACCTGCCTCCTCTAATATTTCGTCCACTATAAATTTCTCCAACTCAATGCTTCATTAAAATTTAAAACTCTTAACCATAATGCTCTCCCTACTTCCTTTTAACGATCGCATTACTCCCCAAGTACATCTCCAAGTCCTCCGACTTCTTCTACACGAACCAAGTCTGACTTCTTCACATTAACTGTCGCCAATAGCCATCCAATTGTTACTGCATTCAGAACAAGATCACTATAACCAAATGTCAACACCTCTAATATTCATCTCAATTGTTTGTCACAGCATTCCTCACATATCATATTGCTTACAATGAAACATCAAAATCTAAAAATTGGTAACCCTCCATGTCAATGAAATTGTTGCCCTTCCACAATACAACATTGACAAACTGATATCATTACTTGTAAGTGACTTTTCTCACACCAAGTGCAATCTAGATTGTTTTATATCTCGTCACTTGTAAGTGGCTTTTCAACCAATTTCATAGACGTCATGAGACTTTTAGTCTTGCTGTCAAATCTGCTTTTATTTGTCTTGTACTCACTTTTGCGGGTACTTATAACTGTCATGTGCATCAACTTGACTCATTTCGGTGCCTTTTTATGGTGATCTTCATTGAACCCAGCTATCCTGCACATTTTAATGCCTAATCAAAGCCATTTATGATTTCAAGCAATTATCTCATGCCTGATTTCACAAACTTAGTCAATTCGAATTTTAGCTAAGTCATTTGGACTCTGCTATTCCACTACACCAGTGACACCCACACGCTCATTTTTTTATCTATGTGAGTGCCAAACTCAATGCTAGTACTTAATCTTCCATTAAATCCCCTTGTATTGATTCTCTCTATTAAGTTTCCCCTCAAAAACTTATGCAACATACACTAGGGTTGTAATCTAGTTAAGCCGAGCTCGAGCTGGCTCATTTATTTATTTTTTAGCTCGAGCTAATTTATCAATCTCAAGCTTGGTTCGACAAAAAACTCGAGCTCGACAAGTGGCTGACGAACTGGATCAACACATTAATAAAATGAGCTTTGTGTGTGATGATTTATAAGTTAAGTAAAATTAGATTAATGAGTTAATGTTAATATAAATATTATATATTTATCGTATACATGTAAACGAGCCGACTTGATGAGCTAATGAATTGATTTGAACTGAGCACAAGCTCTACTTGCGACTCGAGCTCGATAAGCTCAACTTGTGAGCTCAGTAGCAAGAAGAGCTTAAATCGGCTTAACTCATTTATACCCTGAATATACAACACTTGATATCTTATTACACACACTTTTGGATTCTTTGTTAGAGTGTGGTGGCAAATAACATAAAAAGAACCATACATAAATTATTCATATTATGTGGAAAACAGTTGATAGGAAAATTACAGTAGAGACGACTCCACTAAGTAGAAAAAAAGAGAAAAGAATTGCAATGAATGATTCAGTCCGCCATAAGCGTCTTGAGCAATCAATATATATTGACTTATTAAGGTAGTGGAAAATAAAATAAAATTACAAGTATACTAGGTTTTGATGCATGCAATGGGGTTTGCCCCTTGGGGTCCCTCCTCGTATGTGTCAGGGGTGGCTAGGTCCAAACCAAATTTTGAGGCACACACCAAACATTCTTCTATATTTAAACTATGATGGATTGCAAACTTAATTTTGATGGCCTACTATATTTTGCTCTAAGCTATTAAAGGAACGCCCCTAACTGAGCCTACTATGTATTGTAACATTGTTGAAGCACTTGTTTTGATATTTCGATATTAGAATGAATGAAGTCTCACACAAACCAACAAATGAGCATGGGGCTGCAGTGACAAAGATACTCCGCTACCTCATTTAATAACCAAGCATTCTGTGAAGCTAATTTGATAGAGTATGAAGATTCTCTCAAATCTACCATAAGCTACTTACTTGTATTCCTTGGCATCTCACATCTTCTGATCTTCAAAGAAACAAGTCATAGATGTTTGATTTAACATAGAAATTGAATATATTAAATCATTGCTCAAACATCTAGTGACTCACTTCAATGGATCAAGTTCTTGCTTTGTGAACTCTATATTTCATTGCTTTTTCCCCCTCGGCTTAACGATTTAATAATTCTGCTACAACCCATGCTTTCATTCTTACATAAAGCATGCACAACTGCAACTGGGCATCCACATTCGAGATCTCATCGCCCCAAAGAATTACGTTAACATGCTTTAAATTGTCTACAATTTGCTGATAGAAATTTGGCACAATGACATAAGTTACTTATAGAAGTGATACAAAAATCACATTTGGGATTAAATGTAATATTAGGATTGGTTCCGTGTACTTTTTCTTGTTGGATATGTTAATATTTTATCTATGTTTCCTCCCCTTCTCACACTTTAATATAACTTTTGCAAATAAAAGTTGGGGCATCATATAGCATTTTCCTTGCTAATTTGTGCAAAATAGTGGTAATCTGCAAACTGCATTCTACTATATAGGGAAAAAAAACAGATAAATTGACATGAAAAGGTAAATTGGCGTGAAACAAACTTAATGATAAAGACTCAGAAGTAAGAATCCACTAATGGTATGTTTAATTTAGAGCTTAAATATGATTAGATTACAACAGTAAGTGATTTTTTCATTTCCCAAATCTGAACTTACTACAAATTTTGCTAGTAGAGGACTTTTAGCTAACTACAATCTATGAACCAGTCACTCCCCACAACTCCTGTGCAGAGCTTACTACCTTAAATTCCACATTAGATTCAAATCTGGAAGCGTCCAATTGCTTTCTTTATATATAATGACAGGATTAAAAACAGTTGAGGAATTACTGAGCGTTTTGGAAAATGAAAAAAAGCACTGATAAACTTTTATTTTATTGAATTCTATCAACTTAAATTTTTCTTGGATGGGGAGTTTGTTTTGTAGGGCAAAGCGTCAACTGCCAACTCGCAAGCTGGTCACCAGCCGCAGGCTATCCTTCTGGCTGCTTGGCCTTGCCGCCGCAGCTCAGCTGGGCCCATCTTGCCGGTCTCCATGTCATCATCTGGCTTTGGTCCTCGCCGCTGAAGCTGCGGCCCTGCTGGATGCCCTATTGCACCCCTAATCACTTGTTGGCAACATTGCCTATAGCTTTCTTTCTCTTGCTAAGCATAAATAAATTTTTGAATTTTAGATTGTAAATTCCATTAAAGAAAAATGCTCTTACTCTATTATTAAAATCTCTGTATTACTCATATTTGTTTTGTAATAAGCCATAAAATTCCTTTATTAACTTCCAAATTATGAATAAGCACACATCTGATGGAAGGAACATGACGAGTCTGATAAAGAAGAAAATTATTATTTTAATTTATAATTTTATGATTGCTGTATTGTTTAAAAAAGTGGAAGATTTTGTTAAGTACTGTAGCTGATTCTATTTTTTGTTACTATTTTCTTGCAAGTTACATCACTTTGATTGTTTCTTTATAGCATATTTTAATCAATGTTGATAAAGTGATGTATGATAGAAAATGTGAATGAGATTGTTTAATAATGAACTTCTATGTGCATATAAGTATTGCAAATATAAGCATGATAATATGAATTAGCATTAATCACAAGCTTAATATGTTTTGATAACAATTAAAATCTTTATTAATTGATTTCTCATGAAATAACAAAATCAAGACAGTCAAGGTTTTGAAGGGATGAAGATAATATTGTTCATACCTTTACAAAAACAAATAAACTTTAAAAATACTCAACATTGTAGAGCTTGAAGTCATATAAAATGTTTGATAGGTCATATGCATAATCCAAATAAAATTGCTTGAAATGATTAATATAATCATTTTGATAATCCACTGATCATACAAATGATTAATATGCCCTGTTTACTTTTATGAAGTAGAGATGATGCACATACTAAAATTCATAGAATGGATGTAATCCAGTTTTATTTTATCAATTATGTATCTCAATGTGATTTATATAAAATTTTGTGCTTTTACTGTACATTGCATTATTTTTATCACACATCCCATAGATTAAGTTATATATATATATATATATATATATATATATATATATATATATATATATATATATATATATGCATGTACGCATGCATGTATGTATTTATGTATGCATATACTTATTCAATCTTTGATTTGTATACTTGACTTATAAAAGGACAAAGACAAAATATCTCTTCAATGATTTTGGTCGGTATCTCTTCCCATGATTTCGAAGTCTTTATGTTAGCCATGATCAAAATCACCTTACAACTCCTACTAGTAGGGGAATTGATTACTCCATATTATTAGTCTATAATACTTAATATGATTATGGAGATATGTTCCAAGCACAGATCAAGCTATATAGCTCAGTTAGTTCTTTTAGTTTACATTGCTTTGGTTAAGTAATAATTGCTGCTCAAATGAAAAACTTTATCTAATTGATATATTAATGTCCATGATTGCATGCTCATATTTATCTTCTTGATAAATCTTAGCTTTATCAAAAGCTATATGTAGCTTGTCCAATTGATGTTGCACCTCTAAGGATTGGATTTGGCCATTAGTTCTTCCTTCTACTTTTGTAGTTTATCTTTGTTTCTTGCCAAATAATAAACATCTTAATCTCCTACATTTCACCTTTGGATAGCTAATTTTTTTCCTTAGAAACAGCTTATTATGCTTGATAATACAATTTCAATTTTTTTATCGATCACCAAGGCTCAAATGAAATCATCTTCTCAATATTGACAATCATGTACGTTTGCATCTTGATCAATGATTCCAATCAAATACATTGTTATTTACTTTTTCATATATTATAAATGACCTATGTTCAATTGGCTTAAGCTTTTGACATTATCTCTTAGCCGGCTTTAAAATATGAGATCGCCCAAAGTTACTTCAAAATATTTCCTTATTCTACGTTTATCATGCATCACATAATATTGTTAAACTTTTTTAACTACACCAAAAGATGTATCTTTCATATTATAGCAAAGAGCTCTTCAAACTATTCTTTCAAGGAACTTCTGCACTTAGCCAATAGTATCATTAATCACTTAGCTCTCAATCAAACTATTGGAACACAATTGCATATCAAACAAGCTTTACACCATCTAGCTCAGGCAAGCTTCAAATGGATTAGTTAATGTCAAGGCATGTATATCATGGTTAAAAAAATTTAGATATATATGGTAAACTCTAAACTTGAATCATCAATAGATTAATTTGGAATCTCTTATGTAAATAATGTTGTCTCATTGCTTACTATAATCTAATTATTGATTTATAAATACAATGCTGTACTACTATATTTTAATATTGTCTCAATTTTTTTTCTAACATAGCCCACAAGCTCAAACAGAATAATTTCTCATAATATAGTGTGACTAAGGCTGGCTTCGAGTCTAATTCGAGCGAGTCAGCTTAGTCTCAAACTCATAATTTTTGAGCTGAGTTCGATTCGAACGAGTCAATTTCAACTCGAAAATTTCGAATTTGTGTTGATTGAAATTCGATTCAAGTCAGGCTCAAAATCTTATAAAATATAAGAACTACATAAAATATATATATATATATATATATATATATATATATATTTAATTGTGAGTGAGAAAAAAAATCAAGATTATTTAGGTATGAGATTATGAGTAATGAAGTTTGCATAAGAATGAATGATAGCTGTGATAAGATGAAGCCATGAAAGCAACGCGGAGAATACATAAAAATGAAAAACGTGAACGGAAAGTTCCAAATAGCATAACAACAAATCTGCTTTAGCTCCATTACTTCCCATCATGCTTAGCATCCGCCATCACTGCTCTAAAAGCTCAAACTTTACTTCCCTAAATAAAAACCACGTGCTCCCCTCTGCACATTTCCCACGTGCCACATTCCGATCCTCCGATTTAGAGCTCGTGCTCAAATATGCATTGTTCTAAAAAGTTTCCTATTAACTTTCAAAAATTATAATTTCTTTTTATTTTTTCTCTTTAAAATTAAATAATTGATTTTCTTTGTATGTGAATTTTAAAAAATATATCATAATTATTATTATTTAATTTTATTAAAAAAATTTAAATAAAAGCGTGCTGCTATATCAAACAAATCGGGGAACCGGCCTCGCATGCACGAGAACCGCTCACAATTTTTAGTATATTGTCAAATGTCTTAACAAAAGTATTGATTCTTCATGGGCATGTATAGGTCTTGGAATAATTATATCCATGACATGATAGTATAATTAGGTGAGATATCTTATGGTAGTTCAATTTTATCCAAAATGAGTTAAATAAAGATTGCTTTGTACCTAATAGATATGGGAGAAAGGTAAATAAGAGCTTGCTTAACTTTACAAGTTGATCCAAATTATAAGCTCCTTCAACCTTACTTCCATAACATTTGAGGATGGCATAGTAAGCTAATATTTAGAGACAAGAGGCCTAGGCCTTGAGTGGTAGGCATAGTTAGAGCCAAAGAGAAGGTGATTCAAAAAGAGGGTTTTGGAGTCAAAGAGAATTGGAAGAAATTGCAACTCTTGTTGAAGGATTTCAAAGGTTTGCGAGTAGATGAGTGCGTTCTAAGAAGAGCTGAGAGGGTTATTTAAACAAAATATTTTGAAATTGTAGAAGTCTGAGTCTTAGATGATTCTTACATCACCAAAGTATTTGGCTTTGGTAATTATGGAAATTTGTGTTTAATAATCATTCAATTATTCCAAAAATTCCCATATTAAATACATAATTAAGGCTTGCTTTTGAGTTCTCTAAATTCTAAATCATGTGGCACTTCGATCGAAATGTAATCAGGTACGATTTTGGTAAGATTTAATTGTGTTTCCAAATTTAGGGTTTCTGTGTCACAATTCCTTTCGCAGTTTAAGATGCTTGAAACTATCATATCAAATGATGGATTCTCCATCGTCCAATTTTTTCATGATTTATAAATTAAGTCACCATATAAATCAATCATTTAAATAAAATTAAATTTAAATTAATTTTGTTTTCACTAGATGAGTAAATGATTTAATTAATATTTAAATACAAAAATATCTACATTAATTATATATATATATATATATATATATATATATATCCCTCAATTTAAATTCAAAATTAATGTAATTTTTATTATAGGCTAGTTTAATTATGTTGAATCTGAAAATATAATTATGCTTAAATTTGTTTAATAATTTATTTTATATGATATTCTAAAATTATGGTTTACATAATATATTAAAAATATTAATCAAACAAAAAAAACTAAGCATATGTTTTCAAAAAATCATAAAAAATACCATTTTAATTTATAATAATAAAGGATAACTTTTGAAATATTTAAATTATTCAATTCTCTAATAAATATTATTTTTTCAAAATCTTAAAAATGCCATTAAATTTAGGGAGAAAGGCATTCTTATAAAATATAACTAAAGTTATTAGCATTAATTTTATAGTTAGAAGAAACTTTAAGAGAATTGAAGAATTCTTAATGAGTTTAAGGTACTTTTTAGCATTGGAAAAGCTTTAAAGTCATTTGCATTGGCCAAATGGGATAAAATGAATTGGCCTCTAAGATTACATATAAATTTTTAATCTATAAGAGAGAGACTGAGAGATGAACACATCTAAGTTGCTTCAATTAATCAAATAAAATATAAACATTGTCATGAAATACATATTAGTTGGTTTAAGATCTGACCAAGCCAAGAAAATTTAGTCCAATACTAATATTCAATATGCAAAGTTCACTTCAATACATAATAATTGAAAATTGCACAATTAAACAGCATGGCTATAATTTGTACAAATGCAGCAGTGTAAAAAATGAAGTAAGCATCATGCTTGATGTGTCTTGATCGATCTAATCACAGTCCAGAGGTTGTATGGGCCATAAATCTTCGACGTCCCGAAAGATGTCATTTTGGAAATTAATATTGCTTCCGGTGCTCTTACCGTTGGGAGCAAGAGCATAATTAGTTTCAGAATGATGATAATTGAGTTCATTTAAATGTTGATCAAGAACATTGGGATATTTTATAATAGGCTGTGACACAAGTTTCCAATCAAGGGTGTCAGCAACGTGGCTGGAGCAACCTTCTTCATGAGTCATCATTTGGCTTGAGCTATAATTCATTATTGATGCACCATCTTTATCCTTCTTCTGGATTCTAGTTCTCCAATAATTTTTAATCTCGTTATCAGTCCTGCCTGGGAGCTGCCTTGCAATTTTTGACCATCTTGTGATCACAATGTAAGAACAAATTAGTTAGGAACAGATTCATGATAAATGATTTAATTATGTTATCGAGCGCAGACAAATATGTCGTGGATGTCTCTCAACACAGCCTTCATTTTGAAATATGGTGATGGATGATGATATGATTAAAAATCATAATTTGCATATAGCATGTCTAAATTTTAATATCTATAAGATTACTATTAATGGGCAAACAATTCATTATGTATACTAAATTGTTTGGTTTTATGGTATTTATATAATGAGAATATTTCAGTGCTTAAAAATGCTCAAGTGATTACTCCATCTCTTAAGATATTCCGATATGTGCATCACTGAAAAGACTTTAAAGGGGTTATTTCTAAGGTTAAGCTATATACGCAAGCAATGACATGATGAGCAATGGAGTATGTTTTCATGCATGTCACAATATTATGTTCATAATTTCTTTTCTAAATAAAGTAATAGTTATGAAATAAATATCAAAGGGCTGATTTGCCATTAATCTAATAAGGTCATGTGATGCATGCCAAAATCATGTTCATTACTTCATCAAGCATCATGCAAAAAATATCTTCATATGATAATATTTTCATTAGACTTGCGGACCTTAAATACTATCATATGAAGATATTTTCGTTAATCTAATTATGGGTATATATTTCACAATATGATTAGTTATTATCAATTTAACACTAGATTTAAGTGCATTAATTGTGTTGGGACTGCTCTAAAAGTGTTCTTAGATTATATAATCTCAGTTTTTGAATATAGTTTGTTGTATGAACATTAAAAAATGAATGTGTGAGATGTGTGATATAACTTTTCAATGGATACAATGCATTCATGTATTTCAATCTTTTCTAGATTGCTCATAACTTTTCAATGTATACAATGCATTCATGTATTTCAATCTTTTCTAGATTGCTCATAACTTTTCAATGGATACAATGCATTCATGTATTTTAATCCTTTCTAGATTGCTCATAACTTTTCAATGGATACAATGCATTCATGTATTTCAATCTTTTCTAGATTGCTCACCTGTTTCCCCACCTTGCATGGAGATCCATGATCAGCAACTGCTCCTGAGGTGTGATGTTCCCCCGGCGAACGTCGGGCTTCAGGTAGTTAAGCCATCGAAGCCGGCAGCTCTTTCCGGTTCTCTTGAGCCCTTCTCATCAACAACATGCAAGTTTTATCTTTCCGCAAGAAATGAATTCAGATTTATATAATATACCTGCGGATCTTGCAAGACTGTTCCAAACACCATCGCCATGGTTGGCTATGTAGTTTATGAGTATGAGGTCCTCCTCCATCGTCCATGGCCCCTTCCTAACCTCAGCCTCCTCACTGCTGCTCATTCTCTTATGAATATCTCCCAGTATGCAAAAGGTGATTAGAAGGCAGACAGAGATGGAGTGAGGGCAGTAGGAATTGCTAGGGGTCTCGTTGGGATATTTATAGGGAAGATAACTGTGTGGGGCTAGTGAATTAGGCTGTAATACTAAGAGATCAATGGATTTTCTGCCAAAGTATTTGTCTGTATATATGCACCCTGGTAAGTAAATTAAAGCTTCAACAAAGTTTCTACTCATATTTAGCCAGGGGTGCAAATTATTATGATCACAACTTATTTTTTATTTACAAAAAATTTCTCAAATTATTTTACATTATTTTCTTACAAAATAAATACTGCTCAATAAAATTCATCCAATAAAATTTAAAAATCATTTTAATATTTATTTATTTAAATTAAAATAATATAAATATTATTATATATCTAAATCTTTCAAAGTGACTCTCTCTCTCTACATATCCTTTATCTTTTTAAAATATAAAAAGTTGTCGCATGATTAATATAAATATCTAATGAAAAGCTAAGTTCCCTGCGAATAAAGTGCCCGCAAAAAGTGCATTAAGCGTAGAGAGAACATTTTATTTTTTCGAACCGGGTTTGGGAAGTCTTGCTGCCCCCCAAATATTTAAGCAAAAGTATTAAATTTATTTACATCAAAAAAATATAAATATTATTTTTAAAATTTATATGAAAATACTGCTAACATCTCATTAGAGGAGTCTTATGAATACTACGAAAACTAGTGTGAACAGCGTTTCTCATATCTAATGAGGCCCAATCCTATCCACTGAGAAAATGCACGTGGTTGAATTTATGTTGAAGGAAATAAATATTCATGTACGATGGCACAAATTTTAAGAAATATATATATGAGCTGCCTAAGTTTAAGGAGGGAGCTACTATAATACCAAAAAATATATATATTTTTGGTATTTTTTATCGTTAAATCACTTAAAATTAATATTTAATACATAATAATTAAGATTTATTAGTCAAAATTATAATTATTAATTCATTAAAAATCAATAGTTATCTAAGAAAAAGATATGATATATTTATTGGGGCATTCAAAAATATCTCCTTTTATACCTTTGACAGCTTTGAATGATGCATGGCAAGCCAAAATGATTATATCTGTACCAAAATTTAATTTGAGTTGGGTTAGACTCAAATATAAAATTTTTGACTCAAAAGAAGAACTTCGATTAAAAAAAGGATTGAGTTTGAGCTCACTCGAGTTTGATTCGTTAGCTCTAAAAATAAGAAAACTGCTGAGACAGAGGCGGACAGAATCGAACCCGATGTTCGAGTGAAGAGAGGAATCTTAAAAAAACCAACCGCATAGCACCATGTTCTGCACATCTGCGAATAAATGAGACGGTATTGCTCAGTAATTTTTTTTTTTTTTTATATATAATATGAGTAATCAATTTTAAGTTTGATTTAAGTCATACCCAACTCGAACTCAGCTTAAATTAGGTTCGTGTCAACCTTGTTCAGCTCAAGAATCAACTCGAAAATTTTAAACCGAGTTCAACCCGCCTCTAAATTGGAGCGAATGTATGGCGAACTTTAAGTTTAAGGTAAAATTATCAGCCCTAATTACATCATTGTATAATACATGAAATAAGTGAAAAGTAACGAGCTTTAGGGTTTGGGAGAAAGACAGACAAACCCAAATCTTTCCTCTCCAAACCTAAGGGCTAAAGATGAAGGAGGCGTAAGAATAACTCCACAATTCTTTGTCGAGCAACCAATAGGATTGTCGAACAATCCAGCTGAAGTGATCAGAGCTATTCAAATTTTGGGTCAATTTGATTTCTGTATTTGGGCCAAAATAACATGAGCAAAGGCTGGAGTTTGGCTTGACCATATGAGCTCACACAATTGAAGCCTTAACTTGTACATATATTTTTCTTTTTCTTCTAAAATTACAATGATTTCAACATTTCAACAAGAATCATTATTGTATATTATAAAAAAGTTTACAAGAAAATTTATAGCTAGAATCTATCATATCATGTTAATAGGCAAATTGCAGCAATTTGACTGCATGCTAATCTTCAAATTATTTACAAATTTGCCACATTTGTCATAAATTGAATTAATAGCTAAACCTAATTGATACATCCATGACACGAGGTCACATACTTTACTTCATTATAAACAATTTTTGCATCTTGTTTCTCTGCTCGTCTCCTCCGTTTCTTTGTACATAAATCTGAACTAACTCGTGAATACAAATGACATCAAAACACATAAAATACAAGTGACATCCAAGCCCCAAAAGGTAAGCGATTAGGAATGTGCTCCATAAGAATAAAGTAAGTTTGCAAGAAAATCATTTGAAGCTTGTATGCAATTTTTTCAACAATTTTGTTCAACAATTTTTCATATGTTCAATAGTCAACAAATTTGAGCATAACTCATGTAAGAGTTATCTTAAATCTACCAAAAATTCTCAAATATTCTTTAAAATTCACTAAATGGAAATTAAGGTAACCTTTATATAAAAACCATAGGTTATCACACCAATAAAATAAATTTGCACTACTAGCTCATGATTAGAGCTATTTGTAATACATTAATTAAAACTTTTTTATGCTTTTGGCTTCCAATTCTTATTGCTCTAATCAAACATTTCAATATGGGAATGTGAACATATAACCCTGCCATATCCAAACAAGTTTTAATATTATTTCACCCTTAACATTCACACCTACATCAAAAACACTATCAGATTTGATTGCAAACGCAATGAGTTGCAAATTTTACTTTATTTCAATTGATTATGTGTGGAATAAATCCCAAAGATAGATGATGGAAACCAAGCCATAATGTCTACTGCCAATCTCACCACTAACACTATCAAATGTTTCTCAATATTTTACTCCATACAAAAGACAATCAGAGTTATCTTTATCCTCAATGCCATGCTAAAATGCCCTTTTCCACTAAATTAAGAAATAATTTGTAAAGATAGATGATGGAAACCAAGCCATAATGTCTACCTCCATATTTTAGCCTAAAAGCCTTCATTTGTTCCTTATATTATAGGAAATAGCTTCACATCAGTACTCCACACAATCTATATCCCATATGCCAAACAATCACTAAATGTTCATATTAATGCTGCTCTTAACAGTGTTAGCGTCTCATCTATCAATACATTGGTATTTAAATGAGCTGTACATAAGCTAGATTAAAAGACTCGTCTCATGCGGCTAGATAAAGGCTCCTAAACCTCGATCTGGACCACTTTATGATCATGACTGACATCGTGTGGATCACACCTATGAAGAGCTGCGGTCATAAAAACCAAATTTATCACATCTTATTGCGTAAATCATGAGGCGATGCCGCCACCTATTCCTGTAAAGAACAAAGAATTGTAATCTTCAGTTCACATGCTTCGCCCTCATTTTCGACCTTTCTAAACCATAGGAAGTAATGCCTTTCTCCCGCCCACTGGCCTCCTCAGCCTAGGCACGATTGCTGCACCTTCTTCAGCAGCCTAATCATCGTCCGCTTGGGATCGCTTCATTGCTAGGTAACAACTGCCTCAATCTCCCATTCAACAATGTCTCAAAATCTTAGTCTGCAATTTTTGGTTCAGAAGAGACCAACTTGCAGGATTGAACAGTTGTTTTTGAATCATTGTGATCGATATAATTTGTCCAAAAAGTTTATTGGTAATATTAATCAAGTAAATCATATTAAATTTAATTAATTAATAATATTAATTATTCTAGCTATCTTAATATTTAAATAAATAGCAATTCCAATAATTATAATTATTTATAATTACCTTCAATTGAACCAGGTAGTTTTTAATAGAATAAACAAGACTTATTTATATTAATTTTAATTAACTAATATTATAAATTATTTTAGCAAAAATTTGTTAATTACATATAAGTATATCTATTCTATTAACTATAATAATTTATAATTAGCTTAAACATTCACCTCAAGCTTTTAAAGCAAATAAAGATAAAGCAACTGTCACACACCCTAATCGGATTAATAGCCTTAACAGACTAAAAATTTATTACTAGATAACAACATAAAATATCAAATCTTGCATAAAATTGGGGTTTGATTATGTGGAAAACATAAATATAAATAAAACTAAGGGTTAATACCAGAAAATAATAACAATAATACAGCAGTTCAAGAATTACTGCAACTGACCTTTTGCTTTTCAAAGTCTAGTGTACGAGTATCAGCATCTGTTCTGCCTACGCTTACTTCTTCTTTGATACCATCTCTCCTTAATATTATCGGCAGAATCATTTATTGCGTTCTCCATTTTCTGATCAGAATAATCCTGCTCAGCTCTTCTCTGCTCCTGAGACGAATCTGCAGCCGACCCCCTCAACCTGTAATTCGAGCCATGTTATCAAGCCGAGCCCAAATTCGTGCTTCAATATCATATATAATCATAAATAAATGATATTCACATATTAAATCAGAAATTTCATACACACAGTGACAACATCAACAATGTCTTAATCCCGCTAAGTGGGATCGGCTATATGGAATACTTTGTTTTTATTGTGCATGATCAAATAAAAGCCCCTCCTTACCTACGTTCCAAATAGAGAAGATCCTTTCTAATGGTTTATTCCCAAGTCTTTTTTGATCTTTTCCTTATGGTAGAATTCATAAACTCAATTTTTCTAAAAGAGGTATTGATTGGTCTATGTTTAATATGCCCGAATCATCTAAGATGACATTATCTAATATTGTCCACTATTGGAGGCACTCCAACCTTGCTCTAGATAAACTCAATTATCAATATATCCTTGTGCGCATACCCTCTCATCCACCTAAGCATTGGCATCTCTGTAATATAACAAATTTTATTCACCTAGTACCCATATTTTAAATAATATGGGGGTCCAGCACCTAAAATTTAATACTTTTACAAAATGAGCAGGTTCAGCTCAAGTGCATGTCACCTCAAATCGACAATAAATGATTTTAAGATTAGTGAACTCATAGTTCTTTGTAAATCGTAAATTTTGGGTATACTAAATATGTATTATTTAAGGAAAAATTATTATTTGGTCCCTATAGTTTATACTTTCTCAATATAGTCCCTATAATTTGTTAAGAAATCATTTTAGTCCTTGGCATCATGGTGTTGGCCCCCTCCTCCGCACACATACGACCAGGCCGCTCTTTCCTGGCCGCCAGTGAGTGAGAGCTCATTTGATAGACAAAATGCGAAATTGCAAATCAACACCGAAGCAATTAGCAAGGAAATGGCCGCCGCTCTTCTCCCTCTTCTCCTTTATCTCTTCTTGCTTCACCTATTCAGAGTCTCAGGCCAAAAGATAATAGCAGGAAAAATCGTCTTTCTCATCTCCGATTCACCATGGCTTCCCTCGCAGAACAATCGCACCCTCTATTCGTCGAATTCCCTCTTCTTCCCCGGCTTCCTTCCATCTTCGCCAAACTCCTCCCTGTTCAAATTCGTGGTATAAATTGAAGACTCCGCTGATAAGACGATGGTATGGGCTTTGGGCCCGGTCTCATTGACCTCCAGCCTGTTTTCCAATGTACAAATCTCACCCTGGCTGGCCTCTCAGGCACCAACCACTTCTTCGAGGTGAACCTTGAGCACGCTAATGGCACTTCCCTTCAACTGAACGATGACAGATCCCTAGCTTTCAGTCGTTGGAGCAGCATCTCCATCCCGACTGACACACTTCTTGGGTTCCCAACCAGATTCTTTCCAACAGCACCTTCCTAACCTCCAGTAGATACCGTCACAACGGGTAACCCCTCTGGTTCGATTCCCTGTCTAACTGGTCGAGCTAGCAGATCTCGTTCCTTACCTCCCAAGGCGCTCTCACTGTCGGCCAAACCAACCGCGACAATCATTCCTGAACGTAGATTTCTCGTACCTTCTAGAATCGACAGCGCCCTCAAACGATGGGAAAATGGTCTGCACCTCCTCTTCCGTCAAGAATCTCCTCAAATCATCTGCATCGATGCATCAGAATCTCCTCAATCAATGAGGGTTGTAAAGGAAAAAAGGAAAGAACCGACTTGTCGGCTGGGCCGACAACGTTCCTGAGGATCCTCTGGGCGGCGGCCATAGTCTCGGCCTCGTTGGAGTCGTTGTGCTTGGCGAGCTGCTTGAAGGTGGTGAGGCCAAGACTAAGGCCGAATCTCATGACATGGGCAACGAGGCGCCTGACGCTGCAGGCGCTGGCCCTAGCCCTGCTGAGCCGCCTCAGCCTATTCATGTCCACGTTTCGGCCATGGACCTTGTGACCCTCACCGCCCCTCTCGCGGGCGCGCTGCTCGTCGAAGGGTCATCGTCATGGCTTGTGGCTCAGATGGTGGAGGCGGTGGGAGAGAACGGCGGGGTCGTGCATGGGCAGAGGCAGGGAGACGGAAAAGGAGGAGCTACGACACCAACACTGCCAGGGAGTAAAATGATTTATTTTATAAATTATAGGGACTAAATTGAGAAATTAGAAGCTATAGAGGCAAAATTGAGACTTTTGCAAAATTATAGGAACTTAATAATAATTTTCCCATTATTTAATGACTTAGGTGCTATGTAAATAAAAACTCCTATATAGTCGTCATTTTGCATATTTAAATTAATAAATAAATTTTTTATAAATATATTATCAAGCCGAACATGCTCAAACATGGCACTGTTTGTGTTTGGCTTGACAAGGAATCAAGCATCAAATATAAGTTCAAGCTCAGCTCGCAAGTTTATCAACCAAGCAAAACAGCAAGCTATCTAGACAGCCCTACCTGCACGCCTCTGCTAAGAGGTCATGAATCAGCATTTCGGTTGTCCTCTCGGTGACTCCTCTCAGATACCACGAGATAGGCGGCGGTGGAACTAGCGTCGGTTGGATGAGCTGATCCAAACTCACGAGAGATCCGACTCTTCCCTTACCCCCGCTGCAGGTATCATATTCAGGCCATGATTTTGGATCATGAGGGGAGCAGAGGTCCTTGTCCACAAACAAGGGCTCCACTCTCCATGTGCCTTCGAATCGTTTCATAAATCCCGCTTTTCCTTGCTTGAATTTAACCTGCATATTTATTAATTAAGATATAAGATTCCATTCTATACTGCTAGGATTTGCTTTATTTGAAGGCATACATACACGCATTTAAACATACAGTGTGATCTCTTCGGTTCTGATCCACAAAGACGTGGACTGAGATTGTTCCAGACCACCAAAGGAACCTCCAAATTGCAGCCTGGTTCACCTCCACCACCTGTCTTTGACCCTCATCAACCAAAACCCTTCTGTATATTACTTCCTGCCAAAAAGAGGTCATGTGCACACTATAAAATCATTGAACAGCTCAGCGAAGCACAGTGCAGTGTGTTTAAGACTTCCCTGTATAAGAAAAAGAAGATTTATGTACACAGCACCTAAAACTTCATAATATAAATATTCATCACTTAAAATTGTATAAGAAGAAAACAAGCACATACATACAAAATACATAACGGGGCTCTTTGCATTTCAATGACTAAATGAATTCTCTAAAGCTAGAAACAATAATAATTCATTATATAAAAACAATAGTTGTGCACCTGGGAGTTCGAAGGCATTTTTATGTAATAAATATTAATATATACTTAAAATTTTCGAACCATGAAAGCACTTCAGTCCTTACACCATAGGCTCTTTAAGCTCAATACAGAGAGGAGGAGAAAGTAAAAATAAGGGTTTGCTTGGAAGAGGGAGGAAGAGTTAGAGAAGGGTTTCAGGGTGAAAGGAAACTTTGGGGCTAGAGAAAACTCCCCCACAAGCAGCTTTATTGATTAAGGTTGAGATTTGAGTAATTTATTGCTTAAAATACAACTATATTTCAGCAGGTACAAAATGTTCCCGAGATTTTGATCGTAATACGACCCTCCCATATTCGTATTATACGAATACCCCAGATTTAGTATATACAAACCATGTGGTTATGCACATAGAGCATGCTTCAAGGCAACTCTTTTTGCTAGCAAAGCATGAACTTTGTTAAATAAATCAGTGGATTTATATTTCAAATTCAACTATCATAATGCTTTAATGTTCAAAAATTTAAGTAAAACCATGTTCTTGGCAATACTTGCCGGATAACAAAACAACAATAATCAACGTGTTCTCTGTAATAACTGACGCTTTGCATCTTTTTATTAAAGAATTTTTAAGGATAACAATCACACTTAGCGATGGAAATAAGACCTTTGTGGTTGAAATAAAATGTGAGTAAAGATTAACATAAAAACATATTATAAATCATGGTTTAAATGTAAAATGATAAAAATTGGAATAAGTATAAGCTACCTTATCATGAATCTAAAATAGCAGCTCATGGTGCTAAAATTGTAATATTCGATGATTTACATAATATATTAAAAACTACAACGAGAAACATTTACAAGATAGCTAGATTAAGAAATAAGGGACCTAAGCACTTGGCTTAAATAAAATATATCAATCATTAAAAAATTCTTTATAAAGACAAAGATATTCAATAAGATAGATGAATTATTTTACTTAGATTTTTAATGACAGCTGTACCAATAATGTTAATGAGTGAGTCTACTGGTTATATAAATAATAGCAGCTGCACTTTTCTTCGATGGGTTAAAAAACTTAGATTTTTGAATGCATTAAAGAGAATGAAAAGTGAAAAACTTATAAGATCGGATGACATCCCTATCAATACATAAAAATGTTTGAGGAAATTTTTTTTTGGCTATCATTTACATCTAGGCTAGGTTCTCAATCCATATTCTTTAATTATGGATGTTTTTACTTAACACATTCAAGAGAAAGTTTCTTGTTGCATATTATTTACAAATGATTATACTAGACATGGGTTAAAGTAAAACTTGAGTTGCCAGAAACTATTTTAGAATCTAAAGGGTTGGCTTCATAGATCTAAAGCAATGTAAGTTTAATTATTATAAAAGTCATAATCTCGAATAGATAACTAATGAGTGCCACATGAAAAAGAAGGGTGAGAGGTTCAAATACCTTAGTTCAATTATTCAAAATAATGGTAAAATGGAAAAAGATGCAATTAATAAGATCCAAGTTGGTTAGATAAAATAGATGTGTGCTTCTAGAGTATTGTGCAATACTAAATTCAACTCTAGATTACAAATAAAAAATTATAGAACAGCTATAACTATATGACCAACAATGTTATATGGAGCTGAATATTGTTAACAAAGAAAATGTGTTGGTAAAATATGTATTACAAAGAAAAGGACACTACAGTGGATGAATGGTATACTCAAAAGAATAGCATGAGAAATGAGTTCATTCATAACAAGATTGGAGTAGATCCAATAATAAATAAGATTAGAGAATATCGCCTTAAATAGTTTGAGTATAGTAAGCCTAGATCATATGATGCCACTATTAAAAAAAATTGAGTACATGAATTTTTCCCATGTTTAAAGAGAAATAGGATGACCAAAAAAATACATGGGAAGAAACAATTAGAAAGAATCCTCTCTATTTGGTACTTGGGAAGAGGCTTCCATTTGATCATGAAAAGGGGAAACAAAAAATTCATGTAGCAGGCTCCATTCGGTGGGAACTAAGGCTTTGTCCAATTATTGTTATATTAGTTGTTAGGGATCTAGACAACCCTATACCTCCTTGTCGGTGCAACAACGAGGAACTAGCAGTGAAAACATTGAGTGGATCCCAGCTTAGCTACATTTAGAGCAAAATAACAAACACAAAATGTGCAGAAAACAAGAACATAAGAATATCACAAAATCACACACACAAACACAAAGATCTTTACATGAAAAATGCCAAACCGGCAAAAAATCACAAAGCCACACTATGAAAAACTTCCACTATGAAATCAGGAAGAAGAGGATACAAGAGATCTCACCCTCTTTATGCATTGGAGCACTCATAACTTTCTCCTCTTCAGCTTCTCACAACCCTCACACTTCTTACAGCTACCACAACCATCACATCTATCTAATCATACATATAAACCCTAAACATATAAGAGTATTCATAGCTCCACACACCCCAGCTCCCAAATAAGCTCTAATGTCATATTTTAGGTTAATTTAATATATGGGCATGCTCTTAGATCTTTTTACACTATGCATGGTGCTTGTGCGTGCTCAATCGCTGGACCAACGGTTCTAGCAGCTAAAACGTGCCCTTGGAGGCCGCCCTAATATCTATTCGGATGACCCCTACGGGTGCCTGGGAGCTCCCAAGTGCCTGTTTTAGCTGCTAGAGCAGACAGACTGGCACTTGGGCGCTCCTAGGCGCAAAGCCAAAATCAGCTCAGCTTTCAGAGCCCGTTCTAGTCTAGATTGCAACCGTTTCGCCTTCAGTTGATCCGTAACCTAGCCAAAGCCATTCAAAAATGTTCAAATGCTTTGTAACTTGTCTAAAATCACTCCAAATTTTACTTGAATCTTTACCATCATTCAGTTACCACTTGTATTGACACGCCATTCTATATGTCTAGGTTTGCCCCGTCATAAACACAACAATCTCCCACTGGGAGACTGAGCGTAGGCTTTATCCTCACCATCTTCTACTCCAACCTTGGCAGCGCTTCCTCATAGTCCTTGGAGGCATTATGTGGCTCAGCACTTCCTATGTCACGTCGTGAGCCTCATACTATAGCGAATAACTCCAAGTAGTCTACTCTCGGCTCTTCCATAATGTTTTGTGCATGCCCCACCTTGTGGCGTCTGTTGCTAGTGAGTCTTCTTTTCTCCCACCTTCAAAGAGTAGTCTTCCCTCTTCTGGCGGGTAGCTCTTCCAAGTACCCTGCTAGACTTGGCACCCATGGCTGCAACTTGCCATCCTTGGCCTGATCCCATCCGCCTTGAGCACTCCTCAACCTAGAAGACTTAGGCTCAACCTTTGATTTTGAGACTCGACCTGCCTCACCTAACTCTTCAATCTTTCTTTGACCGTTGGACTTCACGTCAAGAGTGAACTTGACTTGCCTCTGCTGCATATCCATGCCATTTTTCAAAAGGGGAGAGTTTGACTTGTGCCCTTTCAACCAGTGCCTCACTGATGATGCCAAACCCGCCACATATAGTAATTCAACTTTGCTCCTTCATGCAGCCACCAAGCACCCTTATTTACCTTCCAAGAGTCCCCATGAACTTGGTCGCAAATCCAGCTTGTATTAGCTGGTCAACAGAGATCAGGTTTATCTTCAGGCATGAACATCTCCTTGTCCTGTTATGTTGCATGTGGTGTTACCTCCCATGCTCATGCACTCTAGCTCGCTCGCGGTGTAATTACTGAACGTAGCTTCGCTAGAAGTCGCATGGCACGACTTTCCCGAAGCATTGTCTTGTCTTGGGATAGAATTAATGCATTCTCAAGATTTGTTGCTATGATATTGGCTGCATCATCTCCATTCCAGTTTGCACCTCCAGCTCTCTTTTGCTCTGCACAATCCCTCTTTGTGTAGGCCTCTTTAGCCGCAGTTCTAGCACTCGGTTCGACATGTCGGTTTCTCTCTTCTGGAGCTGCTCCGGCTCAATTCCAAGTCTCGCTTCCAAGTCATGCTCCCAAGTCTTCCCTCTATCTTTAACACTCAAGGCTCTAGATATAAATACCTCACCACCGAATCTTCTTCTCACCTCTTCGTTCAAGATTAACCCGCCCACATCGTAGAACTTCAAAGTCTCAACTCCTATTGAGTTGCTCACTGTCATTACAAAGCCGTCCCAGCTCTCCAGCAAGGGAGACATAAATAATTGTGCTCGGACTTCATTATTAAACTTGACAACTGAATCAAGATGAAGTTAACTCATGCAATGATGAAGTTGTTCACATGATCCGAGCTACATTTTACCATTCTCATGCTGAACAATCTCTTCATCAAGAACACTTTGCATGACGCCGAGGGCTTTCGTGCATCATTGTTAAGACAACCATTAGATCCACGATAATTTTCTCGTTCACAATGTTAAATGCCATGAACGAAGTTAAGGACAACTGAATCAATCCCAAGATTGTTTTGTCAAGGACCCATCATTATTCGTCGCTCAATCCTTGCAATTTCTTCTCGATGCCTTCTAACGAAAAATGCAACTTCCTTTGGTACAACAAATCTTCCACCTGCATTTTCTATAATGCAAAGCCCACTCCATTGAACTTCTCCATGCTGAACCTAGTCTCCTCCGCCATTGCTCCCACTTGAATAGAGCTCAATCTATTGTATTACTAGTTGTTAAATTTAGACACCCATTTACATCCTCGTCGGCACAACAGTGAGGAACTTGCTGTAAAAATACCGAGTGGATCTCGACTTTGTCAACTTTAGAACAAAATAACAAACACAAGATGTGCAGAAAATAAGCACATAAAAATATTACAAAAATCACACATCGCAAACACAAATATTTTTATATGAAAAATCCCAAGCTGAGCAAAACCACAGAGCCACCACACAGAACTTTCACTATGATTTCATGAAGAAATATAAGAGATCTCACTCTTTATGTTTTGTAGCTCTCACAACTTTATTTTAAACTTCTCAGAGCCCTCACACTTCTCATAATTTCCATAGCCTCACAATTCTCCAATCCCCATAAACCATAACGTAAAAGGGTATTTATAGCCCCACACACCCCAACTCCCAAATAAGCCATAAAATCATATTTAAGGCTTAATTTAGTGTCTAAGCATGTTTTGGACCATTTAACACTCTTCCTTGCGCATGAGTGTGCCCAAGCATCAGTTCCTTTGATCCGACAGCTGAAACGAGCACTTGGGTGCACCTAGGCACATTCCCCTCTGTCCGACGAGGGCTTGGGTGCACCCAAGCTCCCTGCCCTTTGTTTCCATGGCTGAAACAGTCCCAAGTGCTCAACCAAAGTAAGCTTAGATTTCAAAGACCGCTCTAGCTCCGTTTAGCGTCCATATAGCCTCCAGTTGATTCGTGACTAAGCCAAAACCATTCTAAAATCTCCAAATGGTCAGTACTTATCTAAAGTCACTTAATAGCTTACTAGAAGCTCCACCATCATTCCGGTTATCTCTTAATTTGACGTGCCAACCTGTATCTCTAGGTGTACCCCATCTGGGCTCACCTCCTTGGGCTGCACTCCAAGCTTCATAAACACATTAGTTGTTGTTGTTTAAAATAGATCATAAATCTTAATAAAATCACAAACAACCCCAATGTTAACAAGGGTGTGCATTGGCGTTCATATTATCATATTAAAATTGTTGAACGATGATAGAAACTGCAAATAACTTTGACATTATTTGAGCTTAACCTCATGGTGTGCAGCTACAAGTGTGTTTCAATCGCAAATGCATTGAGAGTCGCATTTTGTGCAGCCAATTAAACCATGCATCTCTAATGAAAAAGCTTTAGTAAAAACATCTACAGATATCACTAGTAGAGCAATAGTTTAGCTGAACAATCTCTTCTAGTGATTCGAGCGCCACATGTTTTAGCCTTCCAAGAAATAGGGTGATAAAAAAATTGTTTGAATGATTCATAATCTGTGATTCACTCAGATAATTCATAATGATAAAAGCAATGAAGAAAATAATTTAGGCAATGGGCAAAGAAGCAAAAGATGATATTTTTATTAAATTATTTCCAAAATTCCTTTGTATACTAGAATATATTTAAAAGAATGCTTTGACTAAGCTAAGAAAAATATAAACCGTATGTTTCAAATTAAAAGTAATAAATTAAAGGCACTGATAAAAAGTAGGATACTTTGATTAAATTATATACAAAAATATGTTGCCTCACACATGTAAAGCCGATATTAAACTTCAAGGAGTGTTATGAAGAAGGCTCAATGTCTACATCGTGTCAATAATTATAGTATGGGCAGCCTGATTAGTATCCAAGTAGGTTGGATGAAATAAAAGAGCGCTTCTGAAGTGTTGTGCGATTGAAGATTTCCACTCAAAATTAAAAGAATTTTATTGAGCAGCTACACAACTAGCTATGTTACATGGGGCTTAATGTTGGCCAACAAAGAAAAAATTGACCGATAAAATAAGTGTTATTTAGTTGTGGTTGCTTAGATGGATGAGTGAGAATAGTCGTAAGAATAGAACAAGAAATTAGTTTATCCTTACCAAGGTTGGAGTGGTTCCAATCGTGAATAAGATTAGAGAATGCTATCTTATAGATGGTTTAGGCATATTAAGCGTAAACTGTTAAATGCCCCTGTCAAAAAAATATAGTTTATGAATTTTTCCCATATTAAAAGAGGAGAAATACCAAAAGAGACATGGGGAAAAATCATTAGAAAGGATCTTCTCTATTTGGAACTTAGGGTCTTCCATTTGATCATTCACAACGGATACAAAGGATTCCCACCTAGTGGGATTAAGGCTTGGTATTGTTATTGCTATTGTGCATGTATATATATGTATTGTGTTCACCAATACTTAGAGATGCTAATGGCTCTATTAATTGAGCACCCATGTGGGGATATTGGGACCAAGGTCGAGAAAAGAGAGAAAAAATAATCTAATAAAATCTCAAATTTAATAATAGCAAAAAAACATTCAAATAAAACCAAATGAAGAGAAACAACAACATAAAATCATTCTAATATTCATTCACCAAACAAAATGTTCAAGAATATTAAAATCCAGCATTCTTCAAAATACAACACAAAACTATACAATTAAAACATATTATACCTCTCAACGATACACAACAGCAAAAAAAACAAACTAGCTATAGAACTCTATGGGCTTGCCTGAAAACACCAGGTGAAAACACCGAATAGAACAAGTACATAAGAGTCTAAAACAGCAGAAATTTAGTAGCAAAGAGTGGGTTGTAATGAAACTTGTTAACATATAATTGCAAGACATAAACTAACAGATTAATGAAACTAAACCTTACCAAAGAATTACTGACAAATATACTTATTAATAATAAAAATGTGATTTTAAATGAGAATAAATGACAAAAATTAAAATGTTATTACGCAATTGTCACTATCTCAACTACCACTTATGAAAATAACATCAATCAAATACATGACTGAATACCTTATCATTTCATTTCTCATTTGGTCCATTCATCATAAGAACACACAACACTTTGTAGGAAGATTACATTGCATTTTACAATTATGTGATCTTTTTCATCCACCATCGCCCTGGATCTATACCCAGATCATCACAGTAACGCAGGAAGACTGCCCCTACCTGTCAATGGTTTGTAAATAGTACTAATAATACAATGAGTTCCGTCCACTTAGGTCAGTGTCCCTTCCCTGGACAATATGACCATCTTTATCTCTCTAGTACTGATGACACCGTCTGAAAGGACAACAAAGCGTATCCTTTATTCAATACAGGAAAACACCAACTGAATCAGATCACATGATCATTCTTTGATTCATTTCACATTTTATCGACTTGTCGCATGAGAGATATAACAATGCTAATTAATCAACTAAAATCAGATCACTCACCTTTTATATGATCAAACAAAATTGTAACAATTGAAATTAATTTAAATAAAATTTGCAAAATTTCTCTACAACAAAATGGAAAAAAAGGTAATCTACACAATCAAACAATGGATCACCATGTGGCAAACTCACTTAACATGCTTATCTATATACAACAATATTATGTGACTACGAAAGAGATTAATACAACTGCATACAACACCAGAACCACAACCATATCAATATATTTTTCAAGCAATAATTGTAACAATAATCATTATTCAAGTGAAAAAATAGCACAACAACATGATTGACATAATTTGAATAGCATAATTAATGTTTAGACTTAAATATACCTCATGTAAAGCAATAAACAAAATAACGATCTCCTTGTGCTACTACAAGCTAATATGTTTTGACAATAACCTGACTAGAGCTCCTATGGGATCCCACAGGACACCAACAGCATAATGGCAAAGTTTGGATAATTTTGATTTTTCGACTCCAGCTAAGGGTATATATAGACCCTCCTCGGCTCATGTCATTGCGCACATACGGTGTGCCTGGGTGCACCATTGTAGGTACGGTCCAGGATGAGTCAATTAATGCAAATTCGACTAAAGTTAATCCGATTCATGTTTCGACGCATTTTAATTGTTAATGGGTGCAACGTGTCTAGGCTCACATTTAGTGTAATTGCATTCGTCACGTATCTGGACTCGCATTACGCATCTGGACTTGCATATAATGCATCTGGGTGATAGGAAAAAATAATAATATTTAAAAAAAAAAAACTACAATGATAAAAATAATAATAAAGATAATTAGTTATAATAAAAATAATTAAAATTGTTTAATTTATGGGATATCACAACCCATCTCCCTAATAAATCTCATCATCACAATTAATATCAAAGAGGTGCCAGTGAAAGAGTGAAGATCTTAACAGAACCATAAATTGATATTTTGAGAGTTAAATAGAATGTTAAGTTGAGAAGATTTTTTCAAGTCATTCCCTTCTAATGATCATAGGTTAATATTTTTAGAATATCTGTAAGTATGGTCAAGAAGCTAATAAGCAATGGCATTCACCTGAAACTAAAGCACATGCGTAAGTAGTTATTAAAACTAGCGATTCAATGCATTTGTGGTCATTATTTCTCGGTTGATAGAAGATGCACAGACTAGGATGGCTATTGCAAGGATGCTTTTGATACAGACCCAATATATCAATATTTCAAAATATAAAATCTCTTAGACTTGTTGAAAAGTATCCACTTGAAGAGCAGAAGATTGGATATTTAGGTTAAGAAATTCGATTGCATGCATTGCCTAGAGAATAAAAAAATGGCGATGAAAATTTAATTATTCAATGTGAAGAAATAGAGAATTTGTACACCTCTCAGCTCTTAATGAAAATTTAATTATATATCAATGTTTTTGCTGACATTTGGCTGTTGATAGGTCTGCTGATATATTCTAGGTGCAGTTCATCACTGCACGAAGAGATGTATTCCTCGGCCAACTTGGCAACGTATGAAGGAAGGACAAGTTATGAGACCATATCAAAATGCAAAACCAATGTCAAAACAAGAACAACATTTATCAGATTGCGTCATGCAAGTGAATTGGTTGACACTTATGCTAGATAAAAAGCATTTCTTAATAGTCATTCAGGCTAGTATAGCAAGGTTTTTGTACCAAAAGATATATACGTATTTGTTAATTTAGTTAAAGGGCAAAGTTACTGGAGAATGAAATTGTCTATTAAAGAATATTTAAAGGGAAGAAAAAAAATATTTAATTGGAGTGAAACTCAAAGGCTGAATTTCAAGAGAGGAATAGTAAATTGCATCCAAAGCAATCCTCAAGTATGCTTTATCTTTAGTGGTTGGTCCTGTGACTTCTGTGGGACCCAGAATAGATAACCTTTTGCTCCACTTTTGGAAGGTGGGATAATGTTGGCTAATACTAAATGGAATGTCAGCTTTTTTATTTTGGGCAGGCTGGGCACAAGATCAAGTGTCCCTTGCTGCAATAAATTCCTTGTGTAAATATTGGTGCTTCTACTTCCTCGGGTGGATGCCTTTTATTGGAACTAGGCCTCCAGTTTATAGTACGACTAGATCATTTGGCCGTAAGGAAACAAGGTCAATTTCTAATAGGTCTGAGCATGCAAACTATTAGAGCAAACTGTCATAGCATCACTTCCAAGAGAAGAGTGCAAAACCTAATGAAATTTGGCCCTAACAACCTATAAGCATAACTAGTTTACCTCTTGGTGAGTAATAATTCTTTGAGAATGACCCTATGATTGTCGGAGAAGCCAACTTGAAGTTAAGAGACTTCCGCTCCATCTTATGTTCATTATCCATCCCCTTCATCATCCCCTGCTCTAGTTCAACTGATGACGCATGTTTTGATTCAATAAAAGGCTAGAAATTGTCTTGATACAGAGTACAAAAAGGCGAAGTTAGAAACAAAATTGTGCTAAAAATGAAATGCTGTGGCTATATTAAACATACTCTTAAGATGGGAGGTTAAATAGGACAGATTAAGTAGTTTGTAATTAAATTGGCCAAATCAAAATAATGGACTATGTTGGCAAACTACTCCATACTGACACCTATACCATATGCTAAAATTGTAACATAAGAACAATGTACTCTCTTTTAACTAATTTAAAGTAGATAACTAGAACAATAATAGTCATAGTAAATAAAAACTAATTAAGAAACAGAAATATCATTACAAACACATACCTTGATGTTCTTAAAAACTCTTTTGTTTTCAGGATCAACAACAATGTTGAAAACAGCATCTGGAGGCAATCCAATCTTGAATTTGACATTTAAGTTGCAAAGAGAGCCTTCTGGTACACTAACCTGAAAGAAACTCAATGCACTTTTAGTGAATATACAGTACATAACTACAATTATTAAATAATGCTTTACCCAAATTCTTCTATAATTTGCTAACATCGAGGACAAAAATATCTAAATTTTGGAAGTATTGCATACAAGTTATAGTAAATGGAAAAAAGTAATAAAATTCACTTTTGATGGGAAATAGTACAGCAATTATGTGCCCCTTCACATAATTTACTTTTTGAAAACATAAACCATGAAAATTCTCAATGTCATTCTTAGATTACCAACAACAACAATAATAATAAGCCTTAATCCCACTAGGTGAAGACAGTTACATGAATCTTTTGCTTCCGTTGTGCATGATCAAATAAAAGTCTCACCCTAAGTTCCAAATAGAAAAAGATCATTTCTAACAGTTTCTTCCCATATCAATTTTGGTATTCCTCTTCCTCTTTTAATACGCGCAAAATTCATAAACTCAATTTTTTTAACAAGGGCATTGCACTGTCTTTGCTTACTATGCTCGAACCATCTAAGGTGGCATTATCTAATCTTATGCATTATGGGAGTCACTCCAACCTAGCTACTAATAAACTCATTTCGCATTCCATCCTTGTGAGTATACCCACTCATGCACATAAGCATCCTCATCTTTGTAACACTTAATTTTATCAATGACTTTCTTCTTTATTGGCCAACATCAGCCTTGGTCGTATTATAAATTTTCCCTTTAATTTTGAGTGAAATTTTAGGATCACATTGTACTCTAGAAGCACTCCATTTCATTCAACCCAGTTTGGATCCTATTAATCACATCCCTCTCTATTTCACCATTATTTTGAGTAATTGAACCAAGAAATTTGAACCTCCCTGTCTTGATCATATGAATTTCAATTGTTATGTCCTCAAAATTAGGGTTTTTAATACACTTGAATTTACACTCTGCATGTTCTATTTTAAATCTACGAAAACAAATCTTTAGACTCTAATGTAGTCCTCCACAACTATGCTTTGCTTTAACTCCATCCCTAATCTTATGAATTAAGCGAATGCTATTTGCAAATAGCATGCACAAGGAACCTTCTCTTGAATGTACTTAATATGAACATCCATAATTAAAGTAAAAAGACATGAGCTAAGCCTTGATGTAGTTCAATAGTAATAGAAAAATCATTAAATATGAAATCTTACAATCGATCACATGTTACAACCCATTATATATATATATATATATATATATATAATAACATAAGGATATGCAATACAAATCCATTTTCTCTTCAAGGCTCTCCAAAGAACTTCTCTTGATACTCTACATAAGCCTTTACAATATAAATAAAATTAATGAAAATCTTTTCTTTCTCTAAAATTCTTCATTCAATCGCATAATATATGTTTGGCTTCCATCATGATAAATCTACCTACATAAAATTAAATAGATCTTGAGAAATACAAGTATCTATTCGTAATATGTATTCAACTACTCTCCAAAATTTCAACATATAACACATCAACTTGATTCCTCTATAAATAGCACTGTCTTGAGAATCACCTTTATTCTTGTAGATAAGTATATGAATAGTCTTTCTCCACCTATCTAACATCTTTTTAGTCTCGCCACCATCTCTTCAGCTGCCAGATTAATGCCTACTCACTCTACCAATCTTGGAGGAGCAGGACTGAGCGTTCTCACGGACGCTCGCACCCTACTCCGCGGGTCTGCGCGGGCTCGATTCTCTTTGCCATGGTCAGTGCTGGACTGCACGACGGGTTCGACTCCTGGGGTTCCACAACCCACTAGGGCCCTTCCACCTTCTACGGATGGTGCCTCCTCTCGACCCGTTGGCTGAAGGCTAACATAGATGCTTTCTATATCTACGGAGAGCCTATTGCCTTTGGGGCTGTTGTGGTTCGGGACTCGGACAGACAGTTACTGGTTACTGCAGGAGCTAGCTTACAGGCTCGGTCTCCTCTTCAGGTTGAGATTCAGGCAATAACTATACTGTGGCAAGCCCTTGTGACTAGGTGGATACGGATGGCGTCATCATCCAGGGTGACTGCCTGGGAGCAATTCAGAGACTTAGGCGTCTCTGGGAGAGGACTCTCTGTTCACGAGGCCGAAAGCGGCAGCAGATCACCTTGCCTTTTTGCATGTTTTCATCGTGTTATATTTTCCCACCGATCGCACGATGCGAATCGGGCGACAGACTTTTGTGCTTTGTATGCCCATCAGGGTGATATTTCTTTTGCCAGGGGAGATGTGCTCCCCGAGAGGCTTTTGAACCTCTTTGCGCAGCATACCATGGAGTTTGATCCCGATTGAGTTTTTGTACTGTTAATATTATTTATATATGCATAGGCTAGGACCGTGTTTCCTGAAAATAACATTAAATAATCTGATAAGCCAAGAATTTCTTTACCCAAACATTTTCATACATCAATAAGTCATCAGATCCTACCACTTTTTGCTCTTCATCATTTTTAAGACAATCCAACTCTCAGCTTTACTAACACGAAGAATAAAAGTGTAGTTATAATTATTTTTATAATCATTAAACTCAGTTATATTAATTATATTGATACAACCTTCATTAAAAAATTTATTACAATAATCCATCCATCTTTTTTAAATATCTTCATTCCTAAAAGAATTTTTTTTTCATCTTATAAGTATGTTTCTTTCAACAGTTTCTAATTTATTATATAAATCCTTGAATGTTGTACTTTTAGCATCACAAACTGCTATTTTGAATTCACAATAAACTAGTTTATATTTCTTCAAACTCTCCTCAATCATGCATTTAAATCATTTTTATAACATACCTTTTTATCTTTTGAATCTAACTTGAACATATTATTTTCACCATCATGCATCTTTATTATATTAAGTACTCTATTTTAATTCACCAAATAAACTCTATGTTATATTACAAATACAACTACCAACTAAATTCCACACAAGATTAGTTTCACCCTCAAAATCTCATTGTCCAAGTGTTAAAACCTCACACCTAAATATATATATATATATATATATATATATATTACCCTTCTTAGGATTCTACCATCTAATTTTAGAAAATATTTTAGATTCAATATTAATTTTAGTATCCCTTATATTTAAACCCAAAACTATTAAACAATGTTGGGCTGTTAATCAATCACTTTGAATAATCTTACAATCCTTACAAAATAAATGATCTTTTTTCTTCAAGTAGAAAATAATCCATCTGAGTTTTAGAAGCCCTATTTTTAAATAATGTATCCCTTTTCTTAAGTAAATGTTAGCGATCATAAGATCATAAGCTAAAGAAAATTCTAAAATTATTCTTCTGTTTTCATTAATCTCTCCAAAATCAAAATCATCCAACATGCCCATTTAAGTCTCCTCTTATAAAAATATATCCTTTTGAGTATTTCTTGAACTAACTCATCTAAATCATGCCAAAATATTTTTTTATACATATATCCAATCCTTATTGAGTGGCATAAATACTTGCATTGTTAAAAGTTATTAAATTAATTATATATTATAAGGATATATAATTCTATCTCTCAACTTCTTTAGCTTCCACTACATTATCCTTTAAATTCTTATCTATAATGATACTCACGCTATTCCTATGGCGATTCATACTCGAGAACAAGACTTTAAAACCTAAACTATCAATTTCTTTTGCTTTCTCTCACCCACTTAGTTACTTGAAGGCATTATATATTAATTATTATATTTATTATAATATCAACTAACTCAAATAGCTTGTCAGTGAGAGTGCCAATATTTCAACTACCTAGGCTTAATTTAGAATCATAAACTATGTTCTTTACCTGCATTCGTCTATAATATAGGAACTCTTGATTATTTGACATTTAAGCACCGATGTAGCACAATTATTTGATGGATGCATGTTAAGATAGGATTCGACAAAAGTTTACATTTGTTGTTAACTACCTAAAAAAAATCTCATCTTTTCACATCCAAAACTTGGGACCCAATAACCACAGAGTTGGGGCCCGACAACGATGGAGTTTTTGAACCTAACTATGGTGGAAATACATATATTATCAGCATTGTTATAAGATTAAATTTGTTGTTAACTACCTAAAAAAAATCTCATCTTTTCACATCCAAAACTTGGGACCCAACAACCACAGAGTTGGGGCCCGACAACGATGGAGTTTTTGAACCTAACTATGGTGGAAATACATTTATTATCAGCATTGTTATAAGATTAAATTTGTCAAAAAACATAGCCAACTAGAGCAAAATATTTCAAACAGGTATTTAAAATATGAATCAACACGAAATAATGGGCTTAAGCAGAGTTTAAAAAAGGGATTATAGAAACTTAAGATAATGGAAGATATCAAGAGCTCATTATTATAATAACTCGTTTGTGTATTACTAAGCATTACCTTAATTTCAGGAGGCTGGTCCATCCAATAAGAGTTCTCTCTCCACGCTTGCATTTGCCTCTCCAAATCAGCCTCCCATGTCTTAGAGGGTTCTTTCTCTCCCACTGTCAAATATTGGGTTGTATCAAGCTTGTGCTTATTTTTCATCAGGTTATTTAATCCCGACTGTAACAATGACAAAAATCTATTAATCAATGCTAAAACAAAGTTATTTTTGAAAAACGCTACAAGAGACCAACAATCAGTTTCTATAAGGGATTGTAATAAACAAGATTATGAAGGAAAATGGAAGACATCACTAGTTATAATTACTCTGTCGTATAAATTAGTACCAGAATTTCTTGAGGCTGATCAACCCAATAAGAGTTTTCTTTCCATGCTTGCATATGCCTCTTCACGTCAATCCCCCAAGTCTTAAACGATTCTTTCTCTCCCAATGTAGAAATTTTTGTACTGAGCCTGTACTTACTTTTAACCAGATGCTTCGAAGCTGACTGTAAAAATGATTGAACAACAATTAATTAGTAATGAAATCATGGAATGCATGAGAAAGGTAGCGGGCACACCTGTAAACAATTGTGAAGACTATGAGGGATCATCATCCAAACATCTTGTAGTAATGGAGGAATTGCAAGAAATCCTTTTCTGTTGCAAGTATTGGCATCAAGACTTTGCTTCATTTTCATATCAACAGTTAATGCCTGAAATAATACATAATTTATTACATAATAAAAGTACGGCTATTTGAATATATGTTGATGCAACTTGTATTGATAGCCTTATGTTTTATTTATTTTGCTTCTTATATTTTTGCATTTGAATATATGTCCGTGATAAGAGCCGAGAAATTTGGTTTTGGCTTAGAAAGGTTCTATTTTATTTCCTTAGCTCAAGTTGTTTAAATGGTTGACACCAATTCCATTTTAATCGAATTGAAGTTAGTTTTCTTAACGAGCAAAATTAGGGCTCCCCAAGAAGACATACTGTGACTGATAAAACCCTTGCTAAGCAATTCCTTCAGTTGCTCGTTTAATTCCTGATGTTCCTAAGGTATCATTCTATACGGTGCGTCCTAAGGTATCATTCTATACGGTGCTTTAGAGATTGACTATATTCCAGGAATTAATTCGACAGAGAATTCCACATCTCGAGCTGGTGGTAAACTAGGCAGATCCTCGAGAAACACATTGGTGCACAAACTACTTTACTTTCAGAGAGTGGGACACTCTTCTTTGCTTCACCCATCATTGTGACAAGATAAGCATCACATCCCTTAATGATTAGTTTCTCAGCTTTAATTGCATTGATCAACGATGCCTAAGTACTAATCCTCTCAACGAAAGTTTCTGGCTTACTACGAGAATGAAGCATGAACTTCTTCTAACAGTTGATGATCGTGCTATGCATACTAAACCCATTCATTCCAAGAATGATATCGAAATTGGCTATCGGTAAGACAACCAACTTAGATACGAATGCTTGGTTGTTTAACGGGATCTTAAGGTCACAGAAGTTATACGCACTGAGTTGGGCTTCAGATGGAAGTTCAACACTTAATGATTTTGCTAATTTATAAGATGGCAGGTTAAGAAATTTGACAAAACTCTCAAAGATGAAAGAATGACGAGCCCCAGTGTCGAACAACACATTGCATGGCTTGTCATTCAGACACAAAGTTCCTATGATTTATACGAATGCAATTAATTAACTACTTGCAGAAATTAATGAACGGGAAATTACAAAAGAAAACAGGTTCAGATGCGTGTACCTGGAACCACATTGTTATCTTCTACTGCTTCCAAAGTATTAAAGCATAGACACGAGCAAAACCTGCATGGCGATTATTAACCTGCTTCTTCTGGTACAGCGCTTTTGGAACTGCGGCTTGGGTTCTTGCTGGCTCTGCAGCTAATTCTGGCTGTGGTAGTGGCATAATTGCCAACTTCTGATCATTCCTATTCAATGGGGTAACACGGAAAGTTTGGTTGCGACGAGATTGGTCGATACGAATACCATCCACCGTCTCTGGTTGCGTGCAATTAAAGAATCGGTGGCCCTGACAACCACATGTGAAACAAACATGGCCAAAGTGATAACACTTGCCATACGGATGATGGGGTTTAGTGCACCCCTTAACCAGTTCTGAAGAGGATGCGGCTTCAATCTGATAAACCCTGGCATGCTGCGAACGATGCCACTTGATTGTATCATGATGGCTTGGCACAGTGTTCAATTTACGCTTCAGGTTTTTCTCGGATTGGTGGTGTTCCACCACCTTTGCTGTCTCAACCAACTAAGAGAAGTTGGTCAAACGGAATGGAATCACATGATCTTGGATGGAGTCTCGAAGGCCACTCTGAAACTTGTGACATCCGGCTGCCACAGAGCGAACCAAATTTGGAGAGAATTGAGTCAATTTTCGAAATTCCATTTTGTACTCGGCGATAGGATGGTTGCCTTGAGTCAATCTAAGCAGAGAATACTCGATGATATTCTGGGCTGATGGCGGAATGAATTCGTCACGAAATGACTCAACGAACATGTTCCAGGGGATGTCCTCAATGTCGTAGTCAACGAATCAAGAGATCTAAAGGGAAGTAATCTCATCAGTAGCACTGCTGGATGCAACAACCATTTTGATCGGGGTAGCGTTTGAGGGTGAACCTGGATTCATTCTTGATTGAAAACAAACACCACTCAGATTTAGGAAAATGCCATTTAACAATCATTGAATTTCGTTACTTTAATAAGCTTTAAAGGGTATAATGAAAATGAAATGCAGAACATGAAATTGTTATGATAAGGGAAGATACAATCATATCAAAATGCTAAGAAAAGATGATGATTAAGATCATCCTAAATATTTTACAATGAAGGTGAGACGAAAGTTGACGTATGTAACAGCGCGATGCTTCCTCCTACACTCCATAGCATATAGAGTTCCACCAATCTTCAGCTTCATCTCGCAAAAGGAAGGACACTAGCTGAATACATACGTGACAGGGACATTCGATGGCATCTAAAGTTGAATCTACTCACTTTAGCCACTCCTTGGTTAAGATGAGGAAATCAAATCCTACGAAGATAGCATGTTGCGAAAGTTTGCCCAACACTAGCACTCCTCGAGCTGACACTCCTTCTACAGATCTTCCATGGAGCTAATCAATCTGGAAGTCATTCCCCCAAATGGTTTTGAATCTACTAGTGAAATAATCTAAGTCTAACATTCTAAATTTCATAATTACTACAAGAATTGAAATTTAAATTATTTGAATTAATTCCCCTTTTTACTTGAGATTTGGATCTAGATATCCTGTGTATTTTAGGGAAGTATTTCCAATCTATACTTATATTCTGAGCATGTGAATTTATGGTAACATGGATATTTCAAGTATTCATTTAGTGATTGTGTATTACCAAAGAACCTTCCATCAGGTAGATAAGAGATGAACTCCAATCTAACACCTAATGGTGATCTCTGATGCTGTGGTGCCTCATCCCCACCGTGGTCATGTTAACACTAACATAATAATATGATTACGGTGGAGTGGTCACCGAGACACATTCTTCATTTAAAGTCAGATAAGGTTTCTGCCTAACCCGTCAATAACTAAATGATGTGACTCATCTGAACTGAATATCACTAAATGATCATACAGAAGACGGAGTATAGAAGTAAGAAATGAGACATCCATTAAATCATAAATGCAGTAAAGTAAACATTCAATCATCCCAGAATATAAGTGCAATAAAGAAAAGTACTTTCAAAATTATTACAACATAAATGAGAATTCGCAGAAAGTGGAAATAAATGCTCATCCTCTCAAAAAGCAAGAAAACGACTAACTAAACGACAATAACAAAAAGTTCCTCCTCCTGTCCAAGCTCTTTACCAGAAGCAAGCTCAACGAACAACTCTGAATCTGACATTGTCGGTATCACAATGCCAGGGCCCCAGCCAAAAAAAGAAAATCTTGGTTAGACAATTGTGTAAGTACATTTTAGGTTAATTTAATAAAATCTACATTCTTTAAGATATCACATTTAAGAACTTAAAGCAATAATAGCTAAATGGGGAGCAACAAGCTACAAGTAGACTGGAAAGCTATAAAACATACATTTATAACTTATCAAAAGAAAGTATATAAGAAACTATATCTCAAACCAAAAGCTGCAATAAGGATCAAGCAATATAAAAGTATGCAAGACTAAAAGTACTGAAATGACTGAAAGTAAAATACACCCTAATATGCATGATCATCTGAATACATCACATAAAATAGCAAAAATGATGCATATGAGCACTGAAATAAAAATAACAGCTAGTGACCTAGCATGCATAAGTAAAACAAGTACTATAAAACTGATTTAAATTGAAAAATGTGCAGAAAATAGAAAGTAACCACAAAAGTGCAAAAGCGGTAAATTGATTAATAAAGCCACTGAAACTGATTGTACTGAATTGAACTGAATAGACGTATGCCTAGTATAGTACTGCCTTAACAATGATAGGCTAACATAGCCACAGAAGTAAAACTAGTCCCCCATAACTATCTAGCCAACCACATAGCTAGATCCAGGTTAGACTAAGGAATCAAATATATGATATCTAACCAACCACAGAGTTAGATCCAAGTTGATTTTCCAGAAAAGACATATACCATCTAACCAACTACAGAGTTAGACTCGAATCTTTTTTGCCAAGGAAAAATTGAGTTGAAGAGGCAGACTAACTAGAACAATATGAATCTTAATCAAACTTCAAAGTGGTTTAAATTAATATGAATCTTAGTCTTCAATTACTAGACTTCTCCTAAGTCACCTCAATAATACATTCCCCTAAGTAGTTCTTTTAGAAGATCTTAGTAATTCATTCCTAAGTGTAGACTTAGGTGTTAGTCTTCATTTTATTGGGTGAACTAGGTTACTCAATGAAATTTTAAGTTATATCTTTAAGTTTGATTAATTTATTTTTTGACTTTAGTCAATTGTAGCCATTCCTAAGTATTGAAATTCCTATCTTAAGGTCTAAATCTTTTCATTTTAAATCTTCTTAAACCCTTAGAACAAGTGTTGTAAGAAAAACCTTAGACGCTTAGATATTAACACCTTGAATTTTAGAGTTTGAATCCCATGTTTGAAGTTTGACTCTAAAACACTTAATCTTGATTTTCTTAATCAAGATTTAGTTTTGGGATGAATAAAATATCAAAATAGAACGAAAGCTTATTTTTTCAACCTTTGTAGATGACATTTTTGATTTTGAAATAGAATTTGTTAAGTTTTATTATTTACATTATAAGGCCATGAATTTGAGATTTTACTCGATAGTTGGATAATAGAAATCCTAAGCTTGTATTCTCTCAGAATAGATAGAATGAATTAAAATAGACAAAAATAGATATCACATATATTTTTGTAGAGTTTTACTTACTTTTACTTTGATGCTCTACACACCTTGTATTTGAGCCTTATACTTTTGGACATATTAGTTGAACATAGAATAAATGATAAGTATCCTATGTTAGTTTTGAATGCATAAATTATATTTTCATGATAATTCAGTAAGTTCAGTATTTCATTTCTGTGATTTAGATGCCAGATCGATTTTATAGAATGTGTTATAGTTAGTCTGCCTCATTAGTTCAGTTTTTCTTTGGTAGAAAAGACTTAGGTCTAACTCTGTGGTTGGTTAGAAGGTATATATCTTTTATGGAGAATTAATTTAGATCTAGCTCTGTAGTTGATTAGATATCATATGTTTGATTCTTTAGTCTAACATGGATTTAACTCTATTGTTGGCTAGATGGCTCTGGGAGACTAGTTTTGCTTCTATGGCTATGTTAGCCAGTTTATGTTAAAGCAATGCTAATCTAGGCATATGTTTATTCAGTTCAGTTCAGTCAATTTTAGTGATTTTACTGGTCAATTCACTGCTTTCGCACCTTTGTGGTTACTTTCTATTTTTCTACACATTTTTCAATTCAACTCAGTTTTACAGTACTTGTTTTACTTATGCATGCTAGGGTGCTATCTATTTTTGTTTCAGTACTTATATACATCATCAATTTTCAATATTTACAGCATTTTCAATATCTTACTGCATTTTCAGTATTCTATAGCATTTTCAATATTTATATATTTACAGCAATTTCTGATTTTATATAGTATTTGCTGTGCAAACATGTTTGGACGTATTCTACTTTCAGTTGTTTTAATACTTACAATCTTATATACTTTTATATTGACTGACCCTTGTTGCAACTTCTGATTTGAGATATATCTACTTACCTCATATTTTGCTTGTTATAAATGTATCATTAATAACTTTCCAGTTTACTTGTAGCTTGTTGCTCCCTGTTTAGCTATCGTTGCTTTAAGTTTTCAATGTGATATCATAAAGAATGTAGATTTCATTAAATCAGTCTAAAATGTACTTAGACAATTGTCTAACTAAGATTTTCTTTTCTTGGCTGGAGCCTTGACATTGTGATACCGATAATGCCAGATTCAGAGCTGTTAGTTGAGCTTGCTTTTGGTAAAGAGCTTGGAGCTTGGACAGGAGGAGGAACTTTTTGTTGTTGCCGCTTAGTTAGTCGTTTTCTTGATTTTTGAGAGGATGAGCGCTTATTTCCTCTTTTCGCAAAATTCTCATTTAAATTGTAATAATTCTGAAAGTACTTTTCTTTACAGCACTTATATTCTAGGATGGCTGAATGTTTATTTTACTGCATTTATGGTTTAATGGATGTCTCATTTATTACTTCCGCACTCTATCTTCTATATGATTATTTAGTGATACTCAGTTCAGATGGGTTACATCATTCAGTTATTGACGGGTTAGGCAGAAACCTAATCTGACTTTAAATAAAGAATGTGTTTCGCTGACCACTCCACCGTAATCATGTTATTATATTAGTGTTAACATGACCACGGCAAGAAAATGGCACCACAGTATCAAAAAACACCATTATGTGTCAAATTGGAATTCACCTCTTATCTACCTAATGCAAGATTCTTCTGCAATACATAGTCACTAAATAAATACTTGAAATATTCTTGTTACCATAAGTTCACATACTCAGAATATAAGTATGGATTGGAAATACTTCCCTAAAATACACTTGGGATATCTAGATTCAAATCTAAGTAAATAGGGGAATTAATTCAAATAACTTAAATTTCAATTCTTGTAAGAACTATGAACTTCGGTATGTCAGACTTAGATTATTTCATTCATAGATTCAAAACCATTTGGGGGAATGACTTCCAAATTGGTTAGCTCCATGGAATATCTGTAGAAGGAGTGTCAGCTCGAGGAGTACTAGTACTAGACAAACTTCTGCAGCATGCTATTTTCGTAGGATTTGATTTCCTCGTCTTAGCCAAGGAGTGACTAAAGTGAGTAGATTCAACTTTAAATGCCATTGAATGTCCCGGTCACGTACGTATTCAACTAGTGTCCTTCCTTTTGCGAGATGAAGCTGAAGATTGGCGGAACTCCACATGTTGGAAGCTCACTAAGGAGTGCAAGAGGAAGCATCGCAGTGTCACTTAATTTGACTTTCGTCTCGCCTTGACTTACCAAGGAAGTGACTTTGAAGCTCAATAAGTCACTTAGCTAGATTCTTAGCAAACTTTTCTATTGATCTTCTAATTAATGGCCCATTAGCTCAAAAAATAAACTCACTCCTGCGAGTTAGGTCTAGTTCAGGAAACAATTTTCTCGCCCTCTCTGCACTGTACACTTTGCTATGTAAACGGCTCAAATTCTTGACCAATTCGATAGTTGGATCCTGCCCATGTTGTATACTCAGAATTTTGATTCAAGCAATCATCCATACCAAGTCTCTATGCTTGCCTAAAGTAGAGCTCGTCCACACTCAGAACACCAAATTTCTTTATTATCGAATATGGATGGTTCAAATGGCTTCAGATATTTCATGCTAACAACTAAGTACATTTGCATTAACTCGGCAATTAGATTCTCTAGTCTTCTTCAGTAAGTTGAAAGGATCATATTTCAATGGCTTCAATTAATAACACTCCCCATTTAGTTGGTCTTGAGAGATATGTAGCCACATAAGGTCTCCTTCAACAAATAACCATTCCACTTGGTGTTTGTCATGTCACTCATTGTATCCCTTCCAAAAAATTTGGACTATGTTCAACTCATGCTCAAGTATCCCAACTCAATAGTTATACATCAAATGAGCTAACAATCAAATAGCCCAAGCTAGCTTCAAATGGTATTGTAGAGATGTATCTATGCAGTACTTGGTTGAAGGCAAGCTAGATATAAGGTAGAAGTTCATCCCAAGTCTTCGGCCTCTTAGTGTGATATTCCCTCAGCAAATGGACGAGTGTTCAATTGACCACTTAGGTTTGGCCATCCATAGCCATATAGTATTATGTGCTCTATTTAAAAGTAGCGTCCATTCAATCTAGATATTCATTTAGAAGCTGCTTAAAATCGACTATTTAAATTCGAGACAAATGAGCTGGTCAATCAAAAGTGTACCTACACATGTCTAAAGAATAACTAGGCTGCACTTCTCTAGTGATGGTATGCATACAGGGGACTAAAATCACCATCGAACATGTCTACCGCAACAAATAAACCTCAGCAAATAACTGGAAATCCTCCAAAAAGTCCAAAGTTATGCTACTGAGCTGAGAAGATATACCAAGATTTCACGACCTACATAGAGGTACTCCCCTTTATTGTATTACATGTTACTAATAGATTGTGGTAAATCATAATGCTATGAAGAGGCACTTTAAGTTGATGAATCAATCAAGTGGGAGTCAGCCATGAATGATGAGATGAAATCACTCATGTCAAATGAGACATGAAAGTTGGCTCTTCAGAAAAAATGGGTTTAGAGATTGAAGGAAAAATCAGATGGAAGCAAATGCTACAAAGCAAGATTTGTAGTAAAGGGATTCCAACATAAATATGAGATGGATTACAGTGAGATATTTGCTCCAGTAGTGAAGATGACTACTATCAGAATAGTGTTGAACATTGTGGCAGTTGAAAATCTGCACTTGGAGTAGATGGATGTGAAGACTGTATTTCTTCACGGTGATCTAGAGGGGAGCTATACATGATACATCCACAGGGTTATGAAACCCAAGGAAAGAATGAGCTAGTTTGCAAGTTTAGAAAAAACTTATATAGCTTGAAACAAGCATCGAGACAGTGGTACAAAAGATTTGATAGGTTTATGTCAATCATAGGGTACAAGAGATGCCAAGAAAATCACTATTGCTATATAACGACATTCAACACCTATATCATTCTACTTCTGTATGCAGAAGATATGTTGATATGAAGATAAAATGTGGAGGAGAGAAAAAGATTCGAGAAACAATTGTAAAAAGAGTTTGATATAAAGGACTTTGGACCAGTAAAGCAGATACTCGAGATGAGGATCAACATGGAGAGGAGTGCAAGAATATTGAAGCTATCTCAAGTAGAGTATGTTGAAAAGGTGCTCAAAAAATTCAACATGAATGACACAAAGTTAGTTAGTACCCCCTAGCAAGTCACTTTAGTCTATTGAAAGAGAAGATGCGAAAGACTAAAGCAGAATGAGAGCATATGGAAAAGGTTCCCTATGTTTCAGCAGTTGGGAGCCTGATGTACTGTGATGACCCGTGTTAATTAATAACAACCAATCTAACATTAGGTACATCTCCACAAGATCATATTGGCAGTTAAGCAATATAGCATTTAAACAACATCTAGAACCATACAAAATATAAGAAATATCACTCATTCAATTTAATGATAATATCATTTAGAATATTATATATTTGATAGCATACAAAAATAAAAGTTTGACTCTTAAAAAAAGTAAAAACTAAGGTTTCATTCTTCTAACCTGCACCACCATTCCTTATAACATCTTAAAGTTATCTCAGCCTCTTACAGCTGTACCTGGTCTAGCATCATAAAAATAATGCCTTAGTGCACAATTCTAAGTGCAAATGATATTAAATATTATACTTTAAACGAAATCAAAAAGTGAAAATGAGAAAGTAAAAATTTGCAGGAAAATATAGTTTAATGCAAATAAAAATAAATAAGATTTCCTGCAAAACAATATTATATCACATGCCAAATTCAAAAGATAATCATATAAAAATTCATGTTTTGTATTTGTGTCTTGATATTATGAAGCAACGTTAGCAATTCTGATGAGCAAAACCAAAACCTCGAGATTGAGTTCAATAAAAGCATGTTCATCACCTAGGCCCCCTCAAAGGCTCCAGATGACATCTTTATAACTCCCGATAGACTAGCCCCGTCCCTAACCTAATTCAACCACCGTTTCGGAACCCTTGCAAACATTCACGAGATACATAAACATCATTTTATTTCTTTACATCATTGGCAGTAAAAACATCGCATTTAATATCAACGCAAAACAGGCTCAAAGTAAGGCTTAAGCAGCAATATAAGCAAATAAAAATATAAAAAGTAATATCCAGTGTACCTTATTATTTGAGTATGCAAAGAAAGTTCTTTAAATTCTAATGTAGCACTCAGAGATTTGATGTGTCTACAGGAATTATATCTATAACCTTATTAGTTTTGAAAAAGATGATTTGTATTACTAAAAGGTATGCTCTTTAAAAGTTCCTATATTCTTTTTTGTGAAAACTTTAATTTCTACTTCTACAATATCCATACCATGCGAATGTTTCTATCCCTTATTATTCCAATTTTGGAATCTTAACCTAAGATTCTTATTCTAGATAAATTATTGTTATCTCCAATTCATCTACCATAGATCCTAGTTTAATTGCCTTCACAATTTCTTATCGAAATATTGCCTTATCTATATCCATTTCCACTTCAAGTAATCCTAGCTTTAGCAAAAACATGCTCTAAATTAACCTCTTGCAAAATAGAACTATTCAAATGAAACTAAGAACTCTAAAATTTTATTAAGATATTTTAATGGTCAACATTCCATTACCAATGAGGCGGCATTGGAATCATACGACCACACGAAAAATGAAAGCAGCATTTGCATGGAAGATCAAATACTGTTAATAAGAGTATTTAAAGCTCAATTATATTTCTGAAACAGCAATACAAATAACCCCTTTTTGGGAATAATAACACTAGTAGCAAATGTTGATTCAACGGTAAATGGAGATAACCTCAGTTTAAGGTGTAACATAAACCAAGATGATCTTAATAAATCTTCTTGTAAAAGAGAAGTAAATCTGAAATACATTATTAAAATCCTCCAAATCATCACAACAACCTTTATTAGGTAACTATTGCTGATATGTTGTCCTATTTCTACAGAATTAAGCCAAATACATGGATGTCCCAAAGCTAATGTATGGTCTACATGCAATCCTGGACATCGTTATACACCCAATCCTATAAGAAAAAGATCAAACTACTACAGCCTATACGTTTTATAATCCAGTTAATGATATTTACATTAAGAGATCTCATAGCATATAATATTACTATCTAGATTGAATCTACCTCTATGGAATCAAATTTTTTTTATCTCATTTGTATGCTCAATAAGATCCATTTTGATTATAATAAACAACTCCAAAATCTGCCCCACCTTTCACTGATAACATTCAACTTAAAAAAAAAAAATTGATTTGATCATTACTTAAAGTTCAATTGCGATCTAATAAAAACCATTAAAAAGAAAAACTGCTTTTCTATTTATAAACTATGCATTATCCTTCTATAGTATGCAAATCTTATTCAATTTATCAAAATCGGAAAAATAATTACTGAATAAGTTTTATACCTCTTTGGTTGGTTAGCCCCTAGAAATCGGCGAGCGAAGGTGAAATGGCGCAGAACTGTGATCGATCGAAGGAAATCAGATCGATTCTTCTTGCCGCGGGTATAGGGAGCAGACGACGAGCGCTGGGATCGTCTTACTTCCGTCGAGGGCTCCTACGAATTCCCGATTCCGTCTCTGTTGGTAAAGGAGTATGAGCAGAGAGACGCGAGAACTTGAGGGCTCGGACGGCCGAGAGAAAGAGAAGGCGTCCGAGTGTTTAGCGAAGGTGGGGAAGAGTCGGCTCTATTATCGGCAGCTCTTGCATAATTTATGCGTTGATTACATGAAGGTAACGGGCTATTACATTCCGTCCACTCTCTCCATTGAAATTATCGGCTCAATTGCCGACAGTTTCTGAAAGAAAAAGCGTCTGCGATGATGAGAATGGAAGGCAGACAATTTCTCGATTTAAGATTTAACAAATATATTTTTATGAGTTTTAATCTGAAAAAATGAATTTAATAAAATCTTTTTATTTTACTTAATTCTCTAAATCATAATCATCAATACATTTTAGGAGATATTTAAAAATTATGTATTTTTTTTTTTTTACGATAAGATAAATATCTTGATGAATTATTTAATGGGTAAAAAAATTTGAAAGACTATTAATTATATTGAATTTTGTAAAAATGAAAGTAATAATATTTTCATAGGTAGAATTTGGGTAGAATGAATTCTCAAAACTTTTTAATGAATTTATTCAGCTATACATATTGTAGCATTTGACAGAATCAAACGGGAGTTGATGAAAATAAATTTTAGTATGAAATTCTAATTGAAAATAAAAGTAATCAAGATTAGCTTGGGATTAATTAAAATTATTAATTAAGACGTTTGATTTATTTTTTAACTTATGTAAACGTCACTGATTGAATTATATTAGAACTTAATTAGTTATAATTGCTTTAAATCTTATAGGACCGCCGCTCTGAGTTATTGGATAGTAGGATGTTGGAGATCCTGAGCTTGTATAATCTCAGATTAATTAGAATAATTAAACTAAAAAATAAGTGATATTACAGATGTTTGTGTAGTGCTATTTACACATTATTTTGTTCGCTTTACTTCTTTATCTTGAGTATTTATCATTTTGACATACAAGGTGAAACATAAACTGTTTGATGAATGTTCTATGTTAGATTTGAAATTGCATAAGTCATAAACATAAGTGGCTTTAATGTGTCAGATAGATCAGATAACTTAGTAAATAAGATAATAGTTCAGTGGAATGCGTTCTAATTAGATTGTGTAACAACCCAGGTTGTTACTTAGTTCAATTAAGACTAATCTAAGTCTTAATTAAGGTTCTAAGTCACTAATTAAGTAATTTAGAACTCATCTTTGAAATCTAGGTCAAACCAGAAGTCAACTGAGTCAAATCAGAAATTCTGGAAAATTCCAAACCATAGAAATTGACTTTTTAGCTAGACCTCAGATTGAAAATCTGACTTTTTCATTGCATTCAGAACACCCAAATTAGCTATGGGTGAAATTTTGGAGGCATTTGGAAGTCGTTGGATTTTCGTCGATATTTTAATAATATTTAAATACTTAGAAATTCAAATAAATAAATACTCGTCGAAATGAAAATCCGAGTGCGCCATTGCGTTTCTCACCCATCAATTAGCTAGGGATGATTTATTGGAAATTTTTGTGATGCATTTAATAGGATAAATTTAATTAATTAAATCTGTATTTTATGAATTTAATAATAATATTTTTAAATAATACATAACGGCGCCGTCCACTGTGGAGTAACGCTGTCGCTCCTTTAATTAAATCGCCGTTTCATCTAAATGGTAAGCGTCGACCGTTCGATCGAAACGATCGAACGGTCGAAGGCCTTCGTCCTCCGCGTGTCGCGAGGGACCGCGCGCGGCATGCCGAGCGCGAGGCACGCGTCGCCGCCGCTGAAGGACCCTCTCGTCCCTCCATTTAGTCTCCCAGACCGTTTGGACTCAGGATCTTGCACAGAAACTGAGCTTAGAAGGTCAATCAACCCTCGGCAATTATCGCAATTCTCTGGACCGTCCAACTCGAGGTACCTCTATCCCTAAATCTATGCTTCCAAATGTTAAATTTCTTGTTTGCATGACAATTTCACAGCCTTGATTGAATTTTGAGCGGACCCGATCGAGTCGATCAGGTCTGGTTAACCTGGATTTGACTAAGATGCAATAGTAGAAACCGTTACCTATTTTTCTCGCCGAGCGTAGTGACCTAGGGTTTGATATTGCCGGAGCTGTACGCCATCTCCAGTGACGTTTGGGGTACCAATCGAAAGGTCTCTTCAAGACCTTTTGATCGGTATGCGGCTCGTCGTCTGGCACCGTCGTCTTCGCCTTCGATTTGCAAACCCTAGTTCCCTGCTGTCGGATCAGTCGTGCGGAGAAGAAGAACTTTCGGGTCGGCCGGGGCCCGACCCGTGGCCCGTGACGCTTCGGCTGCTTCGGCGGGGTCCGCATCGCAGCGCTCCAGCCAACCACTGGAGCATGAATTGGTCCGCATCGCAGCGCTCGAGTCACTTTTGTGACGTTCAAGTACCAATCAATAACCATACCTTCCAAGCTAAGTTAATTATGCTACCTATAGTAAATTTCGATATCATACTAGGCATGAATTAGCTTAGTATGCATAACGCTACTATAAATTGTCAAAAGAAGAAGGTTATCTTACAAACTCCAGAAGCTTCAGCAACGTTTATTGGGAAACTTAGCACTAATAGTTCCTTAATTAACGTAATCCAAGCAGAGAAGATGGTGTGCAAAGGCTGTAGTTGTATTCTAATGGTAATTATGGGCAGTAGCAAAGAAGTAACCCCAATTTCTGAAAAAAAAGTTGTTAGAGATTTTGAAGATATTTTTTCCTGAGGATCTGCCTGGTTTACCACCGACCAGAGAAGTAGAATTTGAAATAAATATAGTTCCAGGGACACAACCTCTATCAAAATCACCATATAGAATGGCCCCGAAAGAACTACAAGAGTTAAATGAGCAATTGCAAGAATTACTAAATAAAGGATTCATTAAGCCCAGTATGTCTCCGTTGGGAGCTTCGGTGTTATTTGTAAAGAAGAAAGATGGGTCTATGAGAATGTGCATAGACTACAGGAAGCTGAATAAAGTCACTATTAAAAATAGATACACACTTCCTCGTATCGATGATCTGTTCTATCAGCTTGTCGGTGCTGTAGTGTTCTCTAAAATTGATTTAAGGTCAGGGTATCATCAAGTGAAGGTAAAGAACTCAGATGTAGAGAAGACAGCGTTCAGAACACGATATGGACATTACGAGTTATTAGTAATGTCATTTGATCTCACTAATGCCCCATCTCTGTTCATGGACTTAATGCAGAGAGTTCTAAAACCTTACTTAGATAAATTCATAATAGTTTTTATTGATGATATCTTAATTTACTCAAAGATAGTAAAGGATCATGAGGAACATTTGAGAATGGTTCTGGAGAAGCTTAGAGAGCATGAGTTATATGCTAAGTTCTCAAAATGTGAATTCTGGTTGAATTCTGTATCATTTCTTGGTCATGTGATTGATGCTTCGTGGAATTCAAGTAGACCAGAGCAAGATTAGTGCTATTCAAGATTGGGTTCAGCCAAGACAGTTACTGAAATTCATAGTTTTCCGGGTCTAGCCGGATACTACAGAAAGTTTGTTAAAGGCTTCTCCCAGCTTGCTGCGCCACTTGCAAAATTAACTCAGAAAGCAGTTCCATTTGTTTGGTCAGAAAAATGTGAAACTGCATTTCAGTCTATAAAGGATGCATTAACTTATGCTCCAATTTTAGTTCTTCCTAAAGAAGGAGTTAATTATCAGGTGTATACAGATGCATCTGGAATTGGGTTAGGATGCGTATTAATGCAAGAATGCAAAGTTATAGCATATGCATCTCGCCAGCTTAAGACCCATGAAAGGAACTATGCTGTACATGATTTAGAATTGGCAGCATTAGTTTTTGCATTAAAGATCTGGTGCCATTATTTGTATGGAGTTCAATGCTCTATATTTACAAACCACCAAAGTCTGAAGTACATCTTTACCCAAAGAGAATTGAACTGTAGGCAAAGAAGATGGCTGGAATTAATTAGTGATTATGACTTAGATATTCAGTACCATCCAGGAAAAGCTAATGTGGTAGCTGATGCGTTAAGTCGCCACCCTACTCTTAACAGCTTAATTTCAGAAAGTCCGTTAATGAATGAGTTTCGTAAGATGGAAATTTCTCTTGCTAAAGGTAATTCAATCAGTACTATGATATCCATGAATAATATAGAACCTACTTTTCATAGAGATGTTTCAATCTCTCAAAGCAAGGATGATGAATATTTAAACCTTAAAGTGGCAATAAAAAGTGGTTGTCGTCCAGAATTGCAGTTTAAGAAAGGTGCTATTTATATGGATAATCGTCTCTGGATTCCTAGATCCATGCAGAAAGAGATCTTGATTGAAAGTCACAATTCATGATATCAAATTCATCCAGGGAATTCTAAGATGTATCAAGACCTAAAACAATCATTCTGGTGGCCAGGAATGATGAAAAGTGTTGCAGAATTTGTTGCAAAATGCCACGCATGTTGCTTAATAAAAGCAGAGCATCAAAAGCCTGGTGGCTTATTGCATCCACTAGAAATTCTAGAATGGAAATGGACTGATGTATCCATGGATTTTGTCATGGGTTTGCCTCATTCTAAATCTGGAATTGATTCAATATGGGTTATAGTAGATCATCTTACAAAATCTACTCATTTTATTCCAATCCGTCAAACTGACTCGGTGGAGAAATTGGCTAAACTATATATTAAAGAAATAGTCAGATTGCATGGAATTCCTAAAACAATTATATCCGATAGAGACAGTCATTTTACTTCTAAATTTTGGCAGGCTGTCCATCAAGATTTAGGCACAACTCTGGCCATGAGTACAGCATTTCATCGCCAAACAGATGGCCAAACAGAGCGAGTAAATCAAGTCTTAGAAGATCTTCTACGTTTATGTATGTTAGATTTTTTAGGATCCTGGGAAGAGCATATTCCTTTAGTGGAATTTGCATACAATAATAGTTTTCAGTCAAGTATTAAGATGGCACCTGTATGAAGCATTATATGGGAGAAAATGTTCATCCCCACTAGCATGGTCTGAGACAGGAGATACCCAATTATATGGATCTGAGCTAGTGGAAGAAACAAATAAGAAAGTCAAACTCATTCTGCAAAGAATCAGAACAACTCAAGATAGGCAGAGTAAATATCATAATAACCGTCATCGTCCTTTAGAATTCAACGAATGAGATTTTGTATACTTAAAAGTGAGCCCGATGAAAGGAGTCTATCGTTTTGGAGTTTCTGGAAAGCTCAGTCCAAGGTACGTTGGACCTTTCAAAATTTTGCAGAAGATTGGTTCAGCAGCTTATAAATTAGAGCTACCAGAAGGTTTTGCTGCTGTTCATAATGTATTCCATGTTTCATCACTAAGAAAGTGTCTTCGAGATCCTTCTCATCTTATTGAACATCCTGCAATTAAAATTCAGCCTGATCTTTCTTACACTGAAGAACCAATTAAAATCTTAGATCGTGATCTGAAGAAATTAAGGAATCGATCTATTCCAATGATAAAGATTTAGTGGAAGAACCGGTCTTGTAATGAAGCCACCTGGGAGAAAGAGGTGGATATGCGTCAAAAGTACCCAAACCTTTTCAATCAAGGTGATTCTTCAACTCTATCTTATTTCAATTCATTTCTTTATATCTGCTTAAATTCTTTTTCTCACTTGAGTGATGTCGAGGACGACATCATTCTTAAGTTGGGGAGTTTGTAACAACCCAGGTTGTTACTTGGCTCAATTAAGACTAATCTAAGTCTTAATTAAGGTTCTAAGTCACTAATTAAGTGATTTAGAACTCATCTCTGAAACCTAGGTCAAACCAGAAGTCAACTGAGTCAAATTAGAAATTCTGGAAAATTCCAAACCCTAGAAATTGACTTTTTAGCTAGACCTCAGATTGAAAATCTGACTTTGCCATTGCATTCAGAACACCCAAATTAGCTATGGGTGAAATTTTGGAGGCATTTGGAAGTCGTTGGATTTTCATCGAATATTTTAATAATATTTAAATACCTGGAAATTCAAATAAATAAATACTCGTCGAAACAAAAATCCGATTGCGCCGTTGCGTTCCTCACCCATCAATTAGCTAGGGGTAATTTATTGGAAATTTTTGGGATGTATTTAATAGGATAAATTTAATTAATTAAATCTATATTTTATGAATTTAATAATAATATTTTTAAATAATACATAACGGCGCCGTCCACTGTGGAGTAATGCCGTCGCTCCTTTAATTAAATCGCCGTTTCATCTAAATGGTAAGCGTCGACCGTTCTATCGAAACGATCGAACGGTCGAAGGCCTTCGTCCTCCGCGTGTCGCGAGGGACCGTGCGCGGCATGCCGAGCGCGAGGCACGCGTCGCCGCCGCTGAAGGACCCTCTCGTCCCTCCATTTAGTCTCCTAGACCATTTGGACTCAGGATCTTGCACAGAAACTGAGCTTAGAAGGTCAATCAACCCTCGACAATTATCGCAATTCTCTGGACCGTCCAACTTGAGGTACCTCTATCCCTAAATCTATGCTTCCAAATGTTAAAATTTCTTGTTCGCATGACAATTTCACAGTCTTGATTGAATTTTGAGCGGAACCGATCGAGTCGATCAGGTCTGGTTAACCCGGATTTGATTAAGATGCAACAGTAGAAACCGTTACCTATTTTTCTTGCCGAGCGTAGTGACCTAGGGTTTGATATTGCCGGAGCTGTACGCCTTTTCCAGTGATGTTTGGGGTACCGATCGAAAGGTCTCTTCGAGACCTTTCGATCGGTATGCGGCTCGTCGTCTGGCACCGTCGTCTTCGCCTCCGATTTGCAAACCCTAGTTCCCTACTGTCGGATCAGTCGTGCGGAGAAGAAGAACTTTCGGGTCGGCCCGGGCCCGACCCGTGGCCCGTGACGCTTTGGCTGCTTCGGCGGGGTCCGCATCACAGCGCTCCAGCCAACCAAGGCGCGACACGTGGCCGGGGAGTCTGACGTCTGATCTAGTGGGACCCGCCGCGTTCTGCCCAGCCAGTAATAATGCGCCACGTGTCCTGCAGAATAATTAATAAAAACATATATATATATATATATATAATATAACGTTTAATTAATAACGATAATTATATTAATAATAATAACATAATTATTAATATAATTAAACAGAATTAATTAACTAATTAATTACAAAACTTTAAATATTAATATCTTGAAAAATATAAATCCAAATTATGCAAAATTATATACCATTGGATTCAGCAAAAATAGAAGAATAATTTGGCATTGTTAATTTTGCTGTAGGACATGTATTTAGCAAAATGATATTTAGGGTATTAAATTAAGATCAAATAATATTACAAAACTTAATTAGCCCATAACTTTGTACCCAATGATTCAAACATACCCAATATGGGTCTTAAAGTGGTCAGAAAACCCTAAGGATTAATTTGGTAGTATTCATTTTACTGTTTGGATTAGTATTTGCCTAATCACATTTAGGGCCTAACCTTAATTACCCTAATTAAACCTAGAACTTCAATTGACCATAACTTGGTCAATTGAGCTCCAAATTGGATGATCTAAATATTCATTTAGATCAAAAAAACCTAATTAATAGTAATCTGTAAAAATATTTTAGATCCAACGGTTAGATTTGCTGATCACCTCTAATTACTCCAAAATTTGATTAATAAATATTAGCAAATCTAGTAATTCAAATTGAGTGATTTAAGTTTCAGAGGACTCCTAGAGTCATTTAGAATCCATCTGTAAGGTTGGATTAGTATTTGAGTGATTAATTTTTCTAATCACTCACTAATCACTCTTAACCCTAAATTGGTCATAACTTAGTCAAATTAGATCTAAATTGAGCCTACCATATGTCATTATGATCAGTAGACTAATTGTAAACCATAGCTACTGATTTTACTCAATTTGGATATTAATTGGCAAAGTTAGGATTTTTGACCCATAATTAAGGATTCCTTAATCACCTTTTAACCCTAAATCTTGTATTGGCCATAACTTGGTCAATACTTATCAGAATTTAGCAAATTTAGATTCTATGGAAAGCTTAGTCAGTAAATAGCAATAATCTGAAAGAAAATTTAACTTTAATTTAGCCAAATTACTAATTTGCTCTTATGAGTCAAATTCACTAATTTGATCTCATATGGCTTAATAATAACCCAAAATTAATTTATTTACTGTCTAATTTTATATTAGACAGTAAGAAATATTCCAAAAGAAAATTTCAGAATTAAAGCCCTAAATCAAAATTTGATCTTTTGAACCCTTAAGTAGGGGCAAAAATGGTAATTTTGCCCAAATTTAGGGTTTAGCATCTTAAAGCCCTAAAATCATCTTTATAATTATTAGAAACAGTAATATAATGATTTAGAACAGAAATTGTATAAGTTCAATCATTAATTTGATTTTAACCAAAATTCCAAAATTAGCCCCTTAAAGAAAATTCCTAAGTCTTAAGTGAGTGTTTCTTCTTCCTTAATCATTCTTAGATTTATCCTTAGGACTTATAGCATTAGTTAGGAAGTGTGTCATGAGAAATACGCTTAGAAATTAAGAACTTTAATTCCTAAGATTAGGAATAGATCTAAGGTTAGAATTCATCTATTGAGTAAATTGGGTTACTCAATAAGTGAAACTTTGAGTTTTCTAGTTTATAGATTTTTTTAGTTTATTAAATGATTATTTGATCTTTAAAACCCTAGAATTAAGAATAAAGATCTATCATAATGAATTGATTTATCATTAGGACTTGCCTTAACTTAATCTATGAGATTTGGGTTCTAAACCTTAGATCTTTAATTATACCTTTGGATTAAGTGATTAGACCCCCATCATCTGAAGTCTAATTCTTAATCTTTTCATCTTGATTTGGCTAATCAAGATGAGGTTTGGGGTAAATTAAATTACAAAATTAGGTCGATGATTTATTCATTTTAACCAAATAGTCATCTTTTGATTAAGATATAGCTAGGACTTGGCCAGTCCTAACTATCTTCAACTAGTAGGATTCGTGATTCTAAGTTACAGAATATGTAAGAATTGATGATTCTGAGACTTATGTAACTTAGAGTAGATAGAACGAATAAAGTAGACAACAACGGATATTACCTGTGTTTTAGATAGAGTTTCTTGCTCACTTTGATTTTGATGCTTCGCATTCCTTGATTTTGAGTTTATTACCTTGAACATATATTATGTACTTAAGATATTTGATAAATATCTTATGTCAATTTTGAATATTCATAAGCAGCATTATGTTTTCTTTTTATAAGTGATTTGTAAGGTGTAGCTTGATTAGTATACCTCTTCGATCAACTCGTTCGGGTCGGCAACCTTGTCGAGGGTATAATGTCCGACAGTTTATGACCATACATAGTCCGTGAGATAGGATGGATAGACTCTTGCCATACTGACTATAGAGTCAGGATTCTGATATGGTTATACTAATTCAAGTACACTTACATTTGGTTCTGTCTTAGCTCATCAGACTAAGAGTTTTCAGTGATACTTAGTTCAGAGCTTCTTTCTTAGCCTATCAGGCTAAGATTTGCTGAGTATATTTTCAGTTGAGTGGCTTGGATAGTCACTGTAGTTTTCAATTTTTAGTTATTACTTTTACTTGAATATTCTGCATTTCAGTACTGTTTTACTTACAGCTTTCCTGCACGTGTTTCTATATAGGATGCTAGTTTTACTTACTGTTTTCATATGTACACCTAGGATGTTAGTTGCTTTCAGATTTATACTGTTCAAGTTATGTATGTCACCTAGCATAATCTTGTTGATCATAAGCATGTTTAGGCTGTATTTTCTTTTCAGCTTTGTCTAGTTTTTCTTTTTGCTTACCTGTCTTTGTTGTAGTTGCTTGGAGGAGGTATGTGCTTACTTCCTAGTTGCTTTAGTTATAAACTATTTATTTATAACTTTATACTGTTCTTTTTATAAGCTTCTCTGCACCTATTGCTTCAGTTCTAGTTTATGGTGATATTCAAGTAATTTAATAAAATTGTTTACCCTAAAGTGTGCTTAGACAATAGTCTAACCAATTTTTCTTTTGTTGGCTGGGGCCTTATCATTATGAAACTAATAATGGTAGGTTCTGAGTTTGTTGGAGCAGCTGATCCAGTGGAGTGCTTACCATTGGAGGAAGAGCTCGTACCTGAAGATCTTTAGTTCTAGTTTTCTTTCTGCCTGTGAGATTGAGAGTTCTTTTCAGTCATTTTTAAACTATTCAAATTGTTGTAATAATACAGGATTAACTTTATTTTTCAGCACTTTACTTATTCTGTATTGTTGTATTTATACTGTATGGATGGATGTTATATTTTTATTGCTTCCGCACTTTGAGTTCATGTATAGTCATTTAGTGATATTACATTGGGATGAATGGTAAAGTCCTTATTTAAGTTGGATTAGAATATGTGTCTAATCCAATTCTAAGTGGGGACCTTGTCATCTGGTGACCCCTCCACCGTAATCATGTTAACTTAAGAGTTAACAAAACCACGGTGGGGCAAGGGCCGCCACAGATTGCCTCTACAGCTTGGATACACAATGCACCTCAGTTCATATCTAGGATGATTTCAGTTCAGTACCTAGACATTAATGTATTGAATGATTTCAGTTTAGCTCAGATGTATTTATTGATCTGAGCATTAATACCCTAGATGTTTTAGTCTTGGATTCGGTGGCTAGCTGTAACAACCCAAGTTGTTACTTTGCTCAATTAAGACTAATCTAAGTCTTAATTAAGGTTCTAAGTCACTAATTAAGTAATTTGGAACTCATCTCTGAAACTTAGGTCAAATCTGAAGTCAACAAAGTCAAATCAAGAATTCTGGAAAATTCCAAACCATGGAAAATTGACTTTTTATCTAGACCTCAGATTTAAAATCTGACTTCGCCATTGCGTTCAGAGCACCCAAATTAGATAGGGGTGCAATTTTGGAGGCATTTGGAAGTCGTTGATTTTTCGTCAAATATTTTAATATTATTTAAATAACCCAAATAATCAAATTTATAAATACTCGTCGAAATGAAAATCCGAGTGAGCCGTTGCGTTCCTCACCCCTCAATTTGCTAAGGATAAATTATTAAAAAAAAATTTTTTTTTTTATATACAATTAATGGTATAATTGTAATTTATAAATAACTATAAATTAATTTTTATAAGAATATTATTTTAACTAACGTCTGCCGTCAAGTAATTATCTAACGCCGTTAGCTTATTTGGGTACCTCCGTTTGATCAGACGGCGCTAAACCTGCGGCGTCTGATTGTTCCAGCCGTCCAAATCGGACGGCTGGCGTTCATCGTCTCGACTCACGCAGGTCCGAGCTCCGCGTGTCGCGAAGGAGTCGCACGCGGCGAGCTCTGGTCGATGCGCTGGGACATCCACCGCTTCTAGGTTGTATTAAACTCAAATGAGAGTTCTACTCGAGTTTTCCTCACCTGTGCTCCACCAGTAGACCTAAAAATCGCAGTTTGGGTCATCTTCCTTTGCTCGTCAAATCGACACTGCAACTCCTCAGGGTACCATCTTCTCCTCTTAATTTTACTCTTTAATCACTGTGTATTATTGTAATATTGGGTTCATTTTTGGGGCACGATCGATCGAACCTTCGTTCGATCGTGCCTGAAACCCTAGCGCGTAGCGGGGGAGCTGAATCGCCCTCCCATATCTGCCGTCGGATATGGATTCAAATCCAGCCGTTGGATTTGAATCAATCCTGGCCCGTTAGATTCGTCGATTCAGCCTACACCGCTAGATCAATTAAATCGAAACGGTTCATCTGAACCAACCACACCCGTTGATCGCAGATGATGGAATCAATCTGCATCACCCGATCATCCACGTAGCAATGTTTGCTTACGTGTCGCCCCCTCCGCCAGCCACGTGGCCCAAGCTGTTGTTTCAACGGGTGGGTCCCACCCGTCTCCGTCAAAAGATGGGGACAGTGCTGAGCCTTGTCAGTGGGGCCCACTGATCGTCCCTCTGCCAACCACGGCTCGCCACGTGGCGGTGGGACCCGCCATCTCTGCCGAGGCGTCTCTTCCTGCAGAAAAAAAAAATTAAATATAAAAGTTATATATATATATATATATATATATATATATATATATATAACAGATTAAATATTATAAACGAAATTATATATGTATTAATAATAATCAGATTAATTAAATTAATTAAAACAGCATTAGTTAAATAATTTAAATTCAAATCTTTAAACCCTAATATCTTGCAAATTATACATCCAAATTATGCAAATAAATATATCAAATTGATCAGAAAAATATGAGGAATTTATTGATGCCTAATAATTTTGCTGTAGGATCAATATTTTGCAAAGTGATTATTTATGGTTTAATTTAAGTTAAATAATGTTATAGAACTTAATTAGCCCATAACTTTGTACCCAATGATCCAAACCTATTGATTATGGGTCTTAAAGTGATCAAAAAACCCTAAGGATCATTTTAGTAGGGTTATCTTTGCTGTTTAGATTAATAGTTGCCTAATCACTTTTAGAGCCTAACCCTAATTACCCTAATTAACCCTATAACTTCAATTGACCATAACTTGGTCAATTGAACTCCAAATTGAATGATCCAAAGGTCCATTTAGATCCAAAAAACCTAATTAACAGTAATCTATAAAAATATTTAGGATCCAACGGTTAGATTTGCTAATCACCCTTAATTACTCTAAATCTTGATTAGTAAATATTAGCAAATCTAATAATTCAAATTGAGAGATTTAAGTTTCAGATGACTCATAGAACCATTTAGAATCAATTTATAAGGCTGGATTAGTGTTTGAGTAATTAATTTTGCTAATCACTCACTAATCATCCTAAACCCTAATTAGGTCTTAACTTAGTCAAATTAGGTCCAAATTGAGCCTACCACATGTCATTGTGATCAGTAGACTATTTGTAAACCATAGCCACTAGATTTGCTTAATTTGGACACTAATTGGTAAAGTTAGGATTTTTGACCTATAGCTAAGAATCCCTTAATTAACCTTAAACCCTAGATCTCGTATTGGCCATAACTTGGCCAATACTTATCAAAATTTAGCAAATTTAGATTATATGGAAAGCTTAGATAGTAAAGAACAATAATCTAAAAGAAAATTTAACTTTCACTTAGCCAAATTATTAATCTGTCCTTATGAGTCAAATTCACTAATTTGATCTCATATGACTTAATAATCACCCAAAATTAGTTTAGTTGATGTCTAATATTACATTAGATAGTAAGAATCACTTTCCAAAAGAAAATTTCAGAATTAAAACCTTAGATCAAAATTTGATCTTTTGAACCCTTAAGTTGGGGCAAAATGGTCATTTTGCCCAAATTTAGGGTTTAACCTTAAAAGAAAACCTAATTTCAGTTTCAAATCACTAAAATTAGTAAATATAATGATTTAGAACTGAAATTAATCAAATTCAAGTCTAAATTAGATTTTTGATTAGAATCTCAAAATTTGTTCCTTAAGAAAATTCCAAAGTAAATTTGAGTGTTTTTCTTTCCTTAATCACTCTTAGATCATACCTTAGGTCTTATAATATTAGTTAGGATGTGTATCTTGAGAGATACTCTTAGTAATTAAGAACCTTGATTCTTAAGATTAAGGATAGATCTTATGTTAGAATTCATCTATTGAGTAAATTGGGTTACTCAATAGGTGAAACCTTGAGTTTTATAGTTTATAGATTTTCTTAGTTTATTAAATTATTATTTGATCTTTAAACTCTTAAATTAAGAATAGAGATCTATTATAATGAATTGATTTATCATTAGGACTTACCTTAACTTAATCTGTGAGATTTGGGTTCTAAACTTAGACCCTTAGATTATACCTTTAGATTAAGTGATTAGACCCCATCATCTGGAGTCTAATTCTTAATCTTTTCATCTTGATTTGGCTAATCAAGATGAGGTTGGGATGAATTAAAATACAAAATTAGGTTGATGATTTATTCATTTTAAACCAAATAGGCGTCTTTTGATTAAGTTATAATTAGGACTTGGCCAGTTCTAATTATCTTCAACTAGTAGGATTTGTGATTCTAAGTTACAGAACGTGTAAGAATTGATAATTCTGAAACTTATGTAACTTAGAGTAGACAGAAAGAATAAAGTAGATAACAACGGATATCACCTGTGTTTTAGATAGAGTTTCTTGCTCATTTTGAAATTGATGCTTCGCATTCCTTGATTTTGAGCCTTATACCTTGAAACATGTATTATGTACTTAAGATATTTGATAAATATCTTATGTTAATTTGGAACATTTATAAGCAGCATTGTGTTTTCATTTCACAAGTGGTTTGTAAGATGTAGCTTGATTAGTATACCTCTTCGATCAACTCGTTCGGGGTTGGCAACCCTTCGAGGGTTTAATGTCCGACAGTCTATTGGCCATGCCTAGTCCGAGTGATAAGATGGATAGGCTCTCGCCCTACTGACTATAGAGTCAGAATTCTGATATGGACATATTAATTCAAGTACAGTTACATTCAGTTCAGAGTGTCTTAGCTCATCAGGCTAAGATTTGCTGTGTATGTGTTCAGTTTGGATGACTTATATAGTCACTGCAGTTTCAGTTTACAGTTATTATTTTACTTATAGCACTATTTTACTTACAGCTTTCCTGCACGTGTTATATATATATATATATATATATATATATAGGATGCTAGTTTTACTTACTATTTTCTTATGCTCACCTAGGATGCTAGTTGTTTTCAATTTTATATGGTTCAAATTATGTATGTCATCAAGCATATTTTGTTTGATCATAAGCATGTTTAGGTTGTACTTTTCTTACAGTTTTGTTTAGTATTTTGCTTACCTATCTTTGTTGCAGTTGCTTGGAGGAGGTATGTATTACTTCCTATTTTTGCTTAGTTATAAACTGTAGTTTATAACTTATCACTGTTCTTTTGTACGCTTTTTTGCACCTATTTTGCTCAGTTCTGTTTTCATGGTGATATCTATTCAACTTAATAATATTGTTTGCCCTAAAATATACTTAGACATATTGTCTAACCAGTTTTTCTTTTGTTGGCTGGGGCCCTACCATTATGAAATTGATAATGGTAGGTTCTGAGTTTATTGGAGCAGCAGATCCAGTAGAGAGCTTGCCATTGGAGGAGGAGCCCGTTCCTGAAGATCTGTAATTTTAGTTTTATTTCTTTCAGTGAGATTGAGAGTCCTTTCAGTTCTTTTAAACTTATTAAATTGTTGTAATAATACAGATTTATATTTCTCTTTCAGCACTTTACTTATTCTGTATTATTGTATTTATACTGTATTGGATGGATGTTATACTTTTTATGCTTCCGCACTCTGAGTTAATGTATAGTCATTTAGTGATAAATTCTGGGATAAATGGCAAAGTCCTTATTTAAGTGGATTAGAACATGTATCTAATTTAATTCCAAGTGAGGACCTTGTCATTTGGTGACCCCTCCACCGTAATCATGTTAACTTAAGGGTTAACAGGACTACGGCGGGGCAGGGCCGCCACAGTTGGTATCAGAGAATTCCATAAGGTGTCAGAATGGAATTTGCATTCATTTCTACCTAATGGACTGTTCTTCTGCCACTTGATCACTAAATGAATACTTGAATTGACATCCATCACATTATGAGTATAACTCAGAATAAGTTAAGTTATTAAATAACTATAAAAGATGATAATTATCAAATTATGTATATATATATATATATATATATGCTCAACAAATCTAAGTAGAATGTTATAATTATTGGAATAAAAAATCATCTAGGAATGGCATTCATGATTTACTTAAAGGAGTTCGAGACTATTTGGAAATATGAACATAAATTAGGTAAGAAGCAAGGAAGAACGATTGAAGGAATATCAGAACAATGATCACAAGTAATAAACAAATTACTGAAAGAAGGTGTCTATAGAGGCCTTGACTTTCCAGTACTAGCAAGGGAATGGCTCGCGAGAGTTGACCATATATTTGGTGTTATGGAGTGGCCTAGTCATATCAAACTAGAAGTGGTGCTATGCCTTTTGCGTATGCAAGCAAAAGAATGGTGGATTCTGTCATACGGAGAATTATTTCATAAAGCACAAGAGGAGCATCATGAAGTAACTTATGAAGACTTTCGTAGAGCATTTTTCACTAAATATATAGGGTGGGAATAGTTTTATAAATCTATGATGATGTATTCTGTTATTTCAATAAAATTTTAAATAAATGAGAAAAGTAGTAGTTATCTTGCATCTTGTTTTAATAAAGAACTCAAGATAGTTGTTTTGATTTCAGGAAAATGAATCCTGCTAATTCTCCAAATAATACTCCACTCAACCCTCAACCGACTGTGAGTAACGCTCCAAACAATACTGTGGCCGCTTCTAATACTATTGATGAAATAACCTCTCTGAGAAACATGGTTACTGCAATGCTAGAGAATCAAAATCAGCAGGCTCTAGCTATTCAAAAGTTAGTATCAGTAATACCCACCACTAATGTCAGCACATCTTCAGCATCTCCCACTCCTCAAGTTCCCAATACCTATCGGCAGTCTGCAGATGGGATACTTCACAGTTTCCTAAGGTTAAGACCGCCTACCTTTGAAGGATCTGAATCCTCGATGGATACTTTAGCATGGCTGAAATCTATAGAGAAAAACATCACTAGTCTTGGTTGTTCAAGCAACCAATATGTTAGACTAGCTACTCATCTTCTGCAAGGAGAGGCAGAACATTGGTGAGAACAAGAAAGGAACACACATTTTGAGGAATTCGAATTAGATGAAATAGAATGGAGCTGGTTTGTCCAAGCATTCAAGGAATCATTTATTCCACCATCCACTAAGAACATAATTGGCGAATCATTATTAAAATTAACACAAGGAAATTGAACAGTAGCTGAATATACCTCAGAATTTAGAAAGCTCATACGATTTTCACCTCACTTGGTTCCTACTGAAGCAGATAGATGTTTCAGATTTGAGAATGAACTTCGAGAATCCATTAAAGATCACGTAATTCCTTTACAACACACCCAGTTCGAGAAATTGGTGGAAACAGCACGAGTTGTAGAGCATCATCAATCAGTCAAGGACATGAAGAGAAAGGCCTTCAACATGAACAAATACCCTCAGAACTTCAAGCAACAAAAAAACAAACCAAGGAAGGGTATATCAGATGGAGACTACTGAAATATCAAGCCAAACTGCCGCCTGTAATAGTCCACATCCTTATGGAAAATGTTATCATTTTGGTTGAGTATGTTTTACTTGTGGAAGACAAGGTCATGCGTATAGGGACTGTCGATCAAATAAAATAATTGATGGAGTAACTATTGATCGGAATCGTACAAATAAAGTATTCCGTGCCACTCCCATCAATTTTAGAGAACCTCAAAGGACTCTTATGCCACCTCCTGTTCAAGAGAGAACCCTTGCAAAGGTTCAATACGCTACAAAGCCTTCAAACCCAAATCAATCAACAGCTCAAAGATCTGACAGCAGACCTGCTGGAAAGGCAAGAGTATATAATCTCACTCCAGTAGAAGCAGCAGAAGACAACAATGTAGTCTCAGGTACACTTCGCAACTTTTGTCTTTTCTTACTGAATTAGAACTTCCTAAAATTTGTATTTTTATTAGGCACCCTATACTTTAAAAATGAACCCTGCAGTATATTGTTTGATACTAGGGCTAGTTATTCATTTATCTCTGAAAATTTTGCTAAGAGATTAGGACTATCATGTTACAAACTTGCGAAGATCTTGAGTGTTGGACTTCTTTCTGGAGCCCAACTTAGTGCAAACAAATTCTGTGACATTCAAATACCAATCAATAACCATACCTTCCAAGCCAAGTTAATTATGCTACCTATAGTAAATTTTGATATCATACTAGGCATGAATTGGCTTAGTATGCATAACGCTATTATTAATTATCAAAAGAAGAAGGTTATCTTGCAAACTCCAGGAGCTTCAACAACATTTATTGGGAAGTTTAGCACTAGTAGCTCCTTAATCAATGCAATTCAAGCAGAGAAAATGGTGTGCAAAGGCTATAGTTGTATTCTGATGGTGATGATGGGTAGTAACAAAGAAGTAACCCCAATCTCTAAAATAAAAGTTGTTAGAGATTTTGAAGATGTTTTTCCTGAAGATCTGCCTGGTTTACCACCAACCAGAGAAGTAGAATTTGAAATAAATATAGTTCCGGGGACACAACCTCTATCAAAAGCACTATATAGAATGGCCCCGAAAGAACTGCAAGAGTTAAATGAGAAATTACAAGAACTGCTAAATAAGGGGTTTATTAAACCTAGTATGTCCCCGTGGGGAGCTCCGGTATTATTTGTAAAGAAGAAAGATGGGTCTATGAGAATGTGCATAGACTACAGGGAGATGAATAAAGTTACTATTAAAAATAAAAATAGATACCCACTTCCTCGTATCGATGATCTGTTCGATCAACTTGCCGGTGCTGTAGTGTTCTCTAAAATTGATTTAAGGTCAGGGTATCATCAAGTGAAAGTAAAGGACTCAGATGTAGAGAAGGCAGCGTTCAGAACGTGATATGGGCATTTCGAGTTTCTTGTAATGTCATTTGGTCTCACTAATGCCCCATCTCTGTTCATGGACTTAATGCAGAGAGTTCTGAAACCTTATCTAGATAAATTTGTTATAGTATTCATTGATGATATCTTAATTTACTCCAAAACAGTAAAGGATCATGAAGAACACTTGAGATTGGTTCTGGAGAAGCTTAGAGAGCATGAGTTATATGCTAAATACTCTAAGTGTGAATTTTGGCTGGATTCTGTATCATTTCTTGGACATGTGATTGATGCTCGTGGAATCCAAGTAGACCAGAGTAAGATTAGTGCTATTCAGGATTGGGTTCAGCCCAAGACAGTTACTGAAATCTGTAGTTTTCTGGGTCTAGCCAGATACTACAGAAGGTTCATTAAAGGCTTCTCCCAGCTTGCCGCACCTCTTACAAAATTAACCCAGAAGGCAGTTCTATTTGTTTGGTCAGAAGAATGTGAAACTGCATTTCAGTCTATAAAGGATGCATTAACTTCTGCTCCAGTTTTAGTTCTTCCAAAAGAAGGAGTTAATTATCAGGTGTATACAGATGCATCTAGAATTGGGTTAGGATGCGTATTAATGCAAGAAGGCAAAGTTATAGCATACGCATCTCGCCAGCTTAAAACTCATGAAAGGAACTATGCTGTACATGATTTAGAATTAGCAGCATTAGTTTTTACATTAAAAATTTGGCGCCATTATTTGTACGGAATTCAATGCTCTATATTCACAGACCACCAAAGTCTGAAATACATCTTTACCCAGAGAGAATTGAACTGTAGGCAAAGAAGATGGCTGGAATTAATTAGTGATTATGACTTAGATATCCAGTACCATCCAGGAAAAGCTAATGTGGTAGCTGATGCATTAAGTCGTCACACTGTTCTTAACAGCTTAATTTCAGAAAGTCCGTTGATGAATGAGTTTCATAAAATAGAAATTTCTCTTGCTAAGGAAAATTCAGTCAGTACCATAATATACATGAATAATATAGAACCCACATTCCATAGAGATGTTTCAATCTCTCAAAGTAAGGATGATGAATATTTAAACCTTAAAGTGGCAATAGAAAGTGGTCGTCGACCAGAATTGCAGTTTAAGAAAGGTGTTATCTACATGGATAATCATCTCTGGATTCCTAAATCCATGCAGAAAGAGATATTGATTGAAAGTCACAATTCAGGATATCAAATTCATCCAAGAAATTCTAAGATGTATCAAGACCTAAAACAATCATTCTGGTGGCCAGGGATGAAGAAAAATATCGCAGAATTTATTGCAAAATGCTACGCTTGTTGCTTAATAAAAGCAGAGCATCAGAAGCCTGGTGGCTTATTGCACCCATTAGAAATCCCAGAATGGAAATGGACTGATGTATCCATGGATTTTGTCATGGGTTTGCCCCGTGCTAGATCTAGAGCTGATTCAATATGGGTTATAGTAGATCGCCTTACAAAATTTGCTCATTTCATTCCAATCCATCAAACTGACTCAGTGGAGAAATTGGCTAAACTATATATTAAGGAAATAGTCAGATTGCATGGGATTCCTAAAACAATTGTATCCGATAGAGATAGTCGTTTTACTTCTAAATTTTGGCAGGCTGTCCATCAAGATTTAGGCACAACTTTGGCCAGGAGTACAACATTCCAACCACAAACAGATGGCCAAACAGAGCGAGTAAATCAAGTCTTAGAAGATCTTCTGCATTTATGTATGTTGGATTTTTCAGGATCCTGGGAAGAGCATATCCCTTTAGCGGAATTTGCATATAACAATAGTTTTCAGTCAAGTATTAAGATGGCACCATATGAAGCCCTATATGGAAGAATATGTTCATCCCACTAGCATGGTCTGAGTTAGGAGATACTCAATTATATGGATCTGAGCTGGTGGAAGAAACAAATAAAAAAGTTAAACTCATTCAGCAAAGAATCAGAACAGCTCAAGATAGGCACAGTAAATATCATAATAACCATCATCGTTCTCTAGAATTCAGTGAAGGAGATTTTATATACTTAAAAGTGAGCCCGATGAAAGGAATCTATCGTTTTGGAGTTTCTGGAAAGCTCAGTCCAAGGTATATTGGACCTTTCAAAATTTTGCAGAAGATTGGTTCAGCACCTTATAAATTAGAGCTACCAGAAGACTTCGCTGCTGTTCATAATGTATTCCATGTTTCATCTCTAAGGAAGTGTCTTCGAGATCCTTCTCATCTTATTGAACATCCGGTAATTGAAATTCAACATGATCTTTCTTACACTGAAGAACCAGTTAAAATCCTAGATCGTGATCTGAAGAAGTTAAGGAATCGATCTATTCCAATGATAAAGATTCAGTGGAAGAACTGGTCTTGTAATGAAGCCACCTGGGAGAAAGAGGTGGATATGCGTCAAAAATACCCAAACCTTTTTAATCAAGGTGATTCTTCAACTCTATCTTATTTCATTTCAAATTCTTTATATCTGCTTAATTTCTTTTTCTCACTTGAGTGATGTCGAGGACGACATCATTCTTAAGTGGGGGAGTTTGTAACAATCCAGGTTGTTACTTTGCTCAATTAAGACTAATCTAAGTCTTAATTAAGGTTCTAAGTCACTAATTAAGTAATTTGGAACTCATCTCTGAAACCTAGGTCAAATCTGAAGTCAACAAAGTCAAATCAAGAATTCTGGAAAATTCCAAACCATGGAAAATTGACTTTTTATCTAGATCTCAGATTTAAAATCTGACTTCGCCATTGCGTTCAGAGCACCCAAATTAGATAGGGGTGCAATTTTGGAGGCATTTGGAAGTCGTTGATTTTTCGTTAAATATTTTAATATTATTTAAATAACCCAAATAATCAAATTTATAAATACTCGTCAAAACGAAAATCCGAGTGCGCCGTTGCGTTCCTCACCCCTCAATTTGCTAAGGATGAATTATTAAAAAAAAAAAATTTTTTTATATACAATTAATGGTATAATTGTAATTTATAAATAAGTATAAATTAATTTTTATAAGAATATTATTTTAACTAACGTCTGCCGTCTAGTAATTATCTAATGCCGTTAGCTTATTTGGGTACCTCCGTTTGATCAGACGGCGCTAAACCTGTGTCGTCTGATCGTTCCAGCCGTCCAAATTGGACGGATGGCGTTCGTCGTCTCGACTCACGCAGGTCCGAGCTCTGCGTGTCGCGAAGGAGTCGCACGCGGTGAGCTCTGGTCGATGCGCTGGGACATCCACCGCTTCTAGGTTGTATTAAACTCAAATGAGAGTTCTACTCGAGTTTTCCTCACCCGTGCTCCACCGGTAGACCTAAAAATCGCAGTTTGGGTCATCTTCCTTTGCTCGTTAAATCGACACTGCAACTCCTCCGGGTACCATCTTCTCCTCTTAATTTTACTCTTTAATCACTGCGTATTATTGTAATATTGGGTTCATTTTTGGGGCACGATCGATCGAACCTTCGTTCGATCGTGCAAGAAACCCTAGCGCGTAGCGGGGGAGCTGAATCGCCCTCCCAGATCTGCCGTCGGATAAGGATTCAAATCCAGCCGTTGGATTTGAATCAATCTCGGCTCGTTAGATTTGTCGATTTAGCCTACACCGCTGGATCAATTAAATCGAAACGGTTCATCTGAACCAACCACAGCCGTTGATCGCAGATGATGGAATCAATCTGCATCACTCGATCATCCACGTAGCAATGTTTGCTTACGTGTCGCCCCCTCCGCCATCCACATGGCCCACGCTGTTGTTTCAGTGGGTGGGTCCCACCCGTCTCTGTCAAAAGATGGGGTCAGTGCTGAGCCTTGTCAGTGGGGCCCACTGATCGTCCCTCTGCCAACCACGGCTCGCCACGTGGCGGTGGGACCCGCCATCTCTGCCGAGCCGTCTCTTCCTGCAGAAAAAAAAAAAATTAAATATAAAAGTTATATATATATATAACAGATTAAATATTATAAACGAAATTATATATGTATTAATAATAATCAGATTAATTAAATTAATTAAAACAGCATTAGTTAAATAATTTAAATTCAAATCTTTAAACCCTAATATCTTGCAAATTATACATCCAAATTATGCAAATAAATATATCAAATTGATCAGAAAAATATGAGGAATTTATTGATGCTAATAATTTTGTTGTAGGATCAATATTTTGCAAAGTGATTATTTAGGGTTTAATTTAAGTTAAAATAATATTACAAAACTTAATTAGCCCATAACTTTGTACCCAATGATCCAAACCTATTGATTATGGGTCTTAAAGTGATCAAAAAATCCCAAGGATCATTTAGTAGGGTTATCTTTACTGTTTGGATTAATAGTTGCCTAATCATTTTTAGAGCCTAACCCTAATTACCCTAATTAACCTTATAACTTCAATTGACCATAACTTGGTCAATTGAACTCTAAATTGAATGATCCAAAGGTCCATTTAGATCAAAAAAACCTAATTAACAGTAATCTATAAAAATATTTAGGATCCAACAGTTAGATTTGCTAATCACCCATAATTACTCTAAATCTTGATTAGTAAATATTAGCAGATCAAATAATTCAAATTGAGAGATTTAAGTTTCAGAGGACTCATAGAACCATTTAGAATCAATTTATATGGTTGGATTAGTGTTTGAGTAATTAATTTTGCTAATCACTCACTAATCATCCTAAATCCTAATTAGGTCTTAACTTAGTCAAATTAGGTCCAAATTGAGCCTACCACATGTCATTGTAATCAGTAGACTATTTGTAAACTATAGCCACTGATTTTGCTTAATTTGGACACTAATTGGCAAAGTTAGGATTTTTGACCTATAGTTAAGAATCCCTTAATTAACCTTAAACCCTAGATCTCGTATTGGCCATAACTTGGCCAATACTTATCAAAATTTAGCAAATTTAGATTATATGGAAATCTTAGATAGTAAAGAACAATAATCTAAAAGAAAATTTAACTTTCACTTAGCCAAATTATTAATCCGTCCTTATGAGTCAAATTCACTAATTTGATCTCATATGACTTAATAATCACCCAAAATTAGTTTAGTTGATGTCTAATATTACATTAGATAGTAAGAATCACTTTTCCAAAAGAAAATTTCAGAATTAAAACCTTAGATCAAAATTTGATCTTTTGAACCCTTAAGTAGGGGCAAAATGGTCATTTTGCCCAAATTTAGGGTTTAACCTTAAAAAAAAACCTAATTTCAGTTTCAAATCACTAAAATTAGTAAATATAATGATTTAGAACTGAAATTAATTATATTCAAGTCTAAATTAGATTTTTGATTTGAATCTTAAAATTTGTTCCTTAAGAAAATTCCTAAGTAAATTTGAGTGTTCTTCTTTTCTTAATCACTCTTAAATCATACCTTAGGTCTTATAACATTAGTTAGGATGTGTGTCTTGAGAGATACTCTTAGTAATTAAGAACCTTAATTCTTAAGATTAAGGATAGATCTTAAGTTAGAATTCATCTATTGAGTAAATTGGGTTACTCAATAGGTGAAACCTTGAGTTTTATAGTTTATAGATTTTCTTAGTTTATTAAATGATTATTTGATCTTTAAACTCTTGAATTAAGAATAGAGATCTATCTTAATGAATTGATTTATCATTAGGACTTGCCTTAACTTAATCTGTGAGATTTGGGTTCTAAACTTAGACCCTTAGATTATATCTTTAGATTAAGTGATTAGACCCCATCATCTGGAGTCTAATTCTTAATCTTTTCATCTTGATTTGGCTAATCAAGATGAGGTTGGGATGAATTAAAATACAAAATTAGGTGGATGATTTATTCATTTTAAACCAAATAGGTGCCTTTTGATTAAGTTATAATTAGGACTTGGCCAGTTCTAATTATCTTCAACTAGTAGGATTCGTGATTCTAAGTTACAGAACGTGTAAGAATTGATGATTCTGAAACTTATGTAACTTAGAGTAGACAGAAAGAATAAAGTAGATAACAACGGATATCACCTGTGTTTTAGATAGAGTTTCTTGCTCATTTTGAAATTGATGCTTCACATTCCTTGATTTTGAGCCTTATACCTTGAAATATGTATTATGTACTTAAGATATTTGATAAATATCTTATGTTAATTTGGAACATTTATAAGCAGCATTGTGTTTTCATTTCACAAGTGGTTTGTAAGATGTAGCTTGATTAGTATACCTCTTCGATCAACTCGTTCGGGGTCGGCAACCTTTCGAGGTTTTAATGTCCAACAGTCTATTGGCCATGCCTAGTCCGAGTGATAAGATGCATAGGCTCTCGCCCTACTGACTATAGAGTCAGGATTTTGATATGGATATATTAATTCAAGTACAGTTACATTCAGTTCAGAGTGTCTTAGCTCATCAGGCTAAGATTTGCTGTGTATGTGTTCAGTTTGGGTGACTTAGATAGTCACTGCAGTTTTAGTTTACAGTTACTGTTTTACTTATAACACTGTTTTACTTACAGCTTTCCTGCACGTGTTATATATATATATAGGATGCTAGTTTTACTTACTGTTTTCTTATGCTCACCTAGGATGCTAGTTGTTTTTAGTTTTATATGGTTCAAATTATGTATGTCATCAAGCATATTCTGTTTGATTATAAGCATGTTTAGGTTGTATTTTTCTTACAGTTTTGTTTAGTATTTTGCTTACCTGTCTTTGTTGCAGTTGCTTGGAGGAGGTATGTATTACTTCCTATTTTTGCTTAGTTATAAACTGTAGTTTATAACTTATCACTGTTCTTTTGTACGCTTTTTTGCACCTATTTTGCTCAGTTCTATTTTCATGGTGATATCTATTCAACTTAATAATATTGTTTGCCCTAAAATGTACTTAGATATATTGTCTAACCAGTTTTTCTTTTGTTGGCTGGGGCCCTACCATTATGAAACTGATAATGGTAGGTTCTGAGTTTGTTGGAGCAGCAGATCCAGTAGAGAGCTTGCCATTGGAGGAGGAGCCCGTTCCTGAAGATCTGTAGCTTTAGTTTTATTTCTTTTAGTGAGATTGAGAGTCATTTCAGTTCTTTTAAACTTATTAAATTATTGTAATAATACAGGTTTATATTTCTCTTTCAGCACTTTACTTATTCTGTATTATTGTATTTATACTGTATTGGATGGATGTTATACTTTTTATGCTTCCGCACTCTGAGTTAATGTATAGTCATTTAGTGATAAATTCTAGGATAAATGGAAAAGTCCTTATTTAAGTGGATTAGAACATGTGTCTAATTTAATTCTAAGTGGGGACCTTGTCATTTGGTGACCCCTCCACTGTAATCATGTTAACTTAAGGGTTAACAGGACTACGGCGGGGCAGGGCCGCCACACTAGCTTACCCAATTTTTTTGTTATGGCAGTTCTATTGTAGGCACATGTCTAAAAAAAATGTTTTCAGTCAGTTTCAGCTCTTTTCAATTAGGTTTAGTTACTTTTAGTTCAGTATCAGTACTTTTAGTGTTTTTTAATATTTTCATCATGTACATTATTTATAATATTTTTAACATTTATGTGTTTTCAGAATTGGTTTTATGTGCAAGTATATTAGGATGCTTGATTTCTGTTCAATTTGAATTATATTGTTTTTTACTCAAAAAATTAGCATAAGTGAAATTGATGATATTTGTTTAGGATATTTCTTATAATTTATAGTTCTTACATATAAACAGCCTAATCTTTTCTACAACTTTGGGTTGAGGTATGTCTAATTACTTTATATTTTGTTTAAGTTATAAATGATTGATTCATAACTTATATCTTTTCTATTGATGTTTTGCTGCTGCTATATGCTTAGGATGATTTGTGATATCATAAAATATATGAAAAATATTAGCCTAAAATATACTTAGATAATTTTTCTAACCAAATTTTCTTTTTTTTTTGGTTGGAGCTCTGGAATCGTGAAATCGACAATATTAGCTTCCGAGCATTTTCTGGAGATAGCACTAGGGGAGGGGCAAAGTTAAGAGTAAAAATACCTTATTGTTGAGGAGTCTTAGTTAGATTGCTCTTTTATTTTCAGTGAAGATGAGTGACTTTTCTACTTTTATAAAACTTAAATCAAATGTTGTAATAATATAGATATTTAGTTGTATTTTCCTTTACTGCACACTTTTATTTTGAGTTGAATGTTATTCTATTTCTGCAATATGGTTATATGGATGTAATTTGTTATTTTTTCCACACTGATATTTATGCATGATCATTTAGTGAAGGACTCTGTTGTATATATGACATATCCTTCCCTTATTAGTGGTTTAGGGATGAAACCTAACCTAATAATATGTGAGGGAATGCACAATGATGACAACTCTATCATATTTGTGCTAACATTCGTGTTAGTGGGAATATGACGGGGGCGGGCGCCACACAAAAACTCACATTTTTCATTTGATATTCATATCATGTAAACAAAGTGACTATAACTTCCTTATAGTATAATAGTACAATGACACTAAGTAAGGTCAAATTGGACATCAAATGACCATTCTAAGCATTAATGACTCTTAATGAAACTTAAAAGGTCATTAGTAAAATTAGTTATCAATATGGAAAATTAAGTTCATATTAATGTCTTACACATTTTTATGATCAAAATGATATATAATTTTAATATATTTGGATTTGCATATTTAAAGTTATTAAATTATTAATTAATTTTAATTAATTAAATTAGGCATCACTGTTCCCAAACCAACTGCCGCTACTGCAGCTTGCACGCGGGTTGGGCTGCGTGTGTGAACCGGTGACAGTGCCACGCGCATCGGGCCTACCCGCTCGACACTGTTCACCTCCTTCGATGGGACGCCGAGACGGAAGCCCTAGGGCATCGCAATACTCCTCGTACAAGTAACTTTGATTACTCTATTATATACTAAAAGAAATATTGCATCAAGACCTATTAAACACCCATAGAATTACTTCATATAATTAGCTATACGTCTCCATTTTAGCTATGAAACATTTACTCTGGAGGGACTATGCTCCCTCCATAGTTGTTCAATTAGCAAATTGAAGGTACCAATGGCTTTCCAAGAATGAGGGCAACCTAACAAACCAAAAAATGCAAGGGTAGGTTATCAGGTTTATCGAAGCCTCCATCCAAGTCCTTGAACACTGTACATTATTGTACGTGTCCAGGTGGATCGATGATCAATCAGACTCATTTGAGCTTGATTGATTATTTCAATAGACATCATATGTCTAATAATTGGCAAACAAAATGAAAGGTATCAAAATGGAATACAGAGCGAGGAGGAAATCATCGTACCTTTCACTGTGGCATCGATCGAACAATGAGCTCCTATCGACATAGCTATGGTTCTCATCTTTCAGTGACAGCTTTAAATCCTCTAATTTAATCCATTGTGTCGATTACGGGTGAGGGGAAAACTGAGTTGGGAAGCTGGACTAACATGCCATAACACAGGGTGTCTGCGGCTCCTGCACACGCGATCGTGTGTGCGCAGGAGACGTATAGTAACCCAATAATAGATGTCGGATCAGTCAGGGTGCTAAGGGAATGACTAGAATTGAGCCCGCCATATAATCAAACGGTAGCCGACGCTATCAGCTCGATAAATTTAATTAATAATATTAAATAATTAATAATTATTTAATTAATCAAAATTGAATAACCAAACGAGCTCCAAAAAATTTCAAATATTCACCCTTAGCTAATTTGAGGGTAAATAACTCAAAAATGAAGTTGGATTTTTAATTTGAGATCACTTTAACTTTCTTAATTTTCTGATTAATTAATTATATATTAAAATATTTGCCAAAAATGAATGATCTCCAAATCGTTCCAAATTTCAGGGGTTGGCTCCTAATGCTATTAGAAGTTTAACGACGATGGCTTTAACCTAATTTGGATGTCTAAAGCTAAGTAACAACCACGAGTTATTATAGGTTTACCAAATCCAATACTCGAGTGTTAACTATACTTATCACTATTCATTGCTATAGTATTTTAAAATTTTGCCTATGAATATGAGATAATTTTTTAAGTATGATTCTCAAATACCATACCAAGAATAAATATTAAATGCAGAAGCTAAAACACATATCATTCATACCATTCATTCATCCATAAAATAAAGTAAAATATCCATCTTAGAAAAAAAAAGAAAATACATCCACAATACTTAATGTTACAAATTAGATTATAAAGTTCTTAATTTACTCTCACATCTCCAAATAAGAAAATGCAAAAAGAAGAAAAATAAACTACTCAGTAGTAGCGAGCTCCTCCTCCTCTTACGGTATGGCACCCCAGCCCTACCGTGGCCATGTTAACTCTTAAGTTAACATGATTACAGTGAAGTGGTCACCAAATGACAAGTTCCTCACTTATAGATAGATTAGGTATTCACCATAATCTAGTATAATTAAAGAGTTTTCCATTTACAATAGCATTTCACTAAATGATAAATATAAGAAATATTCAAAGTGCAGAAGCAAAATGTAAACATCCATTCCATCATAATATGATAATTAAAACATACAACTCAGAATAAATACGGTAACAGAAAATACAATTCAAACATGTATTATACAAAACATTAAAGAGTTTAGCTAAAAATAAAATGAAAACACTCATCTTCAAAAGCAAAAACAAATAGAGCAATGGAACTAAGGCTCCCCAACAACACGCTCATCTTCCTGATGCAGATGCTCAGAAGGCTCCATAACTTCAAATATCTCATAATCTATCATTGTTGGTTTCACTATGATAGGGACCCAGCAAAAAAAAAGAAAATATAGTTAGACATATTGTCTAAGTATATTTTAGGCTAATTATATTTCATGTTCTTTTAGATATCACCATTACTTAATATCTAAGCAACACATAGGTGCAATAAAGCATATGAAATGGAAAGGAAGTTATAAATAATAAGTTTATAACTTAAACAAAGGAAGTAAGCACATACCTCCAAAATCAACGCTGCAACAAGGTTAGGCATAAAAGAAAAAATAAATGCTAATAACTGAAAAGAAACTCATCCTAAACATGCTTATAATCAATGTGAACTTATACTGATTAACATAACATAAATGAACATAAAATACATTTGAACAATTTAAAAGCAAATCTAGCATCCTATGCATAAACAAGTAAGCAAGACTAGCATCCTATACATATATATAAATAAGTAATACAAACATCCTATATATGAACATATAAGCAAATTAGCATCTTATATATAAACAATTGAATAAAAACTAACATCCCATTTATATATATATAAGTATAGCTAGCAACCTAGCATATAAACAGTTAAATAGGCTAACATCCTAGCATATGAATAACTAAACAAGCTAATATTCTAGCACATGAATAAGCTAGTAATCTAGTAAATAGTAAGTAAGAAAGTGCTGAAATACAATAAAAATGAACTAAAAATAGTAAATACATAACTGAAAGCTGCTATGGACAAATGAGCCACTCGAACTGAAAGCAAGCAACATCTCACTTAGCCTCCTGGGCTAAGGCAAAAACATTGAACTAAAATATGCACAGTCTCACTTAGCCTGCTAGGCTAAGGCATAAAAAACTGAACTGAAAATGTAGAAATGCACCTAAAACTAGTACTGCCATATCAGAAGATGGCTAAACTGGCCTGCTAAACCAAAGAGTCTAACAATACCATTCTAGACCCACATAAGTCTAGGCTTGGTTATAATTACTAATGATAGACAATATTATCTTAGCCAAGCATAGGCCTAAGCCTAGCCTGTAACAACAACTAAAGAACTGAACTTAGAGGTAGACTAATTAGATCACACTCTACTAAACTAAAAATCAGGAAAACTGAAATCATCGACAAAAATGCAAATGATGTTTATGCAATTCAAAATTTGGCATGTGATATTCATCAAATATCCTATGTCCAAGGTATAAAACTCAAACATAAGGTAAGTAAAGCATCAAAGTTTTAAAATAAGCAAGAGACTTTAGTAAAACACATGTGATATCTATTATTGTTTAATTATCCATTCTATCTATTCCAAGTTATACAAGTTCAGAATCTTTAATTCCTACTATTTAGTATAACTCAGACTCATGACCTTATAAGTTAAAAATAATTAGGACTAGCTAGGTCCTAATTTGATTTAATCAATATCTACTATATAAGTTAAAGAAGTAAATTAATCGACCTATTTTGGTGATTTAAGCAACCCAAACCTATATTGATTAAGACAAATCAAGATGGAAGGATTAAGAATTGAACTCTAATTATTGGGGTTAATCACTTAATCCAAAGGTGATCCTAAAGGCTCAGGCTTAAGAACCTAATCTCACGGGTTAAAGATTAAGGCATATCCTATTAAGTAAAGTCAAACTTAATGGATGGATCTCTAATATTAAATCTACGGTTGAAAGATCAAATAATCATAAAAAAAACTATGAAAATCTATAAATTAGTATAATCAAGGTTCCGTCTATTGAGTAACCCAATTTATCTAATGAATGAAGACTAACCTAATTCTAGTTCTAATTCATAAGCAAGAAGATCTTAAGGAACTAAGATGAACACTCAAGCACTAATCTTAAATAATCTTGATTGAAAACTTTAGAGAAATATTTGAAGACATAAGGAAGGTATGATATGAGATGGAACTTAAGAGCACTTAAACCTAAATTTGGCAAATGACTATTTTGCCCCTACTTAAGGGTCTAAGAAGCTACTTTATAAGTTAAGGCTCCAAATTAGAAATTAACAATGGAAAATGATTATTTAATGTCTATCATGAAGATAGATAATAAGTACACCCAATTAGGATAATTATTAAGCTTTGTGAGATCTAATTAAGGAATTTGACTCATAAGGGAAATTTGGTAATTTTACCTAATAAAGTATAAGAATTTATTCATTTTATTAATGATTACTATTCAAGGATTCCATAGAGTCCAAGAACACTAAATTATGAGGTCTAATGATTAAATTATAAGCAAAATAATATTTGGGGTTAAAATGTAAATTAGAGTTTCTTAAGAGGGGTCAAAAACCTAACTTTTTCATTTAAAGTTCATATTCAGTAAACTCAGTGACTATAGTTTTCCTATCACTCATTGAGTACTTTAGTTGAGAGTAGATCAATTTTAGACCTCATTTGGTAAAATTATGACCAAATTAGGGTAATGATAATTAGTGAGTGATTAATAAATTTAATTAAAGTATCACTAAACCAAACACACCATAAGATTCTACTATACTTTATGAGCTATCAAAAATTTAAATCACTTAATTTGGATTACTAATTATGCTAATAATCACTAATCAAGTTTTTGGATAATTAGGGCTAATTAAGGAATCTATTCACCAAAACTTAAATATTTTTTGTAGTTTACTATTTATTAGATTTTTTTGATCAAAATGGTATATTATAAGATCTAATTTGGAGCTCAATTGATCAAGTTATGATCAATTGAAGTTTTAGGGTTTAAGGGTGCAATTAGGTAGGGTCCTAAAAGTGATTAGGTAAAATACACTCCAAATAGAAAAATTAACACTACTAAAATAATCCCGAGAGTCTCCTGATTAAAATGAGATCCATATTGGATATGTTTGGGTGAGTGTGTGTAAAGTTATGATAGTTTAACGTTTAGAGATATTTAGGTCAAATTATGGGGGTCCTAAATATCACTATGTGAAATATACCTCTTATAAAAAATTTAACAGTGCCATAATGATCATCTAATTTTACTGATCAAAATGACATATACTTTTGCTAAATTTGAAATTATGGTTATCTAAAGCTTAGATTTAAATCATTTAATTTAATTTAATTAAACATAATTTATTTATATATATATATTTATATATATATATATATATATATATATATATATATATATTTTGGTTATGTGTGGCCGGTGGAATTTGAACCCATGATCTTGGATAACAAATCTTGAGCCTCAACCACTGGACTATAACACCGTTCACACATACACATACACACAGATCTATATATATATATATATATATATATATATAATTTAATTAATTCTGCAGGTTAAATTAATTCGACGACATGGGCGGTCCCCACATAATCGCACGACGCGCTCATGGCACGACAGCTGTCAAGGCGGGCCCCATCTATCAGAGACGAGACAGCGGTACCCGCGATAGCAGAATTCACACGAGCGGGCCCCACGGCAACACCACGCCAACAAAGAGCGGGTCAGGTCAGGCCTGACCAGACCCGGAAAGATCTCCATCTTTCTGAGAGCCACCAAAAGCAACGGACTAGGGCAAACCAAAAGGACGGCTTCTCGATGGTGATTTTGCCAAGCTCGCATGCCTTTGAGAAGTGCTTGACGAGGCCAACCCAACGACGTGCGGGATGAAGCTTGAAAAGGTCCAGGACTTTGAAAAATGGCTAACCCTAGTTATCTAGAGTTCGATGGAACCCTTTTATTGTACATCTTTGTAGATTCACGGATGATTCAGGCTCATCAAGCCGATCGAATCCGATAATTGCTCAATGCACCTTATGAAATAGATTAATAAAATTGAAAAATTACAGATTGAATAGATATCGAAGTCAATTGAGCGTACCTCATATGAATGGTTGAGGAAGATAAGGGTTCGGTAATTCTTCTAGTTTGCCGTAGACAAGCTCAGATGGACGCTGATGAGAAATGGAGCGATTATTAGGCATTAGATGGTCTCTAAAGAAGTCTTAAGGTGGCGAGGGATTTCACATGGCTGTCGATGTGCCGCGTGTGACCCTCTCGCGACACGCGAGAGGGGAGGAAAAAAGATGCCTACCGTTTGATCTGCGATCAAACGGTTGAGATGCACCGTCAGATGCAATGGCGTGAAAACTTAGACGGCACGTGCGAATAAACTAACAGTCGCTGATTAATTAATTTAAATATATCATTATTTAATAAATTTGACTCCTGATTTGGACTAGATCTTTGCGGTGAACTCCTAATAATTTAATTAATTCACTAAATACACAATCAAAACTTGGTTTAGTCATAATTGACTTAACTAACAACCTGGGTTATTACATGCGATCCTTGAACTACCACAAAATTTGGCTTTTGAATGCTCCACACATGACATGTCAGTTTCACATGCTAGGGCCCAAAAAAAAAAAAAAAAAATCTTACATTAGACAAATTGTCTCTAAGTATAATTTAAGCTTTTTAAATTACATTATAATTTAAGGATATCAATACAATTAGAGCATAAATAAAAATAATGCAAAACTGTATATGAAATTATAAAACAAAAAAATAGAAACTGAACTAAAAGTAAAACAGTAACTTTATATCACAAATACTAGAAATAAGATTGCCGCTAAAATAAACTGCTGAAGTACCATGCAATACTGAGATGTACTAAAACATAATAACAATATAACATGCCATGTTAGAATGTACTAAAAATATATATGTCATATATATGCATTCTTGTGTGCCTGAATCGCACCGCTAATTGATCCTAGGGTGTGCACTGAATCACACCACTAATAAATCCTAGGGTGTGCTCTGAATCACATCGCTAAAGTTGATGTTATTCAATGCGAACATGCTATGATAGAAAATGATGTGATCCAATAATAAATAAAATAATAGAATAATATCCCCTTATTTTCTAATTTTTTAATCTTATATGCAAAGACCATTCTTAATGTTAAAGACCAAATCTTGGTTAACCTAGAAAATTGCTTTTCTATCTACTATTATATAAATTTTATATTACAAGTTATGATGTAAACTTATAGACCAACTAATGAAAATTATATTAATTTTGGCTTATTCATATTACAATAAATTCACAGACACCTTATTTGATTATATTCAATTTTTAACACACCTTATGAGGCAATTAATAATGACTAGAATTTGACTTTTTATTCATCAAAACTAATGATGCCATTAAAATCTAACTAAATATGTTTGAGGATTCTAAAAAAAGTTGTCTTATTTATCTAGATAGCAGCTTGGCATGCTTTTTGAGATGGTACTGTACTGTGGTGCCCCACCCCTTGGTTATCAAGTAGCGGTGTGCCACTCTTGCAAATCCTTCACTTATCATTAGAATAAGGCGTAATTCTTAATCCACTAATAAGGGAAGTGTGTGCCCTGAATAATGCAGTGGAATCATTCACTAAGTATATACATTCATTAGTGTGCTTAAGCAAAGAAAAGTAAACGGCTACATCTAAAATCACCATAATATAAGATAGGGAATAAACATGCAGGTCATAATAAAATAGTACAGGAAAAGAATATACATGGGTACCTGAATTATTATATCAATTTTAAGATAAGTTTAAAATAAAATAAATCACTCATCTTCATAGAATAGAATAGCAGCTACTTTACTAATCTTCTTCTCTAACCTGCTACTCCTCCAAGTATGGCTCCTCTTCAAGCACAAGGTCCTCAAATTGCTCAGATCATGATATTGTTGGTTTCACAATGCTAGGGCCCCAGCTAAGAAAAGAAAAATCTTGTTAGACATATTATATAAGTACATTTTAAGCTGTTTAAATTCATGAGTTTTATAATATATCCATTTTACTTAGACTACCAAAACAACAAAATATATTGGTGTAACAAGCATACAAGGAATATGAGGAAGTTATAAATTATGCATTTATAACTAAACAATATGTGATGTAAGAAGAAACATACCTTAACACCAAAGCTGTAACAAGGTTAGGCATATTTATACAGCATAGAAAATATTGAAAAAAATAACTCATCTTAAATATACTTATGATCATATGAATTATGCAAATTTAAAAAGAAGTAATCTAATTGTGGTACATATAAGTAAGCAAGAAACAAATCTAGCATCATGTAAGTATATGTGGCGACCAGGGACCGAAGTTCGAGAGTCTTTAAAGAACAATTCATCTCAATGTAAACATATATATTTTTATAACCAAAAGGACATAAAATAATAAAATTCCAAAGTCCAATTATACAGTTTAAGATAGAGCCAAACATATATGAAATTTACAGTTTAATATTTACAATAATAATTTAACAACTTTATTTTCTCACATCTCTTTCTCTTCTTTTCTTTTTCTTTTACTTTGGCAGATCTTCAAAGCTTTTAATATCAAAACCTGAAAAACACAGTTTACCAATCAGGTAGGAGTACGCAAATCATTCTTATAAGATTAATTCTAGCATCCTAAAATAGGTTTAAATCAAACATGAAAGTGACTGAAATATCTGCATAAGTAAAGTAAATTTCCAAATTTAAGTATTGCCCTGCAAATTAGTTGTGAAATTCAATATAACTGTAAAGCATGAAATAAGTAAACTTTATCAAAAGCATTTGTAACAATAAGTTGAGTCCGTAGACTCCTGAGCCCAAATGGGTAAACCCATAGGCATAACCTGTAGGAAGGTTATCTTGCTACCCATCGGTAGCTTACTCAAAATAGGAACTGATGGTGTGTCTTTCCTCTGGATTTGCCTACTTCCTATAAGAGGCTAAATCCCTCCATATAACTCTCAGGGGCTACCAGCAGGCCCAATCTGTACAGATTCTCAGTATTGTGTTCCACCATCTAAAGACAAACACCACAAAATATATATACTATGTTTCATTCTTTTTGTTACATGCTATTTGATATCATTCTTTTGCAGATTAAAAAGTGGTAAGCAGTGTAAATAATACTCAAATGGAAAATGACTCAAAAATAAGAATACTGAAATGAAACTTATAAGTAAATTTGCGTACATGACTGTTTTGATTCAAAATCAACCAATTTAATTTGTTTGATCTGCCAAAAGTAGTTTAAGTTATTAATTTAATGCTTCATAATTTATAATAATAGATTTTTATGATATTGATATTTGGATTTATCTAATTGATTATTTTATGACTAATACTTTTCAAATGAAGTGAATATTTATAATTCTATATATGAAACTCTAGAAACATGTGAAAATATCTATATTTCCTATAATTTTTTTAAGTCCTAAAATCCTTAAAAATTTCGGCAGAGTCTCCTTTGTTTTTGGTCAAATAAATAATTTTTTTACACAATCAAAATATAAGTTAATCTATTGACTATTTTCAGTTCTAAAATAGAGTTCAATCCTTTTGATAGAATTACTCATTTCCAGTTCTAAAAATAAAGTTTATTTCCAGTTCTAAAATAGAGTTCAATCCTTTTTACAGGATTGCTCATTTTCAGTTCTATATAAAACTAAACTAAGCAGTTTATACATCTTATATAAAACATCTAATAAGAAGGAAATGTAGAAATAAAATTAACATTTATAAGAGCAGCTTTATGTGGCATTTTGCACATAACATTTAATTTAGCATTCCTGTATTAATTTTACAATTCAAACTACAAGAATAACATTGTTAAAATTAGCATTTGAATATAAAAGAAACTAGATTTATTTATTTTTAAAGGCAACATGTGATTTTATTTAAAAGAAGGGCAGCATTTGAATTCACTTAGACCTTATGGCCGCATTTAAATGTAAGTTTAAAGGCAGTATTTGTATTTTTGCAAAATAAATGATAGTATTTGAAGTACATAACTTATGAATTTCTCAACTCAAATAGTAGCTTTTGGAATTCATAATTTATATGATAACATTTGTATCTTACAAGGTAAATTATAAAATTTGAATTTTCTAATATAAATGATGGCAGTTTTTGATTTATAATAACAATTGGCATATATTCTCTTTTGATAGCAATATTGAAACACTTGATGTCACATTAATTCTTCTCATCTATACAATTGATCTCATATGATTACACTTGAACAAAAGATTTGCAGCATAATGACAACTTCTATACTTATGTTTATTCCACATTCATTTGATGGCAAGATATGATTCTAATGTATATATATGTGGTAGCATTTGATAACATTGAATTACTTGTAATCTCATTAAACTAAAGGTGGTAACATTTGATCATATGAATGATGACAGCTCTTACCCTTATTTTCATTATTTAGTATCAATAGATCTATATGACATAAATGAATTTATGTTCAACACATATTAAACAGTTTAATTAATGCATTTGATTCATTTAATCCCATATAAGAATAAAAGATGGTAGCATATGTTTTAAGTAAAAATAACAATAGTGTCTCTTTTGCCAATTCGTACTTATTTTGACAGCAAAATGAAAAATATACATGGAGATTAAAGATATTAATGTAGATTCAATATTTAAATTAGCAATTTATCTTTGGAAGTAAGCATAACTTAAACTAATTTAAACAATTGGTGATAAATGAGCAATAAATACATCTTGAGTGAACCCATATAATATAAACATAAGCAGCATCTAAAAATTTATATGGCAATAATTCTATCATATGACAGTATTTGAATGTCAAAGAATACATAGCAGTATTGAAGCTCAACTGATACCTGTAGCATTGGATCTTATATGATAGATAGTAGCATTAGAATTGCATTAGCAATTTATTTATCCAAGCAGCTCTAATATCACCGAGATAACTAAAGTAGTATCGCGTATATCTAGTCAAACATATTTCATTATGGAGATTGTGAGGTGTGTGAGAAGAAAATGATTAAATACTGGAATTTGGATAATTGTATAGTAAAATTTTTTAAATCCTTAAATTCAACAATTTAGAATTTACTTTAACTTAAATTTATTGCCAAAATTTACAGCCAGATGCACATAGAGAGAAGGAGAGAAACAAAAGAGCATACACTACAAATCTTCCAAGATAATTTCATTCTTTATCATACCATTCATGAGGAAGAGAACAAAAATCATTTTAATGTGCATTATGTCGTATAACTTTGAATAAACAAAACTTAACTTAGTTTATGATGCGCAACAAAACTTTAAGAAAGGTATAAGCATATAAATGTATGATGATATTAAAGTAAAATGGATGTTTATTTCAAGTATTTAATAGACTTTGAAATAACTTTATAGTGTTCATTCATTATTAAAGGTGATTCATCGATCATAGATTTGTTTTACCGTATTATCATAAAGAGTGAGGCAAGCATCTATCTAAAATTTCAGGGTCATCACAGAAGTATCATATAAAGACTTCTATCTCTTTATATTATTTACCTTGATTTTAATATGTTATAAGTATATGCTGAAGAAACCTTTATTTAATAATAACTTTTATTTGCCTTCAAGCTACCAAACATAATGATGAGTGATTTAATACATATTTAATGGCTTATTAGTTAAGCCACTTTATAAAGCAACTTTTAAGAATAGATTAATATATTATCTAATTTAGTTCTATTAAGTTTGATGCAAAGTGCTACACATTAATCTATTAATAGTCAACACTTATTCGCTTATCATGGGTACGTCAATACCAAATTATGAAATAATGACGAGCAACAACAAGAATTAGATAGTTATATTTCAAATAATCATAGAATTGACCTTTCCATCAAATTTGAACTCAATAATTAACTTTCCTAATTCAAACTAATCTTATTCCACAAGGTAAATTTATATTCCCATTTCCTTCTCATAATCACAACTACTTTTACTCTTACTAAAATGCTCATCAATGCTAATGATTTAGCCTCAAAAACTACAATGGATATTATAAATAGGTTCGTTCAATGTTTTGATTTTTCATCATTGGTGCAATTGACAAGGAGGAATTAAATTGTTTATCACAAAGCTGAAAAAGAATCATTTCTACATACTTAACACAAAAAAATTCAGCACTTATATTTCAAGAAAATATTAAACTTGGCTCACCAATTATATTTCTCAAATACTTTTCATAACTACCCATGCATACATTATACTATATTTATGTTTAGCATTCCAAATAGAAATGTAAATTCATAAGAAGATCCTTCTCAGTAGAGAAGAATAACACTAATAAATGTTTATTAATTATTTTCTTTCATTTGGAGATAGCAATTGTCATGACTTTCATAAAGATCGATTAAATAGCAATTATATATATATATATATATATATATATATATATATATATATATATATATATATATATATATATATATAGATTGATGAAATTTTAGGTATCCAAAAATTATATGAACTTATATCTAATTTGAGTTCAAATAGATCCTGAGGAGTTCCTTTAGCTCAATCAAAATTCCTAAATCCAAGGCTCTTTTGCTCTTGCACATCGTAGACTAGTGTAGAGTTAATGTGTATGAGTATGAATATCAAATCACATAAACAAAGAGTGGGATTTGAATTTAGGGATGTACCTTATGGAATGTTTGCTTCACTAGCACTAGCCGAAACCTAAGTTTGCAGAGCTGGGTTTTCTTCGGCCACGGAATCCATTCGTACGCCACTCAGGGCTCAACAGAAAGGACGTTTGCACGCTCGATGGGTATGCAGATGTGGCGGAATGACCTAGGATCTTTGTTGCTGCGATAGGAAGAAGGTGTCGGCGAGTGGAGAGGCTCGGCGATGAAGAGAGTTCGGCCAGATGGAGAGGGAGGGGCCGACGAGTGTAGGGTCAGCTTGGAAGGTTCGGGTAGATATGGAGATGGAGAGAATAAGAGCTTAATTGGAGATAATGGCCGCATCCTCACGACTTGCGAGGAGAAGAGGTCTCGGTGACTTGCCATTGGACCTTGCGAGAGGTGGAAGCCACGCGTCGACGATCTTGAAGGAGGGAGTAGTCTCGAGAGGGATCGAAATGTCGGTTGCGTGAATGGCTTGCGTAGGAGAGAAGGAATTTTTGACTGAGGGCATTTAGGATTTAGGTTTTGAAGAGTTTTAAGAAAAATATAGGATCTATATCAACTGTTGGATCAAAATAAACGGCTAGAATTTCTGAGCCAAGATCTGAAGTCATTTGAGCTTTAAAAATTACAAACTTGGTATCGAAATGACCGACTCAACGAGACGAACGCACGTGTCTAAAAATTATTGAATTTTGACAAGTATTTTATTTTACATTGATTTTTAAGTGAAAAACTTGGAAAATTAATTATGATAAATTGGAAACTCGAAAATTAACGAAACTTGAAACATAGCATCCACATATGATGCTTGACTTAGATTTACAAAAATTTCCAAATTCTAATTTATATTTTTTATATTATTAGCCTTTGAAATTTAAATTTATGAATTTATTCAGGACAATCCAGGATCCCAAATGCGCTCAAATTTTTGCAGTAGGATCCTTTCAATAGGCATTATAAGTGGATATTTTTATTATATTTTTATTTGACTTAAATTGTAAATCCTAATTTGACGAAAATTTCTGAGTGATCGAAAAATATTTGGGAAAATCAACGATTTCCAAATATTCTCAGAATAACACTCCTAGCTAATTTGGAGTTACTGAGTCCAATGGCAGACTCCGTTTTTGATTCTGAGTTCTAAATTATTTAAATATTAATAAACAATTTTGAAAGGAATTTTTGGTATTTTACAGTATACAAGTAAGAAAGTAATGTAAAGGCTAACAACAGTAAAAGTAAACTGTAAAATAGAAAAGTAAGTACGTAAAGACTACCATATCAGGAGGATTGGCCAAACGGGCCACTGCACTATAAAATTTTCATAACCTTTTTGGGCTAGGAAAAAATTTTCATAGCCTTTCTGGGCTAGTGTAAAATTCCCATAACCTTTTTGGGCTAGGGCAGGAACTAAATTGAGGAGGCAGAAAATATACATGGAGTAAAATTTAAGTTATTTTACTTTACTCCTATGGACACATCTAGAAGTGACTGAGGAGTCAAGCACATCTATAAGATTATTCGGGTTTCAACTTAACACAACACTCCTTTATGAGTAATGGCATGTATTCCTTATTTCTCCTTACCCCCTGTCTAGTGGAGGTAAAATGCGCAAGATCAACTAAAAAATGAACCCAATGCAAATATTATCCTAATATTTTTATATTTTTATTTCATATAGTAATATTATCTTGTATGACATGTTCAAGGATGTGGGGCCCCCGTACTGATAATAGGAAGTACGGTGCTCCAACTGTGGTAAATCCCTAGTTTAAGTAAAATTAAGTGAAAACCTAACTTACCTTAAGCCAAGTACTTGTCACCAGAATACTATAAACATTCATCAATATACCTACAAATATCAATGTGGTGGAAGCAATAGGTGTGTAGTAACATCTATAAGCACCACATAGTAGAGAAAAAGAAAAAATAATATAGTAACTCATCATAATGCAGAAATGAAATACATCAAGAATTAATTATTACAAACTGAATTTAAAAAGAAATGCAAAGGTCTCTCAATCTCACTGAAAAATAGAAAATGCAAAATCTATTTAAGCAGCAGCAGCACGATCTTCCTCATAAACGGGCTCCTCTCCTGCAACGTTGCCTACGAACAAGTCTGAATCTGACATTTATTGGTATCACAAATGCTAGGGCCCCAGCCAACAAAATAAAAAGGTTATAGTTAGACAATTGTCTAAGTACATTTTATGCTATTTTAATGAACTGAGTATTTAAATATATCACATTTAAATTTACAAAGCATGCAAGCTAATTATGGGTGCGACAAGCTATGAAGAAACAGGGTAACTATAAACTATCCATTTATAGCAAGCAACTAGTATGTAAAATAGCATACAACACAAAAAAAACAAGGTGAGGCTAAAAGCTAAAAGTAACAGTAACTATAATACAATTCTGAACCTAATATGTTTATGATCTCATTGAAATATGCTGATTATAAAAGAATACAAATGCTGAATATAGCAAGAAGTTCTGACATCCTAAACATGCCAATATACATAAGTAAGCTATAAGAGTATACATACAACATGCTAATTAATATAAAGAAAAGAAAGGCCACTGAGAGATGTGGCAAAAGCAGAGCAATCTATGTAATGTAAAGCCACTGAGACATGTGGCAAAGTAAGCAAATATTGTAAGTAAGGCTACTGAAGCATGTGGCAAGGCAAAAAGAAAACAAGACTGAAAAATCAAACTAGAGTACCAATAAGCCTAAGACATAGTACTGCCACACCAGACAATCGGCCATACAGGGCCTCCGAGATCAGTCAATCCCCAGCCTATACATCCAAATTTGCTAGGCCTGGGTCCATCCTATATAATACTAATACTGAGGAGGTAGACTAAGCTAGGACATATTATACTAACTGAAAGCACTGCAAGAACCAGATGAATGATATGCTTTGCAAACACTAACTTAGGATGTATCATCCATATCCTAAGTTCTCCTATTATGCTCAAGGGATAAGGCTCAATATCCACGGTATGCCAAGCAAATCTAGTCAAAGTAAGCAAGAGACTCAATCTAGACTTGTGTGATATCTATTATTATTTATTTACCAAATCTAACTACTCTGAGAAGGTACAAGTTTAGGATCTCCAATATCCAGCTATCGAGTAGAGTCTCAGATTTACATCCTTAAAGTTAATATTAGAACTTAATAAGTTCTAATACAAAATTAAGCGATGACTATAAGGTTTAAGTAAATAAATCAATGACCTAATTTATTTATATTTTACTCTCTTACTCAAATCTTGATTAAGTAAATCAAGATTTAAGGATTTTGGACTTAAACCCCACTTTGGTGTTCAAATCCTAAATCCAAGGTGGTGTCTTGAATAGGATCTAGGGTTCACACTTTATCCCTAAGTTAAGGATAAAGAATCCTATAAGCTGAAAAGATCCGGGAACTAAGAACTTAGTGAAAGGTTATTCTACTGATCATAAGATAAAATAATCAATTAAGAACTTGAGAATCTAAGATCTATATTCAACCTTTAAGATGCCTTTATTATATTATAGATTGAATCATCATATACCCACATGGAAGGTTTCAAAGGATTAAATAATGAATCATTTAAGGAAATTAAATTGGAGGTAGTTCAATTTAAGTAAAAGATCTAGAGTTAAGACCTAAGATCTAAGATCTGATTATTTGATCACTTTTAGACTTAAGCTAGAGTCTTAACTCAGACTTTACTAATTGCATTTATTTTGGCATTTAAGTTCATAAACTAACTAAATTGAACTTATTAAAGTGAGATTTAACGATTGAAATTATTGGATTCAATTATTAAGGCCAAGTGACTTCTTTAGGATCACTTAAAATCTAAGTGTTTTAATTAGGATAATTGAAGATTTCTTAAATTAATATCCATATTATTAACATTATTAGCTTAAGAGTTCAGAGAACATTAATAATATAACTAAGGATAATTTACTGAATTTCCCAGGGTTTAAGGGGTACTTAAACACAGTTTGGCCAAAATAACCATAATGCCCATCTTATGGATAAAATTGGGATTTTAGGGTTTAGTTATCCAAATTAAATCTAATCTATTTTAATGTGTTTCATATTGGTTAATGAAGTGGGAAACACACTGTAGCACCCAGCCCTGTCGCCACGCGCAAAAGACAAGAGATATGTGTACATCCTGCGGTAGAGCGGTGCGCTACTCGGGAGGACGGGTATACAAGCAAAACCCTTCTTCTCGAATAAGCGGGTCTAAGACTGAGCCATACTGAAGGCTACTGACTCGACCCTAAGAGTAGGATCGAGAGCCAATACTTAAGAAAAGAGTAGAATACTTACCTTAATTATTAACCTAACACGTATATTGGATTTAAAGAACGAGTAAGGATCCAATATACGTCATCAATATATCCGTATTTCCAGTATGCTGGTCACATCACAATACTAAGTATAGTAGTATAATAGAGTACAGAAGCTAAAAAAAATACATCCAGAATACATTTATCATAAGCAGTAGTAAACATTCATCTCAGAAAAAGAAAGTAAAAGATACATCCATAATTTATTATAGACTGATTTAAATACAGAAGTAAATAAGGCCTACTATAGTATTAAAATAGAGCTAAAAGTAAATGTAGATGTCCGATCCATTAATGCTCCACGTACTCCTCCTGGATCTCCTGTGTGTCCTCCTGCTATGTCTCTACAAGTTTCTTGGGATCTAGCAATTTGCCGGATCCCAAAAGTACCCCGTGTTAGACAAGAAGTCTAACACATCGCAACTAACTATACAGTAATAAAGCTAAATACAAGTAACAAGTAAAGTAAAGTACAACTGTAGGAAAATTGGGGAAAAGAAATTAAGTAAGGTAAAACCAAAACAGCTGCATAAGTAAGACAATAAAGGCTAAATAAGTAAAACTGTCACACAAAAGAGAACTAAAAGTAAAGGAAACATCGAATATTCATAAATCAAGATGAAAGAAAGGTCAAATGCTATACTGTATATCACTGGAAAGATGCACCCAAATATGCCACATCACATATGTCACAGATATGTCACTGAACTATCATTGAAAGACTATGAGTAGTACGGTCCAATGTAAACATACACCCGGTTGGGAATACATTATGGTGATGTAGATACACCCGAAATTCCCCAGTATGTGTATGTAACATTCCATAACCCATACTTCATCACGGATGCTCATACGTTACCACTGAAATAATACTTCAAGTTCATGCTCATGCTTATGCCCATGCTCCTTTTCTATATGAGTAAAAATCTAGAAATCCGTGAAAGATTGGAATGCTAATAATGAATTCTAAGTCTCCACTATGGAGAATCCTGCTAAGAGAATTATGGCTCCCAACTTCTGGATTGATAATTAGTTAAGGTTGCAGGTTTAATTAAGGACTATTTTGTAGAATGCTAGTATACACATACTTAGTGTCTTTGCAAGGAAGGTAATTCTCATCACTTAGTCTGATTAAGCCACCTTAACGAAGCGATCTTCGGTAAGAGGCATCACCCGTTGGCAATTTGTATCTCAAGCTAAGTTATTAGGATGCCCCACTCACAATTGCACCTAGTATTTCAAAGGAGGTAACTTCAGTTACTTAGTTTGGTTGAGCCAGACCTACTGAAGCGATCTTCTCTAGGAGGCATTGCCCAAGGCAAATTGTATTTCAATCAAACTAAGGAATGAATACCCATTTAATACACTCTTAGGTTTGAATGATTTATTCTAATGAGACTATAATCGTCTAATCCCTTAGGTTAGCACCTGCTCATAAGTCCCTATTAGAGTGAATCAACCAATCCTTAATACTACTGGGAACCAGTAGCATGGGTATACTATATTACACCACCCAATAATCAAGGTTCAATCAAGTCTACTTAATAAAGCAAGGAATTATCCAGATTACTAAGGCCTAAGCTAATGGGTAAGTCCTATACAAGGTTTCACAAAATGGTGATCAAAGATCACTTAATATGGATTCTACCATAAGGAGAAGTATCTTTCTAATGTCTTAAGTGATTTCTACCACGAGGGGATAAGATCAATCTCTAAGGTTATAGGATCTTCTAAGATTCTACCCCAAATAGTCATACAAGGTCTCCTACCTCAAAGTATATGAATTTAGGTCTTTTAATGTTTCAGGACGATCTTATGAAGAGATGCTTAAGACTCCTCATTCTAACTTCTGATATTAATATATTGGGTTCCATTTCATAATTAGGTTTAGAATGATCAGATCTAATGATCAAGTCACTTGATCACAACTTAATCTAAGATTATGGGATTTAAATCAGAAGATAGTATTAAGATTTTAGATCAATTATTTAATCAAGATGATTTTATTAACCTCTTATGCTAATCCTCTTAGAAGAAAATCAAGGATCTTAAGGTCTTGATTCAGATTAGGAAATCACATAGAGTTATTGTCAACCTTATCATGTCTAAGTTGAATGTTTAGAGTCAATATCAAATTAGATGTATTATTGGAAAATGTCAAATTCATTATCTTATAATCAAATCAATTAAGTCAAGTTTTAAGGATTTGGATATTTCTTAAGTAGATTAGGGTTTGATCCCTTATCATGTCTTAAGTAAAATAAAGTGTGTGTTTAAAGATCAATGTCAAATCAGTGGATTATTCATATATTATTGGTGGCAATCTTAGACCTATATGAAGTCTTATAAGCTTGATCCAAGTCTTATGATTTCTTAAGTTAATTAAGGAGGTTAGGATCTCAAATTTTATTTTGTCCAAATTATACATTGTGGATTAATATCTAAAGTTTCCAATACATTTATCATACTATTATGAAGCATAAAAATAGAAAAGTTTATAAAAATAAAAAGTAATTAGTGATAATCAAACCCTAAATCTATTCAAATGGATTAGCACTTAATTACAAATCCAGCCATTAAAACTAGTTGCAATTTGGCACACAAGTTCTACTTAATAGGTTAATTAATCAGAGTCTAAGTTTGCTAAAATCTAGTGAGTATAAACCCTAATTTTTACTAATCATACTTTAACAAAATTAGGGCATAACTAAAATTACAGAACTCAGAAAAACAATCCACTTAGTACATACATTCTACTCATCATAAGTGAACTAATGGCACCATAATCATGCAATTTGGTTAAGTAAAACTGCTAAAATATCCTAATTAAAGCTCAATGTAATTAAGCAATAATTATAGATCTAACCATCAGATGTCAATTTTTATTTTATATTTCGGTCCCTGATGTTTTGCTGATCATTTTCATGTATAGTATTATAGGTTTCGACATATGGATTAAAAGTTATTCAATTAATACATTTTGTATTTTTATAATTAAATTTCATATGATTTGATTAATTGGATTATTTTCCTTAAGGAAAATAATTCCAATTAATCGGATATTAAATAAATGTGCTCGGCCCATTAACCAAACCGCGTGGGTCGATCGGGGCCCGAAGACCCTCGACTGTCGCACCGTGCGGATCACGGGCTGACCCGACCCACACAGGACCTTCATCCTCGTGCCTTCGTCCCGACGGAGAGGATGATTAGGGGAACCCTAATCTCCAAATTTTGGCGCCTCCTGACCACGGCAGGACTAGCATTTGATCGCTACACGATCATCGTGATCAGACGTACCGAACGGAACCAGAAGCCCTCTATGAGACAGTCCGGATCAATCGGACCTTACTCACCCGAGGGCTCCTCCATTGGAGCTACTGTGGGGAGACAATTCTCCCCTCAGAGGACACACCAGACCCTGGGCTCGATCCCAACACCATCAGGGAGGTGAGGCGGATCGAAGCCCTCTGGTATGAGGGCCTGGGATGGTCTGGATCGCTGGGTTCTTATATGGGCCCCCCGTACTGATAATAAGTAAGTACAGTGCTCCAACTGTGGTAAATCCCCAACTTAAGTAAAGTTAGGCGAACCCATCTTGCCTTAAGGCAAGGACTTGTCACCAAGTGCTGTAACATTCATCAATATAAATATCAAAGTGGCGAAAACAATATAACATAGAGTAACATCCACAAGCATACATAGTAGGAAAAGAAAATGCAATATAGTAACTCATCACAATGCAGAAAGTAAAGTACATCCAGAAAGTTTAGTTATTCCAAACTGAAATGAATAACTGAAAAAAAAATGAAAGACTCTCGTCCTCACTGGAATAACAAGGCAAAGCTAACTAGATAGCAGCTGGAAGGTCCTCCTCCTGAACTGGCTCCTCCTCAGCGACACTGCCCACGAACAAGTCTGAATCTGACATTTGTCGGTATCACAAATGCCAGGGCCCCAGCCAACAAAATAAAAAGGTTACAGTTAGACAATTGTCTAAGTACATTTTAGGCTATTTAAAGTGAACTGGATATTAAAGGATATCACATTTAAATTTAACTATACATGCAACAGTAAAGGGGTGCAATAAGCTATGAAAGAACTGGGATACTATAAACTATATATTTATAGCATGCAACATGTATGTAAAGTAACATACAGACTCAAAATAAGCAAGGTAAGGCTAAGAGCAAAAATAACTGCAACTACTGAATAAGCATGATCCTAACATGATTATGATCGAAGTAAAACATGCTGAGTATAAAAGAACACGAGTACTAAATATAATAAAATTCTAGCATCCTAAATATGCCATTTATACATATATCTAAGCCATAAAATATACATACAACATGCAGATTAATATGAAAAGAAAGGCCACTGAGACATGTGGCGAAAAGCAAAGCAAAATATGATAAGTGAAACACTAAGACATGTGGCAAAGCGAGCAAATACTGAAAATAAGGCCACTGAAGCATGTGGCAAAACAAACCAGAAATCAAAACAATACAATACAGGTAAAGTAGTAATATGCCTAAGTTCTAGTACTGCCATACCAGCCAATAGGCCATACAGGGCCTCCAATATCAATCAATCAGTCAATTCCCAGCCTAGCCATCCAAATATGCTAGGTCTGAGTCTAGTCTATACATTACTACTACTGAAGAGGCAGACTAAACTAGGTCATATTCTACTAACTGTGACAAAGCAAACTGAATGATATGTAAATTCAATACTAGCTTAGGATACATCATCCTAAGTTTTCCTATTATGCTCAAGGGCTAAAGCTCAAAATCCAAGGTATGCAAAGCAATCTAATCAAAGTAAGCAAGAGACTCAATCTAGACTTATGTGATATTTGTTGTTGTCTAATTTCCAAATATAACTACTCTGAGAAAGTACAAGCTTAGGATCTCCGATATCCAACTATCGAGTAGAATCTCAGATTTACGTCCTTAAAGTCAAATATTAGAACTTAACAAGTTCTAATCAAAAATCATGTGACAACTATATGGTTTAAATAAGCAAATTAACGACCTAATTTTATGAATATTTTACTCTCTTACCCAAATCTTGATCAAATAAATAAAGATTTAAGGATTTAGAACTTAAACCCTATATCGAGTTCAAATTCTTAATCCAAGGTGATACTAAAATAGGATCTAAGTTTCTCAGTTAATCTCAAAGGGTAAAGGTTCCTATAAGTTGAAAGATTCAAGAACTACGATCTTAGTGAAAGGCTATTCTATTAATTATAAGATAAAATAATCAGTTAAGAACTTGAGAATCTAAGATCTATATTCAATCTTTAAGATAATTTTATTATCTTAATGATTGAATCATCCTACACTTACATGGAAGGTTTCAAAAGATTAAATAATCAATCATTTAAGAATTTCAACTGGAGGTGGTTTGATTCAAATTGAAGATCTAAGTCTAGGATCTAAGATCTAAAGATTTGAAGTTTGATCACTTTAGACATTAATTGGATTTTAACTTAGGAGAATCCAATTGCATTTTCTTTAGCAATTAGGTTCAACATCCAGCTATATTGGGCTTATTACTATAAGGATTAATAGTTCTAAACATTAGGTTAACCTTTAACTCATAATAATCTCTTTAGATTACTTAAGATCTAAGAGTCTAAGTTTGATCACTTTTAGATCTTAAGCTGGATTCTTAACTTAAACTTTTCCAATTCCTTATCTTTTGATACTAAGCTCTTAAGTTATCTTATCTGAGTTTATTAATGATACAATTGACAATTCTTATTATTATATTTCAATTTTCAGGTCAAATGATCCTTAAATGGAATGCTTAAGAGTTAAGCATCTTATTTAAGGATTAAATGAAGATTTGATGATTTAAGGATCATATGAATAATATTATTGTTCTAAGATTTCAAAGAACATTTCCAATTTAATTTAAAGTATATTACTGAACTTTTCAATCCTTGAGGGACATTAATCCACATTTTGGTCAAAATGACCAAAATGCCCCTCTTAAGGCTAAAATTGGGATTTTAGGGTTTACTTACCCAAATTGGTTCTAATCTATTTTAATATATTTCACATGACTTAGTAAAGTGGGAAACACCCAAAATTTAGGTTTTGAAGACCTAATTGATCTTAATTAGCACTAATCACTTAATTAAGCAACTTAGGGTGATTAGTAAAATTAAGGCAATTTAGGGCAATCCAACTCTACACTTAGATTCTAATTGACTTAATATAAGGTTAGGAACAACCCTCACTCAACTCAGAGGCATAATTAAGGTTAAGTTCACTAATCCTTTATTAGGGTGATTAAGGAGTGATTAAGAAAATTAATTACCTAAAATGGATTTTAAGGGTCTGGAATTTTTCCTTAGGTCATAAGGAGCAATCAGAGCCCTTAAACTCACAATTTAAATAATTAGGAGATTTTATGTGATTTATTTAAGAACAGAAAAGTTTCAGTTAATATTTTTAAATCCAAGCATTGGATCTAGAATTTTATTTTAGATTCAGATTCCTGGAATTTTTCTGATTCAAATGGTATATTGGATCATACCATTTGGATGTGTGGATCTTATTCAATTAATTTATTCTGAATATTTATTTAAATTAAAACTATAGGTTTCAGTTAATTTAAATCATAACTATTAAAAATACACTCCAATAAATATTAATTAAAAAGTAAGGGGCTCAAAATAAAGTATGCAAAGCATCAATTTAAGGTGAGCAAGAGACTCTATCTAAAACACAGGTGATATCCATTGTTATCTACTTTATTTGTTCTATCTACTCTAAGTTACATAAGTTTCAGAATCATCAATTCTTGCACATTTTGAAACTTAGAATCACGAATCCTACTAGTTGAAGATAGTTAGGACTGGCCACGTCCTAATTATAACTTAATCAAAAGACGACTATTTGGTTAAAGTGAATAAATCATCGACCTAGTTTTGTAATTTAATTCATCCCAACCTCTTCTTGATTAGCCAAATTAAGATGAAAAGATTAAGAATTAGACTCCAGATGATGGGGTCTAATCACTTAATCTAAATGTATAACTAAGGGTCTAAGGTTTATAACCCAAATCTCACAGATTAGGTTAAGGCAAATTCTAATGATAAATCAATTTCATTATGATAGATCTCTATTCTTAGTTCTAAAGTTTAAAGATCAAATAATCATTTAATAAACTAAGAAAATCTATAAACTAGTAAACTCAAGGTTTCATCTATTTGAGTAACCCAATTTACTCAATAGATGAATTCTAACTTAAGATCTATTCCTAATCTTAGGAAATAAGACTCTTTATTTCTAAGAGTATTTCTCATGACACACTTCCTAACTAATGTTAAAAGACCTAAGGAAAGATCTAAGAATGATTAAAGAACATGAGAACATTCACTTAGGACTTAGGAATTTTCTTAAGGAGCCAATTTTAAGATTTTAATCAAAATTTAATTTAAACATGGATTTGATTAATTTCAGCTATAAATCATTATATTTGCTGATTAATGTGATTATGAAGATGATTTTAGGGCTTTAAAATGCTAAACCCTAAATTTGGGCAAAATGACCATTTTGCCCATACTTAAGGGTTCAAGAGATCAAATTTTGATCTAGGGCTTTAAATTCTAAAGTTTTCTTTTGGAAGGTGATTTCTTATTGTCTAATGTAAGATTAGACAGTAACTAAATTAATTTTGGGTGATTATTAAGCCATATGAAGTCAAATTAGTGAATTTGACTCATAAGGGCAAATTAGTAATTTGGCTAAGTGAAAGTTAAATTTTATTTTAGATTATTGTTGTTTACTACATAAGCTTTCCATAGAATCTAGATTTACTAAATTCTGATAAGTATTGGCCAAGTTATGGCTAATACAAGATTTAGGGTTATAAGTGTAATTAAGGAATTCTTAATTATGGGTCAAAATCCTAACTTTGTCAATTAGTGTCCAAATTGAGTAAAGTTAGTAGCTATGGTTTACAAATAGTCCACTGATCACAATGACATGTATTAGGCATAATTTGGACATAATTTGACTAAGTTGTGACTTAATTAGGGTTAAGAGTGATTAGTGAGTGATTAGCAAAATTAATCACTCAAACACTAATCCAACCTTACAGATTAATTCTAAATGGTTCTATGAGTCTTCTGAAACTTAAATCACTTAATTTGGGTTATTAGATTTGCTAATATTCACTAATCAAGTTTCAAGGTAATTAGGAGTGATTAGCAAATCTAATCATTGGATCTAAAATATTTTTACAGATTACTCTTAATTAGGTTTTTCTAATCTACATGGATATTTAGATCATCCAATTTGGAGCTCAATTGACCAAGTTATGGTCAATTGAAATTCTAGGTCTAATTAGGGTAATTAGGGTTAGGTCCTAAAAGTGATTAGGAAAAAATAAAACCAAACAGTAAGATGAATACTACCAAATTAATTGTTAGGGTTTTCTGATCACTTTAAGACCCATTTTCAATATGTTTGGATCAACTTACACAAAGTTATGAGCTAAATAAGATTTGTAACATTTAATTTAACTTAAATTAAACCCTAAAAATCACTTTGCTAAATATAGGTCCAAATGCAAAATTAATAGTGCTAAATATTCCTCTATTTTTGCTGAATCCAATGGTATATAATTTTGCTATATTTGGAGTTGTATTTTGCAAAATATTAAGGTTTAAAATTTGGTATTTAGTTAATTATTTAATACTGATTATTTAAATTAACTAAATATGTTATTATATATTCAATTATAATTAACTGATATTTATATATATATATATATATAAATTTTATTATTTAATTATGCAGGTACACATGGCGCGATCTCACTGGTTGAGCAGAGAGCGGCGGGCCCCACATGCCAGACGGTCAGCAGGACCAGGCCACGTGGCGCAACCCCACTGGTTGGCAGATCACGAGACCAGTGGGTCCCGCCACCGCAGACGCGCAGCGTGAGAGCCACGCGGTGAGCTGCGCGCTATGCCAGCTAGGCAGCCGACCTCACCGGGCTGCTTCGTCAGCGCCTCGAATACGAACGGACGGGCCGAGGTTCGGCCCGGTTCAGATGAGCCGAGCTGGATCGAACCGGCTCAAAAATGAATGGATCTGATTTAATCTAACTTAAATCTAATGATCGGATTACGATTCCATCCGACGGCTACAGACGACGGACGCTTCGCCTTCTCCTCCAACTTCCCGAGCGAATTAGGGTTAAGATTTTCGGTGATACGATCGATCGAATCGATCGATCGCGTCGCACAATTAAGGACAGGATAGCAAAAATTAATTCATAAGGATGCATAAATGGAGGTTTAAGAAGTAAAGAGGGTTCGTACCTTCTTTAGAATGGACGCAGGTGGATCTAGGGTTTTGCAAAGGAGACTTTGATCGACGATCGACTTCTTAAAATGTGCAAACCGGGACTAAGAATTGATAGGGGATCTTAAACTACCCCTAAAGCGGTCAGATTCGGCTGCTCTAGCCATCTGGATCGACTGGCTTGAGCCACGCAACCGAGGCAGGCGACGCGCGTCAACCCTCGCAACACGCGCTGCGCTGCCCTGACCTCGCGAGGGAGACGATCTCTTGATCATCCGATCTCTTGATCGAACGGTTCTAGAGATCTGCTAGATCTAACGGTGCTAATTGATTTTAGGGTGACAGCGTTAAGTTAAGTGAACGGCGCCGTTAACTTTAAATAATTAAATAATTATTTAAATTAAATTTCACAGTTTTATCTAATCAATTTTAACCTATTAAATGCATTCCAAAAATTTTCAATAAATCATCCTTAGCTAATTGAAGGGTGAGGAATGCCACGGTGCACTCGGATTTTTGTTTCAACGAGTATTTATTTATTTGTATTTTCAGGTATTTAAATATTATTAAAATATTCAACGAAAATCCAACGACTTCCAAATGCCTCCAAAATTTCACTCATAGCTAATTTGGGTGTTCTGAACGCAATGGCGAAGTCAGATTTTCAATCTGTGGTCTAGATAAAAAATCAATTTCTAAGGTTTGGGATTTTCTAGAATTTCTAATTTGACTCAGTTGACTTCTAGTTTGACCTAGATTTTTGGGATGAGTTCTAAATTACTTAATTAGTGACTTAGAACCTTAATTAAGACTTAAATTAGTCTTAATCGAGCCAAGCAACAACCTGGTTTGTTACAAAAAGTAATTATGAAAATTATGTTTCAAATATTAAATTTAATTTCATATTATTGTTCCTCACATTTTTGTGAGTGAAATGAACTATTTTGGACATTAAATAATCAAAGTATGTCACATGAAATGATGAAATTAATTTGTAAATAATTAATTAATCCTAAATATTGACTAATTAAAATATTCATCAAAATATAAATTAAATTGTATATTATTGATCTACTTATTTTTGTGATTAAAATGGTATATAATTTTACATAATTTGGATATATATTTATAAAGTTATGATTTAATGAATTTATTTAAATTAATAAACATTATTAATTCTGAAATAAAATCATTAAGCACTTTCGGTTTAATCATTAATGGATTAATAAATTAAACTAATCATTTCGCAGATAAAGTAGTAATAAATTCCTCGGACAAGATGGCGACAGCTACTCCGATACGCACGCATCGTCAGACGTACGGCGGCTCCAGCATTCGACACGTATTCGCACAAAAAGCGAGCGACAGTGTAGTTTACAGAAGCCAGTTTATTCCGGTTCAAATGGTTCAACCGGACCAGTCTGGCCCTCACATTAAACCTATCGTTCCCGATAGAAGACAGCGGTGAAAGGGAGAAATTAGGGTTAGGAAAATTATCAAATTAGAGGGCTCTAGATCCTAGTTTACTTCTGGAATAGAGTTACAAGATGGGTGAGTTTAAATAGGATCTGAATCCCGATCGAGAGACGAATAGGATTCAAATATCATAATGCCCTAAAAATCAAACTCCATTAACAGGTGGAGTCGATTCGAGCTCAGCTTAACTCAATAGACCCCAGCTAATCTCCTATCTCATACAACAGATGTAAGGATGATAAAACTATAGATTAAGGATGAGGATAGGTACCTTACGCCTTTAAAAATGCTGCATAGGGTTTGGCAGGAGCTTAGGGCGGCGTCGACAGCTAGCGAAGGGAGAAAAGAAAGGGCAAAATGCATTAAGCAAACATCAGGAGGGTATAAAGGTGCTGAGAGGAGGACCATTGTACATAGAGGCAGTCCATAATCGATTGAGGAACAGGAAGACATACAGGGAATGGATCAAGGCCGTCGGATCCTTATTCAGATTCGGCGGCCAGATCAAACAGTTAACAATCTGACCGTCTGATCATCTAAGAAGAAAAGCAACGGTTCAGATCAGTGAGGTTGGCTGTCCCATGCTTTGCCCCACACAGTGGATCTCCATGAAAATGAAAAAGTTGAAGGAATAAATTAAATTATTATATATATATATATTAAATTATTTACTTTATTATATTAATTAATTAAACTCAATTTATTAATCAAAATTAATTAACCAAATGTACTCCGAAAAATTCCTAAAATTTATGCTTACTTAATTGAAGTGTGGGGAACTCAAAAATGCAATCAGATTTTTGATCGGATGTCAATTTAGTTATCTTAATTTTTTTGGTATTTAATTATTATTAAAATATTTGGGGAATATTTGACGACTTCCAAACAGTTCCAAAATACTACCTCTAGCTAATTTTGGTGTGGTGAGTCCAATGCTAGACTCTGTTTTCAATTCAAAGGTCTAAATAAATTAGGCATTCTCAAAATTATCAAAAAATCAGGAAATATTGGAAATTGCAAAACGATCTCCGAATCGCACAAAAATTGAAATGGAGACTCCTAATACTATTATAAGACTAATAGAAAAGGATTATAGTCAATTATGTTACTAATTGATGGGTAACAATACTAGGGTTATTATAGTAGTAGAGGTTGAAATTCTGAAATTACCTTAACCTAGAGCAATGTTCAGTGACTTAAACATTTCACATTGACATCCCACATTGAATCCATAAACCAAATAAATCAAAAAATGCACTTTGAGCTTACTCAAGGATGAGCAAGAATTTAAGTGTGGGGGTGTGATAAATCCAAGATTTATAGCAAAATAAAGGATTAAAAAAATTCAAAACAGCACATGAACAAGCATACTTTAATTTGAATCTTATCATTTTTCAGGTAAAATCAAGAGAAGAGGCAATTCTAGAGAAGAAAAAGAATTTATGGAAGAAAACCATTGTGGTGCACCGCAGCGCATGCCACAATGGGCCATGGCGGTCTACTGAATAAAGCTCATCTGGAGCATACCTGTAAGCTTGGAAGTAAAACCGCTGCAGCGCGCCACAGTATCATTTCCTAGAAAAATATTTAAACATTGGATGAACTAATTGACCGCTGGAGTGCGCTCTAAGCACGCCACATCGCGCTCCAAGCGTGCCACATTGTGCTCCAAGCGTGCCACATCACGCTATGCCTTATGAAAATTTACGCAGAACTGGGACAAAATCCGCTGTAGCCCGCCTCAGCATGCCAGCGCTCCATGACGGCATTTCAGATTATTTATATAAACCTTATATGAATTAATTGAATAGTGGCAGTTCCGGGTTTTCAAAACTCAAACCTCCATAGAGTGCTATAGCGATAAACCAAATTGACTCAACTCGCCACAACGCGCTGCAATGGAACAGTGTTTCGAACAAGGCTGGCACAGCGTGCCATGATGGATCCCCAGAAAACAGAATGTATGGAGCCTTGAATAACAAAATTAAATACAACTGCTGCAATGTGCCACAGTGCGCTGCAGTGTGCCACAGCTCCCGATGTAGTTTTTCCCAGGTCAAGGCATTAATGACAACATAGGGAAGGCAGAAAAATCAAGCCTCTGGCCTTCTCTAGCCGCTTGGAACTTGCAAAAGTAAAAAATCCTACTATATCTAAGAGTAATAAAAGGAAGAACATTAAATGGCTTTGCATGAATTCAAGGAAGAGAAAGAGTTAGACAGAATTTATGCAGAAGGCTGAAGGAATCCCTATATAAAAAGTATTTTGAAACTAAAGGAGGGTTCCCATTTTCCACATTCAAAAATCCTAAAGACGGTTGCTAATAGAGAGAGAAGAAAAACTCTCGAAGGAGTAGGATTAGAGGACCCTTGCAAGATCAAGAGACAGGAGAAGTGCAAGGAGCTTGGAGGAAGGAAGAGGAAGGAGAAGAAGAAGTCCTGAGAATCCCAAGAAATTTCTGGGACGTTCCTAGTATTTTCTCTTGACATTCTCTTATTTCTTTTATAGTCGAACTGTTGTCAAGGTTTTTGTCTTTGTATCTATCTATTTGTCTTGAATATGTAATGGAAGGCTAAACCCTCCTTGGGGAGGGTTGGGCCTACATTGTGTAAGAGTAAAGGGATAAAAAAAGGTGTTTGTTTAAATTTTCATTAATGAATTAAACCCTTTTTTATTTTATGTTTAAGATATGTTATTCTTATGCATGCTATGAAAACATTGAGGATATTTTGTTTAATATATATAATATAATGAAATAATGCAAAATCAATTAACAATTCAAGCATAAATGGAATGCACATAAAGATCCTAGCCGTGAACACATATTTGCTGAGCGAGGATTTCCAGTGTCAAACACCTTGGGATTGAATGAGAGGTTGACATAGTAATAATAATTTATCTTGTGCTCCATAGCTCGCTAATTGGTGTAAGGCTAGGTATGTGTGCATTAGTGCTTTGAGCCCAGTGACAAGCTCTTGAGTCTAATTGAATCATACCTTGAGCTCAATCAAGAGGTCGACGCATGTAAGCCAAGAGCCACCAACCGTGCTCCGTGGCTCAGCAGACGTTGAAGGAGGAAGATGATTAATTGAGTGCTCTTGGATGATGTGACATAATCCATGTGGTTCAGTTAATCACTTCCTTAGCTAAAATTTGTATGTAGCGTGTGATGCTAGTTGGTGGAAATCAAGCTCGTATGATTACAAACAATTAAAAGAATATTTTGATAACTGTAAAATACCAAAATCTTGTTTATAATTGTTTATTAATATTTAGATAATTTTGACCTCAGATTGAAAATTTAACTTCACCATTGCGTTCACCACCCCCAAATTGGCTAGGGGTGATATTTTGAATGCATTTGGAAGTCATTGAATTTTCGACGAATATTTTAATATTATTTAAATACCTGAAAATTTGAGAAGTTAAATACTCGTCGGATCAAAAATCCGAGTGCACCATTGAGTTCAGAAAACCTCAATTAGCTAGAATTGATATTTTGAATTTTTTTTAAAATAATTATTAAGTTAAGTTTAATTAATTAAATTGATTAAAATAAATTATTTATTTAAATTTTATAATGGCGCCGTCAGTTAATTAAACCACGTCGTCTGATCTAAGATCAGACGGCCAAGCGTGCGTCTTCCTCGATCCTTCTTCCGCATGTAGGGGAGGGACGCACGTCTCTCGGACCTTAGACGCGCGGCACCTTCTCCCCTGTCCAAATGGAAAGCCACCGCTCCAGACACTCATTAAGAATCCTAAGAAGATCTAGAACCCATCTTCTTCATTTTTAGCAATTAATTTCGAGCCATGTGAACTTCCAAATCATCTTCCCAAATCGCGATCGCCTCCAGCCATTCATCTTAAGGTACCTGTAACTTCCAAAATACTCATTCAATTACTACAATTATTGCTTAAATCTTAATTTCATGAATTCGATTAAGTTATGCACTGGTCAGATTAGTTTAATCAAACCCATATGATGCAAATTTAATCAAAACTCTACAGTTCTTACAGTTATGCGTATTCTTCCCAAAACCTAGATTTAGGGCTAAACGTTTCTCGTAACCTAGGTCACCTCTGTCGTTGATTTAGGTGTCGTTAGATAGAGCTTGGTATTCCCTACCTGACACTTTGTGGTTCGACTTCTGGCCGCGACCTTAGGGCCACCATATGGAGTGCCCTAGATGGATTCCCCGATCTTCCTTTCGCTCAAAGTCGGGGATGATCCACAGTAACTGGACCGGTCCAGGCCAGACCGGTCCCGTCCTGAACCACGACTTATCGGGCCGGGTTCATTATTCTGCAGCCCACGTGTCTGTACCAGGATGCTCCACGTGCCATCCAAGTCGACGGTAGTGATGGCAAATTACAGTCAGTCGTATGACTGCAAGTGGGTCCCGCCGTCAGTCCCCGTCCACTAACGCAGTGCCACGTGTCCGACAGAGACTAGTCGTCTCATCTGTCGGCTGGCGTGGGTCCCACCTTCTGCAGAAAATGAAGAGTTAAATTTATAAATATAATATATATATAAATAAAAATAGAATTTGATAAATAAAATTTAATTAAACATATTTAAATTATTAATTAAAAATCAAAACTTTAAAGACTCATATCTTAATAAATATAAGACCAATTATAGCAAATAAATATACTAAATCAATTAACAAAAATCAAAGAATATTTTAGTGCCATCCAAATTTCAATAGGATTAATATTTTAAATAATGATGTTTTAGGGTATTTAAATAATTACAAAAATAATACAAATACTTAGATTAGCCATAACTTTAAGTGTACTTACCCAAACATATCAAATATGGGTCTTAAAATACTCAGAAAAACCTAAAGAATAATTTAGAAGTATTAATTTTGCCATTTGGATTAAAATTAAACTAATGATATTTAGACCTAACCCTAATTACCCTAATTAACCCTAGAACTTCAAATAACCATAACTTAGTCAATTTAGCTCCAAATTAGGTGATCCAAATATTAATTTAGATCAAAAAATCCTAATTTACAGTAAATTATAAAAATATTTAGGATCCAATGATTAGATCTTCTAATCAACCCTAATTGCTCTAAAACTTGATTAGTGAATATTAACAAATTTAATGATCCAAATTAAATAATTTTAGTTTTAACTGACTTATAAAGTAAATTAGAACCTAAATGTATAATTAGTTTAATAAATTTGTAACTAAATTCACTAATCATATTAAACCCTAATTATTAACCTAGAAATTAGATTAGCTATAACTTAGCCAATTCATATCAGAATTGAATAATTTTAGGTTCTATGAAAACCTTAAGACATAATCTATAATAAACTAATAAAAATTTTATATTTTAAGGGTAAAATTACTAAAATGCCCTTATAAGGTCAAATTCCGAATTTGACCTTATAAGGCATAATAATTAAATAATTTAATAAAATAAATCAAAATAATTCAAAAATTCATCTTATTATCATTTCAGGAAAACTAATATTATAAACACAAAAGATTAAATTAATGAATTAAATTATTTTGGCAGATCAAAAAAATTGAATTGGTTGATTTTAAGTCAAAACAGTTATGTACGCAAATTTACTTATAAGTTTTATTTCAGTATTCTTATTTGAGCATTTTTCCATTTGAATATTATTTACACTGCTTACCGCATTTTAATCTGCAAAAGATTTATATTAAATAGCATGTAACAAAAAGAATGAAACACAGTATATATATATATTTTGTGGTGTATGTCATTGGAGGGTGGAACGCAACACTGGAATCTGTACAGATTGGGCCAGCTAGCACCCCCAGGGAGTTATATGGAGGGATTTAGCCTCTTGTAGGAAGTAGGCAAATCCAGAGGAAAGACACACCATCAGTTCCTATTTTGAGTAAGCTACCGACGGGTGGCGAGATAAGCTTCCTACAGGTTATGCCTATGGGTTTACCTATTTGGGCTCAGGAGTCTACGGACTCGACTTATTGTTACAAATGTTTTTGATAGAATTTATTTCATATATATTGATTCTCACAACTAACTTGCAGGGCAGAAATTGAATTTGGAAAATTGCTTTACTTTTAAGCAAACTTTCAGTCATTTTCACACTTGATTCATGCCTATTATAGGATGCTAGATTTATTCTTATAAGAACAATTTGCGTACTCCTACCTTACTGGTAAACTGAATTTTTCAGGTTTTGATAATTAAAATATAGAAGATCTGCCAAGTTAAAAGGAGAAGAAATAAAGAAGCAGGAGAATGTAAATATTTTATTTTGTAAGAGATAAATTGTAAATTTTTATATATATTTTGGCTCTATATATAAATGGACTGTGGACTATTATTATTTTATTATGTCATTTTTGTATATAAAAATGTATCTGTTTATATTGTGAGGAATTGTTCTTTAAAGACTCTCGAACTTCGATCCCCGGTCGCCACAGAAATTGGTATCAGAGCGAAGTTTGAGACTATTTAAGGATTAATTCATTTAAAGAGCCAACTATATGAATATAGTTACTAGATTATTAGTAGTTAAATCTTAAGATGGAGAGCCTATTAAGTATAGTTTATTATTTTTCAGATTATGGATAGTCAAAACAACAACAACAACAATCAATCTCAGGAGGAAAATGTTCCTCAAAATACTCCTAGTCACAATGAGATTGTTTAACCTAACGTTGAAGCAGTCTATCCTTTTGATCATAGTGGAGAAAATCAAATGCTCTAGTTCACCAATATGATGAGTCAATTCATGAGCAGTCAACAAATCCAAAACCCAAAGTCTATTCAGAGGAAAGCAGTAAATGAAGACATGCATATTTTTCTCAAACTTCAGCCTCCCAGATTCAACGGTAAGGCAACTCTGTATCAAGCTGAAGAATGGATCCAAAGAATAGAAAAGGAGTTTAGATGTGCTAAGAGCTCCGAAGATCAAAAGGTATCTTTAGCTACTTATCTTCTGACAGAAGCTGCTGAGAAGTGGTGGAAGACAACCAAGAGCACTACATTCCAGAATAGATCTGAAGAAGAAATACAGTGGGAAGAATTTGTAAAAGCATTTTTAGGCAAATATGTGCCTCAGTCTGCTAGGCAGACAATGAGAAAAGAGCTATTGAACCTGAAATAAGGAATTCATACGGTAACTGAACATGAAGAGGAATTCACTCGTCTAGCTAGCTTTGCTCCAAAAATGGTTACAACAGAGGAAGTCAGGTGTCACTTGTTCCTTAATGGATTAAGGAATAATTTTCAACATATTTTAACACCTCTTCAGATTTTAAACTTTGCTCAACTAATAGAGAAAGCTAAGCTTATGGAAGCTCAAGAAGAGCAGTACTCTTCAAGAATGAAAAGGCTAGCATTTTCTCCTCATTTTCAATCCAAGAGGCAGCAACTCTCAAGACCTCAAGGAAAAGTGTACAATATTCAAGGCAACTCAAGTAGACCTGCTCCGAGAACACCAAGCACTTGCAAATTTTGTGGAAGAATTCATAGTACAGATAAATGTTTTACCGGTGAAGGTCAATGCCACCGATGTCGAAGAACAAATCATTCCATAAAGTTCTGTCGTGCCACTTATACAGTCAATGGGCATCAGGTTCCAAATCAAGGAAAAGCAGTTATAAGAAATCAGGGCAGACCACCAGTAAACCAAGGAAACAATATTGCATCTTCCAGTAATCCAAGGAATAATCAAGCCCAGGCGAGAATATTCAACCTATCTCAAGAAGAGGCCAAAGATGAACTTGATGTGGTCACAGGTACCATTTTATTATTCCATCACTCTTGTTCAATTTTTTTTGATTTTGGAGCCACGCATTCTTTTATTGCATCAAAAATAGTTCAACAATATTCATTACCAGTAGAACAACTTTCATCAGCACTTAAAGTCAATCTACCATCAGGAGAATTCTTAGAAATAAATGTCTTTTGTAATTACAAGTTAGTTATAAGTGGAACTTCTTGGGAAGCTAAACTCACTATCATCCCTATAACTACCTTTGATATTATTCTTGGGATGGATTGGATGAGTCAAAATAAGACATTGATTGATTGTGCAAAGAAGAGGGTATATATTTATAATGGAAGTAAGAAGGTAACCTTTATTGGTCAAAGAAGTGTAATTATTAGCCTTATCCCAGCAAACAAGATTGAAAAGTTCATTAGAAAGAAGTATACCATATTCTTAACCTTACTCTCAAGTTCTGAAGTTAAAACTACAACTCTAGAAGAAACTCCTATAGTAAAAGAATATGCAGCTGTCTTTCTAGAAGAACTTCTAGGTCTGCCACCTCAAAGAGAAGTGGTGTTCAGTATTGATTTAAGTCAAGGAACGAATCCTTTATCTAAAGCTCCATATAGAATGACACCCAAAGAGTTAGAAGAACTTAAGAATCAACTTCAAGAGTTGACTGAAAAAGGTTTATAAGACCAAGTAATTCTCCTTGGGGAGCCCCAGTATTATTTGTTAAGAAGAAAGATAGAAGTATACGATTATGTATCGATTACCGGGAATTGAATAAGGTTACTATTAAAAATAAATACCCATTACCAAGAATAGATGATTTATTTGACCAGTTAGTTGGTGCTTCCATATTTTCTAAAATTGATTTGAGATCTGGTTATCACCAACTCCGCATCAAAGATGAAGATATTCCTAAATCTGCATTCAGAATGTGTTATGGGCATTATGAATTCTTGGTGATGCCTTTTGGGTTAATCAATGCCCCATCTTATTTTATGGATCTAATGCAGCGAGTATTGAAACCCTACTTGGATTCTTTTATCATCGTCTTCATTAATGATATATTGATTTATTCTAAGAATGCTAAGGAACATGAAGAGCATCTTAGAATCAGCTTGAACTTGCTAAGGCAACATCAACTGTATGCCAAATTCTCAAAATGTGAATTTTGGCTTCACTCATTCGCCTTCTTAGGCCATATAATTAGCAAGGAAGGAATATCAGTCGATCCCAGCAAAATAAGTGCAATTCAAGATTGGCCCCAACCTACTTCAGTAACTGAGATACGAAGTTTCTTGGGATTAGCTGGGTATTATCGTAAGTTTGTTAAGAACTTTTCTCAGATTGCAGTCCCTCTTACTCGTCTCACCCAAAAAGATGTACCTTATGTTTGTGACTCATCTTGTGAATTAGCATTTAAGAAATTAAAAGAATGTCTAACCTCAGCTCCTATTCTAGTTCTACCAGTTGAAGGAAAAGGCTATCAAATTTATTGTGATGCTTCTGGAATTGGATTTGGCTATATTCTCATGCAAGAAGAAAAAGTGATAGCTTTTGCATCTAGACAGCTTAAAGTTCATGATTTGGAGTTAGCTACAATAGTCTTTGCACTTAAGATCTGGAGATATTACTTGTATGGGGTAAGATGTGAAATCTTCACGGATCACCAAAGTCTGAAGTATATTTTTACCCAGAAAGAGATTAATTTAAGACAGCGAAGATGGTTAGAGCTAATCAAAGATTATGATTTATCAATTCAATATTATCCTGGCAAGGCAAATGTAGTAGCAGATGCATTAAGTCGAAAGACAGTTTCACATTTGCATATTTTGACTTCTAATCCTATATTATTCAAGGAAATAGAAGATCTTCAATTAGAAGTCATATTGCCATCAAATGCTAAACTATTTTTAGTTGACTGTAGAATGCTCATTAATGGATGAAATTAAAGAAGCTCAACATCATGATGAAGAATATAGCTCCTTATCTGCATCTATTCAATCAAGAAAGCACTTAGAATTGAATTTAGATTCAAATAAGAATATTTGGTGTGGATCCAGAATATGGATACCTAATAAAGCCGACCTAAGATCTAAAGTATTGAAAGAAGCTCACCAATCTAGATACTCAATTCATCCTGGAAATAATAAGATGTATCAAGACTTGAAATCACATTTTTGGTGGCCAGGAATGAAGAAAAGTACAGCTGAGTTTATATCAAAGTGTGAAGCCTGTAACCTGGTAAAAGCAGAACATCAGAAACCAGGAGGATTACTTCAACCTCTAGCTATACCTCAATGGAAATGAGAAGATATTTATATGGATTTTATAACTGTATTTCCTTGTTCAAAATCCAATAATGATTCTATTTGGGTAATTGTGGATAGTCTTACAAAATCAGCACACTTTTTACCCATTAAGCAAATAGATTTAGTAGACAAATTGGCAAGGATCTATCTAAAAGATATAATAAAATTGCATGGTATTCCAAAAACCATTGTTTCTGATAGAGATAGTAGATTCACTTCAAAGTTCTGAAAAGCAGTTCATCAAGATCTTGGTTCACAGCTCTGTATGAGTACAACTTTTCATCCACAGACTGATGGACAAACTGAAAGAGTGAATCAAACTCTAGAAGATCTTCTTCTCCTTTGTGTCTTAGATTTTGGAGGAAGTTGGGATGATCACCTTCCATTAATTGAATTCTCTTATAATAACAATTTTTAAGTAAGTATTGGAATGGCTCCTTATGAAGCCCTTTATGGAAGAAAGTGTATCACTCCTTTATCCTGGAATAATGTTGGAGAAAATAGGATATTAAAATTAGATTTGATTCTTCAAGCAACAAAAAAGATAAAAATAATTCAGCATCGAATGAAAGTAACTCAAGACAGGCAGAAGCAGTATTTTGATGCTCATCATCGTCATGTTGAATTTTCTGTTCAAAATTTTGTATATTTGAAAGTGAACCCATTCAGAGGAATTTCCAGATTTGGAGTTTCTGGGAAATCAAGTCCAAGATTTATTGGACCTTTTGAAGTTTTAAAAAGAGTTGGCCAAGTGGCTTATCAGATCAAACTTCCACCTCATCTGAGTCTGATGCATGACGTATTTCATATCTCTTCACTAAGAAAATGTTTATCTGAACCTTCAATGAGAGTAGAAGTAGAAGATATCAATTTACAACTAAATCTCAGCTATGTGATTGAACCAGAAGAGATTTTAGATCAAGATGACAGGAAATTAAGAAATAAATTCATTCCCATGATAAAGGTTAAATGGAAGAATTATCGCAAAGAAGAAGTTACATGGGAAGAAGAATCAAGTATGAGGAAAGCATATCCTCACTTATTCTACTAAGTAAGTGATTCTAAATCTTGTAAATATCTTTAAATTTTAGATTGATGTCGGGACATCATCTCTTTTAAGTTGGGGAGAATGTAAAATACCAAAATCTTGTTTATAATTGTTTATTAATATTTAGATAATTTTAACCTCAGATTGAAAATCTGACTTCACCATTACGTTCACCACCCCCAAATTAGTTAGGGGTAATATTTTGAACGTATTTGGAAGTCATTGAATTTTTGATGAATATTTTAATATTATTTAAATACCTGAAAATTTGAGTAATTAAATACTCATCGGATCGAAAATCCGAGTGCACCATTGAGTTCATAAGACCTCAATTAGCTAGAATTGATATTTTGAATTTTTTTTAAAAAAAAAATATTTATTAAGTTAAGTTTAATTAATTAAATAGATTAAAATAAATTATTTATTTAAATTTTATAACGGCGCCGTCAGTTAATTAAACCACGCCGTCTGATCTTCCTCACACCGTCACTTCTTATTGGCAGAATGCGGGATGGAATCTAGGCCGTCTGATCTAAGATCAGACGGCCAAGCGTGCGCCTTCCTCGATCCTTCTTCCGCGTGTCGCGGAGGCACGCGCGTCGCTCGGACCTTCGACACGCGGCACCTTCTCCCCTGTCCAAATGGCAAGCCACCGCTCTAGACACTCGTTAAGAATCCTAAGAAGATCTAAAACCCATCTTCTTCATTTTTAGCAATTAATTTCGAGCCGTGTGAACTTCCAAATCATCTTCCCAAATCGCGATTGCCTCCAGCCATTCATCTTAAGGTACCTGTAACTTCCAAAATACTCATTCAATTACTACAATTATTGCTTAAATCTTGATTTCATGAATCTTAAGTTATGCACTGGTCAGATTAGTTTAATCAAACCCATATGATGCAAATTTAATAAGAACTCTACAGTTCATACCGTTATGCGTATTCTTCCCAAAACCTAGATTTAGGGCTGGACGTTTCTCTTAACCTAGGTCACCTCTATCGTTGATTTAGGTGCCGTTAGATAGAGCTTGGTATTCCCTACCTGACACTTTGTGGTTCGACTTCTGGCCGGGGCCTTAGGGCCACCGTATGGAGTGCCCTAGATGGATTCCCCGATCTTCCTTTTGCTCAAAGTCGGGGATGATCCACAGTAACTGGATCGGTCCAGGCTAGACCGGTCCCGTCCTGAACCACGACTTATCGGACCGGGTTCATTATTCTGCAGCCCACGTGTCTGCACCAGGATGCTCCACGTGGCATCCAGGTCGACGGCAGCGATGGCAAATTGCAGTCAGCCATATGACTGCAAGTGTGTCCCGTTGTCAGTCCCCGTCCACTAACGCAGTGCCACGTGTCTGACAGAGACCAATTGTCTCATCTGTCGACTGGCGTGGGTCCCACCTTCTGCAAAAAATGAAGAGTTAAATTTATAAATATAATATATATATAAATAAAAATAGAATCTGTTAAATAAAATTTAATTAAACAGATTTAAATTATTAATTAAAAATCAAAACTTTAAAGACTCATATCTTAATAAATATAAGACCAATTATAGCAAAAAAATATACTAAATCAATCAGCAAAAATCAAGAAATATTTTAGTGTCATCCAAATTTTAATAGGATCAATATTTTAAATAATGATGTTTTAGGGTATTTAAATAATTACAAAAATAATACAAAAACTTATATTAGCCATAACTTTAAGTGTACTTACCCAAACATATCAAATATGGGTCTTAAAATACTCAAAAAAACCTAAAGAATAATTTAAAAGTATTAATTTTGCCATTTGGATTAAAGTTAAACTAATGACATTTAGGACCTAACCCTAATTAACCCTAGAACTTCAAATAACCATAACTTAGTCAATTTAGCTCCAAATTAGGTGATCCAAATATCAATTTAGATCAAAATATCTTAATTTACAGTAAACTATAAAAATATTTAGGATCCAATGATTAGATCTTCTAATCAACTCTAATTGCTCTAAAACTTGATTAGTGAATATTAGTAAATTTAATGATTCAAATTAAATAATTTCAATTTTAAATGACTTATAAAGTAAATTAGAACCTAAATGTATATATAGTTTAATAATTTTATAACTAAATTCACTAATCACTCACTAATCATATTAAACCATGATTATTAACCTAAAAATTAAATTAGCTATAACTTAGCCAATTCATATCAAAATTGAATAATTTCAGGTTCTATGAAAACCTTAAGACATAATATACAATAAACTAACAAAAATTTTATATTTTAAGGGTAAAATTACTAAAATACCCTTATAAGATCAAATTTCCAATTTGAGCTTATAAGGCATAATAATTAAATAATTTAATAAAATAAATCAAAATAATTCAAAAATTCATCTTATTATCATTTTAGGAAAACTAATATTACAAACACAAAATATTAAATTAATAAATTAAATTATTTTGGCAGATCAAAGAAATTGAATTGGTTGATTTTAAGTCAAAACAGTGAGGTATGCAAATTTACTTATAAGTTTTATTTCAGTAATCTTATTTGAGTCATTTTTCCATTTGAATATTATTTACACTACTTACCGCATTTTAATCTACAGAAGATTTATATCAAATAGCATGTAACAAAAAAAATGAAACACGGTATATATATATATATATATATATATATATATATATATATATATTGTGGTGTATATTTTTGGAGGGTGGAATGCAACACTAGAATCTGTACAGATTGGGCCAACTAGTAGCCCCTGGGAGTTATATGGAGGGATTTAGCTTCTTGTAGGAAGTAGGCAAATCCAGAGGAAAGACACACCATCAGTTCCTATTTTGAGTAAGCTACCGACGGGTGGCGAGATAAGCTTCCTACAGGTTATGCCTATGGGTTTACCCATTTGGGCTCAGGAGTCTAGGACTTGACTTATTGTTACAAATGCTTTTGATAGAATTTATTTCATATATATTGATTCTCGCAGCTAACTTGCAGGGCAAAAATTGAATATGGAAAATTGCTTTACTTTTAAGCAAACTTCAGTCATTTTCACACTTGATTCATGCCTCTTATAGGATGCTAGATTTATTCTTATAAGAATGATTTGTGTACTCCTACCTGACTGGTAAACTGAAGTTTTCAGGTTTTGATAATTAAAATCTAGAAGATCTGCCAAGTTAAAAGGAGAAGAAATAAAGAAGCAGGAGAATATAAATATTTTATTTTGTAAAAGATAAACTAAATTTTCATATATATTTTGGCTCTATGTATAAATGGACTGTGGACTATTATTATTTTATTATATCCTTTTTGTATATAAAAACATATCTGTTTACATTGTGATGAATTATTCTTTAAAGACTCTCGAACTTCGATCACCGGTCGCCACAATAACCTAGACGTAGGAAAATCTTAATCAATTCAACGAGATCATGTGAGAGTCTATGTGCTAAGGTCGAACCCTTGTGTGTTTATCTTGTGCACTAGACTTGAGTTAGTTGGAATCAGAGGACCAATCTAAGGAACACTAATGTCACTTGATTCTAACTTGCTTGTACTCAATTTCATTAAAAGTTAATTGAATTTGAGTATTAACACCTGTCCCTCAACAATTGCATGATGGAATCCCAACTCTCTCCTCTTTATCATATAGTATCTTAATTTAAGATCTTTGTATTGTGGAATAGGAGCCATTAAAAAACCAAAACAATCATTATCTAAACATTATTAAAAGTAGATACACCTTAGTACCAAAACACACCGTTCCTTGAGAACGATAAATCTCAAAACTCACCTTCCACTTATGACTTCAGACCACGTACACTTGCGTATAAGCGCAGACACAAATTTAAGCTCTATCACACACCTATGCAAATATTTATTATCATGAAAATGAAGCTTCCAAAGATTTCATAATTTATCCTAGACTATACATGATTTTGCAAATCTCATGTTTATGTAAACATAAAGCTAAGTTCTAATCTAACACATACAAGGGCTTGGACATATAATTATTCATCTTCAAGTACGTAAAATTAAAGCTCCTAAAGTTAATAATTTATCTTAAGGCTAATGTGATTTTACAAATCTTATATTAATATAAACATAAATCTAAATATTAATCTTACACAAATAAGAACTTAAGCATATGATTATTAATCTTTATGTAAGCAAAATTTAAAGCTTCCAAAATTTATTTTTATCTTAAGATTAGGTGTAAATTTACAAATCTCATATAAATATAAACATAAATCTAATATTAATCTAACACAAATGAGAACTTGAGCATATGATATTCATCTTTATGTAAGTAAAATTTAAAGTTTCCAAAATCTATATTTTATCCCAAGATTAAGCGTAATTTTGCAAATCTCATATAAATATAAATATAAATCTAAACTTTAATCTAATATAAATAAGAACTTTAACATATGAATATTCATTTTTATGTAGGCAAAATTTAAAGCTTCCAAAATTTATATTTGATTCTAAGATTAGGTGTAATTTTATAAATCTCATATTAATATAAATAAAAGCCTAACATTAATCTAACTTAAATAAGAACTTAAACATATGATTATTCATTTTTATGTAAACAAAATTTAAAGCTTCCATAATCTATATTTTTTTCCTAAGATTAGGTGTGATTTTGTAAATCTCATTTTAATATAAACATAAATCTGAACATTAATATAACACAACTAAGAACTTGAATATATGATTATTCATCTTTATATAGGAAAAATTTAAAGCTTCCAAAATTTATCATATTTTTTAAGCTAACATAATTTGCAAATATCTCATGACTTAATTATTATATAAATTAGCTTTATAAAAAGATTGATATCAATTCTAAGTCATCACACATGACTTAGATGTGAGTTTAAGTCTCATAAAAAAATAGGGAAGGGGGGTACTTGTAACAGCCCAAACTCTTAAGGACTAACGTATCGTCTGATTTAGCTTGAAAGCCTCACTGTTTTGCCCTCAGAAGATAACTTCTCATAATCTATATTTTTTCCTAAGATTAGGTGTGATTTTGTAAATCTCATATTAATATAAAAATAAATCTAAACATTAATCTAACACAAATAAGAACTTTAATATATGATTATTCATCTTTATGTAGGAAAGATTTAAAGCATCCAAAATTTATCATATTTCTTAAGCTAACATAATTTGCAAATCTCTCACGACTTAATTATTATATAAATTAGCTTTATAAGAAGATTAATATTGATTCTAATTCATCACACATGACTTATATATGAGTTTAAGTCTCATAAGAAAATAGGGAAGGGGGTACCTGTAATAGCCTAAACTCTTAAGCACCAATGTATCGCCCGTTTTAGCTTGAAAGCCTCACAGTTTTGCCATCAGAAGATAACTTTACATAATCTATATTTTTTTTAAAGATTAGGTGTGATTTTGTAAATTTCATATTAATATAAACATAAATCTAAACATTAATCTAACACAAATAAGAACTTGAATATATGATTATTCATCTTTATGTAGGAAATATTTAAAGCATCCAAAATTTATCATATTTCTTAAGGTAACATAATTTGCAAATCTCTCATGACTTAATTAATATATAAACTAGCTTTATAAGAAGATTGATATCGATTCTAAGTCATCACACATGACTTATATATGAGTTTAAGTTTCATAAAAAAATAGGGAAGGGGGTACTTGTAATAGCCCAAACTCTTAAGCACTAAAATATCAATTGCTTTGGCTTGAAATCCTCATGGTTTTGCCCTCAGAAGATAACCTCTCAATAAGTCACCCATCTTAGGAGTGCTCCCATCTGAGCATGCTTAACTTTGGAGTTCTTATTAGGAACTCCACCATTATCTAAAAAGGTGTCTAAATGTTTAAGAGTTTTACTTATTACTACTTAAGTGGGTCTTTACAGTACCTCTAAAATTTGATAGTTCACCTTGGGAATAAAGAGAGGTTGGAGGATGATGCTAGTTTACTAAAGTTCCTAACACCTTGATAGCAGCCTATGGAAGCTTAAAGTCTTCACTTGATGCTCTTTTAATTCTTGGGAATATGTAGAATAAAAGGTCCTAAGCTTGAGGAAGAAGTAAAAGATATAGGGGAGGAAGTAATTCAACTATTAATGTAGCTTCTTATTTAACTTCAAGGGTAAATAGAAATCCTCCAGCATTTATTAGGATAATCCTTTAGGAAAGTAGATAATAAAATACAAGGTATGTTAAAATTTCAATGGAGGAGATCTTCTCATGCAAGGTTTGAATGATAGAGATTAAGATGTGGAAATATTTTGTCTTTTAAGGGTTTGAATGAAAGACAAAATATTTGTTTCAATATATTAAAAATATACTATTATGTGTTTTTCTTATAAAATTTTCTAAAAATACAAAAATTATATTTGTATTTTGAAGGTATATTTTTATTTAATTTTAAGAAATACACAAATTATATTTTTAGCCCAATTAGGTCATATTAGACCTAAATTTTTTGAACTTTTACATGTAAATCACTTAATTAAGTGCACTCTTTAGAGTTTTACAGAAATTTGCCTCATTTGAATACAAATTTAAATCAAATAATTTTGAGTCATCCAAATTCCTCTTTGATCAAACCATCACCATTTGATTAACCTTAAGGCCTTATAAACACACCTCAACCCTTTAACCTTATTTAGAACCTAAAAATTCTTCCGGCATTTCATTTTACTTTATTTGAGAGCATTTGCCAAACCTTTCATCTCTTTCCTCCTCCTCACCTCTCCAAACCCTAAGGACTTAATCCATAAGCAAATTCAAAGCAAAGAAGAAGGATCTAAGCTGCACTCTCTTTAAAAATTCTATCAAGGCTCATTAACTTTAATTTAACCTTTTCTCCTCTCTCTCTCTCTCTCTCTCTCTCTCTCTCTCTCTCTCTCCTCTCTCTCTCTCTCTCTCTCTCTCTCTCTCATGTATGAAAATATTGTGAGCTAAGTGATGCTAGAGGAGTTGGATATGATTTAGAAACTTTGATAAAAGTACCTCTAAGTCAAATGCAACCCCCATGCTTGATGAATGATTTTTCATTTAAAAATCTCATATTCAAATGAGATTTCTCTTATACTTTGGATCATTTTATTTCTCTTATTACACAATTTTAGGACTTGAAAATTTAACACCTCACACACCCTTAAAGCCCCTAAGGTCTTCTAATATGTATGCAAAATTTCTCGAAAATCTTAAATTTTTTAAAAATCTTTTAGCTATTTTACAATTTTTTATCCTTACTTTGTGTTACCATAACTTTTGATTTATTCATAATTAGTTATTTTAACTTGACACACATGTTCCTCTATATATTGTTAACAAATTAGTAGAAGAAATCACACCCTAGTTATGTCTCTAAGGTATTCAAAAATAATTTCAAACTTTAAGAAAAGTTCTTTAAGATACGTGGAGTTATTCAAAATTGTATTTCTAACATTCTTGTTTGAGCCTATTTTTCTTTGAAATCATTTAACTTTGGTTGGTACCTATTTGTTTTCTAAATGAAAATTTGCAAATACTTTTTGTAAATACTTGTAACAAATGTTTGTGGTAAGAGTCTTTGGAGGGAGAACAATGTTGAGCTTGTACATGTGGAATTTGCTAGCAACCCATGACAAAATAAGATAGATCTAGTCAACTAAGAATGGGCAGAAGATTCATATAAACTCACTAAAGTAAAATAAAATGTAGACAATTATACAGTTCATAGAATAATATTGATGCTAATATCTGAATCTCCTAGTGAAGCTTAGGGGTCTTAAGCTCAAAATGAGAGATTTATGTTATATAGATAATTATTTCATTTCTTTGAAACATTTGATCTCATTTGAATAATGCATGTGTGACAGATCTTTTATTAAAAAAATGCAAGTTACTTACTATTAAAATTGACATAGCTCTTGAATCATATTGATGCATATTCCTTCAAATTTTGTTGCATTTAATTCATAACCTATATAAGATGCTAGAAATTAATGCTTTTGAATGATCTATGTACTCCTACCTGATTAGCATATATTGATAAATATTATAGGTTGTGAGAGTTGAAAGCAAAGGTTAAATTAATTTTAAGAGCTAACAGGATTCATTTGTCTAGAGTGAGATAGAGACTGGTTATTTAAAAAAAAAAATTATTATTTTGTATCATACTAATTTGGAACAATTTATGTGATTTTAATTAATATTCTGGCTTTGCGATGAATAAATATTTTTCTTTATTAAATGGATTGGGTTCAATATTTATTTTGAATTATTAATTAAAAACTCTCAATCAGGGTCCACGGGTTGTTACAGGGCCAAACTTAAGAAAGACATTATTAAATTATTGGTAAAATATGGCATGTGGAAACCTAGTGAAAGCAAGGCATCAGAGACCAAGGGGTCTTATTCATCCATTATCCATTCATAGTGGGAATGAGAGTGCATCTTGGTGGATTTTAAAGTTGGTTGTAGTATGATATGAGTTGTAATTGATTGGCTTGTGAAGTTGACACACTTCTTACTAATTATACAATTTATTTTAGTTCAAAGGATTGATAGAGTTTATGTCAGAAAGAATATGAGATGTACGAGAATCCCTAAATGATTATCTAATATTGGGATAGCAGATTCACCTCACAATTTTGGTAGAAAACATAGAAGAATTTATGATCTTCTTTAAGCATGGGTACTACTTTTCATCCACAGTTTGATGAATAGACTGAGTATATGAACTAGACTATGAGAATCTTCTTTGACTATGTGTAATCAAATTCTATGTTCACCTATCACTGGTGGAGCACGCTTACACCAACAATTTCTATTCTAGTATTAGCATGGTCACTTACAAGACTTTATAAAGGAGGAGTTGTACCTCCCCATTAGCTTGGATTGATGATGGTGACAACCAGATACTGAGCTCTTATCTTATAGAAGCCACTGCCAAGACCAAAAAGATTTAATGTTGCATGTAAGCTTCCTTGGCGCATTAGAAATGATACATTGATCCCAAGCATCATCATGTAGAGTTTGACATAGGAGATTAAACATACATCAAGGTTAGCTATTTTAGGGGTATTAGTTAATATCGCCCAATGTATATCGGTTCATTTGTTATTCTAGCCCTAGTTGGACAAGTGACCTTGCTCAGTCTTCCACCACACATGAGTGATGTCAATGATGTCTTATGCATATATTCTCTTAACAAGTGTTTGACTAAATTGACCTTGAGAGAAGATGTTGAGGATCACTTTACAACCCAGCCTCATCAATAAGGTTGAAGCCATGCAAACTTTTAACTATGATTTTATGTTATAACTAAAAAAAGAATAAAATATTATGATAAAACATGATTTAACATCTTATTAATGGAATAAAATGAGTTAAAAACTTTTCTGTTTAAAAATTTTGAAGAAACAAAAGAGGAACTAAATAAGAATGAAAAAGGTAATGCCAACAACAATGAAGAAACCAACAACAATGAATGTATTAGAAAAGTAGAGTTTGCCATCATCACAAGAAACCTTAGGTTTATGATGAAAAGAAAGCATGGAAAAGATAGAAGAAGGCAATCCAATAAAAGTAAGAAATAAAATAAAAAAATTCAAATAATTATTTGAAATTTGATTATAAAGTTATTTGTTATGAGTGCAAAGAATGGGCCACATCTACTTGAGTGTCCCAAACTCAAAGAGAATAAAAAAGAAAAAACCACAGAAAAAGAGAGATAAAAATAAAAGTAACAAGAGGAAACATTTTTAGGTGATTTCAGAATCTGGAAGTAACTCATAATCTTAAGATAAAGAATCAAAATGATGCTTAACTATCAAGAGCAATATGGAATAAACTCAAATTCTCAAGATGAAGAGGTAAGAGAACTAACTTATTATGAGTTAGAAGATATATTTGATGAATTGTACAAGCTTATAATAACGTTAATAAATCAAACAAAGCTTTTAAGGAAAGAACTAATAGAGTTTATATCTTTAGCAAAGCTCAATTGGAAGGCATCTATTTACTTAAGACCTAACTTAAAAATTTAAAATATAAAGTAGCGAAGAATCTAATGAAATTATTTATTAAGAAACTTAAGATTGGATAAAAAACTTGATGAGTTTAAATTCATATGTAAACTTAAGAAATTAAGCAAATAACTATGAACCTAGACTTAGCATCATCATAATATAAAAGCAGAAACATAAATAACTACTTATAAAATTTGTTATTGAATATTCAATGCTATGCATGTGGGTTATTTGATCATGTTTTATATATGTGTCATTCGAGTAAACATACAAATATGGTATGATTACCGAAAACTAGAAAAGATAATGAACTTGAATTTAGGTGGTTTCATTAACAACCCAAGTTGTTACCATTGTCAATTAAGACTAATCTCTGTCCTAATCTTAATTCTAAGTGTTAAGATATTTGGGAAATCCATAAACCCTAGAAATGGACCTATCTAAATTGACCTTAAATCAAAAATCGGACTTCGCCATTGCGCTCATTGCCCCAAAACTAGCTAAGGATGATATTTTGGTGGCAATCGGAAGTCGTCAAAATTTCATCAAATATTTTAATAATATTTAAATACCATGAAAATTAGAAAATTAAATACACATCGAAATTAAAATCTGACTTCATTGTTGTGATCCTCACCCTCAAATTAGCCAAGGGTGAAATTTTAGGATTTTCAGAAGTCATCGAATTTTCTTGAATATTTTAATATATTTAACTTAATTAGAAAATAAGAAAAATAAATTATCGTCGAAATCAAAATCTGATTTTGCCATTTTGTTCCTCACCCCCAAATTAACTTGGGGTAAATTTTTGGGATTTTTCGGAGATCGTTTTTAAAATATGATTTTTGAGATTAATTAAGTTAATTTATTAAACTCCATTTTTGTTTTCTCCCTCTCTTCATTGGCTGGCTAGGACTCACAACTGTGGGGACCCTCCATACCAAGTTGATAACAGAGGATCAACCCTGCAAGAGGCTCCTCATTGAGGGATCTGATTAAGCAATTTAATGTAGTACAACAAGTAAGAAGAAATAAAATCATCCATTTATTTTAAATAAGATTACATCACATAGTTTAATTTATTACAATAGCATAATATAAAAGAAAAAGAAAATAAGAGAGATGTGCTAAGCTGATCCTCCTCACTTCTCAGCTACCTCAATCTTCACCAACTCCTGACCTTGCACATAAAAGTGCGGGCGTTGGAATGCCGGTTAGTCCCGTAGACTAAGTATAAGATATCAGCATACATTTATAAAAGCGCTAACAGTAAGCAATAAATTGATAAATACAGGAAAATATGTGGAGGTTTTATACTGCAAGGCAAATTGTTAAGTTCATAAGAAAATAGAAAAGTGTTGAATTTTATCACAATATGTCACGCCTCATTATTTAGATTAAAATTTAATAATCTAACAATAAGTATTACGGTAGTATTTAATATTGAGTTAGGAGATTCCAACTCAACATTTAATACTACCTTATACTATATGGATCTATGGGGAGAAGAAGGACTTCAATTATTCTAACTAAAACATTCAATATTTATAATATGAAAATTCAAACAACATGAAAGAATAACTTACACATATCACAAAATATTTATAATTTACAAAGTGTTCATAAATAAACTTGTTCTCATATAAATAAACAAAAGTAAATTCTTCTTTTCCAACTATTGCTCAGCTTCCTCTTTAACTATAGATCCCGCTCCTTGCTCCTGATCTATCATATTTTGGTTTTTAAATATGATAGGGCACAACCAAAAAAAGAAAAAGTGGTTAGACTTTAAAGTCTAAGTACATTTTAAAAGTAGGCTAAATATTAATTAAGCGGATATCACATTATAAATTTAAGAAATAGCAGTGCAATAAGCATAAAAATGGTAAGAAGGTATGTAAGAAAGTGTGCTCACAATACTAGAATATTTTTGCCAATCCTGCAATAATTATGTTAGTAGCATTTGAAGGAAAACATGAATATGTTCAAATGGATTTGTATGCTAAGTAAGAAGAAAAGGAACTGTATGAAATTCTATACTGTATAAATTTATGAAAGATTTAATTATGGAAAATCATTTCAGTCTAAAGACTGAATATATCATTCACAATCAATGAGATTGTGAGAAATGCAATTTACAATTTATTTATCTTGTAATTTTGTTCTGTGGGCGCAGAACAAGCGAGAAGTTGAGTACGTCTACTCAACTTATCTGTAAGTGGGGTCAAAACAAACACACATATTCCCCCTCAAGAGAATTATGTGGTCTCCAGATACACTAATAGCCTTGCCCAGGCAAATGACAGCTGTACTAAATCCTCCATTTATACCCCTTTAAAATATTTTATAAAATGTTTATTTGTGCACAATAATTTTTTTGTATGAATCAAGGTTTTAAGCTCAATGCGTTTCAGCACAAGGAATTTTTTAAAGAATTTGTAAACCATGTGATATCCATTATTTTTTATTGATTCTTATCCTAATGATTTTCATATTCACAATGGTTGCCCGTATATAGGCCGTCCAAATTGTGATATGGCATTAAAAAGGAATAATGAAGAATGATGTCTTTCAACAATAAAATAATAATATGAGATTCCAATTCTAAAATTTTTGGCATGGTCTCCTTTATATTTGTTTAAAATAAACAATTTCAATATCAATATCAAGCAATCCAATATGTGGTTCCAATTCATGTCAGCATTTGTATAAGGTAGATGATAGCATTTGAATTCCATAATATAAATGGCAGCATTTGTATAAAGTAAATTATAGTATTTGATTTCCTAATTCATGGCAGCATTTGTAGCTCACAAACCAAATTATAGCATTTAATTTTATGTAATCTTAATGATCTCATCTTAGAAATGATAGCAACATATGATTTCATCTAAAGAAAATAGCAACATTTGATTTACTTAAAAATGAATAATAACCCATAATTTGAAATATGTATTCTTTTTAAGAAGTAAAACTGCAATTTTACTATCAAACCTGAAGAAAACGATCTCAATATAAACAATCTCAGCTTTGAATCAAGTGCAACCAGGAAGAGAAAATATATTTTACACACACACACACACACACACACACACACACACACACACACACACACATATATATATATAACATATGTTGCCAAAATTGTAATCATGGTATGAGAATATATGACTTAAAGAAAAGATAAGGAAATTGAACTATTGTTTAAAGTAAGTATCAAAAATTCTTAAAGAATTTACACAACTTGAAATTAACAATTCTAATAATTTATATTATAATGCAAAGCTTACAATGTTCGCAATTATATTAATGCATGCAAAAATATGTTAATGGCGTTGAGATACACTGCTAATACTTTCTTCTCATAAAAGCATCAAGATTTCCATTGAGGTTCAAGGAGATATTTTGCTCCAAATACAAAATAAGTACAGCAATAATTTCTCAAAATAGAGAGCATTTTTTAACTCTGACTCAAATCAAAGAAAATATCTAACAGACATTAAAATAGTGTTTTAAACTAATGCTTGCAACTTTTAATCCTTACAGAACCATAATGGAGCACCAACTTTTTTCATCGTTGTGCAATTGTTAGTACCCAATTTTTAGATTAGATTTACGCAATTTGGGCTAAGAGCATATTGAGACATACCTAAAATGTAAGAAAATGAAAAAAATTGCAGACCGCATGAAATTCATATGTAGAAACAAGAAAACATGAACTAAATGTTATAAGGTTTCTCAACTCATTAACAGATTAGTTGCATTAATAGAAGGACATGTAATGTAATTTGTAAATGGAAATACGCAAACACATTTAATTCGTGTTAACTATGACTGAAAAGCATTAAAAGGTTCGATATGAAAACATGTAAATGAAGAGTCCACCACGTGCCAAATATCGAAAAACTAATTTAAAGCCATTCATAAAAATTTTTATAAACATAATACTGGCCTTGGATGAAAATATGCTTTTCATGATATATAATAAAATTAATTTAAGAACCAATATAAAATGCACACGCTCAACACAATACAATAATATCATACTGAATGAAATGTCTTGAGAATGCATGCATTATTTTGGGTTCTCGAAACTGTGGCTTGGGTGGGAATTATAGCAGGGCTAGCCTATAGGGGAGATAAAGGAGCGTGCTGTAGCCTACGGGGGGGGGGAGGCACAGTACAGTATTCTCTTATGATATGAACCAATATTCTATCTGACCCCAAGATTCTGTGTTTGCCCAATAAGATAAATTATTTATAATTATGCTTACTGATACAAGATATATCATATTATACTGATTCCTATGACATTATGATAAAATTCAACACTTTTCTATTTTCTTATGAACCTAACAATTTGCCTTGCAGTATAAAACCTCCGCATATTTTTCTGTATTTATCCATTTATTGCTTACCACTAACGCTTTTATAAAGGTATGCTGATATCTTGTACTTAGTCTACGGGACTAATCGACATTCCAACACCCGCACTTTTATGTGCCAGGTCAGGAGCTGGTGGAAATCGAGGTAACTAGAAGTGAGGAGGATTGGCTTAGCACATCTCTCTTATTTTCTTTCTCTTACATTATGCTACTGTAATAAATCAAATTATGTGATATAATCTTATTTTAAATGAATGGATGATTTTATTTCTGCTTACTTGCTGTACTACTATAAACTGTTTAATCAGATCCCTCGACGGGGAGCCTCTTGTAGGGTTGATCCTCTGTTATCAACCCAGCATGGCGGGTCACCACAGTTGGTATCAGAGCAGGCCATAGAGTGTTAGATAGGAGCTATGTGTTATACAGGGCAAAGTATCACTTCATGTGAGCAGCCTCTTGAACCTATGATGGTTAAGGTGCTACATGGTTGTGAGTACCTCTTGAGCCTGTAGGGGTCACCTTATAATAGCCCAAAGTCTTAAGCACCAAGGTATTGTCCGCTTTGGCCTGCAAGGTCTCACGGTTTTGCTCTCAGAAGATAACTTCCCAGGAGGTCACCCATTGTTTACAATTATACTTACTGATGTAAGACATATCATATTATACTGATTCCTATGACATATTGTGATAAAATTCAACACTTTTCTATTTTCTTATGAGCCTAATAATTTGCCTTGCAGTATAAAACCTCAGCATATTTTCCTGTATTTATTCATTTATTGCTTACCACTAATACTTTTGTAAATGGATGCTGATATCTTGTACTTAGTCTATGGGACTAACTGACATTCCAATGCCGGCACATTTATGTGCTAGGTCAGGAGCTGGTGGAGATCGAGGTAGCTGAGAAGTGAGGAGGATAAGCTTAGCACATCTCTCTTATTTTCATTTTCTTTTACATTATGCTATTATAATAAATTAAACTATGTGATATAATCTTATTTTAAATGAATGGATGATTTTATTTCTGCTTACTTGTTGTACTACTTTAAACTGCTTAATCAGATCCCTCGATGAGGAGCCCCTTGCAGGGTTGATCCTCTGTTATCAACCTGACATGGAGGGTCACCACAGTTGGTATCATAGTAGGCCATAGGGTGTTAGATAAGAGCTGTGTGTCATATAGGGTAAAGTACCACTTCATGTGAGCAGCCTCTTGAACCCATGATTGTTAAGTTGTTATATGATTGTGAGTACCTCTTAAGCATGTAGGGGTCACCTTGTAATAGCCTAAACTCTTAAGCACTAATGTATTGTCCGTTTTGGCCTGAAAGGCCTCACGAGTTTGCCCAGCAAGTCACCCATCCTGGGAGTGCTCCCACCTGAGCACGCTTAACTTTGGAGTTCTTATTAGGAACTCTACCATTATCTGAAAAGGTGCATCGATGTTTAAGAATTTCACTTATTACTACTTAAGTGGGTCTTCACAATCTCCTCAACTTAAGTAACTGATGTCCTCGTCAATATCCACACACAGATCCAAGAACCATTCATTATGTATATAGGACTAGAGGTGACCCATACAGGCGCAAAAGGTACCCACAACCATGTAGCACCTTAACCATTATGAGTTCAAGAAGCTGCTCACATAAAGTGGTATTTTGTCCTGTATGATACTTAGCTCCTATCTGACACCTTATGGTTTGCTCTGATATCATTTATAATAGCCCAAACTCTTAAGAACTAAAGTATTATCCACTTTGGCCTGAAAGACCTCATAGTTTTGCCCTCAGAATATAACTTCATAGCAGGTCACCCATCATGTGGTATTTTGCCCTGTGTGGGACTTAACTCCTATCTGACACCCTATGGTCTGCTATGATACCATTTATAATAGCCCAAACTCTTAAGAACCAAGGTATTATCCACTTTGGCCTGAAAGGCCTCACAATTTTTCCCTCAGAAGATAACTTCCCAGTATGTCACCCATTATAGGAGTGCTCTCACCTGAGCATGCTTAACTTTGGAGTTCTTATTAGGAACTCTACCATTATCTAAAAGGGTGCCTCAATATTTAATAATTTCACTTATTACAATTTAAGTGGGTCTTCACACACCTCTAGTCCAATCTACCCAATGGATGGTTCTTGGATCTGTGTGTAGATACTGACGAGGACGCCTGTGGGGCCTCCGTACTAACAATAAGGAAGTACGGTACTCCAACTGTGGCAAATCCCCAACTTAAGTAAAGTTAGGTGAACCCAACTTTCCTTAAGGCAAGGACTTGTCACCAAGTGCAGTAACATTCATCAATATAAATATCAAAGTGGCGGAAGCAATATAACATAGAGTAACATCCACAAGCATACATAGTATGAAACGAAAATGCAATATAGTAACTCATCACAATGCAGAAAGTAAAGTACATCTAGAAAGTTTAATTATTACAAATTTAAATGAATAACTGAAAAAAAAATGAAAGACTCTCGTTCTCACTGGAATAACAAGGCAAAGCTAGCTAGACGGCAGTTGGAAGGTCCTCCTCCTGAACTGGCTCCTCCTCAGCGACACTGCCCACGAACAAGTCTGAATCTGATATTTGTCGGTATCACAAATGCCAGGGCCCCAGCCAACAAAATAAAAAGGTTACAGTTAGACAATTGTCTAAGTACATTTTAGGCTATTTAAAGTGAACTGAATATTAAAGGATATCACATTTAAATTTAACTATACATGCAGCAGTAAAGGGGTGCAATAAGCTATGAAAGAACTGGGATACTATAAACTATCTATTTATAGCATGCAACATGTATGTAAAGTAATATACAGACTCAAAATAAGCAAGGTAAGGCTAAGAGCAAAAATAACTACAACTACTGAATAAACATGATCCTAACATGATTATGATCGAAGTAAAACATGCTGAGTATAAAAGAACATGAGTACTGAATATAATAAAATTCTAGCATCCTAAACATGCCATTTATACATATATCTAAGCCATAAAATATACATACAACATGCAGATTAATATGAAAAGAAAGGCCACTGAGATATGTGGCGAAAAGCAAAGCAATATATGATAAGTGATGCCACTGAGACATGTGGCAAAGCGAGCAAATACTGAAAATAAGGCCACTGAAGCATGTGGCAAAACAAACCAAAAATCAAAACAATACAATATAGGAAAAGTAGTAATATGCCTAAGTTCTAGCACTGCTATACCAGCCAATAGGCCATACAGGGCCTCCAATATCAATCAATTAGTCAATCCCCAACCTAACCATCCAAATATGCTAGGTCTGAGTCTAGTCTATACAATACTACTACTGAAGAGGCAGACTAAACTAGGTCATATTCTACTAACTGTGACAAAACAAAACTGAATGATATGTAAATTCAATACTAGCTTAGGATACATCATCCTAAGTTTTTCTATTATGCTCAAGGGCTAAAGCTCAAAATCCAAGGTATGCAAAGCAATCTAATCAAAGTAAGCAAGAGACTCAATCTAAACTTATGTGATATCTGTTATTGTCTAATTTCCAAATCTAACTACTCTGAGAAAGTACAAGCTTAGGATCTCCGATATCCAGCTATCGAGTAGAATCTCAGATTTATGTCCTTAAAGTCAAATATTAGAACTTAACAAGTTCTAATCAAAAATCATGTGACGACTATATGGTTTAAATAAGCAAATCAATGACCTAATTTTATGAATATTTTACTCTCTTACCCAAATCTTGATCAAATAAATCAAGATTTAAGAATTTAGAACTTAAACCCTATGTTGAGTTCAAATTCTTAATCCAAGGTGATACTAAAATAGGATCTAGGTTTCTCACTTAATTCCAAGGGTAAAGGATCCTATAAGTTGAAAGATTCAAGAACTATGATCTTAGTGAAAGGCTATTCTATTAATTATAAGATAAAATAATCAGTTAAGAACTTGAGACTCTAAGATCTATATTCAATCTTTAAGAAAATTTCATTATCTTATTGATTGAATCATCCTATACCCGCATGGAAGGTTTCAAAAGATTAAACAATCAATCATTAAAGAATTTCAATTGGAGGTGGTTTGATTCAAATTGAAGATCTAAGTCTAAGATCTAAGATCCAAAGATCTGAGATTTGATCACTATAGACATTAAAACTAGATATTAGCTCAAGAGATTCCAATTTCATTTTCTTTAGCAATTAGGTTCAACATCTAGCTATATTGGGCTTATTACTATAATGATTAATAGTTCTAAACATTAGGTTAACCATTAACTCATAATAATCTCTTTAGATTACTTAAGATCTAAGAGTCTAAGTTTGATCACTTTTAGATCTTAAGCTGGATTCTTAACTTAAACTTTTCCAATCCCTTATCTTTTGATACTAAGCTCTTAAGTTATCTTATCTGAGTTTATTAATGATACAATTGACAATTCTTATTATTATAGTTCAATTTTCAGGTCAAATGATCCTTAAATGGAATTCTTAAGAGAAGCATCTTATTTAAGGATTAAATGAAGATTTGATGATTTAAGGATCATATGAATAATATTATTGTTCTAAGATTTCAGAGAACATTTCCAATTTAATTTAAAGTATATTACTAAAATTTTCAATCCTTGAGGGACATTAATCCACATTTTGGTTAAAATGACCAAAATGCCCCTCTTAAGGCTAAAATTGGGATTTTAGGGTTTACTTACCCAAATTGGTTCTAATCTGTTTTAATATGTTTCACATGACTTAGTAAAGTGGGAAACACCCAAAATTTAGGTTTTGAAGACCTTATTGATCTTAATTAGCACTAATCACTTAATTAAGACACTTGGGTGATTAGTGAAATTAAGGTAATTTAGGGCAATCCAACTCTACACTTAGATTCTAATTGACTTAATATAAGGTTAGGAACAACCCTCACTCAATTCAGAGGCTTAATTAGGGTTAAGTTCACTAATCCTTAATTAGGGTGATTAAGGAGTGATTAAGAAAATTAATTACTTAAAATGGATTTTAAGGGTCTGGAATTGTTCCTTAGGTCATAAGGAGGAATCAGAGCCCTTAAACTTACAATTTGGATAATTAGGTGATTTTATATGATTTATTTAAGAACAAAAAAGTTTCAGTTAATATTTTTAAATCCAACTATTGGATATGAAATTTTATTTTAGATTCAGATTCCTGGAATTTTTCTGATTCAAATGGTATATTGGATTATACCATTTGGATGTGTGGATCTAAAGTTATTCAATTAATTTATTATGAATATTTATTTAAATTAAAACTATAGCTTTCAATTAATTTAAATCATAACTATTAAAAATACACTCCAATAAATATTAATTAACCGCGGCCCAAAATCAGAACCGCGCGGGTCGGGGCTCGGCCCGGCCCAAAATCGCATCTTCGTCTTCCTCCCGATCGCGCCCGCAGCCCTAATTCCCGAGGCGGACTTCCAGCGCCAAATTCGCCGCACTCCAGTCATGCCGCGCTGCGATTTCGACGGCAACACGTTCCCTGACCTTAGACGCGTCGATTGAGCTAAGAAGCCCTCACTGGGACGCTCTGGTTCGCTGGATGCCTATTCGGCCTAAATCCTTCGGCTGGCGCACCTGTGAGGAGATAATTCTCCTCACAGAGAGCACGGGTCACCTTGATCTTGATCCCTACACGTTCAGGGATCATGGAGGAAGCGATAGGGCGACACGCGAGGCTCTGGGGTGGTCCGGATCCTTGGGGTCTTACTCGACATTTTCAGCCGTTCAGCGCTTCGACTGGATTGATCAAGTTCAGTCGAATTGATCAATTTGGTCAAACCCAACCCTCGATACCAGTTACAATTATTGCTCTGAGGGTTTCGATACTACTTAGAGGGCTAAAATGGCTCGGGAGCACGTCGCATTCGTGCGGGTTGGCTCGACTGGCAGTGCATCTTCAGACAGTGCTTAGGCCGTCTGGCGCACTGCCAAGGCTCACTGGAGGTCCAAGACGACCACTAGGAGCTAAGGAAAGGTCCTAGCATAGCACCTAAGCTCAATTGAGAGCAGAACGAGCTGAAACCAGCTCTACGGAGAATGGGGGAGGTTGTACCTCAGTTCGGAGACACTCAGAGAATGCAGGCCATCTCGAGTGCACACAGAGGTTCCAGGAGCTTTGCAAGGGGGTCTGAACTCCAGACCTCACCCTCTATCAGTAGCTGCAGCAGGAATGGCCGCCTGGTTCGCCGAGAAGTTCCAGAACCTTCAGTTGGCTAGCGCATGGATCAGATTGAGCAAAGGAGCTCACTATGATTCAGGGAGGGTATTTATAGGCTGAGGCAAAACTTAGAAGTGGAAACTGAAGCTAGGACAAGGCCTCGGGCTCGGACCAGTGGTTCCTTCAGCCAACCCAGAATGGGATGATCCCACCCTCTGGGTTGCCTTCAAAGGCTCGACCCTAAACAGGAAGGCGCTAACGACTTGGGTGAGCTGGCGGGAGAGTGGCAGACAAAATCGACGTGGCGAATTTCTGCTGTCGGTCGAATCTCTGCGAAGACGAAGGTGAACAGTGACCGGGAGATCGGGGACCGTCTGATGCGCGGAGCCGTTGGGATTCGACGGCTTGATGGAAGTCCTGGGTAATGGCCGTGCGGATTGAATCTCAGACGTCGGATCCCAGATGCTGATCGAGCGTCTGAGATCAAATCACGGGTGGAGTGACGCGGGCCATTAGATCCTGCGCTGTGATGCGCGCCAGAGATCCTGTTGGCTTAAAACCGTGCGCCGCTGTCGGGACCCCACAGCGGATCTGCCGCGGTCCCGACAACAAATCCCACAGAATTAATTTTCTTAAATAATTTAATTTAATTAATTAAAATCCATTTAAATAAATTTTAATTATTCTAAAATTTCCCAAATTCAATTTAGGACCAAATGAGCTCCAAAAATTCCCAAAAATTCACCATTAGCTAATTTGGGTATGAGGAATTCAAAAATGAAATCAGATTTCAATTTGGAGATCAAAATAATTTAGGTATTTTTCAGGGCTTAAGAATAGCCAAAAATATCAAATTTTCCAATTTAGCTCCAATTGATTTCAAATTTCTAGGTTTAGGTTTAAATGACCCATTAAATCTAATAGAATCAAAATTTAAACCTTAGTTTAGCTTAATTACTCTAGTTTTAGCTAGGGTAACAACCTAGGGTTGTTACAACATCAGTTACTTAAGTTTGGGAGATTTTAAAGACCCACTTAAGTAGTAATAAGTGAAACTCTTAAATATCGAGGTGCCTTTTCAGATAACGGTGGAGTTCCTGATAATAACTCCAAAGTTAAGCATGCTAAGTTGGGAGCACTCCCAGGATGGGTGACCTGCTAGGAAGTTATTTTCTGAGAGCAAAACCGTGAGGCCTTTCAGGCTAAAGTGGACAATACCTTAGTGCTTAAGAGTTTGGGCTGTTATAACAGCCACCCAATCCCAGCTGCGCTCCCTTTCTCCTTAGCCCCCCTATTGCATTTAGCCTATTCTGCCTCCCTATCTCCTGCCAGCCCCTCTCCTATCTCACCAAGTGGGTTGGGTCAACTCAATCCATCCCATCCATTGGCAGTCCTCTCCCCCATTAAGAGAGGCTTTAGCTCTCATCTCTCCACTTCCTCATTTACCCAGTTGAAGTTCATTATCCTCTTCCCTGCATTGCTATACTTATTGCTAGAAAAAACCTCAGCCCCTTCCTCTTCTTGCTAGTAGTTGGAAAAGAAGAAGAAAGGATCTCTCAAGCTCTTTAGCCTCCCTTAGAAAATCTTCTATTATCAAAGCCAAGGTACTCTATTCCCTCCATTGGTTGATCCAATGGCTATTTTATTTTATTTTTATGCTCATTTGTACATCTATAAATTTGCAATAACCTTAATTGTGCATCTATAAATCTATGTTTAAGAAGTAAAAACTCATGGAAATCTATAAACAATAGGGAATGATATGTAAATCTGCTAATATAAATTTATGTACATCTATTTCCTTAACTCTATTATTTGCATTGATAACTTAATTATTTGGTATCGATTTGGGTATCAATGGAAAGGTCTTGGAAAGACCTTTCCATCGGTATATGGCACTACATGTGAAGTTCTCTAGGCTGAGATTATTTGAGCCCGAAAAATGACCCATTGTGGTTTTCGCACAGGTGAAATCACCGTCGGGCTCCGTAGCGCGCCACAGCGCCCAAAGTTGTGAATCCGGGTCATAATAATTTAACAAAGAATAAAAATATTCTTTGATGAAATTAAATTTCCCACCGTAGCGTGCCGCAGCCCCTGAAAATGCTACAGCGAGCCACAGCATCTAAAAGCACCGCACCCAAATTTCGGACAGTTTTTCGCCACATCACTGTAACCCGCTGTAGTGCACCGTAGCGCACAAAAGCGTCGCAGCGTGCCATAGCGCCCAAAAGTGCCGCAGCACTTGGCTTTCTGCCAAAAGGAGCCACAGCGCGTCGTAGCATCCAGAATTGTTCGGATTGGTCCAGAACCGGTTGAAATGGCCAAAACTTAACAGTTTTTGAATTTTTAAGGACCCTAGGACCCTAGTGGGATTAAATTATATCAAATTGAGCACTATATACATGTGTAAGTGAATTTCTAATTTTGTATTAGATGATAATTTAATCTTTAATCGCCCCTAAAACCCTAAATATTGAATATTCAATGTGCTTGATAGCTTAAAATTCTAGTGTCAACAATAATCTAAACCCCTAGAAAAATCAAAAATAACCAAAATGCCCTAAATTTAATTAGGTCATAACTTAACCAATTGAAGTCCAATTTGGGTCTACTCCCAATTAAAGTATTCAGTGTGATATAGGGAAGCTATAGCCACTGAATTTGCTGAATGTGGACATCAAATGGAAAAGTTAGCTTTTTGACCCCCTTAACCTTAGGAAATTCCATAATTGCCTTTGAAATTGAAATGGTTATAACTAATTTAATAGATCTCAAAATTTTGTTTTCTTGAACTCTATGGAATCTTTGAATAGCAACCAACAATAGACAACATAAAAAGTTAGATTTTATAAGGTGTAATTTAATAAAATGCCCATTATATCAAAAACCCTAATTTGGATCTATATGAGCCATTTATTATCCAAATTTAGTGTACCTACTGTCTATCTTCATATTAGATAGTAAAAAATCATTTGGCAGTAAGAAATCCTAATTTGGAGTCCAAAATCAAAAAGTAGTTTTTTAAACCCTTAAGTAGGGGCAAAATAGTCATTTTGCCCAAAATTTAAGTTAAGTACCCGTAAACCTTAAAATACCTCTTAAATTAGTAAAATCAATAATAAAACTGATTTAGGATCTGTAATAACCCTAGTTATTACTCTAGTTAAATCTAAATTAATTAAGCTAAACCAAGTTTTGATTTTGATTCTATTAGACTTAATGGGTCATTTAAACCTAACCTTAGAAATTTGAAATCAATCGGAGTTAGATTAAGAATTTTGAGTATTTTTGCCTATTTTTGAGCCCTAGAAAATACCTAAATTAAATTGACCTCCAAATTAAAATCTGATTTAATTTTTGAATTCCTCATGCCCTAATTAGCTATGGGTAAATTTTTGGGAATTTTTGGAGCTCATTTAAGCCTAATTTAGATTATATAATTAATTAGAATTTAATTAAATATTAAATGAATTAATATTAATTAAATTATTTATATTTATATATTTTAATTCACGAGATTTGTTGTCGGGACAGCGGCAGATCCGCTGCGGGGTCCCGACAACGGCGCATAGGTTTGAACCATCGGTTGCATTCGCACGCATCTCAGCGCCCCATCCAATGGCTGGATAAAAATGCGTCATGATCTAATTAGGAGAGTCATATCGTCCATGAGTATCCAACAATCAAGATCCCACCTGCGGTTCAGTTAATTGGAAGCTGCATCAAGCCATCCATCTTCAACGGCTTCTCTAATCAGACGGCAGAGACGACCCGGGTCCTATTCACCTTCGTCTTCCTCTAGATCCTTCACGCACGCTGATCCCCCAATAGCCATATCCTCTCCCCGCCCCGTGGCAGAACGAGAAATCACCCCACTCTTTTTCTTTTGCCCTCCGGTGCAATGGACTGTCGGCAGCACTCTTCCTTTTCTGCCCTCGAGCGGTTAATCATATCCTCTCCCTCAGGTCGAACCGCACTTTGGTGCCCGAGCCTCAGCATCCACCCTAGATTCTCCCTTGGCCTATAAGTACCCCCATTGATCCCACAGTGAGCTCCTTTGCTCACTATGAACCTCCATTTCTCCTCTGCCCTCTGTTCTCGGTGCTCCCATCTCTCCCAGCGACTGAACCTGCTTCCTCCATTGAAAGTGGGTGTGGTTTGGAGTTCAAACCCCCAGGCTATAGTAAAGAGCTCAGGAATCGCCAGAGACCTGCGGTGGTACTCGGCTCGTCATCTTCCCGATTATCAAGGTACTGCCCTTGCCCTCTTCTCTATCGAGCTGGGTTCAGCTCGACTAGTAACTTTCCCCGTCTTAGGTGCTGTGCTAGGATCACGTTTAGTGTCCGAGTAGGTAGTCATTACATTGAACTAGGCTAGCAGTGTACCAGACGGTGAAATCCTCGTCTGAGAGTGCACTAGCAACGGTCTTTGGGCCAACAAATTGCAGTGATTCAGCATGATTGCGAGTTCCCTATTAGCGTCCAAACCCCTCAGCCAATAATTGTTGACCCATAACGTGTCTTAGGTTCGATCGAGTCGATCGATACGATGGTGATTGATCGATTCAGAGCGAGCCCGAGTCTGTGAAATCCCTCGAGTAGAACTACGGTGATCCAGACCTCCCAGGACCTCTCAACTCACCCTATCGCTTCTCCTTAGGTCCCAGATCGTGTAGACTTAATGTCCAGCATCTGGTGTTAGCTCGGTGAAGAGAATTCACCCCTCCAAGTTCCTCCTGGGAGGCATCCTCGGCTGAGTAGCACTCCAGCGATCCGGCGCCACCCAGACAGGGCTTTATGGTTCAATCGATGCGTCTAGAGTCAGGGATGGTGTAGCTATTGAGACCAGGGTGTGGCGTGGCTGGAGCATGGAGAATTTGGCTTTGGAAGTGAGCCCTAGGGTTCGGGCGTTGGATGTCGTCGAGGGGAAGGAGACGAAGTCACGGGTCGGCCGACCCGTGACCCGCGCCTTTTGAATTTGGGTCTACAGTTAAAATAAAAGGATTTATGAATTAATTCCTATGATTCCTATGATTCTAATTTAAATAAAAATACAGATTAAATTATTTAAATAACTTTAGTTTTACTGATCCAAATGGTATGATCCAGTATACCATTTGAATTAGAAAAATGCAAGGAATCTAAATATATAATAAAATCACAGATCCAATGGTTGGATTTTAAATAATTCTCTAATCCTTTTTTATTCTTAATTAAATCATATTAAATTCAATAAATACCCAAATATGTTGATTAAGGGCTCTGATTGCTCATAAGACCCTAAAGAACCTATGTAGACTAGTAAAAGCAATTTAGAAACCCTAATTTTGTTAATCACCTCTTAATTACCCTAATTAGGGATTAGTGAGTTTAACCCTAATTTAGCCTCTGATTTTGGTAATTCTAGTTCCTAATACTATCTTAAGTGTAGTAGAACTTATGGATAAGGTTGGATTTCCCTAGAATGTCCTAGATTCCTTAATCACCTCAATTGGCTTAAATATATAATTAGTACTAATTAGACTAATTAGGTTGCCAATACCTAAGATAAGTGTATTTTCTACTTCATTAATCATTATAGAACTCATTAAAATAGATTAGAATCAATTTGGATAATTAAATCTTAAAATTCTATTTTTGGCCTTAAGAGGGGCATCTTGGTCATTTTGACTAAAATGTGTTCAAATGCCCCTTAAGCCTTGAAAATTCAGCAAAACATCCTTATCTAGATTATTAGAACCTTTCTGAACACTTAGGTTAATAATATTGATATTGGGATAAGAAATCTTGCTTTAGTTTTAATTAAGACCTTAGATCTTAAGTGATCATAAAGGAATCACTTTGCCTTAATAGTTGAATCTAACAATCTCAAATGCTAATCTTAATTTAATAGTTCAATTAAGTTAGTCCATGAGCTTGAATTCTAAAAGAAACACTCTTGCAAAATCCTAAGTTGAAAACCTAGCTTAAGTCTAAAAGTGATCAAACATCAGATCTTAGATTTTAGATCTTCTCTTTGAATTAAATTACCTCCTTTTGAAATTCCTTAAGTGATTATTTGTTAATTCTTTGAAATTTTCCATGTGGGTGTAGGATTGATTCAATCTATAGGATAATAAAATTATCCTAAAGATTGAATATAAATCTTAGATTCTCAAGTTCTTAATTGATTATTTTGTCTTATAACCAGTATATTAACCTTTCACTAAGTCCTTAGTTTTGGATCCTTCAGCTTATAGGATTCCTTATCTTTAAATTGGGTTTAAAGCGTGAACCCTAGATCCTTATTAGGACATTACCTTGGATTCAGGATTTGAACACCAAAGTGGAGTTTAAATCCAAAATTCTTAAATCTTGATTTACTTAATTAAGAATTGGGTGAGAGAGAAAAATATTAATAATTAGGTCGTTGATTCATTTATTTAAATCTTATAGTTGTCACATGATTATGAATTATAACTTGCTAAGTTCTAATATTAACTTTAAGGTCATAAATCTGGGATTATACTTGATAGCTGGATATTGGAGATCTTAAACTTGTATCTTCTCAGAGTAGTTAGTTGGATAAATTTAACAACAACAAATATCACATAAGTCTAGATTGAGTCTCTTGCTTACCTTGACTTGATTGCTCTACACACCTTGAATATTGAGCCTTGTTCAGAGAACTTAGGATATGGATGAAACATCTTAAGTTAGTGTTTGAAAAGCATAGCATTCATCTAGTTCTTTTAGTGCTTTCAGTTAGTAGAGTATGTCCTAACTTAGTCTGCCTCTTCAGTTCTAGTATTGTGATAGAATAGACTCAGACATAGCTCTGCGCATGTCTAGGATGGATACATGTCTTATTCTATAAAGTTTAACTCGGACCTAGCTCTGCGAATGCCTAGGATAGACACATGTTGAACTTTCAGTTCAGAGGCCTTGTATGGCTTATTTGTATTATGGCAGCACTACGTCTTAGGCTTACTGCTACTTTAGTTCAGTTCTTTAGTTTTATTTGTTTTGTTTTGCCTTACCACATGTCTCAATGGCTTTACTTTACTTTACTCAGCTGCTTTTGCCACATGCTTCAGTGGCCTTCTTTTCATATTAATCTGCATGTTGTATGTATGTTCTTATGGATTAGCTATTATATCTATATTGGCATATTTTGGATGCTAAAATTGCATGTTATTTTCAGCACTTCTATTCTTTTATACTCAGCATGTTTTCATGTGATCATAAACATATTAGGATCTGATTTATTTTTAATATTTGCAGTCACTTTTGCTTTCAGCTTTATCTTGCTTACTTCATGTCTTGTACATTATTTTACATACTTGTTGTTTAACTATAAATGATAAATTTATAATTACCCCATTTTCTTTATAGCTTGTTGCACCCCAAAGTTGCTTGCATGTTAAAATAATTAAATGTGATATCTTTAATTATTCAGTTCATTTAAATAGCCTAAAATGTACTTAGACAATTGTCTAACTGTAATCTTTTTATTTTGTTGGTTGGGGTCCTGACATTTGTGATACCAACAAATGTCAGATTCAGACTTATTCGTAGGCAGTGCTGTAGGAGAGGAGCCAGTACAGGAGGAGGATCGTTCTACTGCAACTTAGATAGACTTTTCATTTTCTTTCAGTGAGATTGAGAGACTTTTATATTTTCATTTAATATAGTTTGTAATAATTAAATTTTGGATATATTTTACTTTCTGCACTTGAGCTGAGTTATTATTTTGTTCTCTTCTTTCTACTATGATGTGTCTGTGGATGTTACTTTATATTTTATGCTTCTGCCACATTGATATATATATATATATATATATATATTAATTAATATTTATAGTATCCAGGTGACAAGTCCTTGCCTTAAGGCAAGTTGGATTTTACCTGACTTTACTTAAGTTGGGGATTTGCCACAGTTGGAGCACTGTACTCCCTACGGTTAGTACGGGGGGCCCCACAGGATCAATTTAAGTCTAAATCCCTCAATTGGAATAATTTGTAAACATCTAAGTTTTAGGCTTAAAAATCCCTAAGTAAGGTTAATATGCCCTACTTAGCTAAAATCCATCTATAATATCCCTAATTAAATAGAATCAATAAGCGTAACGAAATTCAATCAATTCTTAAAATTCTCTAAGTCTTATCATTAAGAACACTCACTTCATCGTAGAATATGTTCCTTAAGAATAAGGTTAGATATTAGGTTAGATTTCATTCTTTGAATAACGAGGTTATTCAATGAATGGATCAATAGTTTTATTAGTTTCTAGATTTTACAACTTATTTTGATTATTTTTGTCTTTTTACCTTAGATTTAGGATAGAAGAATCATCCTATTAAGTTTAACTTTGCTTAATAGGATTAATCATTAGATCATCCTTAGATTAAAACTTAGATCTTAAGTCTTACCTTTGAGATTATGTGGTAAAGCTTAATCTTGTGGTGTTTAATCCATAATCTCTAGCTTAGTAGATTTTGATTAGATCTTAGTATACAATGTCTAAATTTATTAATTAGGTCGTAATGATTTATTATTTAATTCATAATCAACATTGATTTAATCATATTATGACCTAGCTAGTCCTAATATTTTGTAATATATAAGGTCGTACTCCTAAGTTACACTCGATAGTAAGAAATTAGAGATCCTGAATATGTGTAACTTAGAATAGTTATAATGGTTAATTAGATAATAATAGTATCACCATGTATAGAAGAGTCCCTTTCTTACTACTTGATTCATTTGTGCTACGTATCTCTTGTATTTTGTGCTTAATTTCTTAGACATATCATGTAAAAAAACTTTGTGCATGAAACGAAAACATAAAATAATTAGGATAATAGTTACCTTGAGTTCAGTTATATTCTGGTAGGTTCTGATGCACATTTACCCTAATGGACAGGGGTAAGGAGAAATAAGAATGCTTAACATTACTCATAGAGAAGTGTGTGTTAAGCTTTGAACTTATTTAATCTTGCAGACATGCTTGACTACTCAGTTATTTCTAGACGTGTCCACAGAAACAAAAGTAAATTAACTAAAAGATTCTATATTTGTTATTTACTGCCTCTTCAGTTCTGCTATTTTATTCTGTTTGTCTTAGCCCATAAAGGCTTTGGGAATTTCAGACTGGGCCCGATTGGCCAAATTTCTGATATAGCATTTATACATACTTATTTCAGTTCAGCTTACTGTTTACTCTGTTATTGATGCATGTTATTTCAATCAGCTGTATTTTTGCTTACTTGCTCACTTGTACATATTTATAGAATGTTAGATTTTATTGCTTACTATATATACTATTTTTAGATTCTATCTTTAATTAATATATGTCATATGATCATCAATATATTTAAGATTAGACTTTTTTTTAGTATTTTTATTTACTGCATTATATATGTATACCTACTTCCTTGCTTAGTTTGTTTAAGGTGTGCTTCTGCCTCACTTTTTGTTAGTTATAAATGCTATATTTATAACTTATCCTGCTCATTGTTTGCTTACTACTCCTATGCTAGTTAGTTCATTTTTATTGTATTTAAGTTTAAAAGGTGACATTAATAATTCATGTAAAAATATTCAGCCTAAAATGTAGTTTCACAATTATCTAATAAGATTTTTTTTTTATTGGCTGGGGCCCTGGCATTATAAAATCGATAATATCAGATTCAGATACATTCAAGGAGCTAGGTGTTGAAGAAGAGGAACCATATAATGAAGAAGAGCACCAGCCAGGAGAGCCAGATGTTGCCTAGTTTTCTTTTTGCTCATTGTGAGGATGAGAGACTGTAAAAATATTCAGCCTAAATTTATTTTTAGTCTCTTAAACTATTCATTAAATATTATAATAATATAGGTACTTGTGAGTGTGATTACTTTTCTACATTATTATTTTTTTAGCTATTTATTTTATTTTATATTTAATGTATGGTAAAATAGATGTATTATTTATTTCATATGCTTCTGCACTTTGTGTCTGTGTTGATTTAGTGACTGATCTCCTGCATTCATTCTGTGCAACCTCATTCCCTTATTAGTGGATTGTGAATCTTATCTAATCCAATAATAAGTGAGGGATTTGACAGAGTGGCACACCACCTCTTAAGTCTAATATTGCAGACTAAGGGGTGGGGCGCCATACTTTTACACCTCTAATATTGAGGTGCTCTCAACAGGGCAAGAGGCCACAAACATTGAGGCTTGGGAAGAAGAAAATTGAGAGGAAGAAGAGAAGAAAATTGGGAATCCAAGAGGTTTCAGATCTTTAATATGTAAGGAGTATATTCTTAATGGACCAAGAGTCTAAATATGGATAATTTAAGGGTCTGAAGTGCCTGGGAAGACCCATACCACCTTATGGGGTGGGTCTCAATTATCGAGCTTGGGTGGTCGAGACCAATCTTTTGACTAAGGTTAGTTCATGCTAATCAGCAAGTGTTAAAGTGAATATTGGGGTCTAACACTTTAAATTGTAAACCATATCTTAGTCAATTAAGACTCCAAATCAGAAATTTCAAAATGCTAGATAACTTAAAATTCCAGTGCCAATAATAATCTAAGCCCCTAGAAAAATTAAAAATAATCAAAATACCCTAATCTTAATTAGGTTATAACTTGAAAAATTAAAGTCCAATTTGGGTCTACTCCCAGTTAAAGTATTCAGTGTGATATATGGAAGCTATAGCTACTGAGTTTGCTGAATTTGGATACCAAATGGAAAAGTTAGTTTTTTGACCCCCTTAGCTTTAGGAAATTCCATAATTGCCTTTGAAATTGAAATGATTATAATTAATTTATTAGACCTAAAAATTTTGTTTTCTTGAACTCTATGGAATCTTTGAATAGCAACCAATAATAAATTGTATAGAAAGTTAGATTCATTATGTGCAATTTATTATAATGCCCCTTAGTTCAAAAACCCTAGTTTGGATCTATATGACCCATTTATTATCCAAATTTAGTGTACCTACTATCTATCTTCATATTAGATAGAAAGAAATCATTTGGCAGTAAGAAATCTCAATTTAGAGTCCTAAATCAAAAAGTAGTTTTTTGGACCCTTAAGTAGGAGCAAAATAGTCATTTTACTCAAAATTTAAGTTAAGTACCCTTAAACCTTAAAATACCTCTTAAATTAATAAAATTAATAATAAAATTGATTTAGGAGCAATTTAAGTCATAAATCCTTCAATTGGAATTATTTGTAAACATCTAAGTTTTATGCTTAAAAATCCCTAAGTAAGGTTAATATGCCCTACTTAGCTAAAACTCATCCATAACCTCCCTAATTAAATAGAATCAATAAGCATAAAGAAATTTAATCAATTCTTAGAAATTCTTTAAGTCTTATCATTAAGAACCCTCATTTCACCGTAAGATCTATTCCTTAAGAATAAGGCTAGATATTAGGTTAGATTTCATTCATTGAATAATAGTGTTATTCAATGAATGAATCCTTAGTTTTATTAGTTTCTAGATTTTATGACTTATTTTGATTATTTTTGTCTTTTTACCTTAGATTCAGGATAGGAGAATCATCCTATTAAGTTTGACTTTGCTTAATAGGATTTGCCTTAATCATTAGATCACCTATATATTAAAACTTAGATATTAAGTCTTACCTTTGAGATTATGTGATTAAGCTCAATCTTGTGATATTTAATTCATAATCCCTGGCTTAGTAGATTTTGATAAGATCTTAGTACAGAACATCTAAATTCATTAATTATGTCGTAATAATTTATTATTTAATTCATAATCAGTATTGATTTAATCATATTAGGACCTAACTAGTCCTAATATTTTATAATATATAAGGTTGTGTTCCTAAGTTACACTCGATAGTAAGAAATTGGAGATCCCAAACTTGTGTAACTTAGAATAGTTAGATGGTTTAATTAGATAACAACAGTGTCACCATGTATAGAAGAGTCCCTTTCTTGATTCATTTGTGATATACATCTCTTGTATTTTGTGCTTAATTCCTTGAACATATCATCTAAGAAAACTTTGTGCATGAAATGAAAACATAGAATAATTAGGATAACAGTTGCCTTGAGTTCAGTTATATTCGGGTAGGTTCTGGTGCATATTTACCCTAATAGATAGGGGTAAGAAGAAATAAGGATGCTTAACGTTACTTATTGAGGAGTGTGTGTTAAGCTTGGAACTCGTTTAGTCTTGTAGATGTGCTTGACTCTTCAATTGTTTTTAGACGTGTCCACGAAAACAAAAGTAAATTAACTAAAAGATTATGCATTTGTATTTACTGCCTCTTTAGTTCTGTTATTCTGTTCTGTCTGCCCTAGCCCAGAAAGGCTTTTGAAAATTTTAGTATGTGCCCGATTGGCCAATTTTCTGATATGGCATTTATACATATATATTTCAGTTCAGCTTGCTATTTACTGTGTTATTGATGCATGTTATTTTAGTCAGCTATATTTTTATTTACCTGCTCACTTGTACATATTTATAGGATGCTAGATTTTACTGCTTACTATATTTACCATTTTCAGATTCTATCTTTAATTAGCACATGTCATATGATCATCAACATATTTAAGATTAGACTTTTCTTTCAGTACTTTTATTTACTGCATTATATATGTATGCCTGCTTCCTTGCTTAGTTTGCTTGAGGTGTGCTTCTGCCTCACTTTCTATTAGTTATAAATATTATATTTATAACTTATCCTGCTCCTTATTTGCGTACTACTCCCATGCTAGTTAGTTCATTTTTATTATGTTTAAGTTTAAATGGTGATATTAATAATTCATGTAAAAATATTCAGCCTAAAATGTACTTAGATAATTATTTAATAAGATTTTCTTTTATTGGCTAGGGTCCTAGCATTATGAAACCGATAATATCAGAATCAGATAGATTTGATGAGCTAGGTGTTGAAGAAGAGGAACCATATATTGAAGATGAGCATCAGCTAGGAGAGCTAGATATTGCCTAGTTTCCTTTCTGCTCATTGTGAGGATGAGAGACTCTTAAATTTATTTTCAGTCTCTTAAACTATTAATTAAATATTATAATAATATAGGTACTTGTGACTATGATTACTTTTCTATATTATTATTTTTTGAGCTATTTATTTTATTTTATATTTGATGTATGGTGAAATTGATGTGTTGTTTATTTCATATGCTTCCGCACTCTGTGTCTGTGTTGATTTAGTGACTGATCTCCTGCATTCATTCTGTGCAACCTCCTTCCCTTATTAGTGGATTGTGGATCTTATCTAATATAATTATAAGTGAAGGATTTGGCAGAGTGGCACACCACCTCTTAAGTATAATCTTACGAATTAGGGGGTGGGGCACCACAGTTTCACACCTCTAATATTGAGGTGCTCTCAACATGGCAAGAGGCCACAAACAATGAGGCTTGGGAAGAAGAAAATTGAGAGGAATAAGAGAAGAAAATTGGGAATCCAAGAGGTTTCAGGTCTTCAATATGTAAAGAGAATATTCCTAATGGACCAAGAGTCTAAATAGGGATAATTTAAGGATCTGAAGTGCCTGGGAAGACCCATACCACCTTATGGGGTGGGTCTCAGTTATTGAGCTTGGGTGGTCGAGACCTATCTTTTGACTAAGGTTAGTTCATGCTAATCAGCAAGTGTTAAAGTGCATAGAGCGCTTGCTAAAATCCTTCAAAATAGTTGAATATTGGGCACTCTCTAAAACTCCAACCAAAATTATATGGCTATGAAGACTCATTCACAACTTCAACATACACACCTCATCCCCAACAGTTATCACTGGGATAACATGTCACCTAGTGCTTTACCCAATAACCCTACTTTTCACGCTATAACAAAACATACTGAGTTCAACTATCAAATCAATCGAGACAAGTGTAATAAAAGAAAACCCATCTATCATACACTCAAAGCCAAAAACAATCAGCTAATATACTCACCAAAGCCTACCAAATCATCAACAATAGCTATTGCAAGATAAGCTAGCCTTTGCAAGTACATCCATCAAGTTACAGGGATAACAGCCCACTCACAAGCACCAGTACCCCAAAACAATCTCCTCCAATTCTAGCTATCGTCTCTTAACTAAAAATATTAAGAATCCATATAATAACAGTGCAATAGCATCATCAAAGAGCTTAAGCAAATGAATTAAAATACAATACGAGTTTTGCTACAATATCCCAACATCTTTTCAAAATCTCTCAATTTTGGGTACGCTGAAGAAAAAAGATTGATGAATTAAGGAACCGCCTTTCTAGTCTCGCAATAGGCTGGTCTCGCCTTTCTGGAGGAACTTGTCCATTTCATTCAGCATCCTTGCACCCCATATTTCTTCAGACGCAAATGGCACCTCTTGTTTTTTCCAAAATAAAACAGGGTTTGCTTTCAAAGATGCACATACCTTAATTTTTTCGAACTTTCCGGTTGGAACTTGGGCTCGTACTCTCTGGACTAAATGTACTAAGCTGCCTTTAAAATGTATCATCTGGAAAGCTATAAATGTTGGTCTCAAAACATCATATATTCTGACCTATAGGGGAATTTCGTGTTCTCCGTATTGCTCGCTCTGTCTCTACAACGAGGAATCTCATTCTCATCTTTTTTTTAATTGTGAGATTTCTTTTTTACTTGCTAAAAAAGATCTTTCCTAAAGGCACAACCTATCTGCTCCCCCTTCCCTGCTCCAAATTATTTGCGATATTCAGGAACTTGACAAATCGGAAAAGCGTGCTTATATAACTGCTATTGGTTTGATCATTGATGGAATCTGGAGGGAAAGAAATGCTAGAATATTTTCAATGGCTTGTTGAGTCCCCATTTTATTTTATCAAGCATTAAAGTTAAATTATTTAGAATAATTAGCAGCTGGCGTTCCTCTGATCTGATTATTTCTTGGAAGCGGGATCTTATGGCTTCTTAATTGCCGTTTCTTTTTTTCTGATTTTGTGGCTTCAGGCTGGGATGGATGTTCCGCACTTTGTTGGTTTTGACGGATTTTGGATAATGATAGCCTTTTCTTTTGCTAGGTTTTAAGACTATGATGGATTATGAGAATTTTGTTGACCCCATTTACCGGTCTGACGGCTTCCTTATAGCTTTGATACTACGCAGATCTTTCGGATTGATGCGCCGGCAAATTTTTGGTCTACTGTGAACCTCACAGTGGAGGATCTGAGTCTTTTAAAAAAAAAAATTCTTTTTCTTTTTTCTTTTCATAAAAGTCTTGTAATATTTTTTCGATTCTACCCTTTTTTTTTATCTTGTTTTTTTTCTTTCTTTCATTTAATCGGTCACAAACTCCTTTTCTGTATTATTCATTTGATTTAAAATATACGGTCATAAGCTTCCAAAAAAAAAAAAATTAAGGAACTGCAGCTGCTTCGAGATCTTTCGCCTGGTTCATATTTTTCAAAGATAGCAAGTCGTGCAGGAAAAGCCTCAAATCCATCTCGGACGAGCCTCCTTGAGCTACGGCCTTAGCCGCGGCCAACTTCAAGTCCCTGGCATTCCTCCTCCTCTCCTCCGCACGTTCCCCTCTGCCCATCACTTCCTCCACCGCCTGTGCCACCCTCTCCGCACCCACCACGTTCCTCTCTTCCTCTCTGGTGCTATTAACCATCACTCCCACAGCCACAGCCACACCCAGCACATCCACCAGAAGCCTCTCGTTGCAATGCTGGTCCGCAAAAAGGGGCCAGGTCAGCATCGGCACCCCCGCCGCGATCCCCTCCGTGCAAGAATTCCAGCCGCAGTGCGTCAAAAAAGCCCCCACGGCCTCATTCCTCAGAATAGCCATCTGCGGGGCCCATCCCTCTATCACGAACCCCTCCTCCTTCCCTTGGCTCAGATCCCCTGCCCACTTTTGGTCCTTTACCACCCACACAAAAGGCCGGCCGGCAGCGCCTAACCCCTTCCGAATCTCCCCTAACTGCGTCTCCGTGAACCGCGCCAGGCTCCCAAAGCAGACGTATAGAACAGAGCCCGCCTCCTTCCCGTCCAGCCATTCCAAGACTTTATGTTCGGAGATGCCTCCCCTGTTCCGACCTGACGACACGCAGAGGCAGAGGGGGCCCACGTTCCAGCATCGCCTGTTTTGGCGGTCTTCCGCGTAGGTGGGCTCGAGCTCGTAGAAAGTGTTCATGACCGTGCCGTAGGTTTCTTTCAAGGAGGCCTCGACGGCTGGCATGAAATCCGGGGGGGAGGTCAGATAGACAGACATCTGGGATCGGGTCATCAGGATTGGATGAGGCAGGTTCGGAATGAGAAAAAGCTCGTCGGAGCTGGAAACGGAGTCGTGGGGGCGATGGGCGGAAATGGCTCGGAAGAGGACCTCCGTGAAGTGGCTGGAACCATGGAAGGCTATTCGGGGGATGCCGTGGCGCTTGGCGAGGGAGGCTGTCCACGGGTAGAAGGTGTCCGAGATGATGCAGGTTGGGCGGTGGGCCGCCACCAATAGCTCCAGTTGGGGCTCCAGGCTGCAGAGGGCAGCGTAGAAGTCAGGGGTGATATCCGGAGTCAGGCGCTTGGAGAGGTTCTCTGGGACATTGTCGCTGGTGGTGGAGGAGAAAGGGATTGTGAGGAGCTGGATGCTGCCGCGGTTCGCAGGGACTGAGAGGGAAGGGAGGATGAGGGCGGCGTTGCCTGGGGTTGTCACTATGGTGCAGCGCGGGACGTGGGCGGAGAGGAGGAGGGCGAGGTCGACCATGGGGATCATGTGCCCCGGAGCCAGAAATGGCAGAAAGAAAAGATGGAGCTCCGAGGCAGAGGTTTCCATACCGGTTGAGAAGAGAAATTGGGGATTTCCGATTTTGTGCACTTTTTGCTGAAGGCTCTGTTTCTTCGCCTGGCTCTTATATTGGCTTTCCAGCGAACGCTCCTCTGCTGCCGGCGGCTTCAATCACAGGAGTTCAGGTTTATTTTTTGAAAATTTAATGGCTTTTACCTCCCATTTGCTCCAAATAAAATAATATTAATTGTTATTTAGATTATCCAATAATATATATTAAAATAATTTTAAATATTTTTAGAATATGTATTTTCAGTATTGATATATTTAAATATTAATATACTTCAAAAATATATAGATCATGTGTTAATTTAATGTGTAAATAGATTATTGGTTAAATATATTTTTTTGACAAGGTTTATATATAAAAATTATAAAAAAAAAATTTCTAATTGATCCTGAATATTTTTTAATATATATTCTTGTATAAATATAATATTTTTATAATTTTATTAAAAATTCTATTTTATAGAATAAAAAACAATGCATTTGTTGACTTTGAAGTGAGAAGCTTGTGTGAAATTCTTATTGATGTCTATTTTAAAATGCAATTTTCTTATTAGATTTCTTAGATTTAATTCTGTTTGTTTTAATAAAAGAATTATATAAATTTAAGAATTATTTAAAAATCAATTTGAAGTTTGCAAATATTTGAATACTCTAATAAATATTTTACTGCTTTTTTTCAATTTAATTAATTCATTTTAATTGATTATAATTATAATTTTTACTTATAAATTTTTATTATTATGAATTAAATATTAAAAATAAACAATTTCTATCTTAAAATAATAAAAAATTATAAAAGATTGGTAGCCAAAGTAGATCTTGAGATTACATATTTTTCGTTTCAAAATAGATCTATTTTGTCGCCACATATATATTTAAGTTAAAATTCATTATTTCTTCTATTTTTACACGTATATTTTATCATTTAAAAAAAAATGGACAGGTGGAGGCGCTGCAGCAGCTCAGCACTTAGCCGAGAGAGAGAAGAGATCGACACCTTTCGAATTATTGAAATTTAGCATCGAAATTATTGAAATTCACCGAGAAGGGGGGATTATTATGAAATCTAGTTAAAGTCATAACCTAAATCAAGATAACAATTGGATTAAAATCGAATTATTGAAATTTCTCGAGCCCTGATCTATAGCCAATTGAACCTCAAAAATTACGAACTTAGCATCGAAATGAGCGTCTCAACGAGATGAACGCATGCGTCAAAAAATTATCAAATTTGAATGAGTATTTTATTTTATATTAATTCTTAAATGAAAATTTTAAGAATTCGCTACGATTAATCCGAAGCTCGAAATCTTGTGAAACTTAAAGCATAGTATCCTCCTCTTATGATGCTTAACTTAAATATATAAAAATTTCTAAATCTAATTTATATTTTATCTAATATAAGCTTCTGAAGTTTAAATTTTACGAATTTATTTAGAACGATCCGGAATCCCAATTGCGCTTAAATTTTCACAGGAGGATCCCCATAATACGTTTTATTTGAGAATATTTTTATTTAATTTTTTATTTAATATGAACTAAAATTCTAATTTCGACTTAATCCTCTTGAATTTGGAGTTAATCGCACTAGTAACAACATCATGTTGTTACAGACTCTCCCACTTAAAAATGAAGTCGCCCTCAATATCACTGCTAAAATGAAACGGGCAAGAGTCAAATTTGATAACCGCTACTAGCACAATTTTTTTTATTACATCCTTACTTAGTATAATTGAGTTCCTTAAATAAAGCTAGGTCCTACGAGGTTGACCACTTCATCGCTACTTACTCTTTATATAGCTTCAATATCTATCATTAAATTTGAATACGTCGATTCAGCTATTTGCCACCAAAACTTGATTATTTCCTCAAATTAACCACCAACACTTGCTACAATAATGAATTGAATCTTCCAACATAAGTTTAAGGAAGGTTTCCTAGCACATGCAAATTTTAGTTTCAACTAATATTCGATCAATAATACTTTTCTTCCATTCCATCATGCTTCTGAGGTTCTGAGGGAATGATAACGTATGCTCCTTGAGAGACTCAACAACACAATTTATGACAAAATTACTTAATTTCATATATTAAAACATAGACTTCAACCACTGTTTTGATTTATTCAAATTCTTCAATTGCATTTTACATTCGATTACAAGATTTCAACTTACTATAATCAACTTAATGCGAACTTATAAAATGATAAAGTATATCCTCTTTACTTTGCCATTACAAATCAAGAAACACAACATCAATACTCAACATTTACAATTTTAACTTGACAATCACTGCATTATCAATAACCCAAAGCTCTACTCACTTTAATTCATTGGATAATTCAACACTCAGTTTATATCTTTAATTGGTCATCGCATATAACAAATATAAGAAATATTGCAATTTTGACAATTACTCATATTCCTTAATTACAATCGCAATACCATTCTCAAATTTTTGATTCGGCAATGACGCAATAGCTTGAAGACTCGCAATTAATCATTTTACGATGTCTTAGATGCCGAATTAATAATTGCAGTTATAACTTTCAAATCATAAAAAAAATTTTGAACCATGAGTTCTGAGGATATAATAACATCCAAATTTCAAACATTTTAGAAGCTATTCTCACTTTATTCAGATATAAAAAATACAAATGTGAATGCTTTACAACATTAGGATGAGTACTAACCTCTTTATAATTTAAAACATAGCCCTATATTCTGCTTCATTTCAATATATCCAAGTAATTTGTAGTACATATCTCAAATTAAACAATATTGATCACATTAATTATCATATTTCATTTACAACAAATTTTAAGCCACTAAAAACAATGATCCATAAGAGATTTTAAAGTAAAAATTCAATTATTACAAACAAACAATGACAATTTAAATGTTCCATATCCCAAAATTTAGTGCAGAAATATAATTACAGTCACCAATTAGGAGATAAGCTCTAACAATCCTATTCAGTGGCAAATCCATACCAAAATAATCAGCCAAAGTACAGATATTGCTAGCTGTTTTCTAAAAGCAGCCCTCCAAAGTACAAACAACTTGCCATGGGTTTCAATAATGTGGCATGGGAAGCTAAGCCTTACTATTATAACTAGTTAATTTGCACTTAATATATTAAGAATATAGGAAAAACAATGTTTTAGATTTGATGTGGACACTAAAAGAAAAGGCAACAAGCGAATAAGATAGAAAATTTTGATATCCAGAATTTGTAACATGAAAATTTGATTGAAGGAATCCAATGAGATCAAGATCACTTAAGCTTCCAGCTACAAGACAGTGATTTAAGATTTTTTTTTTTTTGATTAATTTCAGATTTCTACAACTATGCTGACAATTCCTCAGCAATTGGCTGCACATTGGCAACACCAAGACAATAGGCACGTAGGTTTGCAAAATTGCAACAACCACTCTTAAGAACGGACCAGCAGCCTTGCACGTCTAGTCGCCACCCTAATGGCAGCACAGCATTGCTCCGCAATCATTGAAATAGAATGAATACTGATCGTATTTGTTTTAGTATAGGACTGCAAGATTTAAACATAATTTGAATTCACAACAGCACCAATCTAAATTTATGAGGTCGCACCTGAATTACAAAAATAGATTTCAAGTTTGGTAACTTAGCAATTTGGTTCAGATATTCTTTGTAAATGAGAATTTATTAAGCATCTTGGATATGAATGCAATTTCAGCAATCCCATATTGAAGTTATAAATTAAATCTTGAGCAGCAAATTGAAAACTAAATTCCTTCTTCTTATGAATCTATCTATAGTTCTACTTTACAACTCTTCCCCAATTAAATCATTTTATAGACCACAATATTTTATGAGTTCATTATTAGCCAAAAGAAATTTTTTTTTTTTGAAAATAAAAATGCAAATAACTTACAATTGTGACAAATTCTCTTAAACATATCAGTTGTTTAAAGTCATAAAATATAATTTCAATTGCATTGCAGCAACCAAAGACTTAATGTTTGAAAGTCTCAGAGTGTTCTACCTGCATCATATATGCTAGAGATTCTAATGGCCTAATGGTTGCAGAGTGTTCTACCTGCATATTAGGATGAGATGCTGCTGCTTTTTGTCAATATAATTCTTCAACACACTCTTATGATATTTGAGTTTATATATTTCATAAAAATTTCTCATTTAAATATGACAGTGATGCAGAATTTAAATGCATTATAGTGTCAAATTGGTGGTAACATATGAAGAAGAAGAAATACTATAGTGGCATAAATCTTACAACCAAAAATACCTTCAAGCATCACCTTAATATCACCCAAAAATAAAATTCCCAAAATTCCTTGATTAAAATAATCAATAATCATCCATTAACCTAAATAATCAAATTAACCATGATTCATATGTTGCACAGCTGCAACAATCATGCTTCAATATTGCGTTGCTACTCATAGTCTCTTGACTGACAATGGGAGACACTTGCCTATGATAAAGGATCTATAATAGCTACTGAGCCAATCTAATCCTTGAGCAATTGAATAAATCTTAAATCAAACTGAAATAAATAAAGGCACAAAATTAAGGACAAGAATAAACTAAAATAGGATGTGACATTACACGAACGGCTTAGGGAACCCGTGAACGCAAGTGTTATGAGTTAAATAATTTAATTATGACATTGTGAATAATTATTTTCATGTAAAATGATTAACGTAAGTTCAGCATACGTATAGATTTGGTTCCACTAATGGTCCTTTACCGGATTCCGCCACTAGTTAATTCTATACTAGAGATTTAAACCCAAATAAATATTTAATCAAACGTGAGCCTAGATGTTATAAATTATGGTGATAGAAATCTAAGAAAAATTATATAAAATTAGTTTCAATTACCTCTAATTCAATGAAAATGGTTGAAATATTGTATGCCACTAAAATTATGCAACTGAATATGCCATTGTATAGTATGCCACTGATATACAATCAGAATATCATTGAGTTGTCATGAATATACAACTTGATGCCCACATACATCGTGTTAGAAATTCTGATATATTGATGCTCCTTGCATTTAGTAATTCCCCTTTTGTGTATGCGATATCCCGTAATCCACAAATAATCTTTGATACTCATACTTATGCTTATACTTATGCTCATGCTTCTATGACTACATGCCTTAAATCTAAAAATTCAGAAAACTAATTAAGAATTAGGTAATGATTCCATTGTCTCCATTGTGCAGAATCCACCTAAATAGATTCTGGCTCCTAATTCTAATTCAGTAAATGATTTTACTTAAGAATTTACTTAAGAATTTACTTAAAATTATCATTTGGAAAGGTCATATACACATAGTTGGTATGTTTGTAGGAAGGGTCAATTTAACACTCAGTTTATTTAAAATTGTGCTTATCGAGGTGCACGACGATACAAGGCAGTACCCGGTCGTAGTTATTATTTTAAACTAAGGATTTAATTATCTAATTATAACACTCTTAGGCTTAGAGGATTTACACTAAGTGGAACTGTACTTATCCAATAATATAGGACAAAATCGAGACTCTACAGTTCATGGAGTGACTCAACCAATCCTGAAATGTTGCTGAAGTGATTCAGCACTATAGATATACACTATCATACCAAACTAATAATTTGGGTTCTAATAATTCTATTTAACAAATAAGGATTATCAAAGCTATGAATTCTTACTCTAATTGGGTGAATCCTACATAAGGGTCCAAGGGTGTTATTAAAAGGTCACTCAATATAGGTTACTATCACATGGGAGAAATCTCATGCTATTGCTTTAGGTGAAGTCTACTGTAAGGGTCTAAGATCAAACTACTAGAGTTAAGAAGGATCATCTAAGTTCCTACCTCAATATATTATAATAAATTCTTCTTACCTCAAGATATTAACATTTATTAGGCTTTTCAGATATTACATACACTCTTATATCAAGATCATCATGATCTCACACCTCTAACATTTGTGCTAAATTCATAAGTTCATTTATTAAGCCTGAATTGATTTGTTCAGATCAGATGGTTCGACCCATCTGATCATATTCTATTATTCAATCATGGGATAAAATTAAAAATATTATTGGGAGTAGATCATATTGTAAATTATTATAGTTTTATAGTTGTTCTCATGCTAAGGATCTTATATAAGAGAAAATTTAAGATCTCGAGCTTAAGTTTAGATAATAAATCACATAAGTTTGTTATAGCTCTTAAATTCTTCTAGTTTATTAGTCTAAGATCAATGACAAATTAGCAAGAGTTGTTGGACTTATGCAGGTTATGGAGCGTACCAAATCTACTGTCTCTGTCAGAAACTATATAGTTCAGTGTACCATGCAAACGAATGATTTCTTTAATATAAAGCTTAGCTAACTTCTCAGCCGGATCTATCTGACAAATATCTAGAAAATGAGCTGACTTTGTGACTCTATTGACTATCACCCAAATAGAATCAGAACCAGATCTACTCTCAGGCAAACCAATGATGAAGTCCATGGAGATATCAGACCACTTTCATTCAGGAATGTCTAAGGGTTTAAGAAGTTCACCAGGCTTCTGATGTTTGGCCTTGACCAAGGAACAGGGATGGCATTAGAAATAAAAATAGCTATATCCCATTTTATGCCGGACCACCAAAATGATTGTTTGAGATCCTGATACATCTTACAGCTACCGGGATGCACTGTATAGCCAGAATTATGAGCTTCAGACAATATTTATAATTGCAAGCTTTTTGGAATCTATAATCTGAACTTTTGAAATACAACACCTTCGTCATCAAGACATAATTCAGATTTCTTGCCTCTAACAATTTTAGAACTTAACGTAGAATAACCCGCATCTTCCTTCTGAGCTTCAACAATCTTAGATCTCAGAGAACCATCTAACTAAATAGCAAATAGTAAGGTTCCTAAATCAGCCAAATTGATAGGCTCAATATTCAATCTGACAAAGTCTTCGATTAAGGATTCGTTGCAACAAATGGAAGATAAGGTCGCTTTATGACTAAGGGCATCAGTTATAATATTAGCTTTACCCAGATGGTATTGGATTTCCAAATCATAGTCGCAAAGTTACTCAAGCCACCTACATTAATGGTTGTTAAGTTCTTTCTGGGTAAAGATGTACTTTAAGCTTTAGTGATCAGTAAACATCTCACACTTAACTCCATACAGGTAGTGTCTATAGATCTTTAGAGCAAAAACTACGCCTGCAAGTTCAAGGTTGTGTACAGCATAGCTCTTGTCATTAGGCTTAAGCTGTCTAGAGGCATAGGCTATGATGCGGTGATCTTACATCAAAACACAACCAAGCCCCACCTTAGAGGCATCAGTATAAACTTGAAAATATTTACCCTCATGAGGTAGCACTAGAATAGGAGCAGAAGTCAATAGCTTTTTCAACTTCTGAAATGATTCTTCACAGGCTATGCTCCAGATGAACTGAACCTCTTTTCTAGTTAACTGAGTTAACGATGAAGCAATTAGAGAGAATCCAAGAACAAATCTTCTTTAATAACCAGCTAGTCCTAAGAAAATGTGAATCTCTATTACAAATTTAGGTTGAACCCACTGTTGGATAGCTTAGATTTTCTTTTGATCTACTCTAATGCCTTCAGCATCAATCACGTGACCCAGAAATGCCATGGACTTGAGCCAAAACTTGCACTTGGAAAGCTTAGCAAAAAGTTTATTCTCTCTTAGTAGTTCCAGAACTATACAAAGATGCTCTTCATACTCAGCAGTTGACTTTGAGTAGATTAGGATATCGTTGATGAAAATGATGACGAACTCATCGAGATACGGCTTTAGAATATGCTGCATTAGGTCCAGGAAGATGGAATGAGCATTTGTCAGTCCAAAAGACATGACTAGAAACTCAAAATGCCCATAACGAGTTCTGAATGCAATCTTGGAAACATCTTCATCCTTGACTCTAATCTGATAGTACCCTGATCTTAAGTCAATCTTGGAGAAGATCTTTGCTCCGGCGAGTTGATCAAATAAATCATCGATCCTAAGGGGAGGATACTTATTCTTTACTGTCACTTTGTTAAGCTCACGGTAGTCTATACACATCTGCATTGAACCCTCTTTCTTCTTGACGAATAGGATAGGAGCTCCCCAAGGTGACATGCTTGGGCGAACAAATCCTTTCTCTAACAACTCTTGTAACCGCTCTCTAAGCTCTTGCAGTTCTTTTGGAGCCATTCTATATGGAGCCTTAGATTTTGGTTGAGTTCCAGGGACAAGTTCAATTGAAAACCCTACCTCCCATAGAGGATGTAGCCCTGGCAAGTCTTCAGGGAATATGTCCAAGAACTCTGTAACGATGACAGTCTCTTCTGGACTACTTACTTGCTTCTCTTCATTGATTAAAGTTATTAGAATCGCATAGCAACCTTTACTAACGAGATGCTTGGCTTTGGCAGCATTGATTAGGGATGCAATCAAGCCAAGTTTTCCTACAGACACTTTGGGTTTCTTTCCAACTTTAAGTGAAACTCGCTTACGGAAACAGTCTATTATGATATTAAACTTACATAACCAATCCATTCCTAAGATTATGTCAAAATTTTAAATGGATATAACAATAAGTTTGGATTGGAAGAATTTGTTACTAATTGGAATGTCTACCAAATAGAACTCACTAGCACACATCTCAGCACCAGATGACATTTGAACTACTAAGGGATTGCCTAGGCTGAAATATTGAAGATTTAAGGAAGATGCACAACTCATTAACATGGAAGAGTGACTAGCACCAGTGTCAAAGAGTGTCACAGAACTAGTTCTTAATAATTAGAGTTCCTATAGTAGAGAAAATAAACTCTAATTACACTAATAAAAATTAAAGTAGAAAAATGCTGAAATTAAAATTATAAAAGAAATGAAAGCAAAAAATTAGAAATTAAATTTAGAACGTACTGGTAACAACACTATTATCATCTTGAGCAGCTGAAGAAGATAGAGCGTATACTCTTGGTACTAGCTAGTGATTGAGCAACGGCCTTGCCCTTATCCTTCCTATTGTAGTGGCCTTGCTTGGAAGAAAAAGGTACACCTTTTTGGTGTTGAGCATTTGCACTAGAAGGGGGAGGCATCAAGGCAAGCGCTGGCACTTGGGTATTCAAGGGAATTGAATTCTGAACAGAACCTTGACAATTAATCTTCACCTTATCCATGGTCCAGTTCGCATGGCAGTCCCAATGTTTATGATTGGTTCTGCCGCATATGTAATATTTACCACCATAGTGGTAACACTTCCCATATGGATGGGGTCTATTACATATTGTACCTGGTCTTCCTTATTGGCCTTGCCTAGGATTCTAGTTTGGGTTTTGGCTAACAGTTATTTGGAAGACTTTCAAACTATGAGAACGATTTTGCTTAAAGGGTTCTGATCTTAAAGATTGAGGATGAGAGCACTTCCTTGATTCCATCTGAAATTGATGGTACTTGAAATTGATGGTACTCCACCATGCGAGCACCTTCTAGGAGTTTGAGAAAACTGTAATGATGTTGGGACATCAAATGACTTTTAACAGAATCTCTAAGTCCGGACAGGAACCTTGTACACCTAGCCATTTCAGTACGGACTAGATTCAGAGCAAATTGAGAGAGTTTGCGAAACTACATCTCGTAGGCATACACATAATGACTCCCTTGGACAAGATGCATAAAATCATTTTATATTATAGTCTAGGCAGAGGGAGGAATAAATTCCTCACAGAAAACCTGTTCAAATTCATCCCATGGGATGTCTTCCATTTAAACTTCAGAGAAGCGAGTCTTCAACTCACTATCCCACTAGTATTCTGCCTCACCGTGGAATAAGTATGTTGCAAGATGGAGACACTCGCTCTCTGGATACTTAATACTTACAAGTGTCTTCACTATAGCTTTCAGCCAATCAACGGCTTCATAATGGGAAACTGAACCATTAAAGGCTGGAGGGTTTAGTCGAAGAAAGGTAAGAAGATAGGCATCCACCATGGGGCCTGAAGATGGCTGTGGAGCCATGGGGAGTTCAGGAATAATGGTAGAAGAAGCTTGAGGAGGAGCTGGACAAATTGAGATGGGACAGGAGAAGGTTGGAAAAGGTTGCAGGATGAAGCCATCCTTTCTGCAGCACGCATTGCTTCAATCATTACCTTCATCATGTCCAACAACTTTTGCATCTGATCAGTTTGAGAAGTTGTAGTGGAAGTAAGTTTTTCTACTATTGGTTCTATGGGAGTACTAGAATTTGGATCCATTCTAGGGAAAAGAAAAAAAAAAGAAAACATCATTCAAAAACTGAAGAAAATAAGAAAGGGAAATTCACATTAAAATTTAAAATATTTAAGAGATTATAGTTCTTTGGAGGAAAAGAAAAAGACATAAGTAGGAAGAAACTATTTACAAGCTACTAGAGGAAAAGAAGAAAGAACAAAAGGAAGACTAGTACTACTAGTTACAAAATTTTGCATAAAATATACTTTTAAAGTCTTCATAAGTGGGGGCACAATGAAGATGCCTACATCCACAAATGAGTACTCTATGCGCATGACACCACCAATTTATGGTATGGTCATCAAAGAGTTCATCCAAAATTTGGAGGCGTAAGTGTTCGGGGCATTATATGGCCTCAAATACCATGGTAACACGGGAGAGCCATTCCCTAGCTAATTGAGGGAAATGATTGCCTTGAAATATACAAAACCTAAGAATTTTATTTAGAGCATCACCTCCTGCAGTAGATACTCCCAAGTAAAGTCTACCAAATGTTGACTATTACCAATGATCATACTCCCAATATTGGAAGAACAATTTGGTATAAAGTCTTAGTTCAGCACTAGGATCTACTATCTGAAAGTTTAATTAAAGTTTAAGTTAGAATTTAAATCACTTATTTGATTGAAAATGCAGTTTACTATCCTAAAATATCAATTATTTATTTTTACTATATTGTGTTGTTTGTTTTTGGATGAATGAATGTGTTTGTCTTAACTTAAAGTTCTCAACTTGGCTCTGATACCAATTGAGATGGCCCCAATATTGAGAATCACTTAACTCAATATTGATGCGTCACCACAATACCTAATACTAGATTAGAAGAAAACTAATCCAAATTATTATGTATTGTGTTTGGCCAAGGATTTAGAAGAGGGTCTTAAGTTAAGATGGAAGGGGGGTTATGAATGGTGTTTAGAAGTTTATAAATAAAGATGCAACATATGGATTTAAGAATGAAAGTAAAGTAGATTTGAGCATGTAATATAAGAAATAAGATATGAGATTGTAATTTAAATAATTGACATGAGTACATATGATAGTAATCTAAAACAAATGAATTGCTTACATTCAATCTTAGATATTAAATTCTAAGTATTTATTGAGTATTTAACATGTGAGTTATAGGTTTATATTTTTACCAAAATATTCTAAGTCTAAATTTTCTTAAAAATTTTAGCAATCTCCTTTGTAAATGACTAAGGAAACACCTACAGAATCACATGCTAGACCCCCATTCCAATGGGAGATATAATTTAAGAGAAAAGACAACCTAAACTAACATGCAATCAATCTAATTTAACTCTAATTCTAGTATAGAGTTCAATTCTTTTGATATGATTGCTCATTTCTAATTCTAAAGTAGAGTTCAGTCCATTTTAAAGGATTGCTCATTTACAATTCTAAAGTATTTAAGGGAAAAATCACATGTGTAACAGTTGTCTACCCTTATGCTTACTTCATCACAATATTCAACATTCACATGTATTTATGCCAAGACTATTACTTGAGTAAGAAACTAAATTCCAATTATACAACAATTGAATATATAATGAAGTATGTAATGAAATACTTAATTAACATTCAAATTTTATACATTTATCATTCTAAGTAAGTATGCAATGAAAGACTTAATTAACATACAAATTTTATATATTTATAACCATTCATCCATTCAATACATTCATCCATTCATTCATCATAAGCATTTAAGTATGACTAAGCTCTAATAAGTATAGTAGATTAAAGTAAATAATATTATTACAAAACAACAGTAAACTAAATAAGAGAAGGAAATATGATAGCTCACTTGAAGTTCTTAATAAGCTATAAATTTATAATATATGATAGGCCGAAGCAATTTAATTTTTAGCGCTTGGTCCAGCTCCACTAGCCTCCAAGTGCACCTGATCTATCACATTTTGGCATTTAAATATGATAGGGCAAAGCCAAGAAATAGAAAACTTGGTTAGACTAAATAGTCTAAGTATATTTTAAGATTGGCTAAACATATTATTATTATAATTGGATACCACTGTCCTAGTTACAAAGTAAGCACAAGCATGGGTGCAATATGATAAGCATACAAGTAAGGAAGAGTAAGTAAGGAAAATAAGTGAGTTTGAAGACTCACTAACATACATTCTAGCTTGCAAATAGAACAAGGGTAAAAGTATCTTAAAATAGGCTAGAAATAAACTAATATGCATATGAAGTACATGAAGTAAAGCATGTATATGTTCAAATGAACTTATGCTAAGTAAGGAAAATAAACAGTGAAGCATTTAAATGAAATTATACAACATTCACTGTAATCTAAATGAACAGTAAATAAGTAAAGTATAGTTCTAAATCATAGAAAATGCATCATAAGGAAATCAAAGGAAAATCTTAGACTTTTAATCTTATATACACATAGCTTAGGACTATGTAAAGTAACATAGCTAAAAGCTATAATGAGTCTTAACAATCTATAAGATTGAAGATCTCACATATTTATTAATTGAAGTTATTTTAATATGTGCTCATTCTGTGGGCATATTCAGAATGAAATAAGGAGTTAAACACGTCTGTTTAATAACTAAGAAAAGTGGGGTCAAGTCCTAAAACACTCACATTCACCATCTGAAAATACGATGTCTCCTTATTACTCCTTATTCAGTCTGCCATAGACTGATCCACCATATGAAACCCCTTGTAATTTTAATGAAAGTTTTTATTTATGCACAATATAATATATGAATAATTCAATGAATAAGGCTCAAAGCTAAGCAGGCATTCAAAGGAAGTTTAATAATTATAACTAAGTGATATCCAAAGTTATTTAATTTTAATGATCTACTTAATGATTAGAGCTAATTGAGCTCCCAATTAACTTTGGGATATTTATCAAAAGTTAATTGTAATATAATAGTAATTGGGATTTTGAATGTAATAGATTCAATTCATTTAATATGATGTGATAAAATAATTTATAAGTATAATTGTTATTATTAAAGACTAGCTCTTAATCTCATCCTAATTATAAGATCTAATTACAATAATTAAATCAAGGTTATGGTACCTAGTAGGTAGAGATTAAAATAAGAAATTATCTAACTTAAGAAATTTGGAACTAAGGTAAATCTACTAATTTTCGTTAGGGTCCACTAGCTAGGTTATATTTTGAATGTTCTAATCAAATAATATTAATCTAACTATGTTGTAAAAAATTGAAAGATTTAGTTTAAGTCCTCACTAGACTTAAGAACTACAAGTTCTATATTTGCTATTAATTAATGTTTAAGGAGGTCAATAAGATTTATAAGCTAATCTAAGTAAGTTAGGGATTCCTATTACTACAACTTAAAATAATTAAGAAAAAGTTTTAGGGATTAGGATGTAATAACTAAGTCCTAATTTAATCACTAAAGCTAGATCTAGTTGATTCAAAATTCTACAATTACTAGAGCATTAAGATTATCTATTCTTAATGGGTGTAACTAATAGACTTAGGATTCAACTATATATCAATTGCAAATCAATCCTAGAGTTCCTACTTTATGGTTGAAAGGTGAATTAAGTACTTGGCAATTAATTCATCTAATAAGAAAGTTGAGAACTAAGCCCATAAAAACATTATCTAATTGGTAAGGGAAATAATAATTATAACAAGTTAGTTATCCTAGAGTTTTATAAGACCTAAAACGTGATATCTAGAAATATAGAATAATCACAATAACACTAAGAGTCAAAAATGTAAAATCCTAAATTTATTGTCCAAAGGAAAGGTTTTATAAATAAATGAAATCTTTATTTCATAAGGAGAAGATTGACACTAAGTTTGTCAATTTTTGGACAACTTAAGAAAAATTAGGGTTTTAATGACTCTTAAATTAGGTTAAAAAGTGATTAAGAAAATTAGGGATTCAAATATTGAATTTTATTTCATATTATTGTTCCTCATATTTTTGTGAGTGAAATGGACTATTTGATCATTTTATTTGGATATTAAATGATTAAATTAGGTCACATTAAATGATTAATAGTAATTTGAAATTAATTAATTAAATCCTAAATATTGACCCATTAAAATATTTTTCAAAATAGAAATTAAAATGCATATTATTGATCTACTCATTTTTGTGATCAAAATGATATATAATATTGTATATTTTGGATTATTATTTTAAAAGTTACAGATTAATTAAAATCATAATTTAATTTACAATTATAATTAAATTATGTTAAATTTTCATAATCCATAAATCATGAGTTTCGGTGCCTTAACTTAACCCAATGCCACGCCATCTAAAAAAAAAAAGAATACTGTTCAGTTGAACCGATCGGTTCATCCAACAATGAACCGCGGACTCTTCTTCCCCGATGGAAAGGCGCACTGGATTGATAGCTAGGGCAAAGTTGATCTCGCAATAAGAATGACTCCAAAGGGAAATAAATTCTAAAAGCAAAAATTTAAATTGAGTTTTCTACTCAACTCGTTAAAGTTCTATCCCTAAGAGTACTCCTAAATTTCACAAATCAAGAACTACAATCAATCCATACGGTGAAAAGTAAAAAGATCAAGCTAAACTCGATCCAATTAGATCAGGTTCGACTGATCAATAAACGTATGACTATAATAAACTGAAACATCGGATTCATTATGCGAAATAGATTTCAAAAAAAAAATTAGCAAAAGAAGAAAATTCAGATACACAAAAATGCAGGGATATCCAGAAGATTTATACGATTTGATTTCAAAGAAAATTAAGCCAAGAACGAATGTGAAAGCAGAGTGGAAGAGAGGGCTAAAGGATTCGAAGGTAAGTACATGAAAATTTAAGGTCACTCTTACAAGTCTTCGAATTGCAACCCAAACGGCGAGTGAAGTTTTCTTCAGCTTCTTGTAGATGTCCTGGGATACGCCAGCAGCTCGAGCTCTCAACAGTGAGTGAGGAGGATGAAAAAATTTGGAAAGTTGCCTCCTTCGACTACTAAAGAGCATCGGCTTTCCTTTCCGCCCGTGTTGCGCCCCGCACCCTTAATCCCACCGAAGGATTAGGTTAAAGGTGGGGTGTTACTCTGACTAACCCCTCACTTATCATTGGATTAGGATAGACTCCATAATCCACCTGATTAGAGAAGGATTAACACAGAATCAAACTAACAGTCATTATATAAGTAAACAAACAGAGTGCGGAAGCAATTTAAGGAAATGTAAATCATCCAAGTATCACAAGGCAAATAGGAAAGAAAAATAGAACTCAGAATATAAGTATACAATCCAAAAATCACAGTCAATAGTATCTGTATTATTACATGATTTAAAATATTTAAATATAATGAAAATCACTCATCCTCACTTGAAATATAAGGGAACTAGACGGCAGCTTCTTCCACGGGCTCCTCCTCTGGGTAAGGCTCCACACCTAACTCCTACTCGTCTAACTGAAATGAGTCTGCCATTGTCGGTTTCACAATGTAGGGCCCCAGCCAAAGAAAAGAAAAATCTGGTTAGACAATTGTCTAAGTACATTTTAAGCTGATGAATTATTATAAGTGTTAAGTAATATCACCATTTGACAACATTTAAGCAACATATATATATATATATATATATATATATATATATATATATATGAAAGGAGTAGCAAGCAATACAAAGGAAATAGGGAAGCTATAAATCATTATTTATAACTTAAGCAAATAAAAAGGAAAGAGGCTAAGGCATGCATCGCATACAAAATAAACAAGGAGGGGCATATAATATACATAACTAAACATGGGCTGTAAGAAAAGTACTACATCCTAAACATATTGGTGATCAACAGAAATATGTTAATTAAAAATAAACAACTCAGCAGTGGTAAGTACATATAGCAGCAAGATTCTAACATCCTAAATAGGTATATCAAGCAGTACAAGAAAATAGCTGGCTGAAAAAGAATACTGAAAAGCAAACAACAACAACTACATATAAAACTATAAGTGCACAATCTGCCATACTAAAAAGAGCTACACAAGCTCACCAAACAGGGCTGAAGATCTTAGCACCAGTACGGCTAGGGCGGTTCCTAGCACGATACGGCTAAGGCAACAACAGTCAACATAGAAGGCCCTAACACAGTACGGTTATGGTGGTTCCTAGCACGATACAGTTAGGTCACCAACTAGAAGGCCCTAACACAGTACAGCTATGGCGGTTCCTAGCACGATACGGTTAGGTCACCCACAGTCATACCCGAAATATCCTAGCACAGTACGGCTAGGGCGGTTCCTAGCATGATACGGCTAGGGCAACAATCGGTATGAGCAAAAGAACACTGAGAGGCAGCTCAAACATATCAAATTATTATCTTCTCATTAATTACTTTAATATTTTCATAAGGAATCTAAGGAGTCTCCATATTTTCCTAACATTTTATTTATGCATCAAAAATCTTGTATGATATGCTCAAGGAAATATGGCACAAAAATCAAGGAATACGTAAGCAACAAAGTATTAAGTAAGCAAGGGACTCTAATAAACATGGTGATATCATTTGTTTTCTATTTAACCATCTAACTATTCCAAGTTACACAAGTTCAGGATCACTGTTTTCCTACTATCGAGTGTAACTCAAAAATTCATCCTTATAAGTTAAAAAAGGATTGGAACTGATCAGGTTCTAATATAGTTCAATCAGATAGACAACTACGAATTAAACAAATAAATCATACGTCCTAATTTTGTGAATTTAGATGTTCTAACTAAGATCTGATCAAGATCTTCTACACCTATAGATTATGGATTAAACACTATGGGATTTTAGGTTTAATCACATAATCCAAACTGAATAAGACTTAAGTTCTAAGTTTTATACTATAAGTGATCTACTAATTAAGGCAAATCCTATTAAGTAATCAAACTTAATAGGATGAATCTCCTATCTTAAATCTAAAGTTAAAAGATAAACTAATCAGAATGGGTTGTAAAACAAAATAATATCTAGAAACTACTAAAACCAAGGTTTTACCCATAGGGTAACCCAATTACCCAATGAATGAATACTAATCTATAATCTAGTCCTAGTCTCAGGAAAGGTCCTTAAGGTGTAGTGCTTAAGACTTAACAGAGATTATTGGAATCTAATTTAAGGGTTAATTTTACTCACTTGATTGATATTAAGGAGATTTTAATATTTGATTAGGGTTCTATAGTGTTAACTAAAAGGTAGATGTACTTAATTCAATCTTAGGGCAAAATGACCATTTTGCCCCTACTTTAAAGGTCAAAAAAAGTCACTTTTGACTTAGTGATAAGAATTGATTTCTCTTAGTTCCAATTGATTCCTTGCTGTCTAACTTGAAAATAGACAGTAAGTACGCCTAAATCGGGCGAGAAACGGTCAAGTTATGGCTATAATAAGACTATGGTATTTTGGTCATTTTCCTAAATTTTAGGGTTCAAATCCTAAATATTATTTCAGTGAAAATGATGACATCGAAATTCTAAATTAGGTAGCTTCTTGAGTTTTTGACTTTGGAGTTAATTTGACCAAGTTATGGCCATTTGAAGTCTAGGGGCATTTTGGTCATTTTTCACCAAAGTCAACTATAAGTTCTAGAGTTGACTTTTTGTCCTGATATCCAAATAGGAAAACTAATACTACCACGGTGATGGGGCTGCTCTCCTGAGCATTTTAAGACCCATATTGACTATGTTTCGATAATCGGGTAAAAAGTAATGGGGTCTTAAAGAGGCTCTAGAATGCTACCTCGTTATACGTACCACGAAACGAAATTTTACATTATGCCATTTGATCCTAAATATTTTTCTGAGTATTTTAAGACCTATATTGGCTATGTTAGGATCATCCTACAAAAAGTTATTAAACTTTTAATATTTATTATTCAAAAATATAATTTGAATTATTTTACTATTTATTCATAAAGTTTTTTATATATATATTTTTTATTTTTAAATTAATTATATTAATTTACTGTAGCAAAGTAATTAGTGCTAATTACTTTTTAATTAGTCTTAATAATCTATTAATATTAAATTAAATTTAATTAATTATATTTTACTGTTCAAAAGTAATTAATTATCCTAATTACTATTTATGATTAAATTAACAGTTAATTAATCCTTAATTAATCTCTAATTATAATTATTTAATTATGGTTACTGTTCAAAAATAATTAGTACTAATCCTAATTTAATTAACCACTAATAGTAATTAATTAGGGCTAAACACTAACTAACAGTAATTAAATTTTAATTAACCAACAGTGGGCCCCACTGATACGTGGCACATCCAGAGACTGCCACGTGGCACTGTGGACCCCACGGGCTGCTGACTCAGCTCGGCTGACTGGTCAGTGGGCCCCACCTGATACGTGGCACTGCCAGAGGCTGCCACGTGGCACTGTGGGTCCCACGGCTGCTGACTCAGCTCGGGGACGGGGCTGTGGGTCCCCTTGACACATGGCGGGCCCAGTGGATTACCACGTGGCTTCGGTGGGCCCCACTGACACGTGGCACATCCAGAGACTGCCACGTGGCACTGTGGACCCCACGGGCTGCTGACTCAGCTCGGCTGACTGATCAGTGGGCCCACCTTACATGTGGCACTGCCAGAGGCTGCCACGTGGCACTGTGGGTCCCACGGCTGCTGACTCAGCTCGGGTGACGGGGCTGTGGGCCCACTTGACACGTGGCGGGCCCAGAGGCTGCCACGTGTCTCGGTGGACCCCACTGGGGAAGCCGAACCAACATGGGCTTGGCCTGTGGGCCCCACGTGGCACGTGGCGTGCCCAGAGGCTGCCACGTGGCACTGGTGGGCCCCATGGCCGAAGCCGAAGAGGCGCGGGGCTCGCGTGTGGTCCCCACGTGACACATAGCGGGCCCGTAGGCGGCCACGCGGCCTAGTGGGCCCCACCGATGCTGATGCGGACCCGACCCGGGCGGGGCGGGCTCGGGTCGACCCGGCCCGGCCCGAAGGCCCGTCTGTTCGTCTTCGGGGGGTTCGGCGGATCAAACCCCGACCCCTTCGTGGGTCTGGTGCGCCCTATCGGGTTGGTTTGAGCTCGATCAGAACAGTGGATGTGAAGATGACATCCTAATCTACCTATTCTACAATTATTGTAATAATCGAACGGTAAACGAGGGAGATCGGGGTACCTAAAGGTCGGATCGGCGAAGGAAATCGACGGAAAAATAGGGTTGACTTCGGGGCTTGATTTCGGTTCGATCTGGGCTCCGATTTGTGCAAACTCGGAGCCTAAGGGTCAGCCGAGGTTTTATAGACCGGACGGCGACTCGCCGAGGTCTGGATGCGGCCGGATTGGCTAGCATCCGCGACGGGCCGCCGCGTGTCACGCGGGCGGAGTCGTCGAGGAAGACGACTCCACAGCCGTTGGATCTGGGCTGATCCAACGGCGGAGATGGCGCCGTCTAGATTGACGGCGCCGTTAGCTACAGTGACAGGTCCGTTAAATACTTAAATTAACAGTTTATCCTAATTAATTACTGTTTAGGATTAAATTAACAGTTAATTAATTCCTTAATTAATCTCTAATTATAATTATTTAATTATGGTTACTGTTCAAAAGTAATTAGTACTAATCCTAATTTAATTAACCACTAATAGTAATTAATTAGGGCTAAACAAGTAACTAACAGTAATTAAATTTTAATTAACCAACAGTGGGCCCCACTGACACGTGGCACATCCAGAGACTGCCACGTGGCACTGTGGACCCCACGGGCTGCTGACTCAGCTCGGCTGACTGGTCAGTGGGCCCCACCTGATACGTGGCACTGCCAGAGTCTGCCACATGGCACGGTGGGTCCCACGGCTGCTGACTCAGCTCGGGGACGGGGCTGTGGGTCCCCTTGACACGTGGCGGGCCCAGTGGTTGCCACGTGGCTTCGGTGGGCCCCACTGACACGTGGCACATCCAAAGACTGCCACGTGGCACTGTGGACCCCACGGGCTGCTGACTCAGCTCGGCTGACTGGTCAGTGGGCCCACCTTACATGTGGCACTGCCAGAGGCTGCCACGTGGCACTATGGGTCCCACGGCTGCTGACTCAGCTCGGGTGACGGGGCTGTGGGCCCCCACTTGACATGTGGCGGGCCCAGAGGCTGCCACGTGTCTCGGTGCACCCCACTGGGGAAGCCGAACCAACATGGGCTTGGCCTGTGGGCCCCACGTGACACGTGGCGTGCCCAGAGGCTGCCACGTGGCACCGGTGGGCCCCATGGCCGAAGTCGAAGAGGCGCGGGGCTCGCGTGTGGTCCCCACGTGACACATAGCGGGCCCGTAGGCGGCCACGCGGCCTAGTGGGCCCCACCGATGCTGATGCGGACCCGACCCAGGCGGGGCGGGCTCGGGTCGACCCGGCCTGGCCCGAAGGCCCGTCTGTTCGTCTTCGGGGGGTTCGGCGGATCGAACCCCGACCCCTTCGTGGGTCTGGTGCGCCCGATCGGGTTGGTTTGAGCTCGATCAGAACGGTGGATGTGAAGATGACATCCTAATCTACCTATTCTACAATTATTGTAATGATCGAACGGTAAACGAGGGAGATCGGGGTACCTGAAGGTCGGATCGGCGAAGGAAATCGACGGAAAAATAGGGTTGACTTCGGGGCTTGATTTCGGTTCGATCTGGGCTCCGATTTGTGCAAACTCGGAGCCTAAGGGTCGGCCGAGGTTTTATAGACCGGACGGCGACCTCGCTGAGGTCTGGATGCGGCCGGATTGGCTAGCATCCGCGACGGGCCGCCGCGTGTCACGCGGGCGGAGTCGTCGAGGAAGACGACTCCACAGCCGTTGGATCTGGGCTGATCCAACGGCGGAGATGGCGCCGTCTAGATTGACGGCGCCGTTAGCTACAGTGACAGGTCCGTTAAATACTTAAATTAACTAGTTTATCCTAATTAATTACTGTTTAGGATTAAATTAACAGTTAATTAATCCTTAATTAATCTCTAATTATAATTATTTAATTATGGTTACTGTTCAAAAGTAATTAGTACTAATCCTAATTTAATTAACCACTAATAGTAATTAATTAGGGCTAAACAGTAACTAACAGTAATTAAATTTTAATTAACCAACAGTGGGCCCCACTGACACGTGGCACATCCAGAGACTGCCACGTGGCACTGTGGACCCCACGGGCTGCTGACTCAGCTCGGCTGACTGGTCAGTGGGCCCCACCTGATACGTGGCACTGCCAGAGGCTGCCACATGGCACGGTGGGTCCCACGGCTGCTGACTCAGCTCGAGGACGGGGCTGTGGGTCCCCTTGACACGTGGCGGGCCCAGTGGTTGCCACGTGGCTTCGGTGGGCCCCACTGACACGTGGCACATCCAAAGACTGCCACGTGGCACTGTGGACCCCACGGGCTGCTGACTAAGCTCGGCTGACTGGTCAGTGGGCCCACCTTACATGTGGCACTGCCAGAGGCTGCCATGTGGCACTGTGGGTCCCACGGCTGCTGACTCAGCTCGGGTGACGGGGCTGTGGGCCCCCACTTGACACGTGGCGGGCCCAGAGGCTGCCACGTGTCTCGGTGGACCCCACTGGGGAAGCCGAACCAACATGGGTTTGGCCGGTGGGCCCCACGTGACACGTGGCGTGCCCAGAGGCTGCCACGTGGCACTGGTGGGCCCCATGGCCGAAGCCGAAGAGGCGCGGGGCTCGCGTGTGGTCCCCACGTGACACATAGCGGGCCCGTAGGCGGCTACGCGGCCTAGTGGGCCCCACCGGTGCTGATGCGGACCCGACCCGGGCGGGGCGGGCTCGGGCGACCCGGCCCGGCCCGAAGGCCCGTCTGTTCGTCTTCGGGGGGTTCGGCGGATCGAACCCCGACCCCTTCGTGGGTCTGGTGCGCCCGATCGGGTTGGTTTGTGCCCGATCAGAACGGTGGATGTGAAGATGACATTCTAATCTACCTATTCTACAATTATTGTAATGATCGAACGGTAAACGAGGGAGATCGGGGTACCTGAAGGTCGGATCGGCGAAGGAAATCGGCGGAAAAATAGGGCTGACTTCGGGGATTGATTTCGGTTCGATCTGGGCTCCGATTTGTGCAAACTCGGAGCCTAAGGGTCGGCCGAGGTCTTATAGACCGGACGACGACCTTGCTGAGGTCTGGATGCGGCCGGATTGGCTAGCATCCGCGATGGGCCACCGCGTGTCACGCGGGCGGAGTCGTCGAGGAAGACGACTCCACAGCCGTTGGATCTGGGCCGATCCAACGGCGGAGATGGCGTCGTCCAGATTGACGGCGCCGTTAGCTACAGTGACAGGTCCGTTAAGTATTAAAATATTATTATTATTATTTTTTTTTTTTTGAAAAAATTCCCAGAAAATTTTGAACATATTTTTCCTAGTTAAATTGGGGTCAAGGAATTCAATGACGCAATCGGATTTTTGATCCGACGAGTATTTTGATACCTCGATTTATGTGATATTTTTATTATTAAAATATTCGTCAAAATTTTGACGACTTCCGATTGATACGAAAACTTCACCCCAAGCTAATTTGGGGTCAAGGAACACAATGGTGGTGTCCGTTTTTCGATCGGAGGTCAATTTAAATAGGTCAATTTCTAGGTTTTTCAGATTTCTAGAAATCAGGATTTAATCCAAATTGACTCTTGATTTGGGCTAGGTTTAGGAGGTTGACGTCATCGACCTAATTAGCACATCTAATTATGGTTAAGACTTAGGATTAATCTTAATTTTCTAAAGTAACAACATGGGTTGTTACAGCCCGTGACCGCAGGTGCGGGTATCAGAGCCCGATCACTGGAGGTAGAAGATAAACAGCGCTTCTCTAATAGCCATTTGTTTCCCACTTTGATCCGACGGTCTGAGTAGCTTGATCTAAAGGATCGTCTTAGAACCATTTGATGTAGTGTAAACGGAGCTCTACGGCTTAGATCGTGACACTTTGTTATCCCGTGTGCTGCCTCGTACACGGGATCCGCGTGAAAAGGAAAAGAGCCATTATATATAAAAAGAGAATATATATATATATATATATATATATATAATTATTTACTTTTAAAAACTTATTTAATTATTTATTTTAAACATAATTTATTACTCAAAATAAAATAATCAAACGCACTCCAAAAAGTCTCAAAAATTTACCCTTGCCTAATTGAGGTGTGGTGAACTCAAAAATGCGATCTAATTTTCAATCGGAGGTCAATTTAAATATCTTAATTTTCTAGGTATTTAAAAATATTATTAAAATATTCGAGGAAAATTCGACGACTTCCAAATGCTTCCAAAATACCACTTATAGTTAATTTGGATGTGGTGAGTCCAATGGTGGACTCCGTTTTTTATTATGAGGTTTAAATAAATTAGGCGTTCTCAGAATTATCAGAAAACTAGGAAATGCTGGAAATTGCCAAACAATTTCCAAATCGCACGAAAATTGAAATGGAGACTCCTAAGACTATTATAAGACTAAAGGAAAAAGGATTATAGTTAATTATGTCACTAATTGATGGGTAACAACACGAGGGTTGTTACAACAGCTTCATGCGCTACGGCGCTATGGCACTCGCCTAGCCGAGAGCTAGGTGCAACGGTGCACTGTGGCGTGACATTGCACTACGGCATGTTTCAACGTTGCGGCGCACTGTAGCTCCCTCATGACCGAGAGTCAGGCACTACGGTGCCAAATATCTCGAGGCGCGGGCGCTACAGCGCGTTGTAGCATTCCCTGGCCGACAGCTAGGCACTACGACGTGTTGTAGCGCCAGTTTTTCCGAGGCGCGAGCGCTGCGGCACACTGTAGCGCGTGCTTGGCCGAGAGTCAGGCGCTACGACATGATGTAACACTCGACGGTCATTTTGCCTGGACGAAAAATGGGACGTCTTCCCTATTGCATCAAAATACTCTCAATTAATGACACCTTAAATGCGGTGCCATATACCTTGGTACCAAAATCGACATGAAAAGACCATTCTAATAATGCAAATAATGATTCCCTACATATGCAAGTTTTTTGCTACGCAACACAATTCATCTTCTCTTTAAAATGGATTATGATCGAGCTCTATTGAGCTCGATCGCTCAAATGCAAGTTCTTGAGGAAAAATATTAAGCATGCACACGAAATGAAGTAGTCATTGGACCAAACCAATATGAAAAAGGGAAGGCAATTGAGCTTACAAATGGAAGGAAGAGCTCAGATTTCTTTAGGGCTTGGGAGAAGAAGCTTCAGCTGCCAAAATGGAGGGGAGAGGCCATAAGAGCAGCTGATATAAAGTGAAGGAGGGATGAGTTTGGTCATGGTAGCAGGTCCTCTCCCATTAGCATGGGGAGGAAGAGAAGAGGCTTGAGCTTGTGTGTGCACAGGAAGGGTGGGGTGAAAGAGGGTGTCGAAGGGGAAAGATGGGGGGTGGGTCCCAGGCGCAGGAGAGAAGAAGGGAGAAAATAAATTAATCTAATTAATTAATACTTTCTAATTTTAATTAACATATTTTCCTAATTAAAATTAGATGAATAAGCGGGCTCTGAAAATTTTTAAAAATTCATCTCTAGCTAATTTGGGGGTGAGGAACTCAATGGCAAAGTCGGATTTTAATTTGGAAATCAATTTAATTATCCTAATTTTTGAGGTATTTTAATACATTAAAATATTCAGAAAAAATTTGACGACTTCCAAACACTTTCAAAATATCACCCTAGCGAATTTGGGGTAACGAGCATGATAATGAAGTCGAATTTTAATTTCGATATCAAATTAAATATCTTAATTTTTTAATTAATTAAATATAATTAAAGTAATTCAAATATTAGATTTGAGTTTTAAATCGCTCCAAATCTTCAGGATTTATTTTTAATGACTAGATGAACCCATGGAATGATAGTTAGAATGCAATTGAGTTAAGATTATGCTAAATAACAACCTAGAGTTGTTACAGGGGTTCACACCATTCATTGTTCATTCCACTTAACTTTTTCAGAATATGACGATCTTTTTTGAAATATCCTGCCTTTCCTTAGTTCCAGTAATCAGGCTTTGTTTCTCTAGGTTGTGATTTTCCTGGCATTAACTTGGACCTATTTCTATTGTGTCTATAGTATATACTTCTTCCTCGGGCAAAGAAGAATGAGAAGAATTTATTGAATTCTTTGTTTAATAAAGCCACAAACAATGGATTGCATATTGGGCAACAAATAATTTGCATCTTTTATAAATCATAGGTATTTTTTATATGGAAACATATATTTAAAAAAAATGGAGACTAAAATCAGTTCCTCTGTTTTTGATCCAGAACCCGCTTTGTTGCGTTCACGTTTTATGCCGGAGAATGACTAACCGGCAAGCCTTCGAGGTCGTCTTTTGTGGCATAAGCCGCATGGTCTTGCGCAAAAGTGACCGATGATGCAGGCCGCGACGGCCAGGGCAAGGATCACCGTTACAACAGCAATCAACAGCCCAAAATTGCCCTTCTCATTGGAGCCAGAACGCTTTTCTGCGGTCGAGTTTGGGTACACCACTAAGGTTCTTTGGCTGGAACTCATGTTAATTTTAACAGCTCTCTCGACAAATAAACTTTGGAAGGGGAGAGAGGAAGATGATGATGATCGACGACCTTATGAGAATGGCTAAAGGAAAATTGTGGGAAGTATACATAATCTGTTGGGAGATTTACTTAGCTGATCTGTTAAGCTAATGCTTCAGATTCTAACTTGGCTGCGGAGTTAGTTAAAGCAGGCTTTATTTCTGCTGAATGAGATGGCTTGTCTCGGTAAAATGAGAACAAGATGTATACTGCTGGCGAGTGCAATGAAAAATTATGTTTGGTTAGCGCTACGGTGTGCTGAATATTTCAAAAAGCAGCCATTGCATAATCACATTGAAAACGAAGATTTATTCAGTTTGCTGCATCAAAGACTGCTAGTATCTGTGCTCTGGCTATCTTTGCGATGGAATGTAATTGTTTTTTGCTGGCAAATTATTATAAGATGTAGAAAGCTAGGGTTTCAAAATATAACAATGATTGAATTACAAAAATTTAAAGATGTGTATGGGCAGACATATCTAGGCGCATAGCCATGATTTGTAGCCCCATGGTTTTTTTTTCTTGGGCTGTTCTTAGATCGGTATGCATTTGAGCATATGCTTTGTATGTCGAAGGTGTGTGATGCGTCTAGACGTACAGATTAAGCGCAGCTACAAAATTCTTGCTTATATTCCTAAGTTATATCATATACTAAATTATATAAAATAAAAGAAAATTGCTAAGAAGCTGATTTATGGTATCTTCATTCCTATTAATCACTAATGGTAACAACCCATGCTATTTTATTTTAAGAACTTGACAATAACCAAATTAGCAAAATCAAGATATTCAAATAAAAATATCATTAGATTTACAACACAAAATTGAGAGCTATTATTGGAATTGAAATATTTTCCAAGAAAAATTATTCATTTCATATGACATTCAAAAATACTCATCCAATTAAATTTGAATTTTATTTCAGTGTTTATATTAAAATAATATAAATATTATTTTTAAAATTTATATCAAATTATATGTCAAAATTTTATTAGATAAATATTTTTAGATATCATAATAACAAATTTAAATAATATTTCTCATAAAATAAATACTATATTTTAGTGAGCCTAAGGACTTTTGAATAGTTACAATATTTTTATTATTTTGTTATGTTTCCACAATTATACTCATTTCAAATGCTCGCCTATTCAAATTTTAAGATTTTAGCGGCATTTATAAGCTAGTAAAATAAATAAGTATTCCTTATGTTATTTTAATCGTATTTTTTATTGCGTAATTAAAGCATATAAATTAAATTGAGAATTTTAATGAAAATATTCACTCTTAACTGTTTCATAGTCATTAAAATATTTAAAATTAATAATACATTCATAATAAATGATTAAAAATTTATTAAAAATTAATAATAACCTAAGAAAAAATGCTGAGAATTTATTGAGGTATTGAAATATTTTTTATTCAAAATTATGATTTAAAAATATTGTATTTTTTCTTAAATAAACATAAATAAAATGAATTTGATTGACTCTCTTATTGTTAATATTTTTATAGATGATATAACAAATTATATAGTCTAAGAAATAATTGTAGACAGGAATGCAATACCTCCAAATAAAAAACCGATTAAGGCAATGGTCACAACAATACAAATAATTTTGCCCAATAATATATTTCTAATTTTTCTCAAAAAAAAACTATAAAAACAAGTAAACACTTTCAACAACAAATTCAATTTTTTTTCCTTAAGAGCTCATATTTCTCTCCATTATATATATATATATATATATATATATATATATATATATATATATATATATAAGAGAATTAGTATTTAAATAAATATATAAATAAATTTAGTATTTAATGTTAATAATTAAGATTTATTGTAAAAATTATAATTAAAAATCTATTAAAATTAATAAATTATCTAGAAAAAATTAAGGGTGCCTAAGATTAATTTATCTCAATTTCATAAAGTATAAATAGTAAATTAAGTTTGTATTTTTTAATTATAATATTATTCATATATTTGAATTAAAATAGATTTTGGTTTGCTTTCACTACTACTGACCCACTCCCGCGGTTTTGCGTGCGCTCACACCTGCGGCCACCGAACATATATCACAGGTGTGAACCAGAAGCAAACCCTAGCAAATCAATACGCCCATTCTGCCTCCTTTATTATCGCCGTCTTCCTCCTCCCCTTTGAAATCCCCAATTCCCAAACAGCACTCCCAAGAACGAGTCAATCAATGAAAGAGAAGGCGGAAAGCGGATCGCCATCGCCGGAAGATAACGGCGGGTCGCGCGATGACGGCGACGATTTCGAGTTCGCCTTCTCCGTCGGCGATCGCGAAGCGTACCCGTTCATCACCGCCGATGAAATCTTCTCCGACGGCCAGATCCGCCCCTGCTACCCCGTTTTCAACCGCGATCTCCTCCGCTCCGCGGACGAGGAGAAGGCACGCCGATCGCCCCTACTCCAGCTTCTCATCGAGGATCGAAACCAGTCGATCTCGCCTTCTTCGTCCTCCTTTGGAGGCGATCTCGAAGGAGTTCCGGCCGGGACCTACTGCGTCTGGAGCCCCAGCCAGTCGCCCGGACGCGTGCGCAAGAGTTCGTCCACGGGATCCTCTTTCCGATGGCGGATTCGGGATTTTATGGTCGGCCGGAGCCACAGCGACGGTAAGGAGAAATTCGTGTTTCTCGCTGATGAAAAGAGCTCAGCCGATGAGGGCAAGGGGAAGGGGAAGGAGAAGAAGCCCTCTGAGATCGATTTGCTCGATGCGCACCGGATGTTCTACGGCAGGAGCGGCAACGGATCGTCGATGAGGAAGTCGTATCTGCCGTATAAGCCTGAGATCGTCGGATTTCTTTCCAGCGGCAATGGCATCTGCCGTATGCACCATCCTTGTTAGGTTATTTTTCTCTTAAATCTCTTTTTATTCTGATCTTTAATCCTAAACCGGTTCTTGGATCTCTGGTAATGTTTCGTATTGTCTTCTTCTTCTTTTCTTCTCCTTGTTTTTTTACGAAGAAGCAAAACTTTTGTGCAGATTTACTTTATAAAATATATAAGTATTTAACATTCTAATTGAATCGCAAGTTAATGTATGTATGTGTTCTCTTTTATTATTATATTAATGAATAACTCTAACAATATGAAATAGATTATTTCTCTTTTTAAAAAGTTTGGAATGAAATTTAAAATATGGTTAATACATTAATTATTAGTATTTTTTTGTTAAGAAAGCCTATTTAGACTTGATGATGTACTTTTATCCAATAAAATTTAAAATTTAAAATAATATAAATGTTATTTTTAAAAATTATATTAAAATAATATCTAAATCTCATATAATATAATTTTATTAAATATTTATAAAAAACATGTGATATCCCATGATCTTGTGTGCGTTTCATTTTTTTAATAATAGCAAGTTTCCTCCTCAGTTGCCTAAATGGAAGGAAAGAGCTTACTTCAATTCTTTAACAATGGCGGTGGGTTTGCTTACACAGTTACACCACACATGCTTTAATGGCACAAAATTATATTATGGTAAGCGGAAGGATCGGTGTATTGTGGAAGACTATTCGGGGAATTGGTTCAAAATCATGGACATTCTTCTTGGTCAGTGCTCTCTGCTATAATGAAATAATAAAAACTTGAGACAACAAAACAACAATCGTAGCTTCAAATCCAACAATTGTTCTAAGATTATTTTGACATTGTAGCCTAAGTATAAAGGTCTTCCTAAACCTTGTATTGTTTCTCTCTGATCATAAGCCTCAAGTTCGGTGGAATAAATCAATCGATGCCGAACGGAAAAGAAGCTTTAAGGACTTCAAAAGAAAATGCGAGTGCCTCCTTATGAGAGAATATAGAGCATAGGAAATCCATCTCAAACGCCTCTAGTGCAAAGAATATTAATAGTTTTGAAAACTATTTCTTAGAGCTTTCCAAGTGGTCAAAGAGAAGCATAATTTGTTGCATTTAAACCATATATTCTTATGCCAATCAACATTATTTAGTTAGTTATATTGAATACATTTAACCTTTTTAAGAGTAATGGAATCCAAACTGTTATATTGAATTTAGAAAGTTCCATCATTTTTAGTCTACAACGAAATAATTGGCAGCATAGAATTAGCTATATTAAGAAAGCTTTTGACAAAAGTCTGCAAAGAAGAGATCCTCAAATAGCCAAATTGAGAAAGCTTTTGACAACTTCTCATTACCCCATTAAAATGAGTAATGGCCAAATATGTGAGGTTCAGGCTACCCACTAACCCCAACATGATACTAATCAGTCAATCATCCTAATGAGTCTTCTAGATCCACTATTATAAGCTTATAGGGGACTTTACTTGACCATATTGAATGTTGACAACATGATAGCATTATATCATCCCAAAAAGAATGAGTTGTTGCATGATATTTGAAAATGACATGAGCATCATTGGTTGTTGCACTTTAGCTAAGGAGGACAATTTGCACCACTCGTGTTAAGATAATCTTTGTCACAGCCGGTCATTGAGGTTTTTAGCCCCCAAGTTCTTGGTTATATAGAGGTAATATGGATCTAACGATGATTTGCACTTGCCTCATAAGAGCATGGTGAGTTTTCACCAATTTGCCGAGTCATTTAAAACTCATTTTGCAGTAGCTAGAAGACAATTTAAGTATTCTTAGCATGCCTCTCCTGAAACCGGAGAAGAGGGTAACCCTTCGACATTATAACATTTGGTTTTCCCAATCTTCATACAACAAGCTTGATGAAATTAAAATTATTGTTCACCTAACTTTCATCTATGATCTTTTTTAACCTTTGGGAAGGTTTAGGATGGTGTGTTTCAAGCTTGAGGAAGAAGTGAAAGATAAAGGAGGGAAGGGGTTTGAATGCTTGATGTAGCTCTTGAATTATAATGGAGGAATGGAAGTGTCCAACACTATTACGATGAAGTGAAGATCTTAAATGAGCACAAGAATAAATCTTAATGGTGGCGATTCTTCCATGGGGGCTTGGATGGTGGAGATTAAGAGGTGCTAAAGTAGACCTCAAATATCCCAAAATATTGTTTGTTGCCACTTCTAAATATAGCGCCGGGCACTTGGTGCCCAAGCGTCAAAAATCAGTGAGCCCGGAGCTTGGGTGCGCCATCCGCTGTTCTAGAAGCAACTCATGCCACGAGGCCCATACTAGACTCATTTCACTTCCGTTTCGCCTCTAATTGGTCCGTAGTACCTCCAAAAATATTCTTAAGCTTTCAATATCGAAGAAGTGTAAGCCTTCATCTCCTTCGATTCAATCATTAATACAATATTTTCTCATACTGAATTAAGCTGATTTAAGGTGGAGTTTTTGCAGAATACAGTAGCATTTTAGTCATTGTTGAGAAGATTAATTTGGAGTGTAATTCAATTTAAAGAAGGCTTAAAGAATTGCAAATCTATCAATAAAGCATGACAGAATATAGAGATATAGTTTTCCCTTTGGTGGCTGATATCATAAGAGAATAGCTAAAAAATCTCAAGAGCTTAAATAAGAAAATAAATCCAATCTTACCAACTCTCACGAAAGCCAAGTCATGTTTGTGGTTCAACGTTGCTTTCGATCCTGTCTTTATATTTTGTTTGGGTGCTCTTCCCCATCGTAAGTCGGTCGCCCACCTAAATACCAACTCACTATTTTATTTCTTTTGCTCTCTACTTCATAATGTGATTACATTAAACATCTCTTGGACGTATCTTTGGACTCTTAAGTTGGCGAAAAAGTATTCTCATCTCAGTTCTTTAGATTTTCAACTCTATAAAATATATTTTCATATAATAATAAAATCAAGGAACTATCTGCCTGAGCAATAACAATCTCTGAACAAGGTGTTGTAAATAAATCAAACTCAGCATCACCAAGCTCACTCTCCGCAGCGGAAGCGGTTTGACAAGAGCGCTCGATTGAGAACCGATGTTGCGTTGACCGTTACCAAGCAAATTCGAAATCACAAAATCACTTGTACAAAATCACATCACATGCAAGCAAAGATAATCAAGCACAAACATACAAAACATCCAAACAACAAATATTACGTGGAAAAACCAAGAACGGAAAAAACCACGGAGCCTTGAAGATTACAGAGTTACAAAAAACTTATCTCTTAAATGGAAATACACAAACTCTTACTCTAATATGGAGATGAGAGGAAGCAGCCACCACAAGGTGTCTCTTCTCCAACATACAAGAGATTTATTGCACAGCAGCTTCCTTAAGGCTTTACCTTGAAATCTCTTCCTCACAGCAAGCACAGCCTCAAACTGAAATGCCAACATTGTAAACTTCTCGCAACATCTTTGCTTAAGTACCTAGCTCAATTTTTAACTCTGAAAGGTCCAAAATGCCCTTCGATTTACTTAGGACGTAACCAGAACTGGTGCAGAAATCTATTAAGCGCTACGACACGCCGTAGCGCTCGTGTTTCGTATGGCTTGGCACTACCGTTCGCGGTAGCGCCCGCGTCTCGGGATGGAACCCGCTGCGGCGCGCGGTAGTGCGCGCGTCTCGGGAAGGAACCCGCTGCGGCGCTGTAGCGCGCGGGTCTCGGGAAGGAACCCGCTGCGGCGCGCGGTAGCGCCCGCTTTTTGAATCGCTTGCGACTTGGGATGGACCTGCTACGGTACGCGCAGCCCCGATTTTTGCTGTGGCGCGTCACATCGCCAATGTTTCTTCTGGACTTCACTTTTTGTTCCGAATCGCCTCGGAACCTCCCGGAAGCTCACCGGAGCACCATTAGCATTTTCATGATGGACTTAAGTGGTCTCAACAGCACAACACTGAGTATCGTTAATTAAGGATTATATTTCTCAGAGCCTTGTCAATATACCTCTTATTATCTAAGTATGATATTATCGGTCTCTTTTGAGCTGATTGAGGGTAGAATCAAAATGAGAATAACTTCTCCTAATCTCTTAGACTAATTTGGCTATTCTTTCATTTATCTTATCCAAACACTTTACTCCCACTTCTTAAACATTATTAATCATCTTTTGATTCTCCAAATTAGTAACACTACAATTTGAATTAGCTACACAACAAGCTTCTATTAGACCTAATAGAATGACCAAGACATAACAAGCTTGGTGTTCTCATACAAGTTTAAATTCACAAGGCAAGGTTTCAACTAATGTATCATAACACTAATATCTTTATCCTTAAGTTATTCTTCAAACCATATTAAGCATTAATACAAAGAAGATTCAAACTAAAAGTAAGGATAACTCTATGCGTAGGATGGAAAGAGGCATTTCACTTGTAACTCCCAAATTAAGGTATGATCTAGATTGTCATATTAAGGGTAGAAAACATTTAAAATCAATAATTATATATTAAAATTTTGATTTTTAATTATAGAGAATTTTTAGGTAAGCATTGAAGTACATAATGATGCAGAAGTGATCTAGCACTACCCGTTCCAAATGGATGACCAGATTTAAATTTTTACCATTTTAATAGACTCAAAGCCAATATAAGAACATTCTAACAAGCCATCTAAGATTATCATTCTGAGAAGTATGATAAAAAAATGATTATTTTAGATTTTTAATGGATTCTAGCCCCTTAACCTTAATAAAGAGTTAAGAAAATATATATAGGTTGCTCAAAGCTGGGCTGACTGAGCCGCGGGTGCTATAGCGCGCTGTAGCTCCTGGTTCTCGGGCACAAGACTGCTGAGCGCGTTGTAGCGCCCGACTCTCGGGTGTCAGCCGCTGCGGCACGCTGTAACGCATGTCTCTTAAGTGTCAACCCCTGCAGCGTCCTCCTTTCGGGTGTCTGTCGCTGCGGCGCGCCTCCAAACTGCTCTTTGTCAACAAGTCCTCTCGGGTGCCTGCCGCTGCGGCGCACCTCCAAGCTGCTCTTTGTCAACAAGTATGACTTCTCATTTGCCAATGTCTATAAATAAATTGTTATTATAGCATTCTTATTGTGTTGTTGATTATCTCCCTGTCTAATTATTCTATAAACAATATCTACTAATATTTGGGAAACATTCTAATTACTAAAGTAGTAGTTAAAGTAGTAGTCAATAATTTATTATGAGACCACCTTTTCTACTTTACTATAGATTATTATAATAGCTAAATTTCTCATATTATTAGTATATTATTCACTTAATTTATTTTTTAACTAATATAAGTTGATATTAGGGTTGTAATTATGACAGATATATTGTTGGATCTCCTCAGGGTTACGAATTAATGCGGAATAATACTTGAGATGATAAACAAAATCAAGTAAAGTAAGAAATAATCGCATGCAATCACAAACACAGCACAATAAAGAAATTTACGTGATTCGGTACTAACACATACGTACACGGGGAGGAGAGCAAAATATTTTACTATAGAGGTGGGAATTACAATGAGTTTTAGAGTTTACAAACCCTTACAAAATCAAGCTTCAAAGAATTTTATCTTCTTTTCAATGGAGTAGTCACCACACTCTTAACAAATTCTCAGCATCCAAAACTTCACATGAATGCCCTCTAACAGGTTTTCTTAAGTACTTGGCTCATTTTCAGACCCTAAAAGATTCAAAATGCCCTCCAAATTATTTATGGCGTAACCTGAACTGGATCAGAAATCCGTCAGGCGCTACAGTACGCGGTAGCTCCCCAGCGTCATGTTGGCTGCCGCTGTGGCGCCAAAATCCGTTGCGGCGCGCTGCAGCGCCAAAATCCGCTGCAGCGCGTCGTAACGCATGCCTCCAAACAGCTCCCCTTTTTTAACGTATATGCAACTGTCTTGCTTGGGTTTCTTAAACTACTGTTAATATAGGTTTTGCTACAATTGGAGGCTTTCATCCAGCTCTAATTATGGACTTGTTAGTAAGTAACCTTTATTACACTTGCTGATACTCTTTATTATTAATGTTATTATTATCTCGTTTCTTAAATGGGAATGGTGAGATCTTGATTTGTTGCTTTGCAATGATGAACATTCTCTTTTGTTTGTCACTTGCTAATTGCTGTAATAGTAAATTTGTTGCATTGGAAAGTTCTTCTTCTATCATCTTTCAAACAGTTTGGAGAATGCTGATAACAGCTCTTATACCTTTATTGAACAAGAAACGAAAGGTTTTTTGTTTTTTGTACTGTATTCTTTCTTATGCCTTCCTTTCTGAGGCCCATGAAGAAATATAAGCTAGCAACCGCACATGGGCTCTGTAAGAGCTAATTGCAGGGCTCTCCATCCTTTCTTCCTTCTTTACTTGGCTACATTTAGTTAAAATCTGCAAGTGAAAGAGATATGAGAATTACTTTCGATGGGAATATCCTCAGCCAATAAGGCAGCTCAGGTGGAAGGCACTAGTTTTGGGATACAGTTGGGGAATGAAAGTAAAACTCATTTCCAAAACAAAATGATGTAAAACTCGTAGTTAGAGGGCATTGGGCATCTCTATTACAACAAGAGCAATGGGCTCGAGGCCCAATTAAATGTCGGGCCTGCTGCAAATTGAGTTCTGTTTGCCATTCCGGGTCGGGCCGGCCCAACTCGCAAAAGAAATGTACTCGTGTCGGCCCGGCCTATATATATACTAAATGTACCGGCCTGCGAGAAAGCTTATCGGCCCGACCCCAAATATTTGCATAAAATTATATGGACCGAGCCCGCAAATATCCACTAAATTTTATGGCCTACCACATTAAATCTAATTAACTCACATTCTTGTCCTTTAATTTTTTTATTAGAAAATGAGTTTTACTAATAATACAGTTTACTCTTAATTAGTGTTTTAAATTTGGTACACTCTTAAATAAGCTAGTATTTTGATCCGAAACTCGAAACTCGAACTCGTTACTCGACTCAAAGCCATCTTTGCTAAACATTATTTAAGCCAAACTCTCCCATTTAAAATAATAAAAGTCATAATCTATGGGTTAAATGGAGTTCTTTATATATTTAACACCTCTAATTAATGATTTATGGATCAGCTCTAAAAAATAATCCAAAAATTGGGCAAAGAAAAAGTTTATGACTAATAATATTTTTTTTCGCCCAATAGAAAAAAAAAAAAAATTATTTGCCAAATAGTCAAAACACCTTTATGCCACTTGCACTAAATACTTTTGTATTCATATGCAAATCATAACCCGTCAAAATCACATATCAATAATTAGAAAATGTTAGATACGTGTCAATTCACTTCAATGTGTTCATTATATATATATATTTTTTATATATATTCTTATGTGAAAAAATATTAATTAAATGAATATTTTTGAATACCACATCTAAATAGCATTTTTCATAATTATACATTGAAATATTAAAATTTCTCTAGAATTAAAATTTCTCTAGAATTAAAATTTATATTGCACATCCATCCTTTAAATATTTACAAGCACAAATGATTTTACCTACATATTTTAAAAGCTTTTTTCATATTTCTAGCGATAGGAACAGGTTGACAAAAAAAAATTGAATAATATTAAATTTTTTTCTTCCTCCAGCTAATTTAATATAAAATGCTGCCACTAAGTTATCTAAGAATAAAATTCATATGCTTGCTATCATCAATATTTGTGCTGATGAAGAACTTAAATGACGATTTTAATGAATTCCATTGATCTAAGTGATTGTGATCAAGATTGTTCTTGGTTATATATTTTCTATGTGTATGAGATTCTTCTGCATTTCAAGCACACATTTCAAATGTCTTAGTTACAACTTTGATGACCGCACAAAAGTCCTATTTTGCTGGCCTTCCGTAGGTTTCACTCATGAGTCGCCGTAACTTGGCAACTTCAAAATATGCTGAGTAAGAGCAGTTTTGAAAGCGCTCCACAACGCACGTTGGAAGGCGCCATGGCACGCCATAGCGCCTGGCGCCTGTTAGCTTTCATATCTTTCGAAGTTACAAGGGAACTTTGAATAACTCTTATATCTTCATCTTCGCTAATATATTGATCAACATTGATATCAAATGTGTTTAGATTTTAGATTTTTACTAAGGTTTTGAATGTGACTAACATGTTCACAGCCCGAACAATTTCATCAAACATCTTGAGCTTTAGTATTCCTGTGAACTGCATAATGCATCATGCTCACAAATACAACTCTACACTATAAAAGTTCAAAAATTAGAAGCTAATCTATATTATTTTGTTCTTCTTTTTCTTAGATCTTATCTATTATCATTAACATTTCTTAAAGTAGTATTTTTGTGTGATATTATGTGAATGATGTTGTGTCTCACTGGTGCGTCCAAACTCTCTATTATCTATGCTGGCTTTAGAGGTTTGACGTGCGGTGTTTTATACATGATTGTTTATTGTGGAGTAGAATTCAAAGGTTCAGCTTTCTGAACTAATGATAGTTGGCCAAACTAGGTGTTGCTTTCATTATCTGTGGATTGTATCACTCCTCTGTGCTTATGGCATTTGCAATATTGTTCAGCTTTATTGTGTTATTGTATCACTCCTCTGTATGCTATTTTCTTAGAACAGCCTCTTTAAATATGTATCTCTTTTTTCATAACTAAGTGATGAATATGCTATATTAAAAAAAAAAAATCAAGGTTCATTGCATAATAGAAAGGGCTATACTTGTATGTAAATAGATAAATAATATTTAAATTTATTGATATGATATTTAAAAAAATTCATTTAATAATATTTATATATTATTTTAATATAATTTTTAAAAATTATATTTATATTATTTTAATATAAATAAATAAATATTAATAAAATAATGTTCAAATTTTATTTGGATAAATTTATTAAATGTTACACCAATAAATCTAAATTGAATAATAAATAATATGAGAGTAACCGACTTAACAAAATTTTAGCGGTCTGGTATAATAATAGCGCGCAGCCCAATGGACGCCCTAAAAACGGCCCATTCTGTGCCCCACGTTCGACCTGGAACGCGCTGCCGCGGGCCCCACCCGTGACCTCTCGTTGACGTCTCTCATCCGTTATATAATGGCGCGCGAGGCAATCCAGTCTTCCGCATAAACTTTCCCGTCTTCTTCTTCCTCGCCGCTTGAGAGAACCGATCGATCAATCCCTAGAATTAACGAAGAACAAAGTAAATCTTCAATTTCTTGATTTCTTCATTCCATTCAAATTATCCTTATTCAAATTTTTATTTCTGTATTGAATTTTATTTGAAATCGTCGCAGCAAAAATGGAGGCTGCAGCCCAGCGATTGCAATCTGGATTCGAGCATTTTAAGAAGGAAGTTTACGAGTGCGTTGATTCTTCTTTTTCTTTTCAACCATAATTTTAATCAAAGAACTGGAAAATAGTTGTCTCCATAGTGATGATCCGTTTCAGCGTTTTCAGTACTTTTTTAAACCTCATCGCACCTTTTCTGGGTGCGGATTCAGCTGAATAAAGTACCAGAAATTCAATAAGTTTGTGGTTCTTATGCTCGAATAAATATTCTTTTTCCTTTATTTTTTTGTCGCGTAAAGAACTTGAATATCCTCGGATCAGGAGTTCTTTTAATGATGTACGGCAAGTTTTTTTTTTTTTTTTTTTTTGGTGCAACTTCGAATGAATAATTATGGATTTTATTTTATATATGAACTTGATTACTAATAAGATAAAGAAAAATGTTATGCTTATACTTTAAAAAGTAATCAGAATATATATTTTGATATATATTAATATATTAGCAATATTAAAAAAAATATATAAAAATAATTTGAATCCCTTTATAAAGTCTCATTCATATGCACAAATTTTGGTGGCAAATGTGTAAGAAAAAGATTCAAGTGACATGAGTGAAATTTCCCTTTTATAATTGTGTTTCAGGAAGAAGCCGGAGGTCTTTGGCAAGCTGGCCGGTGGTCAGAGTCCCAAGGTAAACCCTCATTATTATTTTTTATTTATAAAATATAAAATTTATATACTATATAATAAGTATAATTTTTATTTGATTCAAGCAAAATATTTTATAAATCTAATATAATGTATTTATTTATTTATTAATAAATCTGTAGAAATGTGAAGAAATTATATGTTTAAATAATAAATAAAAATGAAATTGGATGGACGCAGTTTCTGGTGTTTGCGTGTTCGGATTCGCGCGTGTGTCCGTCTGTGCTGTTCAACTTTCAGCCGGGCGAGGCCTTCACCATCCGCAACATTGCCAACATGGTCCCACCCTACGACAAGGTTTTTATTTATTTATTTATTTATTTATTTATCTTTCTAATTGAACTTATATTATAATCATTTGCCTATCTAGACAAGATATTCTGGTGTGGGTGCCGCCATAGAGTACCCCGTCGTTCACCTGAAGGTATTTTTTTCTCTTCATTTTTTGGTTTTCAATAATTTCATCATTAATATAAAATTATATTTGACTCCCACTTATCTCTTAAAATTTTACTTAAAATATATGTATTTAATTGATATTACTTGTAAAATTGTTTATTTATCTTAAATACAAAATTTTATTCTTTGAGAGAAATACTAATAAAAGAGAAATATCATTTAAATTCGTTGATATGTCACCCAATAATAAGTGTTTCATATCTACTATTATTCATAAAATAATGTACTTTGAGAAATGTTATCATAGACATGAATCTAGGGTTTATGGAATCCGCACATTGTAAATTTGTAATTTTTGAATATTACTAATGCAAGAAAGCCTCCAATAAAATAAATATTTAAATTTATAAATCTAATACTTAACTTATAATAATTAAAATTCAGTTTTGACAATAATAAGAGATTAATAACAGGTAGAGAACCTTATCGTCATCGGTCACAGTAGATGCGGAGGGATCAAAGCACTCCTCTCAACGAATGATGATGGCAGTACCCATAGGTAACTCTTATTGTCTTGCTTTCTTTCTTAATAAACATCTGATTAAATAAATTACTGTGCAGTGACTTTATAGAGGATTGGGTCAAAATCTGCACTCCTGCAAAGGAAGCAGTGAAGAAAGCTCATTGCGATCTCTCCTTCGAAGAACAGTGCTCAAAGTGCGAGAAGGTACGCTTACATTTCCTTGCGAAAGTATAAAAGATAATGCAATTTGACTCAGCAAATGATAAAAAATATGAAAGATGGAATACTTTTTATCTTCTAAAAGCATAACAAGTCTTATTCGACTTTTTATCTTTTTTTTTTTTTTTTTTTTTTTTTTTTTTTTTTTTTTTTGGAATTATTGGAATTTATTAAATAACAAAGTAATATAAATATGTATATGCATCATCAAGTTTGGGGTTCATATTCTACAATGATAATGAAGAATAGTTTTTTTATGTTTAGAGAAATAATACTATTTAAATTTTTTGATTTGGTATATACATAAAATTTAAAATTTATTTTATTAATATTTATTTATTTTTTTAAATTTTTATTGAAATAATATCCAAATTTTATTGGACAAATTTTTCCATGTGCTAACGAATTTAAATATCATTTTGATGTTATATAATATATTTAAGTTTGCTTTTAAACGAAGTAATCAGATTATTTTTTAATTTTCCTAAAAAAAACCTGTCTAGTTAAGAACTAATAATGATATTTTAAAATTAATTTTAGGATGCGGTAATGTGGAGTCTTAAAGTTGACATTTGGGACAATGAAATTTAAGTTTAAGAAGAAAATCATCATCTAGTGGCCATTGTAGACTCCATTGAACCACCAAAGGAATCCACGATTGAAGTGCTGAGATTAAAAATTTGTCAAGGAAATTAACTGGGTTATGAAAAATGCCTGCAGGAGGCTGTGAAGGTATCTCTTCAGAACCTAAAGACATATCCCTACGTGAAGGAAGGCTTGGAGAAGAAGACTTTAACTTTGTACGGAGGTTACTACGATTTTGTCAACGGTGCCTTTGAGCTGTGGGAGGCTTGAGACAGAAGAAACGAAGAAGCTTTTCTTTTCATTTCTTATACAATGAAATCATGTTCTCTATATAGCATATTATGATGTCATTCATCTGTTTATTCGCGTTCATCCTAATGTTGTTTTATTACATAACTGCTGCATGTGCATGTTTATGGCATGCATCATTATCGTTGTCTTTTTTAAAATGCATATAATTGTATAAACAATGATATCTTTTTGGAAAAACCGCTTTAATCTTATTATATATATATATTAGAGGATATTTTTTCGTTAAAATTTATAAATTAAGTGTTTAACTCATTAAAATTTATTAATCAAAATTATATCTCATATTTTTCTAAGGGTATATAAAGAGTATATATATCTTCCTCACGCATTAATGTTGATATTTACTAGTCTTACGACAAACAAATATTTGCCATTCAATGTTATAAAAGTGTGCTGTAATATCTTTTATGGCCAATGAAAAAAAGTGTAATATAATAATCACAAGCTGTCTTGAGTTTATAATAAAAGCAATCCACAGTGAGTTTATAATAATCTCAACCCATCATTCTCCTTATGAGGGTTGAAAAGGCCTGCAAAAAATGCAGCTTATGTGCACAACCACAAAACCATTAGTTAGACTCACAAATGCCCGAAATATAAAAGGGGATTAAGCCCATGCAATCTTACTACCCTGAATATATTTACACAAAAGTTTCCTTTAGATAATCTGGGGATTGAGTTTCTCAACAATTTACAATAATAAACATGAGCTGCAAAGTTCAGCTCCCTTGTGTTCTAAAACATGATCTGAGACATAGGCATGAAGAAACACACAGCAGAATGGGGAGAACCACAGAAACTATTGTTATTATGTTTATTATTGATATGAGTTGGGCACAAGCTGCCTTTTTACAAACAGTAATAGCAACAACGAATAAATATAAATCCGGGCGCAGGCGCGGAAATCAATGGATGATAAGAGAATAGACATTGCATCCTTCGCTTCAGCTCAGTTCAACTCATCATGACAGCAAAGGAACTCCACTATGCATGGGTACACTTCACTCTCTGCCTGCAGATAAATAAACAAGCAACCTCTTATCAAACTTTGATTCTCAAGCACAAATAATCATCGATCATGATTACATATGTATATAAAGACTTACCAGTCGGCCTCCGACGAGATCATAATGGGCGTAGTGCGGGCCACTGGGATTTCCGAAGACGCGGTAAGTGATGGTCTGCCTAGGAATGAGCTTGACCGTCTCTGAAGGTAATTTAATTAACAGCAAGAACAAACGGGCCCTACTTGTAAGAAAAAAGCTGCTCACCGTAGACTGCTTCGGGAGGGCAGATCAGGTCTTGGTCTCCGGCGAGGGCGAGGACCGGGACGTCACATTTGTGAAGGTGATCCTTGTAGCAGAATGTGCCTGCTCTGTTTCGCAGCCCTCCTTCCCGGAACGCCGTTGTTAGCTGCAGTATCAACTTCGCCGGAATGGTGCCTGGAAATGCATTTATACTATATTTTAGAAGAGAAAAGTTATTTTGTTTTAATCATAAAATTATAACTATAAATGGCATCATCTAATATACTATCCAGTATATTAGTGGAAAATAATACTCTAAGATACCCTAAGATCTCAAACTTTCTTAAAAATAATAGAAAATGTATCTAAAGAAGGAGAGAAATGCTGGGTTTCGCATACTAGTGGATTGAACCAAACTTGGCAAATTTTAATTATATTTGGGAGTTTTTAGGGATTAGTGGAATTCTGATTGGGAAATGTACGAAAACTCATTTTAGAGATATCTGAAAAAGATAAACTTTTGATTAAAATACTGATGCGTCGATTTTCCCTCTTTTTTCTACCCTTGACGAAAGCTTTGAGATAGATAATCCTTTTCTATTATGTCAACCATTGGCAGAGGTGGCCGATTTCTCTATAAAAATATTTAAAAGTACACGTAGGGTGTAATCTATCAATGAGTGCTACTTGGATGAGCTTTTCGAAGGGAGATACTATGATGTGCCTATGCAAAAATAGAAAAACATTAAAAAAGTCCTCCAGTATCATCGTAATGCTTTTGAGTGGAATGCTGATAGGGTTAATGTCATTGATGGGAAGGTTTCACAGGCAGCACGCTCGAACTTAAATTAAAATATTGTCCAGAAACTTTTGTAACAGCTCAAACTCTTAAGCACCAAAGTATTGTCCGCTTTGGCCTGAATGATCTCACGGTTTTGCCCTCATAAGATAACTTCCCAATAGAACACCCATCCTAGGAGTGCTCCCACATTGCACGCTTAACTTTTGAGTTCTTATCAAGAACTCCACCGTTATCTGAAAATATATCTCGATGTTTAAGAATTTCACTTATTACTACTTAAGTGGGTTATTACAATCTCTCCAACTTAAGTAACTGGCGTCCTCGTCAATATCCACACACATCCAAGAACCATCCATTGGGTAGACATGACTAGAGGTGACCCCTACAGTCTCAAGAGGTACTCACAATCATGCAGCACCTTAACCATCATGGGTTCAAGAGGTTGCTCTCATGAAGTGGTACTTTACCATGTATGACACTTAGCTCCTATTTTATAAAAATTTGGCATGTGACAAAAGAACATTTACTTTGCAGGAGTCATAATTATCTTTTGATTGCAATAAACTATATCTCCCTACAATTATTATCATTTTTTATTTCTGCTTTTGCTTAAAATATATTTTTAATATCCTTTATATTTGGAATATGCACTACGGAATTATTTTTATAATGTCAGATCAGATACAGCTGAAGGAGGCTGATATAGTTTAAAGTAGTTAGAGAGAGGCATAGCGCAGGAAAATAATGAATTCTAATTATCCTTCGAGGGATAATCTTTTTTGTATAATAACATTTATATAATAAATTATGGATGTTATTTACTTTAAATTGAATGAATGTTATTTCTTTATACTTGAATGAATCTGGATATTGTTTAACTATTATTTTATTTAATTACAAATATGATCATGCGGAAAGAAGCACCCAATGTTAGATTGGTTGCCACCAACCTAACATGGGCCCTCAAAATTGGTATCAGAGCAGGATTGTATGTGTAAGTAAAATATTGCATAAAAATAAAGCCAAAAGAAAAATCATTCAATTTAATCTATAGCTACCAGAATATGAGAACCACAGTTTACAAAACGTAGGAAAATACTATGATAGAAGACATCTATGAAACCTTAGAAATTAATCAAACTGAGAGTGTATTTTGCAGATGAATTCTCCAAATTATTCTGAGGCCAACTCTAATCAAGAAGGTTCTTGGCAATTGGAGGTTCCAGAGCCCAACTATGATCCCCCTGCCCTAGAAGACCGAATAAGAGTTCTGGAAAATAAAGAAGAAGATCGATTTGAAATGGTCACAAGATTTATGAATGTGGCTTATGAGAGGACCACCAACTTAGGCAGAGAAGTGCGTGTGTTAAAAGAAACACTATGGAACCTTCTTCCCATACTTGCTGAACTAGCAATGGAGAAAGAAGAAGAGTATGAAGAACACATTTTGGAAATTGAAGAGAAGGTGCATCAAGAGACCCGCCAAGCTAGGGATGCAGTCCCAACCTCCAAGAAGAGGAAAATTGTCGACAAGTATAGGAAGCTTTGGGTGGAAAGCTTGAAAAAAAAACATTTAGATTTACACCTTTATTAGAATAAAATTGTGTAACTTAAGAGAAAATAATTGTATCTTTAAATCCCTTTTTGCATGGAACATAGAATTGCTTTCAATAAATGCATTCAAATCTTTATTTATCACAAACGATCTCTTTATAAATGAATTCAGAAGAATAATCTCCCGAATTGCCGATGGAGACTCCGGTGAAGGCCATTGTGCCTTCAGAACCAACAGAGAATAAAATTGATAGAATCTTGGAGCTGATGGTTCAAATATTGGCCAATCAACACAAAGTCCTTGTGTCTCCTCCTGAACAAAGGCACATAATCGATGGGGCACTACAGGCATTCATCAAAATTAAATCCACCATCTTATGACGGGTTAGCTCGACCGATGGAGGCAGAAGACTAGATACAAGAGATAGAAGGTAAATTGGAGAAACATGAAATGCCCGGCCATGGATGTAGTGAGATTGGCTAAAAGCCTATTCAAGGCTGAAGCTAAACGATGGTGGGGAGTCACCCACAAAACTCAGTCCATGGGCTTAGAGCTAGAAGATATCTTGTGGGAGGAATTTGCAGAAGCATTCATAGGTTGTTACATCCCTCATTTTGCACAAAAAATACTGGAGAACCAATTCATCAAGCTGACTCAAGGAAATAGGTCCATCGTGGCTTATGAGTTCGAGTTCACGAGGCTCTCCAGGTATGCGCATAAGTTAGTGGATACAGAGGCCTCTAGGTGTAGCAGGTTCCTGGATGGTTTGAAGGAGTCCATCTGTGATGACCCACTTAAGTATAATAAGTGAAACTCTTAAACATCGAGACGTCTTTTCAGATAACGGTGGAATTCTTGATAAGAACTCCAAAGTTAAGCGTGCTCAGGTGGGAGCACTCCCAGGATGGGTGACCTGCTGGGAAGTTATCTTCTGTGGGCAAAATTGTGAGGCCTTTCAGGCCAAAGCGGACAATACCTTGATGCTTAAGATTTTGGGCTGTTACAAATGGTATTAGAGCAAACCATAGGATGTCAGATAGGAGCTTAAGTGCCATACAGGGCAAACTACCACTTCATGTGAGCAGCCTCTTGTGCCTGTAGGGGTCACCTCTAGTCCTATATACCTAATGGATGGTTCTTGGATCTGTGTGTGGATACTGACAAGGACGTCAGTTACTTAAGTTGGGGAGATTGTGATGACCCACTTAAGTATAATAAGTGAAACTCTTAAACATCGAGACGCCTTTTCAGATAACGGTGGAGTTCTTGATAAGAACTCCAAAGTTAAGCGTGCTCAGGTGGGAGCACTCCCAGGATGGGTGACCTGCTGGAAAGTTATCTTCTGTGGGCAAGACCGTGAGGCCTTTCAGGCCAAAGTGGACAATACCTTGGTGCTTAAGAGTTTGGGCTGTTACACCATCCGAACCAGCCTACTCCCACTAAAGCATACCAAATTTGCTGAGCTACTGGACTGCGCAACTATTCTGGAGCATAACGAACAAGTAATCGCCGAGCACCAAGAAAAGCGACATTTCTATTCCCATGGCAGTTGTGAAACCTTTAAAAGGTCTCGACCTAGTCATCAGGCCAATGTATATCAGATCACTTCAGGGCCTGTCGGGGAAAAGGGAAACTCAGGATGCCAACGACCACACCCAATGGGCAAGTGCTATCACATGGGCAGCAAGTGTTTCCAGTGTGACCGGACTGGACATAGTTATCAATTCTGCAGAGCTACTAAAACTATAGATGGGGATATCATTCAGAAACCTAACATGAATGCAGTATCTACACCCACTCGTACATCGACTCCAACAAATGCACCAGCCTCGATAATATCTCTTGCGACCCCACCGACTCAAAGGAGAGGCTGTGCCCCGGGACGACCAACTGCCGCAAGAGTTTACACACTTACCCCAATTATGGCTCCCGAAGATCATGATGTGGTATCAGGTACTTTTAAATTAGTTTGATTGGCATTCTTTAATATACAACTTAAATAAATCTTTAGTATGCATTCGATATTAGGTACTTTATACTTTTCTGAAAGCGCATTTTAACATTGTTTGACACGAGTGCGAGTCACTCATTTATATCCGAAACATTTGTAAAGAAGCTACAACTACCGTTTAGAGAACTAAAGGAAAAATTAAATGTGGAGTTACCATCCGGCGCCCTCATGAGCGCTAGGGAGTATTGCGAATGCGATATCCCAATTAATGGTGTGACGTTTAAAGCCAGCTTGATAGTTCTTCCAACTGAAAATTTTGATATCATTTTAGGTATGGACTGGCTATCCTGTCATCTAGCAGTCATTGACTGTCAGCGTAAGAAGGTCACCCTCAAGAGTGCAGGAAGACCAATGACATTTATGGGAAGGCTAGGCACTGCTGCATCTCTAATCAATGCCATACAAGCAACCAAGCTAATTCAGAAGGGGTACGAAGCCTACTTGGTAACAATGTTGGGAAGCAGAGAAGAGGTAGCTCCCTTAGCAGATACAAGGGTTGCCAATGAATTTTTGGATGCATTTCCCAATGATTTGCCAGGAATACCTCCGGATCGGGAAATATATTTTACTATTGATTTAATTGCCGATACGCAACTGTTATCAAAGGCACCATATCGAATGACACCAAAAGAACTTAAAGAACTAAATGAGCAATTAAAGGAATTGTTAGATAAAAGCCTTATTCATCCCAGCATGTCACCTTGGGGAGCTCCTGCACTTTTTGTTAAGAAGAAAATGATGGGGCGATGAGGATGTGCATAGACTACATAGAACTAAACAAGGTGACAATTAAGAATAAATATCATCTTCTCCAGATAGATGACTTATTTGATCAACTAATTTCTCCAAAATCGACCATCGATCTGGATATCATCAAGTAAGAATAAGGGAAGAAGATATTCCAAAAATAGCTTCCAGGACGAGAAATAGCCATTTTGAATTTCTTGTGATGTCATTCGGACTAACCAATGCCCCCTCGCTATTCATGAATTTGATGCAGAGGGTTCTAAAACCATATTTGGACAAATTTGTGATCATTTTTATTGATGACATTTTAATTTATTCCAAGAACAAAAATGATCATGAGGTTCACTTATGAATAGTTTTAGAGACTTTAAGAGGCAATAAGTTATATATAAAATTTTCTAAGTGCGAGTTTTGGTTGAGCTCAGTGACCTTCCTAGGCAATATCGTAATAATTAAAGGAATTCAAGTAGATCCAAAGAAAATCAAATCCATCCAAGAGTAGACTCGGCCTACGACGATAACGAAAATCAAGAGTTTCTTGGAGTTGGTAGGATATTATAGAAAATTTGTATAGAGATTCTCTCAGATTTCAGCTCCACTCACCAAGCTCACACAAAAAGCCGTGCAATTCATCTGGAGCTCTGAGTGCGAAGAATCTTTTCAAAAACTAAAGAATGCCCTCACAACCGCTCCTGTCCTAACATTATCCCAAGAAGGGATTGATTATCAAGTTTATACTGATGCATCTAAGGTAGGACTTGGGTGTGTTTTAATGCAAAATATGAAGATAATTGCTTATGCCTCTCGCCAGCTGAAGGTTCATCAAAGGAACTATCCAGTTCACGATTTGGAGTTAGCAATTGTTGTCTTTGCACTTAAGATATGGAGCTTTATTTGTATGGGGTAAAATGTAAAATATTCACAGATCATCAAAGCCTTAAATACATTTTTATTCAAAGGGAGTTAAATTGTCGACAAAGGCGATGGCTCGAACTCATTAATGATTATGATTTGGATATTCAATAACATCCAGGAAAGGCTAATATAGTGGCAAACTCATTAAGCAGGAAATCGATTAGCACACTCAACTTGATGCCATCAACAAGGATCTGGGTAAAGAGCTGAATAAGTTAGGGATAGATCTAGTAACAACAAACCAACTGAATGCCATTCTGGCTACAAGAGTTGCAGAATTAACATTAAAGTAGCGCATAAAACTATCCCAAAAGAAAGATCCAGAATATCAAAGATGAAGCAGCTTATCTTGGAAGGGAAGAATAATTCTCTTCAAGAAAAGGACGGTTACATCTATCATAAAACTCGAGTGTGGGTGCATAATGATAAGGATTTGCGAATGATGATATTATAGGAAGCACATTGTTTATGATATACTATCCATTCTGGAACTTCAAAATTGTATAACGACTTAAGAAAATTTTCTGCACGGAGTCCCAAAAAACAATTATATCAGATAGGGACAATAGATTCACACCTCAATTTTGGAGAGTTGTACACCATGATATGAGTACTAATCTTGTAATGAGCATGACATTCCATCCCTAAACTGACGGGCAAACTGAAAGAGTTAATCAAGTGTCATAAAATCTTTTAAGACTATGCATATTGAACTTCAGTGGAAAATGGGAAAAACACTTGCCCTTAGTTGAATTTGCATATAATAATAATCATCAAGCTAGCATTGGAATGGCACCCAACGAAACCTTATACGGAAGAAAATGTCTTACACCTCTATCCTGGTCAAAAGTGGGAGATGTTCAAATCTATGAATCTAATCTTATCGAAGAAACTAACAAAAAGGTTCAGCTGATAAAGTTAAGAATAACTGCAGCTCAGAATCGTGAAAAGAAATATCACGATTTAAGACAGAGTGCTGGAATTTCAAGTATGAGATTTTGCTTATCTAAAAGTAAGCCCAATGAAGGGGGTGTATCGGTTTGGCATTTCAGGCAAGCTAAGCCCGCGATATGTGGGACCGTTTGAGATCATTGCCCGAATAGTAAACTCTGCTTATCGTTTGAAGTTACCGGAGAATTTTTCCAGAGTCCACGATGTGTTCCATATTTCATCCCTATGTAAATGTTTGTAAGAACCATCTCAACAACTAGTAGCTCCCAGAATTATAATTCAGCTAGACTTGACATACGTGGAAAAACCAGTCAAGATCATAGAACGAGATAATCGTCGACTAAGGAAGAGAACTATCCCAATGGTCAAGGTGCAATGGAAAGGTCACAGTGCCAAAGAAGTGCTATGGGAAGGGGAAGATGATATGAGAAAAGAATATTCCAGACTCTTTTAGAATTCAGGTAATCATAATTAAATCTTCTTACATTCAATTAAATGTTTTATATTTCGATGTAATGCCGAGGACGACATTAATTTTAAGTAGGCGAGTTTGTAATCACCCTAGGTCATTTTGAGGACATTAAAATCCCGCTAAATTCAAATTCCGTTGTTTTCCCGCAAATTTCAATTTTCGGTTGCATCTCCTGCTAAAATCTATTTTCGCCAAAATTTTCTAGTTACCATTCTTGGTTAAGTTTTCAAACTCAATTAATACTGAAATAGAAATTAAGATTCTGTCATTAACTCATACTTTAAACAGTAAAACATAAAATTACCTCATTAAGGCAGAACCGGCTATCATTGTAGAAACCATCGGCGACAATTAAACTATTCCCAAATTTTATCTCCGTAACTTAAGGGCGTTATCAATTACTCAGCCAGACTAAACGGGTGTGCGTTACGCACGCACACCCTATTTAACCCAGCGAATGCCATTTGAATTTTCCTCACTCGATCGCTCTTTCCTCTCGACTCCTCGCTCTCCTTCTCAATTGGCCGAGCCCTCCCACTCGACTGTTCCGCAAGAAGGAACGACCCGGGAAGCTTGCGGTAGCGGCACAATCGAGCGATGCCTAAGACGACGGCCGAGACGCTTCGTTCGACCGAAGCGGTCCTTGCAGCCAGCGACAAAAGCTGATTAAGTATGGATGAGTCTCGTCGTTGACGTCTCAGCACACTGCATCAGAAATCTGCACGATCTTCTTCTTTTTCCGCACGATTCCTTCCACTCGGTCTCTACCTTCGCTCGACTAAGCTATAAGGTACGAACCTCTCTGCCTGTTGAGTATTAAGGATAGCTCTGTTTATAAATAGTGGTTATTTCAATACTTATAACCTGATTCCTGCACTCAATCACAATTTTTATATCATAAGCCGAGTTATATGATTAGATTAAGAATTTCATTGACTGCAAGGAGAAATTGGGGTTCAGCACTAGTCCTACTTTGCATTATCGAATTAATTATCATTTTCAACTCTTGATTAAATAAATTAGAATTTTAAAATATCTAAACCTAGTGTTTGCCAATAATTTTATCATAGCTAAACACTTAACTTAAGTCTAGATTGTTCCAATATTTTTATTAATATTAGTATTATTTCAATACTAGCCTTTATCATAAAATAGAAGTCTCAGCAATAAACATTCTCACATACTCAGCCATCACATTTTATGAGGTATTACAATGATCATTGATAAAGAAATAGTTTTTATATCTTTATGGGGTTATTGAAAATTTATTTAGAGCATGAAATCCCTTGAAAATGAATCTTAGTAATAATCAAGTCAGTCTATTCAAAACTATTTACTATTAGTGAAAATTACTTCACTGATGGGAGTAATTGAATTATAGATGCTAGGGTCATTTATTGGATCCCACAAAAGAGTATTTATATTCTACAACAAATATTTTCTTTGTACGACTATTAATAACTAAAAGCACCAAAGTTCTATTGTGATTCTAGTATCCATAGAATCTATGGATTTTTTTTTTCTAAAACAAAACCTTGACATCTTGTTATGATTCTCACATGACCTATAATTCAACCCATGCAAGCTCACTTAAGGTTTACAGGTACATAAATTTAATATTGATTTTTGCCATATTATTCCAAATTAACTCAAATAATCTCTTAACCAAAGTTAGTTTATATGCATCATAAATCAAGAGAAACAAATAACCACAAGGTTCATAATTAACCAAAAGTTTATGAAGTTTAATAGAATTTCAATTAGAATTTTTGCAAACACATCAAGTTTGTGAGTGATTCGTCTTAAGTCAAACATAAAAGATAAGCATCGCTTTGAGCCTTTTATATTGCTACTTAAAAGGGTTCCGACACAGTGGTTGAATAGGTTAGGGACGGGGCTAGTCCTCGAGAGACAAAAGGGTGCTATCTGGAGCCTTTGAGGGAGTCAGATGAAGGTTATTCTTTTTGAAAATTTTTTATTTAACTCAGCCTCATGGTTCTGACTTTGCCTATCAGAACTGCTAACGTTGCTTCATAATATCAAGTTATAAACATAAATATAAATTTCTATGCGATTATTTTATGAAAATTTGGCATATGACAATGGAATGTTTGTTTGCACGAGTAATGACTATATTTTGTTTGTATTTTTCTATATTTTCCTGCACCAAGGCATTATTTTCATAATGCTAGACCAGATCCTACTGGAAGAAGTTGACGTAGCTTAAGGATGTTAAAGAAAGGCATGGCGCGGAATAATAACAAATTTTAGTTACCCTTCTGGGGTTAAATGCTTTTGTATGATGACATTTATGTAATATTTTTGGATGTTATTTACTTTAAATTGAATGAATATTATTTTTTTATACTTGAATAGCTTTGGATGTCGTTTAACTGCTATTTTACTTAAACCGCCAATATGATCCTGCGGAAAGATGTACCCGATATTAGATTGGTTGTTACAAACCTAACATGGGCTATCACAACTTGAATGGATAAAAGAAAAAAGTATAATTCATTGGCTCAAAACCGGTGAGGATGATTTGAACTTTATATTCCAACACCTCGGTGTGAGTAAGAATATACCTTTATTATATCCTCTGTTAACTTTTTGAATCAGCCTAATAGTGTCAACAACTTAATAAATCATTTTCAAGGGCCTTTTAATTTAGGAGCTGCTTGTGGCTCAGTTGATTATCCTATGGATAGAAGTCTACGTGCTCATTGGACTCCTAACTAGTAAAGCTCTTTGGTAATGATGACATTCAAAAATCTTTGAAGATTATTCATGTGAGCACTTCTCCTAGTCCTAACGAATGCCTGTATTCAAAATTGAGAATTTCTTTCTAGAGATATTACACATTTAGATATTACTATAATTCTCAAAATAGACCATACTTCAAGTATTTCTGATTACAAGACTATCTCTTTAAGAAATACAATTCATAAAACTAATGTTCAACTTCTTGCTGCTAAGCATAAAATAGTTTTGCCTTAGATTGTTGACATATCCCAATAAGTTTTCATTCCTAATAGATTAGTTTAAAAAAATATTCTGCTTGTCAATGAGATCTTAAGCTTATTGATGAAGATTAACAAAAAGTTATTTGTACTAGAATTGATACTAAGAAAATATTTGATAAAATTAACATAGACTTTGTCCTTGTTAGGCTTCAAACTAATTTCTTTCTAATCCAATTCAATAATTGCATCAAAATTTGCATGATCTATATTTGTGTTTCTATTATAGTAACTGAAATATTATACTCCTTTTCTTCTAAGAATAGACTCATGCATGATTGTCCCTTGTTTATATTTTAACTCTGGTCATAAATGATTTATCCATCATCATTCGTCATGTTCTTGCCAACATAGTTTTTTCCTTCAGATCTACACAGACTTAATTCTCTCATTTTCTATTCACTGATGATTTATTATGTTTTGGTCTGCCAAGTCACAATAATTTGTATGAGCTAAAAAATATTTTGTTCGTCTAAGGCTATTTATGAGCTTGAGGTGAGCAAAGAAAAGTAAGGGATTCTATTTTCTATAGTTTTGAAAAAAAGAACCAGCTGGCTACATCTATTAATTTAGCTTTTTGCTAACAACTCCCTTAAAGTACTTGAGATGCCTATGGCTTTGCTCAAAACATAAAGCTTTCAATTACATGGAAGTCGTTGACAAAATTAGAGCTTGATTATATGAGCAAGACAAGAAATTTCTCTCATTTGCTAGGAATCTTCAACTCATCTAGTCCTCCATTATCAACCTCAAAAGCTACTTGGGAAATCTAATCATCTTTTTTCGACCCTTGTTATTAAACTTATTAGATCATGTTGCGCTAAATTTCTATTTAATGCGGACAAAGACATAAAAAAACAAAAAATTATTAGTTAAAATATGTCGGCTTCTTTTAAAGAGCACCATGAGCTATGCTTTATAAAGTTTGCTGTAATTTTAAAAGCTTGTAAACTTGTGGTTTTATAAAGATCTTCTATAGAGGACACTGAGATTGGGAGATGGCTGAAAATAAAGGGTATGGTACCTAGGATCTAGGTGGCTTAAATTATACTAATAAGAAGAGAACAAAAGAAACTTTATTCCTTCTCAAGAACAGCCATTATCTTACTACTTATAATGCCAATAGCCTGACTGCACTATGGCGAGGAGCCCTCTCTTGCCCCTTGATGTAGTTAAAACACTGATTTTGGCTACAGGAAAATGGCAAGCTAGTATTCTCTGATTTGGTATAAAAATTGGAAGCTTAAATTTATTTGGCAATGCTTGCAAAATGTTCAGAGACAAGACATTTATCTAAGAAGGGAAACTTCTTTTAGCTTGCGTCTTCTCTGAGGGGAGTGAGTATAAAGTTTACTTTGATTTTATTTTAGACTGCCAATTTACTCTTTCTATTTTGAAGAAATTTACTTTCTTTTAATTCCTTCCCTGCCCAATTATGCTGTAGATGTTAAAGCTGCATGCATCTGAGCATTTCAATGGGGAATAAGAACAGACTTCCTTTACTTGTTAGCATTATCATCTATACTGTTTAGCTAGAAAACAACAAACATATATTCTCGAGATTGTTTGCGTGCTCAAGCAAGGGTGATTAAAATAATTACAAATGAACAATTTAATAGCATTTCTATTGTTAGAAATGCGGTGGGTTTATCTAATTAGTATGGGACGTTTATTTTGCTCTTGCTGGGTGCTGTGCCCAAGCTTTTCTGGATATAAATTCTAAAAGAAAGATTATTTTCAATGTCATATGCTGCAGCTTTGCTTTAGTATTATCAGGATTTCTTCCTATTTTCTATTAAGGAGAAAGGACAGACATTAAGGAGTATGAGACAGATAGCACTCCTTCATGAATGGTTTTTCACGACTGGCTGTTGTCTAAAATGGATACTACACATGAATAAATACTTAGTTAAGTGTAGCAACCAGAGGGAGAGCCGTTTTAACACAGTTTCTTGAGCAAGTCTCAAGCTCTCCTTGTTTTCATTAGTTGGACTGGTTCTAAATTTCTGCACGGCGCTATTCAACAATTTCTACTAAGCTGCATTCTGTTCTATATTTATCTTGGTTAGGTTAAGGTGCTTACATATTTGGTTCAAAGAGTTATGGTAGCAGTCTTCTAGATTAAGGAGTCTAATTAATGTTCCTGTATCTCCTTCTAGTATTCTAATCTCTAAATATGAATGTTTGTATGGTTACATTTTTCATTTTTCTCTCTGGACATTGTAATTGTTATAATACATCTCTTGAATGTGTTGGGCTTTTGCCCTCAATTCCTTCAAAAATTTTAGAATATCTCTCTAAAACAAATTTCATGTGGAATTAATTAAGTTAGATTGAGCAACTTCAGATTCAATTACTAAAATTGAGAACTTCACTAAATAGCCCCTCGACTATTCCATGTCTATTCCATGCTGGCCAATTTACTCTAGAAATTTAAAAGTGAGCAATTTTATCCCCCAACTGTTTTACTTGAACCTCCATTTTCAATTTGATTATGCTTAGATTCCAATAAAGAATTAAATTGGAACTAAATTCAATAATTACAGAATTTTATTGCTTCACAAATAATTGGGTTTCAATTAGTTAAAATTGTAATCGACTATTTTGAAAAATTTCCAATTTTAACCCAAAAAAAGTGCGCATTGACTAAATTTTCAATAAAAAATCTTCTGAAAAGTGCGCACTTACAGAAGTTGTTTAAGACAAGCTTTTCGTAAAGCTCTGGAACCATCATATCCTGTGCAGAAACATGATCATTAATCCAAGACAAAACATATGGTGGACGAGATGATAGAGGATAGGCAGCAGTCATCAGAGCTCCTAAAGGGACGACTGGAACATTGAGAGCCTGAGCTGGGTCAGCCTGCACCGCACAGTTGGTTGAAGTTAGTTTCCTTGGGAAGTCTCAAGTAATAACAATGGCAACAAAGGATTTCACTGTGTGCTTACTAAAGGCAGCAGCAATTTCAGTGAGGATTTTGAAGTGGTGTAGTCAATCGAGGCTGCTAAAGTAACGATGGCCGCCAGTCCACATTGACTTCCTTGGGAAGCTGTCGGGTTAAGAAATAAGCTCATTAGGTTGATAAGCAAGTAACTTTAGAGGTGCATAGTTCCTAAGGAACTATATATATATATATATATATATATATATATATATATATATATATTCTTATACATGTCATTTATTGAGACTTTGTTTTGAGAAGTTCTCTTAGGGAGTTTTAGTGATCATTTGAATTTTTTTCTTATATTTTTCTCTTTTTATTTTTTTTTTATTTTAATTTTTTGAGATCATAAAATTATATCTGTTGTATTCTGAGCATTATTTATATATAAAATCTAACATATTCTATTTTAAATATATATATATATATATATTTATATATTTATATATTTATATATATTATAAGAAGGCATGTTGCATCTTTCTAGAAAAAATAAATTGTCTTCACATGCATTTCTCACCATCCATACGCTTTGATGGAATGCAAATTAAGAAAAAACTCAAAGAAAAAAATTTACACTTCGCATCTTATTCATTAAGTGAGTAGGAGATGCATCTGAAGTAGTTTTTTTTTTAGGAAGGGTGTCGTAGCTCAATAGTTGAAGTTAATAATTTATTATTACAAATTTTGTGTTCAACTCTCTCTGACCACACCTTTGCTTCAAAAAAGTCATTTTTTATCAAATAAGGTAGAATTCAATTTTTTTACACGTATGTGTGTATATATATATATATATGTATAATTATCAATCCCCAAAGATTCTCACAAAGGAAGAATCCATTAAAATAAATAAATACAAACGAAAGTAAAATCATGGCCTTGTACTCATTCTTCTGGGTCAACTTCTTTTTTTCTTTAATAATACTGTGAAAATTTTTTTAGAGGGACTAGAGGATCTCCCCTTTTTTTTGGGTCTATTAAAACAAGCCTCCCCCAGTTCCTCAAATTTACTCTCTTCATAGATTTGATCCTTATCAGAGTCATTATCAGGTATTGTAAAAGTGGACGAAAGAATTTCATTCGTATGTTCACCAGAGCCACTCATGTGTCATTCATCAGAAAGAAGCTAGAGGCCCGCCACCAAGGGATGGACTCGACGTCATCCCGCATAGAATCATGTATTTCCTGGAAGGCCAAATGACAATTGGAAGATGAACTTTCAACATAAGAAGCTATTGAATAGTACTGATTTTAGGGAAATTATCACTTTCTTCTAAAATTTTATTGAAATTCTCAATCAAACTCTGAATTGAGGTACCATTCACCTCCATCTAGCCATGTAAGATACTACCAATAGCAGTAAATAAAAGAAAATTGAGCACTGGTTCTACACTGCTTCCTTTTATGACAACCTCCTTTTCAGTGGTCGCATCAAAAACCTGCTCACCGCTTTCTTCACCATTGAATCGTCAACTGGCAAATCGACGGCAATGCGGTTCACATCATCCTCAACATTCCCTTGATCAGGATTTTGTCCTAGCTTCGGCAATGTTTACTGGATTGGGATCATGCATGACACATGTTGTTCCTCAGTTTCCACATCTATGGTCTCCAACCCCGGATTGCCTAGCAAAACCCTTTAGGCACGTAAATCTATTTTCTCAATTTGCCCTTCGATATGTTTGATCCCATGGGATAATCTGGTCTTTTAAGTGATGGTGCATTTTGAAACATGTGACCCTTTCGTGCCCAACAATATTATAACTTGTGCAATAAAGTTGTAAATTTTCGAAAACATCCTCTTGAAAGTATCCATCGTTTTCGTCTCAAATCTATATAACTAGCTCAAAGGTTTATATCACATCAACTTCCACCATAACAAGTGCAACAGACAGCCTGAGGAGATTAGCAGTCGCATAATCAACTTCAAAGGGCTTTTCATAGTAAAATTCTGATGAAAAAAGAATGGAGTGTGTTATTAGGTGAATCTTAAGCAAAAAAAAATTGATCCACATAGGAATGATTGGCGACTCATATTTTGGATCAAAAGAGGTGATCCATTTTATGTTTCATCAGATAATTCTTAATATAATAGGAACCCTGTGCAAAAATTTTAATGTAATCCTACTCTTTTGAGAGTTAGATAAGAATGTGGCAAGCATCGATTAAATCAGCGTTGAAAGATCCCAACAATACAAAATTATTGAGAAATTTTCAAATGACAACCAAGGGAGGCTTGCACTGGTAAATTTCCCAACAAGCGAGTACTCTAATGGCCTAACCAAAAATGTCTATTTCTTTTTTAGACAATAAAACAGTTGATATACATCGTAGCGATGAGTTTGATAGCCCACTCGAAGGAGCATTAGTAAGTATTTCAAGAAATGATTTAAGGGCAGAGGGGCAAGAAATCCATTTTATGTGCAGGTTAGGATAACGATCCACAGTAGTACGCTTGCCAGCTGCATCAACAGAGCCGACAACACATCCCAACTGCGATGGCGGATCCATCAACTGAGGCGAGATCCCGTCGGTAACGTGAGATGAGATTCCATCGATAGCGAAGACGAGACCAGCCCAGCGTTCAGTCGAGACAAGATCCCGCCGAGACACGATGTTGTCGACATTATGAGAGAGAAACTCATCGACAACGATGAGGTGAACCAGGATATTATATATATTTGGAATTTGTTAAAATTTTATTAATAAAGTTGAGTGCAACCAAATACTGATTGGTAAAAGAAATCAAATTTTAAAAATTAAAAAAAAAAACTTAAAAGGAAAATAATAGTTACCAACTCCCACCTGAAGGGAAGAATCAATTTAAGAGAAGAGAAAATAAAAGGTATTATAATCTAGCTCATTTAAGAACTTGATTAGTATATGATGAGCATCGATTAATTCAGAGTTAAAAGAGCCTGGAAAATGTTGTGCAATCCAAAGCAAGGACACCCCCTTTCTCTACAAATGGGGTATTCGAGACAACCGATGAAAGGGATTTTATGTTATCCATGTTATCCGACACCGAAAACTCGATAAGGTCATCACGCTTTGGGCCATCCACTACAACCTCTGTCGAGGGCTCAAAAGGATCCTCTCCATGTACATTCACCGACCAATTAATTTGGGGTATCGTCAGTGAAGCTTTAACTCCTTTTTGAGCATACACAAGTTTTGTTTTATTTTTCAAGCCTTTGGGAGCAACTGCCAATGTCGACATATTTTTTTTCTCTTCAACTCAGGGCTAAGTTTGAAACAATGAAATTTGTCATGGCCGATAATCAAATAATGTGATCAATGGATCAGACGGTTTTCGAGGAAGCACTCTTAAATATTCATTTCTATTATTTCAATCCATATCTTGGATTCAAATTCTTGATAAGCACATTCAACGAATCAATTTGCCTGACCTGGGAGTCGACATATATAAGCCCAAGTTATTGAAAAATTTTATGGTAGCACACAGGATGGTCAACCACTTAAAAACTTTCCAAATATAGTAAACTTGAGCAATTTTGCCAAGGCTTGCATTTCGTCTTCTGATAAAATAAGGGCAGGTTTACCTTGAAGACAGAATATGTGTTCGATCCCAATCAAATCTACTGTGGATGTGGCACTTTTATATATAAATATATATATATATATATATTTAACATGCTATATTTTATAAATAACAATAAATGTATACAACAGAATGGGAGTTAATGATCTCTAATAAAAAGAAAAGCAAAAAAAATAAGAACAAAAAAAAGAAAAAAAGAAAAATCAAACAAGAAAGAAAAAAATGAGAAAAAATCGCATATTTATTTTTCAAAGCATGTTAATGATGTCAGCGAGCTTTTGGAAATTTGGAATATTTCAATGGGTCACTTCCCCATGAAATATCTGGGTCTTCCGGTTCAACCTCTTAGACCAAAAATGATATCCTTCGCCCCCCTTATTTCTAAATTGCACTTTTGGATTTCCGGATGGGCTCAAAAATCTCTTGCCTTGGCTGGTCGCCTTCAGCTTTTAAAATTCTCAGTATGACCTCTTCTCCTGCATTGGTTCAAAACTACCTTGATTCCCTGCAGTATTATTAACACCATTAAGAAATTATGTGCGAAATTCTTAGACCACGGCTCTCTTGATCATAAGTTACATACTATAGCCTGGATAAAAATTGCCTCTCCTTTGGGAAAAGGAGGTCTCGGATTAATTTGCCCCTCTAAGCTTCTAACAAGTTGTAAGCTCTATTTATGCTGGGTTGTCTATTGCAACATTTCTCTCCTCACTTTATGGTGGAAAAGTAATCGTTTAAGAATATTTGAGAGTTCTTCTTCTAACTTCAAAGCAGCTTCTCCTTTTTGGAAAAGTTTAATTAAAGTTGCCGGTTTGCTTAATCAGTATATCTCTTATGATAGTGCCAGAAATCTCCATTTATTTCAACTAAAGGCAGATTTCACTTTTAAAGACGCTCATGATTTTCAATTTTCAGCTTGGCCGGATGTGAGTTGGTCGTCCTGTATTTGGACCATGGGTGTCAAATTAAGATTCAAATGTGCAATTTGGAAAGTTTTAAATGGAGGTTTAAAAACTGTTGATGTGTTAAGAAATAGAGGCGTAAACTGCTCTCCTTTATGTCTTTTATGTGATACTGAGAATGAGTCTCACTCTCATCTCTTCTATAAGTGCGAGCTTGCTTTTCAGATATTGCATCAAATTATGCCGAAATACTGCGGGTATTTATTTCCTCCTTATATTAGTCAAATTATAGATGATATTTCAAATACTTCTATTGAGAAAAGAAGTATTCTTTCGGCTATTGGCTTGTCCATTGATGCCATTTGGAAAGAACGAAATTCACAAATTTTCAATAATACTAAGACTAAGACCCTCTATATCATAAATAACATCAAACTGAATCTCATTAATATGATTAATAGCTGGAAAATTTTGGAATTTATGTCTCAATGGTGTAATGATCTCAAAATTAGGTCCTAAGCAGGGTTGAGGGCTTTGGTCTTTTGCCCGATCTCTGTGGTGGCTGACGGGGTCGCTCTGCTTGCCTTTATTTCAGTTTTCTGTTTTGGTTATTTGGCAGAGGTTTTTCGGCGTTTCCTATGGCACCTAAATTGATATTTCTTCTCTCTTTTCAGCAGCTGCCTTTATTTATATTTTCTGCTTATGTTCGGAATGATTACTTATTTGATGGCTCTCTGGTCTCCTCATGAACTCGGTCCTTATTATTATGTTTTATTTCTGTTTGGAGGGCTGGAAAGTGCTGGATCTACGATAGTTTGATATGATGCTGAATGCTTTCGATATTTTACCTTGTTGTTGTGTTTCGGTTTTCTGGATTTTGTTGATGGCGGTTGGAGAATTATGAGGCTATGAGGGATTGTGATGTTGGAGACCCCATTCGTCTGCTAGTGGCTTTCTCATCTCTCAGATACTTCTCAGATACTACACTGATCTTTCGATTGTTGCCCAGCGGATCTTTGGTCTCGTGCCGGCCTCACTCAGGAGGATCTGAATCTTTAGCCCTTTTAGTTTTTTAGCTGATTTTGGTTTTGCAGTTTTTATTTTTATTTTGTCCTTGTTTTTTTCCTGCAACTTTATTTGGATTCTAATTTCTGTAACTCCAAATTTGAGAAACATTGATTTGTTTTATTGAATATATCGGGCACTGCACTCAAATTCTCCAAAAAAAAAAAAAAAAAAAGGAAAATAGTTACCAAATCTCACTCACCAGGATCTAACAAAATCTTTAGTAAACTATGCCAGAAAAGTTCGACTAATGGTTGCGCCTTTGCCTTATATTATAATTTGATTTCCGATTTCATGCTTTTGTTCTCTTTTTTCCTTTATAATAGCTCCAAATCCGAGATGATGTCCTTTAATTCCCATTTGAATCCGCCAAAAAGTCCGTTTTAGAATTCAGTTCAACTTCCGATGCCGAAATAGCTTGAGCTCTTCCGAGAGCAGACGAATGGGATTCCATTGCATGAGGATTCAGGAGTGAACTAACCGCCATAGAATCATCCCCCACAGATTCAGAGGCATGTCTACAAAAAATAATTGAAATTTCCTCAATGTATGTAACTATTATGATGTGATGTGCATAATCTCCTAGTCAAAAATCCCTTCAACCCTATTCTTTAAAATATTGAGAGATTCTAATATAATGTTCTAAATCTCTAGAGAGAATTGCCCTACGTACCATGCAAACTCTCCTCCATCACAAAAGGAATCTAGCGGCAAAACACCATCCTCAGTCAACTCCGAATGATAGGAAATACCCAAGCAACCATCAAAACTGCTAGATTATATATGTATATATATATATATATATAATTTTTTGTTTTAAGAAAATCCAACTTGATTTTATAAATAAATAATGATCAGAATACACCATGTATAGAGTTTGGTGACCTCAAACAAGCTAAAATAGAGAAAAAAAAAAGAAAAGAATATAAGAAAAAGCCAAATAGTCACCAAAACTCTCAAAAAAGAAGCCACCAAAAGAGGTCTTAAAAAATGACAATCCGCAAATGATAAGAAAGCTAGAGAACTCCAAATGAAGTCAATAATCGCATATTTCTTCTTTTTCTTCTTTTGTTTTCCTCTTGACCTTGAGAAGAGTTCGAGATCACATAGATATGCTCCGCAGTTGTACTATCCAAATTAGAACTGCCCTCAAATTCACGCACATCAACCAAAGGAGAGGAGGATGCAGATTTCTCAGTCAAAAATCTCTTTAGCCTAGAATTATAGGAATTTTAAATATATATTTTTGGAGCAATTCTATACAACAAGCCATCAATAACCGAATATTACGAGAGGCCATCAATAACCGAATATTACGAGAGAGACCTTCAGGATATATCCCCCCAACACAGAACCTCAAAACTTCGCTGGCAACTAAAATCGCACCCCCAAATGTGGTTGATGATCCTCTAGTAGTTGTTCCCATAGAAATCACATGGATATCTAGAGGATTATCAACCACATTTGTCACATCACGCGTATATCCATTTGAACTTGATTTTCTGAAATTATTGCGTAGCCTGATAAACCTGCCTCTAATCCGAAAACAATGGTGTCTGATGGCTTGTCGGTTCCATCACCAACCATTGCCGTTGTAAGAGCTACTATCGAAGGAGAGGGTCCATCCGCAACCTGAACTTGCTCTCTAACCTCCTCGATAAAAACTTCAGCCAGCGTGCACCTACCCATAATAACTAGACAGGGGTTGTTGTCCAAAATAACTCCACCTTATTTTGGAACATACACCATTCTCGACTTAGCTCTTGGAATAGTTAGAGCTCTATCTTTCTTTTTCTTTGGAATAAGATCCGAGTGTAGCTTGAACAACTATTGTAATCATGCCCAATTATATTGTAGTTTGCAAATCTTCGAACCTCACCTCTTGGTAATAACCATTAGATTCACCTCCTATCAAAAATTATATTCAAATTATATTTTCATAAAATTCGGTAAGATCAATTTCCACTAGGACTTGAGCCACCGATGGCCTAGAAGATTTTTCGTGACAAAATCTACCTTGAGTGGCTTGCCAAATATGACCCTAAGGAGTATAGAATATCATGATAGATTAAATGTTCTTTGAGGAAAGTTTAACCATATAGGAGCTATAGAAGTATTACAACTTGGATCAAAGATTGTTGTCCACTTCAAGATTTTCATATGGAAATTTGGGATAAAATAAGATCCCCTCGAGAAGAGTCTCATGTACTCTTGCTCGCACGAATGTTTCATTAAGACATGTCAGTGATCAATTATGCCAACACTGTAAGCTACCGACAAACACAAATTAAAGGTAGGTATCGACATTGTGAAACTTCCCTACCAAAGTGAACTCGAATGGTTTATCTAATATTCCTAATCTCAACATCAAGATCGGCTTGATATCGACCTGCGTAAGGAGCAAGTAAGCACATCAAGGAAAGAGGTGGGAATGAGAGGTGGAGATGAGGGTTTTGTATGAAGGTTTGGGAGAACCTCCTTACGACATATCTCTTGGGCATCCATCACTGAGTCCCGAAAACTACTCAGCACTTCAGCAAATCCTGCTTTTCAGGACATAAGACTTCAGCAAATCCAGCAATAGTAACCTCACGCGATGCGTATTCGATGTGAGGCCCGCACCTAGGAATTGCATGGAGATTCGATTTCAACGCACGGAGACTTGCACCCCCATGAACATCAGAATCCCGATTCTGATGCAGAAATCGCACAGAGATTCGACAGCCCTTAATCTTCAGTTTGAGCACCTCATAATTCTTTTCGAAATTTGATTCATCTTTCGGAGAAGCATGGGCCCTTCCAAAATCGGTCGGATGAAAATCCAATGCGTGAGGATTCATGTTCGACAAGTTCCCCATAGATGAAGGGTCGATGCCTCTTCTACGCAATAGAATCGAAATTTCATTAATAAATTGTTGTAGGCAGGTTTGTCTTATCTTCCCCGTCAAAAATTCCATCAACCCTTCTTCACAATATTTTAGGTGATTTCAATAGAACATCCTCTAATTTTAACATGGATAAAGCCACATGGCCCGCAAGCTCCCCTCCATCACCGAAAGGATCTAATAGCAGTGCAACCAAATCAACTTATATCTTCCCTATCACCATCTGGCAGGAAGCTTTTTCAACTAGATCACATGAATCCACAGCACCAATCATTTCCAAATTGACTTTCTCCATAATCGAATGGGATCAAAAAATTGATCTAGAGATATAATTAGAGAGTTTTTGAGTACAATAAAGGAAAGTCTAAATCTGTAAATTAGGCATAAAAATAAGAGTATATGTTTTAACTTTCTAAACAAGTCATTGCAAAGCCTAATAAAATTACAAAACATAATTTTTGCAAATCATCAAATCTCTGAGTGCTATATAAGAATTGAAAGAACTTTCTTTGCATAGTCAAATACTAAGGTACACAGGATATTACTTTTTATACCTTTATTTGCCTTTGAACCTATTTCGTGTTGATATTAAATACGATATTTTTATCGCCAATGATGTAAAGAAACAAAATGATGGTTATGTATTTTATGAATGTTTGCAAGGGTTCCAAAATGGTGGTTGAATTAGATTAAGGACGAGGCTAGTCCATCAGAAGTTATAAGGGTGCTATCTGGAGCCTTTGTGGGAGCCACGCAATGAACATGCTTTTATTGAACCCAGCCTCGAGGTTCTGACTTTGCTCATCAGAATTGCTAATTGCTTTATGATATCAAGACATAAACACAAACATGAATTTTTATGCGATTATCTTTTTAAATTTGACATGAGACATAACTATGGCAAGGAAATGGTTATTTGCAAGAATTATGATTATTTTATTTTGCATTAAATTATATTTTCCTGCAATTATTATCATATCAATCTTCTCCTTCCGCTTTTATTTAAATTATATTATTTAATATCCTTTGTACTTAGAATATGCACTAAGGCATTAGTTTTATAATGCCATACCATGTACACCTGGAAGAGGCTTAAGGACATTTTAAAGAATTATGGTGCAAAATGGAAGAATAAAACTTTAACTTTTACTTTTATTCTGTATATAAATAAATATGTAATATTCTAGATGATGTTATCTTTAAATTGAATGAATGATATTTCTTATATTTTTGTATCGCTCTGGATGTTGTCTAAATATTATTTTACTTAATCGTCAATATGATTATATGGAGATTTATCTAATGTTAAATTGATTGTTATTAACATAACATGGATTATCACAGTTTGGTCTGCTCCAGTTCTAACAAAACTTAAGTATGAATGGCTAACAGATTTATAATGATGCATCCTTAAGTGGCTTAAGTAATGTATGATTTCAGCATGATTGAGTAGTCGCATATGCTTTAAAGTAGCTAAAATAACATAAAAGAAACAACCCAATGTAAGATCTGGAATTAATTGTCATTTTTACTACTTTGAATAATCTGAGATAGAAATGATAGTTAGAACTCATCAAGAATTACAACTTTGACTTCTTGTGCCACTTAGAGAAAGATAACGTAAATTTGAATGCTTTAAGTAGGAAGCCAACTGTTGGAGAAATTAGATGCTTACTTAGCATGCAAAATAATTGAAGTCATTTAACAACAAGCTTAATGCAATTAAGTTTTCAGGCAGGATTGATGCTTGTCTAAATCAGATAACAGGATAGCCAAACTTAAAGAACAAGGTTCATGATGCCCTAGGGTATGAAAGATTTTAGAAAATTCTAAATTTAGATAAAGTTGGTCATATTAAAGAGTTTAAACTTTATGCTTAAGGTTTAGTGTTATATTGAGATAAAATTTGTGCTAGATGTGGGTAAAATAAGGATACTTTGCATGAAAGTTATCACTTAATTTACACTATCCATCTTAACAGCAACAAGATATACAAAGGCCTCATGAGCACCCTCTAGTAGCAAAAACTTAAGCGAAGCATAACAAAGTTCGTCCAAATGTGCTATTAGCCAGATGATTAAGATAAAGCATTAGAGTATCATTGATTTGTTTTAACAACTTAAATGAGGCACAATCTTCTCCAAGAATGATCGAAGATCTATTTACCATCAATTGAGATTAAATGATATTCCTAAAATATCAATTTGTAAATAGTTATTGGCACTACAGTTCAAGGTTATGCTTTTAGGGTTAGCCAATACACCTTTTACTTTCATGGATCTGATGAACAAAATTTGCAAATCCTTATTGGGCTCCTTCTTGGTGGTTTTCATTGATGGCATCCATGTCTATTTTTAAAATGAAGCTCAGCATGACAATTATTTTCACTATAGGCACTCAAGAAAATCAAGCTCTACACAAAATTCTCAATATTCCAATTTCAACTTTAAAGTGTTGTATTCCTAGGTCACATCATCAGAGGTGATTATGTCTCTATGAATCATCAGAATACCAAAACTATATCTAGCTGGACAAGTCTTAATAGTGTGTCACTGAAATAAGAAGCTTTCAAGGACTTGATGGATATTACTGTAGATTTGTAAAAGGCTTCTCCAGGATAACAATGCCCCATTTTAAGCTCACTTAGAAAGCCATGAAATTTTTCTAGGATGCTAAGTGTGAGAAAGCTATTAACAAACTAAATATATGCTTGTTGTCTGCTGCAGTGTTAACTATACTTTCATGTACATAAGATTATCACATTTTTAGTAATGCATCCTTAAGTAGCTTGAGTTATGTATATTAGGTAGTTACTTTCGCTTCAAAGTAATTAAAATTGCATAAGGAAATCACCAAATGCATGATCTAAGTTAGTTATTGTTGTATTTATTTTGAAGATTTGGAGGTACTACCAGTATGTATAGAGTTAAATGTGGAGTTTCAAATTATTAAAGATTGAAATACATCTTTGCAAAGAAAGATCTAAATTTGTGATAAAGATAATTGGAACTCATCAAAAATTACAACCTTGACACTAGTTTCACCCAAAGAAACCTAATATAATTATGAATCCTTTATGCATAAAAGCCACCAGCCAAAATCTAGCATAAGGTCAAGTTCAAGCAAGTTAGACTTGACTCACTCAAATTTTTCGAGTTTGCCTACACAAACTAAACTCGAAATCGAATTGTTTAGAGTCAAGCTGACTCAACTCCAAATAACTTGCTTTGAGTCAAATTTAAAATTTTGTCGAGTCAACCGAAGAAATAAATTTTTAAGTATTTAGTAAAAATTTTAAAATGTATGAACCCAAACTAGATCCAATTTATGGCTCATACCCGGCTCAAAATTCCACATAAAAATTTTATTATGATGAGAGATGATGTGTAAAGCTTTAAAGTCATGCCTCAACCAACTAAGTTATGGCTTTTAATCTTTTTCTATGGAATGTATTATATATTTAATGTTAATTTCTGGTTGATTCGATAAAAGTTTGAACGAATCAGTGCAAACTTTATGTTAACTTTTAAAGATTTCGAGTTTGAGACTCAACTAGATTATTTTTAAGATAAATTATAAATTGAGGTTGTTTTGTGCAAGCTTCGAGCAACATGCCAATCCTACAGCAGCCATAGAAATTGAATGCTTACATAGCATAAAGACTTTAAGCCATGGAGCGACTTAAGGTTACTATAATTCTTTAAGCCATAGCAGAGCATGATCTAAAAAAGGATGCTTTATATGAAGTTTAACACTTAAATTGCACTATCCATCTGAATAGCAACATGATGCACTCAAACGGGACATAATAGAGTTCATTTCCAAATAGCCTACTTGCCAGATAATTAAGAGCAAGCATCCTACCAAGTGGGTTATTTCAGCCACTGTCAAAACCAGTATGAAAGTGGAGCGACAAAGTTATAGACTTCATGGTTAGGCCACACAAGTTAAGACAGAGTCGCAATGCCACATGGATGATCATGGACAGATTGAATAAACAAACATACTTCTTACCTACAAGACAAATTAAATCAATGGAGAAGTAATCCAAACTTTATATCGACAAGATTGTGAGACTACTGTATAAGACATCGGTATATTCACTGTTTAAATTGTGTAAGAGCATTCAAGAAGCACTCGATACTTATATGTTGTTCAGCACAACTTTTCAAACCATTCAAATCTTAGAGAATCTTCTCATGTTATATGTTATCAACTTTTGCAGAAGTTGGAAAAAGCACATAACTCAAATGGAATTTATCTATAATAACAATTTTTAATCGAGCATTAGAATGACTCTTTATAATGTTTTGTATGGTAGAGGGTGCATGACACCTCTTTGTTGAGCAAAAACTAAAGAGAGATGCATTGTTGGCTTAGAACTTGTTGATGAAACCATTAAGAAGATCTAGTTGATCAACAATAAATTTAAGGTAGGCGGAGAAAAACAAATGAAGTATTTTGTCTCCAAGCACATGCCCATGAACTTTAATAATAAAGACTTCATCTTTACAATGTTAGTATGATGAAAGGTATCTCCAAATTTGGAAAAACTAACAAGCTTCACCCAGAATACATTGCCTATTTGAGACCTCAAAAAGAGTTGGGAACATTGTCTACAAATTAATCTTGCCAAAACACAAGCAAGGAATTCCAGTGTATTCCACATCTCCTCCCTTGAAAAGATTATATGAAATGAAACTAAGAAAATTGACACTATGTAAGTTCAATCAAACCTGACTTTTGTTGCAGAGTCAGAGCGCATTATAGATATGGAAGTGAGATAGCTGAGGACTAGAAGCATTCATTATGTTTGAGTAGGTGGAAGAATGACCTAGAAAATGATGGTACTTAAGAGGAAGTAACCGACATATGCGAGCACTACCCCTACCTCTTACATGAGGTACAATTGTTTTGTGTTTTGAATTTTGAAGGCTAAAATTTTAAGAAGATACGTTGTAATGTTTTTTAACAAAAATTGGCTCTAAATCCAATTCCATACATGTCCCTAAAATTTCCTTCAATTCCAACAATTTTTTAATACTTACAATTTTATCCCTCAATTGTTCTTTTATAATTTTAAATTTAAAGTTGAAAATGTAAATTAATAAATTTAGCACATGTATATAAAAATTTTTAGTATAAAATTCAGTAAAAGCATACTTAAATTTGAATTTTAAATGCATCAAAATAAATCTCCAATAACCTTTATGTATCCCCTCCAAGTTTCATCATGTGATTTTCTCTCCAATACCTGGACACAGAGGGAATGGAGGGAGCACGCAAGAATAAATCTCCTCTCCTTAAGTTGTAAGTCTTCTCTACTCTCTCATTCCTCCCTCTCTCCTCTCCCTCACAGCCACCTCCATGGCCACCCCTTTCCCTCCCCTCCACCTCTTCCCGCATAGTGGGCCCCAGACTTTTCCTCTTCCTACCCCAACCCTCAATATTATTTTGTTCTTCTTATTCTTGCATTGCCCTTCTTTCCAATCTTCTTTAAAACCATACTCACATAATATTAGCTCAGTAATCAATCACATAATATTAGTCTTATATACTGAAAAAAACGGTTAAATGAAATTGTCGTTTCTTAATCACAAGATAATCATCAATATAGAGCCAATTAATCATATTACATAATGTGCTGTATGGCCTATTTTTATCTATTAGATAATCTTTTATTAATTAACCAAGGCTATATATTAAAGCAAGAAAAATTCCAATGAAAATATTAGTTCATGAAAATATAATTTATTGGCGCCTAGTTATATATGATGTAATGCGCATTTAAATAAGTATACATGTTAAAAATCTATATGTGCATTACTTCTAAGATAACACTTCCCAAGGATAGGAGCATCCCCAGATTTAAAAGAACATCATATTATTCAATTTTTCTACTGGAGTGCTCCTTCCACAATTAAGTGAGAAAAGAAATTAAATGTATATTATGTTAATGTTATTTGAAAACCAATTTATGATTGACTTGCAGCTATTTTTCACGTGTTTGATTACTTCCAATTTAGTTCCACTTTTACTTTAACTGCTAGGTTTCTCACTATTTAACATATTGTTTTTAAGCTTACCTTGTATTATTAACTTTACAGAATGCATACTTTTTCTTGTTAGTTACTTCAATAAAATTGTAATTATCGACTCCAATCCCCTTTATTAAATTTTAAGTCAAATTTTAGATGCCAGGCAAACAAACTGATCTGACTACACTTGTCATCATGTGTAGTACCAGTTTGTGTTTCTTTTTAGTATCTTTTGTTATAGTTATAAATCAGTAATAGTTTACTCCTTTTGCTATTAGTTTCTACTTTTAATAAGCTATCATTTTATAAACTGTAAGATTTTACTATTTTTATTATTTAATGAAATTTAAGAGATTAGTTGCTTTTAATTATGTAGTTTAGATGATAATATTATAATTTTGCTATTTTTTAATGAATGCAAGTTTGAATTTTTATCATCCAACCTCTATTTCTCAACAATTATGAGACCAGATTGTGACAAGAACCAACACACCACAAGATTGATTCTTATTTTCTTACTTCGTGAGCTTCAAAAAGTAGCTTTGTAAGAAATAGTGAATTTCTTGAGTTGAGCTCAGGGCGGACATCTATCCAAAGAGTTTTCTAAGGTCAAACTATGCACTTAAGCAAAAAATGTGTGCATTCAGAATTTCATTGATTAGTCACTATGTTCCATATTCTTTTTACTATAATTAGTTTCTAGTCAACATGTTTATCATCTGTTACCCAACCTGTCTCCATAAAGTATCACTTCTTTTATAGTCCTTATATCTAGAATATGATCTTCTTTTAGCCATCAAATTGTCAAGGAACAAATAAAAGTGTTTTCAGTTGTAAGAAATCTTTGATAGCTTCCAAGCTTAAATCTACCCATACTTTCTTCCTTCACGACTTCTACATATAGTTCCCAAAGTGAGAAAATGTGATGCAGGGCAACACTAGGGTAAGGTGTTGTCGGGCTCTAATGCAATCCTAGGATTCGTGAATGTTGTGAATGCAAATTTTAAAATGTATTCGATAATTTAAGCACCTTTTTCACAGCCGTTTCAATTCATTTAATCTTTAGCAATTGCCTATAGAAGATTTCACATTAATTTGAAATAACTTTCGTTGGTGATGGGGTGTTGTGAATCTCGAACGGGAAGAGCGGTCGACACCGGTTTTGGATCAAAGGGAAGGCTTCGATCCGGAAAGGAAATTCGCAATTCGAGTTAGACTTGCCATGCAGGTGTGTTCGGAGGTGTTTCCATTCCAAAATCACTAGCAGCGACCGGATTTAGATTTGCGCTCCTACAAATAACTTCTACCCGAAAACCGCACAAGAAAACAATTAAATAAATTCAGTTTTAGGGTTTCGAAAGGGCAAACACACGCCGGTTTAAACTGGGAGAGAGAGAACGGTGATCCGGGAAGATTCCTTGCGTGAAGCAGACTAGTGTCGGTGTCGTCGTGGGTTGGAAGACCGGCTGTAGCGGTTATGGTGGAGGGTGGACATGGCGGAGTCAGCAGCTATGGTGGCGGTGGCGGCTATGACAGCGGTGGAGGCTATGGCGGAAGTGGCGGCGGTGAAGGAGGCTATAGCGGCAGTGACGGCGGCTACAACGGTTGTTTTGCAGTGGAAAACTCTGAAGGCAGCAAGGAGGTGTGTCCGGAAGGTGGCGGTTAGGGCTTGGAGAAGGAGGATTTGGAAACTAGAGTTTCCCTGGGGAAAACAAGAGTCGTTCTCGCTGTTTGGAGAAAACTCAAAATTTCTATTAAAAAAACTACTCATAAAATACAAATTTTGGGTATTTATAATACTCTCAAAACAATCAAGTCCTTAGAGTATTTTTAATAAACGATCGGAGGGCTAATATTCGTCCCTCCGATCAATACATGAAACGGAAGAAAATAGATGCATAAAAATAAAACGGCAACGTCATGGCCAGTACGGGTCCGGACGGGACTCGCGTCAAAGATGGTCCCCATCAACTCTCCCCCGCTCAAAAGCACTCATCACCGGTGAGTGGTCTACGCAGTAGCGGGCTAAGAGGTCAGCATCCAATCTCTCGATCTCCTCTGCAAGTACCCAATTGTCCTCCGTGTTGGATCGTCCTCTCCAACGAACCAAATATCTTTGGAAGCCACCCTCAGTAGTGGCAAATGTCTCCTCATCCAGAATCAGCTCTGGCAGTGAATCTCCTTGGGGCAATCTGTCAGTGGACCTCGGTATTGGCAATAGGTCCTAAACTGAAGCTCTGTCCTCTGGTGCTGGGGTGCTACCATCAGGGGTGGTAGTAGTGGGGGGAAGTAGGCATTGCTATCTGTGGAGCTATATCCTTACCAACACTCTGCTCTCTCATACATTCCGATTCGAAACTCTCTGCAGAAGGCTCCTGAGGTCCCAGTGGGTGTCCGTAGAATCGGATCAGATCATCCACATTGAACACTGGATGTACTCCCCAATCACATGGCAAGGCTAACTGGTATGCATTCGTACCAATCCTTTTTGTCACCCTGTATGGTTCGGTTCTTCTGTCGATCAGCTTCTTCAGGCTTCCCGAGGGAAGCCTATCCGTACTCAATCGCACCATCACCAAGTCACCTACCTCAAAAGATGTGTCCATTCGTCTGGCATCAGCGTGCAGCTTATATAGATCGTAGTTGTTGTGCAATCTGCGTTCAATCTCCTTATATAATTCATGCAATTGTAATACAAGTTCTGATGCAAACTGACTCGTCCTATGAGTGTACGGTAGGGGAACTAAATCTAGAGGAACCCTAGCCCTATGATCGTGAACTATCTCGTTCGAAGACATCCCAGTTTACCGGTTTAATGAGTTGTTGTAGGCTAATTGGGCGTGTGGTAAGATCAAATCCCAAGTAACCTTGTGGTCCCCAACTAGACATCTCAGCAGATTCCCTAGGCTACGATTGACAACCTCAATTTGGCCATCGGTCTGTGGGTGGTAGGCTGTCGAAAACATGAGCTTGGTACCCATAAGACACCACAATATTTTACAAAAATAGCTCGTGAACTTGACATCCCTGTCAGCCACTATCGTCTTGGGTACACCCATATAAGCTACCACCTCTCTAAAATAAAGTTTCGCTGTGGCAGAGGCGTCGTTAGTTTTGCGGCACGGAATAAAAGATGCCATCTTGGAGAAGCGATCTACTACCACCAGGATAGAGTCGTGCTGACACTGTGTGTGTGGTAGTCTTACCACAAAGTCCATACTAACATCCTCCCAAGGAGTGGAAGGAATGGGTAGAGGGGTGTACAATCCATTTGGTTGCTTATTTCTCTTTACAATCTGACACACCCTGCAGCTTCTCACAATCTGGGCGATGAATCTCACCATCCCCGGTCAGTAAAATCTCAACTGAACAAGATCTACAGTCTTGTCCCTCCCAAAGTGTCCTCCTAGTCCTCCACCATGCAACTCCCATACTATAAAATTGCGCATAGACGTATTGGGAATGCATAGCCAAGTTCCATCCTTCTTGGGGGCAAGACACATAAGCCAAGTTCCATCCTTCTTGGTGGCAAGAAGGGTTGGAACAGCACATGGACTCATATTTTGACAAATGAATCCACGGTCTAATAGCTCAGTGATCTACCTCTGCAGCTCAGCGTGCGCTGCGGGGTCTAAACGGTAATGAGGCAAATGGGGTAGGGAGGAGCCAGGGACTAAATCAATGGAGTGCCGGATAGACCTCATGGGAGGTAATCCAGCAGGCAACTCCTCAGAATGGACATCCTGGAACTCCTCAAGAAGCTTCCTAGCAAATTCAGGAAGGTGAGTGGCATTAGGCACCAGTCCAGATGACTGGAGTACCACCAAGGCATAAATGATGCTACTCACGAAACTTTCTCTCTCTCTAACTCAACTCTCTGAATAATATTTAAGGCCTTCTTTCGTTCTATGGGCGGAAGGTTCTCCATGGTAGCTTTCGATCTCGAGTGTGAGGCTAAGAGTCTGACGGGATTCAGGACCACCTTCTGTCCATTCAGCATGAATGAACATGTGTTGGTCCTGCCATGAATAGTCACATCCCTGTCATACAACCATGGTCTCCCTAAAAGAACATGACAAACATCCATGGGCATGACATCGCACCAAATCCGATCGGTGTAGGGTCCGTCCGATCGTGATGGGTATGAGACATCTGCGCGTCACAGGAATAGTAGTCTTGGTAACTCAAGCTACCTGAAAAGGTGACGGGTGGGGCTCAGCAGTGACCCCCAGACGCGCAATTGCGAACTCAGCCACAACATTCATGCAGCTGCCACTATCAATCACTAATCTGCATGACTTCTCCCCTACTTGGGAGAAGGCTTGGAAAATGTTGGTCCTCCAATAATCAACAGACTCTCGGGGTGTGGCAATCATACATCTCACCACTATGAGGCTCGGCTCAAACTCTTCATCGCCGAGGGCCCTTAAGTCAAGCTCACTCAACACAACACAAGCATCATCAATTTAGTGAGCTGCTTGGTGCAGTTCTTGGCATAGTGCCCAAACGTACCACATCTCAGGCACATAATGTGTGCCAGATATGAGATGTCCTGTTCGCCCCCCGCGAGAGGATTACTACGGACCACCTCCCAGATGACGGGATGATCGTCGCGGATTCCCACCCCGGGAACACGATGACTACCCCCAATTTAAGGATGACTTTGATAGACCTATGTGAGACAGACGCCCAAACTTGACACGTGTCCTCAAGCTAGACCCCCTAGCTATGATGGCACGATGGGCCCCAAGATTTTCACAGACTGGATTTTCGACATAGAGAGTTACTTTGACTGGTACGGTATGTATGAGGATCAGAAGTCCGCTTCGCCAAGATGAGACTCACCCTGAAAGCGAAGACATTCTGGCTAGGAAAAAGAGACATATGGAGTACGATGGGCTTCCTCCAGTGACTACCTGGGCTGAGATGAAAGCCTTACTGGAGGCCCAGTACATATCGGCATACCACATGAGTCGATTGCGTGATGAGCTGACTGCATTGCGCCAGGGCACTATGACCGTCCTAGAGTACTACGCCGAAATGAAAGATCTCATAATACGCTGCCGCATCCGTGAGTCTGAGTTGGACACCCTGTCCAAATTCAAGTACGGATTGAGACCAGAGATTCGTAGTGAACTCATTCGCTACGACGTATATAATTTGGATGGCACTGTGTCTATTGCGACTGATATAGAGGCATATCAGAAGAGTCGCAATAAGACATCTGGAAGGACTAGGACTGATAGACGGGATGACCCGAAGGCTCGAAGTGATGGAGCCAAGACTATGGGCGTGGTCACGAGAGAGGATAAGGGAAAGGCCCCCGTAGGAGCTGTGAGTCTGGCACACATTATGTGCCTCAGAAGTGGTACGTTTGGGCACTATGCCAAGAACTGCACCAAGCAGCTCATCACATTACTGATTCAGGGGGCTAGTGATGATGAGTCTGCCCCAGTCGAAATTGATGATGTTGGTGTTATGTTGAATGAGCTTGACTTAGGGGCCCCCAGTGATGAAGAGTTTGACCCGAGCATCCTAGTGGTGAGATGTATGATGGCCACACCTCGAGAGTCTGCTGATTATTGGAGGACCAACATCTTCCAAGCCTTCTTCCGAGCAGGGGAGAAGTCATGCAGATTAGTGATTGATAGTCGCAGCTGCATGAATGTTGTGGCTGAGTCCGCAATTGCGCATCTGGGGGTCACTGCTGAGCCCCACCAGTCACCTTTTCAGGTAGCTTGGGTTACCAAGACTACTATTCCTGAACCCGCATATGTCTCGTACCCATCACGATTGGCCCCTACACCGATCAGATCTGGTGCGATGTCATGCCCATGGATGTTTGCCACGTTCTTTTAGGAAGACCATAGTTGTATGACAGGGACATGACTATTCATGGCAGGACCAACACATGTTCATTCATGCTGAATGAGCAGAAGGTGGTCCTGAATCCCGTCAGACCCTTAGCCTCACAACCGAGACTGAAAGCTACCAAGGAGACCCTTCCGCACACAGAACGGAAGAAGGCCTTGAATATTATTTGGGGAGTTGAGTTAGAGAAAGAGAGTTTCGCGAGTGGCATCATTTATGCCCTGGTGGTACTCCAGTCATCTGGACTGGTGCCTAACGCCACCCACCTTCCTGAATCTGCCAGGAAGCTTCTTGAGTTCTCAGGATGTCCATCCTGAGGAGTTGCCTGCTGGATTACCTCCCATGAGGTTGATCTAGCCGCCATTGATTTAGTCCCTGGCTCCTCCCTACCCCATTTGCCTCACTACTGTTTATACCTGGCAACGCACGCTAAGGTGCAGAGGCAGATCACTGAGCTATTAAACTGTGGATTCATTCGTCACAGTATGAGTCCATATGTTGTTCCAACCCTTCTTGCCCTCAAGAAGGATGGAACTTAGCGCATGTGTGTTGACAGCCGAGCTGTCAACCGAATCACTATGAAGTATAGATTCATTCCGCGATTAGACGACATGTTGGACATGCTGAGTGGTGCCGCTATCTTCTCAAAGATAGATCTGAGGAGCGGATACCACCAAATTAGGATTAGAGAGGGAGACGAGTGGAAGACTGCCTTCAAGTCGAAGGAGAAATTGTATGAGTGTCTAGTGATACCCTTTGGGTAATCCAATGCCCCGAGCACCTTTGCTCAGATGATGGCTCATGTCTTTCAGCCCTACATGGGTAAGTTCATCGTCGTCTATTTCGATGGCATTCTGGTGTATAGCCACTAGCGATGACCACCTAGGTCATCTTTGCACCATTTTCGAGCTCCTGCGAGCCAAAAAGCTATACATCCACATGAAGAAGTGCACATTCTTCGTGGAGTCTGTCATCTTTCTATGATACATAATTAGCTCCTCGAAAATCTCCATTGATCCCGAGAAGGTGAAGGCTATCATGGAGTGGCCCATGACACAGAACATTCATGACGTGCATAACTTTCACGACCTGGCCACTTTTTACAGACATTTCATAAGGGATTTTAGTGGTATCATGGCCCCTATCACAAAGTGTACCCAAAAGGGCGAGTTCAAGTGTCCATCTTCTACTGATAAAGCATTCCAGCTTATCAAGAAGAAGATGTCATCAGCCCTACTGTTGAGACTACCAAATTTTGGCAAGACCTTTGAGGTGTCCTGCGATGCCTCCAACATTGGGATTGGCGGAGTCCTCACCCAGGAGGGACACCCCATGAGATATTTCAGTGAGAAGCTCTCGGGCTCAAAGCTAAATTATTCTAATTATGAGCGTGAGTTTTAAGTTTTAGTGCAGAGCTTGAGACACTGGAGGCACTACCTGTTGCCAAAGGAGTTTATCCTACACTCAGATCACCAAGCTCTTAGATATATAAACTCACAGCACAAGCTTAGCCCACGCCAAGCTAAGTGGGTGTCTTTCCTACAAGAGTACGACTTCGTACTCAAACATTGCAAAGGGAAAGACAACGCACCCGCTGATGGTTTGAGCAGAGTTACTCTTGTCCTCACAAAGATGAGAGCCCAGGTGATAGGCTTTGAGCGCATGATCGAGGATTATGCCACATGCCCTGATTTTAGTGGCATCTATAGTGCTCTAGCCGCCAACCCATACCACGACACTACGGACTATGTCATTCGAGACCGGTACCTATTTAGGGGCACACGGCTATGCATTCCCAATATGTCTATGTGCAATTTTATAGTATGGGAGTTTCATGGTGGAGGACTAGGAGGACACTTTGGGAGGGACAAGACTGTAGATCTTATTCAGGAGAGATTTTACTGACCGGGGATGGTGAGATTCATCGCCCAGATTGTGAGAAGCTGCAGGGTGTGTCAGATTGCAAAGGGAAATAAGCAACCAAATGGACTGTACACCCCTCTACCCATTCCTTCCACCCCTTAGGAGGATGTCAGTATGGACTTTGTGGTAAGACTACCACGCACACAGCGTCAGCACGACTCTATTCTGGTGGTAGTAGATCGCTTCTCCAAGATGGCATATTTTATCCCGTGCCGCAACACTGACGACGCCTCTGCCACGGCGAAACTTTATTTTAGAGAGGTAGTTGCTCATAGGGGTATACCCAGGACGATAGTGGCTGATAGGGATGTCAAGTTCATGAGCTATTTCTGGAAAACCTTGTGGCGTCTTATGGGTACCAAGCTCATGTTTTCGACAGCCTACCACCCACAGACCAATGGCCAGGCTGAGGTTGTCAACCGTAGCCTAGGGAATCTGCTGAGATGTCTAGTTGAGGACGACAAGGCTAATTGGGATTTGATCTTACCACATGCCCAATTAGCCTACAACAACTCATTAAACCAGTATACTGGGATGTCTCCGAACGAGATAGTTCACGGCCATAAGGCTAGGGTATGATGGCCCTAGGGTTAGGTTATGTATCAACCCAACTACCCTTAGGTACATCCCCACAGGATCATATTTGCAATTAAGAGAAAAATAGCATTTGGACATAAATTAAACAATAGAGCTATACAACATAATAAACTTGCAAATCATTCAAATTAAAGAATATAATATCCAGATTATTACAAACTAAAAATGATATAAGTAAATGTCTTCTTTCAATTTTAAAAGTTTAAATAGCAAATCAAAACTATATGCGCCAAGTCAGCACCACCATACTTTAGATATCCTTTAAGTTATATCAACTTCCTCCAACTACACCTGACTTGGCATTATAAGAATAATACCTCAATACACATATTAAATACAAAATATATTAAATATTACACTTAGCAAATGCGGGAAGCGAAAATAGATAATTTTGCAGGAAATCAAGGGTTAGAGCAAAATACATAATCTTGCAAATTAAACATTTTTCTTGCCCTAATATTGTCATATGTCATATTATCAACATATAATAAGTTTCATGCATGTTTGTATGTCTTGATTTCACGAAGCAACGTTAGCAGTTATGCTGGGCAAATCCAGAACCATGAGGCTGGGTTCAATAAGAGCAACTCCTTCATCTGGGCCCCTTCAAAGGCTCGAGATGGCACCCTTATAATTCCCGATAGACTAGCCTCGTCCCTAACCTAATCAACCATCATTTCGGAACCCTTGCATACATTCACAAGACATAACATACACATTTCATTTATGACATTATTCTAACATTAATCAAGCATTTCATTTATCAATAGGAATAAAGCTCAAAACGGTGCTAAAGAGGCAATAAAAGCATTTAAATGTAAACAGTAAGATCAATGTATCTTGCTATACGAATATACTGATTTTAGCACTCAAAAATTTATAGTCTGCAAAAATTGTACTTGTAATATTATTAAATTTTGAAAATGACCCATATATATAATAATAAAATATAATTTCTTATTCCTAAGTCTTTAATATTTCTTTAGTGTTGTTCCCCCTTAAAAAAATTTTTAAAACTTTCTAAGCTTATCTAAGCATACCCTAAAATTCTTATTCTTTATTTCATTAAATTCTAATGCTTTATAAAGCAATGATTCTCTACATGAACCTTTATCATGTTTAAAAATAGTGGGTGAGTGATCATTGTACTAAGGAACTAAAAATGAGCCATTATTGATGTATCATATAAAAGTATTTAACTCACTTATTTGGCTAATCCTAATCTTATCTTATCATTTCTTTCCCTCTTCATTTAATTAACGGAACACCTCATATTTTCCTTAGTATTGTTGAAATTTGATCAATTCTTAAGTGCATAAATCACACTAGAAACATAAGTTAGCTTGAGGTCAATATCTAAGGATCTTCATACTTATTTACTTCATTGCTATATAAGGATCTTCATACTTGTTTACTTCATTGCTATATAAGGATCTTCATACTTTTTCTTTACAAGACGGATTCTCTACATACATATTGCAAATTATTGCAATATAAAGAATAATACATACTTATGGTAAATCTAAGAACTTGTTGAATCATCCATTTAAGCTGTCAAAGAGATATATTGTCTAATTATACATACATAGAGTGGTGAGCTAATCATGATATATCGAAGGTCAATTTGCATGCAAGGAAGTAGACAACTGTCCATCCTTCAATGAAGTTCAGCAAATATTTCAAATATTTCCTATTGCCATAACAATCACTTTCACTCTCAAGAACTCAGCCTACTATTTCTTTGTCTACTTCATTGCTATGGTGAGAATCTTAACTATATAAGCATAGTTTATAATAATCATTATTGATAGATGGCTATTTTAAAGAGGGATAAAACCTTTACAATAACCCGTTGCTTCCATCTACATTAATTCCTACGTACTACAATAAATTTATATTACAAATTTATTGATGATTATTTTGTTTGTTTACAGATTTCAACGAACTCTGATTAAACAGCACATAAAAGTTTACAATTAGAAACTCATCATTTAGAATCGATCATGCCTAATCTCATAACAACTTCTATTCTACTTAATTAAAAAATAAAGCAGAGAATAAGAATTGTACCTATGCAATCGGGTGTTTCTAAAACTCAGCAGAAGAGAAAGCAAGCGGCTCGGATACGTCGAGTGGATTTCAATGAATGGAATCGGGTTGAAGTTGTGCTTGGAGGAACAGTAATCAGCTGAAAGGGTCGAGATGAACCTTCTTGTTGTCAAATCAGAGCAATTGAAGGCGTCGAAGACAGCGGCTGCGGCTGGCTTCGTCTTTGCTTGCGGCATATCCTCCCAAGGCTACGGCTGGCGTCGTCGACTTGGAGAGGAGTTACGGAATCGGCAAAGTTCGTAGCGGCAGGATCGAAGAGCGGCGTCGAGGACTTCCGTAGGCTGTGGTTGTCTCTGCTTGCGTCGAAGACTACGACTTCGTTGGCTCGGTCACTGCGTCTGGAGCAGAGAAGAAGACGATGCGTATGAGCTGCGATAGTCCAAGTGCTCAGATGTCGTAAGTTCTATCAGCCTAAATACACTGCCGACGATTTCTATCGAGGCGTCGCCCCCTTCCACAAGTGACTTCACGCCATATTGAGATAAAGGCGCTGTTTCTGGAAGGTGGCGGCAAATGGGAGGATCGACAGATAAGAAAATGTTATCGTTAAATTTTTTTTTTGAAATGAGGCTGGTTAATCAATTGTAAAAATAGAATATTGGGTTATCAACATCAAAATGAATCTCGGCGGGAAAACTAACAGAAAAACAGAAATTCGCGAGTTTTAATAGACTATAACGGTATTAACGAACAATTAGGATTAGCGGGGATGTTAGAGCCTTTCTTAGTAACGACCAAGGGTCATTACACAGGGTTCCTCTAGATTTAATTCCCCTACCGTACACTCATAGGACAAGTCAGTTTACATCATAACTTACATTACAATTGCATGAATTACATAAAGAGATTGAACGCATATTGCACAACAACTACGATCATTATAAGCTGCAAGCTGATGCCAAACGAAGAGACACATCTTTTGAGGTAGGTGACTTGGTGATGGTGCGATTGAGTCCGGATAGGATGGCCGACAGAAGAACCGGACCATACAGGGTGACAAAAAGGATTTGTGCGAATGCATACCAGTTAGCCTTGCCATGTGATTGGGGAGTACATCCACAGTGTTCAATGTGGTTGATCTGACCCGATTATACGGACACCCACTGGGACCTAAGGAGCCTTCTGCAGATAGTTCCGAACCGGAACGTATGAAAGAGCAGAGTGTTGGTGAGGATATAGCTCCACAGACAACCATGCCTACTTTTCCCCCTACTACTACCACCCCTGATGGTAGTACCCCAACACCAGAGGACAGAGCTTCAGTTGAGGACCTATTGCTAATATCGAGATTCACATACAAATTTCCCTGAGGAGATTCACTGCCAGAGCTGATTCTGGATGAGGAGATAGTTGCCACTACTGAGGGTGGCTTCCAGAGATACTTAGTTCATTGGAGAGGACGACCCGACACAGAGGACAGTTGGGTACTTGCAGAGGAGATTGAGAGATTGGATGCTGACCTCTTAGCCCGCTACCGCGCAGACCACTCACCGATGATGAGTGCTTTTGAATGGGGGAGAGTTGATGGGACCATCTTCGATGCGAGCCCCGCCACCGAGCCCACCCGGACCCGTACCAGCCATGACATTATTGTCTTATTTTTATGCATTTATTTTCGTCTGTTTCATGTATTGATCAGAGGGATGAATATTAGCCCTCCGATCGTTTATTAAAAACACTCTAAGGACTTGATTGCTTTGAGGGTATTATAAATACCCGAAATCTGTATTATATGAGTAGTTTTTTTTAATAGAAATTCTGAGTTTTCTCCTAACTGCGTGAACGACTCTTGCCTTCCCCGAGGAAACCCTAGTTTCTGAATCCTCCGTCACCAAGCCCTAACCGCCACCTTCCGAACCCTCCTTGCTGCCTTCGGAGTTTTCCCTTGCAGAACAGCCGCTGTAGTTGCCGCTGCCGCCATAGCCTCCTTTGCCGCCACCACAGCCGTCGCTACCGCCGTAGCCACCACTGTCGCCGTAGCCGTCGTTGCCACCATAGCCGCCGCCACTGTCGCCGTAGCCGTCGTTGCCACCATAGCCGCCGCCGCTGTCATAGCCGCCGCCGCCACCATAGATGTCTCCTCCGCCATGTCCACCCTCCACCAGAACCACTACAGCCGGTCTTCCAACCCACAACGATGCTGGCACTAGTCCGCTTCACGCAAGGAATCTTCTCGGATCACTGTTCTTGCTCCCGGTTTAAACCGGCGTGTGTTTGCCCTTCCTAAACCCTAAAACTGAATTTATTAAATTGTTTTCTAGTGCGATTTTCGGGTAGAAGTTATCTGTAGGAGCGCAAATCTAAATCAGGCCGCTGCGAGTGGTTTCGGAACGGAAACGCCTCCGAATACACCCACATGGCAAGTCTAACTCGGATTGCGAATTTCCTTTCCGAATCGGAGCCTTCCCTTTGATCCGGAACCGGTGTCGACCACTCTTCCCGTTCGAGATTCACGACACCCCATCGCTAACGAAAGTTATTTCAAATTAATGTGAAATCTTTTGTAGGCAATTGCTAAAGCTTAAATGAATTGAAACAGCTATGCAAAAGGTGCTTAAATTACCGAATACATTTAAAAATCTGCATTTACAATATTCACGAACCCTGTGATTGCATTAGAGCCCGGCAACACCTTACCCTAGTGTTGCCCTGCATCACACCCACTCATCACCTTTAGCATCATCATCTTTGGAACACTTACATTATTAAAATGATTCTGCTTTTCAAGCCAATATTCTACCCAATATAAAAGTCTTAGAGCTCTTCTATAAATTATTCCTTTTATGTTTGAGTGGGATTTTAAGGTCACACAACAGCTCAAAAAAGCCCTCCATTTCAACCAATGTGTTCGAATCTTGCTAACCACATCAATTTATAGTTCACAATTATTTTGTAGATAGAACCAAATAATTTGAATTAGAACACCTCATTTTTCATAATAACATCCTCAATATGATAACTTCTTTTAGATTTATACTTGCACTCTAAGTATTTTATTTTAAATATGCTATATTAAAAGTGAGAAGTCTCGCTTTCGCCGATAAACTATTCAGTTTGTTATATTAAATAGATGTATAATGTACTTGTTATATGTTTCACTCACTTAGCATCATCATCTATGGAACACTTAATTATTAAAACAATTATGCATTTCAAGCCAATATTCAACACAATATAAAATTGCTAATCTTATAGATTTTCTATAAAATGTAACTTTAAGTTTGAGTGGGATTTTTTTGGTCACACAACAACCCAAAAAAGCCCTCCATTTCAACCAATATGTTTGGATCTTACTAATCACATCACCTGATATTTCACAATTATTTTGTAGATAGAACCAAAATATTTGAACATCGTACTTTTCTTAATAACATCCTCAATATGATAACTTAAATTATTTTTATACTTGCACTCTAGATATTCCGTTTTGAAACCACTATGATTAAACCTTATATTGAAAATACTAAATCTATGTATAATATACTTGCTACATGTATCGAGCATAAGGTAGTATTGTCAAATGATTTTTTTATTTCAACCAAGCTACATCTAAACATTAACACCAATTTCTCACATTTTTGCCTAAATTGTGAACATTCTAGCTAAACACATCATATAATCGCAGATGATATTATTGTTATTGATAAAGTTAGAATGAGATTAAAACAAAGCTCAAGTTATGAAGAACTATCCAAGATATGGCAATTGAAAATTCAAAACTGATTTTAAGAAATGCAAGTTTAATCGGAATATAAGTTATGACAACAATGAACGATGATTGTAAATCACATTATCAATAAAAAAGAGAAATTCAAATATTCCAATTCATTCATACATAAAAATGGTGAAATAGTGTAATGTAATTAACAAAATCTAAGTGTGTTGGGTGAAATGAAGAACCTTTAGAGTGATATCTATTTAAGAAACCACACACAAACTTGAAGAGATGTTTTATAGAACAAAACTACAATGCTAAATAGTGCAAAACAGTATCCAAGTATAAGCATATTAATAAAGTATGTGTTCTTCAAATTAGGCCTAGGCCCTAGGCAGGTCATGCTAAACTAGCACAAACCAAAAAGACTTTAAATTGAGCCCAGAATAGCCCGATAAGTGGGCCATATACATTACCCTAGGCTTGACATGCATTCAAGTCAGGCCAAGCTAGGTCGACCCACTAGAAGGTAATAGTTGAGGGTTTTTAATTTTTTTCTTTTAATAAAATAATTAATAATTTAAAGAACAGCATAAATTAAAAATGAATATTACTTATTTACATAAATAGAATTCACATAAAAATATTGCTATATGACATATATAGCACACATGCACAATACCTTTGACACATTTTTATTTTTATCAAAATTAATACTAATTAATAATACAATGAATTAAAATATAAGAATATGTAAAAAAAATGAGGGGCGCGGTAAGACATAAATGTATAAAGCCTGCACTCGGCCAAGAAGATTGGTAGTCAGGCAGGGATGAATTAAGTCTCATTTTTTGAAAAAAAAAAAACAAGGCATGAGCCCAGCTTTTAGCAAGTAGGGTCTATCAAGCTAAGGCAGGTCCTCAAGCTCAGGCCCTAGTCAAAATAAGGATGGTGTATTGCAATTACTAATAAGTAAATCAGAAATTAAGTAAAAATGAATGACAATCTTGCTAATCTACCACCTTTATATTCCAATGACAGAGCATCTTACCGCACTTTGATAACAGAGCATATAGCAAAATTCCACCCATAGAATGACCAATTGTCAGCAATTTGCCATCTTTTACCTTGCAATGCTTCCTTATGTATTCCATCTACAGTTTATATGAAATCAAAATACTAGTCAAGTCTCATTAATGAATTTCATAGAATTTGACAACAGAATATCATAAAAGTTACATTATAGCAAGAGGATAAGTCACCTCACCGCAGAAGGCAAATCCTCCTTCAAGTAATTATCAAAATCCCAATCATATTTAACAATGAGATCAAGCTGCTTCTGAAGGTCTTCAATACTGGATGAAAGGCGCTCTTGCAAATCAAAAAGCTGTGGAGAAACTGACTTTTGGCCTTCTTCAATTATATGTATAAGACGCCGGCTCAGTTCTCTGAGCTGGCTGGCAACGGCAGAATTCTGCCTTGCCTCAAGCAAATTTGAAATTTTAACTGCAATCTCATTAAAACGTTCAGCTAATCCAGCATCTTCCAAGAGTTTCGAGATCTGTTCAAGAAACTTTACCGAGATAACCCTCAATTGACCATCATTTAACAAACCTGAAAATCTTTCAGCCAAATGCATAAGAGCAGAAGTTAGTTTAGCAACTAACATTGAGTCAACCTCATTTCCATTCACATTGGACACTTTCGAACCAAATTCTGTGTTGATGCTCACAGCAGAAAGTTTGTCAACAGATGAATAAACAGTCAAGTTTACTCTATCAGCTGAATCTAAATTTGATCTGGCAGGCTCATCAGATGATTGAACAGATTCTTTGAATTCACGACTACGCATGCTCAAACCAGCGCCTCTGACTTCAACAATCCATGTATCAAACCCATGTTTTGACATGTGGCGAGCAAATGAAGCCTGGGTGCTCAAAATATGATTAATGTTTAGCCTAGAAAATAAGGCAATATAAAGGGAAAAAATAAGGCAACACATTCACGACTATGTTTATTAAATATTACAGATAATAGTTGTTTATCTTCAAATGGAATGAAGCAGCAGAATATTAACTGAATTCTACATGATTAATGTGTTGGGGTTCCATAGAGCACCACTGACAGAATTGCAGTGAGAATATGAAGCCAAAATGTTAAACATGAATCAGTAAAGTAAGAAAAGCACTTCACCCATAAAAAATGTATACACATACGCAAGCTACAAGAAGGGGTACCTCTCTGTTTGCTGAATGGTAAACGGAAGAATCAAAAGGCTACATGGGTTAAAGCAAGATAGTGATCAAGCTTAATAGAGCACAAAACAAAAGGTACAAAGAGTTTAACTGGAGAAGAAATGACTTCTTAGGATAGTGGAGATGACAATTATTAAGGAGCCGTTTGGTTTACAGGCATTGCAATGCAAAGTTAGAAGCCTCCGTGTAAACCAATTTGGCTCATTTTGAGCATAAATATTTTACCAACCCCTAAATAGAAGAACCAAAATGTTACATTGATTAAAGCAGGATAGTGGTCAAGCTTTATAGAGCACAAAACAAAAAATACAAAGGATTTTACTGGAGAAGAAATGGCTTCATAGGGTAGTGGAGATAACAAAATAATTAAGGGACCGTTTGGTTTACAGGCATTGCAATGTAAAGTTAAACACCTCTGTGTAAACCAATTTGGCCCGTTTTGAGCATAAATATTATACCAGCCTATATTTTTAACTATGTAAAAGGATTATACCAATAAACTATTTTACTTTAAAATAAAATAATCAAATACCAAAAACTTTAAATTATTCATAATCAAATTACTTTACATTCTAAAAACATTATGCCAAACAGACCTTAAAGATAAAAGGTCTAGTTTACTGCAAGAAGTTGTAAGGATGTATTCAACAAAGTAAATGCATGAGAAAATCATGTTTAAAATATTTGCATGGCATCCAATCATAGTCAAGTATGAATATGTATTACTCAAAATAAAGCATTTCTCCATGCAAGGTAGCAATGAGTTTGTTACAGTCTTAAAGGTATATCATATGATGCTTACAAGCAAAAGTTTAATCAAGGAAAGTATGGAATTAAATCTTAGCTACAAAGTTTAATAGATTTATCAAATTTCAGAAAAATTGGTTTATATTTTACTATGCGAAACAGCTTCAATATTTATGAACAAATCCATTGATTTGGCTGAAGTGAAATAATATTTTTAAGGTATTAACATAATTGTGTTATCCCAAATTTTTCATCAATTAAGCGCAATCGTCCATGTGCCCCTCATCAGATGTCATCTATAGCACAATGTTCAAGAAGGATTCAAATCTTCTAAACTCTAAATAATGCCTTCGGACACCCTTCTGCACCTAGCCAACGAACACTCCTCTAATTAAACACCTGCTCATGATCCTTTTTTCCCAAGACAGTTCTACACGCCCTACAAGTTGGAACATGTCTTTATTCTTGAGCTATGTTACAAGGATCGAGGTAGCGCACAACTGACATCTCAAATCATTGCCACATGTAAGAATATCAAGTTGGTATAAAGATTCTATAGCATCGCTATGAATGTCATTTCTAGCTTGGACTGATCTCCACAGCATACTTCATGCCAGTTACAAACTCACTAATTCTTAAACCTAGAATTCAAGTATCTCTTCTAATATGATTTTGATAACCACAAAAAAAAAATTATTTTTGTAAAGATCTAAAAAGTATTTGTTTAGTGCATGTTTCATAAATCTTATTACAAAATGATCAAAGTGGTTTTATCCCTCAAATTATCAAATACTCAAATATTCAACAAATATATGAAGATCCAAATGAGCTAAATGTCTAATGGAAAATTGATTCAAAGCAATCAAGAGGATAGAGGAAGTGTGTTTTATTTGCTTGATTTAAGTGAACTTTAAGCAAATGCTAAGAAACAAATGAGCCCAACTTTAGTACCTCAGCATGTGTGATGAGCTACAATAGAATAAACTAATTATTTGGATCTTAAACTTCACCAGTGGATTCCTAGATATTGATACTTTGTTTTTAGTTTAATTGAGGTTTAAACTTTTTGTTTTTACATGAATTTTCTTGTATTAGATATAAGTGTAGGACAAACTAAAGCTTGAGAGAGCCAGAGGACATTAGTAGAGCAATTGACTAACCCAAAATTTTTGTGTCCAAGCACCTTACATCACATGCACCCCTTGCCTAGCGCACCATGTTGGGCACCCAAACATCCAAGCCCAAAATTAGTAAAATTGATCCCATGAATCCCAATGCCAAAATAGTGCTCCTAAGGACACTCCTAAACCTTCCCAGATGCTTAAAATCTGCCAAATTAACAAATGCTCTATTTGAACCCAGTCTTCTACTCCTATAAATAAGAACCTTCTCCATATCACAATCACACCAAAAATCTTCTTTAACATACTTTGCAAGCCTTTACAAAGTAATTTTAAACCTGGTCTCTCTCAAAACTTAGATATTTTTGGTACTTTCTTGATCTTAAAGACTTCACTCCTATATGCTTTGCTTAATTTTTTTCTTTTTTCAAACTCAATCTACTCTTACGGGTTATGGAAGAATGATCATGACTAGCTTCAGTCAGGTGAAACTTTGGAAAATATGGTGATCTCAACAACTCTGCCACAAAATTTTGCAAAGGTATCTTAGTTTCTCCACCTGCTTGTAGATAAGAGAAGAAGCATCTCTAATTTGAGCGGATTCTGAGTGGAAGTATAATCTCAAATTGATCTAAACTACTTTTGTATTATTTGTTTTCTTATTTTATTTTTAGTTTTCCAAAGTGTATCAAAATTTCTCAATTTTTCTTTAAATAATATTAAAATTTCTTAAGATTTAATTCAACTATCTCATAGATAGCATCAATTGGATATCCTTAAACCCAACATAAGGCATCAAAATGTTTTTTCAACTAACTAGGGATGATGATCTATATAATAAGAATTCATTTGAATGGCATTAATCAAAGACAAGAATGTTCGTGTGCTAGAGGGTGTTTCCTAAGCCTAACTATTGTTGTTAGAATCAATTTTGACTTTTAGAAAATGAAAATGAAAAACTTCTTTCAATATGTCAATTATCACATGTACGTTATGATTGAACTTGATTATATTAAGCATACCATATAAAAAATAGATGAAAGACAACAACATCAACAACAATAACAACATTAATCCTTAATCCCACTAAGTGGGGTCGGTTACATGAATCCTTTGTTTCCATTGTGCATGATCAAAATAGAAGCCCCTTCCTAAATTTCAAATAGAGAAGACACTTTCTAATAGTTTCTTTCCACTCTTTTTAGGTCTTCCTCTTCATTTTTTAATATGGGCAAAATTCATAAAGTTAATTTTTCTGACAAGGGCATTGCACGGTCTACGCTTAATATGCCAGAATCATTCAAGGCATCATTCTCTAATCTTATCTACTATTGGAGTCACTCCAACTTTGCTATGAATAAACTCATTTCTCATTTTATCCTTACAAATATACTCACTCATCCTTACAAAGTTTTGTTAGTGCAAAAGTTCACCTGTTGCAAGAGATTGAAGAACATTAGAGATCAATGTTGATAGCTCCTTCATTGTGTGTATTTCCCGCGGTTTGATTATATTGGAGGATGATACATAGGCAACTAATTTGGGTGCAGCCGCTTCAGCGACTTCAGTTAATTTAGTTAGTTTGTTCTATCATTTGCGGCAAATGGAGAATTATAGAGATTTATGGCTTGGAAAAGATCGTAGCAATAGAAGCTAGTGCGCCCGGACGTAGTGATGCAAGATAGAGCATGTGACACTTGGGCACGCCCAAGTGTAGTTCGCTCGAGAATGTCAAGAGTGCAGACGCGCACATGCTCACGGAGATGCATTCAAACACGTCATAAAATGCACACATCTCGAAATGACAAATGGAGTTGATGCAGGAAAATATTGGCATAAGAATTTCTAGAACATATTGTGTGTTCTTTGTCATGTGAATTTTGTTTTCCGCATTTGTGATTCTTGTATGCTTCTAGGAAGCATCCAAATTTTGTGAAGGCAATTATTCGGAGACGTTCCCAACGACATGCTATATAGATGTCGATAGTTTTGGGGCGTTATTGCGAACAAAATGTTGAATCATATTTGTATTTTTTCTCAACTTTTGATATTATTGCATCAAATCAAGTATTTGTTATCTTCCTAGTATTAGAAGATAGCATAATGAGATAGAGACATTACAGGAAACCAAACAGTCCCTTTAATTGATTCATTGTCATTGTTTTCAATATGTCAAAGTAGAATACATGTGCAGTAAATTAAATTTTACCACAGATAAAAGCTGATTTCCCTGATATACCCGATTAGACGCAAAACGAAATCAACAGTTCACAAAGAGAGGTGTTGCAGGTAAATCAAGCAGCCCCTTAATAGCTGCTGAATGTCGCATATTTCAGGGATGCTAGCATATGCTTCCTATCGTAACATCAGTTCAATACGTTTCGTTGACATTCCCCTATAACTAAAAATAATCAACAAATGTTAAATCACCGCACAGATATTTTCTCCGTCACAGTTGGGCCTTTTTCTACAACCTAATCCAACATACACCAAGAATATTAGATTTCAAGAAAACATAAAGAAAAAAAAACTTACTCCGGGAGAAAGATCAAATCCAATTGCGTTTGTCCCAAGACCAGACAATAGCATCAATGGGTGATTCCTAATAGGCGCCTATTAACAGAAATTCATCGAGATTATCAACAAAAATAAAACATAAAACAGAAGCCGAAACTAACAACAATATCAAATTACATCGGTGGATGGAAGATATCGCCAGAGGGCGATCTTCCAGTCAGTGCCAGGCACTGACACGTAGTGGAGTTCATCAGCAGTACAGATTTCCGGCTTCTTCCACTCATCGATCGAAGTAATTGGGCTTCCGGCAGAGGCCTTGCAAGAGGCAGAGAACGACTGCGATAAAGAAACTGATGAGCGTACTGCCAAGAAACGCGCCTGGGTTCGCTGACGACGATGAGAAGGGCAAAGGCAAATTGCCGCGGCCTGTAGGGCTGCTCGGAGATCGGCGGCGTGAGCGTGAGGCATTCTCAGAGGACCTTTGTGTCGGTTCCGTTTCAAATCTTTCCGTTGAGCTCTAAATTGCTTTCATTTTTATATTATTATATCATTGAAAATAAAAATGTTACATTTATATATTTATCATTAATTAAAAAAAAATTATACATACAATTAATACGAATTCTTCTTTTAATATATATACGATGATATAAGAATAATAAAATTATATTTACATGTATAATATATAAAATATAGGTATTACATAATTATCATCTAAGCTATTGTTTGCTTTAAACAATCATTCTTAAACAACGGCAATTAAACTGTATTCTTAATTTCAGAAAACACAACTAAAATTTATAGATCTAATTATGTTAGGCACAGAATATAAAAAAAAGAAATGTTATTAAAAAAATGATATACATCTCCTATTTAACTCTCAAATTTTCATGATGACTAGGATGCTGATGTGGCATTCTACTCCACATCAGCTAAATTATAATCATTTAGTATATTTAGGATTTATTTAGGGTTTGGAATTTACACTCGGTACTGTAGCCGCCTGCTGTCGCTCGAAGGCGAGTGCTCGAATGAGAACGAGGCGAACGACGCGAACGATGCTACTACGCGAACGAAGCAAGCGAAGCTCTTGCTCGAACCTTTTGCTCGAACCTCTTGCTCGAAGGCGACATCCTTCAAGGCGAACGACAGCGATCGACAGCGCCTCTTAAACCTGATCGACAAATCCTCCGTCGTTCGCTGTCGACAAGATCAGTCCCTTTCGCTCCGAAAGCGACGACAGCGCCTCTTAAACCTGTCGCTCGAAGGCAGAGGTTCGAAGGCGACATCCTTCAAGGCAAACGAAGCCTTCATCCGACAGCGTTCGGCTCCGACAGCGAACGACTCATCCGTCGTTCGACAGCGATCGACGCTCCGTCAGACAGCGATCCTTCCTTCGAACAACTAGGTTCGCCCCCTTACAGCGATCCTTCCTTCTGACAGCCAGGTTCGCCCCTTACAGCGATTAAAAAAATCTAATTAACTGTGTTTATTGCAGTGGTAACCTCATTTAGTAGTTATAAATTTGTATTGCTGATCCCAAAAGTTTGTAATATTATTTTTTTGTGTGTCAGGTACATTTTTTGTGTTTTTTCTTTTGATGATAAATTTATTGGGCTAAATCAGCCTTAAGGCTAAGTTATGAATCAATATTTTCTTACCTTGTTTATAAGTACTAATCACATGAATAAATTTAAATTATTGATAATTGGCTTGATTTGCATATCCTAGTTTTAATTTAGGTATTGTTGATTTCAGTAATTCAGTATATGCAAAATAAAATTTTCTTATAGTTATGCCCTTGAAAAATCTTCTCTTGATACTATAGCTGACATTTGAATTTTTACTTGACTAGAAATCGAATAAAAAATTTTAACATGACTCACAAGTCAATTCTCAAACTTGAAATATTTTTGTGTGTTATGTTAATTTATATTTCTATGTAATAATCATATTCAAGTTCCACATTAATTTAATTGTGCGGCCTTTTGTTGAGGTGCTATCACTGAAGGAGTGCTCTTATTTGCTTGTGCATATTATTTATTGTCAAATACATGCATGAGATATGTGATTTGGATTTTGTTAAATGTTTAATTTTTCTTAAATTCTTATAGAATTTGTTTGATTGCTTAATACTTCAAAAGTACTTCTCCATAGCTTCCTACAAGCTCAAATCCTATATATCACATCATTGTCAATTTTATCATCATGCACACTTATTTGATAGTACATCTAAGTGCCAAAGTAGTGACATATTGCATGTATTTGTTGTAGTATTTTCAAGACACATAATCCAGAATACTAATGGGTCTTGCTATTGTCGTTGATCAAATAAATTCAAATGCAGAACTTACATCTATAAGTGCATGTTAAAATTTTCTTAAATCTTAAATTTTGCAATAAACTTTTATAAAATATAATTATGTACACTTTATTATTTTTTTAGGATATTCAAATTGAGGATATAGAAACAGAAATGTTAAATCAATCTTCTGACAATAATATTGTTGAAAACATTCCAACATTGCCCTAACCTGAAATCGGCATGAATTTTGATTCGATTGATGATACGTTTAAGTTTTACAAAACTTTTGGATATTTGGTTGGATTTGGAATAAAAAAAAGATCATGTCATAATTTTTATGGCGTTAGATATCGTTGTTGCTTTACATGTTGCAAAGAATGAGAGAATATTGTTAGTAGCTCATGTGCCAAGTCACATCGCAAACCTATTGTAAAGACAGGTTGTGGGGCAAGAATGATTATTAAAGATCTATGTTTAAATGGAAAATAGGTTGTGTGTGATGTTGAATTAGAACATAATCATCCATTAGATCCACAGATGGTTAGATTTATGAGATGTCATCGAGAATTGCCATTATCTATTAAAAAACAGCTTGAAATTAATGATATTGTTGGAGTGTCACTTAATAAATCTGTAAATACCATGATTATTCATGGAGGTGGACATGAGAAATATTCTTTCACATAAAAAGATTGCAAAAATTTTGTTGCAAATAATAGACAAATATTGTCAGGTCATTATGATGCATTTGCATTAATAAAGTATTTTGAGATGATGCAAAAGATAATATCAATTTTGTCTGCAATATTGAGCTATCAGAGAGTAATCAATTGCAAAATATTTTTTGGGCAAATGCTAGATCAAGAGTTTTATATCAGTACTTTGGTGATGTTGTCACATTTGACACAACATATCTCATAAATCATTATGTAATGCTCTTTGCCCCATTTGTTGGTGTGAATCATCATGGTCAATCTGTGTTGCTAGGGTGTGTTCTTCTTGCTGATGAAACAACAGACACATTCAAATAGTTTTTTGTAGATGGTTAGATTGTATGCATGAAAAAGCTCCATCTGCAATTATAACTGATCAATGCCAAGCAATGAGCTTAGCAATTTCATAAATATTTCCTCAAACACATCACAGATTCTATCTTTGGCACATTATGAGAAAACTCCCTGATAAGTTAGGGAATAGGCACGATCGTGATATTATCTCATCAAAGTTGAGTCGAGCAGTGTATGATGTACTTTTCGTACATGAGTTTGAGATTACATGGGCTGATATGGTGTCCGAACACTCGCTATCAGAACATGAGTGGTTCAATTTACTATACAATATTAAAAAAAAATGGGTTCCTGTATTTTTGAAAGATATATTTTGGGCTGGCATGTCTACCACACAAATAAGTGAAAGCATGAATGCATTCTTTGATGGATATGTGTCATCAAAGACAATATTGACAATATTTGTACAAAATTATGCAAACGCCTTGAGAGCCAAGTTTAAAAAGGAGGCATATGCGGATTTCTGATCTTTCCATACACAACCACAACTGATATCTACTTTTTCATTTGAGGAACAACTATCTAAATTATACATATTAGATATGTTTTATAAATTTCAGGATCAACTGAAGAAGCTAATGAATTGTATGTACACAATTATTGAGCTAAATGAGCCCGTTAAATCCTACATAATTAGTAAGCTTGATGATGGCAATAACAAAGAGTATCGTGTTACTTACAATCATATGCAGAATGAGACATGATGCATTTGCAAACTTTTACAATCAAAAGGCATAATATATTGCCATATTTTGTGTGTATGACGTCAAGAACATATAAAAGTCATCCCAGACTGTTACATTATAAATCGTTGAAGAAAAGATTTTAAGAGGTTAAATGCATCTATGTCTATGCCAATCTATCAAGGTAGAAGTTTATCATCATACGATACTTTGTACAACACAGCCCATCATTTTTTCAGTGATATTATTGAGCTTAGTTCAGTATCTGAAAGACATTCGGAATACGCTTTAAAGCTTTTGACTGATGCTCAAGAAAAACTTGTTAACTTTGATGTCATTAATCGGTTCGACAATGAAGAGAGGTGCTCAAGTGCATAAGATAATGCAATATAAAATCCTTTGTCTGCTCATCCTAAAGGGAGACCTCCAAGCAAAAGAAAGTTAAGCCACCTCGAGAATGGACCAACTCGAAAATGTACAAAAATATGTGATGAATTAATTATCCATGGGCTTCCCAATCTTGGTATTTTCAAGTTTGTTTGTTGCATTATAATGAATGCCTTTTTTTTTTTTAATTCTGAAATTGCTTTCATTTTACAGTATGTTCATCCATAACGTATGTTTTGTTTTGTTAACTATGAATTTTCAGTTCATGATGCGGTTCACCATGCAGTAGGTGTGGCGCCCCACCCCTTAATCCACAAGAATTAAGTTAAGGGGTGGCGTGTCACTCTAGCTAACCCTTCACTTATAATTGAATTATGATGAAATCCACAATCCACCTAATAAGGGAATGAGTGAGCATAGAATCAAATATGCAGTCACTATCTAAGTAAACATACAAAGTGCGAAAGCGATTTTCAATTATACATAAAATCTAAGCATCACAACATGAGTATAAGGAAACGTATCTCAGAACATAAATATAAAATTTAAATACTCAATCAACAGTACCTGTATTATTACATCATTCGAATGTTTAAGTAAAAAATAAAGTGTAAATCTCTCATCCTCACTCAAGAATATAAGAAGGTTAAACGGCAGCTTCTTCCACGGGCTCCTCCTCTAGGTATGGCTCAACTCCTAACTCCTGCTCATCTAACTGAAGAGGGTCTGCCATTATCGGCTTCACAATGTAGGGCCTCAGCCAAAGAAAAAGAAAAAGAAAAATTTGGTGAGACAGTTGTCTAAGTACATTTTAAGCTGATGAATTATTATATTGGTTAAGTAATATCATCATTCTACAACATCTAAACAACATATATATTTATAAAGGAGCAGCAAGCAATACAAGAAAAAGGAAAAGCTATAAATCATCAATTATAACTTAAACAAAAATGAGAGGCTAAGACATGCCTCACATGCAAGCTAAACAAGGTAAGGCATATGAATATAAAATAACTAAATAAGTACTAGAAAAGAAATATTACATCCTAAACATACTGGTGATCAAACGAGATATGCCAATTAAAATAAACAACTTAGTAGTTGTACATATAAATAACAGCAAGATTCTAACATTCTAAATATATATAAAAGTAGTACAAGGAAATAGCTGACTGAATAAAAATATTAAAAAGTAAACAACATCAACTGCATATAAAATCATACATGTACAATCTGCCATACAGAAGAGAGCTACTTTAGCTCACCAAAAAGGCTGAAGATCTTAGCACCAGTACGGCTAGGACAGTTCCTAGCACGATACGGCTAAGGCAATAACAGTCAACATAGAAGGCACTAGCACAGTACGGCTAGGACGATTCCTAGCATGATACGACTAGGTCACCAACAGTCATACCCAGAAGATCTTAGCATCAGTACGGCTAGGACAGTTCCTAGCATGATATGGCTAGGGCAACAATCAGTATGATCAAAAGAACACTGAGAGGCAGCTCAAACATATAAAATCATTATCTTCTCATTAATTACTTTAATATTTTCACAAGGAATCTAAAGAGTCTCCATATTTTCCTAACATTTTATTCATGCATCAAATGTCTTATAGATAAGCTCAAGAAAATATGACACAAAAATACAAGGAATGCGTAGCAATAAAGTATCAAATAGAAGCAAAAGACTACTAAACATGATGATATTATTTATTTTCTACTTAACCATTCTAACTATTCCAAGTTACATAAGTTCAGGATCACCATCTTCCTACTATCGAGTGTAACTTAGAAATTCATCCTTATAGATTAAAAAGGATTAGAACTGATCAGGTTCTAATCTAGTTCAATCAGACAAACGACTATAAGTTAAATCAATAAATTATATGTCCTAATTTTATGAATTTAGACGTTCTAACTAAGATCTGATCAAGATCTTCTAAATCTATAGATTATGGATTAAACACTACGAGAATTAGGCCTAATCACATAATCCAAAAAGGATAAGACCGAAGTTCTAAGTTTTATACTATAAGTGATCTACTAGTTATGGCAAATCCTATTAAGTAATCAAATTTAATAGGATGAATCTCCTATCTTAATTCTAAGATTAAAAGGCAAAATAATCATAACAATATTATAAAATAAAAGAAAAATCTAGAAAGTAATAAAACTAAGGTTTCACCTATTGAGTAACTCATTTACCCAATGAATGAACTTTAACCTATGATCTAATTCTAATCTTAGGAATAGTCCTTAAGGTGTAGTGTTAAGACTTAAAAGAATTCAAGAATATGACCTAATGGTTGATTTCACTCGCTTAGATGTCACTAAGATCTTTATAATAATAGTTTTAGTGTTTTGGAATGTTAACTAAGGGTTAGGAGTACTTAGCCCCAATCTGAGAGCAAAATTACTTCTAAAAGTCAACTTTTTGTTTTTAAGGGTCCAAGATGAATTTTCTTAATCCCAAGTGATTCCTCACTGTCTAACTTGAAGATAGACAGTAAGTACGTCCAATTTGGACGAGAGGCGGATCCTACAGGTCTAAATTAATGTTTTTGGCATAAGGGCAATTTAGTAATTTTTATTCTACTGAAACCTAAATTTTTATGCTGTATATTGTTGGTTATGGCTCAAGGATTCCATAGAGTCCAAGAACAATGAATTCCGAGTTCGATCGACTACATTATTAGTGATTCAATTCCTGAAGAAATCAATTTAGTACCTAATCTGCTTTAAGTATCATTATACCTTAACCTTTAACTGAACTTACCACTAGTTAACCACGATTAAACTTACTTAATGTCTTGTTTTTAATTAAGTAAAATATCAAGTAATTTAATTACTTCTAAGCACCATTATTTTACTAATACATACATAGGTATATATATATGCACCTATAGCTTCGTAGTTGTTAATAAATTAAGTCATACTTTGAGCCTTAACTAGGTGTATATATACACAAATCCATCATTTAATTACTTAATGTTCCCTGTCTTTGGATATACTTCTATACATACACATATGTATATATATATTTTACTAATGCTCCCCATTTATATATATATTGTTGCTTGAATGTTAAATCTTATTAGCTAATTCCTCCGTTTGCTGCATATAATCGCTTATCTATATATATATATATATATATATATTCATGAACTTAATTCATTATCTAGTCAACTTAATTGAAGTCTTTAATACTATCAAATCATTTTAACTGCAACCCTTTATTAACTAATTTTATCATTAATTAATTTTAAGCTTTGCTAATTCTCTATTGTAAATAATTATCCATGTATACTATATTTTAATTATTTTTATTTAAGTCCAAGCTTTATTAGCTATCTTGATTTACCCAATTTATTAGTCTTGTTGCCTTAGTTATTAGTTATATTTGATGCTTATTATTAGATTAATTGGATGCCTAACTTTATGAATATATACATATATTATTTACATTCCCTAAAGTTAAAAAGAAAAGAATGTTAATTAAATTTTATGTGGGTTAGTTCTGTAATAACTAATTTGATTTAGTAATATTAATAACTTAATTGCAGTTCTAGAGTAATTATAATTCGATGATAATATTTAATTAGTTTTATTGTTGACTAAACTTAACCTTTTCATATTGAACTAATACTGCTTATTTAAAATGACTTAAAATTACTAGTGGTAGAACCTATAATTATGACTTAAATAATTTTATTTAACACTAACTAATAAATCACTAATCTACAATCTTAGTTTTAATAGTTCTGTAAAATTCTACTTCTTATATACGTATTACTTCTCTAAATTTCTGTTTGTATATATATACATCCTATTTCTAAAGTTTTGTTCTTTATAAGTTCTAAATAACCTCGTCTGTTTATAAGTCGTACCCATATATACTTGGCTATTTATAATAGATCCTAAGTGTAGTTATATATATATAAATACTAATTAATTAAGTAAGCTACTGTATTTACCTAAGTGTATATGTCTATATTTATTCTTTCAGATTTCGAACCACATTTAATTTGTGTTTATATATATATATATATATATATATATATATATATAACTTTAAAATTAGTAAGTACGTTAATTTGGTCAGTCAAATATTGATTCGTTATTACGCATTAACTAATTACTAAACATTAATTATCCTATATTGTATAAGTTCTATTATGATTATGTTTAAGATTTAACATTATATACTGTGTACATATATGAATATATACCTTATTACCTAAGTACCTGTTTTGATTCAATAACAACATACCCCTTAATTATTTTAATCAGTTAACCATCATACTTAATTAATTATTAGTTAAGTACTTTATTTTTAAGATAAACGATTAATACGAAACTCATTATTTAAATATATATATATATATATATATATATATATATATATGCATACATTTAAGTTCGCATATTCTCCAAATGGGCTCTTTAATAATTTTGTGAACTAATAAATTTCAAAAAAAATGAGCAAGCACAATCAACTTAAGAGCTATTTAGATATATGTATGGTTTTTCTTAAATCTCACTTATGCAGTTAACTTGGCGGGGGTAAAGGGACAAACTCTTAACAACAATTAATTCATAAGCAAGTTAAGAGAGGGTCGGCTCTATGAAACTAGTTGCTCACTGCCAACAGCCTTTATGTGTAAACCTACGTATACAAGCAGAAAATTGATATAGTTCTTAGCAATGCAATGCCATTTGTGAGTACCTGAAACACCCACGTCCTTACTAGAACTGCAAAGTTAATCTCATTTTCTTTAAGAATTTGATCTAGTTCAAGCATCGCTCTGTGCAAAGCATCAAGCAATACAACATAAAAAAAAAGTAATTTCTGACCTGAATTGGATTCGAATATCAAACGGTGAAGGATAGAGGTAGTACCTCATCTTCTTTTCTTTTTTTTGTTATAAGTACTCTAAGCAAGGGGAGAAAGTTAATTAAGTAAACAAATCTGCACAATTCCTTAGTAAAAGAATTCAAACAGCGCATGAAATAGAAGGAGAGGGGTACATACCTTATACAAAATAGCAAAAAGAAAAGGCAATAAACCCTTGCGGACCTAGCATATCGACCGGCAAAGATCCAAGGAGTAGCTCAGAAAGAGAGGTGAAGATGAAGAGTACCTTGACGGCGTCGAAGGGGAAGGTCGGCGACACGCGGCGGAGGGACGAAGTGCTCGGCCGCTTTGCTGAAATGGAGGGAGATGTCGAGAGAATGGCACTCTCTATGGACGGTGGAGGAGGAGAGTCGCACAACTCATTTGCGCCGCTCGATCGCTTGGGGGAGGCGTGCGAATCGCCGTTTTAGGGCAAAGGGAAAAGGAGTCGGGGATTTTAGAGAAAAAAAAAAGAAGAAAGAGAAAGAAAAAATGAGAAGAAGAAAAGAATAATATAATTATTTATATTTGATAATTAATTTAAAATTTCTTAATTTCATTAACTTATCAAAATGGTTTCCAAAAATCACCAAATATTCACTCCTGACTAATTGAAAGGTGAGGAATGTAACGGCGAAGTCGGATTTCGATTCCGGAGAGTTTTTAATTTTCTCATTTTTAGGATATTTAAATATTATTAAGATATTCGTCAAATTTTGACGACTTCCAATTGCCACCAAAATATCACCCCTAGCTAATTTGGGGGCAATGAGCGCAATGGCGAAGTCCATTTTTTGATCGAAGGTCAAAATAAATAGGTCAATTTCCGAGGTTCCTGAAATTCCAAAATAAGGATTTGATCCGTTTGACCTCTTGTTTGGACTGGATCTTGGTGGTTGACTCATAATGACTTAATTAATTACTAAGGATCAAGATTAAAACTGAGATTAATCCTAATTGACTAAGGTAACAACTTGGGTTGTTACAGTAGGTGCTGTAACTTTTTCAAATATACTTTCAAAATCCAGATAGGCAAGGTATGCTTTCTTGGAGTGCTCTTATTTTATCTTTTAAAATCTTTTATGTGCATTTGTTTTTGCACATCCAGATACTAAGTTCACTAGATAATAAGAGCTTGATAGATTTGTCACTTGTAGTATTAAGAAATAATGTGGATGAACTGGCCTAAGAGCAGCAGGCTGAGCTGCTGGGCGGCGGGGTCGAAGGCTTTTGTAGTTAGAAATACAGCAGCTAGAAATACAGCAGCACTACTGGACTCAAAGGCTTCTGCAGGGTTGCAAAATTTGATGATGCTAAGGGGCTATTAATGCTGTAGTTTCCATAGAACTTAAGGATAAAGATAGTGCTTGGAGTTGCTAAAGGCTGTGGAAGATTACAAGTTCTTCAATGCTGCAGATTCTTTGTGCTGAAGTTTCATGTTTAATTTGATGCCATAGGAAGTATGTGGTTTTGTGTTGGAAATTAATGTGGATGAATGCCATTGTTATATCAATAAGAATGATTATGTTTTTTGTCTTTAATTTGATGAGTATGTTAGTTTTTGTGTCTTTATTGAACCTTTGTTGTAAAAATGAATATTCATTCAAATTATAAGAGATTCTTTGTGTTGTAAAAATTTTAATTATTATGAATTAATCTCTCTATTGTTATAATGGTATGCAATCAAGTTGTTCCTTGCCTTCATAATGCACTCATACCTCTTCATTGGCATCATAATCTGCTTTAGGCTTCTCTGCATTACCATTGATTGCTTGGCCAATATTTAAAGACTTTGCAAGCACTCTATCTGTTTACAGCCACAGAATTGGAATTCAGTGAAGACCTTGCAAGCACTCTATCTGCAAGAGAATTTGTGGAAACTGTCAATAGATATCTATTGCTGAATAACACTGAGAGGCTGGAGAGATTTGCTATTTTCTTCTGCCCTTTTGATATGTTTCTCTCTGACATAGAGTGTTGGATTAGTTATGTGGTAGGTAAAAGAGTCAGGCATCTCGACATCAACTTGTCTCAAGGATTCAGAGAATGAACCTACGGTGAATTCATTGAGGAGAGAATCCCGTTTGAGCTTCCTTTTTCTCTGTTTGACTGTGCAGTCTCTCTCGGTCATTCATTACAACATCGATGAAGAGATGCTTCAAGAAATTCTTGTGAAATGCTCTCTTCTCGAAATTTTGTGCTTGAGGAATTGCGGGGGGCTCGAACTAATTAGCATTATGAATCCAGATCTCAAACTCAAGAAGCTGACCATCGAGGATTGCTGGACAACCAATTTGCTAGAGATTAATGCTCCCATTCATTGAAAAATGAGGCTTGTGAGCAATTAACTGCATATTTAAACTATAAATTTAATATCTGCAATAATAACATTATTGATATATGAAAAATCTAACACTCAGTAATTAAGAAAAACTCAACCAGAGTGCTAATTTTATTAAATTAAAAAAACCTGTGTAATAATATTAGATGTTGTAGGATTTCACTATTATCAAGTATCCATCTTATAAAATGATTGAATGATCTGTAAATACTGCTGTTTTCTTGACAACTTACCAAAATTCAAACTATTTCTCAGCTACTAATTCCTTCAAAAACAATATTCTGTCGACAAAATTATGAATTTACCTATCAGCCACCGTCATAGAACATTAAAAGTTGAAACTTTCTCTGTATCATCATGCACCTAATTCATCAAGAAAAATGATATGGCGCCCATTTTATGTATGGTGAAAAGTAATAAGAATATGAATTATTCTTGCCTGAAAGTTGCTAGGAAATCAAAAATTCCTTTATCATAGATCGATATTTTAATTTAATCCCTGAAGCATTTGGGAGTAATAAGCAATCGATCAGCGCTCCTGCATTAGCACTTTATTCCCATCATATATCCTACTGCATCATCTCACACATTTCAAATTTCTCTTAAGGTCAAGAAGGATCAGTATGAGTGCCTAGTTAATATGATCCTTTAGGTTTACAAATGTATTATGTTATTTGACTCCCCATTCAAGTACTTGATTTTTTTAATCAATAAGTGTTGAGTTGTAATAACTGAGAAATCCCAAATTAACTTCCTCAAGTACTAGCATACTCCAATGAAGCTCCAAGTATTCTTCATGATCGACTTTTATCAAGCTATACACCAGAATATCATCTAAATAGAACAATACAAAATCATCCCAACTATGGGATGAGTACCTTGTAGATTAAGTGCATGAAGGTTTACAAAGGGATTATAAAAGCCAAATGCGATGATGAGCTATTCAAATAATATGAGATGAGTCTAAATGCAATCTTCCAAGTATATGAGTCCCTCACTTGAACTTGATAAGATCTTAACTTGCAAATCAGATTTGGAAGACTTAGACTGATCTCAGCTAGCCAATCAACTCTTTTATATTTGGTAAGGGATACATGCTCTGCACAATAATTTTGTGATAGGGCTTCCCCAAATCACTTGATATATGTCTAGAGGTACTATGCCACAGTGACCTCGTCAACAATATCTCACCATGGGCAAACGTTAATCATCACTAACAAGTGGTTAGTATCTCAATGTCATCCAATATTGATCCAGTGGATATGGTCTTAGGTTCTTTTAAGTTGGCAATTTGAGTCTCTTCAACAACTCCTTAGAGATAAAGGTTTCTAGCTTCCCATGTCAAAAATCACCATTTCCCATCTCCCCTACACCACCACATGAATGTCAACATTTCTTCTTAGTACGTGGGGTCAATCTCCTAAGGAACCTCTTTCCCATTTAGCATTGCAATAAAAAAAAAGATGCCTATTGGTAACCACCTACACTTGTTGAGAGTCAGCAATAGCAGTATCATCCCGCTTTTTGAACTTCAATGGGAACAACTCATGAAACTTTCAATAGTTTTGCTCCTTGTGATTCATAACATTACAGTGATTGCAAAATAATATTCCTCAATTATACTAGGCTGTTTGTTCTATCAACTAATTCGATTAAGTATCAAAGTTGATGGCAATAATGATAGATACTAGAACTAGCATTTGAAATTCATTGTGAGCTTATGCAAGCAATCAAAAAATATGTACAAATATAGAGCTAATGCAAGCAATCAGAACAAAACAAAAAACAAAAGAAAAATTGAGTAATCTTTGCAAAGGTAACAATCAATAGATAGACAAAAAGAAAAACAAAAATGCTCAGGACTTAGAATTATAGTTGAGATGCATACCATATATGAGGCAGCCAATGAGACAGTCAAACCCTGAACCAAATTAGTTGGTGATGTAGGGAGTCGAACCCTGAACCTCTCGCATACAATACGAGCACTCTTCCATTTGAGCTACATCACAATCAAGCCAACAACAGAATTGGCCATCTGAATCCTTGTATTCTAAACTCAACGGAGCCATCAGAATTTGTGGGGACCCTCCTCATGCCGGATTGATATCAGAGGATCAACCCCGCATGAGGTTTCTCCGTCAAGAAATCCGATTGAGCAGTTTAAGTAGTACATCAAGTAAGCATATATATGATCATCCATTCAATTAAAATAAGATTACATCACATAATTTGATTTAATACAATAACATAAAAAAAAAGAAAATAAAAGAAATATGCTGAGCTGCTCCTCCTCACTTCTCAGCTACCTCGATCTTCACTAGCTCCTGACCTGGCACATAAAAGTGCGGGCGTTGGAATGTCGGTTAGTCCCGTAGACTAAGTACAAGATATAAGTATACATTTATAAAAGCGTCAGCGGTAAGCAATAAAGGGATAAATACAGGAGGATATGCGAAAGTTTTATCCGGTAAAGCAATTTGTTAGGTTCATAAGAAAAAAATTCACAAAAATGTGCTGAATTTTATCAAAAATATGTCACAGGAATTAGTATGCTATGTCTTACATCAGTAAGCATAATCGTAAACAATTTGTCCTGCTAGGCAAACATAGTTACTTAGGGTCAGACAGAATATGAGTTCATATTATAACATAATACCGTACAGTGCCCCCCCGTAGGCTACAGCACGCTCCCTTATCTCCCATCTTGGCTAGCCCTGCCATATGTCCCACCCAAGACACTGTTTCGAGAACCCAAAAATAATGCATGCATTCTCAAGATATTTCATTCAACATTTATAGTGACAGTATTTGATAAAAAGGAAAGTATAACTATAACTAAATTTAAGGCTCAAAGCGGTGCTAAAGCGTCAAAAGAAAGTGGGTAAAACAATAAATGTAAGAAAATATCTGGTACCTTCTTGCGTGATTTCCAAGTTACCTGCATGATTTAGTAATTAGACTAGTTAGTGATTAGTTGATTAATCTTCCTAATAAGGCTACTTGGCCTAAATTTGAGTTTTGTCACACTTTACAAGGCACAAAAAAAGTGTGTGTAAGTTTTAATTATTAATTATTGTTTATTTAAGTTATCCGGGTGATTATGGGCACAACGACGACAATTTTACTAAAATCCGAAAATGGCACGCTTTATGAGGCAAAAATAACTTTTTAAAATTTTGAGTTCAAATAAAAAATATGATAATATTTTCAGAATCCTTGAATTTTTCTGATTATTTTGATATATAATTTTACTATATTTGGACTCATATTTTAAAAGATATGAATTTTTGAAGTTTTAGAAATTTTCTGAAATTTTTACTATTTTTGGAATATTCCGTTGTCGTTAACGGTTTCCGTTAAGTTACCGTTAACGTTAACGGTAAGGAAATATTCCAGGAATATTCTCTTTCTGTTAACGGAATCCGTTAACAGCGGATGGCGGGTGCCACATGGCGACCATGTGGCTGACACGTGGCTGCGAGTACACAGGAATCTGCCACATGTCATCTGGTGACACGTGGCTACCACGTGTACAGACAGAGACCGCTCAGCTGCCACGTGTCTGCCACGTGGCACTGTGGACCTTTGAACTGCCACGTGGCAGTTACTGTTCATCTTCTCCGGCGTACCTAACGCGCACCTCCGCCCCTGCGAACTCCGGCAATCTTCCGACGATTTGAAGGCGCCCTCCCCTCGGCCTCGCTGAGGCCTTTAAATAGGTGGGGGTGCCCCCCCTCGTAGGCTTCGTTGCCGCCCCGCCGCCGCCACCGCCAAATCCCACCGTGACACATGGCAGCCACCTGTGCGTCCGCGCTATGGTGCTGCCACGCGTCGCCACGTGGCATCCGTGGTTGCGTGGCGCAACAGGGTGCTGCCACGTGGCACCCGATGACGCGGCGCAATGTGGGATCGCCACGTGTCTGCCACGTGGCATCTGTGATCGCGCGGCACAACAGGATGCTGCCACGTGGCGCCTGGTGACGCGGTGCTGCCACGTGGCTCGAAGCTTATGCATGCTGCCACATGGCAAATCCGAGGCTCAACACGTTGCCACGTGGCGCCCGAAGCTCGTGCACGCTGCCACGTGGCAATCCGAGGCTCCACGTGGCGCCTGAACCTCTGAACACGTCCATGTGGCAAAAAAAAATTTTTTAGTTATTTATTTTTTTTTAAATGAATTTTTAAATTCCGAAAAATACAAATTTAATTAAAAACTTTAGGAAAAATTTAATTCTAAATGTATTATGTGTATTTTTTGTCCGTTTGAGCTCCGAAAAATCTGAAATTTTCCCTCCTAGCTAATTTTGACGTTCCGGACCTAAATTTTTGGTCAAAATTTAATTTTGGGGTATAAAATAATTTTTAATTTTTCGGGAATAGAAATATTATATTTAATTAATTAATTTATTTATTTATTTGTTTAATTAAACTTTAAGATATCATAACTTTGAATATATTGATCCAAATATATCGAATATAGGTCTCATTTTACTCAGAAAAATAAATTGAGTCAAATGGCATAATTCAAAAATTCGATTCGGGGATTATTTAACCTAGTGACATTTTAAGTTCCAAATAAACTCCCATAACTTCTTACCTATTTAATCAAATATAAGTAATATGGGTCTTAAAATACTCATGAGAATAGCCCCATCACTATGATAGTATTAATTTTCCCATTTGGACATTAGGACAAAAAGTCAACTCTAGAATTCTCAGTTGACTTTAGGGAAAATTGACCAAAATGCCCCTATAATTCAAATAACCATAACTTGGTCAAATCAACTCCAAATTCAAAAATTTAAGATGCTAACTAGCTCAGAATTTCAATATCATTAATAAATTGAAATAATATTTAGGATCTGAGCCTTAAAAATTTATATAAAGACCAAAATACCCTTGCCTCATTTTGGTCATAACTTGATCAAATTAAGTCCAAATTAGGTCTACTCCCAGTTAAAGTGCTCAGTATGATATAGGAAACTATAGTTGTTGAATCTTTTTTTTTTTAATAGTAATACTATTTAATGATGACACGGGTCATCACAGAATTGGCCCATAATTATATCACATTTTAACATTGAATTCAAATACTTGTTGAGAAATGCAAGATATGGGAGACATTCCAAATCCGCTGTCATCATCAATGAGCACTTGAAGTGTAAAGGACTGATTATTATTAGATTAACATGAATCAGGTGAATTCTTGTATGCTATGCTGCATCATGCATAATGTTATCCTTACACATGAAGATCACGTCAATTTATAAGTGCGACTGTAAATTAGGTCGACGGCTCCAAGCTAAATAAAACTACCACTCCAAAAAGCCTCATTCGATCACCTTGAGTACAAATAGGTCCATATCGTAAGAAACTTAATGCACGAGCAACACATGAGAGTGCGATTCCAAAACCACATTTTTTTTATTAACATACCAACAACAAATAAAACTCACATTTCTCTCCCACTCCCACCCAAACCTCGAATTTGAGTAAGCCCAACAGGTGCAAACTCCAATTGATTTACAAATTTTCGCAATCACTCTACAATTGGTATTCAAAGATATCCAAACAGCTTGCATTCAGTCCATAAACTAAGCATGTAAGAAAAAATGCAGTGCCTTCCATTCCTGGCAATATTAGAGGGGCTGCAGCCAAATCTATAAAGAACATAATTTTGAAGAATATCAAAACCAGGATCACCAAGAAACCATAAGGTTCTGCAAACCCCCTTTTTACAGCAGTAAACGGTGATAATAGTTAAGGACTGGCAACTATAATTAGAGCCACAGTTAAAGCAGAACCAGCACATCCAATACATAAGGACCACCTCAATCCTAAGAATCCAATCACAAAAGATAATGAAATTGAGACTTTTACCATGGCACCAGCAACAATTGATAATTTCATTAGATTAGAGCCGATTGGCTGGAGGGAGGGGGCGAGAGATCTAACGGCATCTCAAAACCCAGTGGGTGCAGTGGGTGCCAGCCAGCCTTACCGTGGAGAAGAAGAGAATCGGCGCAGAGCATGACTTCATCGCAGAGATGGAGACAGCGCAGGCACAGGCGATTTCGGCGTAGACTTTGTCACAGAGATGGAGACGGCGCAAGCGCAGGCGATTTCGGCGTAGACTTCGCAGGCGATTGAAGACTGTGTAGGCGCAGGCGATTTCATCGAAGGCTACGCCGAGACCGCGAGCATAGTGGCGAAAATTAGATATCATAAAATATATTACAAGCGGCGGGGAAAATAAGTTCTGACGTGGCTAAGTAATAGTCTACTCATCAAGATTTTTGGGGAGTTTTATGGGAGCCAAGTAGCAGCACTTCTAGAATTGTTAATGTGGCACCTAAAAAAATTCTATTTAATAGAATCTGGATATAAATTCAATACAAATTTTAAAAATAATATTTATATTATTTTAATGTAAATAAATAAACACTAATGAAATATGTTTAAATTTAATTGAATAAATTTTTTTGAGTGCTAAATCAGCGCGTCTAAATTATATATATATATATTATCTTCAAGGTAAATTTTTTACTTTTATCGCGGTAAAGTATCGGGTGAATTCTAAAACCCATGGCGAACACTCTCCTTCCTTCCTTCCTTTAGGCGCGTTTGTTCGCCAAAATCAGCCCCTTCGTCCGCTCAGCTTCAAAGGTGGACACGCACACCTTGGTGAAGACGCGGAACTCCTCATTCTCTGTTTCGTCTGTGCCTTCTTCGATTCACACAACAACGCATCTTCGATGATTCGAAGTCGCAGGCGAATCAGTGATCTAATTCGATTTGTCTTATGAGGCAATAGAGATGCTAAATCGATTCAAGAAGCTAGGAGTCAGAATCCTTTTAGCAGAATTCTGCATAGTGGAGACCTTGAATTCATCATCAAGGTTCAAAGTTTTTATGGGTTTCAAGATTTTTCTCATATAGCATAGAAGCATGGGCATAAACATGAGCATGATGAATGATTCATTGGTGATGTATAAGTATCAGTGACGAATTATGGGTTACGGAATGTTGCATACATTGACTGGAGAATTTCAGGATGCATCGGCATCACCGTACTAGCTTCCCAACTAGGTGTATGTATATATTGGATCGTACGACTCATAGTATTTCAGTGATAGTTCTATTACATATCTGTGATATATCGTGTTGTGGCATATTTAGATGCATTATCCCGGTGACATATAGTACAACATTGGACTTTGTTACCTTGGTTTCTGAGCATTTGATGTTTCACTTACTTTCAGCATTCAACTTTCAATTCTTTTTTACCTTATTTAGTCTTTACATCTTTCAGTAGTTCAGTGTGTTACTGCTTTTCTATAAATTTGTTTATTTTATTGTCTATTCGTATTTACTTTAGTACTGCTTAGTTTAGTTGCGATGTATTAGACTTCTTGTCTAACACGGGGTACTTACATGAGATCCAGGAATTTGCTAGATCTCAAGCAGCTTGTTGAGGCAGGACTGGAGGACTTACAGGAGATCCAGGAGAAGTATGTGGAGCCTTAGTGGACCAGTCTTCTACCTTTTACTTTACTGCTTTAGTACTTCAGATAGACTTTATTTTTGTGTTATTTAAATCAGTTTGTAATAATTCTGGATGTATTTTACTTTTTTTTTCTTAGACGAATGTTTACTACTGCTCTATGATGAATATATTCTGGATGTTTTGCTTTAGCTTCAGCACTCTGTTATTCTACTATTATACTTAGTATTGTGATGTGATCAACATACTAGAAATGCTGATATATTGATAACGTATATTGGATTTATATTTACCTCTTTAAATCTAATGTACATATTCATCTAATACTTAAGGTAAGTATTATATACTTATCCAGTATTGACTCTCGATCCTACTTTTGGGTTCGTGTCAGCAACCCTTCGGTATGGCTAGTTTTAGTTAGCCTATTTGGAAAGATGGGTTATGCTCATTTTCTCGAGTGGCGCAACGCTCTACCACCGATTTGATTATATTTGTAACATTTGCGCGCGATGATGGGGCGGGGCATTACATTGATGATATATGAAGATTTTACATTTTACCCCATATAAATAATATCTCCATATCTTAAGTGCAAAGATAATTGCTGTTAACTTAAAATGGTGAAGGCTGAGTTCATTCTTGAATTGAACTAATTTTCTTTGGATCTACTTGCATTCCTTCAATGCTTACGATATGGCCTATGAAGGCTACTGAGCTCTACCAAAACTCACACTTAGAAAATTTTGTGTATAACTTATTGTATCTTAAAGTTTCTAAAACTGTTCGTAAGTGAACCTCATGATCATTTTCATTCTTGGAATAAATTAAAATATCGTCAATAAAGAGGGAGCCTGGGCCATTCGATCTGATCGCTCGATTGATCGACCCGCATGGATTTTAGCGGACGGATCGAGCAGCGGGATCCGATCCGCAAAGCTATTGGGTCCGACCCGTTAATAGGATCTGACCCTATATGAATAAAATTTAAATAATTAGTTATTTAATTTATTTAATTTAATCTTTAAATTTATTTATTTAATTAATTAATTTTAATTAATTATTTACCTCCCAAAAATTTCCAAATATTCACCCCTAGCTAATTGAGAGGTGAAGAATGCAACGGTGGGGTCGGATTTTCGATCCAACGAGGATTTTAATTTCTTATTTCTGAGGTATTTAAATATTATTAAAATATTCGACAAAATTTCGACGACTTCCGATTAACACCAAAAAACATCACCCCTACCTAATTTGGGGGTAATGAGCGTAATGATAAAGTCTGATTTTCAATCTGAGATTAAAATTATTAGGTCAATTTCCAGGGTTCTTGAAATTTCCTAAAATCAGGATTAGATCTATTTGACTCCTAATTTGAACTAGGTCTTAGTGGTGAATTCTTAATAACTTTATTAGTGTATTGAGATCAGAATCATGACTTAAATTAGTCCTAATTTTCTAGGGTAACAACTTAGGTTGTTACAATAAGACTCAAGTTCGGAGATGGCCGGAATCGATAGAAATCAATGGCAGAAGCAAGACCTAGCTCGGTTTGTCACGACCAACCAAGTGACGATGACGCACAGGCACGGGTCATGCTAACCCGTCACCCACATCATCCCGCTAGTAAAATATTCTTAAGTTATTCTAAAACTCATCAGGTTCCGTTGACCCGTGCATTAACTCGAAGACAGGGAGAGAATATTTTGGGAATATTCCATTTTAGATAAATTGTACATTGATTTTAATTAAATCAGAACATATGGAAATTAATACAGATTGTATTAATAAAATAATTGTATAAATATAATTTAAAATTTATGATATTATTTATTATTTTGATCAAAAAAATATAAGGATTATTAAAACTAAATAAAATTTTAATTTAGTGAGTAACTTCACTAATCACCTTCTAATTATGATTAAGAGTAACTAGTGAAAATTATGACTTGTATAAATTATAAATTAAAATTTATGTGTCATTGGACTCCTTAATAGTAAGAAACACTTATGTATGAAGAATAAGAAGTTTTAATACCAAATTTGTAAAAGTAAAATTTAGGTATAATATATTAAAATTTAATCAAAATCATAAAAATTACTCTAAGTATGGGATTAGTCCTCCTATTACCTTAAAATGATGACACTAATTGTAGTTGTAATAACCTAAAGTTATTATCTAACTTAATTTTGGCCTAATTGTATCATAATTATCATTCCATTAAGTTCATCTAGTCATTAGAACCAAACCCTAAAGATTTGGAGCGATTCAGAGCCTAATTGATTATTTTGGAACATTTTAATATTTAATTAATTAGAAAATTGAGGTATTTATTTTGACCTCAAAATCAAAATCTGACTTCACCGTTGCAATCGTCACCCCTGTGGCGCCCCGCTCCCTAAGCCCACAATCATTAGGTTAAGGAGCGGAGGTCACTTGTGCAAATCCTTCTCTTCTCATTGGATTAGGTAAGATCCACAATCCACTAATAAGGGGAGATGTGCACATAATAATTAAGAGGATCAGTCATTAAATCTGACATACAAGTAGAGTGCGGAAGCTAAATGAAGTAAATAGTACATCCATTCACCATGCATCACATAATAAATTATAATAAAATAGCTTAGAAAATAATAAAGTACATAAAGTAAATCACAGTCACAGTATCTGTATTATTATAACATTTAAATAGTTTAAAAAACTGAAAGATAAATCACTCATCTTCACAAGCGGCTAAAAGGAACTAAGCAATATCCGGCTCTCCTGGCTGAACCTCCTCCTCTAAGTAAGGCACCTCTGCTTCAGCACCTATCTCCTCAAACCTATCTGAATCTGACATTATCGATTTCATAATGCCAGAGCCCTAGCCAATAAAAGAAAATCTTGTTAAACAATTGTCTAAGTACATTTTAGGCTGAATATTTTACATGAGTTATTAATGTCACCATTTTTATATTTAAACACAATAAAAAATAACTAAGCAATAGGAGTAGTAAGCATAATAAGGAATAATGACAATTATAAATATAACATTTATAACTAACAACAAATGAGGCAAAAGCACACCTCAATAATTAAGCAAGAAATGGGCATATATATGTATAGTACAATAAGTAAAAGTATTGAAAGTAAAGTCTAACCCTAAATATGTTGATGATCATATGACATATACAAATTAAATGATAGAAAGCTAAACATGGTACATATAGTAAGCAGCAAAGTCTAGCATCCTATAAATGTATAAGTGAGCAGATAAGTAAAGAAACATAGCTGACTAAAATATGCATCAAAATACAGTACACAGTAAGTTAAAACTAAAATAGGTATGTAAAGACTGTCATATCAGAAAGTTGGCCATTGGGCCGGTAAAATCCTCAAAGCCTTTCTGGGCTTGGGCAGACAGAAATTCCCATAGCCTTTCTGGGCTAGGGTAGACAGAATCTAGCAGTATAACTGAGGAGATAGTAAATACAAATGCAGAATCTTTTAGTTATTTTACTTTGTTTATGTGGACATATTTAGAAATAGTTGAGGAGTCAAGTACGTCTGCAAGACTATATGGATTTCAAGTTTAACACACATTCCTCAATAAGTAATGTTAAGCATCCTTATTACTCCTTACCCCTGTCCATTAGGATAAATGTGCACCCAAATCTACTAAATATACTGAATCCAAAGGCAACTATTATCCTAATCATTTTAAGTTTTCATTTTATGCACAAAGTTCTCTTATATGATATGAACAAGAAATTTAAGCACAAAAATACAAGAAATGCATAACAATAAAAAATAAATCAAGTAAGCAAGAGACTCTTCTATACATGGTGACACTATTGTTATCTAATTTAACTATTCTAACTATTCTAAATTACACAAGTTCAGGATCTCTAATTCCTACTATCGAGTGTAACTTAGAAGCACGACCTTATACGTTTAAAGGATTATAACTAATCAGGTTCTAATCTAATTCAATCAAGTACGATTATAAGTTCAATCAATAAATCATACGTCCTAATTTTATTAATTTAGATGTTCTATCTAAGATCTTATCAAGATCTACTAAACTATAGATTATAGATTAAATACCATGAGATTGAGCTTAATCACATAATCCAAAAAGGTTAAGATATAAGATCTAGGTTTCAGTTTAAAAGTGATCTATTGATTAAGGTAGATCCTATTAAGCAAATCAAACATAATAGGATGAATCTCCTTATCCTAAATTTAGAGTTAAAAGACAAAATAATCAAAATAAGTTGTAAAATTTCTAGAAACTAATAAAACCAAGGATTCATTCATTGAATAACCCATTTATCTAATGAATGAAATTTAACATATGAGCTAGTCCTAGTCTTAGGAGTAGTCCTAATGTAAGGTGAAAGATATTAAGGAAAAGACTTAGAGAATTTTGGGGAATTTTATTAAGTTGACCTGATGGCTGATTTTTCTCACTTAAATGATTTTAATACAATTATAATACTGGTTTGAGTGATTTAAAACACAGATTAGAAGTTAAGGGAACTTAATCTAAATGTTGGGCAAAATGACCATTTTGCTCATACTTAAGGGCCCAAAAAGCTACTTTTAGATTTAGGGCTTTAAATTGAAGTTTCTTGGTACCAAATGATTCCTTATTACCTAACATGAAGATAGATAATAAGTATGCTCAATTTGGACAAGAAATGGGTCATATAGGTCTAACTAAAGTTTTTGACTTAAGGGGCATTTTAGTAAATTGCACTTAATGAAATCTAAATTTTTATGCAGTTTACTGTTGGTTGCTGTTCAAGGATTCCATAGAGTCTAAGAATACTAAATTATGAGGTCTAATGAGTTAGTTATAGTCATTTGAATTTCTAATAGTACATAAGTAATTTTTCTAAGTTAAGAGGGGCCAAAAAGCTAACTCTTTCATTTGATGTCCAAATTCAGCAAACTCAGTGGCTATAGCTTCCATATAGGACACTAAGTATTTTAACTAGGAGTAGACTCAAATTGGACTTCAAATGGTCAAGTTATGACCTAACTAATGTTAAGAGTATTTTGGTCATTTCTTCTAATTTTCTAGGTTCAAAACCTAAATATTATTTAAGGTTATTATTGGCACTGAAATTCTAAATTATCTAGCAATTTACATAATATATTTAAGGCACAAGGTAGGTTGTGAGCACTTATTAAAACTGATAAGGTTTTCAAACTAAATTTTCATATATAAATTTATGCAATATTTAATTTTAACTAAAATAGGTTTACATTTGGTATAATTCAACTCCACTAGGGTCCTAGGGACTTTAAAATACAAAAATAGTGAAGTTTTGGCCATTTCAGCCAAAATTGGGAAATTTTTCAGAAAATTCTGGGAATTTTGTAATTTCAAGCGCAGCAGCGCGCTGGAGCGCTTTTCACGCAGCAGCGCGCGGTAACGCTTTTCGTGCAGCAGCGCGCGGTAGCGCTTTTCGTGCGGCAGTGCTGTGGCCGCTACGGCGCGCTATGGCGCGCAATAGCGGTTCAATTTGCAAAATTACTGTTCAATTAATTTAATTTTTGACATTTCCTAAGTTTTTGAAATTCAGCTGCAGCCCGCTACGGCGCGCTGCAGCTGTCCATTTTATGAAATACTATTTAATAATTGATTTTATATGATTTCTGGAAAAATCTCGCTATAGCCCGCTGCAGCGCATTGTGGTGCGCTGTAGCGGCCTATTTTGCAAAATCGAGCGCTGCAGCGCCAGACGGCGATTTCGCCAGGACAAAACCTGGATGGCCTACTTTTAAGCTCAAATACTCTCAATCCAGAGCGTTCCATGAGTGATGCCATATATCGATGGAAAGGTCTTTTCGATACCTTTCCATTGACACCAAAACCAACATGAACATAGCAACCTAACTATATGAAAAATGCTGACGAATACAAATGTATGCAGAATACAAGAAAAACAGAGCAGTTTTTGATGATACTTTTAACAGTTTTCGATGATACTTTTAAGAGCCTTAATGGCTTCCATACATACTTATGAGCTTCTAAGGATACATTCAAGTATTGCAATAATATGAAAAAGATAAGGAGGGGAGCAAGGGGGTACCTTAGTCCTTGCAAGAAGAGGAGGGCCTTTATTTCCTTCAAGACCTTGGGGATGAGCCTTCTCCTTCAAGGTGCAGCAATGGAGGGGAAGGGAGAGAGCTTTTGAGCTTACCTTGACAACAAAAGAAGGAGGAGAGGGCTATGGTTCTTCTTAAAGAAGGAGAGGAGGATGGGAGCAGAGGCTAGGCCATCATGAGCCTAGGGAGGGAGGCCATCAATGGGCAGCTAAGGGGCATGGGGCGTCAGCTGAGGTGATAGCCAGCTGAAAATGGGAATTAGAAAAATAGGGAAATTGCAATTTGGGGATTCAATGATTGCTTATTTATTTTTCTTATTTATTTAAAAATTCTGATTTTTGAAACGCGCTCCGAAAATTCCCAAAAATTCACCCATAGCTAATTTAGGGGTGAGGAATCCAACGGCAAAGTCGGAATTTGATTCCGACAATTATTTAATTATACTAAATTTCAGGGTATTTAATTATATTAAATATTCATGAAAATTCGACGACTTCCAAACACGTCCAAAACATCACCCCTAGATGATCGCAATGGCGAATTTGGATTTTGATTTCGAGGTCGAAATAAATACCTCAATTTCCTAATTAATTAAATATTAAAATAATCCAAAATATTGGATTTAACTCTGAATTACTTCAAACCTTCAGGATTTGATTCTAATGACTGGACAAATTTAATGGAATGGTAATTAAGACATAATTAGGCTTAAATTAAGCTGGGTAACAATATTGGGTTGTTACACCCCCAAATTAGCTAGGGGTGATATTTTGGACATATTTGGAAGTCATCGAATTTTTGCGAATATTTTAATATAATTAAATGCACCAGAAAATGGAATAATTAAATAATTGTCGAATCGAATTCTGACTTTACCATTGAATTCCTCACCCCCAAATTAGCTAGGGGTGAGTTTTTGGGAATTTTCGAAGTGTGTTTCAAAAATCTGAATTTTTGAAAAAATTTAGGAAAATAAATAAGTAATCATTGATGCCCTAATTTACAATTTCCCATATCCTTCTAATTTTCTATTGCTGACAGCCCCCATGCAAATTCGGCTAGCCATCCCTCCCCCTCTCCCCTTAGCCATGCTCTCCCTAGGCTAATGATGGCTCTCTACTCCTCCCTCTCCCTAGGCTCTTCATTGCTTCTCCTCCTTTAAGAAGGAGCTCAAGCTCCTTCTTCATGTCCATTTGGCAAAGCTGCAGCTCTCCCTTCCCATCCATTGCTAGGTCTTGGGCTGCAGAAGAAGAAGGAGAAGCTCCTCCTCCAAGCCTTAAAAGTCTTCTTCCTCTTTCTCTTGCAAGGCTAAAGGTACCTGTTTGCTCCTCTCTTTTGTCTTCTTCATATTGCTACTATGCTTGTTTGTAGCTTTAGAAACTCATAATGGTGTAAGGAAGCTATTAAGACTCATTGTGGCATCTCATTTCTTTGAAGAATAATGCTGTGATTTTTGGCATGCGTTAAGAGGCACAGAAGGGGTGTGCAAGTTTTATTTCTTAATCATTATTTATTTAAGTTATCCGGGTGATTATGGGAATAATGGTGATGATCTTATCAAAATATAAAATTTGCACACTTTACAAGGCAAAAATAACTTTTTAAAATTTGGATACCAAAACTAAAATCTGATTATATTTTCAACATTTTTGAATTTTTCTGATCATTTTTATATATAATTTTACTATATTTGGACTCCTATTTTGAAAAATATAAATTTTTGAAGTTATGAAAATTTTCTGAATTTTTTAATATCTTTGGGTTGATTGAATATTCCGTTACCGTTAACGGTTTCTGAAGCTCCTACGCGCTACCACGTGGCAATTCGAGGCTCCGCGCGCTACGATGTGGCGCCCGAAGCTCCGCGCGCTGCTAGGTGTCACCCGAAGCTCTACGCGTTGCCACGTGTCGCCACATGGCACCAGATTTTCAAAAATTTTCCATGTGGCACACGCTGTTCCGTGTTTTGCCATGTGGCAAGATCCTAATGGTCCCGCGTGATTCGACGACGCGGATTGGCCAGATCTGGTGTCCACTGTGCGGACCCGGACAGCGGATTTCTCACTGTTTTTAATTAATTAATTTTAATTTTTGAAAAATATAATTTTAATTAAAAACTTTAGGAAAAATTTAATTCCAAACGTATTATGCGCATTTTTCGTCCGTTTGAGTTCCAAAAAATCTGGAAATTTCTCTCCTAGCTAATATTGATGTTCTGGACCTAAATTTTTAGTCAAAATATGAATATGAGGAATAAAAATAATTTTAAATTTTTCGGAGATTGAAATATTATATTTAATTAATTTATCTAGCTAAGGCAGAAGCTCCGAACTGAATATCACTGAAACCTCTTAGCCTGATGGGCTAAGGCATAAAGTACTGCACTGAATAATCACTGAATAGAAAACCACCCTCAACTAGTACTTACCATGTCCAATCCTGACTAATAAGGTCATATGAGCGCAAAATCTATTTCTCGCCATCCTGGGAATTATTTCAACCAGGCATGATAGACTTACTGATAGTAGCAAACCAGCGTGCTATGCCGGACTCAAGGATTGGAGAGGCATACTAGTTAGGCCACAACTTACTAAAAAACTGAAAACATCGATCAATCATGAATGATATGAATGCAATTCAAAATTGACATGAGATATTTATCAAATATCCTATGTCCAATATATGTGCACAAGGTAAGAGGCTCAAAACAAGGTATGCAAAGCATCAATTCAAGGTGAGCAAGAGACTTTTCTAGGACACAAGTGATATCCATTTGTTATCTAATTTGATCGTTCTATCTATTCTAAGTTACACAAGTTCAGGATCTCCAGATCCTACTATCGAGTGTAACTCAGATTCACGACCTTACAAGTTGGAAAATAATTAGAACTGATCAGATTCTAATCTTATCAAATCAATGTCGACTATACGAGGTAAATAATAAGTCAAACATCCTATTTTAATTATTTTAAGAGTCCCAACTTCATCTTGATTGATCAAATTAAGATGAAAGGATTAAGAATTAAATTCTAAATATGAGATTTAATCACTTAATCCAAATGGTGTATCTTAAGAATCTAAGATTTAATACCCATATCTCACATATTAAGTTAAGGCAAATCCTAATGAAAATCAACTCATTAAGATAGATCTCTATTCTTAGTTCTAAGATTTAAAGATAAAATAATCATTAAATAAACTTAGGAAAATCTATAAACTAATAAACTCAAGATTTCACCTATTGAGTAATCCAATTTACTCAATAGATGAATTCTAACCTAAGATCTATTCATAATCCTAGGAATTTAGCCTCTTAATTACTAAGAGTATCTTTCATGACACACATCCTAACTAATGTTATAAGGACCTAAAGAAAGATCTAAGAATGATTAATGAAGGAGAAATACTTAAAATTTACTTAGGAATTTTCTCAAGGGCTAAGATTGAGATTTTAAATCAAAATCTAATTTAGGCTTGAACTTAACTAATTTCTACTATAAATCATTATATTTACTGATTTTAATAATTATAAAATGATTTTAGGGCTTTAAGATGCTAAACCTTAAATTTGGGCAAAATTACTATTTTGCCCCTACTTAAGGATTCAAAAGATCAAATTTTGATCTAGGGCTTTAATTCTGAAATTTTCTTTTGGAATATGATTTTTACTGTCTAATGAAATATTAGACAGTAACTAAATTAATTTTGGGTGATTATTAAGCTATATGAAGTCAAATTAGTGAATTTGACTCATAAGGGTAAATTAGTAATTTGTCTAAGTGAAAGTTAAATTTTGCTTTCAGATTATTGTTCTTTATTGTTTAAGCTTTCTATAGAATCTAAATTTGATAAATTCTGATAAGTATTGACCAAGTTATGGCCAATACAATATTTAGGGTTATAAGAGTAATTAAGGAATCCTTAATTATGGTCAAAATTCTTAACTTTGTCAATTAGTGTCCAAATTGAGTAAACTTAGTGGCTATGGTTTACAATTTGTCCACTGATCACAATGACATGTGGTAGGCTCAATTTGGAGCTAATTTGACTAAGTTATGACCTAATTAGATTTTAGGGTGATTAGTGAGTGATTAGTGAACTTAATCACTCAAACACTAATCCAATCTTTCAGCTAGGTTCTAAATGACTTTATGAGTCCTCTGAAACTTAAAATTTCCAATTTGGGTTATTAGATTTACTAATATTCACTAATCAAGTTTTAGGGTAATTAGAGGTGATTAACAAATCTAATTGTTGGATCCTAAATATTATTACAGATTACTATTAATTAGGTTTTTTTGATCTAAATTGGTATTTGAATCACTTAATTTGGAGTTCAATTGACCAACTTATGGTCAATTGAAGTTCTAGGGTTAATTGACCTAATTAAGGTTAGGTCTTGAAAGTCATTAGGCAAAAACTAATCCAAACAGCAAAGCTAACACTACTAAATATTCCTTAGGGTTTTTTGATCACTTTGATACCCATATTCAATAGGTTTGGATTAGTGTACACAAAGATATGGCTATTTTAAATTTTGTGACACTTAGGGTTTAATTAGGGTTTCTAAAAGTCATTTGTGATATACAGAACTAAATAGAATTTTGACTGTGCCAAATTATTCCACATTTTCTACTGATCAAAATGACCTATAATTTTAATATTTTTGGAGCAGTAGATTTAAAGATATGAGTGATTATGTGTTTGAATTTTAATTAATTAAGTTATGATTTTAATTAATTCATTTAAAGCATTTGATTTTAATCTGTATACTATTAATCCATTTAACAGGGGCGGGCCCCACACTAAAATTGCTGGCGGGTCCCTCCACGAGACTAAAAAGGCGTAGCGGACAGGCCATACAATGGGCCCCACCCTTCATCCATACGGCAGGACCCGGGCCAAGACCTGGCTTGCGATAATGAGGGTCGGGGGAAACGGAACCCGTCGGGCTATGACGCGGGTCAGAGCCACGCCATCGTTCACAATTGGGTCCCACTTCCAGCACGAATGGTGACAGCGGGTCGGGCTCTTCTTCGCCTCCTTCCAGCTGCAGACAAGGCAAAAGAAATTAGGGCATCACCCTAATCGATGATCACGGCACTTCCAGAGACCGAACTCATACTGGACGCAAGTCCTCGATCCCTTCTTTATAATGAGCTAAAAGAATCGAGATAAGCCGGCCTCCATCATTCGAACCTATGATACCCTAAAAATCGACTTAGGGTCAGAGGAGATATCCTAATTAGCGATTGACTGAAGAAAACATCGATTCCAAATGCGGAATAACTGCCGCAGATCAAAATACATTAGAAACAAGGAAATGAAATAACTAAACACAATAATTATGAATTCGAAAGTGAGTAAACTGGAGAAGTGAGGTACATAAGTGAAGTACCTTCTCGATCGCAAGAATGGGTTTTAAGGTGTTCGAGGTGCTCTGCCGAGACGTGAAGATCCCTCGCAAAAGAAGCCTGCCATGAGTTCGAGTGAGAGAGAGAGAGAGAGCCTTAACCATTCCTTGGAAGTAGCGAGCTGCACCTGTCGAGCAGAGCTCTGCGGTGCGATCGGCAGTTGCCACGCGAACTACGCGTGGCGCAAATCGGCAGGGAAGGCTCATCACCGTTCGATCAAACCTAGATCGAACAGTCCAAAATGCATGATACGCGACCAAACGGCACCAAAGGAAAGTGACGGTGCATTAGGGAACTTAATGGAATTCGTTAAATGCTTTAATTAAGTTTAATATTTAAATACTTTTCACACATTTTTATTAATTAAAATTAATTAATTAAACGAATATCAAAATTTTCCAATAAATCACCCTTAGCTAATTGAGGGGTGAGGAACGCAACGGCGCGTTTGGATTTTCTATTTGACGAGTATTTATTTATTTGAATTTTTTAGGTATTTAAATATTATTAAAATATTTGATGAAAATCCAACAACTTCGAGATGCCTCCAAAATTTCACCCTTAGCTAATCTGGGTGTTCTGAATGCAATGGCAAAGTCAAATTTTCAATCTGAGGTCTATATAAATAGTCAATTTCTAGGGTTTGAGATTTTCTAGAATTTCTGATTTTGATCCAGTTGACTTCTGATTTGACCTAGTTTTTAGAGATAAGTTCTAAATTACTTAATTAGTAACTTAGAATCTTAATTAAGACTTAAATTGATCTTAATTAACCAAAGTAACAACCTGGGTTATTACAGCTACATAGTTATGGGTACCTCTTAAGTTTATAGGGGTCACCTATAGTCCTATCTACCCATTGGATTGTTCTTGGATCTGTGTGTGGATATTGATGAGAATGTCAGTTGTTTAATTTTGGGAGATTGTAATTACCCACTTAAGTAATAATAAGTGAAACTTTTAAAAAATTGAGATGTCTTTTTAGATAACGGTGGAGTTCATGATAAGAATTCTAAAGTTAGGCGTATTCATGTGGGAGCACTTTCAAGATGGGTGACCTATTGGGAGGTTATCTTTTGAGGGCAAGACCTTAAGATCTTTCATACCAAAGCGGCCACTACCATGGTGCTTAAGAGTTTGGGCTATTACAATTAGTATCAGAGCAAGCCATATGGTGTTAGATAGAAGCTAAGTGCCATACAGGACAAAGTATCAATTTATGTGAGCAACCACTTGAACCCATGATGGTTAATGTGTTACATGGTTGTGGGAACCTCTTAAGCTTATAGGGGTCACCTCTAGTCATATCTACCCATTGAATGGTTATTAGATCTGTGTGTGGATACTGATAAGGACGTTAGTTGTTTAAGTTGGAGAGATTGTAATGACCCACTTAAGTAATAATAAGTGAAACCCTTAAAAAATTGAGGCACCTTTTTATATAATAGTGGAGTTCATGATAAGAACATATATGTTGATTTGATTATACGCTTTTTCTCTGCAAATTTTACTAAACTAGTTTCTTACTCTGCTATAATTAAAGTTTACTATCACTATATGAGATACTTTCAAATATAGATAATGAATATTGATTGATTAAATTAAATGGGGTTCTATTAGGAGTATTTTTAGTCTGTACAGAATACAATAAGAATGGGGCTAGTGCACTATCATACTATTTCGAGAAGATCTAAGGAAACTATGACTATGCCTACGAGTGGGCTAGCATATGTGGAATAATGCCTGAATGGCAATATTTGAACCCAAATTGTGATAATCATAGAAGACGTGCTTGATTTTCTCAAGATTTGAGAAATTGCCTGCTCGAATAAAAATGTTATATATATATATATATATATATATATATATATATAATTCACTTTCGAGATAGAGATATCAATTTTTGATAAGTATGACTTACTTGTGATATGTTACTTTTATTGTTATTTCAAAATTATCGCTAAAATTTTGATTTGCAGGAAAAATCGTGATAATCCTCAAATAAGGAAATTCTTCCTTTCAAACTTTTCTTATTATGCTTCCCTGTAATTTTCCCTGCACTTAAATTTTATGCTTTTGCTCATATATATATAATGTAATTAATGATATCCAAAGTACTAGAGTTTATCTCTAACGGGTGTTCTACCCAGGCATTTTTGTTGTAAATGACAGGTCAGGTCACTGCTGAGGATCTGGAGATAGCCTGATTAATCTACCACTGCACTTTTTATTCTCTTATTGTATTTATAAATAAAAGAGAAACTTACACTTGTAATAATACTTTTTATTAGAATAAAAAGTTCTACTTTCATGTTCTCTAATTATTTGAGCAAAAGTTTGTGATCTTTAAATTATTTATTTAAACTCCCGACTACAATCCTCGACAAAAAATGATGACGCCACCCTTGTCCCTACACTTAACCAAGATCTATCAAGGATCCAGTATTAAGGTTGGACCTAGGAACTAAGGTGGGGTCATTACACTTTTGATTCATTATCTAATTTTATAGAATTTTTTGGATTTCTGAATTTTAAGACATGTAGTGTAAGAGACATGAGCATGAACATAAGCATGATAAATGAGTATCAGTGATAATATATGGATTACGGAATGTTGCATACATCAACCAGAGAAATTCAAGGTGCATCGGCATCACAGTAAACTGTATTCCTAACCGGATGTATGTAGACATTGGACCGTACGACTCATAATAGTTCCTTGATATTTCAATTGCATATCAGTGGCATATAGTATTATGGCATATTCAGATGCATGATTTCAGTGACATATAATATAGTAATACATGTTATTGCTCATTTTCAGATCATTTATTATTTTATTTACATACAGTAATATAGCATATTCAGATGCATGACTTCAATTACAGTTCAACTTTAATTTACTTTATTTCAGTTTTGTATATTTTATTACTTTCAGTTATTTTCAATATTTCTACAGTTTTGTTTATATTATTTGAATTTGAAGTGAATAATCAGAACTGTTTAAATTAATTTCGATGTGCTAGACGTATTATCTAACACGTGATACTTTTGGGATCCATCAATTTGCTAGATCTAGAGCAGTTAGTGGAGCCAGATCAGGTGGATACTCAGGAGATCTAGGAGAAGTTAATGGGGCACCAATGGACTCTTCTCCAGCTTTACTATTTTGCTTAGTTATTTTCTAATTCAATATTTAGACTCTATTCTACATTTCTGTAAACTAGTTGTAATGACTCTGGATGCATTTTCTTTTTTTTTCTGAGATGAATATTTTATTCAGCTTCTGTGATGAATATTTCTAGATGTATGCCTAGCTTCCGCACTCTGCTTAAATATCACATATACTTAGTATTGTGATGTGATCAGCATACTAGAAATATTAATATTCTTATACATATATTGGATTATTCATATTGTATTTTAAATCCAATATATGTATTTGTCTAATACTTAGGATAAGGATACTACTCTTATCTTAAGTATTAGCTCTAAACCCTTTTTGAAGATGAGTCAGCAGCCCTTCAGATGGATTTATTTCAGCTATTCGGGGAGATGCGGAATTCCTTCCTGAGTAGCGCACCGCTCCGCCGCCAATTGTTTGTAATGATTACTTGTTTTGCGCGTGACGACGGGGCAATGCACTACAAGGTGTGCCACTCTAACAAATCCCTCACTTATCATTGGATTAGGTATAATCCACAATCCACTAATAAGGGAAGGGTATGTCCAGAATATATGTAATATCATCAATCAATACGTAAATATAAATACAGAGTATGAAAGCAAAGGAAGGTAAAGCATACATCCAACTCACCATAATATAATCAAGAAACAACAAATATGCAGCTCAGAATATAAAGTACAGTAAGAAACACAGTTACGGGTACCTGTGTAATTACAACATTTTAAATAAGGTTTAATGAAGAAAATGGGCAATTTCTCATTCTCTCGAGAAAGCAATAAAAGATCTATATAGCTTCATCACCACCTTGCTGCTCCTCATCAAGAAAAGGCTCCTCTTCATGCACAAGCTTCTTAAAACAATCTGATTCTGACCTTGTCGGTATCACAATGCCAGGGCCCCAGCTAAGTACATTTTATGTTGAAATATTATTTCATGAATTTATTAATATCATCATTTACTTAGACTACACAAAAATATACTAATATAGGAACAGTAAGCATACAAATGGAAGTGGTAAGTTATAAATAATAATATTTATAACTAAACAACAATGAGGCAAAAGACATATCTCAATAATAAGCTAAGACAAGGCTAGGCATACATATGTAAATACAGTAAGAAAGTACTAAAAGTAAGGACTAATCCTAAACATACTGATGATCATATAACATATGCAAGTTAAAATAAACAATCTGACTGAGATATGCATAGTAAGCAGTAACATAAACTAGCATCCTATATGTAAGTAAGATGGTAAAGTAAAGCTGACCGAAGTAAAATGCTGCAGTAAAATAATAAATAGTAAACAGTAACAAAGTATGTATAGAGTGTCATATCAGAATCATTGGCTAATCGGGCCATAATAAATTCCCATAGCCTTTTTGGGCTAAGGCAAAACAGAAATTTTCATAGCCTTTATGGGCTATGGCAGAACATAACAAAACTGCATGACTGAGGAGGCAGTAAATACAAATATAATAAATTTTAGTTTTCTTACTTTGCTCCTGTGGGCACATCCAGAAGTAGCTGAGGAGTCAAGTACATTTGCAAGACTATACGGGTTCCAACTTAACAATACACTCTTCAATGAGTAATATTAAGTAATCCTTATTTCTCCTTGTTCCTATTCATTGGGGTAAATATGCACCAGAACCTACCAGAAAACTGAACCCAATATAAGTGTTATCCTAATTATTCTTAGTTTTCATTTCATGCAACAATATTGTCTTATATGTCATGTTTAAGGTAATGACACAAAATACAAGAAATGCGTAAGCGCAAATAAAATAATAGTGAGCAAGGGACTCTACTACACAATGTGACATCAATTGTTATCTACTTAAGCTATTCTAACTATTCTAAGTTACACAAGTTCAGGATCTCCAATTCATACTATCAAGTATAACTTAAAAGTACAACCTTATAAGTTAAAAAATAATTAAAACTGATTGGGTTCTAATTAATTCAATAAGTATTGCTTACAAGTTAAATAAGAAATCAGTACGTCCTAATCAATGAATTTAGATATTCTAGACTTAAAATCTGATCAAGATCTACTAAACTAGGGATTATAAATTAAACACCACGAATTGAAGTCAATCACATAATCCAAAGGTAAAACTTAAGATCTGGGGTTCCTATCTAAATATGAACTAATAATTGAGGCAAATTCTATTAAGTATAATCAAGCTTAATAGAATGATTCTCTTAAACTTAACATAAAGTTGAAGATAAAATAATCAGAATTGAAGTATAAAAATCTAAAAACTAATAAAACCAAAATTCCATTCATTGAATAACCCACTTATTCAATGAATAAAATATAACCTAGTATATATTCCTATTCTTAAGGAAAGATTCTAAGGTGAAGTGTAGATTACTAATAAGCTCCTAATAAAATGACTTAGGGAGTTTAAAAAATTGATGGAATTTATTACAATTTATCTTCATTTGCTATTCTAATTCACTTAAAAGAGTTAAGGATTAATTTTAGCTAAGTTAAGGTATAATTGATTTTACTTAGAAATTTTACAGGCCATTAGTTATGATTTTTATCAAATTATTCAAATTATGAGATTTATGACTTAAATTAATTCTAAATTAGTTTTATTACTATTTTTAATGATTTAAATAATATTTTAAGGGTTAAGAGCACTTAACCTAAATTTTAGGTAAAATAACTATTTTGCCCCTACTTAAGAGTCCAAAAAATTCCTTTTTGATTTAGGGTTCCAAATTAGATTTTATTGACACCAAATAATTTTTGACTATCTAACATGAAGATAGACAGTAAGTACACCAAATTTGGACAATAATTAAGTCATATAGGTCCAAACTAAGGATTTTGACCTAAGGGGACAATTTAGTAATTTCACCTAGTAAAGTCTAAAAATTTATTAAGTTTATTATTATTTGCTATTTAAGGATTCCATAGAGTCTAAGAACACTAAATTATGAGGTCTATTAGTTAAGTTATGCGCATTTCAAGTACAAGGGGCATTTATGTAATTTCTAAGATTAAGTAGATCCAAAAACTTAACTTTTCCATTTGATATCTAAATTTAGTAAACTCAGTGGCTATAACTTTCCTATATCACACTGAGTACTATAATTGGGAGTATACCCAAATTAAACATCAATTGTTCAAGTTATGATCTTACTAAGGTTAGGGATAATTTGGTCAACTTAGAGTTCCTAGTGGCAAAACCCTAATTTATTTCAATTTACTATTGGTGATATTTTTTTGATCTAGTTAGCATCTTGGATAACCTAATTTGGAGTCCAAATGACTAAGTTATGACTAATTTAATTACTAGGTCATTAAGGGTGATTAAGGGTCCTAAAAGTGATTAGGCTAACTATACTCCAAATAGAAAAATTAACAATATTAGAACATTTCAACTTGACATGGAAGGTACTCGTTTCAACAAATTAGGGTGTTGGGGACCTAATTAAATGCTAAGCTAGCATTTTAAGTCACAATTATTACTTGCCTAATAATGGACATAATAATTCAATTAACCTGGGGAGTGAGAAATCACTTACCCAATTGGGTAGGTTACTACTAGATATAGGAACTATTATTACAAGTCACAAGGTATAACTTATAATCTATGATTGGACTGACGATCTAAGAAGTAAATGTCCCATCAAGGAAAGGACACCTTGAATCGCAGACTTGGCATATTACAAGTGGTAGGTTCATATAGAGATTTATCCTACCAAGATATGGTAGAATTATTTGTTCTACAAATAACACTCGAGTCAAGTCGAGCTGACTCCATGCCCAAGTTTGGAAGTGGTTTAGATAATTAAGGTTTAAGCCTAAACTATTGATTTAAGCTTACATGTGAAATGACCATCCTTAAAGCGTAGCATTATTCTTGACCATAAAAGCTACACACTATTCATAGTTCAATCTAATTGGTAAATCTTAAGCCATTCATAGAACCCTAATTATCATTATGTTTTCGGGTATTATAAATTTCTCTTTAAAGAACATTGAACCTAGTTTTCGAACATGACTACAACTTGATTCGATAGCGAGAGTTGATGTCCCAAATTAGGGTTCTTAAGTGGATAAAACTATGCAGCACCTAGTAGTGAATTGATAACAAGTTTTGAGGGAGATACTATGATATAGAAGTTATACACACTAATGAAGAACCTTGGTGATTTTAAGCAACGGACAATGGTCTTTCAATCTAATCTTATTAGGTGATTACCTACTAAGGCTCTAATAGTTCGACTAGTTTTGAACTCTTTAGAAAATATTATTAGCCTTAATGATTCTTAAAAGTATGTTATGTTGTTATTATCCTAGGAGTGAATTAAGACTTATTTGATGGTTTAAAAATCCTATATGGATTCATTAAGTCCTGACATCTTAAGTTCTTAATCTTATAACTCTTTTGAAAGTTTTAATTTGACTTAGCTAGTTACATATTATACCTAGGTTTGATCCTATATGTTACTTAATTACTCATTTATCATAAGTTTGTACTTATTTAAGTTCTAGTACCATGACAGCATGTTCTATTTCTATACTCTTATAATTCTGAGCTCATGATACTATGATTTCTTGGATGTGCCTCTGATGTTTCTTGATATAGTGACTGATTTGGCAGAAAAATATTCCATTAGGTAGATAAGAATTGCGAATTATAATCTGTCACCTTATTGAATTCTCTGATACCAACTGTGGCACCTCACCCCTTAATCCATAAAGATTAAGCCAAGGGTGGAGTATCACTCTGGTTAATCCTCTGATTTATCATTGGATTAGGATGAAATCCACAATCCATCTGATTAGGGAAGGAATAACATAGAATTAATTAACAGTCACTATCTACTAAATTATATAGAGCGTGAAAGCAAATTAAAGAATGACATCCAAGCATCACAATATAATAAGTGTAAAACATAACTCAAAATATAAGTATATAATAACCCAAGCACGCAGTCATAGGTACCTGTATTATTAAAATATTTAAAGTTTAAACAAATAAAAGAGAAAATACGCTCATCCTCACATGTAAAATAAAGTGCTAAATATCCTTAGGTCCAAGCTGCTGCTCCTCCTCCAAGTAAGGCTCCTCCTCAGGTACTACAACCTCAATTTGCTCTAAACCTGATATTGTCGATTTCACAATGTAGGGCCCCAGCCAAAAAGAAGAAAATCTTGTGTTAGACAATTGTCTAAGTACATTTTAGGCTGATACATTTTCTTATGTATTTTATAATATCACCACTTTACATTTTCTGAGCAACACTACATCAAAAATAGAAGTGACTAACAGTACAATAAAAAAAGGAAAGGCTATAAATAACATTTATAACCTTAAGCAAAAAGGAGGCTAAGGCATACCTCAAATATAAGCTAAGCAGGCAGGGCATATATATATATATATATATATATATATATATATATATATATATATATATAACTAAATAAGTGCTGAAAGAAAATACTACATCCTAAGATATGCTGGTGATCAAATGAAATATGTAGATTAAACAAGTAAACTCAACAGTGATATGTATAATAGCAGCAAAGTTATAACATCATAATATATATAAGCTGAACAAAGGAATAGCTGACTGAATAAAATATTGAAAAGTAAGCCAAATATCAATACTGTATATAATCTCTGTATACTGACTGTCATATCAAAAGACTTGGCCAAACTGGCCGATATATATATATATATATATATATATATATATATATATATATCAATCCATTCCCATAGCCTTTCTGGGCTAGGGCAAAATCTATCCATCCATGTAGCCTTTTTGGGCTAGGGCAAACATATCTATCCCCATAGTCTTTCTAGGCTAGGGTAGACATAACTAGATACACTGTATGACTGAAGAGGTGGTAATACTATGCAACATATTTTAGTTATTTTACTTTTGTTTCTATGGATAATTTCAAAAACAACTGAGGAGTCGAGCACATCTGCAAGACTATACGGGTCCCAAGCATAACACACTCTCCTCAATGAGAATGTTAAGTATCCTGATATCACCTTACCCCTGTCCATCGGAGTAAATGTGCACCATAATCCACCATGAATTGGACCCAAAGGCAACTATTATCCTATTTCTAAGTTTTCATTTTCATGCACAAAATTCTCTTATATGAAATATCCAAGGAAGTAAGCTCAAATATACAAGGAATGCATAGCACAAAGTATCAAAATAAGTAAGGCACTCTACTAATATGGTGATATCATTTGTTTTCTATTTATCCATTTTAATTACTCCAAGTTACACAAGTTCAGAATCACCATTTTCCTACTATTGAGTGTAACTTATGAGTTCGTTCTTATAAGTTAAAAAGGATTAGAATTGATCAGGTTCTAATCTAATTCAATCAAATGATGACTATGAGTTAAATTAACAAATCATACGTCCTAGTTTTGTAAATTTAGACGTTCTATCTAAGATCTGATCAAGATCTTCTAAACATATAGATTATAGATTAAACACCACGAGATTTGAGTTTAATCATATAATCCAAAAAGGATGAGACCTAAGTTCTAGGTTTTATTCTATAAGTGATCTACTAGTTATGGTAAATCCTATTAAGCAATCAAACTTAATAGGACGAATCTCTTATCCTAAATCTAGAGGTAAAAGATAAAATAATCAAAATAAGTTGTAAAATAAAAGAAAAGTCTAGAAATTAATAAAACCAAGGTTTCATCTATTGAGTAACCCATTTACCTAATGAATGAATTCTAACTTATGATCTAGTCCTAATCTTAAGAATGATCCTTAAGTGAGGTGTAAGATCCTAAGACTTAGAAAGATTTCCAAGCATTTCACCAAATTGACCTAAAGACTGATTTTACTCACTTAAATGACTCTAATATGGTTATAATGTTAGTTTTAGTATTTTAAAAGACTAATTAAAGGTTATGGGTGTTTATTCTAAATTTTGGGCAAAATGACTATTTTGCCCATATTTAAAAGTTTGAAAAGTCAACTTTTGATATAAGGATCCAAACTGAGTTTTCTTAGTTTTCAATGATTCCTTACTGCCTAACTTGAAGATGGACAGTAAGTACGTTCAATTTGGACAAGAAACGGATTCTACAGGTTCAAACTAAGGTTTTTGACTTAAGGGCAATTCAGTAATTTTCACTCTACTGAAACCTAAATTTTTTATGCAGTTTATTGTAGGTTACTGTTCAAGGATTCTATAGAGTCCAAGAACACTGGATTCTGAGTTCGATTGACTAAGTTAATATTATTAGTTCAATTTGATTATTGCTTAAGTTATACTTAATTAATTAAAGCATTTAACCATCATGTGTATATAAATATTAATTATTGTTATTCAATTAATATTTATTTTACTATTTTTAATAATCAAGAAAATTAATTTGGTATGTTCATTATCTAATTAATTAGCTTGTAATAACTAACTTAATCAATTGATCCTACTAGTTAAGATAATCTTAAATAATGTCGAACTAATTTAATTAAATTTGTTACTTACAATCAAATTAATTAATTCACTATATTAATAATCATAATATTTATTTATCTAAATTGTTACTATTTTAATACTTTAATTTATTAACTGGTTTATTTTTAATAGTTTACGGTTATACTAATTTAATTTAATCTATTAGTTTAAGCCATTAAATTGTTTAATTAGTATTAATGGCTCATTAGATTAATCTTAAATGGGTCATTAATTAACTAATATATATTAATTGTATACTAACATAATTATAATACTCGAATTTTAAATAGCAGATATCTATATATATATATATATATATATATATATATATATACTAACTAACTGTACATTCACATACCTTTTTATTTGTAATTAGCTATTTTTATTAGTTAAATAATATTAATTAGATTAAATTTTGTTCAATTTTATAATTTATTTAAGTTAAATCCACCAACTACTTAATTATCTCATATATATACTGCCATGCCTTCAATTATCTCATATACATATGTGTATATATATTAGCATATACATATTATTTTTAATGCATGCCAACACACAATCACTTCTAATTTATTGAGTAATTTTGTTTATTTTAAACAGTATGAATTAATATTATATTAGCTTTGATTTATCAGATTATATATATATATATATATATATATAAATAGTCTTAGCCTTAAAGTTGATTTGCAGTTTATATGCTTAACTTTATAAATTTATATATATATACTAATGTTTATCTTAATTATTCAATTATGACACCGGCAATCAATTAATTTTTGGATAGGGATGAATATATATATATATATATATATATATATATATATATATATATATGCACACATATATACTAATTAACTAAGTTACTAAAATATATATGTATTTACCTAATTAACTTAAGGTTCTGTTTCATGAAAGATACAAGTGTATATATATATAATTATACTTTAAAGTTTTTTTAAAGTTTCTGATCACATATACATTCAATTATATATATATATATATATATATATATATACACACGTATGCACTAATTAACTAAGTTACTAAAATATATATATATTTACCTAATTAACTTAAGGTTCTGTTTCATGAAAAATACAAGTGTATATATATATATATATATATATATATATATAATTATATCTTAAAGTTTCTGATCACATATACATTAAATTATATATATATATATATATATAACTTTATAATTAATAAGTACGTTAGTTAATTATTAATAAATCGGTTGATTAAATTTAGTATTGATTCGTTATTACAAATTACTAAACATTAATTATCATGTATCATTTATTCTACTTCGTAATTAATTATTTTTACGCCTGTTATAGTTATTTAAATTATACTAATTAATCATATTAATTAGTTAAACTAGACTGACTCTAAATTCAGTTAGTTATTTTAGTTAAATTAACTGGTTTAATTAACTTGATAACTCACTGTTAGTCTTTGATTAAATAGCTAATTAGGTCATTAACCTAATACTAATAATTATATATATATATATATATATATATATATATATATTATTTGTTTTATTCTATTTAAATCTGGCAGTCATTAATGGACGTGGGACCCGCTAGATTCACGTGGCGAGCTATTAATGGGTGCGGCAGAGGGTGCAGGGCCCGCCAGGACACGCGGCGGCTCGCGATAGGTACGCCAGCGCCCAGCGGGACCCATGCGGCGTCAGCCGAGCTGACGCGCGGGCCCCATTTCTGCGCCCGCTGACGGGATGCCACGCGGCGTCCCAAGAGCGCGCCAGCAAACCCGTGCGGGCTCCACAGGCAAGGGTCCGCGTCCAATGGGGGCGCGACGCGTGGCACGACGCAGACGGACCGCACCGAGCGGGTCGGGCCTGGCTCGGCCCACGCCTCTCGGCCTTCCCCGCTAGGCTCCCGAGGACTGGGCGAAAGGGTGCGGCGAATCGTGGCGAATACGTTGGTCGTCGGGGCTCAAATCGCCTGCCGATGAGCAGGGCTCGACTAGACCTACATGTTGGCGGGTGGAACGTCGGTGGAGGTGGTCAGACGGACAAGTTAACACTAACCATAATTCGGGTGTTACGGGGCGAGTGCAGGCCAGCGTTCGATCGATAGGTAGGGAGACGATATAGCAATTATTGCGAGACTATACGAGCATTAAATCAAGTATGATGCAAGAGATCGAAGGAAGGGAGTACCTATGGGTGGACCGCAGCCGATCTAGGGTTTGGACAGCTTTCGAACCGAGGTCACCCAAAGCTTCAAGATGCCTTCTCCTCGTCCGGAAATGCCGAGGATGCTCTTAATGGGCTCCGGATGGAACCCGCGAGGTCGCCGAAGGCTTCGACTGGCCGCGGCTTGCGGCTACGGGACACGCGTCTCTCGCGTAGAGGTCCTTCGGGACGATGCCTCGCGGTCGTCGGACAGCACCCTCCGTCTAATCAGACGGACAATCAGACGGAAATCCATCCCGGGGAACGGCGTGAGATGGCACAGTTAATGATTAATAAAATATTATTTAATTTAAGTTAATTTAAATAATCAAATTGCATTTAGAAAAATCTCAATTATTCACCCCTAGCTAATTGAGGGGTGAGGAATGCAACAGTGAGGACGGATTTTTGATCCGACGGGTATTTTAATTTCCCAATTTTCGAGGTCTTTAAATAATATTAAAATATTTGTCGAAATTTTGACGACTTCCGATTGACACGAAAACATCATCCCTATCTAATTTGGGGGCAATGAGCGCAATGACGAAGCCTGATTTTCAATCAGAGGTCTATTTAATTAGGTCAAATTCTAGGATTTCTGGATTTTCCAGAAATCAGGATTCGATACATTTGACTCTTGATTTGAACCGGGTCTTGGGGTTGACTCCTAATGACTTGATTAACACTTAGAATTAAGATTAAGACTGAGATTAGTCATAATTGACTAAGGTAACAACTTGGGTTGTTACAACAGCGGGTCCCATTGGACACGTGGCACCACGGGACAGGCCGTGGAATAGGAGTGGCCCCACTGCCGCTATTTAGAACAGACAGCGGTCCCTACTCTTCTGCGGTTGACGGGGGGAATTGAGGGCCCCACGGGACACGTGGCTTCACACGAAGCAACCAGCACGCCAACTGAGCCCCACCACGCGATGCCAGAAGCGGGCGGGCGACCTGACCCAGCTTGAGCGAAACCCGAGCCAACCCGCGATGGTTCCGCCCTAGCCAAGCTAAAGCATCAGTTTTGAGGCCCCTGCCAGCGCCGGAGACCCCCAGCCCGCACAACCGATGATAGCCCACGACGAGGCCAACATGCCGATGGCTGAACTGAAACTTGCGGTTCACGGAGCCGCGAGAAAACACCAACCCTAATGACTAGGGTTCGGCGAGACGCGAGCCCACTGTAGGTCACTATGGAGCTCGAGTCAAATTCGCTTGATCGGGTTCGATCAAGTTCGATCGAACCCGGTCGATGGGCAAACAATAGTATGAAATAGGGTATCAAATAGTTAACAAGCCAATTGAATGAAGATCGGAGGGAAGCAGAGTACCTGGTGATGAACGATCGAGAGAAGCTAGGGTTCACAAAGCATCGACAGGGATCCAATTCGCGAAAACTGAGCATCCTAAGTGTGGGCTAAGTCTTTAATGACTCGCTGACGGAGGTTGCGAGGCCCGGGATACGCTGGTTGGGTGAGGACAGCGACAACCGCCGCATGGAGGCTTTGCGGAGTTGTGGCGACCCTGCCCCGCCGTGGTCTTGTTAACACTTAAGTTAACATGATTACGGTGGAGGGATTATCAAATGACAAGGTCCTCACTTAGAATTGGATTAGACATACATTCTAATCCAACGTAACTAAGGACTTTACCATTCATAAAGTAAATACCTCACTAAATGAACATACAAGAAAATGTAGAGAGCACGAAAGCATAAAATACAACATCCATCCATACAATACAATAATCCAGAATAATAAAAGAACTGAAAAGAAATGATTAACCTGTATTATTATAACATTTTAATAAGTTTAAAGAACTGAAAAGAAAACTCTCAATCTGTAACAACCCAGGTTATTACTTGGCTCAATTAAGACTAATCTAAGTCTTAATTAAGGTTCTAAGTCACTAATTAAGTAATTTAGAACTCATCTCTGAAACCTAGGTCAAACCAGAAGTCAACTGAGTCAAATCAGAAATTCTGGAAAATTCCAAACCCTAGAAATTAACTTTTATCTAGACCCTAGATTGAAAATCTGACTTCGCCATTGCATTCAGAATACCCAAATTAGCTAGGGGTGAAATTTTGAAGGCATTTGGAAGTCGTTGGATTTTCGTCAAATATTTTAATATTATTTAATACCTGAAAGATCAAATAATTAAATGCTCATCGAAACAAAAATCCGAGAGCGTCGTTGCGTTCTTCACCCCTCAATTAGCTAGGGGTGATTTATTGGGAATTTTTGGGATGCATGTAGTTAATTAATTATAAGTAATTAATTAAGCAAATTAGTTTAAATTAATAAGTATTTTAAATATTTAGTTTTAAGTCTAAACGGCGCCGTCCAAACATTTTTATGCGCCGTTAGGCTACCCGTGAAATCAAATGGCAAATTTCGAGCCGTCTGATTGCTTCGATCAGACGGCTATGGTTTATCGTTCCAAAGGAAGCTACGCGTGTGAGGGAATTGCCGCGCGTCGTTCTGCCCCCTTTCTACGCGCCTCTTACAGCCAGGAATCACCGGCCAAAAGCTTAATTAAAAGCTCGGATCGATCTCTCCCACAAGTTTTCACAATTGGGGACCCGTGAAAGTTGAAGGAGCTCTCGATTGAGGTTTGAGATAGTCCGAGCCGTCCATCTTGAGGTACCCCTATTTCCTTCGATTTCCATTCAATATTGGTATTTCCATTTCATAAACCTATTTCAATCAATAGATTAGCAATGGAATGGTTTCGATCAAACTTAGGAAGGACCAATTAATCAAATTTTTATCGGGATCCACAGTGGTATACAGTTGGCGTCCGCTCCGTGCCCTAGAAAGCTAGGGTTCAGTAGCGTTAGTAGCATAGGTCACATTAGGCAGTATCTCACCCACCGTTGGAAAGATCCAGTAAAGCTCATTCGATCGGTATGCAAGTCCAACATCGTCGATCACATATCGACCTTCAGATCATTTGCCCTAGTTCTAGCGGCTTGGGAAGAAGGCGGAGAGATCTCAGACTGGGCCGGGCCCGGGCCCGACCCGTGCCAATTTTGCTTGGGTCATCCACATGCCGAGCCGCTAATGGTACGGGTCTACTCTGTCAGCACAGCTGTGCGTGTGGGGCCCGCCATCATTTTGGCTGACCAATTGAATAGCCACGACAACGCGTGGGTCCCACTGCAAGTTCAGAATCTCTCCTAGGCCGCCACGTGTCCAGCTACTCAGATGGATGAAGTCGCCATTTTATCGTGCGGGTCCCACTTGTACGATAGAATAAAATTATATATATTAAATGAATTAAATTTTATTAATTAAATTCTGTTTATTTAAATCAATTTTAATTTAATTAAATAAACTATATAACTTTAAATAATCATATCTTAATATTTATAAGTCCAAAAATATACAAAATTATATACCATTGGAATCAGAAAATTATAAGGAATATTTTGGCATTGTCAAATCTCAGTTTGGATGAGTATTTTAACTAATGACATTTAGGACCCCCCACAATTACCCTTTATGTCACAAAAGTTCATTAAGCCATAACTTCTCAACTATTAGTTCAAATATACCCAATATGGGCCTTAAAGTGATCAGAAAACCCTAAGGATTAATTTGGTAGTGTTCATTTTGCTATTTGGATTAGTAATTAACTAATCACTTTTAGGACCTAACCCTAATTACCTTAATTAAACTTAGAACTTCAATTGACCATAACTTGGCCAATTGAGCTCCAAATTGAATAAACCAGATATCAATTTAGATCAGAAAAACCTAATTAGCAGTAATCTGTAAAATTTTTTAGGATCTAACGGTTAGATTTGCTAATCACCCTTAATTACTCCAAAACTTGATTAGTGAATATTAGCAAATCTAGTAATCCAAATTGAGTGATTTAAGTTTCAGAGGACTCATAGAGTCATTTAAAACCTAGCTGTAAGATTGGATTAGTGTTTGAGTGATTAATTTTGCTAATCACTCACTAATCACCCTAAATCCTAATTAGGTCATAACTTAGTCAAATTAGATCCAAATTGAGCCTACCACATGTCATTATGATCAGTGAACTATTTGTAAACCATAGCCACTAATTTTACTCAATTTGAATACTAATTAACAAAGTTAGGTTTTTGACCCATAATTAAGGATTCCCTAATCACCCTTTTAACCCTAAATCTTGTATTGGCCATAATTTGGTCAATACTTATCAGAATTTAATAAATTTAGATTCTATGGAAAGCTTAAACAGTAAATAGCAATAATCTGAAAGAAAATTTAACTTTCACTTAGCCAAATTACTAATTTGCCCTTATGAGTTAAATTCACTAATTTGATTTCATATGGCTTAATAATCACCCAAAATTAATTTAGTTACTGTCTAATCTTACATTAAATAGTAAGAATCACATTCTAAAAGAAAATTTTAAAATTAAAGCCCTAGATCAAAATTTGATCTTTTGAACCCTTAAGTATGGGCAAAATGGTAATTTTGCCCATATTTAGGGTTTAGCTTTCTTAAAGCCCTAAAATCATTTTATAATCATTAAAATTAGTAAATATAATGATTTATAGCAGAAATTAGTTAAGTTCAAACCTAAATTAGATTTTGATTTAAAATCTCAATCTTAGCCCTTAAAAAAAACTCCCGTCTTAAGTGAGTGTTTCTCCTTCCTTAAACTTTTCTTAGATCATTCTTTAAGTCCTTATAACATTAGTTAGGATGTGTATCTTGAGAGATACTCTTAGAAATTAAGAGCTTTAATTCTTAGGATTATGAATAGATTTTAGGTTAGAATTCATCTATTGAGTAAATTGGGTTACTCAATAGGTGAAACCTTGAGTTTTATAGTTTATAGATTTTCTTAGTTTATTAAACGATTATTTGATCTTTGAACCCTAGAATTAAGAATAGAGATCTATCATAATGAATTGATTTATTATTAGGACTTGCCTTAACTTAATCTGTGAGATTTGGGTTCTAAAACCTTAGATCTTTAGTTATACCTTTGGATTAAGTGATTAAACCCCATCATCTGGAGTCTAATTCTTAATCTTTTCATCTTGATTTGGCTAATCAAGATGAGGTTTGGGGTAAATTAAATTATAAAATTAGGTCGGTGATTTATTCATTTTAACCAAATAGTCATCTTTTGATTAAGATATAGATAGGGCTTGGCCAGTCCTAACTATCTTCAACTAGTAGGATTCGTGATTCTAAGTTACAGAATGTGTAAGAATTGATGATTCTGAAACTTATGTAACTTAGAGTAGATAGAACGAATAAAGTAGACAACAACGGATATCACCTGTGTTTTAGATAGAGTTTCTTGCTCACTTTGATTTGATGCTTCACATTCCTTGATTTTGAGCTTATTACCTTGAACATATATTTTGTACTTAAGATATTTGATAAATATCTTATGTCAACTTTGAATATTCATATACAGCATTATGCTTTCTTTTCATAAGTGGTTTGTAAGGTGTAGCTTGATTAGTATACCTCTTTGATCAACTCGTTCGGGTCAGCAACCTTGTCGAGGGTTTAATGTCCGACAGTCTATGACCATGCCTAGTCCGTGAGATAGGATGGATAGACTCTTGCCATACTGACTATAGAGTCAGGATTCTGATATGGTTATACTAATTCAAGTACACTTACATTTGGTTTTGTCTTAGCTCATCAGGCTAAGAGTTTTCAGTGATACTCAGTTCAGAGCTTCTTTCTTAGCCATCAGGCTAAGATTTGCTGAGTATGTTTTCAATTGAGTGGCTTGGACAGTCACTGCAGTTTTCAGTTTTCAGTTATTACTTTTACTTGTATATTCTGCATTTCAGCATTGTTTTACTTATATCTTTCCTGCACGTGTTTCTATATAGGATGCTAGTTTTACTTACTATTTTTGTATGTACACCTAGGATGTTAGTTGCTTTCAGATTTATACTATTCAAGTTCTGTACATCACCTAGCATAATCTTGTTGATCATAAGCATGTTTAGGATGTATTTTCTTTTCAGTTTTGTCTAGTTTTCCTTTTTGCTTACCTATCTTTATTGCAGTTGCTTGGAGGAGGTATATGCTTACTTCCTAGTTGCTTTAGTTATAAAATATTTGTTTATAACTTTATACTGTTCTTTTTGTACGCTTTTCTGCACCTATTTGCTTCAGTTTTTGATTTATGATGATATTCAAGTAATTTAATAAATTGTTTACTCTAAAATGTGCTTAGACAATAGTCTAACCAGTTTTTCTTTTATTGGCTGGGGCCCTACCATTATGAAATTGATAATGGTAGGTTCTAAGTTTATTGAAGCAGTTGATACAGTGGAGAGCTTGCCATTGGAGAAGGAGCCCGTTCCTGAAGACATATAGTTTTAGCTTTCTTTTTGCCTGTGAGATTGAGAGTTATTTTCAGTCATTTTTTTTTAAAATTATTCAAATTGTTGTAATAATATAGGATTAACTTTACTTTTCAGCACTTTACTTATTTTGTATTGTTGTATTTATACTGTATGAATGGATGTTATATTTTTATTGCTTCCGCACTCTGAATTCATGTATAGTCATTTAGTGATAATACATTGGGATGAATGACAAAGTCCGTATTTAAGTTGGATAAGAACATGTGTCTAATCCAATTCTAAGTGGGGACCTTGTCATCTGGTAACCCCTCCACCATAATTATGTTAACTTAAGAGTTAACAGGACCACGGCGGGGCAGGGCCGCCACACAATCTCACAAGCAGAAAGAAACTAAAGCTAAGAGTCTTCAAGCACAGGCTCCTCCTCCAAAGGCTTGCTCTCCACTGGATCAACTGCTCCAATAAACTCAGAACCTACCATTATCGGTTTCATAATGGTAGGGCCCCAGCCAACAAAAGAAAAACTGGTTAGACTATTGTCTAAGTACATTTTAGGGTAAAAGTTTATTTAAGTTAACTGAATATCACCATAAACCAGTACAACAAGCATGTAGGTGCAGAAAGCATAAGAAAAGAACTGTATAAAGTTATAAACAAATAGTTTATAACTAAATCAACTAGGAAGTAAGTACATACCTCCTCCAAGCAACTGCAACAAGGTCAAGTGAGTATAAAACAAGTGACTAGAAATAAAATACATCCTAAACATGCTTATGATCGAAATAGGCTTATGTTGAGTGACATAACAGTAATTGAATCATGTAAAACATTATAAAGATGAAAACATAACTAACATCCTTTACATGCATATACAAATAGTAAGTAAGACTAGCATCCTATATAGAAATAAGGCTAAGAAAATGCAGGAAAAACTGTTAGTAAAAGCAGCACTGAAATGTAGAATATGCAAAGTAAAACAGTGACTATGAAACTGAAAACTGTATTGGCTACTCAAGCCACTCAAACTGAAAGCACACTCAGTAAATACTTAACCTGATGGGCTAAGAAAGAAGCTCTGAACTGAGTATAACTAAAACCTCTTAGCCTGATGAGCTAAGGCAGAAACCAAATGTAAGTGTACTTGAATTAGTATAATCATATCAGATCCTGACTATTCAGTCAGTACGGGCAAGAGTCTATCCATCCTATCCCACTGACTAGGCATGGCATAGACTATCGGACTGACCCGAACAATGTAGCCAACCTCGAACGGGTGATTGAAGAGGCATACTAATCAAGCTACACCTTACAAAAAAATGAGAAGAACACAAAATGTTATTTATGAATGATCAAAGTTGACATAAGATAATTATCAATTATCTTATGTACTTTATATATGCTCATGGTTTAAAGCTCAAAATCAAGGTAAGTGAAGCATCAAAACAAATTGAGCAAGAGACTCTATCGAAAACACAGGTGATATCCATTGTTGTCTACTTATTTGTTCTATCTACTCTAAGTTACATAAGTTTTAGAATCATCAATTCTTACACATTCTGTAACTTAGAATCACGAATCCTACAAGTTGAAGATAATTAGGACTGGCCAAGTCCTAATTATATCTCAATCAAAAGATGACTACTTAGTTAAACTGAATAAATCATCGACCTAATTTTATAATTTAAATTACCCCAGCCTCATCTTGATTAGCTAAATTAAGATGAAAAGATTAAGAATTAGACTCCAGATGATAGGGTATAATTACTTAATCTAAAGGTATAACTAAAGATCTAAGGTTTAGAACCCAAATCTCACATATTAAGTTAAGGCAAATCCTGATGATAAATCAATTCATTAGGATAGATCTCTATTCTTAATTCTAGAGTTCCAAGATAAAATAATCATTTAATAAACTAAGAAAAATCTATAAACTAGAAAACTCAATGTTTTATCTATTGAGTAACCCAATTTATTCAACAGATGAATTCTAACTTAAGATCTATTCCTAGTCTTAGGAATTAAGGTTCTTAATTACTAAGAGTATTTCTCAAGATGCACATCCTAGCTAATGTTATAAAACTTATGAAAAGATCTAAGAATGAATTAAGGAAGAAAATTCACCCACTTAAGACTTAGAAATTTTCTTTAAGAGCTAAGATTATGATTTTAATTAAAATCTAATTTAGGCTTGAACTTGATTAATTTTAGCTATAAATCATTATATTTATTGTTTCTAATGATTATAAAAATGATTTTAGATATTTAGAAAGCTAATCCTAAATTTGGGCAAAATTACCATTTTGCCCCTACTTAAGGGTTCAAAAGATCAAATTTTTATCTAGAGCTTTAAAATCTAAAATTTTCTATTGGAATAAGTTTCTTACTATTTAATGTAAGATTAAACAGCAACTACACAAATTTTGGATGATTATTAAGCCTTATGAGGTCAAATTAGTAATTTTGACTCATAGGGGAAATTTAGTAATTTGGCTAAATGAAAGTTAAATTTTCTTTCAGATTACTGTTATTCACTGTCTAAGATTTCCATAGAACCTAAATTTACTTAATTCTGATAAGTATTGGTCAAGTTATGGCCAATACAATATTTAGGGTTAAAAGGGTAATTAAAGGATTCTTAATTAAGGGTCAAAAATTCTAACTTGGTCAATTAGTGTCCAAATTAAGTAAAATCAGTGGCTGTAGATCACAAATGATCCATTAATTCTAATGACTAGTAGTAAGCTCAATTTGGACTATAATTGGCTAAGTTATGGCCTAATTAAGATTTATGGTGATTAGCAAGTGATTAGTAAAATTAATCACCAAATCACTAATCCAACCACACAATTAGGTTCTAATGTACTATAGGAGTTTTTTTTTGAAACCTGAATTATTCAATTTGGATCATTAGATTTGCTAATCTTCACTAATCAAGATTTAGGATAATTAGGGGTGATTAACAAATCTAATCATTGGATCTAAAATATTTTTATATATTACTGTTCCTTAGGTTTTTTTTATCTAAATTGATATTTGTATAATCCAATTTGGAGCTCAATTGACCAAGTTATGGTCAATTGAAGTTCTAGGTCTAATTAGGGTAATTAGGGTTAGGTCCTAAAAGTGATTAGGCAAATACTAATCCAAACAGCAAAGATAACCCTACTAAAATGATCCTTATAGTTTTCTGAGTATTTTAAGACCCATTTTCAATAGGTTTGGATTATTGATTACAAAGTTATGATCAAATGAAATTTTGTAACATTATTTGGACTAAATTAATACCCCTAAATGTTACTTTGCTAAATACAGGTCCAATTGCAAAATTGACAGCACCAAAATGTTCCTATATTTTTGCTGATCAAAATGGTATATTTATTTGCTATGATTGGACTTATATTTTGCAAGATATTAAGGTTTGAAGATTTGTATTTAATTAATTAATTAATTATGTTTTAATTAATTTAATTAATCTGTTATTATTATTAATATATAAATTCATTTATTAAATAAACATTATATATATATATATCGTTTTTATTAATATTTTTGCAGGACACGTGGCGGGCCATTATTGGCTGAGATGACGACCGTGGGACCCACCGGATCAGACGACAGCGGGGCAGGCCACGCGTCGCACTGCGACGGGCTGGCACGCTGCGAGGCGGTCCCCACCGTGGCAGCCGAAACGCCATGGGCCACGGGTCGGGCCCGGGCCGACCCGACCCAACCCGAAGGGTCTTCGTCTTCGCGCGAACAACCCGACACAGGGAAGCTAGGGCTTCAAAAACGGCGGCAAAAACGTCGGCACCGGAGGACGAGCCGCATACTGATCGAAAGGTCTTGAAGAGACCTTTCGATTGGTACCCCAAACGCCACAGGAGAAGGTTCGTAGCTTCGGCAAACTCTAGCCCTAGAAACCCTTGTCGAGACATTTACGCGATAACGGTAAGTACTGTGATGTTAGACTCAAATTAACACGATCGGATTCGATCTAACCTGATTGAACCTGACCAAAGTTTAATCTAACAGATGGAATAGCTTCTCAAAGTTGAAATTTGACAATCAAAAGAATAGATCTAGGAAGAGTAGGTACCTCAAATTGGACGGTCCAGAGGATGCGATAATTGCCGAGGGTTGATTGACCTTCTAAGCTCAGTTTCTGTGCAAGATCATGAATCCAAACAGTCTAGGAGTCTAAATGGAGGGACGAGGAGGTCCTTCAGCGGCGGGCGACGCGTGCCTCACGCTCGGCATGCCGCGCGCGGTCTCTCGCGACACGCGGAAGACGTGCGAGGACGATAACCCTCATCCGTTCGATCTTCCGATCGAACGGATCTCAGCGCCCGTCTGATCAAATGGTGAGGTTAGAATTAGGGTAACGGCGTTGCTTAGTCTTGACGGCGCCGTTAATTATTAAATAAAATATTATTATTTAATTATTTTCAACCTATTTTATTAATTAAAATTAACCATAAAAATGCATTCCAAAAATTTCCAATAAATCACCCCTAGCTAATTGAAGGGTGAGGAACGCAACGGCGCACTCGGATTTTCGTTTCGACGAGTATTTATTTATTTGAATTTTTAGGTATTTAAATATTATTAAAATATTTGACGAAAATCCAACGACTTCCAAATGCCTCCAAAACTTCATCCCTAGCTAATTTGGGAGTTTTGAATGCAATTGCGAAGTCAGATTTTCAATCTGAGGTCTAGATAAAAAGTCAATTTTCTAGAGTTTGGGATTTTCCAGAATTTTTGATTTGACTCAGTTGACTTCTGATTTGACCTAGGTTTTTGAGATAAGTTCTAAATTACTTAATTAGTGAATTAGAACCTCAATTAAGACTTAAATTGATCTTAATTAACCAAAGTAACAACCTGGGTTGTTACAGGAGTCCTTGAGGGAGAAGGCGAAGGATCTGTCATTCAATCCAACCTCCTGATCGAACGACGCACGATGGATCGGGCGGGCGGATCCGAATGGCGGGATCCGACCCGCGAGGTTATCGGGTTCGACCCAATAAGCGGGATTCGACTTGATAAGGATTAAATAATTAATTTAAGTTAAAATAATTTAATAATTATTTTTCTGATTTCTAATAATTATTTTTTAATTAATTAATTGACTTCCAAAAATTTCCAAATATTCACCCTAACTAATTGAGGGATGATGAACGCAACAGCGAGGTCGGATTTTGGTTTCTACGAGTATTTATTTTCCTAATTTTTGGGGTATTTAAATATTAAAATATTTGACGGATTTTCAAGGACTTCCGATTATCACCAAAACATCACCCCTGGTTAATTTGGGGACAATGAATGCAATGGCGAAGTAAGACTTTTGATTTGAGGTCAAAATAATTAGGTCAATTTCCAAGGTTTCTGAATTTTCCAAAATCAGGATTTGATCCATTTGACTCCCGATTTGAACTTGGTCTTAGCAGAGAACTCCTAATGACTTAATTAGAGCACTAGAACCAAAATCAGAACTTGAATTAATCATAATTAGCTTGGGTAATAACTTTACTTGCACAAAGAAACATTTCATTTTTATTTGTTTTCTAATATTTTGTAATAAATGTATAGAACATTTATTAAGAAAAATAATATTTCTAATTTTACTTTATTGTTCTTCTTAATATGATCATGTGGCTATTACAAACTATCTTTCTAAAATAAGCATCATACTAAAATAAGTATCATACTGGGATATTATCTTGGAATGCATTTTCTTAGATGGAGAAATTATAACCATAATATTTTTTATTACTAATGGCAAGAATAGCAACGTAGTAGTGCAAGTATGCTCATGACCAAAGACTAACTAACAACATGAGTGTACCTTTTTGGTACTTATTTAGTTTTAATCACATGACATGTATAGATCTACATGTGTCCATGCGAGGGATTAAAAGAGAAGACCCAAAAATTTGCCCTCATTTACTCATTTTTGTTTCTTTTCTCATTAGGACAAAAGTCTAACTATATTCTCTCATCTCCTTCTAAGCTTGCTCATATAAACGCAAGTAAGAGTGTAAATCAAAATTTCGGCCAAGGTTCATTTATAAATTTCTTCCATGGTAAGCCTTTCATCCTCATATACTCAAACTAATGTATATTGGATAAGTACATCATCTATACCTATGCTTTCTCTATTTTAATGCACTACTTTTCAAGATTTTTGTAATCTCTTGCTCAATCCTTCATCACATAGTTTTAGAGGGAATACTATGATATCTGCTCATCTTTAGATCAAAGCTCAGCTTTAGTGAATAAATAATAAATTTATTTCATCAAGTCTTCAACTATTGAACACTGCTTCAATCAAAAGAATATCATAACATTTAAATCATTGTACCAAGGTATTTTTTATTAGCAAATCAAACACTTGACCATAAATGCATATATTGATGTTATGTGGTGCTACCTACATGATTGTAAATCCATTACTTCACACACATAAAGCATATTAACATTGATTATGTTTAAAATTTACCTAGAATTCATCCCAACTCAATTTAGACCTAATATGTGCATTATATAGATGAGGACTTAGGGGAAGAGTAGCCCTCTAAATGAGAGTGGGAAGCAATACCCTTTAAAATAAAATAATTGTTGAGAATGTTGGAAATTTTGTTTTATTTCTGAACCCTAATTATTTCTATACATTTATCCTTGTTATGAATAATTAGGGCATTGACTTCACACTATTTTTCACAATTAGACCTAATATGGCCCATCAATTTTGTTCTCTATACATTACAATTTCATGTGCAAGAAGAGCTCAACAATTTCACCTATTTGAAAATTTTCAGCAAGACTCAATTTTTTAAATGAGTTTTTGTATTCAAAATTTGCTACTTTTAAGATACTAAGTCAAATCTCTAATGCTTATAAATGTGTTTTGTATTCAATGTATAACCAACCCAAACTCAGCCCGAATTGAACTTTAAAATTCTGCGAGGTTTAAAAATAGAACACGATCTCATGGTTGTAAGCCACTAATGAATATATTTTAAATTTATTACTATTTTCAAATAAACTCAATTTATAAATCAGGTCAATCAAAACTCTAATTTGTCTCAAAAAAATTTCAAAGTTTCAGACTCATCTTAATTTTTGGATCGTATTCAAGTTGATGCGACAGTTTCTCTTTAAAGGTTTCAGCAAGTAAAATATAGCAAAAACTCAAAATATATAAAGAATGGATTCAATGCATCACTTTAGAAAAGATGGTAGCTATATAAGCATTAGAAATTTCGGGCAGTACATAAACCCTTTTTTTCTTTTAATAAAGAGTGCAGATTTTGTGAAGAGCTAGGCTTTACTGACAGCTTTCTTGCAAACTGGGCATGCATTCTTCTGAAGAAGCCACTCTCTTATGCAATATATGTGATAGCTATGACCACACTCCAGCCTTCCCACTTCATCGTCCATTTCGTATTCCTCCTGTAATAGTGCAGTATCCAACAAATTCATATCTTAAACTCCTGAATACACATAAATATTATGCATATATAGTTTTGTAGATTTTTTAGCATTTTTTGTGGGCAGCATAAAAGTGTTTTATTTGTAAAAAAAGAGTGGTATACTTGGCAAATGCTGCATTTTCTTTCCATCTCAACTACTGAGAAAACTTTATCATAAACCGAGTGCTTCATTTTTCTAATATTGCAGGCAATTTCTTCTTCTCTCAAGCCAGTGCTGACATGTCCAATCCTATCGCCAAGTTCAAGCAACTCCTGCAAATTTTTTAGATGGTTAGATAGCCAAAAAAGACACGGAAAAGATTTTGGTTTTTACATAACTCATGCAGGCAGCAGTTTGGGTAGTAAAATTTGTGGGTTCAGTGGGTTATGCGGAAGTTGTCACACCGAATGTTGGGTAGCTTCAATTCACACGCCCATAAAGCATTTAATCTCTGATTTTTTTGTAGAATGCACACAAAGACCACAACAATAAAAAAGCCAAATTATCATCTTTGCATTTGACTTCAATCAATCGTAGCTCTGTAACAATATTTTTAAATTCATACAGATGAACCTTAACATTTTTATCTTATGTCATCCAGTAAGAGTAAAATCTCTGTTTCAAGTAGGGCTTTGCCGTCAAGCTCTTCCCCATGCATAATGAATTTCAGCCACAAAGCCGGACCGATCTCCTCTTGGAAGCAATCTTGTAAGATATGTTTGATAAATGCAGTAAGATCTGAGATCTCTCCTTCGTATCCTTCCTACTCTTCTCCGTTTGCACCAAAATCTCAGGCATCATGTCCCTCCAAGAGTTGTGTTGTCCAGATCAAGTTGGGTGAGAACCGCCCTCATCTTAACACAAACGAACTACATGGAAACTACATGGGAGAGAAGAAAATGACTGCACTATGGAAAAAACAAAAGAGGTGAATTACAATGCTTTAGTCCACCGTAAACACATCAAGCAATCTATCTATCTATCTGTCTATCAATCTATTTATATATATATATATATAATTTATATATTTATATATGTATATATAGACACATATATAAGGTTAATGAATGGTGTTGCAACTCAGTAGTTGAGGCTCAGAATTTATTATCTCAGATCAAAAGTTCAAATCCCACTGATCACACATAAAAAGAATATATATATATATATATATATATATATAAAAGATCATTGAAAATAATATAAAATTAGAAATATGCCCCTAAAATTTGTTTAGGTTTCTAAGGTGCAGCCCCCAAACCCCACAAGAGCACGCTGTCCCTGCGATCTGACAAGGTAGGTAAATTTTTGCAGGGGCCCTGCTCCTAGAATACTATACGAGTTATGCGTGCTAGGTTCAACAGTTCTATTAAGGCATGCCCTTCTTAACATGTAAAACTGGTTATTTAGACAAAAAATTATTGATGAAATAATAAATTAGGTACAACATTGTGCATATCACCTAAAATAATATGCTAAATAACACATGCACGACACAATAAGAAGGCACTATGACATTTTTTCAGTATATGATACAATAAACATTAAACTTCAATAAAAACCTATACAAATTCTCATGCCACCTAACAATTCAGAGAAATGGATTGCTTGAAAACCCTCGGAAAGAAAAAGTAGACAACAACACTTCAAAAATAAAATTGATCAACTACTAAGGAAATAACTCGCTTAATGAAGATTTCATTGGTCAGTGCCGCATAAAACTCATGCTACTTCAGAGAAGCAGAAAAAAAATATAAAAACAGAAGTTGCATACCTCATATGTCATATGGTCAACATCAAGCCGCCAATCCCTGTAGCAATCATATATGTCCCCATGCAACAGAAGCCTATGGTGCATCAACATAATCTGCTTGAAATTACATTAAAAGTACAAAATAGAAGTCAAAATGCAGATGAAGCTTGTGATTGTGATGTTCGTGTTGAAACATCATAGCCGCATATAATTAATTCCAGTATAGAATGCTTACGATATGCCGCAGTCAAATCATTCAAATTTAGATAAAATAGAAATACCCTTTACAATACTAAATTCACCTCCCAAAGCCCCTGGTGGACTATAATTTCTTTATGGCACGCAGTGATTGATGCCATGCACGTTTTGACAAGGCCCACTAAATGTTTTCTTCATACTAACTTTCAATCTCTCTCATATTACTTACAAAAATTTTGGGATAAATTTTTAAGCAACTTACCCATTTCTACCATTTTAAATTTAGAAAATTTGATATAACCAGCACTTGTCCAAAAGTTTGCCATAATGCACACATCAACATCCATGCGCAAAGCAGCACTAATGTTTAAGAAAGATAAAAAGTTCTCTCTCATGCATCTCTCGCCATCAATCAAGAACTCCTAAAGAAACAAATTTAAAATAAATAACAAATAAAAAATCACATCACTTGTATTTTTTAGCACCATTAAATTTGATGCATTACAATCATGATGCATGTCTGAAGAGTGTGGAAGAAAGAAAAGAGAGGCAGTAGAAGAAGAAATTATTTCTAGTATTTATACATGAGCGTGGTTGGGTGGTTAGCCAGTTAGTCGGTTGATCTATTATCACCTACTTATAAGCTGATTGTCAAATTGAAGAATTAGCATGTCATAAGTGCAAAAATTTTGTAGTGCCGACATACTCTATGAAGGCGTTAGCAGGGTGATCCTTGGATGAAATGTGGTCGAGAGTGATCTGTCCTTTTGCAAGACGCTTCTGATATAGTGGCAATCTACCTTGATATGCTTCTCATGAACATGAAAGACATAATTGTTGGCTAGCAATATGGCTAAGATGTCGCAAAAAATTGTTGTAGGCCAAGTAGTATCAACATCATTCTTTAAGAAGATGACAACCAAATAACTTCAGTAGTTGTTGCAACAAGAACCTTGAATTCAACTTTTGTAGAAGAATTAACAATCATCATTTTTTGGAAGTTCAAGAAATATACAATATCTCATAGTGGACTTTTTATCTGTGACATCACCTGTCCAGTCTGAGTCGGAGTATGCCTGAAGGGTAAGCGAGCTTGAATTTTTTGGAAGTTCAAGATTTGGTGTACCATTGATGTATCAGAGAATTCTCTAAGGGAAGATTAAATGTGTGGCAAGTGAATTATACATCTGAATGCGATATTTGGCCCAATTATTATGAGACCATAAACCACCTTTATAAGTTTGCAAATAAAGCTTGGGTGAGCGGATCTACAAATCCTTCTGATTGTTTCAAGAATATTGTATTTTGAAGTGAACTGTGAAAACACATTGGAAACATTGTTGAACAATTGGCCACTTATGAAAAAGGATAAGAGTAGGGACAACTCTAATTGTTGGCAGTCAGGCCAATGGACAGAAAGACTCCTTGTAATCAATGCATATTTTTGCTTAAAATCTTGGGAAACCAACCATGTCTTGTAGCAAGCAACATTGTCATCTTTATTGAGTTTTGTTTTGAATGTCTACTTACATTTGAGAATGTTGTGCTCGTTTGGAAGGAAAATGAGTTCCCATGTATTTTGACATTGGAGGCCATCAAATTAATGGATCATGACTGCTCCCCAATAAGAAAATTTAGTAGTGGCTTTGCAAGTGGTGGGGGTATCGATGGGATGTATGGTGGTGTCAGTTCAAGGATGTATTTTGGTTTAGCGTAGCCTATTTATACCCCCCTCCTCCATCTAATTATTAGATTTTGACATTGTTATTGATTTGTCATTTCAATATGCTTTGATGTATAAAAAACTTGGCATACACTTTTAATTTGTATTTTAATGGAAAAGCTCAACAATATCATGAGAAATCATCAAAAAATGCAACATAATAGCAATAAACTTCAATGTAAATTGTAAAAGTGGGACCTTAAATATCAAAATGAATTAAATGTATTTTTTCATGAGCGATTATTTGACAAAGAAAAGGGTAATTGATGACATTTGGTTACATGCAAAATATAGAGAGCATATTTATTATAAGTAATATATGAATGGTTTTTTGCTACTTGACATAGGATATTGTAGTTTGGGATGTTCAGGACAATTATGCAAAGTGATTGGATACCCGTTTGTGGCGTGTAGCGCAAGAGAGGTAGTTAATCGAGGAGTTTGAAGTATGATTAGGTAGAAACAATAACAAAGGGACCTTGGAGAAGAATTTTATTAGAATTGAGATCCTTATTGGAGAAGCCATGTGAATAAAATGAAATTAAGTAGAAATTGCCAGTGATTAGTGAACTAAGTTTTTTTTTATTTATTTGTCGAATATGGAGGAGTTTTGTAAAAAGGAACTTAGTGCGGTGTGGGAAGGATGCCATTGCAAACATTCGATATTGGAAGAGCATGCATACTGCCTACTTTAATGGTGTCACAACACTTTTATGACTCAAATGTGTGTAAATTATCAAAATCACCCATGATGTGTGAGGATAAAGTAGAGTCCAAGAACTAATTCTCATGCCCAATGATTGTGTGTTGGATAGCAAAATGGGTTGAGTATTTGAGAATCTATGTGGAGGTCAGATCGGTGTGATGCCAAAGTTGATGGCTAAGTATCCCGGCATTCCGCAGCTTCGGCATTCGATGCAAGTGTTTTTTGCAATATGATCTTCCTCCACACTAGTGTGAAGGTTGTTGAGCACGTTTGCCCTTGCCCTCCAAGATGATGTTGAACTAAGAACACAATTTGGTCCATAATGGCTAAACATGAAAACTTTTGCAATTCCTTGCCACTATCATTTGGAAGACTCAATTATTCACTATATAGAAGTGAGTATAGATCATCAAAACTGAAATTGTGAAGCTTAGTGCGAATCGCAGTCTTAAATTCATGATACCATGTAGGCATCCTGTTAAGGGCGTGGAGAATCATGTCCTTGGCGTCAACCTTTAAGCCAGATGCAACAATGTTATCGACGTTTGTCTTTCTCTGTTGGATAGATACTACGATATCGATTAATCCTTCACCACAAAGTTGCGAAGTTTATCTTGAGTTATATAACATGTGGTAGGTTAAACAACTAAAAACACCATTCCAATATGAGCCAGATGTCCCTACACATACTAGCATTAAGGACGGGAGAATTGACAACAAAATGATGGAGAAGATCACAACTATGATATAACGACCTAAAGATCGAGATTGAGAAATTTCAAATAATAATTCAAGAATAAACATTTATTTTAAAAATTATTAAATGAAATAATATCATACATCACAGAGCCAAAAATTTAAATTAAAGTTATACAAATTGTCTTAACCTAAATAAATATAAAATGATATAAAATTCAAAACAATGAGTCTCCATCTCACTCTTGATGATGAAATCATTTTTAGTTCTTGAAATCAAGTTAACTTCCGCTTCTAATTCTCACGACCTATATTAATTATCAACATTGCCAATCAGACATGAGTACGTAGAGCATCTAAAAAAAGTATTAAGTTCTAGCATCTTATATAGGTTACAAAATCAATACAATAAAGTGTGAAGGAAACATCATCATTATAATTTGAGGGTTGTGCCAATTTTAATAGTAACTTGCAATGCTCCAATTTCAATGAGTACTTATACAGGTTCAATTTTGTTCTACCTCCATAAGCTCTCATCCCATATATTTATCACAAGCATTTATGAAAAGTAAAAATGTAATTTAAGTTAGCATAACACGGGAGTACATACAATGGTTGTAAACATTCAAAAGAAAGTAAGCTCAAACAATGCTGAAAATAATACAATTATAATAACTCTGTGTACCTAATTCATTAGTTTACTTCGCAAAACTTATAAAAATATGTTAAAAATTAATTCTTATACATTAATCTACTAGTTAAAAATATAGAAAAAGATAATATAAAGATTTTTTGTCAATATTACAAATTTTGGGTAAAAATCCTAAAATTGGTTAGGTGGTGTGATTAGAGTTTTTAGTGAACTTTGAACACCTAAATGAAGGTCCAAATGATATTTTCAACTACTGATATCTAAATGAAAGTTAATCCTAATTGATGTGAGATTAAGCATGCCGAATTTTAGCTACTGGTTCAAAGTTTTTTAAATGTTATGAAGGTGCAAAGTTTGAGAAAAATATTGTTTATTTCTGAAATTTTCTAAGAAACAATCATATTATTTTCTAAACATTGAACTTAAATATGGGATCCTAAATGACAAAACTAGGTTATGTGTTCAACAGTGAAATTGTTCATAATATAACAAAGAGTAACCATGCCAAAAACCAGCTAAATCTAATAGTTAGATTAAAAGTTATGATAGCAACAACATAGCAAAAAAATTTCTAAAATCTGTTAAAAATTATTTTTTAGATTTCAATAAGTGTTTGCTAAAGTTTGAGTGCTTAAAAGGAGAACTTAGAGCCTAAATGAACTAGTAAGATCTTCTGTGAAATTGTTCACAAAATATAACAGAGTAAACATGCAAAATTATAGCACTCAGATCCTAATGATTGAAAAATTATAGCTCTCCAAAGTTGACAAAAAACAAAAATTTTGGAAAAATAATTAAATAAAAATAGATTTTTTTCCCAACTTTTGAGTGATTTTTGAACATCTTAGAAGCAAAATTAAAGTGTAGTGTCTTCTAGTGATTTGTTAACAATACATAGGAGAATATGTGTGCAAAATTATAACAACTAATTTTGAGTAAAATAAGAATTATGATAACACGAAGTAGGGATAAAAAATAATAAAATATTAAAATAAATCTAATGATTTTTTTTTAGAATTCTATGAATCTACACATACGAATTATGCAATATAAAATATCATTATAGATGTGCCTATAACCTACTAATATTGTAATAATCATTTATTCGATTGTTATATATATATATATATTCAAACATGAAAGATATTTGGTAAAATAGGAAAAGAATAAGAAAAATAAAGGGAAGATGAAGCAATGGAATTTCAATGAAACTTGAGAAATAATGCAGCCTATATTTCCCTCTTTAGATGGTTTAGAACTTTCAAGATCTTCTCCTTACTGTGAAATTTGCTTAGGGATGAAGTCCTTAGGATTTGGAGAGTTGAAAAGGGGAAAGGGATTTGACAAATGTTTACAAATAGAGGTAAGAAAGAAATTGAGACAAAATTTTAAATTTCTAATTAGAGTTAGAAGGTCTATGAGTGTTTATAAAGCTTTAGCAAATATCTAATGGTATTGGTTTGATCAAGGTGGAATTTGAATATCTCAAAAAATTTGACTTAAATTCATCCATAATTGAGACTAATTTATGTGGAATATCAATTAATGCCTTTAATTAAGTGATTTAAATGCAAAAGCCCCAAAAATTATGGCCTATTTTTGTCTAATTTGGCTAAAAATAAAATTTTAGTATTTCTCAATATTAATAAAAATATACTGCCAAAATTCAAATTGACGGTGTCAAAACACAGGTCTCAGTGAAAGGAATTCATAAACACCAAATCATCCAATTTGGCTACGGAAGTTGGCTAAAATCGGGTTCGTCGGCGTCGTTAACGTCGCCATTAGCGTCGTTAACGGCGCTGCACCCATCACTTTCACCGTTGACGGCCAGATCATTGGCGCAGAGTTGATTTCAATGGAAAACGGTGAGATCCGTTGGATCAGTCACTAACATTAGACGATGTCTATCGTCGCCGTTAACGACCATTTTTTTATAGATTTTGGCTTTTCTCCAAATTAGCTCCAAAAAAAATGAAAATTTCTCCACTAACTAGTTTAGACATTTTGAATCCAAAAATGTCAAAATTTGTATATAATTATTTTGATTTAAATTTATCATTAAACAATTAGGGAAAATTCACTTTATGTAAAAATTTTCAAAAATTTTCCAAAATTTATTCTTAACCATTTGATATTTTTCTTTTACAAAAACTAATAGATAATTAAAATTAACTAAGATAATAAACAATGATTTTATTAACTCAAAATCTTGAGATTTTACATATGACTTGGTACATCATAATCCAGTCACTATACTCAGGATCCTACGGTGACTGATTGCACGAGCGTTCAGTATGACAGCTAAGGCTCTTCGCCAAGACTATATGGCTGACTTGATCATGCCAGATTGGGTGATTTTAGGTAACTACTGGGCACTGACGACATTTTTCATGTTGAAACTAAGCAGGACAGTAATAGGTTATGCGTCAATTGTGGAGCTGATTATGCCGTCAGTAATTTCATTGCATGCACAAAGGTCGATGTAAGAGCTTATTCTGCATTTCTAAGTGTTTGAAGATGGAAACTTGATGGGAGGGTGAAGACATTGGAGCAACGAACATTAAGTTGACTCACAGACAGTTGCAATCACCCTCCTTCTTGTTCCTCTCAACGCAAAAATCCAAGCTCGTGATCCTATTCATCTTTGAATATGACAAGAGCTTTTGGATCGTCATCAATGGTGATCGCCTATGTGCAAAACAAAAGGATCAGACACACGAGGAAACGAGGATGCTTCCTAGCTGTGCAGCAAGCGAGAGTTCGGCTGGTGTCTCTTTGATACTATGAAAGAGTGCATAAGAGAGAGAAGAGGGGCTGCAGAAGAAAAACTCTTTACTTGACATAAAATACATTGCAGTCCTTGATACTCATGCATGAGTGCAGTTATACAGTTAGGCTTACCAGCGTTTGTACACAGAGATGTATAGGATCACTATATTCTTTTAAGAGAACAAATAATTTTCACAAATAAAAAGGAACCCTAATCTTTATTTAAAATGATAAAGGTATTTTTCGCAAATAAAAAAGAATATTTTTATTATTTTAAGAGACTAGTATTTTTTTCTAGCATATTCCTCCTCATTTATCAAAATAATAGTGTTGTACTCTCTCTATATTCTCAAATACACATACAATGGGCCAATGTACAAAAAAGAGATAATGCTCCAATGGATATCTACAGTTTAAAAGGACAACAATTCAAGGAACATCCTCCAATGTCTCAAATTACACTAACAATAATTATTTTAAAGATAACTATAGTTTATAAAAGAAATGTGAGAATTAAATACTGTTAAGTAAAATACATAATTGAGGCGCACACATTTTAAAGTTTAGTATATGGGCTAACAGTTTGCAAAGCACAAGAGCAAAACAACAGATGATAAGAAACTTTGTTTAACTACAGGATATGAATACAAATACATCATAAGATAAATGTAGCTAAAACATCAAACTTCAGAAAAACAGAGTTACATTAGCAGCTTTGTGGATCAATGAGAACATAATTAAGAGATCTAAATGAGAAGAAACAATAAAATAAAAAATTAAATCAACCATTTCCATTAATTTGATTGTTGAAAGAACAATTGTCTCTAAAAAGATAAAGTAATAGCTGCAAGCCTTGAAATTTCATGAAAAGTAAATGACATCACGCTGTTGACAGAACTTAGTTGTGAGTAGAGCAAACTACAAAACAAGTATGAACGATCAAACAATGACAAGTATGAAATCTTTGCAAACTACAGAATCAAATTTTTACTAGATAACATATTGACTCATTCAAAAAATGTTGCAATAAACAATCAAAACATATGCTTACGGTGGCACATAAATCATTGTAAGAAATTGACAGATGGATGTGCGATTGCAACCTCTTCAAGTTCAACAGGAGGTTGATTATAGTATCTTCGCAAGTGATGGTAGTGCTCTGAAGGAGTAAGCTCATTTCCAAATAGTGAAGCCCGAAGAGTGGAAACAGACTCTGAAATGGAGGAGGCCAGTTCTAGGTTCCCTCTTCTACCGTAGTAAGTCCGCTAGCATCATTAACCCAAGTATAGTATGAGCGAATAGCCATTAAAGTTAAAAATCAAACTACTGGATTGCAAAGCAATTTTTGAAGAATTTTTTAAGGCTTTATTTGTTTTAAAGGAGATTTCAATGCAATTAAAAAAAACATAATTTGCATAACAAATATTAACAATGGCATATTCTTAATAAAAATCACATACCCAACTAATCGATAATAACTGATTTCAACATAATTTTATTCCCTCCCCGCAAGAGACAAATTTTTAAAATTTTAAGTAGAAATAAAAAAGGGTTTCTCTAAATAACTGCCAAAATCTTTATTATTCACTCATTGAACACCCAAATTTCATATTTACTAAAGTATAATTTGCAAATATTTCAATTTGATTCAGAGCATTTACTTTGATCTTTCAGAGCCTTCATTTAAGTTATTTTCAATAATATTATTAAGTAATTAGTAATTGGAATCAATTATTTGATCGTTATATTAATGAAATTAATACACCAAGATCAGCTCAAAGTAATTTGATTTGATCTCAAGCCGCTCTATGTTATACTTTTAAGATGTTTCAATCAGATCTTGATTAATTCCAAGTATAGCTTATTAACTTTTCAACTAGAGTTACTAAAATAGTTTGATCATAATAATTTCAATTTTTAAGAACAAAATTATTTTAATGAAAATAAAAGCATAAGTCATATATATTGCATCACATATATTAATGTAAATTAAATATATGCATATTCAATCAATGATGCATGCATATACATTTTCAAACCAATCTCATACTAGCAGGATCTTAACTAAGCTTCGTTCAACTCATCACAATTTAAACCTCACATGGATTGTTAGTCCCTTCTTAATTTCAACCTCACAAGGATCTTAACTAGCGGGGATAGCTTATTTCACACAACTATTCCTTTAATCCAGCCTCAGCACAAGCCAAGATAAGCTTAAATTGAATACAAAAATTAAGACAGGATTTAAGAAGTACATACTAATTAACTAGATATTAGTTAATTATGTATGAAACTTCTTATGCAATTAGTAATTATATAATTAGCATTAGTTATTTATGAATTAATCAATTTATTATGCAATAATTAATTATGCATCAAATAACTATGTATTATTTAATTAATAATTTAATTACAATAATTTGTATTAATTACTTAATTGATTAATAAATTATATAATTCTTTAATATTTAATAATTATTAATTATTAGTGTTGTTATGCATTAATTAATCAATTAATAATTACATATTTAATCACGCATTAACTGTTTACTTGTTAATTAGTCAATTAATTATGTATATTTAATAAAAAAAGCTAAGACCCTAATACAAACCAAGCTTTTAATTTTTTTAACAAGTGAATAGCTTATTTTTTTGTAGCAGTACATATCAACACTCTGCACAATTTAGCTTATTTAACTTAAGCCAAAATATGCCTGAAATGAAATGAGCCCAAGTATTTAATAAAAAATATCATCATAATGAGGTTTTTTTAATAATTAAATGCATACATCATACATGGGTAAAATTGTCTTATCAATAGCTCAAAGCACACAGTAGAGCGAAAGGGTCCAATGAACTATAGCACATTTTTTTTTTTTTAAATTGTGCAAATGCTAAAGTTAGAATAATTGAATGCAATTTTAAAAATGTAAGATATTATAATACTAAGAAAATATTGGTAAATGACAAAAACAAATTCAAGTTATTTAATGTACTAGAATATTAATTAAAATTTTAATTAGAAAACAAAATTTTATAATAAAAATTATTTATTTAATAAGATAAAAAATAAAATCATTTATAATTTCAAGAAGTCTCAACAAAACAAACAACATGAGCATATACTATTTACTTTAAATTGTAAACAATAAACACAAAATAGAGTCCACCATTATACAAGCTTCTCAAAGATGGGAAACAAGAAAATACAATTTTAAACAATATCTATACATGAGAAAAATAATATCCATTCAAATATTGGCACCCACTCAAATCGATGTCACACTCATTTTCATTAGTACCCTTCATCGCTTGTGCTAGTGCTAGCCCCATTTTTACAGTTATCAAATGCTCTCCCTCTCTGCTAACGAATTTGAACAGTAATGCTTGCAGCTTTATGAGTATGGGAGCTTGGGTTGTATTTTAAAATTTTTAAACGTATATTTTTGTAAAATCTTGAATGTTAATAATAAAAATGACGAGCAATGCACTATGGACCATACCCTATAGCACATTATTTTGAATAAATGAGCGCACAATGGTAATTGCACATATAGTGTGCTAAGAAGCCATGTAATACAGCTCATGCATAGCGCACTATTGATGTGTATGAATTTGATTAACAATAATTAAAAGTCGGATATCGAATAAATCATACATATTGCATGTGTTATAACAAAGAGATAGTGATCACACTAAATGTAATATTACCATTTGCAATGATCAACCTTTTAAAATAATGTGGCCAATGTCTCCTACAAGTGCATTATAGTGTACACTCAAAGCTCAAATAACACATGCTTTTCTTATCAACTTACAGGACTTGCAAGAAAATCATATTGTATTTTTACATCTATATTATTGAACTTTAATTAAGGAAAAGTATGAAAACATAAATCTAAACAATAAACTCAAAAGAATGCAAACATTATTTTAAGAGCTCAAGCCAAAAAAAGAAAGCTTGTAAGACAATAATCAAGAGAAAATACAGACACAAATTGGAGATGATATTGCCTTGAGCAAGTGTCAAAGATTAAAGCATTATAAATTTTCTTGCTCATATATTAAATTTTAAGTTTCTTGTTCATATTTAACATTTTAAGTTTCTCGTCTCTTTTTTGTTTTGTTGAGGAGCTGCAATGATTTTTTTATGATTATAGCTTATAACTCATGCTACTTAGTAACTGTTTATGAAGTTTACTTTTACTAATCTTCATAATCTTATAATATTACTTTGACATTCTTAGTTGAAAATATAATTAATCTTATTATTTTGCTAATATTATTTTAAAAAATATATTATCTTTAATCACATTTAATTTTATTAAAAGAATGTTGATTTAAATGTAAAGGTTAAGCTTTACATCTTAGTTAAAGTTAAGCATTATAAAACATATAGATTTAAATGTATGTTTTTTTAAATCTTTAAAATAACAAAAAGCACTAGCTATCTGCACTATGGAAAGGTTAACCATAAGTACAAGTTAATCATTGTAAAACATATAAGTTTAGCAAAAGTCAATCATCATAGAAAAATATATTTTAAGTAAATATTCTTTAAAATATTAAAAGTAGAAACATAAATGACGAGCTACATACCATATGGACCTTTCCCTACAGCACACCATTTTGAATATAGGTGCATGCAATGGAAATAGCACATGTAGTGCGCAATATAGATCATGGTATCAAACATCAAAAGCGCATAATTGCATATGCTATAACCATAGTACAGCACAGTATGTGCTATTATCATTGCAGGAAATTATCATTTTATATAATATGACTAATGTTTGCTACATGTGCAGTATAGTGTATGCTAATAGCTCAAATAACACATGCCTTTTAGAAATAACAAAAATAACTTTAAAAAGTCATGCACTTGTATTTATTTATACATCTATGTTATTGAACTTTTTATTAAGGAATAGCTTTAAAACTTAAATCTAAACTTTCAAATTCAAAAGCATGCAAACATTATTATTTGACTCCCAAACAAAACAAAAAAGCTTGCAAGACAAAAACCAAGAGATGACATATAGGTGAAATGTTTAAATAAAAGTGGAGACAGTATTGACATGAGCTGGTGCCAAAGATTGAAGTATTAAAATTTTTCTTACTCATATTTATTAAGGTTTAAAACTTCGAGTTTCTCTTTTGCCTTCTCTTTAAGGAACAATCTTGATTCTTTCTATAATATTGTTTATGATTAACGGTGCTTAGTAATTTTTAGAAGTTTGATTTAACTTATCTTCATAAATGTATAATATGACTTCTAACAGTCGAAGTTGCAAATATAATTAATCTCATTGCTTTGCTAACTTTATTTTTATTTAAATTATTTTTAATCAGCATTCAATTTATTAAGAGATTGTTTATTTAAATGTAAAGGTTAAGCATTAAAAAAAATACAAATTTAAATATATTATTTCTTTGAAGTTAATAAGAAAAAGCAAGAGCTATCTACCTTATGGAAAGTTTAAACCTTATATAAAACATAATTTTAAAAGTTAAACATTAAAATTAAACCTTGGTAAAGGTTAAGCATTATAAAACAAAAAGCACAAGGTTAAACCTTAGTATAAGTCAAGCATTATAAAATATATAAATTTAAATGCCTAATTTTAAAAATAAAACACAGGCTATCTGCGCTATGGAAGATACAATGCAGCACGCTCATGCTATTACCATTACACGTAACAGCCATTTAAGAAAATGCGGCCAATGTTTGCTACGGTACGCTATAATGTTTACTAATAGCTCAAATAACATGTGATGTTTTGTTATTAACCATTTAGACTTTTAAAAATCGTGCATTTTGTGTTTATATCTATATTATTGAACTTTTATTAAGGAAAATCATTGATGCATATAAATAAGCCTTCAAACTTAGAGCAAGCAAGCAGTATGAATATGAACTCCCATACAAGGCAAGATAGCTTGTAAGAGAATAACCGGGAGATAGCACAAACAGAAGCTTGTGAAATGCGTTAATGAAATTGGAGAAGGTATTGACCGGAGTGTGTGTCAAAGTTGAAGTATTATATTTTTTCTCACTCATATTTATATATAGTTTAAACTTTGAGTTTCTTTTATTGTTTTATTTTTGAGGAGCCAGTTTGATTCGTTCTTTGCTTATTATTCATGATTAATGGTAATTAGAAATTGTTTAGGGAGTCTGTTCTATTAAATTTCATATTCTTATATGATAACATTCTTTGTTGCAATTACATTTAAGCTCATTGGTTTGCTAATTTTATTTTTGAATAAAATTATTTTTAATCAGCATTCAATTTTACTGAAATAATCTATATTTTGTTTACGTCATTAATATTTTGTTAAATCAGTGATATTTTTATTATAATTTTAAACTTATGCTCTATTTTCAACAAAAAAAGACATAAACGCTATGCTTTTTCTCCATTGGACCCAGGAGTAAGAAATTCATCATTGGGGCCATTTAATTTCAGTGTTTGTAAGATTTAATTAGGATTTAGTTCATAAATAATAAAATAGCTAAAAAGACGTTTATAAATCTCAGTCTTTAGTAAATTCAGATTTATCTGATTTTAACCATAAATCAAGGATTTACAAAATCCAAAGTATTCTTCTTTTTAAATTTACTCATCCAAACATATATTTAATCAAGCCTCGAGTCCTTAAAAGTAAACAAACTGTCTGCCATGATTTAGTCAGATTCCTGTCTTACAAAGCAACACTTAAATTAGGGATTTTTCGTATGAACTAATTCCCGCTTGTTGCAAAACAGCCCTTTTGTGTTATTTAGTTGGCCCAATATCTTCCTCCTTTCATCCCTCATCTACATAGATTTAAGTTTTAGGCAGCCAAACATTCAAATGTTAACATTCAAGAAAAAAAATACCAAATACAAAGAAAATCAAATTAATCCAAATGCAGTTCCTCATTGTTTTCGTTTCACTTTTCTTGTCTATCATTCTCTAATTAGAGTGAAAACCAAAATAGCGATGATTGTGAGTGAATTTGAGGTTTGAATTCAAAGTAAGAAAGCAAGAAAATTAAGAAGAATGAAAGAAAATAACAAATGGTTTTAAAATAGCTTGCACGTTCAATTACTACATTAAAGCAGCATTTCCCTTCCACATTCACAAAGAAAATTTTCATACAAACAGAAAACGACAGCTAAAGAGTTCAAATGGCGATTCCGACAGTCAACAAGAAAAGCACGAAAAACCAAGACAAAGAAAGAACAAATAAAAAAGAACCGCGATCGGGAAAGAATGAGAAAGACAGGAATACCTCTCTGAAATCCCTGTCTACCTCAACCCTGCCCGATCTCCCATCGATCACGTTGCGTTGCGAGACGACACAGTCCACCGAATCATTCCCGACAAACGAGATCCCAGGGGCGCACCACACATCTACAGCAGCTGAAGCCCTATCCTTCTTCTTCTGCTTGCTTCTCCTCCTTCGCAGGCGATTCTCCTCCCAATCCGCCGACGTGCGAACGGTGGCAGCAGCGGAAGTGGGTGAGTGAGCCTGCGACGCGGTGTAGGAAGAGCAGCTGAGGCTGCGGAAGGCCGCTGATGCAAATGCTTTCTTTTTTATAGGAGATATCAGAGGATTCTGGTCGACGAAGGAGGAAGGCGAGCTCCGTAGACGGAGAAGTGTTCGGAGACCGCGCCGGTTCCTGTAATCAGAGGAGGACATGATGAGGTATGGGAGATTGAGGATTTTCAGCAGGGATAGAATGTGCGTGCGCGCGTGAGAGAACGAAGAGAAGGGATGAAGGGGGTGGAAGAGGAGCGGAGGCGATTGGGCGTAGAGGCACAAATTATGGTCGCTTTGTTTTGGAGCGGAGCTGCGGAGGAGACAGGACACAGACCAGCATGTGTCCGAATGTGCAGCGAAAAAAGGAAAGGAGACAGAGATGGAAGTGAACCTAGCAAGTCAAAAATATAATTCAAAGTTTGATTTCATATGACAAGAAGTAATACAAATAGGCATTCAAAGGTAATTCGGGTATTGCTGTAATTACACAATAGTATACATTAAAATATGTAGATAATATGTTTATAAAATATGTAATTAAATTATTGATTAAATATATTTTTAGATAAGATTTATATATAAAATTATAAAAAAAAAAATTTAATTAATCTTAAATATTTTTTGATATATATTCTTATATAATCATAATATTTTCGATTGAAGAAAAAACTTTAATTTTGTTATAAAAAATTTGATAATTATAATTTAAATTTAAAATATGTATTTTATTGCTGGTGATACAAAAAATTATTTAAATTCTTATTTTTTTTTGTAAAAGTTTTTCTTATATGTTTTAAAATCGATTTAAGAGATTTATAATTAAACTCTTATAAGAAAATAATATAATAAAAATGGTGCATAATGAGTTTCATTTTGAATTATGCATATTTATTTTTTATTTCAAACTCATTTTTAATAAAAAATAAAACTTTAGAGACTTTTTTTTAGAAAAGCATCTTCTCATCAAATAACTCATCATCTTCTTTTTTTTTAGCTTTGTTCTCTGATGCCCTTAAAACGTCTAAAACGTAAAAACCAGACGCTGATCTCCTCTTCTCGCTTCTCCCAAAGCTTGCCTCCGCCAGACGTAGCTTCGGTGCTCCGGGTTGGCTTCGTCTCGCCAGAAACGCTTGCTTCTACGACATCTCGCCTTGCCTCGCTGGAGCGCCCAGGCGCCGATCTCCTCTTCTCGCTTCTCCCGAAGCTTGCCTCCACCAAGAGTAGCGCCGGTGCTCCGCCTTGCCTTCGTCTCGCCCGAAGCGCTCGCTTCTACGATGCCTTGCCTCGCCTCGCTGACGCGCTCGCCTCGCTGACGCGCTCGCATCGCTGACATGTTCTCTCACCTTAGTCGCCTCGCTGACGGGCTCGCCTCAATCGTTCGCCTCAACTCAATCACTCGCAGAGTTATAAATGCTTTAAATGAATGTTTTTTCTCTCTAAAAATTTACTTGATATTGCAATTTTAGTATGAATAATTTAAGATTATATATGTTATGTGAATTTTAGTATTTATTATAATTGATTTATAACTAATTTCTAATAGAAGTGAGCATCTGCTATCATTAATATCAGCAAATAATAATCTTAGCTGTTATGTAAGTTTAGGTGCGTAATATAACATGAATTACAATGAACAAAACATTATATGTCTGAATAACAATCTCTATTATTTAAATTTATTTAAAACAGCTATCTATATGAATAACATGTTATTTTAATAACTTTTCAATTATCATTGAACCAAACAACTCCTCCAATCAGCCCCTCATTCTACATGATATACATCATTTAATATAAGTGTAGTGCAATCATCTCTTCTAATATAACTTGCTAATGCTCTAGATTGTATTTCAAAGAGTTTCAAGATGAGTTCGATACTATCATATATATATATATATATATATATATATATATTTTCATATAGTCTGTATATTTTTATATTGCAAAGAGTTTCAATATGAGCTAGATAGAATGACAGTAGTCAGCAGACTGGTTGACGCATAATAGCATATAAAGCTTGATTATTTGCTCAACTCCTCACATTTATTCAGGCTCATAATATTCATTTTAATAGCAAATAAGTATCCTGAATTAGACTTGATAATAATTAAAGCTTTGACATAAATTTCTCTATAAAAGACACAATTTGGAGATGTATTCAACTGAATCCATAATCTCTCACCTGCAAGCTTTTCTAATAAAAAATATGTCAATATTCAATCTATTGTTATTAGTGATAATGTGATTTATATGGTTGATGATTATGTTAAATTCCTTATACTTTGTATTGGTGATTAATTGAAGTTATGAATATTTTCATCAATTTTTATATTTATATACAAAAATAGTAGCACCGTATTTTATAATATATATATATATATATATATATATATATATATATATATATATATATATTAGTGGAGGTTTATACAAAACATATTAGGCAATATTCTTTGTGGTAATAAGAAAATCTTCTAATTTATTTGATAATTTTTGGAAGCTTGGTAAATGTGCATTTTTTTCCATGATTCCCTTACTTCCTAACCTCAAAAATTGTTGAAAAGCTAGATATTCTGCAATCACTAAAGAAATGATTTTATCAGCTTTGTTTGCTCTATTAAAAAAATTAGGAAAAAATTGAAAAAAATTCATGTAACACTAGGATCTTGGTAGCTTTAGAAGCAAAAATTATATTAAGGACCCTCCTTTAGATTATTGATTAGAAACTATAGAAGATGATTGCTTTATCCAATAAAAATGTCAAAACCCATTTTATGCGCAAGTTTGTTCTCGTTTAACGCTTCCTTTCTCCTTCATCGTTCTTGTCGAACGCTTCCTCTTCTTCCATTCCTCACTGCAACTACTCTGCCTTTCACAACAGCATGCGCATTTGAAGGTCTCATTTATATTTCTGGTCTTATTATTAATTTTCTCTTCTGATGAAGGCGAAACAATGCCTTTTTATTATTTATGGGATTATGCTATGAATATGCTATTCTTTTTTAATTTATAAGCATATGCCCTTGACTTGATGTTATGCAACTTCACTAGAAACTAGAAATTGAAAATAAAACTTTATCATGCATATATTCACTTCATTTTTGGAAATGTAAACCCTTTTATTCTTTCTCAAGAGACAACCAAGTAATTTTTTAAGTTTTTGGAAGAATTCTCAAGTCATGTAGTCTTCCTATTAGCATATTGACAACCTTTAACATTGGCTGTATCAGGCAAGGTGAAGCTTGGACACAATGGACAATGAATTTGGCTATTTGATTTATTTTTAAATTTATTGATTGTACTAAAATTTTGGAAGTTTGAATTAACATTACTGGGTGAAGAAAGATTATTTTCTAAATATATATGCTAGTTTTAACTGCAGGTGTCGGGTTGAATTTCTCTTCGTCTGTTATTCTTTTCTTCATCAGAGCTTATTTGCCAGCTATAATTGGTACGAATCCACTTATAATTTTGTTTATTTTGTTTATTTAATCAAGCAACATGCATAAAAAATAATTTTGTATCTTTTTTTGCTATTAATTTATTGAGTGAAATTATCTACAATTAAGTTGAGTGAAAGCATTATTATTTCTTGGTTTGTGGGTTTGTGGGTTTGTTTATTAAAATTGGCTTTTCCTCTACTTCATAAGAATGCTCTTTTCTCTTTGTCGTCGCTAAAATGACACTATTGCTTGCACATTATACAACTTTCACCATATAATGCATCTTTATACTTTCATAAAGAATGGTTTAACTGAATATGCACAAAGTTCAATAACATTTCATTAAGTGTTTTGAATTACTTTAGTGTGTTAGTATTACACTTCTATTAGTCATTGGATCGGGCAGATGCCCCTTCTCTTATAAAACATTATTTTCTTTATCAAATTAAAAATTATAGATTTATTTTTCAAAGCCACAGATATTATTTGTTCTATGTGTGAAATATTTTCTCATATTTGTTTTTATATGATTAAATTATAGTATTTTTTCTTTTTATATGTTGACTTATGCATTATTATAACTTTAATTTTTATCATAATTATTTGCTATAGTGTTTGAATATATTTATTTTGCATATTAAACAGGTTTATATTCAACGGTATAATGAGTGCAGAATCACATAAATATTTTTAAGCTTATACTATATTTCATTTGATAGCACACATTAACTAAAAATTGCTACTTCATAGAAGGAACAATGGACTGCAGTCAATTACATATATTAGAAAGAATATACAAAAATGCTCATGATTGAATAGATATCTTATTATACAATTAAAAAAAGAAGCTAATAATGATAGATAGATCATTAATTTATGATCTAAAAAAATTCAAATTAGTCTCCATAAAACATGTTCTTCATCATGATGCTAATGAAGTTCGTTATTCAACTCATAATATAATTTGTGCTTATTGCTCTAATATTAACTGTGTAGCATGTAAGGGTAAAACAGTTATGGAAGATGTAATCCCAAGTACATGTGTTGCATGGGTTTTAGAAGTTGGAGAATATATTCATCAACAGAGCATATCTTATTTTTCATTTGGAAATATCAGATCAAATGCGACCCTTGGTACTATTGAAGTTGGAGAATGTAGTCAAAATAAATATCTGCCTAATTTTGCATTCCATAATGGCGGATCAAATGTCACTATTGGTAAAACAATTGTGGAAGATGTAATCCCAAATACAAGTGTTGCTCGGGTTTTAGAAGTTGGAGAATGTAGTCGTCAACAGGGCATATCTAATTTTCATTTGGAAATATCAGATCAAATGTGACGCTTGGTACTATTGAAGTTGGAGAATGTAGTTAAAATAAATACCTACCTAATTTTGCATTTCATAATGACTGATTAAATGCCGCTATTGGTATTGTTGATTAATAAAATTTATACATAATTATTATATTTATTGATTTTAATCATTTTAATTAACTTTTTTTATACACGGGATGTTTCCTTACAAAACATGCAACAATTTTTAGTAAATTTTTCAATATTAAAGGGCCAATTGTTCAGTATCATATTTGTGGTGCTAAGATGTGGTGCGAAGAAAAATACAACGGATCTATATTTAATCCCATATTCAAATTATGTTATCATGAAGGATTGATTGCATTACCATCATCACCATAATTCCCAATGGTTCTTGAAAGATTGTTGCTTGGTCACTTTGATACGCCGTCTTCCAAGTTCAGAGATTACATAAGAATTTATAAATCAATGTTAGCTTTCACATTTATGGGTGCTAAGATTGAACATACTGTCACTGATGGGTGTGGTATATTCTATTTTCGAATAAATGATTCAAATTATCATAGGATAGGCTCACTTCTTCTGAATTATGGAAAAAAACTTAGATTTGCTCAAATGTACATATATGATACGAATCATGAGAACGGGAACAAATTACAATGATTTCAAGGTAATATGACACATTTAAATATGGATATAATATAGATGATTAAGAGCATGCTTGATGAGATTAACCCATACGTTAGTATTTTTAAGTTAGCATGTGATTTCTTAAGACATAATTAAATTATTTACCTTAAAATAAAAATTATTCATTCAAGAAAATGAAGACAATATATTAGACCAACATCTAATGAGGTTGCAGCATTGTTGATTGGAGATGATTCGCATGAAAGCATGTGTCGTGATATTATTTTATATCCTAAATGTTGTCCTTTGCAATGTATTTCTGAAATAGAACCATGTTATATGCCTCTTTAATATCCATTGTTATTTCTTTACGGTCAAGATGGATGGACAACAAACATCAAATATAATTCATTGATCGGAATTAGATATCAAGCAAAGTGTGTGACGATGAGAGAATTTTATTGTTTTTGTATTCAATTTTGACGAGGATACGGAAACACTTTACTATCTGTAGGTCGTTTGTTCCAACAATATATCGTAGACTCATTTGCAGCAATACAAAAAAATAGATTGCGATTCATAAGAAAAAATCAGCCAAAATTTCGTACTGAATTATACCAAGGCCTAAAAGATGCAATTGATTCTGGTGAAAATGATGCAGAGAATATTGGAAGGAGATTTGTTCTCCCTTCTTCATTTTATGGTGGCCTACGTCATATGTTTCAAAATTATCAGGATGCAGTAGCTAATTTTTAGTATATGGGCCCTCCAGATATTTTAGTTACTTTCACTTACAATCCCAATTGGAGTGAAATTCAAGATGCTTTGCTTTAAATTCCTGGCCAAAAGGTTGAGGATTGACCTGATATTATAGCTAGATTATTTAATATTAAAAAGAAGCAATTCTTGAAAGATGTGCAACAAATATTTGGAAAAGTTATTGCTGGTACTAACTTTTTTAATTCTCAAATATATAATAATTTACATATAAATTTTAATTAGTATTTAATATGAATTTATATTTTGTGCATATTTGCATATTGTAGAATTCTAAAAATGTGGTCTCCCACATATACATCTTTTGATATTTGTTGCAAAATAATATAAATATAAGATAACAGAAGAGATTGATTCTTTAATTATGATTGAGTTGCCAGACAAGACATCAGAATCATATTTATATGAATTAGTTCTTACTTATATGATTTACGATTCTTGCTGTATAAACTCTAACTCTCCCTACATTGTGGATGGCAAATGTACAAAGAGGTATCATAAAAAGTTTATTTCTTCAACAACATATGATCAAAATGATTTTGTTACATACAGACGAAGGGATAATGGGATAACAGCTTTAAAAAATAATTGAAATGTTGATATTAATTTGGTGGTTCCGTATAATCGGGATCTTTTGTTAAGATATGAAGCTCATACAAATGTTAAAATTGTGGCAAGATCCAAAGTTATCAAGTATCATTATAAATATGTTAATAAGGGTCCTGACAAAATGATGATTTTATTGAAAAATTCAAATGCTAAAAATGGTGGCAACTTCCCTTCAAATAATAGAAATATGATGAGATTAAATAATATCTTGATTGTGGATATATCTCGCCAATAGTAGCGTGCTGGAGAATATTCACATTTAAACTGCATGCTCAATATCCGTCTATTGAACGTTTGCCGTACCATCTTGAGGATGAATAGATTGTTATATTTAATAATCATAATATTTTGCAAGATGTTATCTCTAGACCTAATATTGAGAACATAAAACTTCTGTAATGGTTTGCTGTTAATCAAAGGTATCAAGATGCTCATAATTTTACTTATGTTGAGTTTACGTTATATTGGGTTCAGAATAATACATCAAAGAATGGTTACGTAGGAAGTCTAAATCCAAAATAGGTCATCCGTTTCAAGCACATCCTAGTTCTGGAGAGAGATTTTATCTCCGTAAGCTTTTGCATATTTTTAAAAGTGCTCAATATTTTGATGATTTAAAATAGGTCAATGATGTTATACACTCAACATTCTGAGCAACGTGTTCTGCGTTGAGGCTAATTGGTGAGGATACCGAATGGGATGATGCTTTAACTGAGGCATCCGCATGGGCAACTGCTACTCAATTAAGAAATATATTTGCAACTATTCTTATGTATTGCGAGGTTAGCAATCCTGTTGAATTATGGCATAAACACTCTGACAAATTAGTTGAAGATATAAATTTTTTCATTCATAGGCATTCTCTATATGCTAATTCTACTATTACTGATTCAGATAAGTTAAATAATGCACTACAACAAATTGAAAGGATTTTAAATAGCAATGGAAACTCACTTCATAATTTTGAGTCCATGCCTTTACCTAGCCTTCATAGCTCTGTGAATTTCCATAATCAACTAATTTTAGAGGAATTCGATTATGATGCCAATTTATCGTATGACTAAATTCAAAATTATTATCAACAATTGAATTCAGAACAACATTGTATTTATGAAGCTATCATTGAATCATACATCTTAAACAAAGGTGGGTTATTCTTTATATATGGTAGTGGTAGGATAGGAAATACATTTCTTTGGAAAATAATTATAACTAAGATAAGATTGAGAGAAATATTATTATAACAGTTGCATCATCTGGGATTGCAGTGTTACTATTACTCAGTGGACGAACATCATATTCAAGGTTTAAATTTTCTTTATCTCTCACAGAATTATCAATATGTGCTATATCACAGCAATCTGAGATTTCAAAGCTACTACAGATTGCTGATTTAATAACATGGGAAGAAGTATCTATGATGCACCATTTTGCTTTTAAAGCATTAGATCGTACTTTGAGAGATCTAATAAAATTTAAAATATATAATTATGAAAATAGAGTATTTGGTGGAAAGACTTTGGCCCTCGGTGGAGGTTTTAGACAAATTCTCCCAGTTATAAGAAAATGTACTTGGGAAGATATTATTGCTGCAGGATTACAAAGATCTTATATATGAAAATTTTGTAAATTATATGAGCTCCAAACAAACATGCGTTTGCATAAAAATATTAATATCGAATCTATAGAATTATTAGTGACATGTCAAATTGTTGATTTGCTCTTATATATTGGTGAAGGAAAAATTGGTGGAGATATTTTCGAAGATCCTTCATTAAGTAATTGGATGATAATACCTGGTGATCTATTAATTCATAATGTAAATGACCCTCTCAAATCTTTGATGCAATTTATTTATCCAGATCTCAATAATTTTTGTTATACTCACGCATATTTGTTATCACGTTGTATCCTCGCTCCTACAATGATGATGTTTACCTAATCAATCATATGATCCTTGATCAGTTACCAGGAAAAATAATAAATCTTTATAGTGCTGACCATATTTCATACGAAGATGAAATAACAACTGAAGCTTTTGGGTACAATTATGACTTAATACATAGCATTAAGTTTAGCAAACCATTGCATTCAATTGAAAGTTGGGGTCCTTGTAATCTTATTATGTAATTTGAATTAAGTCATAGGTTTATGTATTAGTACACGCCTCATCATTGAAAAGATTGGGACCAAGGTTCTTCAAGCAAAAATTCTAACATGAACAAATATTAGTCAGACAGTTATTATACCTAGAATTTCAATGACGTCACAGAACCTTGATTTTCCATTTCAGCTATATCGTCGTCAATTTCCTGCCAAGGTTTCATTTGCTGTAACAATAAATAAAAGCCAATGTCAGACATTGAGTACTGTTAGAATATTTTTGCCAAAATCAATTTTTACGCATGGTCAACTTTATGTTGCATTTTCTAAAGTGACAAATCAAAATGAATTGTGAATATTGTGTCTTAATAAATTTGGTCAGCCAATTAAGTATACTAAAAATATTGTATACAAAGAAAGATTCAATAACATAACTCCTGTTATAAGTAAAACAAATTCTTAAAGCATTTCATTTAATTTATTTTTTAACATATTTAAATATCCATTTAAGATATACAATTTTCTTTTTTTAAGTTTGCTAACTACATATATTTGTGATTCTTTTTCAAGCTTTTGATAGCTAACAACAAACTAATTTCTTCCCTCTATCATCAACTAAATTTGCTAAGGTATATAATTTTCAGACTTATTCTTTATTAAAAAAAATAAGTGCAGATTTCATGCTTTTAATAAAGAATAAGTCTAAAAACTACGTTCCTTAGCAAATTTAGTTGATGATAGAGAGAAAAAATTAGTATGTTGCTAGCTATCAAAGGCCTGAAAAAGGATCGCAAATATATGTAGTCAGCAAACTTAAAAAAAGAAAATTATACATCTTAAATGAATATATAAATATGTTAAAAAATTAATTAAATAAAATACTTTAAGAATTTATTTTACTTACAACAGGAATTATGTCATTGAATATTTCTATGTACATAATATTTTTAGTATACTTAATTGGCTGACCAAATTTATTAAGACACAATATTCACAATCCATTTCAATTTGTCACTCTAGAAAATGCAACATAAAGTTGATCATGTGTAAAAATTAGTTTTAGCAAAAATATTCCAACAGTACTTAGTGTCTGACCTTAGCTTTTATTTATTGTTACAGCAAATGCAACATTAACAGAAAATTGACGACGATATAACTGAAATGGAAAATCATGGTTCTGCGACATCATTGAAATTATAGGTATAATAACTGTTTGACCAATAGTTGTTCCTGTTAGAATTTTTGCTTGAAGAACCTTGGTCCCAATCTTTTCAATGATAAGGTGGTACCATTACATAAACCTATGGCTGGATTTAATATATAATAAGATTACAGGTACCCTAACTTTCAATTGAAAGTAATGATCTGCTAAACCGCTAAACTTAATGCTATGTATTAACTCGTGATTGTACCCAAAAGCTTCAGTTATTATTCCATCTTTGTATGAAACATGGTCGGCACTATAAATATTTATTAATTTCCCTGGTAACTAATCAAGGATCCTGTGATTGATTATGTCAACATCATCATTTGTAGGAGTGAGGATATAATGTGATTGCAAATAGGCATGGGTATAACAAAAATTATTGAGATCTGGATAAATAAACTGTATTAAAGATTTTAGAGGGTCATTTACATCATGAATTAAGAGATCATCAGGTATTATCATCCAGTTACCTAATGAAGGATCTTCAAAAACATCTATACCAATTTTGCCTTCACCAATATTTAAGAGCCAATCAGCAAATTGATGTGTCACTAATAATTCTGCAGATTTGATATCAACATCTTTATACAAACACATATTTATTCGGAGCTCATATAATTTACAAAATTTCCAAATATAAGATCTTTGTAATTGTGGCGCCCCACCCCTCGATCTGTATAGATTAGGCTAAGGGGTGGACTGTCACTCTGGCTAACCCTTCACTTATCATTAGATTAGGATGAAATCCACAATCCACCTAATAAAGGAAGGAGTAAGCACAGAATAAAATACTCAGTCACTATCTAATAAAAACATACAGAGTGCGGAAGCAATTCAAAAATGAGAAACATTAAAACATTACAGTACAAGTATAATAAAATATGACTCAGAATATAAGCATATAATAATCCAAATACATAGTCATAAGTACCCATATTATTATAATAATTTAAAGTTTAAGTAAATGAAAGTGAAAATATGCTCATCCTCACATATAAAACTAAGTAACTAAATATCCTCTGGTCCAAGCTTCTGCACCTCCTCTAAGTAAGGCTCCTCCTCAGGTATAGGATCCTCAAGCTGCTCTATACCTGACATTGTCGATTTCATAATGTAGGGCCCCAACCAAAAAAAGAGAAAATCTTGTGTTAGACAATTGTTTAAGTATATTTTAGGCTGCTAAATTTTACGTATTTTACAATATCACCATTTTACATCTTCTAAGCAACAACTACATCTAATAATAGGAGCAACTAGCAAAATAATAAGAAAGGAAAAATTATAAACAATATTTATAACTTTAAGCAAAAAGGAGGCTAAGGCATGCCTCAAATATAAACTAAATAGGTAAGGCATATATATATAACTAAATAAGTACTGAAAGAAAGTACTGCATCCTAAATATGCTGGTGATCAAAAAAATATGCAGATTAAATAACTTAACTCAGTAATGATATATATAATAGCAGCAAAATTCTAACATCCTAATATATATAAGCTGAACAAAGGAATAGCTGACTGAATAAAAAAAAATACTGAAAAGTAAGCCAAGTATCGAAACTATACATGAATCTGAATATCTGTGTACTAACTGCCATATCAAAAAAATTGTCCAATCTGGCCCATATATATATATATACATATATATATATATACATATATATATATATATATATATATATATATATATATCCATACACGTAGCTTTTCTGGGCTAGGGCAACTATATCTATCCCCATAACCTTTCTGGGCTAGGGTAAATATAACTGGATAACACTGTGTGACTGAAGAGGCAGGCAATATTATGCAACATCTTTTAGTTATTTTTACTTTGTTTTTGTGGACACATTCAGAAATAGTTGAGAAGTCAAGCACGTCTGCAAGACTATACGGGTTCCAAGCTTAACACACACTTCTCAATGAGTAATGTTAAGCCTCCTTATTACTCCTTACCCCTACCCATTGGGGTAAATGTGCACTAGAATCCACCCAAAAACTAAATCCAAAGGCAACTGTTATCCTAATTATTATAAGTTTTTATTTCATGCACAAAGTTCTCTTATATGATATGTCCAAGGAAGTAAGCTTAAAGATACAAGGAATGCATAGCAACAAAATATCAAAAATAAGCAAGGGTCTCTACTAATATGGTGATATTATTTGTTTTCTAATTATTCATTCTAACTATTCCAAGTTACACAAGTTCAGGAATCTCCATTTTCCTACTATCAAGTATAACTTAGAAACTCATCCTTATAAGTTACAAAATATTAGGACTAGCTAGGTCCTAATATGCTTAATCAAAGTTGACTATAAGAGTTAAATAATAAGTCATCACGACCTAATTAATGATTTTAGATGCTCTATACTAAGCTCTAATTGAAATTACTAAACTATAGATTATAGATTAAATACCTAAAGATTAGGTTTAATTATATAATCCAAGAAGGATAAGGCCTAAGTTCTAAGTGTTATTCTAAAAGTGATCTACTAATTAAGACTAATTCTATTAAATAATTAAACTTAATAGGATGAATCTCCTATCTTAAAGCTAAAGTTAAAAGACAAAATAATCAAAATAAGTTATGAAATTCTAAAAACTAATAAAACCAAGGTTTCATCCATTGAGTAACCCATTTACCCAATGAATGAACTCTAACTTATGATCTAGTCCTAGTCTTAAGAATGGTCCTTATATGATGTGTATAATCCTTAGAAGGATTTTCAAGGAAAAGGACTTAGAAGGATTTTCAAGTATTTTATAGATTGACCAAATTGTTGATTTTTACTCATTCAAATGATTCTAATATAGTTATAATATTGACTTTTAGTATTTTAAAAGGCTAATTAAAGATTATGGGCACTTACCTAAATTTTGGATAAAATGACTATTTTGCCCGTATTTATAAAAAAATGAATTAATGAATTAATGATTTTACTACAAGTTCAGTCTTAATTTATAGTTCTGAAAATGTAAAGAAAAATATAAGATTACTTTATGTCAAGTTACCGATGACCTCGTTTAAAAATAATATATCGATTATGAGCTTTACCAGGATTAAGTCGAAAAGAACCTGGATCCCCAAATGATAAAAAAAGAATCTATGTAAAAAAATCACAATATTATATGCGTTTAATAGAGAAACAGAAATTACATTTTTATTATGGTTTAACCGAGCAAAAATTACGTAAATATGTGCAGATTGCCCATACTTAAGGGTCCGAAAAGTCAGCTTTTGATTTAAGGGTCCAAATTAAAGTTTTTTGACTCCAAATATGATTCTTTACTATCTAACTTGAAGATAAACAGTAAGTACGCTCAATTTTGATAAGAGACGAGTTCTACAGGTTCAAACTAAGGTTTTTGATTTAAGGGTATTTCAGTAATTTTTACTTTAATAAAATCTGACTTTTTATACTATTTATTGTAGGTTACTATTCAAGGATTCTATAGAGTCCACAAACACTGGATTCTGAGTTCAATTGACTAAGTTATGGATGTTTTAAGTTGGAAGGGCAATTTGGTAATTTTGGCTCGGTCAACGGGTGACAAAAACTGAACTTTTATATTTGAAGTTCAATTTTAGCAAACTCAGTTTCTATAGCTTTTCTATAATATATTGAGTATTTTGATAGAGAGTAAACCCAATTTGGACCCCAAATGGTCAAATTATAACCTAACTAAAGTTAGAGGTATTTTGGTCATTTTTTAATTTTTTAGGGTTCAGATCCTAAATTTTATTTCAGTTTGTTGATGACATTGAAATTCTAAGCTAGCTGGCACTTTGAATTTTTGAGTTTGAAGTTGAATTGACCAAGTTATGGTCATTTGCATTATAGGGGCATTTTAGTCATTTTTCCCTAAAGTCAACTGTGAGATCTAGGGTTAACTTTTTGTCCAAATATCCAACTAAGAAAACTAATACTATCACAGTGATGGGGCCATTCTCCCGAGTATTTTAAGACCCATATTGACTATGTTTGGTCAACTAGGTCAAAAGTTATGGGGTCCTAAATAGGTCCTAAATGTGATTAGGCTCAAACTAATCCAAATAGCAAAATAAATACTGCTAAATTAATCCTTAGGGTTTTCTGATCACTTTGAGACCCATATTGGGTATGTTTGGAGTAGTGTGTGCAAAGATATGGTGATTTGAATGAAATGACAATTTTGGTAATTAATTAAATACTTAAAATATCACTATGTGAAATATAGTTCCAAATAGAAAATTGATAGTTCCATAATGTTCCTCTTATTTTTCCAATTCTGATGATATAAAATTTTGCTATGATTGGATTTATATTTTTCAATATATGAATGTCTAAAGTGTTTAATTTAAATAATTTTATTTAATTCAAATCACATTAATTCAAACTTATTCTTTATTTTATTTTATTTAAAAGATAGGGTTAGACGGCGGGATCCGCAGAGGCTGACTTGGCAGATAGTGGCATCATCTGGCGGGGTCCGTGAGACACGCGTCGACAGTACACACGATGAGGAGTTAGCGGCGGGACCCACACCACTCACCCGTCTGCAAATGGCAGGGCCCGCAGACACATCTTGCATGACATATGCCGGTCTAGAGGCACGCGGGTCAGGCCTGGCCGACCCGGCGCGACCCGGAAGCGTTTCGCCTTCCCCTAACTTTACCCGTGCGTTCGCGGCTAGGGTTTGCAAACTCGTGGCATTTCCGGCGGTGGCTGGACCAAGCCCGCACGGCAATGTGCAGAGTGAGGCAAGTGCTACCTAACTATGGTCGAAATGCTACTAGAGGCGGCCCGGATTGACTACAATATCCAACCCTAACCCCTACCTACCAGACGAGGAAGACATTACTGTGGACAACTGTAGCACCGATGCCAAATTGCGTGTGATAGGGTTCGATCATGTCGATCGAAACATGATCGAACCCGATAGATTGCTAATCGAACATGTGAAATAAACTTGCGAAAAGAGTTTGTGCTGAATGATGGAGTATCGTGGAAGATCCGTACCTTAAAGATCGACGGTGGGGGACGTTTTTGGCTCGGTAGAGGTTGAACTACGACACCCGTAACTCCGAGTTCATGAAACATACCCGAACTCCGATCGTGGATGAAGGCCTTAAGGACCCTAGGCGAAGTCTGCGAGGCTTCGGATGCGTCGGTTGGGCAGGCTTGCGGCGGCCACTCCGCGTGGACTGGAGGCGGAGAAGGCGAGGAAGGTAAGATCTGGACCGTCAGTTTGGACGGTTCGATCGAATGGAGCGGATGGAACGGCGTGACTAGCGGCGTGACCTGGAAGCGAACGGCGCGGAGAGTTTCTTGACGGCGCCGTTTGTAATATTTTTTTAAATTTTAAATAATTAACTTTAATAATTACTTTAGAGTTTCATAATTATTTTGATTTATTTATTGACTTCAGAAAATTTCCAATAATTCACTCCTAACTAATTGAGGGACGAGGGACGTAGCGGTGAGGTTGGATTTTTGATCCGACGAGTATTTTATTTTCTCGCTTTGCGGGGTATTTAAATATTATTAAAATATTCGTCAAAATTTCGACGACTTCCGATTGACATGAAAACTTCACCCCTAGCTAATTTGGGGGCAATGAGCGCAATGGCGAAATCCGTTTTTTGATTTGAGGTCAATTTAAATAGGTCAAATTCTAGGGTTTCTGGATTTTCTAGAAATTAGGATTCGATCCATTTGACTCTTGATTTGGACTGGGTCTTAGAGTTTGACTCTTAATGACTCAATTAGCACTTATGATTAGCCTTAAGATTAAGATTAGTCCTAATTGACTAAGATAACAACCTGGGTTGTTACAGTAATTCTACAGCAAAAATATCTTCTCGAGTACCTTTTCTTATAACTGGGAGAATTTGTCTAAAATTTTCACCATGGGCCAAAGTCTTTCCACCAAATACTATATTTTTGGAATTATGTATTTTAAATTTTATTAGATCTCTCAAATTATGATTTAATGCTTCAATAGTAAAACGATGCATCACAGATGCTTCATCCCATATTATTAAATCAGCAATCTGTAGTAGCTTTGAAATCTTAGATTGCTATGAAATAGCACATGTTGATAATTCTGTGAGAGATAAAGAAATTTTAAATCTTGAATGTGATGTACGTCCACCGAGTAATAGGAACACTGCAATCCCAATGACGCAACTATTATAACAATCTTTCTCTTAGATCATATCTTAGCTATAATTGTTTTCTAAAGAAATGCCTTTCCTGCACCGCCACTGCCATTTACAAAGAACAACCCACCTTTGTTTGAGATGCATGATTCAATGATAGCTTCATAAATATTACATTGTTCTGAATTCAATTGTTGATGATAATTTTGAAATTGGTCATATGATAAATTGGCATCACAATTGAATTCCTCTAAAATCAGCCGATTATGGAAATTCACAAAGCTATGAAGGCTAGGTAAAGGCATTGAGTCAAAATTATGAAGTGACTTTCCATTTCTATTTAAAATCCTTTTAATTTGTTGTAGTGTATAATTTAACTTATATAAATTAGTAATAGCAGAATTAGCATATAGAGAATGCGTATGATTGAAAAAATTTATATCTTCAACTAATTTGTTAGAGTGTTTATGTCATAAATCAACAGGATTGCTAACCTTGCAATACATAAGAATAGTTGCAAATATATTTTTTAATTGAGTAGTTGTTGCCCATGTTGATGCCTCAGTTAAAGCATCATCCCATTCGGTATCCTCACCAATTAGCCCCAATGCATACACGTTGCTCGGAATGTTGAGTGTATAACATCATTGGCCTATTTTAAATCATCAAAATATTGAGCACCTTTAACAATATGCAAAAGCATTTGGAGATAAAATCTCTCTCCAGAACTAGGATGTGCATGATACAAATTACCTATTTTGTATTTAGACTTTCTATGTAACCATTCTTTTGATGAATTATTCCAAACCCTTTATAATAGAAACTCAACATAAGTAAAATTATGAGCATCTTGATACCTTTGATTAGCAGCAAACCATTGTAGAAGTTTTATTTTCTTAATGTTAGGTCTAGAGATAACATCTTGCAAAATATTATGATCATTAAATATAGCAATCTGTTCATCCTCAAGATGTACGACAAACGTTCAATAGACGGATGTTGAGCATGTAGTTTAAATGCGAATATTTTCCATCACGCTACTATTGGCGAGATGTATCGACAATCAAGATATTGTTTAATCTTATCGTAATTTTTATTATTTGAAAGGAAGTTGCCACCATTTTTAGCATTTGAATTTTGCAATAAAATCATCATTCTGTCAGGGCCCTTGTTAATTTATTTATAAAAATACTTGATAACTTTGGATCTTGCCACAATTTCAACATTTATATGAGCTTCATATCTTAACAAAAAATTCTGATTATATGGAACCACCCAATGATTATCAACATTTCATCCATTTTTTAAAGTTGTTATCACATTATCCCTTCGCCTGTATGTAACAAAACCATTTTGATCATATATTGTTGAAGAAACAAACTTTTTAGGATACATCTTTGTACATTTGCCATCCACAATGCAGGGAGAATTAGAGTTTATACAATAATGATCGTGAATCATATAATTAAGAACTAATTCATGTAAATATGATTCTGATGTCTTGTCTAGCAACTCAGCCATAATTAAAAAACCAATCTCTTCTGTTGACTTACATTTTTACTCTTTTACAACAATTATCAAAAGATGTATATGCAGGAGACCACGTTTTTGAATTCTACAGCATGCAAATCTGCACAAATAATAAATTCATATTAAATATTAATTAAAATTTATATACAAATCATTATATATTTGAGAATTAAAAAAGTTAGTACTAGCAATAACTTTTCTAAATATTTGTAGCACATCTTTCAAGAATTGCTTATTTTTAGTATTCAATATTCTAGCTACAATATCAGGTCAATCATCAACCTTTTGGATAAGAATTTGAAGCAAAACATCTTGAATTCAATCCAATTAGGATTGCAAGTTAAAGTAATGAAAATATCCAGAGGGCTCATATACCAAAAAATAGTTATTGCATTCTTATAATTTTGAAATATATGATGTGGGCCACCATAAAATGAAGAAGGGAGAACAAATCTCCTTCTAATATTTGCTGCATTATTTTCACCAGAATTAACTACATTTCTTAGACCTTTGTATAACTAAGTACAAAATTTTGGCTGATTTTTTCTTATGAATCGCAATCTATTTTCTTGTATTGCTGCAAATGAGTCTATGATATATTGTTGGAACAAACGACCTGCAGACAGTAAAGTGTTTCCATGTCCTCATCAAAATTGAATACGAAAATAATAAAATTGTCTCATCATCACATACTTTGCTTGATATCTAATTCCGATAAATGAATAATATCTGATGTTTGTTGTCCATCCATCTTCATCATAAGGAAATAATAATAGATATTGAAGAGGCATATAACATGGTTGTGTTTCAGAAATAAGTTGCAAAGGACCACATTTAGAATATAAAATTATATCCTGACACCTACTTTCATGCACATCATTTTCAATCAACAATGCTACAACCTCATTAGATGTTGGCCTTATATATTGTCTTTCTTTTTTTTGAATGAATAATTTTTATTTTTATGTTAATATTTTCATAATTCTTAAGAAATCATGTGCTGACATAAAAATATTAATGTATGAGTTAATCTCATCAAGTATGCTCTTAATCATCTCTATTATATCCATATTTAAATGTGTCATATTACCTTAAAAGCATTATAATATGTTCTCATTCTCATGATTTGTATCATATATGTACATCTGAGCAAATCTAGTTTTTTTTCCAAAATTTAGAAGTACTGAGCCTATCCTATAATAATTTGAACCATTTATATGGTAACAGAATGAACCATGCCCATCAGTGACAGTATGATCAATCTTACCACCCATAGATGTGAAAGCAAACATTAAATTATAAATTCTTATGTTATCTCTGAACTTGGAAGACGGCATATCAAAGTGAGCAAGCAATAATCTTTCAAGAACCATTGGGCATGGTGGTGATGATGGTAATGCAATCAATCATTCATGATAACATAATTTGAATGTGGGATTAAATATAGATCTATTACTTTTTTCTTCGCACCACATCTTAGCACCAAAATACTGACACTGAACTCTTGGCCCTTTGATTTTGAAAATTTTGCTAAAAATTATTGCACGTTTTGCAGTTAAACATCACATGTATACAAAAAGTTAATTAAAATGACTAAAGTAAGAAAATGTAATAATTAAATATAAATTTTTATTAATCAATAGTACCAATAGCAGCATTTGATCTGTCATTATGGAATGCAAAATTAGGCAGGTATTTATTTCGACTACATTCTCCAACTTCAATAGTACCAAGCATCGCATTTGATCTGATACTTCAAAATGCAAAATTAGATATGCTCTGTTGAGACTACATTCTCCAACTTCTAAAACCCGTGCAACATATGTATTTGGGATTACATCTTCCACAATTGTTTTACCAATAGTGACATTTGATACATCATTATGGAATGTAAAATTAAGTAGGTATTTATTTCAACTATATTCTCCAACTTCAATAGTACCAAGTGTCGCATTTGATCTAATATTTCTAAATGGAAAATAAGATATTCCCTGTTGATGACTATAATCTCGAACTTCTAAAACCCGTGCAACACATGTACTTGGGATTACATCTTCCATAACTGTTTTACTCTTACATGCTTCACAATTAATATTAGAGCAATAAGCATAAATTATATTAGGAGTTGAATAACGAACTTCATCGGCATCACGTTGAAGGACGTGTTTCATGGAGACTAACATGAATTTATTTAGATCATAAATTAATGATATATCTATCATTATTAGCTTTTTTTCTTTTTAGCTGTATAATAAGATATTTATTCAATCGTGAGCACTTTTGTATATTCTTTCTAATATATGTAATTGACTGCAGTCCATTGTTCATTCTATGAAGTAGCAATTTTCTATTAACGCGTACTATCAAATGAAATATATTATAAGCTTTAAAATATTTATGTGATTCTGCACTCATAATATCATTGAATATGAACATATTTAATATGCAAAATAAACATATTCAAGCACTATATCAATCAATTATGATAAAAAATAAAGTTAAAATAATGCATAAGTTAACACACAAAAAAGAAAAAAATACTACATTTTAATCATATAAAGATAAATATGAGAAAATCTTTCACACACAGAATAAATAATATTTGTGGCTTTGAAAAATAAATCTATAATTTTTAATTTGATAAGGAAAACCAATGTCTTATGAGAAAAGGGGTACCTGCCCGGTCCAATGCCTAATATAAGTGTAATACTAGCACACTAAAGTAATTCAAATCACTTAATTAAATGTTATTGAGCTTTATGCATATTCAGTTAAACCCATTCTTTATGAAAGTATAAAGATGCATTATATGGTTAAAGTTGTATAATATGCAAGCAATATTGTCATTTTAGCGATGACAAAGAGAAAATAGCATTCTTACGAAACAGAGAACAAGCCAATTTTAATAAATAAACCCACAAACTAAGAAATAAAAATGCTTTCACTCAACTTAATGATAGATAATTTCTCTCAATAAATCAATAGCAAAAAAAGATAAAAAAATATTTTTATGCAAATTGTTTGATTAAATTAACAAAATAAACAAAGTAAACAAAGTAAACAAAGTAAACAAAGTAAACAAAAATATAAGTGGATTCGTACCACTTGTAGCTGGCAAAGATGCCCTGATGAAGAAGAGAATAACAGACGAAGAAAAATTCAATGCGACACCTGTAGTTAAAACTTAACATATATATTTAGAAAAAAAATCTTTTTTCACCCAGTAATGTTAATTTATACTTCTAAAATTTTAGTACAACCAATAAATCTAAAAATAAATCAAATAGCCAAATTCATCGTCCATTGTGTCCAAGCTTCACCTTGCCTGATGCCGCCATTGTTAAAGGTTGTCAATATGCTAATAGAAAGACTACATGACTTGAGAATTCTTCTAGAAACTTAAAAAATTAATTGGTTGTCTCTTGAGAAAGAATAAAAGGGTTTAAATTTCCAAAAATGAAGTGAATATATGCATGAAAAAGCTCTATTTTCAATTTCTAGTGAAGTTGCATAACACCAAGTCAAGGACATATGCTTATAAATTAAAGAAAATAGCATATTCATAGCATAACCCCATAAATAAGTAAATGGCACAGTTCTGCCTTCATCATAAGAGAAAAAAAATATTAAGAGCAAAAACGTAAATGAGACCTTCAAATGCGCATGCTGCTGTGAAAGACAGAGTAGTTGTAGTGAGGAAGGGAAGAAGAGGAAGTGTTCGATAAGAATGATGCAGGAGAAAGGAAGCATTCTGTGAGAACGAACTAGTGCATAAAATGGGTGCTGACATTTTTATTGGCTAAAGCAATCATCTTCTATAGTTTCTAATCAATAATATAAAGGAGGGCCCTTCATAGAATCTTTGCTTCTAAAGCTACCTAGATCATAGTGTTACATTAATTTTTTCAATATTTTCCCCAATTTTTTTAACAGAGCAAACAAAGCTGATAAAATCATTTCTTTAGTGATTGCAGAATATTTAGCTTTTCAATAATTTTTGAGGATGGGAAGCTAGCAAATCATAGAAAAAAATGCACATTTACAAAGCTTCCAAATTATCAAATGAATTAGAAGATTTTCTTATTACCACAAAGAATATTGCCTAATATGTTTTATGTATAAACCTCCACTAATATATATATATATATATATATATATATATATATATATATATATATATATATATATATATTATAAAATACAGTGCTACTCTTTTTGCATATGAACATAAAAATTGATGAAAATGTTCATAACTTACATAAATCACCAATGCAAGGAAATATGATATTTAAAATAATCATCAACCACATAAATCACATAATCACTAATAACAATAGATTGAATACTCACATATTTTTTATTGGAAAAGCAGGTCAATAGCTAGAGATTGCAAGTGAGAGATTATGGATTTAATTGAATACATCTCCAAATGGTATCTTTTACGGAAAAATTTATGTCAAAGCTTTAATTATTGTCAATTCTAATTCAGGATACTTATTTGTTATTAAAATGAACATTATGAGCCTGAATAAACGTGAGCAGTTGAGCAAATAATCAAGCTTTATATGCTATTATGCGCCAACCAGTATGCTGGCTACTTTCCTTTCTATCTAGCTCATATTGAAACTCTTTGCAATATAAAAATATACAGATTATATGAAAAAAAATAAAAAAATATGAGAAGATATCTAGCTCATCTTGAAACTTTTTGAAATATAATCTAGGACATTAGCAAGTTATATTAGAAGAGATGATTGCACTACACTTATATTAAATGATGTATATCATGTAGAATGAGGGGTTGTTTGGAGGAGCTATTTGGTTCAATGACAATTGAAAAGTTATTAAGATAATATGTTAATCAGATAGATAGCAGTGTTTTAAATGAATTTAAATAATATATGTTGTTATTCAGATGTATGATATTTTGTTCATTGTCATACATGTTATATTACGCATAAGCCAAGATTATCCCCACTGAGACTTAAATATAAATTGAAAAATATAACAAATAACAAAAAGATAAATATGTAAACAACACTTAAACTTACATAAGCAGCTAAGATCATTATTTGTTGATATTAATGATAACAGATTCGCACTTCTATCTAAAATTAGTTATAAATCAACTCTAATAAACACTAAAAATCATAGAACATATATAATTTTAAATTATTCGTATTTAAATTGCAATATCAAGTAAATCTTTAGAAAAAAACATTCATTTAATGCATTTATACATCTATGAGTGATTGAGTCGAGGCGAACGATTGAGGCAAGCCCGTCAGCGAGGCAACTAAGGTGAGAGAGCACGCTAGCGAGGCGACTGCGTCAGAGAAGCAAGCGCATCAGCGAGGCGAGGCGAGGCATCATAGAAGCGAGCGCTTCTGGTGAGACGAAGCAAAGGCGCTACGCCTGGCGGAGGCGAGCTTTGGGAGAAGCGAGAAGAGGAGATCAGTGCCTGCGCCCATCAGCAAGGAGAGGCGTCGTAGAAGGGAGCGCTTCTGGCGAGACGAAGCCAACCCAAAGCACCGACGCTACGCATGGCGGAGGCGAGCTTATGGAGAAGCGAGAAGAGGAGATTGGTATCTGCTTCTTGCGTTTTAGGCGTTTTAGGCGCATTCGAGAAAAAAGCCGAAAAAGAGAAGGGTCATTTGATGAGAAGATGCTATTTTAAGAGGAAAGCCTCTCCTTCACTCAATACATCTCTCTCCTATATGAATATATATATATATATATATATATATATATATATATATATATATATCTATTCAACATATATATATATATATATTCATAATACCATGACATACACAAACATTTAGGACAAAATAATAATAATAAGCGTGAAGTAAAAAATCTTCTTATGAAGGAGTATATATAAGCATTCTAGGCAATTGGAAACCATGGTGATAGTATGATTAATAATATGTTGGGTGTATGATATCAAATTAGTAAGCTTCTTATAATAATATGTTGGGTGCTTGAGGATCAATGTTAAGAATAAAAAAGGAGAAATAATATAATCTTAAATTTAAGTATAGTAAAAAAAATAATATATATCAAACTATTATGGAGCTGTTCTAATATACATTTGTCATACAAAAAGTTAAAATAACATAATACAATTCAGAATTCCTCTAAAAATATAATTCAAAATTATATAGTCAAAATAACTTATACCTCTCAACAATCAACTACACCTAAGACAAACCAACTACCTATCGAACTTGTCAAGCTCACCTAAGAATAACAAGTAATTGTTAGAGCACGCGGTGGAAGCGATACAGATAGATTTCTGTTGATGGTTACCAAACAATAGACGAAATTATCCAAGTCCAAATGTGTAACAACCCAAGTTGTTACCCTAGTCAATTATGACTAATTTAAGTTAGAATTTTGATCTTAGTGTACTAATTAAGTAATTAGGAATTCACCACAAAGATCTAGTCCAAATCAGGAGTCAAATGGATCAAATTCTGATCTTTAGGAATTTTAGGAACCCTGGAAATTGACTTATCTAAATTGACCTCAGATAAAAAATTGAACTTTGCCATTGCGCTCATTGCCCCCAAATTAGCTAAGGGTGATATTTTGGTGGCAATTGGAAGTCGTCAAACTTCCATCGAATATTTTAATAATATTTAAGATACCTCGAAAATTAGAAAATTAAAATACTCGTCAAATCAAAAATATGACCTCGCCTTTACGTTCCTCACTCCTCAATTAGCTAGGGGTAAATATTTGGATTTTTTCCAAATCCAATTCAATACATGAATTTAAATAAATTAATTTGATTTTAAATAATTAAGAATTAAATTAATTTATCATCTAACGACGCTGCTCTCGCGCCATTCCCTCCTTCGCCTTTCCGTTAGCCTTTCCGTCTAATCTGACGGGAAGCACTGGCTGTTCGATCGATCTATGATCGAACGACGCTGGGGCTTCGTTCCCTCGCACTCGCCGCGTGGCCTGCAGAGAGCGTCTGCCGCCGCAGTCTTCCACCTGTCACTCGAGTAGCTCCCTCGTTGGATCCGCCACACCTCGTTAACCCCCCCGATCCATCTTAATCCATTAAGCAATTGCTAATTTCTACTTTCGCAAGCTGATTTCACATTGTCGATTGATGATTGACCGGTCTGATTGAGTTCCAGTAGGCTCGATTGAGAAATTTCGTCGATCTTGCTACAGTGGAAACCGTTAGCATTCGACCTGTCCCTCCTTGTTCAGATACCCCATACCTAGGGCTGTCCCTTGATGTTCCTCGGGATCACCTTCGGTGATGCTTCGTATGCCAAACGGAAGGTCTCTCCGAGACCTTCCCAAAGATATGCGGGTCGACCCTTGGCGGCTCTGGGAGGTCGGTGAATTTCTGTGCCCTAGTGGGTTCCATCGTAGTTTGCTACGGAGTCTTCTGACATCTGAGTCGGGCCGGGTCAGTTGGGCCCAACCCGTAAAGCGCGGGTCGCTTCGGCGCTGTCTTCGCAGTGACAGCTGTGGGACCTGCCCGTAGTTCTGCGCCCAGTCCAACGGCACCGCGTGTCCTCAGTGGGACCCTGCGTACCCTCAGCTGCTAGCCTGTTGACCCCGCCATCCCATCTAGCAAATCAGGGCGCTCCACGCATCCAGCGGGCCTCGCCTTTGTCAACACCGTCAGCTCATAATGGGACCCGCCGGTGGGACCCGTAGGTTAATTTAATTTAAATGGAATGATATTAAATGCAGAAACACTAATCATTCATAACTTTCAATTCATAAGTCCAAATATATTAAATATATATCTCATTTTGCTCAGAAAAATGAGAGGATTTTAATGGTAGTATCAGATTTTCCATAGGATGCTTAGATAACATAATGACATTTTAGGATATTCACTCACTTGTACCAAAACTTTGAACCCTCATAACTTTGTACCTAGTGACCAAAACTTAGCCAATATGGGTCTTAAGGTAATTAGCAGAACATCAGAAGCACTTTGGTAGTATTAGTTTTATAATTTGGTCATTAGGGTGGCTAATTAGGACCCTCATTAATGACCTTTAAATCCTAGAAATTGATTAGGCTATATCTTAGTTAATTAGACTCCAAATTAGGAAATTCAAAGTGCTATCTAGCTTAGAAATTCAGTGCGAACAGTAAACTGAAATAAAAATTTAGGTTTTGAATCCTATAAATCATACGTTAATCAAAATACTTATAATCCTAGGTAGGTCATAACTTAGCCAAATGATGTACAATTGGGATCTACTCTCAGTTAAAGTATTCAGTGTGATAAAGGCAAATTATAGCCACTATATTTATTGAATTTGGAGCTCATATGAAAAAGTTAGGTTTTTGACCCTAGAAAATTATATAAATACCCCTAGAATTGGAATGCTTGTAACTTAGCCAATATACTTTAGAATTTAGTATTCTTGGACTCTATGGAATCGTTGAACAACAAGCAATAATAAACTATACAATTTTTTAGATTTTATCAAGAGAAAATTACTAGATTGCCCCTTAGATCAGAAACTTTAATTTGGACCTATAGGACCCTTTTCTTATCCAAATTGAATGTACTTACTGTCTATCTTCATGTTAGATAGTAATGAATCATTTGGCAAAAATAAAATTTAATTTGGAGTCCTAAAGCAAAAAGTAGCTTTCTGGACCCTTAAGTAGGGGTAAAATGGTCATTTTGGCCAAAATTTAAGTTAAGTGTCATGGAACCTTAAAATATCTTTTAAATCATTAAAATTAGTAATAAAATTGATTTAGACTCAATTAAATCTTAAAATCTCATAATATGAATAATTTGATAAAAGTCCTATTCTAAGTCTTAAAAATCCCTAAGTAAGGAGAATGCTCCTTACTTAGCTAAAATACATCCTTGACCTTCCCTAAATAAGTGCAATAGCAAAGAAAATTGAATTCCTTATTTTCCTGAGATTTCCTTAAGTCATCTCTCTAGGAATCTACACCTCACATTAGGACCTTTTCCTAAGTTTAGGAATAGATCATATGTTAGATTGCATTTGTTGGATAAAGTGGGTTATCCAATAAATGGAAACTTGGTTTTATAATTTTCTAGATTTTATACTTAATTCTGATTATTTGATTTTTCAATTCTAAAATAGTATTAGGAGAACCTTTCTATTAAGTTTGATTATGCTTAATAGATTTTAGTAGTAACCTTAGTTCATATTTAGACTTAAAAACCTTAGATCTTATATTTGACCTTTGGATTATGTGCTTAACTCCAACTCGTAATGTTAAAATTATAATCCCTAGTTTAGTAGATCTTTATCAGGTCTTAGTCTAGAACGTATAAATTCATCAATTAGGTCGTGTTGATTTCTTATTTAATAGTCGACGTTGATTTAATCATATTAGGACCTAGCTAGTCCTAATATTTTGTAACTTATAAGGTCGTGCTTCTAAGTTGCATAATTTGAAATAGTTAGAATGTCTTAAGTATATAACAACAGTGTCACCATGTGGAAGAGTCTCTTGCTCACTATTGTTTTACTTGTGCTTTCGTATTTCCTTATATTTTGTGCCTTTAATCCTTGAACATGTCATTCAAGATAACGTTGTTGCAAGAAATAAAAACTTAGAATAATTAAGATAATATTTACATTGGGTTCAATATTCAGGTTGATTCTAGTACACATTTATCATAATAGACAGGGATAAGGAGAAATAAGGGATAACTTAGCATTACTCATTGAGGAGTGTTGTGTTAAGTTTGGAACCCAAAAAGTCTTGCAGACGTGCTTGACTCCTCAGCTGCTTCTAGACATTAACACAAGAGCAAAAGAAAAATAAATAAAATTTACTATATTTGTATTTACTGCCTCTTCAGTTCTGATGTACTATTATGTTCTGCCCTATCCCAGAATGGCTTTGGGAATTCTGTTCTGCCCTAGCCCAGAAAGGCTTTGGGAATATGCTGGGCTCGATTGACTAATTTATGATATGACAGTTTTTACATACATGTTTCTATTTCTATTTTTAATTTACTGATTTATGTTACTTCAGTAAATTTTACCTTACTTGCACACTCGTATATTATAGGATGCTAGATTTTACTGCTGCTTATTATATGTATTACAGTTAGATTTGTTACTTTTAACTTGCATATGTCATATGATCATCAATATGTTTAGATTCTAGACTTTTCTTTCAATACTTTTACTTATTATATTTATATATGTATGCCTGGCCTTATTTTAGATTTCTTTGAGGTATGCCTTTTAACTCATTCTTGCTTAGTTATAAATATTGTATTTATAACTTACCATTCCGATTGTATGCTTGCTGTTCATATGCTAGATAGTTTATTTTATCTTGATTAAGTAAAATGATGACATTAATAACTCATAGAAAATATTCAGCTTAAAATGTACTTAGATAATTATCTAACAAGATTTTTCTTTTTGGTTGGGGCCTTGGCATTATGAAACTAACAATTTCAAAATCTGATCAATTGGAGGATCCAGTAGCTGCAGTAAAGCCACTTCAAGAGGAGCTTTAGTCTAGAGTTGAAAAATTTTAGTTTGTCTTTTTCTTTAGTAAGAATGAGGGATATTTTTCTTTTATTTAAGTTTATTTAAAGTTGATGTAATTATTCAGATATTATATTTTCTTTTACTGCACTATTTTATTCTGAGTTGTATGTCATATCTGTATTATGATGGAACTGGATATATTATTTTACCTTTCTTGCTTCTGCACTCTGAGATGTTATTTACTTAGTGATTGATTTTTTTTCATATATCCTGAGCACATCCTTCCCTTGTTAGTGGATTGGAGATTATACCTAATTCAATGATAAGTGGGTGATTTGCCAGAGTGGTACACTGCCTTTAGTCTAATGATTGTGGACCTGGGAGCGGGGCGCCACAAAATAAGAATAAAATAACAGCACAAACACATCATAAATCACAAGCATCCAAACATTGCAAGTTTACATAAAAAACCTGATGTGAAAAACCACGGAGCCACATCACACACAAAAATTCATTATAAATAATAAGATTACAGAATTATAAAGAGCTTCACCTTCACATGAACAAGAAGGATCTCTACTGCTTACACAATTTCCCTATCAACTTCTTCTCCTCCAAGAATTTTTTACTCCACTCTATATTGAAGGAGAGCACCAGTAGCCATAATCTAATTTAGGGTTGATATCTCCTCCTCCACACTTAGGAAACATTCCAATATTCTCCCTTATATACTTAAAGATTTATTTAGACCCTAAATGGCCCAAAATGCCCCCCAAATACTTAGCTTAGTGCCTAAATCTAAAGCAAGAACCTGGCAGGCGCTACGACATGCAAAAGCGCCCCAGTATCGAATAATAGTGAGACATGGCGCGATATGGCACCTAAGCTTGAACTGTAGGGTTCCAAATTGGGCCACAATGCGCCATGACATGCTACGACATCTGGCCCTCATCAGCAAATTTTGTAGGGCGCACTGTAGTGCCCAAACTTCCCCTGACTTATCCCCAAACACCCCGGAACTTTCTGGAAGCCCATTAGAGCTCCATTGGCACCTCCGTAATGATTTAAATGGTAACCACATCCTAATAATCTCCCACTTGGAGACTTATTAGGGCCAACCCTTATTCAACCTTGAATCTTTATAGTCTTCTTTTACCCTTCTCAAGAACGAGGGGTGATTCACCCCTGCTCTCTCATCACGTGCCGAGGCCAACTGAAGCAACACATAGCTTTATTTTATCCATTATTACAGCTTTTGTGAACATATCAGCAGAATTCCTTGAAGTGTAAATCTTCTCCAATATTAGCTGACCTTCTTCCAACAGTGTCCTGATGAAATAATACCGAAGTTGTATATGCCACATCCTGGCATGAAATGCATCATTCTTTGCGAGGTTAATTGCGCTCGTACTATCATTTTAGAGCTTCACATCCTCATGCTCCTTGCTTAATTTTGCCATAAAACTCTTCAACTAAATCATCTTCTTACTCGTCTCAATGATGATGACTGTAACGACCCGAAGACCGCGGTTGGGAGATTACAAGTAATAATTCTAGAATAATCATTCAATACAAATACTACTAAATAAAATACTATACATATATAATAGAGCTAGAAAATTTAAATTAAAGTTATAAAAATTATCTTAACTTAGTTCGCCATTGAAATTAAGTCTCCATCACACTCTTGATAATAGGATCCTTCCTAGCTCTTGAAATCAAGTGAGCTTCCACTTTTAATTCTCACAACCTGTATTAATTATAAATATTATTTATCAGGTAGAAGTACGTAGTATATCTAAGAGTATTAATTTTTAGTATCCTATATAAGTTACAAATTCAATGGAATAAAGTATGAAAGAAACATCATCATTACAATTTGAAGATTATGTTAATTTTAATTGGTAATGTAACAACCTTAGTGTTACTACCTGTCAATTAGTGACCTAATTGATTATAATCTTCTTTCATTATTCTTATAATAGAGTTAAGAGTCTTCACCTCAAACTTTGTGCAATTTGGAAACCGTTTGACAATTTTTAATATTTCCTAGTTTTCTAATATTTCTAAAAATACCTAATTATTTAGACCTCATAATCAAAAATAGAGTCTGCCATTAGACTCACCACACCCAAATAAGCTAGGGGTGATATTTTGGAAGTGTTAGAGAGTTGTCAAATTTTTCGTCAATATTTTAATACACAGAAAATTAGATAAATTAAATACACCTCCGATCAAAAATCCGTTCACAATTTTGAGTTTCTCACCCCTCAATTAGGTAAGGGTGAAAATATGGGATTTTTTGGAGTTTGTTTGGATAATTAATTATGGGATTTCTACTAAGATGTTTCAAAGAGTATTCCATGGGTTGGCTAACAGATTTGGTTTGTAATTCTTTATTTGTCTATTTCTTACACTTGAGACTTCATTTTTGCTTCCATTCATTACATAACCTAGAGTTTTAGGGATCATTCCTTCTCTATTTTCCGTCCCCGTCCCTATTCGACAGGGATGAAGCAAAATATGGGTTTTGATGCAGCCCATTTAAAATTTGGCCCGATTTATAATAATTTAAAATGGTGGGCCGACAATAATGATAGAGTAATAATAAAAAATATATTGCAATTTCTGGAATGGAATTGGATTAATGCATTTAAATTTGAAAATACTTAATTAAATTTAAATACTAATTTTATTTTAAATCATAACTTCATTAATACACCTTCAAATAATACGAATATATCCACCAGTTCAATCACAAAAATGTGTAGAACAGTAATATGAGATCAAATTTAGATTTTAAATCCTAGATCTCTTAATGACTTTTAACTCTAATTAGGATCCCTCCAAACCCTAGAAATTTAATATTGTCCAAATTTGACCTAGTTAGTGCCATTCTTCTTCTTATGACATAAGGATCTCAATGATATGTATATCATATCATTTTGACAACATTTAGACATTTTAGGTATTTTGCCCCTTAATTTAGGTTAAGTCATAACTTCATAATTTTCATTTAGGCTTGTTTTTGGTTCATCGAACCCTAGGACAACGAACCTATCTCATTTTCTTACCTCACATATATTGTTAAATGTATGTTTAAAATGTGAATTTTCATAAATAATGAATTAGAATTGCTTAGCACTTTCTTGAATTAATCATTTTCATCTATAAAATGATTATGTGAATGAAATGAATTGTATAAATTGCATACAATCATTTAAGTTAGATTTAATTCCAATTATTGTTAATAGTTTTCATACTCATGTAATTCAAATGCTATGGAATTAGTGTAATTAAATTGCATGGCATGCCCTAAGTTTAATTCTTCTATTTTATGTATACATCATGTGGAATTTAGAATACTTAGTTTGAATGTATTGTCATATTCCATGAAATTAGAATGTAAAATTACATGTATTTTGTTTATGTTGGAACTCAATTAAAACTAATATCATATACTTTAATTTAAGTTAATGTTAGTTCTATCATTTTATCCTCAAACAAGTAGAGAAATTGTATGTTAACTTTGTCTTATTTCAGTTAGACAATATAATAGATTCTATGTTCAAATTATTAGAATTGGAATTGTAATTCTTATGTCTTTTCAACTTTCTAATTTTCTTTTAAGTTCATCCTATATTAACTTGAGAACTTCTTAACTTCCTTTATGATGTAATTAACTTATCACTTTCAAATTGTAAGCTATAGTTGTGGCGGCCCTGCCCCGCCGTGGTCCTGTTAACCCTTAAGTTAACATGATTACGGTGGAGGGGTCACCAAATGACAAGGTCCCCACTTAGAATTGGATTAGACACATATTCTAATCCAACTTAAATAAGGACTTTGCCATTCAACCCAAAATACCATCACTAAATGATTATACATGATCTCAGAGTGCGAAAGCAATTTAAATATAACATCCATCCATACAGTATAAATACAGCAATACATAATAAGTAAAGTGCTGAAAAGAGAATATTAACCTGTATTATTACAACATTTAATAAGTTTAAGAGAACTGAAAAAGGAAACTCTCGATCTCATAAGCAAAAGAAACTAAAGCTAAAGATCTTCAGGAATGGGCTCCTCCTCCAATGGCAAGCTCTCCACTGGGTCAACTGCTCCAATAAACTCAGAACCTACCATTATCAGTTTCATAATGGTAGGGCCCCAGCCAACAAAAGAAAAATTGGTTAGACTATTGTCTAAGCACATTTTAGGGTAAACAATTGATTATGTTATTTAGATATCACCATAAACCAGTACTAAAGCAAATAGGTGCAGTAAAGCATAAGAAAAGAATGGTATATAAGCTATAAATAGTAGTTTATAACTAAATCAACTAGGAAGTAAGCACATACCTCCTCTAAGCAAAAGAAAGACTAAACAAAAATGTAAAGAAAATACAACCTAAACATGCTTATGATCAACAGATTATGCTAAGTAACATATAGAAATTGAACAGTATAAAATTGAAAACACTAACATCCTAGATGAGCATATGAAAATAGTAAGTAAAACTAGCATCCTATATAAAAACATGTGCAGGAAAGCTGTAAGTAAAACAGTGCTACAATGCAGAATATGCAAGTAAAATAGTAACTGAAAATGGAAACTGCAGTGACCATCTAAATCACTCAAACTAAAAACATACTCAGCAAATCTTAGCCTGATGAGCTAAGAAACTCTGAACTGAATATCACTGAAAACTCTTAGCCTGATGAGCTAAGATAGAACCGAATGTAAGTGTACTTGAATTAGTATAACCATATCAGAATCCTGATTCTATAGTCAGTATGGCAAGAGTCTATCCATCCTATCACTCGGACTAGGCATGGCCATAGACTGTCGGACATTAAACCCTCGAAAGGTTGCCAACCCGAACGGGTTGATTGAAGAGGTATACTAATCAAGCTACACCTTACAAAATCACCCTCAACTAGTACTCACCATGTCCAATCCTGACTAATGAGCGCAAAATCTATTTCTTGCCATCCTGGGAATTATTTCAACCAGGCATGGATAGATTTACCGACATTAACAAACCAGCATGCTATGCCGGACTCGAGGATTGGAGAGGCATACTAGTTAGGCCACAACTTTCTGAAAAACTGAAAACATCGATCAATCATGAATGATATGTATGCAATTCAAAATTAACATGAGATATTTATCAAATATCATATGTCCAATATATGTGTACAAGGTAAGGGGCTCAAAACAAGGTATGTAAAGCATCAAAGTCAAGTGAGCAAGAAACTCTATCTAAAATACAGGTGATATCCGTTGTTATCTACTTTATTCGTTCTATCTACTCTAAGTTACATAAGTTTCAGAATCATCAATTCTTACACATTCTGTAACTTAAAATCACGAATCCTACTAGTAGAAGATATTAGGACTTGCCACATCCTAATTATAACTTTAATCAAAAGACGACTATTTGGTTAAAGTGAATAAATCATCGACCTAGTTTTGTAATTTAATTCATCCCAACTTCATCTTGATTAGCCAAATCAAGATGAAAAGATTAAGAATTAGACTCCAGATGATGGGGTCTAATCACTTAATCTAAAGGTATAATCTAAGGGTCTAAGTTTAGAACCTAAAACTCATGGATTAGGTTAAGGCAAATCCTAATGATAAATCAAATTCATTAGGATAGATCTTTATTCTTAGTTCTAAAGTTTAAAGATCAAATAATCATTTAATAAACTGAGAAAATCTAAAAACTAGTAAACTCAAGGTTTCACTTATTGAGTAACCCAATTTACTCAATAGATGAATTCTAACTTAAGATCTATTCTTAATCTTATGAATTTAAAGCTCTTAATTACTAAGAGTATCTCTTATGACACACATCTTAACTAGTGTTATAAGACTTAAGGATAGATCTAAGAATGAGTAAAGAAGGAGAAATTACTCACAATTTACTTAGGGATTTTCTTAAGGAGCTAACTTTGGAATTTTAGTTAAAACCAAATTAATAATTGAACTTATACAATTTCTATTCTAAATCATTATATTACTGTTTCTAATGATTATAAAGATGATTTTAGGGCTTTAAGATGCTAAACCCTAAATTTGGGCAAAATGACCATTTTGCCCCTACTTTAGGGTTCAAAAGATCAAATTTTGATCTAGGGCTTTCAATTCTAAAATTTTCTTTTGGATTATGTTTCTTACTATCTAATATAAGATTAGACAGCAACTAAATTAATTTTGAGTTATTATTAAGCCATATGAGATCAAATTAATGAATTTGACTCATAAGGGCAAATTAGTAATTTGGCTAAGTGAAAGTTAAATTTTCTTTTAGATTATTGTTCTTTAATGTCTAAGCTTTCCATAAAATTTAAATTTACTAAATTCTGATAAGTATTGACCAAGTTATGGCCAATACAAGATCTAGGGTTAAAAGGTGATTAAGGAATCCTTAATTATGGGTCAAAAACCTAACTTTGTCAATTAGTGTCCAAATTGAGTAAAATCAATGGCTATGGTTTAAAAATAATTCACTGATCATAATGTCATGTGGTAGGCTCAATTTGGATCTAATTTGACTAAGTTATGACCTAATTAGGGTTTAGGGTGATTAGTGAGTGATTAGTAAAATTAATCACTCAAACACTGATCCAACCTTACAGCTAGGTTCTAAATGACTCTATGAGTTCTCTGAAACTTAAATCACTCAATGTGGATTATTAGATTTGCTAATATTTACTAATCAATATTTAGAATAATTAAGGGTGCTTTAGCAAATCTAACCATTGGATCTAATATATTTTTATAGATTACTATTAATTAAGTTTTTTTGATCTAAATTGATATTTGGATCATTCAATTTGGAGCTCAATTGACCAAGTTATGATCAATTGAAGTTCTAGGGTTAATTAGGGTTAGGTCCTAAATGTGATTAGTCTCAAATTAATCCAAACAATAAAGTTAATAGTCTTAGATTAATCCTTAGAGTTTGCTGATAACTTTAAGACCCATATTGGATATATTTAGGTCAATGGGTACACAAAGTTATGGCTATTTTAAATTTTGTGACACTTAGGGTTTAATTAGGGTTTCTAAAAGTCATTTGTGATATACAGAACTAAATAGAATTTTGACTATGCCAAATTATTCCACATTTTCTATTGATCAAAATGACCTATAATTTCAATATTTTTGGAGCAGTAGATTTAAAGATATGAGTGATTATGTGTTTGAATTTTAATTAATTAAGCTATGATTTTAATTAATTCATTTAAAGCATTTGATTTTAATCTGTATACCATTAATCCATTTAACAGAGGCGGGCCCCACACTAAAAATGCTGGCGGGTCCCTCCACGAGACTGAAAAGGCATAGCGGACGGGCCAGATAATGGGCCCCACCCTTCATCCACACGGCAGGACCCGGGCCAAGACCCGGCTTGCGATAATGAGGGTCGGGGGAAACGGAACCCGTCGGGCTGTGACGCGGGTCAGAGCCACGCCATCGTTCGTAAGTGGGCCCCGCTTCCGGCACGAATGGTGATAGCGGGTCGGGCTCTTCTTCGCCTCCTTCCAGCTGCAGACAAGGCAAAAGAAATTAGGGCATCACCCTAATCGATGATCACGACACTTCCAGAGACCGAACTCATACTGGACGCAAGTCCTCGATCCCTTCTTCATAATGAGCTAAAAGAATCGAGATAAGCCGGCCTCCATCATTATAACTTATGATACCCTAAAATCGACTTAGGGTCAGAGGAGATATCCTAATTAGCGATTGACTGAAGAAAACATCGATTCCAAATGCAGAATAATTGCCGCAGATCAAAATACATTAGAAGCAAGAAAATGAAATAACTAAACACAATAATTATGACTTCGAAAGTGAGTAAACTAGAGAAGTGAGGTACATAAGTGAAGTACCTTCTCGATCGCGGGATGGGTTTTAGGGTGTTCGAGGTGCTCTGCCGAGACGTGAAGATCCCTCGCAAAAGAAGCCTGCCATGAGTTTGAGTGAGAGAGAGAGAGAGCCTTAACCATTCCTTGGAAGCGACGAGCTGCACCTGTCGAGCATAGCTCTGCGGTGCGATCGGCAGTTGCCACGCGAACTACGCGTGGCGCAAATCGGCAGGGAAGGATCATCACCGTTCGATCAAACCTAGATCGAACGATCCAAAATGCATGATACGCGACCAAACGGCACCAAGGGAAAGCGACGGCACGTTAGGGAACTTAATGGAATTCGTTAAATGCTTTAATTAAGTTTAATATTTAAATACATTTCACACATTTTTATTAATTAAAATTAATTAATTAAACGAATATCAAAATTTCCCAATAAATCACCCTTAGCTAATTGAGGGGTGAGGAACGCAACGGCGTGTTTGGATTTTCTATTTGACGAGTATTTATTTATTTGAATTTTTAGGTATTTAAATATTATTAAAATATTTGACGAAAGTCCAACGACTTCCAAATGCCTCCAAAATTTCACCTTTAGCTAATTTGGGTGTTCTGAATGCAATGGCGAAGTCAGATTTTTAATCTGAGGTCTAGATAAAAAGTCAATTTCTAGGGTTTGGGATTTTCTAGAATTTCTGATTTTGAGTCAGTTGACTTCTGGTTTGACCTAGGTTTCAGAGATAAATTCTAAATTACTTAATCAGTGATTTAGAACCTTAATTAAGACTTAGATTAGTCTTAATTGAGCCAAGTAACAACCTGGGTTGTTACGATAGTTCTTTGAGAGAACTTATATTTAGACTAGTGCTCAACTAATAAATTTGATTATTAGCACACATCTTCCTTAGTCTTTAATCTTCCATTTTATTTCTTTAATGATTAAATTAAAAAACCTTAGTTTCCAATCATGCTTTAATAAGATTATAGACTTCAATTAACCTTTAACTAAAAATGAATTAGTGCTTGTAGATGATAGTCTATTTCTTTCCCTACACTTAGACATTCCATATCAATTAATCCTAATTAAATTAGTGATTAAATTAATTTGAAACCTTCTAATTTATAAGCTAATTAGAAGAAGTTAGTAGATTATTCTTTAGCTTTCACTTCCCTTAGCTTAGTAAGTTATTAATCTTACTCTTCCCTACTAGTTCCCTAAACTTTAATTAGTAATTAGCTTAGAACTAGTATAGAATGAACTCCATTTGCTTGAATATACTTATAAATTATTTTATCATTTCATAAGCTAAATTTAAAATGTTATTTTTCCAAACTCCTTTCACTTCTATTAACATTTACAATTGACTTAAAGATCAATATTTATAAATTAATTGGGAGCTCAATTAGCTTCAATCATTAAGTAGATCATTAAAACTTAGATAACTTTGGCTATCACATAGTTTACAACTATTTGAACTTCCTTGAATGCTTGCATAACTTTAAGCTTAATTTCCTTAAACTTACATTGAAGTTTTTGTGCATAAATAAAAGTTTCATAAAATAAAAAGGGGTTGGTACTATTGGTGGAATAGTCTAGGGAAGGCTATATAGGAGATATAAGGAGACCTCACGTCATCAGAGGGTGATTGTGAGTATTTATTTTGAAACCCGCTTTCTTTTTCCAATTAAACATACGTGCTTAATTCCACCTTCCATTCTGAATATGCCCACTGAATGTGACCTTTCATAAGATAATATAAACAACTATAACATGAGTTCTTTTATAATCTTATTTATTGTAACATCTCATCATAAATAATTAGCTATGTTACTTCTTATAGTCCTAGGCTATGTATATCTTAGACCAAGAGGCTATGATACCTCCTTTAATTTTTATGCTTTGTAGTTTCTATTTTCAGTACTGTGTTTTACCTACTTACAGTTCACATAGATTGTAGTGTATGTTGCTTAATTTTATTTAAATGCTTCACTTCATTTCTTTTGCTGACTTATCATATTTTCCAATTGAACATACATTTACTTCCATTTTAATTATTTTCAAATGCACTTTAGTAGCTTCTAGCCTTACTTAGGATGCTTTTCCCTTACCCTTTTTAGTTGCAAGTTAGAACAATAATATAAGTGAATACTTTTACTCAATTTCTTTCATACAGTCTTTTTTTACAGTTATGTTTATTTTCTTTGCTCCGCTGCTTATTATAAATTATAAATTAGCTTGTGATATCCAATCAACTTAAATATTAGCCAATTTAAAAATATGCTTAGACTATTTAGTCTAATTACTTTTTTTCTTTTTTTGGCTTTGCCCTATCATATTTAAATACCAAAATATGATATATCAAGAGCCTTATAATTCAAGTGAAGCAGGACCTAGCACTTGAAGAGCTCATAAAGAATTTTCTTCCGCTAAATTAATTTCAGCTTTCTTACACTTTTAAGTTCAAGTGAGAGAGTGACATTATTTTCTTTTACTATTTTATTTAAATGGACTTGTAATAATTAAACTTAAATGGCTTGAGATGCTTTTACTTAATCTGTACTGTGTTAATTATTTTAAAACTGTTTAGGTTAAATGAGTGGATAATAACGGCTTGTATTACTTATACTTATATTGTTTCATACCTTCTATAACTTTTATTGTAAATCATTTTAACTTGACAACTACTCATAAAGACTTGTACAACTTAGCATCTAGTATTTGATTTATTTTCTTATAATTATGTATTATATGCTAAGGTAACATCCCAATATTGGATTTAGCTTCTATTTGATATTGGGGTCATTACAGGCAATGCTTGCTGGCAAAATACAGCACAAGACAAACAATGCAGAATGAAACTTATAATGCAAACAACAAACCAGAGTCAAAAAATTTTGAGGATCAGGGTGTGTTGACGGTTACTGAGCTAGCTTAGAAATCACAAAATCGCAACGAGGAAGAATGCAGCACATACAATCATCCAAACATAAGCATATATGTGGAAAACCTAAGGTTGGGAAAAACCATAGAGCCACACCAATGAGAAAATCCACTATGAAAAAGCTTCAAGGTTTACAGTGTTACAAGAGCTATATCACCTCAGCATACACAGCAGTAGCTCTACTCATAGAATGGAGAAGGGAAGAAGATGCTACCTCTTGAAGTTTCTTCTTCAAACAGCAAGCCTTCTCTTGCTCAGTAGCTCCCTGGGGTTTCTTCTAAGGTTCTTGCTTCCACAGCCTTTAAATCCTCCAAACTGATTGCAAAAGCCCTTAGTTTTCCTCCACTACTTTGGCTTAAGTTGCTAACTCCATTTTGGACCCAAAAGTCCAAAATACCCCTCAAATTTCCTTAGATCAAGACCAAGAACAAAGCAGAACTCCGTCAGCTGCTATAGCGAGCTATAGCAGTCGAGATTCAATTATTGCATTGCTGTAGCGCGCTATGGCGCACTGCAGTGGGTTGTAGTGCCCGCGTTTGATTCCACTGTGGCGCACGGCAGTGCCTGCTTCTTGATTGTTGATTGTTGAGGAGCATCGTAACGCCTCAGCTTCGAGCTTGGTTCCACTGTAGTGCTTTGTGGTGCGCTACAATGTCTATGCTGTTCTTGGATAATGAAGTCTCCACAACACAACAATGATCAAACGGCTCAAATAATTTCAAAGCAAAATATAAATTGGCATAAAATTAAATATTTTAACGTAAATATAAATTAATATGACTAGAGATAACATAGCATAAATTAAATGGGCATAAATAGGAACAACTTAGAATAAATTAAATGGGCATGAATGGGAACAACTTAGCATAAATAACATGGGTATGAATGGGAACAACTTAGCATAAATTACTATGTGATATAAATATATTCTTTTGGGCCTAAGACCTCCAAGCTTCACTGGAAAACCCAGATATTAGCATGAAAATTATTTTATAAAGATATACAATTACCCACTAGTAATTGTTCATATAAATATTATTTTGGTGAGTCTTTCCTCTAAATATTCTGCTACTTCCTAGTGGATTAGATCCCTTCTTACTTCTTCATGGGTTGCTAGCAAATCATACATGTACAGGTTCAATTTTATTCTACCTCTAAAGACTCTCACCACATATATGTGTCACAAGCATTTATAGAAAGTAAAAATGTAATTTAAATTATCATAATAATAGGATACATGCAAAGGTTGTATACATTCAAAAGGAAGTAAGCTCAAATAATGCTAAAAATAATATAATTAGAATATTTCTACATACATGATCCATTCATTTACTCTGCAAAACTTTCCTTATATAAATATATTAAAAATTAATTCTTATATATTAATATACCATTTTAAAACTTATGAAATAATAATATAAAAGTTTTGGGTCAATATTACAAAGTTTGAGAGAAAACCATTATATTAGCTAGATTAAGGTTTTATAGTGAACTTTAAATACCTGAATGAAGGTCCAAATGATATTTTCAATTACTGATGTCTAAATAAAAGTTATTTTTAATGGATTGGAGATTAAGCATACCAAAATTCAATTACTGGTTCAAAATAATTTGAAAGTTATGAATGTGCAATGTTTGGGAAAAATGTTTACTATTTCTAAAATTTTCTAAGAAATAGTCACTTTCTTTTTCAAACTTTGGACCTAAAAATGAAGACTTAATTAGAAAAGTTAAGTTCTGTGTTCAACAGTAAAGTTGTTCCTAACACAATAGAGAGTATTCATGCTTAAAATCAACAAAATCAAATGGGTAGTTTAACAGTTATTGTGATGACCCCAATATTGAGAATCACTAAACTCAACATTGATACGTCACCATAATACCTAATACTAGATTAAAAGGAAGCTAATCCAAATCATTAGATATTGTATTTAGCCAATGATTTAGAAGAGGGTCTTAAGTTAATATGAAAGGGAATTTTATGAAATGTGTTATGTGAAATACATATGAAGATGTAATACATGCAAGGATATGAGAGAATATAATTTAAAAACATTTAATATGAGTACTTGTAATTCTAGATATAAAAATTCTAATATTTAACATATGAAACATGAATCTACAACTTTACAAATTATTTTAAGTCATTAAATTCTTAAAAATTTTGGCAAAGTTTCTGCTGTAAATGGCTAAAGAAATATCTGCAATGTAGACATACAAGTCTTCCATTCCAATGGAAGATATATATGAAAGAAAAACAACCTAAAACTAATATGAAATCAATCCATTACATAGGATTATTTAGTTCCAGTTCTAATATAGAGCCAATCTATTACATAGGATTTGCTCATTTACAATTCTAATATAAAGTTAATCCGTTACATGGGATTACTTATTTCCAATTCTAAAGTAAAGTCAATCCATTATATGAGATTGCTTATTTCAAGTTCTAAAAGTTTAAAGTGAGAAAATACACATGTAACAATTATCTTCCCTAAAGTATGCTCGATTCATAGCATTTAATACATATATGAAGATAAGATGAGATTCTTAACTTAGATATGTAACTATTTTTCCAATTCTATAAGAAATTTAGTATACAACTAATTCCAATTAACATACAAAGTAAATATGCAACTAATGATTTAGTTAATATTCATTTATATATATTCATCCATTCATCTCATCCCAATCATTTTAAGTATATAATTAAACTCCAACATAAGCATAGTAAATATGAAGTAAATGACTTTAATTATTACAAACTATTAGAAATTAAAAGAAAAATAATAGCTCAATGTAAAATGTTAATAAGCTATATTTTTATTATATTAAAAGCGGAAGCAGTTTAGGATATGCACTTGGTCCAGTTCCACCAGCCTCCAAATGCACCTGATCTATTATATTTTAGCATTTAAATGTGATAGGGCAAAGCCAAGGAAGAGAAAATATGGTTAGACTAAATAGTCTAAGCATATTTTAAGATTAGGTTAAACATTATATTAATTCAATTGGATATCACTACTAATTATAAAATTTGCATAAGCAAGGTGTGGAGCCCCGTACTTTCCCGCGGCAATGCTAATACTGATATTAGCATAATCACAGGGAGTACAATGCTCCAACTGTGGAAAATCCTAAACTTAAGTAAAGTCAGGTATGACCCAACCTGCCTTAAGCCAAGGACTTGTCACCCAAGGACTTATCATCTGTAACTGTGAACATACATCAATACGAATCAAAGTAACGGAAACAAGAAACAGTATAATATAACATCCCAGCATAACATAATATAAGAGAGTAAAAGAAACAGTAACTCAGATCAAATGCAAAAAAATAAATACATCCAAATTTTAATTATTACAAACTAGATTAAATGAAAGAAAAGATCTCTCAAGCTCACTGCAAGAAAATGAAAATCTATCTAAGCAGCAGTAGGAAGATCTTCCTCCTGCACCAGCTCCTCTCCTGCAGCACTGCCAACGAACAACTTTGAATCTGATATTTGTCGGTATCACAAATACTAGGGCCCCAGCCAATAAAAGAAAAATATTACAGTTAGACAGCTGTCTAAGTATATTTTAGACTATTTAAGTGAACTAAATATTAAGAATATCACATTTAAAGGTTTTAAACATGCAAGCAACATAGGGTGAATCAAGCTACAAGAAGAGGGATAAATATAAACTATTCATTTATAACTAATCAATAGGTATGTAAAGTAATATACAAAGTAACAACTAAACAAGGTGAGGTTAAAAGCAAAATAACTGTGACTACTGAAATAAATTTGCTCCTAATGTACTTATGATCACATGTATATATGCTGAGTATATAAAAAGAACACAAGTGCTGAAATAAACATACAATTCTAGCATCCTAAATATGTTAATATTTAATATTAAACAATAAGAGTATTTATACAAGCATTCAGATTAATATGAAAAAGGCCACTAAGGCATGTGACAAAAGTAAACTAAATACATGAATGAGCAAAAGCAAAGCCACTGAGACTTGTGACAAAGCAAGTCAAGCACTAAAATAAAGGCTACTGAAGCATGTGGTAAAGCAAAACAAATACTGAAAATTGAACTCAAGTAGAAGTAAGCCTAAGACATAGTACTGCCATAATATAAATAGGCCATACAGGGCCTCTGAACTGAAAGTTCAACATATATCCATCCTATGCGTTCGCAGAGTTAGGTCTGAGTTGAACTTATAGAATAAGACATGTATCCATCCTAGACATCCGCAGAGCTAGGTCCGAGTCTATTCTATAACAAAACTAGAACTGAAGAAGCAGACTAAGTTAGGACATACTCTACTAACTGAAAGCACTAAAAGAACTGAATGAATGCTATGCTTTTCAAATATTAACTTAGAATGTATCTTCCATATCCTAAGTTTACTTATTATGCTCAAGGAACAAGGCTCAATATTCAAGGTGTGCAAAGCAATCAAGTTAAAGTAAGCAAGAGACTCAATCTAGACTTATGTGATATCTGTTATTGTCTAATTTATTCAACTAACAATTCTGAGAAGATACAAGTTTAAGATCTTTAATATCCAATTATCGAGTATAATCTCATATTCACGACCTTAATGTTAATATTAGAACTTAACAAGTTCTAATTCATAATCATATGATGTCTATAAAGATTAAAGTAAATAAAGCAATGACTTAATTATTATTATTTTCTTTTCTTAGCCCAAATCTTGATTAGGTAAATCAAGATTAAGGATTCTGAATCCAAACTCCACTTTGGAGTTCAAATCTTGAACCCAAGGTAATATCCTAATAAGGAACTATGGTTCACACTTAAAACCCAAATTAAAGATAAGGAATCTTATATGTTGAAGGATTTAGAAACTAAGAACTTAATTGAAAGGTCACTCTACTGGTTATAATATAAAATAATCAATTAAGAACTAAAAATCTAAAATCTATATTCAATCTTTAAAATTATTATATTATTCTATAGATTGAATCAATCATACACCCACAAGTTAGGTTTCAAAAGGATTAGACAGTTAATCAAGTAAGGAATTCTAAATGAAGGTCAAATTAGAAGATCTAAAGTTTAAAATCTAAAGTCTAAGATCTGAGATATAAGATCTGAAGTTTTGATCACTTAGATCTAAACAAATAAGTCAAAGTTTAGGGTTCTTTAAAGCTTTTGCTTATACTTTCATTGAGACTATAATTCATGAACAAGCTTTGGTAAAATAGCTAGGATTAGAAACTTTAATAGTAATATTAATTTAAGCTAAGGCTTTTATGAAGGGGGTCTTAAGATCACTTAAGATCTTAGGAGCTTACTTAAGAATTTTTAAGATTTAAACACTAAGATTCATTCAAGAGATGATACCATTTAGAAATTGATATTAATACATTACATTACTGATTATTATTACTTTAATTGAGAATTCCAAGGTTTAAGGGTACTTAAACACATTTTGGTCAAAATTACTAAAATACCCCTCTTAAGGCTAAAAAAAGGATTTTAAGATTTAACATCTAAATTGATTCAATTCTATTTTAATGAGTTCCATGATGGTTAATGATGTAGGATACACACTTATCTTAGGTTTTGGTAACCTAATTAGCCTAATTAGCACTAATTACATTTTTAAGCCAAATAAGGTGATTAAGGAATTTAGGGCATACTGAGATGATCCAAACTCAATTATAGGTACTAACATCCTTAAGAAGACATTAAGAACTAGATTCATCAAAATTAGAGACTAATCCAAGGCTTAATTCACTAATCTCATTTTAGGGCAATTAGGAGGTGATTAGCAAATTTAATGATTCTAAAATACTTTTAATTGTCTACATAGGTTCTATATGGTCTCATGAGCAATCAGAGACCTTAATCAACATTTTTGGATATTAATTGAATTTATTATGCTTTAAATAAAAATAAAGAAAGATTATGCAATTATTTAAGATCTAACCATTGGATCTTTGATTTTATTTTATATTATTGTTCCCTATATTTTTCTGATTAAAATCGTATATTGGATCATACAATTTTAATAAGTATAACTATAGCTATTTAAATAATTTAATCTGTATTTTTATTTAAATCAGAATTATATGGAATGATTTATTAAATAATTAACATAAGAAATTTAATTCCATAATTCATTTATTAAATCACGGCCTAAAATCGAAACTGCGCGAGTCGGGGTCTAGCTCGACCCGGCACTAGTAGTCTTCTCCGCGGTTGAGGATACCCGACATATAGAGATTAGGGTTTACTTCAAATCCCAAATTCTCCATCTACCGACAGCACCTCGCATAGAACTCGATGGCTACACCTTCAAGAGTGTGAGATGCATCAACTAAAACCAAAATCCCCATCTGGGATGCGCCGGACGGCTGGGGGGCTACTCAGCCGAGATGTTCTCTTAAGGTGCACCTGTGAGGATTGAATTCTCCTCTCAGAGCTGATGATGCGAGCCGAGCTCTATACATACGCGCTCAGGGATCGAAGGGGCATCGATTGGGCAACTCAATTGGTCCCAAGCATGGAGGGTTCAATGGGATGCTACTCACGGCATCTAATGGGCATAGGCTCGCTCTGAGTCGATCGATCCCAGTCGAATTGATCGATCAGATCAAGCCCGATGATTGCAATTAATCTGCAATCACTTCAGACGACAATTAGAATTTGAGATAGAGCTCAAAGTCTCGGAAAAAATGCCGGCATCTAGCGTCCTAAGGATCGGCTGCCAGTGCACACTCAGATGGGATTACGCTATCTGGTCCACTTCCAGTCCCTACCAGAGGAGTTAGGCGCCTAATTGGGAGCTAAGGTGAGGTCCTATTGCAGCATTTAGGGCCAATTGAGTGCGAGTCGAGCTGAAACCAACTCGACAGAGGGAAAGTGTGATGACCCACTTAAGTAGTAATAAGTAAAACTCTTAAACATTGAGGCACCTTTTCAGATAACTGTGGAGTTCCTGATAAGAACTCCAAAGTTAAGCGTGTTCAGGTGGGAGCACTCCTAGGATGGGTGACCTACTGGGAAGTTATCTTCTAAGGGTAAAATCGTGAGGCCTTTCAGGCCAAAGCGGACAATACCTTGGTGTTAAGAGTTTGGGCTGTTACAAATGGTATCAGAGCAAACCATAAGGTATCAGATAGGAGCTAAGTATCATACAGGGCAAAGTACCACTTCATGTGAGCAGTCTCTTGAACCCATAATGGTTAAGGTGCTACATGGTTGTGGGTACCTCTTGTGCCTGTAGGGGTCATCTCTAGTCCTATCTACCCAATGGATGGTTCTTGGATCTGTGTGTGGATACTGACGAGGACGTCAGTTACTTAAGTTGGGAAAATTACGATGACCCACTTAAGTAGTAATAAGTGAAACTCTTAAACATCGAGGCACATTTTTAGATAACGGTGGAGTTCCTGATAAGAACTCCAAAGTTAAGAGTGCTCAGGTGGGAGCACTCCTAGGATGGGTGACATACTGGGAAGTTATCTTCTAAGAGAAAAATCATGAGGCCTTTCAGGCCAAAGCGGACAATACCTTGGTGTTAAGAGTTTGAGCTATTACAAATGGTATCAGAGCAAACCATAAGGTGTCAGATAGGAGCTAAGCATCATACAGGGCAAAGTACCACTTCATGTGAGCAGCCACTTGAACCCATAATGGTTAAGGTGCTACATAGTTGAGGGTACCTCTTGTGCCTGTAGGGGTCATCTCTAGTCCTATCTACCCAATGGATGGTTCTTGGATCTGTGTGTGGATACTGACGAGGATGTCAGTTACTTAAGTTGGGGAGATTGTGATGACCCACTTAAGTAGTAATAAGTGAAACTCTTAAATATCGAGGCACATTTTTAGATAACGGTGGAGTTCCTGATAAGAACTCCAAAGTTAAGCGTGCTCAGGTGGGAGCACTCCTAGGATGGGTGACATACTGGGAAGTTATCTTCTAAGAGAAAAATCATGAGGCCTTTCAGGCCAAAGCGGACAATACCTTGGTGTTAAGAGTTTGAGCTATTACAAATGGTATCAGAGCAAACCATAAGGTGTCAGATAGGAGCTAAGCATCATACAGGGCAAAGTACCACTTCATGTGAGCAGCCACTTGAACCCATAATGGTTAAGGTGCTACATAGTTGTGGGTACCTCTTGTGCCTATAGGGGTCATCTCTAGTCCTATCTACCCAATGGATGGTTCTTGGATCTGTGTGTGGATACTGATGAGGATGTCAGTTACTTAAGTTGGGGAGATTGTGATGACCCACTTAAGTAGTAATAAGTGAAACTCTTAAATATCGAGGCACCTTTTTAGATAACGGTGGAGTTCCTGATAAGAACTCCAAAGTTAAGCGTGCTCAGGTGGGAGCACTCTTAGGATGGGTGACCTACTGGGAAGTTATATTTTAAGGGCAAAATTGTGAGGCATTTCAGGCCAAAGCGGGCAATACCTTGGTGTTAAGAGTTTGGGCTGTTACAGAAAGGGATCAGAGCTTACACCTGAGGACCGAGGAATGGCTGTGACAGAGAGGGAATGGCTAGCTCAGAAACTCTCCAAGCAGTCTCAGCAGCTACACAGGGGGTCTGAACACTAGACCTCACCCTCTATCAGCTATACGTAGCAGGTCCAGTCGCCGAGTTTGCCGAGAGCTTCAGGGAAAGCAGCTATAAATTTGGAGATCACAGTGAGAAAAGGGACTCACTGTGATTCACAGGAGGTATTTATAGGTTGAGGGATGCATAGGAGTGGAAGATGAGGCTCGGGCACTAGCGTGTGGTTCGGCCCAAGGGACAGGATGGGTTTAACTGTCTAAGGGCAGAATGGGGAGAGCATTATTGACAGACAGTTTGTAATAATCCAAGGTTGTTATCCAGCTTAATTTGAGCCTAATCATATCTTGATTATTATTCTATTAATTTCATCTAGCTATTAGAATCAATCCCTAAAGATTTGGCATGATTCAGAGCTAAATCTAATATTTTGGATCATTTTAATATTTAATTAATTAGAAATTTGAGGTATTTATTCTGACCTTGAAATCGAAATTCAATTTCATCGTTTCAATCGTCATCCTCAAATTAGCTAGGGGTGATGTTTTGGACGCGTTCAGAAGTCGTCAAATTTTTCATCAATATTTTAATATAATTAAATCATCCCGAAAATTAGCATAATTAAATAGGCGTCGGAATTAAAATCCGACTTCGCCGTTGAATTCCTCACCCCCAAATTAGCTATGGGTGAATTTTTGGGAATTTTCGGAGTGCGTTCCAAAAATTTGAATTTTTATATAATCAAAGAAAATAAATAAGGGACTATCTATAGTCCTAAACTTGCAATTTCCTTTATTTTTCTATAGCTTCCTGTCAGCCCCCTCTTTATTTTCGGTGCCTCCATGCCTCTTAGGCTCAAGCATGATGACCCTCCCCCTAGGCTCATAATGGCTCCCTACTCCTCTACTCCATCCCCCCCTCTTCCCCTTTATTAAGGAGAAGCACAGCTCCTTCTTCCTCTTGCTGAAATTTTCCCTCCTTCCCTCATCCTCCATTGTTGCACCTTGAAGAAGCTTCCTCCAAGGTCTTAGAGAAAGCAAAGAAGTCTTCATCCCCCACTCCTTCCAAGGACTAAAGGTACCCATTTATTCCTCTCCCTGTCTCCTTCATGTTAGTACAATGCTTGAATGTATCTTTAAAAGTATATAAACATGTATGGAAGCCATTAAGGCTCATTGAGGTAGCTCATTTATTCGAAAAATGCATGCTCTATTTTCATCCATTTTGTATACCCTATTATTTATCCACATTTTTTGTATAGTTAGAAAGCTTTGTTTGTACCAATTTTGGTGTCGATGGAAAGGTATCGGAAAGACCTTTCCATTGATATATAGCACCATTCATGGAATGCTCTAGATCAGGAGTATTTGAGCTTAAAAGTAAGCCTTACAGGTTTCGTCCTAGCGTCCAAAGTTGCAAAATGGGCAGCTGTAGCGGCATTTCTGCAAAAATCTTATAAATCAGTTATTAAGTTAATTAAACAGTAAATCACAAAATGGACCGCTGCAGTGCGCTGTAGCAAAATTTCAGGAAAACTTTAGGAAATCAGAAAAATAAATTAATTGAACAGTATTTTCGCAAGTTGGACCGCTGCAGCGCACCATAGTGCGCCACAGAGGGCCGCAACGCTAGAAGCGCCACAACGCGCCCCTGCGCTAAAAGTGCCACAGCGCGTTGTAGCGCTAAAAATGCCACAGCACGTTGTAGCGGCAGAAGCGCCACAGCGCACTACAATGCCAGAAGCGCTGCCGCGCGCTCTAGCGTCTAAAATTGTAAAAATGTTCAAAATTTCCTAAAAACTGCCCAGAATTGGCTGAAATAGCTAAAACTTCACTGTTTTGATATTTTAAGGTCCCTAGGACCCTAGTGGGACTGAATTATTTTAGTTAAAATTGAGCATTGCATAAAATTATATGTTAAAATTAAGTTTGAAACTTTGTCATCTTTATCAAGTGCTCAAAACTTATCATCAATTTTAAATGTATTATGCCAATTGCTAGATAATCGAATCCTTAGAAGATTGTATTGAATAGGTATAATCTTAACAACTAAATGGCATGAAACTTAAATGCTAACTCCTTTAGTTGATTTAGGATTTGGTTAACTTAATTACCTTTTTATTCTATATCATCTTTATATTTAGATGCTTTCATGATATTAGGATGTATATTAGAAAATTCTAAATATCTATTTAGACACCTAATCATGTGTAAATGACATTAAACTACAATTAAACATAAGAATCTTCCTAACTTGACTAAGTAGATGATACTTAATCTAAACCCAAAGATTTTCATCAATAATACACTAATAACACATTGATTTGTCATTTCTAGGTATTTAAATATTATTAAAATATTCGGGAAAAATTTGACTACTTCCAAATGCTTCCAAAATACCACCCCCTAACTAATTTGGGTGTAGTGAGTCCAATGGTGAACTCAGTTTTTTATTCTAAGGTCTAAATAAATTAGGCATTCTCAAAATTAGCAGAAAACTAGGAAATGTTGGAAATTGCTAAAGATCTCCAAATCGCAGGAAAATTGGAATGGAGGCTCTTAATTCGATTATAAGATTAATGTAAAAGAATTAGAGTCAAATAAGTCATTAATTGATGGGTAACAACACTAAGGTTGTTACAGCTATGATAACAATAATATAGCAAAATATTTCTCAAACTACCAAAAACTGTTCAGTGGATTTTAATGTGTGTTTGCTAAAGTTTGAATGCTTAAACGATGACCTTAGATTCCAAATGGACTAGTAAGATCTTCTATAAAATTATTCACAAAATATAGAAAAATAAATATGCAAAGTCACAGCACTCAAATTCTGATGGTTGAAAAGTTACAATTCTCCAAAGTTGACAAAAATAGAAATTTTTGAAAAAATGTTTAAATAAATTATATATTTTTTCTCAATTTTGGTCTGATTTTGAACATCTTAAAGGTAAGACTAAGGTGTAACGTCTTCTAGTAATTTGTTAAGAATACATATGAGAATGCGTGTGCAAAATTAAAACAACTAATTTTGAATAGTACAAGAAATATGATAATACGAAATAAGAATAAAAAATTACAAAATACTTGAATAAATCTAAGAGATTTTCTTGGAATTTTATGAATATTCACATATAAATTATGCAATATAAGATATCATTGTAGGTGTGCATATAACCTATAAATATTGTAATTATCCTTTATTTGATCGATATACATATATATTTTAAACATGAAATATATTTGGTAAAAAAGAGAAAGAATGAGAGAATAAAAGAAGAGAGTACCTTGATGCAAAGAAATTTTGATGAAGCCTAGATCTTTTCCTTGCCATGAAAAGAATGAGATAGTGTAGTATAAATCTTCTTTTTTATGTGGTTTAGAGCTTCCAAGATCTTATTTTTGCCATGAGATTTGCTTAGGGATAAAGTCCTTAGGATTTGGAGAGGAGGAGAAGGGGAAGATAAAATGAGTTTGAAAAATGCTTTCAAATGGAGGTAAGAAAAAAATAAAGATAGAATTTAATATTTCTAATTAGGGTTAGAAGGTCCATAAGTGTCTTTAGGCTTGATCAAAAATCTAATGGTGTAGGTTTGTTCGAAATGGAATTTAAATAGTTCAAAATAATTTGTTTTAAATTTATCCTTAATTGAGAATAATTTATATGGAATATCAGTTAGTGCTTTTAATTAGGTAATTTAAATCTAAAATCTCCAAAAATTAGGGCATAATATTGCTTAATTTTGCTAAAACAAAATTTTTGTATTTCTCAAAATTAATAAAAAATTTATCTCCAAAATTTAAAAATGTAGATCCCATTGAGAGGAATCTATAGACACTAAAATTGTCTAATATGACAAAGCGGTTATCTCGGGATCTAATTTGAAGTTGGCCAAAATCATGTTTCTTGAAACCGTAACAACTAATTTTTTTTTAATTCAATTGTATTTTTATCATAATTCATTTATTTTAACTCCAAAATTTATGAAATTTTTGCTGATAGCCAATTTGATAGTGTAGAATTCAAAAAAATATATATTTAAATTTTGACACCCAAAAATTTTCTATAATTAATTTGATTTAAATTTATCATAAAATAATCAGGAATAATTCTATAATGGAAAATTTTCCAAAAATTTCCAAAAATTCTCTAAAATTATTCTTAACAATTTGATATTTTTATCTTACAAATATATCTAATGGATTCGTCAAATTAACTAAGATAATAAAAAATAATTTTATTCACTCAAAATCTTAGAATTTTACATTCTTCCCAACTTAAGAGGATGCCATCACGACATCAAATTTAAAATTTTACTAATCTAACAATGGATAAGAATGAAAATAATGTCTAATTACTTACAATTCTTAGGTGAATAGTTAAGGAAATTTTTCCTCATATGAGACTCTTCTTTCCAAGTTGCTTCTTGACTTAAGCAATTTCTCAATTTTACTATCACCATGGGAATTGATTATTTACGTAATTGTCTTACATCTTGATCTAAGATTTCTTAGGGGAAGAAAGGGAAATCCAAACAACAAAACATAACTCTTAGTTCAAGAAAGATGACTTCTTCTTGCCATTTCTAGCAATTAAACAACTTTCACCAATGCAATAATCATATTCAAACATTAACATAATAAAAGTTTAAATAAAATTCTGCTACATGTACAAAAAAAATTTCAAGAAATACCATAAATATGTTTTCGTGAAAAAAAACGTGCAAGGACAGTGCACTAGTGTGTGCCCCGCACCCGCGGGGTGGCTTGCCAGTTTTTATTTGGTTGTCGTTTTGGTAGCTAAGCGTAAGAAAATAACAAATTAAACACATTTCCACTCAAAAAAAGTGTGACTGTTGTGCACTTGAGCGTGTTCCACGCGCGTGGGTGGGATGGAACGAGAAATTACGCATTGCAATTTTTGTTTGACTGTTATTTTGGCAGCCAAACTTTATTCGCTTAAATACCCCAACACTCGTAACCACCAAATAACCAAAATATGCCCCAATTTGGTGCAAAAAAATTGCCTCTACGAAATCTTTCATTCAACTTGGCGCTTGTGCCCAAGTTCCAACTCCTCTGTCTCTTTGTAAAGGGACGTCGGGACCTCGGGTAAACAATAAAACTATTAGCACGTCACCTCTTCGACCTGTTGTGGAAATACTTTAATATGCCAACCCAAGCGCCTAAGCCTCGAGTTCTTTGGTTGTTGCTAAGAGTCTGGGTGCTTTGGCTCTCCCAAGCGCCAAAGCCTCTGGATTTAGAATACATGTTGAGTGATCACGGGGTGTGCCCAAGCGACAGCTTCTCAACGCAGAGGAAAGTGTGGGGAGCTTAGGCAAGCCCAAAGACCCATAATTGACTCATTATTTTCAAGTTTGATCGTCGTCCGATTCACCTCAAATCGATTTGAAATCTTCATGTGTTTACTCCAGTACACTCGAGGCTTTTCCATACAATTCTTGACACCTTACTTCTTAATAATCTTAGGCACTCCGCTACCACAACACTTTTCTTCTTAATTATAATAGGCACTAGAGGCCAACATTTGAGTACACCTTGGCCAAGTTTCCAGATAATTACATCACCTATTCAATTTAGCAATGCTTCCTCGCCTTCAATGGAATTATTTGACCTCTCCCCAACAACAAACTCTATCAAGCAAAATTAGATGATAAAATGTAATTGAAACTTAAATACATTTAAGAAATGCAGCAACTAAACAACTACAAGTGCCAATACGGTAAAATTTCACCAATGCAATAATCAATATTCTTTTACTGGGATCTGCTTTAATAATGATGATGATTGTTAACAAGGAATAGGTTGGAAGCGCTACAGCGTGTCGCAGCGGAAGTAGCCCAAGAAGAATGCGCTACAACGCGCCGCAACTAAAGTAGCCCGAGAGGCGGGCGCTATGGTGTGCCGCAGCTGAAGCGCCCTGGCGCCTGGCTACCTGAAGCCCAGGCGCTACGGCGCGTCGTAGCCCCTGACGGAATTCCGATATGGTTCAGGTTTCATCTTAAGTAAATTGGCGGGGTATTTTGGACCATTTGGGGTTCGAAAATGAGCTTGATATTTAAGGAAACAAGTTGGAGGAGTTTTCAAAGTTTGCATTTTCAGTTTGTGAGGCTTTGGCTGCTGTATGGTTTTGCATGGTGGATGCTCCATTGAAAAGTAGAAGAAAAGCTTCTAGTGGTCTTGTAAGGTTTTGAAATCCTTAAAACTGATTGTAGCTCCCTTCTCTACATAGTCAAATTTTGTTCTCCTCCCCGTAGACGTAGGTGTTAGCACCGAATTACGTAAATATCTTTATTTTGTGGCTGTGATTGTTTGCATGTGTAGTTTTCTTATTCTATTTGATTTTGCTTATCATCTCAAAATTTATTCCGCATTGATTTGATTTATAACCTTTTAAAGATCCCAACATTGATAATAAATTAGTTACAAATTGCAAACTTAATATTCTAAGGGATCTTAAGAACAGTGCCCAAACTCTTAAACTTCACACATTCAATATGCAAAGATCCATCACAGTTATCTAAATTTTTATTTTCCAAAGTGTAGTGCCATGTGTTTTGAATGTTCGATTAGGTATTATAATAGCTCACATGATTTCTTAAGTACCTATTTTCTTAAATTATTGCTATATATCTGGAATGAAATTGGAATATTAATCAAAAAATATTAAATTTTGCCAAATATTAAAATATAATTATTAAAATTTATTTGCTCATAGTTTGATAATTTTTCTCTCATTTCTTAATACCTCCTCATTTAAATTTTAAGATAAATTAGAGTAAAATTCAAGTATTATAATACTTTTCTTTTCTAAGTTAAATAATAAGAGGTTGTCAGCTGAAACTGGGCATGCATACGAGGTTAAGGAATCCGTCATTTAGATTCATTGATATCATGTTTAAAAATATTTATTTAATAAGATTTAAATATTATTTTAATACAAAGAATCTAAATTTCTCTTGTTTTTAATATCATTAGTATATATGTATTAAAATATGTTCTTTTATATTAAAATTTATTTATATATTTATTTTCTTGATGATGCGTTGGTGTCCTAATACCATTTATAAATCTAATGTATAACTTATATAATTAAAATTCATTCATTAATATCATAATTATAAATTTATCAAAGTCATTTAATCGGTTGACTTAACATTCTCTAATCTATTAGATTATTGGATTAGTTTCTACAACAAATACTAATTATTTATTTATTTATTATTATTATTTTTGAAAATTTTAAACTACAGTAAGGTTTTTGATGTTTTCTTCTGGATCCAGCGCTCCGAGCGCTAACAATCCCATTATTAACACGTGGCCTATTCCTATTGAATATCAATGTGACTGGGTTTAAAAACTGGTGGGAAAGCGTTACAGTAATTGTGTTCTGAAATTTAAACACGGGAAGAAACCACTTACCTGTCCTTCTTTCTGAAGCATTTCGGTTTACGAAGGATTGCCGAAACAGAGCCCAGTAGTTTCTTGCTCTCTCTGCTTCTCCTTCCCTATTTCTCCCTCCTTCCTTATTTCTTTCTTCCACTGCAGTATCTCTTATTGTAGAATGAGATTTTCAGAAAGCAGAGAGCTTTTTTAATCAGGATTTCGCCGGTATTCGTGGTGAGCTTGGTGAAGGCGATTTTTTTATAGAGTACGCTTTGAATCTGTCGATCTTTTTTTTCTTTAACTCTGGACATCCAGCCTTTTCTTACAATTATTATGCTTGGATGAAGTATGCGATTTTCAGTTTTTTGTTTATTTTTTAAATTTTCTAAAATTTTTGTTAAAGAAGTGCATCCCTGATATGCAATGAACGGCTAATTGATCGGGGATTAGGTTTTTGATTCCTGAGATGATCAATCGATGGAGTTTTTTCTTAAGAAATGAAACACTTGAAATGAAATTCCGCAAACTTTAATGTTGTGCTTGTAGAGTTCTGAATCCTTTCTTCTTTTTTAAACAGAAGCATCGATTTCTACCGCAAAAAAAAAAAAAATCATACATTTTAAGTGTTTTAGTGCAAAAATCAACTACGTTCATGTGGAGAAGATGAGAATAATTTCATTATTGGAGAACAATTACATTATTAGGATTCCATAACCCAAGAGCTAAGCAAACATCAAGATTACCTACCATTCCTATAGATAATTATTTTCCCCTCTTTAAATTATCATCAATTACAAATAAAATTGATCATCTTTCTCAAGATCACCAGTATAATTGAATGAGACGACATCCTTGAGTACATACACAGATGTTTGGGGGCCAATGAAGATGACATCCTTTAGCGATCGTAGATCTTTTGTCTCGTTTATAGATGATTACTCCAGATATATTTGGTTGTACATAATGAAAAGCAAAGCCAATATATTGGAGGCATTCAAAATTAGAAGAAGTGGGTAGAAAACCAAATTGGCAAAAGAATCAAGAAATCTGGTCTAACAATAATAGATAGTACACTTCTGATTCTTTTGTGCAGGAGTGTCAAAGTTTTGGGATTGAGCACAACTTCACGGTATGTGAAACATAGCAGCAAAACGGAGAAGCTGTGCGTATGAATCACACTTTGGTGGAAAAAGTGCGATGTATGTTGCCCACTGCTAGGTTGGAGATAATAGTCTATTGGAGGGGGTGGCCTTAGACTAAGCTTGCTAGTTTGTGAACCGTTTGCTCTCCGCTGCAATCAACAGGAAGGCACCAATATAGTTGTGGTTTGGACGTCGTGCTATAGATTAATATCAATTGAAGATCTTTGGGAGCCAAACTTACTATCATGTGAAGAAGGATAAGGTGGAACCGCGGGCTAGGAAAGCAATTTTCGTTGGTTTTCAATGTGGAGTAAAGGGCTACAAATTGTATGATCCAGTAGGCAAAAGGATAGTCATCAGTAGATATGTCACCTCTGATGAGGAGTTCTTTTCAAAGTATAGGAGTTCACATGAGGTGGAGGATATTACAATGACTCTTACAGGCAGATAGAGAGTGGGGTTTGATGCACCCCCATTTGTTTTACAAGATTCTTCCTATCACGATACAGTTATTGAAGATACTTCTACGATTGAAGACTGTATTGGTGATGAGAAAGAAGATGATGTCATTGTTGGTGAGAAAAGATATATATGATTCAGCTCCCATGATACATTGATACATAAAAATGAGACTTGGTTTGCTAACTGAACAAATCTCTTTATGGCTTAAAATAATCACCTAGGTAGTGGTACATAAAGTTTGATCAATTCAGTCATGAAAAGAAGTAAACTAAAAGTCAAAAGTCAATTTAACCAATACATTTATTTCAAATGGTTATCCCAAGGTAGCTACATTCACCTACTCTTATATGTTGATGATATATTGGTGGCAACTTCAAATCAGTCTCAAATGAACCACATGAAGGAATAATTGTTAAAGAACTTTGAAATGAAGGAATTGGGAGAAGAAAGGAAATTTTTGGGATGGAGATCTGTAGTAATAGGAGAACAGGAAAACTTTTGCTCACCCAAAAAGGGTATTTGAAGAAGGCGTTGAACATGTTTCGAGTGAACGATTTCACTAAGTCGGTAAGTATTCTTTTGACACCGAACTTTTATTTATCTACTGATCTATGCCCCAAGATAGAATGAAATGCATTCATTGCCATATGCTATTGTTGTAGGTAGCTTGATGTATATCATGGTTTGCATTAGACCAGATTAGCACAAGTAGTTGAAGTTGTGAGCAGGTATATGCATATTCTGGGAAAGTATTACTGACAAGCAGTAATGGATATATTTTGATATTTGAAGAGTATGGTGGGTGTTGATTTATTGTTCCAAAAGCCGTCATCGACAACAGATCCTTGCTTCAGATACGTGAATTCTGACTATGTAGGAGATTTCAATCGAAGGAGATTGATGACAGGTTATGTGTTCACTTTGTTAGGAGGTTCAGTTGGGTGGAGATCTACACTACAATCTACGGCTGCCCTATCTACAGCAGTAGATACGTAGTAGTCATAAAAGAATTTAAGAAAGCTATATGGATGAAAGGTTTGCTGAAAGATTTAGGTGTGAAGCAAGAGAAAATTATAGTTTATTATGATAATCTAAGTGTGATATTCTTGGCTACCAATCATGTTTTTTATGCTCGCACTAAGCACATAGCTGTGCAGCACCACTTCATTCGAGATATCATAGAAAATGGAGAGACCCTAAAGGTTGACACAAAAGACAACTCGGCGGATATGCTTTCCAAGGTATTAAATGTTCATAAATTCACCAACTGCAAAAGTTTGGGGAATGGAGAAGCTTCACCAAACCTTCTCATTTATTGGAACTACGTGCAGCTTGATTCATTTGGGAGGAGGATACGTATGCAACCAAGTTGGTGCAGTTGTTATGCTGAAGAGCATATATAGTGTCAGCTCTCATATGTCCCATATGAGATATGAGATAGAGAATTGTTGACTTGGAAGGAAATTAAAGTGATTTTAGACCAACTAAATGGAGCAGCAGGCGCTCAGGAGTGCCCCAAGCACCCCATTGATAGAGCATCAGGTGCCCAGATGCGTCTAGGCGTCCAGCTGACAAAAAGGCAGGTGCTCTGGCGCTCCCCAGGCACACATTGACAGAGTTCCAGGCCCGCACGATTTTACAAGCCCGATTTTTTGGGCCTATAAATTTGTTTGTAATTCATTTTTTAGGGTGTCTCTATTGTTGAGTGTTTAGGTGAGGATATTGTGAAACCTTAATTATATTCTTTTTTTGGTATAGTAAAATTTATCCTCTTATCTAAAATGTAGGTGTTTATACTGAATCACATAAATTCTTGTGTTGTACTTGTGCTTGGATTTTGTGTTTTTTATCTGCCAAATTCATCGATCTAAACAATTTCTTGCTGTGCTTCTGATACTTTGTTTGCTTTTCCATCAGCTAGAAAGCAATGGCAGATATTCAGCTCGGCACTCACACCATAGCTTCACATGGAATCAAAATAGCAAGATTTCACATGCATGACTGGATCATACTAGTGCTTCTTCTAATCACAGATATAATACTGAATATTATAGAACCTTTTCACCGTTACGTCGGAAAGGATATGATGACAGATTTGAGATATCCCTTGAAGGGCAACACAGTCCCTTCTTGGGCCGTCCCGGTACAATTTGCCATATATCTTAATCTGGATAAAAATAAATTTTATTGAATTGTTATCGTACAAAACACTGATTACTTTTTTTAATTTTACAGTTGATTGCAATTGCCTTGCCGACTATTTTTGTCGCCGGTTTATACCTCAAAAACAGAAATGTTTATGATCTGCACAATGCAATGCTGGGTAACAGTTTTTCTTGCCTTTTCCTTTTTCTCTCAGAGAATTTCAGCAAATCGATAATACGAGTGATTTTAACACAGGTCTCCTGTTTTCTGTTTTCGTAACGGCTGTCCTAACGGATGCAATCAAGGATGCTGTTGGCAGACCACGGCCTGATTTCTTTTGGCGCTGTTTTCCTGATGGCCTTGAAGTAGGTCTCTTATTATACCACTTTTAGTTCATTTATTTTAGTGTTCTACTAGTGCATGCTTCATTTACTAATAAGAAATGTTTTTCTTTTCCTCTCCAGCAATATGATAACTCAACCACGAGTGTTATATGTCATGGAAATAAAAGTGAATTAAGAGAAGGGTACAAGAGTTTTCCTAGCGGGCATTCTTCATGTATGTAGAAATAAAAATTTTCAAACTGATATTTTGTTGGCTTGATGAATGGTAGCAGTACTCATTTCAAACTTATTATTCTCTTATCTGTGTTTGGCATGAGCAACTCTAAGATATTTGAGTATAAAGTAATTTGATTACAATGAAATTTGATTACGGTGTAATCATGTCACTTTACTGCTGTTTGATAGTTTTACATGAAATTTAATATTTTTCTGTTTGAAATGAAATAATCTGTGAATACGATGTTTTGAGTAAATTGAGAGAGTAAAATCACCTTTTGTTTGAACGAATCCTTCAAATCCTTTTGAAATTTTTTTAGGGCTTAGTTCGAACGAAACGAACAAACGAATCGTTTGTTGAAACGAAGGATTCACTAAAATCGTTTATTCTCCGGAGAAGATGGATGAACAAAATCGTTTTTTTGCTCGGGTGGCTATTTCGTGTATTCTCCAAAAATGTCAGATTCTGCGTATTTCTCGTGCCCCCTTCCTATATATATTGACACAAAATTGAATTACAGTAAATATTTTTCACTTGTTTGACTTCTTGCCAAATGCCAGTAATTTCAGATTATTTGAAAAATTTTTATTTTTCACTTGTCTTACATTTACCTTATACCAAAATAGCCCTTAATTAGAATGGTTAAGGCTCTGAATTTGTTTTGGCATATCAGACTATATCCTAAGAGTGATGGAAACACTACAGTTAATCTGCAGCTTTTTTAATGGTTCTTTAAATTAAGAGTATTAAGTATGATTATAATAATGCATTGCAAGCAGTTTATTTTGACTATGTGATTTGTTACCAATAATGTTGCATTCATGTGTGGTCAATGGGCCAACAACTGAGAATGCTTTATAAAGTTTGATATAACTTCATATTTCTGACTCGAACTGGATAATTACTTCTTGTGACAAATCTGTGAACCGTACTTTGTGATATCAATCCCTTAGCTTCCACTTATATGAACTTGTCTAAAGTGCAGTGTCCTTTGCTGGTCTCGGCTTTGTTTCATGGTATTTGGCCGGAAAAATTAGAGCCTTTAATCGGCGGGGACATGTTGCCAAACTTTGCATAGTGCTGCTGCCTCTCTTTTGCGCCTCACTAGTTGCAATTTCTAGAGTTGACGATTATTGGCATCATTGGCAAGATGTATTTGTTGGAGGAATATTAGGTATGCAGCACATTTATTATGATTCTTTTGTATTATTTCTTGACTCTTTGTTGATATCATAATTTTGTTTCAGGATTGGTGGTTTCTTCATTTTGCTATTTACAGTTCTACCCTCTCCCTTACCATGCAAATGGTATGCTTTCAAGTTTTCTACTATAACTTTGTTATAAATACTACTTGTATTATAGTTGAGGCATTTTTTTGGTACCATAAAGTTTATACTTTGCTCTCGAAAGAATTTAGCTACGAATTTATTTAGTTTTATCTAAAAAATCTAAGGAATTTGATTTTAACACTGGCTGATAGAAGGATTTTATAATCGGTGTGGATACTGGGATACAAATATAACCTTTATTTTGTATAGTGATAATGTTGCCATCATATCATTGTTTTATATGATAAAATCATCAATCCATCACATTTAATTTTGCAGTTCGAAAACTTGTTGAGAAAACTGTGTAAAATTGTCATGTAAGCTAAAATTATTGGCCAATAAACTAAGAAGACGATATGTTTTATCAAATGAAACTATAGTGTTGAGAAATTATTGGGGCAAAAATGAAAAATACAAGATTGCAAAAATATCAATTGAAGAATACCAGATTTATGTGAAAAATTTAAAAAAAAATTTACACACATTATAAAGAGTATCATATTCTACAGATTATTTCATTTCAAATAGAGTAAAATAATTAAATTATATTGTATTCAGATTATATTATAATCATACTACTTTACACTTGAAATCATGCAATTCAAATAGCCTCTTATATCAGTTGGTTGGCTCAAATTTACCACAAGAATCATGCTTATGTTATGTACAAACTTGCTTGGCAGGTTGGAGCCCTCATGCATATTTCCATGTGATCAATGAGACTCCAAACAATGAAATTCCTTATGCTGCGGCTAACACTGTTAGCACAAGGAATGCAGAGATGGAGACCGTCAATATTGCTTTAGAAGCGGAGAATCCTGTTGCCTCGTCTGGCCACTCCAATTACCCTGCTCTTTTTGATTTGGAATTAGCTGATCATGCTTCCCACAAGAAATAAAATATTAATAAACTATATATTTACTGTCATACCTATATGAATATATATATATATATATATATATATATATATATATTGTATAAATATGCAATCTTTCTTCTTTTCAATATTGTTTAATTTTATCCTTCTTTTTTTTGTTGGATATGTAATATTTAAAGATGTAATTGTTATTGATGCAAATACCTCGTAATTGATATTGTTCCAAAGAACTTTCTAATTAAGGACCTCAGCATTTATTTAGAAATTGAATACTCTTTTGGCATTACCTTTAATTCTTGAGAATTTTCTTTTATTAGATTAATAGCATAACTTAATTGGTTTGAACATTCTAAACTTCAAATCTTCATCATCGATGGACGTCAGTTGTTTGATGTTCCCGGTAGAAATTCTGGTTTGAATTTTAATTTAAGGGATTCACATCTCTATATTAATATAAGAAAAATAGTCTTAAATTTTTAGAGAAACCACAAATTAAAGATTTGTATAGCTCTTACTAGAACATTTTGATTAGGTAGAATTTTATAGCACAATTATCAATTTAAGCTATTAAGCATTAGATCTATACAAAATCCTAAAGCTTATAAATTTTCTAGAATATATTATATGTTCTCACTTGCAAATATTAGTGTTAGACCAATCAAAAAATTTCTCAAAATAAACACATTGCCACTACAAACTTCACCAAGGGATATTGGAGACTTAGTGTAACAACCCAAGTTGTTATCTTAGTCAGTTATGATTAATCTCAATCTTAATCTTGATCCTAGGTGTTAATCAAGTAATTAGGAGTTAAACTCTAAGACTTAGTTTAAGTCAAGAGTCAAATGGATCAAATCCTGATTTTTGAAAATTCCTGAAACCCTAAAATTTGACCTATCTAAATAGACTTCAAATCGAAAAATGGACTTCGTCATTGTGCTCATTGCTCCCAAATTAGATAGGAGTGATGTTTTCATGACAATCGGAAGTCGTCAAAATTTTGACAAATATTTTAATAATATTTAAATACCCCGAAAAAATTGGAAAAATAAAATAATCATCGAATCGAAAATATGACCACACCGTTGCGTTCCTCACCCCTCAATTAGATAGGGGTGAATATCTGGGATTTTTTTTTAAAGTCATTTCATAATTAAGATTAATTAAATAAAATAGGAATTTTAAATTATTAAATATTTAATTATTTTATGGCTTAACGGGTCGGATCCGCCGTTTCTTAACGAATCGGATCCACCCCATTAATAAGATCTGCATCCGTTAAGATTAACGAGTCGGATCTGGGGCGTTGCGGGTCGAATCCGGATCCGATATCCGGATCTGTTTCGTCCGGTCTGTTGGATCGATGCGGATCGGACGGACGAGGGATCATCTCCCTCATCATCTCCGTCGGCCTCCACGCGGCCAATTCGCCGCTCGTCCCACCTACCCGGTGCGTCCCCGACCTCGCCTGCTCCGCCCAGTTGCTTATTAGGCTCATACCTATCGTGGGGGATCGAGTTTTCGCTCGGATTGTCGAACCTTCGCGTCAAGTGCCTCGGACCGTCCAGTGAGGCACTGCTCTAACTCCCTCGTCTCCTTATGCAATGTTCGAATTAAGTTTCCGTAAGCCTATTCTGCTACCTTGATTAACAATCGAGCGAGTTAGATCATTGTAAGGCTCGGTCGATTGATCGAAAATCGCGAGAGCTCCACAGTAGAAACCGTTAAGAGTTCTGGTCGAAACCCTAGACCTAGGGTTCGCTTCAGCCGACGCCACCCTCCACCTCCGGGTGCGGCTTAGCCGGCAAAGGCTAGCCCTAGCCAAGGCCGACCTAATGGCGTGCGGGCCGTCGCCGATAGCCGTCGGGATGGCTGGAAATTCTCGTGCCCTAGCTTCTCCGTCTCGGGTGCGAGACGGGAGGGCCGGAAACGGTTTGGGTCGGGCCGGGTCGGACACGGTCCCAGCCCGCTTTGGGTTGGCGCGGGTCAACACGTGTCGAGTGTCCGCTGCGTGGGTCCCTCCAGCGTCCCTGCAGCCAACGGATGCACGTTGCGTGTCCCATGGGACCCACCCGTTGTCGGTGCGTCTCATCCAGCTCGACATGTGGGCCCCCACCTCCTCTGGCGCGCCTAATCAGAGGTCACCACGTGTCGATGGCGAGCCCCGCCACCAATAAATCCTTTAAAAGAATTTAAATGAATAAATATATATATATATATATATATATATATATATATATATATAAAAGTATAGTTATACAAATATATACTAATAACAGAACTTATAATTATAGTTATATAGGCAGACACTTTAGGACTTTGATATGTATATATATATATATATATGTATATATATATATATATATATATATATATATATATATCTACACATTAGGTTAGTTAGATTAGTATTAAATAGCATTAATCAGTAATTAACAATCAGTTAATTAACTTAATGATTAGGTTATTTTAATTAATAGTAAACAATAGTTAATTATTAATACATTAAAACAGTAAATACAATTAAGAAAATTTATTAGGTTTAATTTAATAACAATTAATACAGTAAAATAATATTATTAATGGTAATTAATTTAATTAAATAAATATTTAAATATTATTAAATAGAAAAATAATAGATTAATTTAATCATCAATTAAGTCAAAATTGTGGGTTATTTAATTAATTAACATTAACCCTAATTAATTTTAATATTTAAATTTATATATATATATAATAAAATATTAGATTAATTAGTAATTAATTAATAATTAGTACTAATTAAATACATATTAGAAATAATTGATTAAATAATTAATAATATATTTTAACTTTAAGAATGAATAGTAAAATAATACAATTTGAATAAATGAATAGTAACTTTATTTATTTAATTTAAATTATTTAATTCAAAATCTTTAAAGTTTAATAACTTCTTATACAATGATCCAAACATAGTCAATATAGTCTCATTTTACTCAGAAAAATAAAAGAAATCAAATGACGTAATTCAAAAATTTGTTTCGGGGTATGTATAACGTAGTGATATTTTAAGACCTATTCAAACCATCACAACTTTTAACCTAGTTATCTAAATATAGGAAATATAGGTTTTAAAATACTCAGGAGAATAGTCTCATCACTATAGAAGTATTAGTTTCCCCATTTGAAGCTTAGTTTGAAAAGTAATATTTATGACCCTAAAAATAATCAAAATGCCCTTAGACTTCAATTGACCATAACTTGGTCAATTCAACTTCAAATTCAAAAATTCAAAGTGATAATTAGCTTAGAATTTCAATATCATCAATAAACTGAAATAATATTTAGGATATGAACCCTAAAAAATTAGAAAATAATCAAAATACTCATAACCTTAGTTAGGCCATAACTTGACTATTTGAAGCCCAAATTGGGTTTACTCCCTATCAACACACTAAGTATATTATAGGAAAGCTATAGAAACTGAGTTTTTTGAAATTAAAATTCAAACAGAAAAGTTCAGTTTTTGTCCCCCATTGAATGTCAAAATTATTGAATTGCCTTTAGAAATTAAAATAGCTATAACTTAGCCATTTGACCTCAGAATGCAGTATTCTTGGACTCTATGGAATCCTTAAATAGTAACCAATAGTAAACTCTCTAAAAAATTTAGGCTCCATTAGGTGTAAATTACTAAAATATCCTTTTAGGTCAAAAACTTTAGTTTGGACCTATATGATCCGTTTCTTGTCCAAAATAGATGTACTTACTATCTATCTTCATGTTAGACAGTAAGGAATCATTTGGTAGTAAGAAATTCCAATTTGGAGCCCTAATTCAAAAAGTAGTTTTTCGAACTCTTAACTAGGGGAAAAATGGTCATATTGTCCAAAATTTAGGTTAAGCATCTTTAGACTCTGAATTATCTTCTAAGTCAATAAAACTAGTATTATAACTATATTAGAATCTTCTAAGTGAGTTAAATTAATTATTATGACAAATGTGAGAAATCCTTAATTTTCCTCTGTCCTTTCTTTAGGATCATTTCACTTCATATTAGGACTACTCCTGAGACTAGAATTAGATCATATGTTAGATTTCATTCATTGAAAAATAGAGTTTTTTTAATGAATGAATCATTAGTTTTATTAGTTTTCATATTTTTACAACTAATTTTGATTATTTTGTCTTTTAACCCTAGATTTAAGATAGGAGATTCATCATATTAAGTTTGATTTGCTTAATAAGATTTACCTTAATCATTACCTTAATAGAATTTACCTTAATCAATAGGATCATTTTTAGACTGAAACTTAGATCTTATGTCTTACCTTTGGAATTATGTGATTTAGCCCATATCTTATGGTGTTAGATTCATAATCTCTAATTTGTAGATTTTGGTCAGCTAATAGTTTAGAACATCTGAACTCATAAATTAGGTAATGATTATTTCTCATAGTCATCATTGAGTAAGCATATTATGACCTAGCTAGTCCTAATATTTTGTAACATATAAGCGTGTACTTCTAAGTTACATTTGATAGTAGGAATTGGAGATCATGAACTTGTGTAACTTGGAATAGTTATAACGTTTAAATTAGACAACAAATGATATTACCATACTTACTAGAGTCCCTTGCTTACTATTTGACTTTGTGCTACGTAATCCTTGAATTTTGTGCTTATTTTTCCTTGAACATATCATATAACAAAAACATTGTTGCATAAAAATGAAAACTTAGAATATTAAAAAAACAATTGTATTTGGGTTCAATTCAGGGTGGATTATGGTGCACATTACTCTAATGGATAGGGGTAAGGAGAGAACAGGATGCTTAACATCACTCATTGAGGAGAGTGTGTTAAGCTTGGGACCCGTTTAGTCTTGTAGACATGCGTGACTCCTCAACTATTTCTAAAATTATCTATTGAAACAAAAGTAAAATAACTAAAAGATATTTACATAGTATTATTCGCCTCTTTAGTCATATAGTACTATTTTGTTTCATTATGTCTATCATAGCCCATAAAGGCTATGGGAATATATATTAGGCAGGATTGGTTAATTCTTTCTGATATGACAGTTATACATTTTGTTTTAGTGCAGCTTACTGTTTATTATGTTGATGATGTATGTCATTTCAGTTAGCTACGTTTCTTATTTTACCCGCTCACTTGTATATGTACATATATAGGATGCTAGACTTTACTGCTTATTATATATACCATTTTTAGATTGATATTTTAAATTAGCATATGTCATATGATCATCAGTATGTATAGGCTTAGACTTTTCTTTTCAGTATTTTTACTTATTGTATTACATATATAAACCCTACCTTATTTAGTTTACTTAAGATGTATTTTTGCTTAAATTCTTATTTAGTTATAAATATTATATTTATAACTTATCCTCATTCCCTTATATGCTTACTTGGTCCCATACTAGATAGATGATTCATTTGGTGTAGAGTAAAATGATGATATTAACAAATACTTAATAAATTATTTGCTTAAAATGTACTTAGACATTTGTCTAACAAAATTTTTCTTTATTGGTTGGGGCCCTGACATTGTGAAACTGACAATGTTAGATATTGAACAGTTTGGGGAACCAGCGCCTGAGGATGAGCTTTACATAGAGGAGGCGCAGCACTTGGATCAGAGGATATATAGTTGCTTTTATATTCATTGTGAGGATGAGAGTATTTTTATTTCATTTTCTAAACTTTAATTAAAATATTATAATAATACAGGTACCCGTGACTGTGTTTACTTTCTGCACATTATTATTTCTGAGCTATTTCATTTTATTTCATGTCTGATGTATGGTGAATGGATGTAATCCTTACTTCTTATTGCTTCCGCACTATATATATATATATATATATATATATATATATATATATATATATATATATATATATATATATATATAGATTTAGTGACTGATTCTCTTATTTTATATGTGCACATCCTTCCCTTAGTAGCGGATTATGGATCTTACCTAATCCAATGATAAGTGAGCGATTTACTAGAGTGACACTCCACTCCTTAGTCTAATGATTGTGGACTTAAAGAGCTGGGCATCACGCTTAGAGAAGTGGAGGTGGATAAGAGGGGAGTAGAGAAGAAGAGATAGCAAAAACCCCCTATGTAAGCCTAAAGATTAAAATGCTTACAAAAGTTGCATTGATTAATTCTAGCCATCCAATTTTTCTTTTGGCGATCCATGGTAATTCTCTATTTTACATTTGATTATCTAACAATTGATCTCTTAGTAATCTAGTTTAAATAATTAGGATCAATCACTTAAAAGAAGAAGACAAAGAAAGAGGGGATTCTTGACTTTGAAGAAGAATTTGGTGCTTGTAAGAACTCTTACCAAATATCCTCAAATCTATTATGTACACCCAAGTTAAATCAGGGAAGATCTTATTATGATGGGAGACCAATTGGATCACCAAAAGAGGTGCTGATGGAGTTTTAGTGGATTCCATGGCAATGTATCATGTAATAACTTGATGTTGTTACCCAATTTAATTAAGCTAATTACATAAAAATCCCATCATTAAACTCTAATCATCATTAGAATCAAGACCCAACATTTTGAATCAATTTGGAAGTTGTTTGAAAAAATTAACTATTTTATTCAATTTAAAATATTAGAAAAATAAAAAAACTATTTTGACCTCCAATCAAAAATATGATTGCATTTTTAAGTTCTTCACACTCAAATTAATTAAAAGTGAAATTTTGGAGCTCATTTGATCATGATATTTTAATTAATACAAATTATATTAATTATTATTATTTAAATTAATTTAACCAAATTAATTAAATATTTAACAGCTAATTATATGTTTAAATTTGAAATGACAAGTGATCCACCATTTTCTAGAAAACACAAGATAACCAAATCGTAAGATCTGAGCCATGATGTTGTTTCCTTGATTAGGATTAGATGGATAAGATTAGATCCGCAAGCTTATCTAAGCTCAGTCATTGGATCAAAACCCAAATCTTATGGCTGAAGGTGGTTCCACATTTAATTAATCTTAAGATCTAACCAAGTTGTTTGATTGATCGGGCGACCGGGATACTATAAAACAATGTGCTTAGTCATCTACTCTAGCTCAACCACGATAGCTGGCTCGTGCGAGCGGCCGTGTTATGACCATCCTTCCCACTTCTCTTCCCGCACTTAAAGCACGACCAAGGTTTCTTCTACTTATATTTTATCACCCCCTAGCTAAAAGGTCAGAGCTGCTCCTCAACAACTTTAGGACCCAGTGAACCAGCGATCAATTGGGCTATAGGTACCCCTTTCCTGTTATTCTCTTTGCATTTTTCTATTTTGATTGATATTCAATTGATTTCTAAGCACAATTGAGCTCGAGTGAGATCAATTGAGGCTCGATAGTCTCTGGCATGTTACAGTAGTGTACAGTTTTCGAGTCATGTTTAGGTTCCTCGGCAGTCTAGCGCACCATTACTGTTATTTATGTGTTTCTTGGGTTGGTCTTGACCCATGGAACATGTCGAGATTTTAGCGGAGCCAAATTGTTCACTGTGGAGGAAGTATTACCCCTCCACAGTAAACCTTAGCTTCTATATAAATAAGGTTTGGATTGGGACGAATTAGAAGACTATAATTGGGGATATAGTGTTCAATTGACACTCCTCAGTGCATGCTAGGATCATTTTGATATATTATTTGCTACTTGAGATGGAATGTCCTTTGAGTAATTAATATTTCTTAGAAACGCTAATTCTCTATTCCTGCTCTCGTGGGCACAACTGGGAAGTACATTGTCGGGCGGGCCGGCCCATGGCCAGTGCGGTACTATGCAGAGGAATATTTGTAGAATGTTCCTAGAATATTCATCGAATATTCTTAACCTGACGGGCCTCGTGGCTCGACTGGCTCGTTCCAGTAATTCTGTCATTAAGCAGAATATTCTTTAAAATATTTTGATTTTAATAATTTTGAAACTTAGGAAAAATTTAATGCAAAATAAACTAATGAAATAAAATGAAAAATATAAATTTAAATATATTAAAATTATATACCAAAATGATCATAAAAATGAGTACAATATTTGTTTGGCATTAAAATTTACTTTTGATAATTGATTTTACTAATGCTTTTTTCTAATCACCATTAAGATTGATTAGCTCATTGAGCCTAAAAATCTCTAAATTTAACAAATTACGGGTCATTGGAATCCTTGAATTATGAGGATTAATAAAATACCATCTTTGCATTAATTTGACTTCTAATTAAAAATATCAATTTTTGAACTTTAGGAGATTAGTATTCCAATTAAATTAGACTTTGACTCAAGTAGACTACTCTTAAAACCTTAGACAATTTAGGAAATAATTCACCCAATTATGTTAGTATTATGATATTAAATTTGATTATAAATAGGGATATTCCTAATCTAATAGGATAGTTCTAGATTTACAAGTATTAAGCTTATGCTTTAGTAATACATATGGGAAATGTTAGAATATGTAGCATAATGTAGTGAATAGTAGACAAATTAGATTGCTAAGAAGTCATATTAATCATCAAAATAAAATTTAAAGCTTTTTAGGATAGACAAAAGGAAGATTATTCTTAACCTTGAAATCACAATTAGATATAGATGAACTTTAGAGATAGATATACTGCTCCTTAACCTATTGTGATTTGAAAGTATAGAAGCTTATAAATAAACCTATTAATAGATGGATTAGACATAGACTCATAGTGACCTCCTTCGAATAGGGAAATCTAGCAAATCAAAAAGTATATTTAAAATAGAAATTGATAATTAGTATTGATAGGAACCTTAATTAGGAAATTTAGATAACCCTAGCACCTAAAAGTTATGATATGACTCTAAGTATGATTTTAGATTCATTTATTTCTTTTATCATTAAAATATTAATATATTAAAAAAATTATTTTCAAACTATATATATACTCAATTGATTAAGACATGCATTTAAAGTCTTAAGTTAATTGGGGGTTTGATGAGCCCCAATCATTAAGATTATATAACAAATAAAAAGAACAAAGAATATCGCATAATTTACAATTAATGTTGAAAATTATTTACTGTTGTAACACATTGAGACTAAAATTCTTGTACATATGTTCAAAAACTGAGCATAAATAAAATATTAAAATAAGACAGATAATGGGTTTCACTCTGGGTGAATCAGTCTGACAAACATTAATGAGCCAAGGCAGATTATAGAAAATTATGAGATTACACATATTCTAAAGGGGGGTATAACAACCCAGTTTGTTACTTAGGTCAATTAGGACTAATTCAAGTCTTAATTGTGATTATAGTACTTTAATTTAGTCATTAGGAGTTCACCTCAAAGATCTAGTCCAAATCAGGAATCAAATAGATTAAATCCTAATTTTGAGAATTTCGGGAACCCTGGAATTTAACCTGTTTAATTTGACCTCAAATTAAAAATCTTACTTCGCCATTGCGCTCATCACCCCAAATTAGCTAGGGGTGATATTTTGGACGCATTTGGAAGTCGTTGGATTTTTGGCGAATATTTTAATATTATTTAAATACCCAAAAATTCGAATAATTAAATACTTAATGAAACAAATTTCCAATTTCGCCGTTGCATTCCTCACCTCTCATTTAGCTAGGGATGATTCATCAAGAATTTTTAGAATGCATTTAGTTATTTAATTTTAATTAATAAAAATCATTATAAATTAATTAATAATATTAACTAAATCAGTTTCTCATTGACGCCGTTCCCTTATACCGCGCGTGCCATTTGATCTGACGGATCATTTTGATCCATTCGATCGGAAGATCAGACGGCTTCCAACTTGTCTCCCCCGCTGACCCCTTCCGCTCTCTGCGCATGGTGTGACCTACCCACGCGGCCTCTCGGCCATATGCATGCATCCCTATCCACCACTGTAGACCGCATTAAACCATCCTCCAACACCAATTTTCTTCAGTTTTGATTTCTGCCATTTCGAATCTTGCGATTTTTGCAATCCTCAAAGGTGAAGCAGTCTGATCCCGATTCCTAACTGTTCATCTTTAGGTACCCCTCTACCTTCAATCATGCATTCTTATTAGCTTAAATCTTTCAATTATTTGATTTTTATTAAGTATTGGAAATCAATTTGGGATTCCTGCCGTCGTTTTTGTGTTCATCGCGAGCCTAGGGTTCGTATCTCGCAAACCCTTGAGGAGATGAATCTTCTCCTGGGTCGGCTCGCTCGAGACTCGACCCATGTGTTCGGTCCCGCGTCGCATCGAGCTGATGGACCATTTCCTCTCAACCTGTCCATCTCGCCTGATTGAATCCGAACTATCGGATCCGTGTGAATCGATCTGATCCGCTCGTTTGCTGATCCGCCCGACCCGTCCATTTCGCCTAAATAGATACGGACCGTCGGACTCAACTGAATCGTCCCGATTCGTCCATGTGGCAACTACGAGGTCTGCCAAAGCTATGTGTCCGCTCCCTATTCGGCAATGTGGCTCTGCTTGAGCAGCACCGGTGTGGGCTCCACTCTGCCACGCGTCAGCTCCCCATACGCTTGGTGGGCCCACCGATCGCATCACCGACTGTCGCACGCTGTCTTGTCTTTGGTGCCCGCCAATCAGTGCATGCCACGTATGATGGCAGGGCCCGTTGCTGTCGAATCGTCTACTGTCAATGGGTCCCAATCATTGAGATTTAATAATGGATTAAATAAAAATCTAAATATAAATAATTATATATAATGATTTAATTAATTTAAATCAATTAAATCTCAAACTTTAAACACTTATAATTTGTAAATCATAAATTCAAATATAATAAAATTATATACCATTATGATCAGCAAAAATAAAGGATCATTGTGGTACTGTTCAATTTCCAGTATGACTTATATTGCACATAGTGATATTTAGGACACTTAAATAATTATAAAAATATCCCAAATATTCAAATGGCTATAATTTTGCACACATTCACCCAAATATACCCAATATGAGTTTTAAAGTAATCAGGAGAACCTCTATAGATTGCTCTAATAGTGTCAATTTCTTTGTTTGGATTATGTTCTGCCTAATCACTTTTAGGACCTAACCTTCATTACCCCATCAAACCCTAGAACTTCAATTGACCATATCTTGATCAATTGAGCTCTAATTTAGGTCTTCTAATATACTATTTTGATCAAGAAGACTTAATAAATAGTAAACAAAAAATTTAGGATTTGATAGTAAGATTCCTTAATCAACCATAATCACCCTAAGCCTTGATTAGTGAATATTAGAAAAATTAGTGATCCAAATTGAGTGATTTCAGTTTTTGATAACTCATAGAGTAGTATAGAATCTAGTGATATGATTGGTTTAGTGATTATGTGATTAATTTCACTAATCACTCACTAATCATCCTAAACCATAATTAGATCATAACTTAACCAAATGGAGTCCAAATTGGGTCTATTACCAGTTAAAATACTTAGTATGTTATAGAAAAACTATAGCCACTAAGTTTATTGAATTTGTACTTTAATAAGAAAAGTTAAGTTTTTGACCCCATCTTTGAAACCCTAATTTATATATTTAAACCCTTAACTTGTTTTGGCTATAATTTGGTCAATAAATATCAAAATTCAGTAATTTTAGGTTCTATGGAACCCTTAGATAGTAAACATTAATAAATTGATTGAAATTTTCATTAGGATAAATTACCAATTTGCTCTTATGAGTCAATTTTCTTAAATTGAGCTCATAAGGCTTAATAATTATCCAAATTTGGTGCACTTACTATCTATTTTCATGTTAGATAGTAATTAATCATTTACCACTAAAAATTTTTAATTTAGAGCCATAAATCAATAAGTAAATTCTTAAATCCTTAAGTAGTGGCAAAACAGTCATTTTGCCCCAAATTTAGGGTTAAGTGCCTTTAAGCCTTAAATTCATAACCTAATTACTAAATTCAATAAGTAAAATGTTTTAGAACTTAATTTAAATGATTTAAGCCTTTAATCAAAATTTCATGCAAAACCCTAATTTTTCTTTCTTAAGAAAATTATAAGTAAAATATTAGTTATATAATGTGAGATTCATCTCAGATCATACCCTTCTTTAAACATTCTAGTTTATCTCTTAAGTTTTAATAACATTAGTTAAGATTTATATAAGAGTGTTAATCTTAGTGTTTAAGAGTTCTTTCATTAGAAATTAGGAATATATCTTATGTTAGAGTTCATCTATTGAGTAAATTAGGTTATTCCATAGGAGAAGTCTTGGTTTTAATAGTTTATATATTTTCATAATTTATTAATGATTATTTAATCTTTTAACCTTAGATTTAATAATAGAGATCCATCCTATTGAGTTTGACTTCATTCAATAGGATTTGCATTAACCTTAATTCGTGAGATTGGGTTGTAAGCTTTAGTCCTTTAAATTAAGCAATTAAACCCCAATATTTGGAGTTTAATTCTTAATACTTCCATCTTGATTTGGCTTAATTAGGATGGGTTTGTGTTATTTAATTTATCAAAATAGGTCGATTGATTATTTATTCAAATTATGTAGTCGACACTGATTAAATCATATTAGAACTTGATCGGTTTTAATTATTTTCAACTTATAAGGCCATGGATCTAAGTTACATATAGTATAAGAATTGATGATTTTGATCTTGTGTAACTTAGAATAGATAGAATGAATAATTAGACAACAATGGATATCACTTGTGTCTTAGTAGAGTCTCTTGCTCTCTTTAAGCTTTGATATTTTGTTTTCTTTGAAATTGAGCTTATTACCTTGGACATATATATTGGATATAAGATACTTGATGAGTATTCCATGTCAAGCTAGATTTACATAAACAGCAAGTGCATTTTATCAGTGTTTTTGGTTTTACTGATTTTGGTTCAGTAGAGTGCCTAAGTTGTATGCCTCTTCAGCTTGTTCAATTTGGGACTGTCACTAGTGATACAACCAGGTCGGTGATCTATTCTATCTTGGCTGATCTGGGATGGTGTGTAATAGATCCTTTGCCTACATAACTTCATTAGTTGAGATTTTGAGATGGCAGTACTGGCTTAGGTGCACTTTTACTCAGTATTTTTTGTCTTAGCTCAGCAGGCTAAGTAGCTCTTTCACATGTGCACGTTTAGGAGGTTAGTATTATTTAACTTAGTATCCTAGCTTTACTCTCTCTATATATATCTAGAATGTTAGCTTTACTCATTTTATATAGGATGCTAGATGTAATTTGAATTATTTTAATTGTATTTTATAATTCAAATGGTTTATATGAATTTGCATGAGTTACTTTGATCATAACATAATTAAGATGAGTTTCTTTACATATTAGTATGTTATCTTTTCATTTTAATAACTAACCTTATTACAACAAAGTTTTGGAGGTATGTGCTTACCTTCTCTTGTTTCAGTTATAAGCCTATTATTTATAGCTTTCTGTTCCTTTCATATGCTTTCTTGCTCTTATATATTATTGCTTAGTTGTTAAGTTTATGGTGATATCTAAATTAACATAATAATTATTAGCCTAAAATGTACTTAGATATTTTGCATAACTAAGAATTTTCTTTTCTTTGGCTGGTGCCATATCATTATGAAATCGATAATGATAATTCAGAGTTATTTAAAGTTGTGGAACCATCCAAGGATCTACCTTTAGATGAGGATCGTGCTGTTACAAACTCTTAGCTTATTAGATCTATTTCTTTTCTACTTGTGAGGTCAAGTGTCTTTATATTTTTCTTTCCTCCTAAGCTATTTAATTATGTTGTAATAATATAGGGATAAAACTTTACTTTATGCTGCTTTACTTATTCCGAGTTGAATGTCTGGATTTTCATATTATAATGGATGTATGTTATTATTTCACTTCTGCACTCTACTTTCATGAATATTTCATTTAGTGATTCATGCTTGATATGACAAAGTCTTTGATTATAACTGATTAGAATGATTACATAATCTAATTATAAGTAAAGATCTTACCATTTGGTAACCCCTTCATTGTAATCATATTAACTTAATAGTTAACAGGATTACGGTGGGGTAGGGGCACCATAGGGAGTGTGTAGTTTTATAAAAGACCTCACTACATACAATTGGGTAGATATACTTAGCTCCTCATTTATTCTGTTTGTACCTACAGAATATATTAAAATAAGATAAATGAAATAACATTTTTATTATAATATAATCACATTGATTATGTATTACTTTTACTTTATATACTCTATAAATTATGTTTTATAGTTTATTTAGTCATAGTATAATAACCCTAGAGTTGTTACCACTTTTAATATAGTTCAAATTATTTAAAAAACTTTCCATTGCTCTCCAAATATCATTTGGAGCTAACCCTAAAATTTTGAACTAGTTTGGAAGACGTTTGATTTTAATGAACATTGTAATCAAATTAAATAAATAGAAAAATAAGAAAATTAAATTGACATTCAATTGAAAATTTGATTGTTTTTTTAAGTTTCTCACCCCCAAATTAGTTAGGGGTGAATTTTTGGAAATTTATAGAGCTCGTTTGATCAATAAAATTTGATTAAATTAAATCATATTTATTATTATTCATTTAATTAATTTAAAATCATAATTAAATGGTTAATTAACCATTTGAATTGAACGACGGGTGATCTATGCTGTTCGATTCATCGATCAGGCGGTTGAGAGCTTGATTTACGGCCTAGTCAACGATCAAAGCGTTGATCCAATGACCAAGACACGATAGAGCATTGTGCTCTGCCATGTTCCTCAACGATTGTGCAACCACGATTGTGACACAGACTCTATCTTCGCTCTACTCTTGTCGTTTAAGCCATGCTCTTAGCTCCTATTGTATCCCACTTCGCAAACTCGAGCGTGTGGAAGCCTTACAAAAGCTATCGACCCCTTTGTTCGTCAAATTTCCCTGACAAACTCGGCGAGAGACAAACATTAGGTATGATGGTTTACCCATTAATTTGAGCTTCAATTGCTTTAATTGAATTTTGTTTTTTCATTACACTGATTCTAGTCTCGTTAATTAAACTTAATTGTGCTCGATAAAGCCGGGTTAAGCCTGACGAACTCAAGCATGTACAATGCTATATAGTGCCCAAGCCTCGACTGAGCCCATGTGCTCTCCGGTCAGCTCATGTCATCCCATTTGGGTCCTTAAGTCGGCCGTGACCTCATAATACCAATGAGACTTGATCCGAGCCCTCAAGGTCATTACGTAAGGAAGAACCTCCTCTACATTGAGCCTTAACCTAAACTCTAATTGATTTGGGTGGGTTGATAGAAATCGTTAGGGTTAAGGATTTTTATGTAGGAATGAAGAGCTCAGTTGTACCTTTCGATTGATTTATAAATTGTGACTTGGCATGAACGGCACACCGAGAATCTTGGTTTTCTTTGAAACCCAAGATTCTTGGATCTCAAAAATTGTACCCTCATTAGGGATGCATAGTGCCCATGGTTCGGTTGCGAATAATGCGACACTGTGCGGTCCAGGACCGATTTAGCTGGTCTGCAGAGCCAAACCACACGTCAAAATAGAGAATATTTGACGGAGTACTCCAATTTTGATTGGAATTAATAATTTAGACTATGATTTAATGCAAATTAAATTATTTAAATAATTTAATATACCTCCAAATATATTGAAATTATATACTAAAATGGTCACAAAGATGAGTAGAACAGCAATATGATATTTAATTTCAGTTTTGACAATTAATTTTACTAATAACTTCCTAATCACCATTAAGGGTGATTAATGTTTAATCAAACTTAAAGTGCTCCAAATTTATCATACTACTTGTCATTTTAATCATTGAACTATAAGGTTTGTAGATTCACTAATAATTCCATTTAGACATCAATTGGAGAATTTGATTTTTAGTTCAATATGATTTTTCCCATTCAGCTTCCTTAAACCCTAGGAAAACTTAAAATAATTTATGCCTTGCCTCGACTGATTATTAGAAAAGGTTTCATGTAGAAGGACACTTAGATCAATCTAGAACTTTCTAACCTTAGTTTAGTTAGGTATAGATTCAATCCTTTAGGAGAGAGAAAGAGAGGATGATGGATTGGTAGTGTAACTTGATTAGTGATTTAAATGTACTAGTAATTAGGGGTTAGATCTTCAAAATACAAATCATAAGTTTTATTAGTCATAGATCTAGCTTAGGAAACCTTAAGGGTTTAGATAAACCCAGAATAGAATTCCCCTTTTCCATAGATTATTGAGTGATAAAAATTAGCATTAGGAATTTAAATGATTAGAACTTAGTGAATTTGATCGATCTTGTAGATCCTAATAAGATTAATCCCATAGTGAACCTTTTGAATAAAATCTAGCAGCTTCAACAACTTTTTCTCCTTATATCCTTTAGTAAGCTATTATAATAAATAGATGATTTAGAACCTTGAAAAATCCTTTGGGTAAAAAGTGAGTTAGAACATTTAACTATCTACTTAAGATAAATTCTTCATTATAATGTTAGAATAGTAGTTAAGTGGAATTCTTGAAGAATTGTAAATTTTCTCATTAAAATAATGCTACTTTCAAATCAATATTTTCAAAACCATACATACATACATATATACATATATATATATATATATATATATATATATATATATATTACTCTTCAATTGACTTAGACATTTAGTTAATGTCATAGATAATTGGGGGCTTGATTAGTCCTAATCATTAATGTAGATAATTAAAATAGACAATAACAGATATCACATAATTTATAATTAACTTTGTAAAATCTTTAAATGCTGCATTGCATTGAGACTAAATCCTTGAATATTCCTTCAAATATTGTGCACAAGTAAAATGAAAAAAAAAATTAGAGGTTTTACTCTTGGTGAATCAATCTGTACAAACATTATTGAGCTAGGGGAGGTTATGGAGAGATCAAGAGATCACATATATCATAGAGGGGGAGTGTGTGTGTGTGTTATACAGGAAATCCTGCTACATATAGTTGAGCAGACGTGCCTAGCGCTTCACTTTGTTTTTTAACGTGTCCATAGAATATACTAAAATAAGATAAATAAAACCAACATTTATATTATAATGCAAACTTACTAGTTGTGTATGCCATTACTCTTTATAATCAATTGACTGTACTTCACAGTTGATTCATTGAGGCTGAAACTTACTTCACTTGTTTTTATTTTAGTATTTTCATTTCCTAGTTTTATTGATCGCTTTTTTGTACTGTATTCTTTATACAATTTACAGATATATTTTTCTTGCACTGCTATTATATTTAATCATCATATGTCCTATTGAACATATATATTTTATATATTATATGTGCACACTAATATACATATATATACTTGCAGTTGCTTCTTTTATTTAACATTTCTTATGTTGGTTTGAGCAACTTCTTCTGTATGTATATTTACTCCTTTTTCTTACTATTTTTTTGTCACTTCCTTATTTTTAGTACTTTTCCTTTATAATGCATTGTGCATTGCTTTAAATAAATTATAAATAACAAATGTGATATCCTTTAACTAAAATTAAATTAGCAACACTAAAATATACTTAAATTTTATAAGTCTAACCATTTTTTCTTTTATTGGTTGTGCTTTACTGTATTAAATATCAAATATGATAGATAAAAAGCTTGGAGTGGAGCTAGAACTAGAGGTAGATCTTGATCTATTGAAGCAGCATTAAAGACTCTAGCTTTTATCTTTATTTTCCTGTGAGGATGAGTGATATTTTATTTATTTTAGTCAGTATAACTTAACTAATATTGGATGTTTTTTTCTTATTTTCTATGAAGGCTATATCTTTTATATATTTTTGGATGGTTATGATGATAGATGTTTTTAAGTGTCTTATTTCATAAATATGCATTTACTTTTCTCTCCTCATAAATTTTTGGCCAAAGGAAGTACTTTAATAGTGGGTTAGTTCTTACTAATTTAATATTAAATACTACTATAACACCCAATGTTGGGTTAGAATATTTAATCTAATATCAGGGCGTTAGAGACTGAAATCACATTACGTGCTCTTACTTTCGTACTATACAGTTCAGTTTGCACATTATAGTTTACTGCAACACATTCTTTATATAGATTTACAATCATATTCTTTTCATTATTTTTACTATTTTACTCAGCATATATTCAGTAGAACATATTCATTCTTACATACATTTTTATATGCACATCCATACACATATATCTGTTGCTTTTACTTAATATGTTTATTACATGATCTTTGCAATCACATTAGTAGTATATTTTATTCAGTTCCATTTTTTTCAATCATTTCCTTATTTCCAGTATTTTCTCATTTACTGTATTTGTGCACCACTTTAACTAATTGTAAATTAATAAATGTGATATTCATATTAAAAGTAAAGCAATTAACCCTAAAATGTACTTAGACTTAATAAGTTTAACCAAAATTTTATTTTTGTTATTGCGCTCTATTGTATTGAAAACTAAATATGATAGATCATGAGCTTGGAGAAGATCTTAAGTGTGATCCTGGAGTGGAGGTAGTTCAGCAGGAGCAATCTTGAAGACATAATACTTTTATTTACCCATTATGATGAGTATGATTTTTGTCTATAAACAGTTTGTATAACTTATATAAGTTTAGATATTTTTACTTTCTTTTCTATGATGAATGTTTTCTTTTTCTTATCTGACCGCTGGAATGATAGATATGTATGTGTTTAATACACTCTTATGCAATTATTTTTCCATCACATAGATTGTTGGCCTACGTAGTACGTAATATTGAGCGAGTTCCTACTAATATAGTGTTAAGTACTACGGTAACACCTAATGTTGGATTATATTACCTAATATGGCACTGGGTTATTACACATCACTGCCTAGTAACAAGCTAGAAGCTCAGGCACGTTCCAGGTGCCTGATAGAGCTTATAACCTGAGGAGGGGACTTTTAGGCGTGCCGCGGAGGTTCAATAACCTATAGGCCGAATAAAGGGCACTCAGGCTCCAGTGTTGCTATCTTGTGCCCGGGTAGCAAACTTAGTAGCTATAGCTTCCCTATATCACACTGAGTACTTTAACTAGGAGTAGACCCAAATTGGACTTCAATTGGTCAAGTGATGACCTAATTAAGGTTAGGGGTATTTTGGTCATTTTCTAATTTTTATAGGGTTCAAAACCTAAATATTATTTAAAATTATTTTTTGCACTGAAATTATAAGCTATCTAGCACTTTAAATTTTTGGATTTGGAGTATAAATGACTAAGATATGGTCAAATGAATTTTCTGGACACTACGGCGCGTTGTAGCGCCCGACGGTGATTTCGCATGTGCGGAAACCGTTAAGGGTCACATTTTGAGCTAAAATACTCTCAATTCAAAGTATTACATGAGCTGCGTCATATATCAATGGAAAGGTTTTTCCGATACCTTTCCATTGACATAAAAATCGATACAAACGGATCATCTTAGTTATATGAACAATGGTGATAAGTCAGGGGTATGCAAAATGGACGAAAAATAGAGCATGAGGTATATTACTTTGAAGAATTATAATGGCTTCCATACTTAATCATGGATGTCTAAATATGAGAATAAGCATAATGGAGGAATGAAATGACCAGGAAGAAGAACAAATGGGTATGAGGAGAGTAAACAAAAGGGTACCTTAGCCTATGGGAGAAGAAGAAGAAACATTTATTTTCCTCAAGACCTTTGAGGGAGGGAAGCTCCTTCGTCAGCACCAAGCTCAATAATGGGGGAAATAGAGATGAAGCTTTTAGCTTGGCAGCAAACAAAATAAGGAGGGCTGAGGTTTCTCTTTAAAGAAGAAGAAGGAAGGAGAAGGCCGTGAGCTAGGTAATTATGAGGTAAGGGGAGGGGGATGGCCTTAGCCATCAAGCATTGCAATTAAGAAGGGGGAGGAGAGGGATAACCTCAGCTTTCAATGTGCAATAGGGAGTAAGGGGTCAGCCGAATGACGGGGGATGGCCAACCAAAATTTAGGAGAGATAAGGAAAGAGAAAAAGCAAATTAAGGAATAATTAATTATTATTCCTAATTTTTAAATTATTACAAATTCAGATTAAATGAACATGTTCTGAAAAATCCTAAAACTTCACACATAGCTAATTTGGGGGTGAGGAATTCAACGGCAAAGTTGAAATTTGATTCCGACGATTATTTACTTATTCCATTTTCCGGTGCATTTAATTATATTAAAATATTCGTGAAAATTCGACGACTTCCAAACTCGTCCAAAACATCACCCCTAGCTAATTTGGGAGTGACGATCGCAATGACGAAGTCAGATTTTGATTTCAAGGTCAAAATAAATACCTCAATTTTCTAATTAATTAAATATTCAAATAATCTAAATATTGGATTTAGCTCTGAATCGCACCAAATTTTTAGGGATTAATTCTAATAGCTAGATGAAATTAATAGAATGATAATTAAGATATGATTAGGCTTAAATTAAGTTCAGTAACAACCTTGGGTTGTTACATGTTATATAATATCAGGTTATAGATATTTGTGGCATACAGTTTTGTGGTATATTTAGATATATTCAGATATATATACATTCAGTGACTTACAACATAGTTTTATCTCAGTATTTATTTAGTTTCAGCTTCTTTACCATTTTATGTTTTTAGTACTTAGTCTTTCAACTATTGTTTTACCTTGCTCCAGCGTTGTACAATTTTATATTTTTCAGCTATTTTAGTACTTTTTCTTAATATTATTTTGTTTATTTAAATGTTTAACTTTAGATAACTATTAATGTATATAGTAGCCTTAGATGTGTTAAACTTATTGTCTAACATGTAATACTTTTGGGATTTGACAATTTGCTAGATCCAGTGCAGTTTATGGAGCAGGCTCAAGAGGCTTCCCAGGAGATCCAGGAGGAGTTTGTGGAGCGTTAGACATCTTAGTCTTCAACTTTTATTTACTACATTAGTTTATTTTCTATTGTGGTGAGAGACTATTTTGTCTTTTATATTAAGCAATTGGTTTGTAATAATATTAACTCTTTATGTAAGATAATACTCATATATATTGAATTCTTATTAAATCCACCACGCATAATCCAATGTATGTGAGTGCTTGTAACAACCCTAGGTTATTACCTAGCTTAATTTTTAGCTATTGTACAGTTTTTCAATAGTTTTATTTTAACTATTTAAATGTTAAGTTTTAGATAACGGTAACTGTTTATAATAGCTTTCGATATGTTAGACTCATTGTCTAACACGTGGTACTTTTGGGATCTGATAATTTGTTAGAATTTTAGAGCAGTTAGTGGAGTATGATCAGGTAGATACTCAGGAGATCCAAGAGGAGTTTATGGAGCGCAAGTGGACTCTTCTCCAACCTTTATTATTTTGCTTAGTTACTTTTCAATTTAGTATTTAGACTCTATTTCTGTATTTCAATAAACTATTTATAATAACTCTGAATGTGTTTTCTTTTCTTTTTTAAGATGAATATTTTATTCAGCTTTTATGATGAATATTTCTGGATATTTGCTTTAGCTTCCATACTCTATCTTTATATTACTTATACTTAGTATTGTGAAGTGATCGACATACTGGAAATGCTGATGTTACTATACATATATTGGATTTCTCTTTCTTATACTCATAATCCAATGTATGTATTAGCTTTATACTTAAGATAAGGATACTACTCTTATCCAAAGTATTAGGTCTCAATCCTTCATGAGATTGTGTCAGCAGCCTTTAGCTATTCGGGGAGATGCGGAATCCCTCCCCGAGTAGCGCACCGCTCTGCTGTCGATTGATTATCTCTTTTACATGCGGCAATGGGGTGATGCACTACAGTACTATATCTATACTTAAGATAAGTATCTTACACTTATCTTAAGGATTAGTCCTCAGCTCTCCTTTGGGGTTAAAGTTCAACAATATGTAGTATTCGGGAGGCCTAAGTAATGCACTGTTCTGCAGCCAATTGTTAATACACTTGAAATTACCTCGGTTGTGGGCAGTGACAGGACGGGGCATTACAGGGTAGGAGATAGAAGGAAAGAATTTTATTTTAGTAAGAAAAATTAGATTTAAATTAATCATAATTTTTTATCGTCTGGTTTCCAAATTTGATGAAACTTGACTGGAAGAGTCGTCTTGATGAGACAAACGATATCGATAATTTTTTTTTCAATTTGGAGCTATATTTTATTTTATATTAATTTTGAAGGTACAACTTCATAAATTAATTACGAGTAATCCGACCAATTTGACGGTACTTTATGTGTAGTTTTCTTTTATTATTTTAAATCCAACGATACTAAAATTTTTAGATTTGAACTTATATATTTTATTTTCCTAATTTTCTAAAATTAAAATTTCTGAAATTAATTTAGGAGTATCTATTTTTTAGATTGTTCACAAACCTGAGATTTATGATCGCAAAAATATACTCTTTACAATAGTATATTTAGTTCAGCCTAATTTTGAACTTGCATGAGATTCTAATTTTGGCTTAATCTAATCAAATTTTGGTCTTAATTTCCATAGTGAAGATTTGGGTTGTCACGAACTCACTTAAAATTGATGTCGTCCTTGAAATCATCAAAGTAAGTTGTTTAATTAGTCATTATAATTTATAAAAAGATAAAAATATTCATTATAATGAGCATGCAAATAACATAATAACCCTTATCTAATTGGATGTTATAAAATTGGGGTTTGCTACTAAGATAATCATTATTATATTAGGTGTTGAATAAATAGTAATCAAAATTGTAAAATGACTACAAGAATGACTAATATGTACATAATAAGAGAAAGGAGTTCACCCGTATTCATATAAATCCTTTAGAGGTGATCTGTGAGATTTTAAAATTCACCTCTTCAAATTAAGCGTAATAAGAACTTAAAAAAAGTTCCATTAAACTAAGGACAATATTAGGAGTCTAATAATGCGATTCAGAGTTAATTCTGTAATAACTCTAGTGTTGTTACCCATCAATTAGTGAATTAGGGCATACTAAGGTGAGCCATTTGTATTTATAGGCTATACTATCTTTAATAAGGCATTAGGAACTTAGTTTACCAAAATCAAAGGATTAATCATGGTTTAATTCACTAATCCCTAATTAGGGTAATTAAGAGATTATTAACAAAAATAAAAATCTTAAATTACTTTTAATGGTTCACATAAGTTGTTCATGGTGTCATAAGCAATCAGAGATCTTAATTAATATTTTTGGATATTAATGAATTCAATATTATTTTAATCGGAATAAAGAAAGATTAGGCAATTATTTTAAATCTAACCATTACATCCTGATTTTATTTTATATTAATGTTTCTTGTATTTTTCTGATTAAAATAGTATATTGGATCATATAATTTGGATAAATATAGCTAAAGTTATTTCATTAATATATTCTGAATGTTTATTTAAATTAAAATCATAGGATATTTAATTAAACCTATTTACGAATGAATTAACACAAGGAAAATAATTCATAAATAAATTAAATAAACCGCGGCCTGAATTCAAAACTGTGCTGGTTAGGAGTTGCCCGACCCGATGCGCCAGTGCATCATCCCCGATACCCCCCTTACCCAAACAGCTGCGAGGAGGGCACCATGGACCGCAAAATTTGCCGCTGATAGGCCATGCCGTGTAACAACCCAGGTTGTTACTTTGCTCAATTAAGACTAATCTAAGTCTTAATTAAGGTTCTAAGTTACTAATTAAGTAATTTAGAACTCATCTCTGAAACCTAGGTCAAACCAGAAGTCAACTGAGTCAAACTAGAAATTCTGGAAAATCCCAAACCCTAGAAAATTGATTTTTTTAGCTATACTTCAGATTGAAAATCTGACTTCGCCATTACGTTCAGAACACCCAAATTAGCTAGGGGTGAAATTTTGGAGGCATTTGGAAGTTGTTGGATTTTCGGCGAATATTATAATATTATTTAAATACCTGAAAAATCAAATAATTAAATATTCGTCGGAACAAAAATCCGATTGCGCCGTTGTGTTCCTCACCCCTCAATTAGCTAGGGGTGATTTATTTGAAAATTTTGAACATATCTAGCTAATTATTTTCTTATTACTAATAAAATAAAATTTAATACTATTTAAATTAATTCTTTTATTTACTCAAGTGTGGACCCCGCATTCTGAACATTCCGTAGGGCTTAACGGGCTCAGCCGTTAAGTTGAACGGAGCTCGTGTGCGCCGTTCGATCGGGGAGTTCGATCGGACGGCCCCAATATTTCCTCTGCCGGGATTAGGGCACGCGGCGATTTGCGCGACACGCGGCCGCGACTCACCCCAACAGATGGCCTCCACCGCCTTCAGTTCTCATTTAACCCCATATCATCCCTTTTTCGACGTCAAATCTTCTTCCAAAACCTTATGGCGTGCAGTTTGAAGGGCTATCGAAACTTCAATCCATTTCTAACATTTCTCAGGTACCTTCTATCCCTACTCTTTGCTTAAGTTATATTTTTCTATACTCATAGATGATTGTTGGGATCCCATCTTTATTGATCGAGTTATACGAAGCGATCTGTACAAAATTTTTCGCACCGATAAACCCTAATTTCGGGATGGAAAAGACGAAGGAGGGCAGATCGTCTTCCAAGATCTGCCGTTGGATTCATTTTTTTTTATATAGCCATTTGATTCAGTTTGATTTCCATCCTGAACCATCGGATCTAATCCGATCTAAACAAAATGATCTGTCCGGTTCAATTAAACCGGTATTTTCGGTTCACGTCAGTCGCGGCGACAGGACACGTGTCGCGATCCTATTGGGTCTGCGGCGGGGTCGCACCGCTGAATCAGCATGACGCCGTCTCCATCGAACTGACGGGGTCAGTCCGTGCTCAGCCTGTGGGACCCGCTGATTGCTCTCAGCCAGCCACGGCTTGCCGCGTGGCTGTGGGCCCCACCGTTTTTCTGCCGACTCGTCCAATCCTGCAGAAAACAAGAATTATTAATATGTATATATATATAGAATACAAATCTTATAATATAAATTACATTATGTATAGTTCTTAATTATATATATATATATATATATTAAATCAAAATGATAAAAGAAATATTTAAATAATAACAGAATATATTAATTAAAGTTAAAATTGATTTAATTAATAGTAAACAGTAAAGTATAATATAATGATTATACCTTTAAATTAAGAATTTTAATTCCAAACTTTAGGAATGCATAACTTGTAAAATATACATCTAAATAATACAAATAAATATATTAAATTAATCAGAAAAATATGAGGAATTTATTAATGCCAATAATTTTATTGTAGAATCAATATTTTTCAAAGTGATTATTTAGGGTTTAATTTAAGTTAAATTAAATGTTACAAAATTTCATTTGCCCATAACTTTGCACTTAATGATCCAAACATATTGAAAATGGGTCTTAAAATGATCAGAAAATCCTTAAGATTAATTTAGTAGTGTTCATTTCACTGTTTGGGTTAGTTTTTGCCTAATCACATTTAGGACCTAACCCTAATTACCCTAATTAGACCTAGAACTTCAATTGACCATAACTTGGTCAATTGAGCTCAAAATTTGATGATCCAAAAGTCCATTTAGATCAGAAGAACTTAATTAACAGTAATATGTAAAAATATTTTAAATCCAACAGTTAGATTTGCTAATCACCATTAATTACTATAAATCTTGATTAGTGAATATTAGCAAATTTAGTAATCCAAATTGAATGATTTAAGTTTCAGAGGACTCCTAGAACCATTTAGAATCAATCTATAAGGTTGGATTAGTATTTGAGTGATTAATTTTGTTAATCACTCACTAATCACCCTAAACCCTAATTAGGTCTTAACTTAGTCAAATTAGGTCCAAATTGAGCCTACCACATATCATTATGATCAGTGAGCTATTTGTAGTTCATAGCCACTGATTTTGCATAATTTGAACACTAATTGGCAAAGTTAGGATTTTTGACCTATAATTAAGGATCCCTTAATTAACCTTAAAACCCTAGATCTTGTATTAGCCATGACTTGGCCAATACTTATCAGAATTTAGCAAATTTAGATTCTATAAAAAGCTTAGACAGTCAAGAACAATAATCTAAAAGAAAATTTAACTTTCACTTAGTCAAATTACTAAATTGCCCTTATGAGTCAAATTCACTAATTTGATCTCATATGGCTTATTAATTACCCAAAATTAATTCAGTTGCTGTCTAATCTTATATTAGACAGTAAGAATCTCTTTCCAAAAGAAAATTTCAGAATTTAAGCCCTAGATTAAAAGTTGATCTCTTGAAACCTTAAGTAGGGGCAAAATGGTCATTTTGCCCAAATTTAGGGTTTAGCCTTTAAAAGCCCTAAATTCAGTTTCTAATCACTAAAATCAGTAAATAGAATGATTCATAGTTGAAATTAATCAAATCCAAGTTTAAATTAGACTTTGATTAAAATCTTAATCTTAGTTTCTTAAGGAAAATTCCTAAGTCCTAAGTAAAGTTCTCTTTCTTTAATCACTCTTAGATCGTACCTTAGGTCTTATAATATTAGTTAGGATGTGTGTCTTGAGAGATAATCTTAGTAATTAAGAGCCTTAATTCCTAAGATTAGGAATCGATCTTAAAGTTAGAATTCATCTATTGAGTAAATTGGGTTACTCAATAGGTGAAACCTTGAGTTTACTAGTTTATAGATTTTTCTTAGTTTATTTAATGATTATTTGATCTTTAAACTTTAGAACTAAGAATAGAGATCCATCATAATGAAATTGATTTATCATTAGGACTTGCCTTAACTTAATCTGTGAGATTTGGGTTCTAAACTTAGACCCTTAGATTATACCTTTAGATTAAGTGATTAGACCCCATCATCTGGAGTCTAATTCTTAATCTTTTCATCTTGATTTGGCTAATCAAGATGAGGTTGGGATGAATTAAATTTCAAAACTAGGTCGATGATTTATTCATTTTAACCAAATAGTCGTCTTTTGATTAAGTTATAATTAAGACTTGGCTAGTCCTAATTATCTTCAATAAGTAGGATTCGTGATTCTAAGTTACAGAATGTGTAAGAATTGATGAATTCTGAAACTTATGTAACTTAGAGTAGATAGAGCAAATAAAGTAGACAACAACGGATATCACCTGTGTTTTAGATAGAGTTTCTTGCACTTTAATTTTGATGCTTCGCATTCCTTGATTTTGAGCCTTATACCTTGAACATGTATTATGTACATAAGATATTTTGATAAATATCTTATATTAATTTGGAACATTATTTATAAGCAGCATTATGTTCATTTCACAAGTGGTATGTAAGGTGTAGCTTGATTAGTATACCTCTTCGATCAACCTGTTCGGGGTCGGCAACCTTTCGAGGGTATAATGTCCGACAGTCTATTGGCCATGCCTAGTCCGAGTGATAGGATGGATAGACTCTCGCCCTACTGACTACAGAGTCAGGATTCTGATATGGATATACTAATTCAAGTACACTTACATTCAGTTCTATCTTAGCTCATCAGGCTAAGAGTTTCAGTGATGTTCAGTTCAGAGTTTCTTAGCTCATCAGGCTAAGATTTGCTGTATATGTGTTCAGTTTGGGTGACTTAGATAGTCACTGCAGTTTCAGTTTACAGATACTGTTTTACTAGCATATTCTGCATTTCAGCACTGTTTTACTTTCAGTTTTCCTGCACATGTTATATATAGGATGCTAGTTCTACTTACTGTTTTCATATGCTCACATAGTATGTTAGTGTTTTCAGTTTTATACTGTTCAAATTATGTATGTCACTTAGCATAATTTGTTTGATCATAAGCATGTTTTAGGTTGTACTTTTCTTACAGTTTTTCTTTTCTTTTACTTACCTATCTTTGTTGCAGTTGCTTGGAGGAGGTATGTATTACTTCCTAGTTGTTTTAGTTATAAACTGTTTGTTTATAACTTATTACTGTTCTTTTGTATGCTTTTTCTGCACCTATTTTGCTCAGTTCTGCTTTTATGGTGATATTCAGTTAACTTAAACTAAACTTTTACCCTAAAATGTACTTAGACATATTGTCTAACCAGTTTTTCTTTTGTTGGCTGGGGCCCTACCATTATGAAACTGATAATGGTAGGTTCTGAGTTTGTTGGATTAGCAGATCCAGTGGAGAGTTTGCCATTGGAGGAGGAGCCCGTTACTGAAGATCTGTAGCTTTAGTTTTTCTTTCTTTTAGTGAGATTGAGAGTTCATTTCAGTTCTTTTAAACTTATTAAATGTTGTAATAATACAGGTTTATATTTCTCTTTCAGTACTTTACTTATTATGTATTGTTGTATTTATACTGTATTAGATGGATGTTATACCTTTTATTGCTTCCGCACTCTGAGTTCTTGTATGATCATTTAGTGATAAATTCTGGAATGAATGACAAAGTCCTTAGTTAAACTGGATTAGAATGTGTGTCTAATCCAATCTTAAGTGGGGACCTTGTCATTTGGTGACCCCTCCACTGTAATCATGTTAACTTAAGGGTTAACAGGACCACGGCGGGGCAGGGCCGCCACATGCCGCGACCAGCATTCAGTCGCAACACATTCAGGGGATCAAGGCATGTCGATTGAACCTGGAAGCCTTAACTGGGATGGCCCAGAATGCTGGATGGCTACTCCACCGAAGCATCAAATTTCAGATAATTAGGGTTCACTATGAGGGGATAATTCTTCTCATAGAGACCACTGAACAGATGGGGCTCGATTTCTACACCATCAGTGAGGTGAGGTGAGTCGAACCCCCAAGTTTTCATAACACGGGGTGTAGCCGATCGCTGGGTCCTTTCTCAGACTTAGCCATGGCTTGGCCGCTAGCTCAATCGATCGATAGATCGATCCGAGATAGCTTAGCCCTGGCGACAATTACGATAGGTTCCCTAAGTAGCTAAGGCTAGCTAGATGACATCCAGAGGCTCAACCAGAAGTTTAAATGGAGGACTGAAATTATGGAAATTCAGTGGAAGAGGTTGTATCTAAAGTCGAGGTTGTAGGCACATCCGAGAAGAATTGAGGTGGGAAGGAGCTTCTCAAGAAACAGACACATTTTCGTAGGGGTTTTGAACACCAGACGGATCATCTATCAGCGGTTCTAAGCTCCAAAAATACTGGGAATTCACTGAGTGTGATGGGAGCTCCATGGGACTTCGGCTGGGAAATTGAGAGTTCACAGTCAGAAAAAGGACTCACTGTGAATCTTTGGGGATATTTATAGGCAGAAGGAGGCCCTAGGGGTGGTTTCCAGGGCTCGGTCATGGTGAAGGGCTTGGGCCGAACTGGAGGCTCGGATCCAATGGCCATGGGTAATTTAGGGAGACTACTACCGGCAGGAGGTCGTGCCGAGGGCAGAAGGGGAAATTCGAGGCTTTCCCGTACTGCCACGAGGGCTGGGAGATGCCGAGCTGTCGGGGGGGGGGGACCAGATACAGACGGGGCGAGACGAGGCAGAAGATCCACAGTGCTCGGGATCATGTCCGCCATCTGATGGATCGACCGTTGGTCTTGGATGGCTTTGATGCATTACTTAAGGGGGATGGATCATAGTCGTAGGATACGTTCGAATGAATCTGACGCTTAGGATCTAATCTTAACACGGAGAAGATCCCGCCGATAGATGGAGTGCGATGAGATGCATGCTAACCCGTCAAATGGCTTAATCCTATGTGCCGTTGTTGAGACCCCGCAATGGATCTGCCGCGGTCCCAGCAACTTATCCTGAAAATTAAAAATTATATATATATATATATATATATATATATATATATAATTTAATTACTATTAATTCATTTAATAATAAATTAAATTATAATTAATTCCATAATCTAATTTAGGCTTAAATGAGCTCCAAAAATTCCAATAAATTTACCTTTAGCTAACTAGGGCATGAGGAATTCAAAAATGCAATCAATTTTTAATTTGGAGATCAATTTAATTTAAATATTTTCCAGGACTTCAAAATAGGCAAAAATACTAAATTTTTCAATTTAGCTCCGATTGATTTCAAACTTCTAGGGTTCAGTTTAAATGACTCGTTGAGTCTAATGGAATCAAAATCAGAGCTTGTTTTAGCTTAATTAATCTAGATTTAGCTAGGGTAACAACTAGGGTTGTTACAAACTCCCCCACTTAAGAACAATGTCGTCCTCGACATCACTTAGTGAAGAAGGTACTACGGGAACTGAAAATTTAAATGAAATAGACAGGAAAGAAAAGAATATTACCTGGGTTTACAAAGAGCTGTGGATATTTATTGCATATATCCACTCTTTTTCCCAAGTAGATTCTTCTAAGGATTATTCCACTGAATCTTGACCATATGAATTGAATAATTTCTTAGCTGCTTCTGATCACGAGCTAAGACTCTAACTGGTTCTTCGGCATAAGAAAGATCATGTTGGATTTCTACTGTTGGAAGTTGAATGAGATGAGAAGGGTCTCTGAGACATCTTCTTAGTGAAGATACATGAAACACATGATGGATAGCTGCAAAATCATCAGGAAGATTTAACCGGTAGGCAGATGATCCTACTTTGGCCAAAATCTTAAAAGGTTCAACATAGCAGGGACTAAGTTTCCCTGCTACACCAAATTTGTAGACACTCTTCATTGAACTGAATTTCAAATAAGTAGAATCTCCCACATTGAATTCTAGGAGCGATGATGAGTATCATGATACTTGCTTTGACGATCCTGAGCTGAATGAATTCTCTGTTAAATAAATTGGATCTTCTTGTTAGTTTCCTCTCCAACTCTAAACCAAAAAGTTGAACATTTCCTATTTCTAACTAGGCTAGCGAAGTACTGCATTTTCTATCATGCAATACCTCATAAGGAGCCATTTTAATAATGGCTTGGAAACTTTTATTATAGGCAAACTCCACTAACTGAATATGATCTTCACAGAAACCGGCAAAATCAAGAACACAAAGTCTAAGCAAATCTTCCAGAACTTGATTCACTCTTTCAGTCTGACCATCCGTTTGAGGATGAAAAGTTATACTCATGGCTAGAGTAGTACCCAGATCTTGATGGATAGCTTACCAAAACTTAAAAGTAAATCTACTATCTCTATCAGATACGATTAATTTCAGAATCCCATGCAGCTTGACAATTTCTTTGATATAAACCCTTGCTAGCTTCTCTACTGAGTCAGTTTGAAGGATAGGAAGGAAGTGCACTGATTTGGTTAAGCGGTCTACTATAGCCTAGATTGCATCGGCACCAGATTTAGCACGAGACAGTCCCATAACAAAATCCATAGATATGTCGAACCATTTTCATTCTGGAATTTCTAATGGGTGCAGAAGACCACCAGGTCTTTGGTGCTTGGCCTTTACCAAATTACAGGCAAGACACTTGGCCACAAAATTAGCTACATCCTTTTTCATATCAGGCCGCCAAACTGATTGATTTAGATCCTAGTACATTTTTATATTGCCTGGGTGAATCTGATACCCAGAATTATGGCTTTCAATTAACACTTCATGATGCATGGACTTAGGAATCCACAAACAATTACCTTGATAAATTACGCCATTCTGCAATTGCTGATCATGACGAAGACCACCTTCAACATCTGCTTTGAACTTCAGATAATCATCATCTTTGGTCTACGAGATAGAAACATCTCTGTGGAAGGTAGGTTCCACATTAATATTTACCATAAGCGAACTTAGCATATCACTACTAACAGGAGAAATTTCAAGCTTATGAAATTCTTATTCTAAATAACTAGAGGCAATCATAGATGATAAAGCAGCACGACGACTAAGAGCATCGGCCACTACATTTGCTTTTCCTAGGTGATATTGAATACTAAGGTCATAATCACTGATGAGTTCTAACCATCTTTTTTGATAATATTTCAGTTCTCTTTGAGTGAATATATACTTCAAGCTTTGATGATCAGTGGAAATCGAACACTGCACTCCATATAAATAGTGATGCCCTATTTTCAAGGCAAAGATTACATCGGCAAGTTCGAGATCATGAACTGAATAATTTTTCTCGTATGATTTTAAATGATGAGAGGCGTAAGCGATTACCTTACCCTCTTACATTAATACACAACCTAGACCAATTCCAGAGGCATCGGTGTATACATGATAGTCCAAGCCTTCTTTGGGCAGGACGAGAACTGGAGCGGTAGATAGTGCATCCTTCAGAGTTTGAAATGCTTTCTCGCATTCAGTACTCTAAATGAACGGAATGGCTTTTGGGTTAACTTAGTCAAAGGCAAAGTGATATGGGAAAAGCCTTTAACAAATTTTCTATAATATCCAGCTAATCCCAAGAAACTTCTAATCTCGGTGACTGACTTAGGCTGAACCCAGTCCTGAATAGCACTTAATTTACTCTGATCTACACGAATACCCTGGGCATCGACTATATGTCCCAAGAACACAATGGACTTAAATCAAAACTCACACTTGGAAAACTTGGCATACAACTGATGTCCACACAGAGTTTCAAATACTAGTCTTAAGTGTCCTTCATGATCTTTTAGGGTTTTTGAATAAATGAGGATATCATCGATAAAGACGATCACAAACTTATCTAAGTATGGTTTTAGAACTCGTTGCATCAAATCCATGAAGATTGATGGCACATTAGTGAGTCCAAAAGACATCACTAGGAATTCAAAATGACCATAACGAGTACGGAAAGCGGTCTTTCCTACATCATCTTCTCTTACTCGCAATTGATGATATCCAGATCTTAAGTCAATCTTAGAGAATATGACAGCTCCAGATAATTGGTCGAATAAATCATCAATTCTAGGTAATGGGTACTTATTCTTTATGGTGACTTTATTTAGTTCACGATAATCTATGCACATTCGCATAGATCCATCCTTCTTCTTTACAAACAGAACAGGTGCTCCCTAAGGAGACATACTCAGCCTAATAAAGCCTTTATTCAAGAGCTCTTACAGCTGTTTGTTAAGTTCTTGCAAATTTTTAGGTGCCATTCTGTAGGGTGATTTAGATATGGGCTGGGTACCCGGAACCAGTTCAATAGCGAACTCAACTTTTCTAGAAGGAGGTACACCAGGCAGATCTTCTGGGAATATGTCAGCGAATTCCTTAACTACTTTACAATCAGAGAGAGAAATACCTCCTTTGCTTGACCCATCATAGTGACTAGATAAACATCACAACCCTTACTGATCAATTTCTCAACTTCAATAGTGTTTATTAACGATAACTGTGTACTAGTCTTTCCTATAAAAGTCTCAGACTTGCCCAGGGAATGAAGAGTGACTTTCTTTTTCAAACAGTTTATCACGGCATCATTGTCACTAAGCCAGTTCATTCCAAAGATGATATCAAAGTTTGCTAATGGCAGGATAATCAATTCAGAGTTAAACTCCTGACCATTTAATGGAATTTTGATGTTACAAAACTTATTGACACTTAGTGTGGTTTAAGGATTTTGCTAAGTTGTATAGTTGTGGTTTAAGGATGTTGGCAAATTGTTCAAAAATAAATGAATGACTAGCACCAGTGTCAAACAAGATATTGCAAGGCTGGTCATTAAAGTAAAGTGTGCCTAATTTATTCATACGAATCGCATTAACAAATTGCAATAATTAAAGTACAGGAATACAATTAACAAAGGAGACATTCAGAAATGTGTACCTGAAACCACATTGTTGTCCTCTGTGACTTCGAGAGGTGTTAAAGCATCGACTCACGTAGGACTGGCAGGATGGTTGTTTGTCTGTCTCCTAGGGTTATTCTGGGACTTAGGAGCAGATGGCTGTGCTGGAGCAGCTTCAGGTGCGGAGGCTGGCATTATGACCAAATTTGGCTCTCTCCTATTTAGTGGAGTAGCTCTGAACACCTTGTTTTTTTGATATAGTTTCATTGGGACTCCATCCACTATTCCTGTATGAGCACAATGGTAGAACTTGTGGCCTGTACGTCCACAATTGTTGCACTTATGGCTGAAGTGGTAACACTTGCTATACGGGTGAGGCCTATTATATCCTTGAATGGGCTCAGCAGTCGGTGCAGCTTCCAGTTGATAGACTTTTGCAGAATTAGGCATGTGCCTCTTGAAGGCTTCATGCTGGTTAGAAGTTGGTTTGTGCCTTTCGCTTGAGATCATGCTCAATCACTTTAGCTATCTCGACCAGCTTAAAGAAGCTAGTTAGGCGGAGTGGAACGATCTGATCCTTCAGTGAATTTCGGAGTCCATAGAGAAAGCCGTGGCACTTAGTCAGTTCAGAATGAGTAACTTCTGGAGCAAAGCGAATCAACCTACGAAATTCCCTTTCGTAGTCAGCAACAGAGCGACTCCCTTGAGTCAATCTTATAATCATGTCTGCAATGATCTTTTGTGCAGACAAAGAAATGAATCCAGTCTTGAATGCTTCAACAAACTCATCCCAAGGGATGTCCTCCAACTCATAGTTAATGAACTTGGTGTTCCTGACCTCCTCCCACCAATATTCTGCCTCCGTATGAAACAAATGTGTAGTGAGATGGACGGCTTTAGAGTTTGGGATCTTTAGACTAATCAGATCCTTTTCCAGTGCTTTTAGTTAGTCGGCTGTGTCCATCGGCGATAGGTTTCACTGAAGGTGGAAGGCCTCAGTCTTAAAAAATTGTGTAGAATACTATCCATCAAGTGATGGGAAGGGAATATATGTTGTGGAGCAGGGACAGCAGGAACAGCAACAGCGGCTAGAACAGAACAATCACTCAGCATCTTCTGCATGACTATCGCTTATTGAGTTGGTTTTCCAGTAAGGTTGCTACCATTGCTCGCAAATGAGCCACTTCATCGGTAGAACTACTGGATGTGATAGTATTCTTGATAGGAGTGACAGCAGTGGTGATCCAGGATTCATTCTAATTAAATAATGCAACCTATATTTTAGAATTTTCTTAAATGAAGACAGTCGACAGATATCAAAAATTTTCATTACTTGCTGAAATAAGAGATTACATAAGCTTTAGAAAATGTCAAAAGCATAACTCTACTAGATCATGTAAGTCAAAAGATGATAATTACTCTAACTAATACTCAGACACCCTTAATATACTCAGCCCTAAAGGCTACACAAAAGTCCTAAAAAGTCACTTCCTGACGCTTCCTCTTACGCCTCCTTTCGAGCTTCGCAATGGTGTCGTACCACCAGACTCCTGCGTAATCCAGCATCAGATCTGTCACAATGTCCACATAGAGTGACTCGGGACACTTTATATGTATCAAGATTGATTCCACTCGGCTCAACCACTCCTTTGCGTATATAGGAAAGTCAAGTCCTTGGTACACTGCTTGATGTAGAAGTATGTCCAAGACTAAGGTCCCTCTTGTTGAAACTCATTCAATCTGCCAGTTACTCTCTTATCTCCATTTGAAACTATAGCTCCAAGCCAACTTGAAGGTATGCAGAGCATAGTCCACGTCAGACTATCCGGAATCCATTTTGACTCAAGAGAAGTTACTAAGTTTTGTTAAACTAGAGATAATGAGATTTTCAAAATATGAGTATTTTCATTCTACAATTGTTCAAGAGTTACTGATAATACTATGTTATGGATGTTACATATTGATGTTTGCACCTCAAAAGAATGATCCATTAGGTAGAAAGGAATCATAGATCCCATTCTGACACCTTATGGTGTTCTCTGATACCAACTGTGGGGCCCCATACTTTTCAGGGCTATGCTAATACTGATATTAGCATAACTGCGGGGAGTACAATGCTCCATTATAGTGGCAAATCCCCAACTCAAGTAGAGTCAGGTAGGACCCAACTCACCTTAAGCCAAGGACTTGTCATCCTGTAGAAGAGACTGTGAACGTACATCAATACAAATCAATGTGGCGGAAGCAAGAAACAGTATAATATAACATCCACAGGCATTTACATAGTATAAGCGAGTAAAAGAAATAGTAACTCAGAGCAAATGCAGAAAAGTAAATACATCCAAAATTTAATTATTACAAATTGAATTTAATAGAAATAAAAGTCTATAAATCTCATAGAAAAAAAAGAAAAAACTATATAAGCAGCAGTAGGAAGATCCTCCTCCTGAACTGGTTCCGATCCTGTAGCACTGCTGATGAACAACTCAGAATCTGACATTTGTCGGTATCACAAATGCCAGGGCCCCAGCCAACAAAAGAAAAATGTTACAGTTAGACAATTGTCTAAGTACATTTTAAGCTATTTAAGTGAACTGAGTATTTAAGATATTATATTTAAAGGTTTTTAATGTGCAATTATTAAAAAGTGCAACAAGCTATAAGAACGAGGTAGCTGTAAACAAATCATTTATAGTTAATCAATAGGTATGTAAAATAACATACGAAAATAGCAACTAAATATGGTGAGGCTAAAAGCAAAAGTAACTGCAACTATTAAAATAAATCTGATCCTAATATGCTTATGATCACATGGAGACATGCTGAGTATAAAAGAACACAAGTGCTAAAATAGACATACAATTCTAGCATCCTAAACATGAAATATTTAATACTAATCAATAAGAGCATATATACAAGCATACAGATTGACATGTAAAAGAGGCCATTGAGACATGTGGCAAGAGTAAACTAAGTACATGTATGAGCAAAAGTAAAGCCACTGAGACATGTGGCAAAGCAAGTCAAGCACTAAAAGAAAGACCACTGAAGTATGTGGCAAAGCAAAACAAACACTGATAACTGAACTAAAGTTGTAGTAAGCCTAAGACAAATTGCTGCCATAACAAAACAGGCCATACAAGGCCTTTGAACTGAAAGTCCAACACGTATCCATCCTAAGCATCCGCAGAGCTAGGTCCGAGTTGAAATCATAGAATAAGACATGTATCCATCCTAGAAATCTATTGAGCTAGGTCCGAGTCTATTCTATAACAAAACTAGAACTGAAGAGGTAGAGTATGCTAGGATGTACTATACTAACTGAAAACACTGAAAGAGATGAATGAATGTTATGCTTTTTAAATACTAACTTAGGATGTATCATCCATATCCTAAGTTCTCCTATTATGCTTAAGGAATAATGCTCAATGTTCAAGGTGTGTAAATAAATCAAAGTCAAGGTAAGCAACAGACTCAATCTAGACTCATGTGATATCTGTTGTTGTCTACTTTATCCAAATTTAACTATTCTGAAAAGATACAGGTTTAGGATCTCCAATATTTAGCTATCGAGTATAACCTCAAATTTACGATCTTATTATTAATATTAGAACTTAACAAGTTCTTATTCATAATCATATGACACCTATAAGAAGTTAAAGTAAATAAATTAATGACTTAATTATTATTATTTTCCTCTCTTAATCTAAATCTTGATTAAGTAAATCAAGACTTAAGGATTTTGGATCCAAACTCCACTTGGTGTTCAAATCTTGAATCCAAGGTAGTATACTAGAAAGGGTTTAGGGTTCACACTTTAAAACCTAAATTAATGATAAAGAATCTTATAAGCTGAAGGATTCAAAAACTAAGATCTTAATTAAAAGGTCACTCTACTGATTATAAGATAAAATAATCATTTAAGAACTAAGAATCTAAGATCTATACTCAATCTTTAGGATAATTACATTATCTTATAGATTAAATCAACTTACACCCACAAGGAAGGTTTCAAAAGAGTTAGACAATTAAATCAAGTAAGGAATTCCAAAGGAGGTGGTTCAATCCAAATTGAAGATCTAAAGTCTAAGATTTAAGATCTAAGATCAAATATTTGATCACTTTAGACATAAGCTAGATTTAGACTTAGAATTTTACAAAGGTATTTTTTTTAGAATTCAAGCTTATGGACTAACTTAATTAAATTACTAATTAAAGATCTAGTACTTAAAGGTAATTAGGCTTAGCTCTTATGAAAGAGGGTTTTAAGGACATTTAAGATCTTAAGATCTTAATAAGACTGACTTAAGATTTCTTCACTTAGAATTAATGTTATTAACATAAGAGTTTAGAAAGGTACTAATAATCTAACTAAAGATATTTTTACTGAATTTTCAAGGTTTAAGGGGTGCTTAAACACATTTTTGGTCAAAATGACCAAAATACCTCCCTTAAGGCTAAAAATGGAATTATATAATTTAATCATCTAAATTGATTCAAATATGTTTTAATGAGTTCCATATTGGTCAATGAAGTAAGATACACACTTATCTTAGGTTTTGATAACCTAATTAGCCTAATTTGTACTAATTATCATTTAAGGCCAAATAAGGTGATTAAGGAGGTTATGGCATACTAGGGTGATCTATTTATATTTATAGGCTCTACTATCTTTAATAAGGCATTAGGAATTTAGTTCACCAAAATCAAAGGATTAATCATAGTTTAATTCACTAATCCCTAATTAGGATAACTAAGAGATGATTAATAAAAATAAAGATCTTACATTACTTTTAATGGTTCACATAAGTTCTTCATAGTCTCATAAGCAATTAGAGACCTTAATTAATATTTTTAAATATTAAATGAATTTAATATGATTTTAATAAGAACAGAGAAAGATTAGGCAATTATTTTAAATCTAACTATTAGATCTTTGATTTTATTTTACATTAATATTCTTTGTATCTTTTTGATTAAAGTAGTATATTGGATTATACCATTTGGATAAGTATAACTAAAGTTATTTCATTAATACATTCTGAATATTTATTTAAATTAAAATCATAGGATATTTAATTAAACCTATTTATGAATGAATTAATAGAAGAAAAATAATTCCTAATTAAATTAAATAAATTGCAGCCCAAATTCAAAACCACGCGGGTCAGAAGCAGCCTGACCTGATGCGCCAGTGCATCGTCCCTGATACCCCCCTTAAGCAGACAACTGCGGGGAGGGCACCTTGGACCGCAAAGTTTACCTCCGATAGGCCATGCGGGGACCAACATTCAATCGCCACACATTCAGGGGATCAAGGCGCGTCGATTGAACAAGGAAGCCTTAATTGGGACGACCCAGAACACTGAATGGCTACTCCACAGAAGCGTCAAATTTCAGATAATTAGGGTTCACTGTAAGGGGATAATTCTCCTCACAAAGACCACTGAACTGACGGGGCTCGATTTCTACACCATCAGTGAGGTGAGGTGAGTTGAACCCCCAAGTTTTCATAACCTGGGGTGCAGCCGATTGCTGGGTCCTTACTTGGACTCAGCCATGGCTTGGCCGCTAGCTCAATCGATCAATATGATCGATCCGTGCTAGCTTAGCCCCAAGCGACAATTACGACAGGTTCCCTAAGTGGCTAAGGCTAGCTAGACGATATCTAGAGGCTCATCCAGAACCTTAAATGGAGGACTGAACTTACAGAAATTCAGTGGAAGAGGTTGTACCTAAAGTCAAGGTTGTAGGCACGACCGAGAGGAATTGAGGTGGGCAAGAGCTTCCCAAACAGCAGATGCAGGTTCGCAGGGGGTCTGAACACCAAACGGACCCTCTATCAGCAGTTCTAAACTCCAGAAAATGCCGGGAATTTGTCGTGTGTGACGGGAGCTCCAGGGGACTTTGGCTGGGAAATTGAGAGTTCACAGTGAGCAAAAGGACTCACTGTGAATCTCTCGAAGTATTTATAGGTAGAAGGAGGCCCTAGGGGTGGTTTCCAGGGCTCAGGTATGGAGAAGGGCTTGGGCCGAACGGGAGGCTTGGATCCAACAGCCATGGGTAATTTAGGGAGGCTACTACCGGCATGAGGTCGTGCCGAGGGAAGAAAGGGAAATTTGGGGCTTTCCCGTACTATCACGGGGGCTGGGAAATGCTGAGCTGTCGGGGGGGGGGGGGGGGGGGGGGACTAGACGCAGACGGGGTGAGACGAGGGAGACGATCCACAGTGCTCGGGATCATATCCGCCGTCTGATGGATCGACCATTGGTCTCGAGCGGCTCTGATGCATTACTTAAGCGGGATGGATGATAGCCGTAGGATACGTTCGAATGAATATGATACTTAGGATCTAATCTTAACACGGAGGAGATCCCGCCGTTCGATGGAGTGCGCTGAGATGCGTGCTAACCCGTCGAATGGCTTAATCCTATGCGTCGCTGTTGGGACCCCGCAGCGGATCTGCTACTGTCCCGACAGCAAATCCCAAAAATTAAAATTATATATATAATTAATTTAATTAATATTAATTCATTTAATAATAAAATAAATTCTAATTAATTCCATAATCTAATTAGGCTTAAATGAGCTCCAAAATTCCCAAAAATTTACCCTTAGCTAATTATGGTATGAGGAATTCAAAAATGCAATCAGATTTTAATTTGGAGATCAATTTAATTTAGGCATTTTCCAGGGTTTAAAAATAGGCAAAAATACCAAATTTCTCAATTTAGCTCCGATTGATTTTAAACTTCTAGGATTAGGTTTAAATGACCTATTGAGTCTAATGGAATCAAAATCAGAGCTTGGTTTAGCTAAATTAATTTGGATTTAGCTAGGGTAACAACTAAGGTTGTTATAGGAGGTCAACCCTTCAGTCTACAATTGCCCTGTCAATAACGAAAGCTGAATATATAGCAGTTACTGAGGCATTTAAGAAAACTATTTGGATGAAAGGCTTGCTGAAAGATCTGGGTGTGGAGCAAAAGGAGATCGTAGTACATTGCGGTAGCCAGAGCGCTATATTTTTGGATATTAATTCAGTTTGTCATGCTAGCACAAAGCATATTGATGTCCGATATTATTTCGTTCGAGATGTTATCGAAAATGGTGAGATCTTACTAGAGAAGATCGATACCAAAGACAACCCTGCGGATATGATGGCAAAGGTACTCACTATTCATAAATTCACCCATTGTAAATCTTTGGTGAATTTGGAGAAGCATTAATAGACTTCTCCTTTGGTGGAACTATGGATGGCTTGATTCCCTTGGGAGGGGGATACGTAGGTAACTAACTTGGTGCAGTCGCATTAATCGAGAACATAAGGTTTTAGTTCTCATGTGAAACACATGAGACCTGAGGTGGAGAATTGAAGAAAATATAAGGAAAATTATTTTTTTTTTAATTGAAAGAAAATTAAAGGAAATTAATTTTTCCTAAATTAAAGTAAATTAAGTTTCCTTAATTAAAGAAAAATTAAAGGAAATTAATTTTCTATATATATAATTAAATCTCTCAATTATGGTATTAAGAAACTGCCGCATTAATAACTTCCGTTTCGGAAATTATGGATTTGGAAGTTTTCTTTATATCCTTTATTGAGAGATTGGAATTTGTAACTCTTAAGAATCAAGGATGGCTTATAAATAGGCCTTGATATGTAAGAGTTTCAATACACAAGATACAAGAGAAGATCTTCAAGAGAATATTTTGTAAGGGTTCTCTAACCTTAAACCATTTGTATTCCTCTCTGATTTTAGTGAAACTTTGCTCTTCTCCCTGTGAACGTAGGTGTGATCACCGAACCACGTAATTTCTGTTTTGTGGCTATGATTATTTTATGTGCTTGTTTTTCTTGCTTTAATTTTTCGATTTCTCAATGCTCGCTCAAGTTTCTTTTTGTTCTACTTTTGGTTTAAACCCTATTCGATCTCAACACCTTTGTCATAACTGATTTTGTAGACTCTTGATCCCTTCTCTTGAACTCGTGGTTCATAGGGCTGCAGTCACCTCCTCATACTTTAGAGCATCCTTCCCATGAATCAATGTCATGGTGAAGTGCGCAAACTCATATGATAATGAGTTCACCAATAACAGAACATTGTCTTCATCCTCTACAGTCTCATCCAGATTTATCAAATCAGCTGACAATTTCATGAATTCATTTAGTTCTCATCTATGGAGAAAGCCCTTATCATTTGGAACCGATAAAGTCGCCTCTTGATGTAGAGTTGAATGTTCACACTATTCGTCAGATACTTGCCATCTAGAAATTTTCATAGTTTCTATGCCGACATCTCCATCATCGCTGCATACATGATCTCCTAGGTTAAATAATTTTGGATTAAACTGCATGTACTATGATTTATTTTGATCAAATCTCTTTCTGAAATTTATTCTAGTTTCTCTTCGTCATCAAGAACATCCTCCAGATTTAGTGCACATAGTAAATCTGTGACCTCGCATAATCTATGATAATATATATGATAATTTTTTTATTATGATCTAGGAAGTGCATGGTTTCTTCGTATATAGCTAATCTACTTTGTCAAATCCCACCAAATATAATTAACTGTCACCCCTTGTAAAAACCTTTTTATAATACTTTGAACAAAAAATTTGATTGCAGTTGAACGTCTTAAGAAATTTAAAAAATGGTTTGAAAATCAATAAGTATTAATTTGATGATGTAATATTTCTTAAGTTATAGATACATACATACATATATATATATATATATATATATATGTAAAATTCAAAATTGGATAAGAAAGTAGCATATTATCTCAAATACATCATAATTCATCCCTCCCGAATCCAAATAAAATTTGATTATTTGCAGAGATCCTGCAGCTTAAAAGTCTGAGAGTGACAGTTTCTTACCTTTTTTTTTTATCCTCAAAAAACTTCAAAAAACTAAGAAATATTTTGTCTAACTCTTACTCGTGATAACATAACTATCTTTTTGTTTAAAAGCTAGAAAGTCTTATTATAATGGAATTCTGTTTATATTTTAAACAAAAGTAAAAAAAGAGAGAAAAAAGGTCTCTCGAAGCAAACATAATTCATTCCATAGCATGGATTAGATCGTCGCCTTTTGCTTTGGAAATCTCTATTGTGAAACAGCTTATAAAATACTGTCATTAGGGAAAACAAGGCAGTCAAAAAGGTTCATTAGGCTCCATTTTTTCTTTGCGGTCCCTTGTCTTTTTAGCCTGAAGTTAGATTTGATGAACAACAACAAGTCAACTGCTGCTGCAACTTGGGAAGCAAGTGGCTGTGACTGTGAGTAGTAAAAAGGCAGTTTTATTAGACTGGCCAACCTTTACAGCAATTAGATAGGAAGACGCCAAATATTTCCAGAAAGACAGAATATTTTGCATTTATCTCCTCCAAAGCGATATGTTGACCCAATACTATCACTGATCACTACAACACTGTTGATAAAATTTGAGCAGTAATTAGTGGCAAACCGGCCCTATTCTGATTATTGAACATAGTTTTGCAGCCTGTCACTGGTGCTTATCAACATTCTAAAACACACATGAACCAAAGCTTTATCATTTGATGCAACTGCCGCCTCTAAACATAAACTGTGAGCAATGATATTCGTTAGTTTTGTGTCAGATTTGTGTTCAAACTGGCGGTAATCGGCAACCGTTTGCGGCAGCCTTGATCTTAAAGCCCAGCACTTTCTGTAAAATTTGAAACGGTAGGCAATAATACCAAGGATTATGGTGAGATTTGTTGAAATCGGCATCACCGAAGAACACAATCACAAACAAAGCACAAAAAACAAATTATTTATGTGATTTGATTAGACTCACTTGTGTACACAGAGAAGAGAATAAGAATATATATATATATATATATATATATATATATATATATATATATATATATATATATATATATATATATATATATATGTTAGTTGCTAAATGCAGTATTTGTTTTACACAAAGATGGAGGCCCTCCAATCCTATTAGTTAAAGAATAATATAATGCCTCATAATTCTGCTTTGTTTTATCCCAAGCTACAAGAATTACTAACTTTATAGGATTGAATCACACAGAATCACATAATCAACAAGAACTTCAAGTAGGATAAATTACAGAAAAGACAAACCATAGCACATGCACCACAAAATTATTTACGTGAGATTAACTTTACTATAATGGAGAAATATTACAAGTTAGGGTTTCATAAATCTTTTCCAGGCTTCAACAATGGAGACTATCTTCAGCCCTTGCAGTCGTCAAACACTCTCAGAGTTGAAAACCATAACTTTCTTTCAGATTTAAGATGTGGGCAGAGAAAAAATCAAGTCTCTCCTCTTGCCCTAGCCTGCTATTTAGGTTTTTATAGGGCCCGCTAAACAAGATCTTGCAAACCGTGGATGCTGAGGCGCGCGATGGCACTCCCCTTATCTAGCTCCAGGGCGCGGGCTGTGGCGACATGGCGCCTACCTTTCAAGCGATTACACATCTGACTGAGTTCCTTTTGCTTTAATTCTTTTCATTCGCACATTTTGTTGATTGTAAAACCTTTCCTAGAGCTCAATCAAGCTCAATCGGGTCTGGCTAAACCAGACGAGCTCAGGCATGTACAGTAACGTACAGTGCTCGAGTCTCGTCTGAAAGGAATTGAGGCATCCAGCTGCCCCCGATGCCCTAACTTACCTCCCTGAGTCGGCTACGATCTCAAAATCCCATTAGGGCCTGGTCCGAGCCTTGAGACCCATTGTGGAGCGAGCAATCTCCCTCCACTGTAAACCCTAAACTACTAAAACTCTCTGTGGCACCCCAGCCTCGTCGTAGTCCTGCTAACACTTAAGTTAACATGATTACGGTGAAGTGGTCACCAAATGACAAGTTCGTAGTCATATTAGGTTTTCACCCTAATCCTTCACAACTAAGAAATTTGCCATTAACTGAGTGTTTTTCACAAAATGATAATACATGAATTATTCATAGTGCGGAAGCAAGAAATTTACACAACCATTTCATCATAATTTAGAAAGTAAATACATTTAACTCAAAACAAATATGTAGTAAATAAAAATATAAACAGAACCTAAATTATTACAATATTAAAAGTTTAACTGAAATAAAAGATAAACACTCATTCTCACTAACAAATAAGAAAGAAAATAAATGATCTTTAGCAGCAGCATGCTCTTTCTCCTAAATAACCTCTTTAGAAGACCCAACTACCTCAAATAGGTCGAAATCTGCCATTGTCAGTCTTACAATGATAAGGCCCCAGCCAAAAGAAAGAAAATTTGATTAGACAACTTGTCTAAGTATATTTTAGGCTGATATTAGTTTCAAAATCTCTTAAAATATCACCATTACCTAAATGACTAAGCAAGCATAAATAGGTGCAACAAGCTATGAAACAATAAGAGAAAGTTATAAATAATATATTTATAACTTAAGAAAAAGGAAGTAAATCACATACCTAAACCCAAAGCTCTAAAAAGGTTATGCATTTATATAATTAAAAAATAGCTGTTAATACTAAAAAAAAGACTCATCCTAATATGCTTATGATCTTATGAAATTATGCAAATTAATATAAAGTAAACTAAACTATGATACATTTAAATAAGCAAGCAAGACTAGCATTCTAACATATGTAAGTAAATAAACAAGTACTAAACTGCAATAAAGGTAAGCATGGAGCAGTAAAGAAAGAATAATATGTTAAATCTACCATATCAGAAAAATTGGCTAACAAGCCACATAATTGAAATTGGACTGAAGCATGCATATCATCAAAGCTAAGATAAAAATATTTGTACTGAATTGAAGAGGCAGAAATACATATATGCAATAAGTTTTAATTATTTTACTTTAATTCTATGGACACATTCAGAAGTAGTTGAGGAGTCAAGTATATCTGCAAGACTAAAGTGGATTCAAACTTAACACAACTGTCCTAAATGAGTACGTATTAAGTAATCTTTATTTCTCCTTATCAATTGTCCATTGACAGTAAAAATGCACAAATATCCGTTCAGAAATGAACCCAATGCAAGTGTTATCTTAATTTTCAATATTTTTATTTCATGCAGTAAATTATCTTATATGATATGCCCAATGTAAAAAGGCTCAAAATACAAGAAATGCAAAGTAACAAAATTTAATAGTAAGCAAGAGACTCTATTAAAACACATGTGATATTTATTATTGTCTAAATTATCTGTTCTAACTATTCCAAATTTATACAAGCTTAGGATCTCCAAATTCTATTATCCAGTATAAACTTAGATTCACAGCATTACAAGTTAAATATTAGAACTTATACAGTTCTAATCCAAATAAAAAATGTCACCTACATAAGTCAAATAATTAATCACTCATCCTAATTTTATGATTTTCAGCAACCCAAACCTAATTTGATTAAGATAAAATAAGATTGAGGAATTAAGAAATAAACTCCAAATATTAGGGTTTAATCACTTAGTCCAAAGGTGATTCTAAAGGTTGAGGTTTTAAAAACTCAAATCTCATGGACTAAAGATTAATGCAAATCCTATTAAGCAAAATCAGAACTTAATAAGATGGATCTCTAACTTTAATCTAAGGTTAAAATAAAAAAAAATTGTAAATAAAGGATGAAATTCTAAATATCTATAAAACTAAGGTTTCATCCACTGAGTAACCTATTTACCTAATGAATGAATTCTAATATATTTCTTTGCTTAATTCCTAAGGAAGAAGATCCTAAAGTTAAAAGAGATCCTAAGGAAAAGATTTGTATTGCTATGCATTAAAGTTAATTAGATTTTAAATATACTTAATTATCAATTTAGAAGATATATGGATGACATGATGTGAGATTAATCTCATATCATGAAACTTAATAATTATTTAATATTATTTTAAGATGAAACTTAGGACTTTACTTAAAAATTTAATTAATAAGTTTAAAAAAATATAAAATTGAATCTAAATCACTTTATTTATTGATTTTAGTGATTTAATTCAGATTATAATGTTTAAAGATACTTAAACCTAAATTTAGGTAAAATGACCGTTTTGCCCTTACTTAAGGGTCTAAAAATACTACTTTTTGATTTAGCATTTTAAATTAGAATTTATTGATGCCAAATGATTACTTACTATCTAATACGAAGATAGATAATAAGTACATCAATTTTGGACAAGGATTAAGCCTTTTGAGCTCAATTAAAGACTTTTAGCTTATAAGGGCAATTTGGTAATTTTTCTTAGTAAAGTTTGAAATTTCAGTCAGTTTATTGATGTTTACTGCCTAAGGATTCTATATAATCTAACATTACCAAATTTTGATATCAAATGGCCAAGATATGGCAAAAACAATATTGAGGTATAATTATGTAAATTAGGAGGTTTATAAATGGGTCCAAAACCTAACTTTCTCAAATGATGTTCAAATTCAGTAAACTTAGTGGTTATAGCTTTCTTATAATATATTGAGTACTATAATTAGAAGTAGACCCAATTTGGACCTCATTTGATTAAATTATGTGCTAATTAGGATTAAGAGTGATTAGTGAATGTTTAGTGAAATTAATCATAGAATCATCAAACCAACTACACCACTGAGGTCTATTCTATTTAATGAACTATAAGTAACTTGAATTTCTCAATTTGGATTATAAATTTTGCTAATATTCACTAATTAAAATTTAGAGTGATTAGGTCTAATTAGGAAATCTAATCACAAAATACTAAATATTTTTCCAGATTATTTTTTATTAGGTCTTCTTGATTAAAATAGTATATTGGATGACCTAATTTGAAGTCTAATTGATCAAATTATGATCAATTGAAGTTTCTAAGGTTTAAGGGTAATTAGAGAAGGGTCCTAAAAATTATTAATCAAACTGTAAGTCCAATAGCAAAATTAATACTATACAAATATTCTTGATGATCTCCTGATTATAATAAGACCTATATTGATTATATTTGGATCTATGGTTGCCAAGATATGAGTATTTAAAGATTAGGGTTAATTAGGTCATTATTTAGGGGTCCTAAATGTCATTAGCGTAAATACTCATCCATATTTAAATTTGACACTACCATAATATTTCTTGAATTTTGCTGTTTAAAATGACATTTAATATATTTGAACTCTTAATTTGTGAGATATGGATGATTAAAGTTCTGATAATATTTAAATAAATTTTAATTGAATTAATTAATCAGATTTAATTTAAATCTTCATATTATATTTTAACTGCAGATGGTACCCACAAGATCCGATAGCACAGTACAAGCGGGGATCACGACTTTCAGCGGTAGAGGATGAGACGACGGGACCCATCGTCTTCGGCTTCAACACTTGATGACTCGACATGGCGCGGGCCCATAGTCGCTGACTTGAGGCAGGACCCATGCACAGAGGCCCGAGTCAGCTACCGACACGTGGACAAATCTAGCTAAACCCGGCTCAGCCTAGGTCTTCATCTTCTTCGGCGATAGGAAGATTGGGCGTGATCTTTATGGGTCTTCCCGGCAACTACGGGACTCAGCCCGCATAGCATTGGAAAGAGGATGTAACAGCCCAAACTCTTAAGTACCAAAGTATTGTCCACTTTGGCTTGAAAGGCCTATTTATTTTGCAAAGAAACAATAGTACGATCCTATAGAACAGATTCTTGTAACAGCCCAAACTCTTAAGCACAAGGTATTGTCCGCTTTGGCCTGAAATGCCTCACGATTTTGCCCTCAGAAGATAATTTCCCAGCAGATCACCCATCCTGAGAGTGCTCCCACATGAGCATGCTTAACTTTGGAGTTCTTACTAGGAACTCCACCATTATTAGAAAGGGCGCCTCGATGGTTAAGAGTTTCACTTATTACTACTTAAGTGGGTCTTCACAATCTCCCCAACTTAAGTACCTGACGTCCTTGTTAATATCCACACACAGATCCAAGAACCATCCATTGGGTAGATAGGACTAGAGGTGACCCCTACAGGCGCAAGAGGTACCCACAACCATGTAGCACCTTAACCATCACGAGTTCAAAGGGTTGCTCACATGAAGTGGTACTTTGCCCTGTGTGGCACTTAGCTCCTATCTGACACCCTAAAGTTTGCTCTGATACTATTTGTAACAGCCCAAACTTTTAAGCACCAAGGTATTGTCTACTTTGGCCTGAAATGCTTCACAGTTTTACCCTCAGAAGATAACTTCTTAGCAGGTCACCCATCCTGGGTGTGCTCCCACATGAGCACACTTAACTTTGGAGTTCTTATCAAGAACTCTACAGTTATCAGAAAATGCGCCTCGATGTTTAGGAGTTTCACTTATTACTACTTAAGTGGATCTTCACAGATGATGACCAGGGCTAGTAGATGTCGGTTGAACTGCGGGTGGCGATGTTCTGAGGCACCAATGAATCCTAACACTAGATTCCACCATACAGGACGCGACAGGATGAAGAGGGTTTACTGTATACTAATGTAGACCAAACCAAAAATTCCTTTGATTGATATCATTTGAGCTCGATCGGACTTGATCACTCGACAATCAAAGGGATGAAATAAAGTTTCAAAATTTAAGTGATAGCAATTGCAAAGAAAAAAGAGAAGAACATGAGGGTACCTAATCAATGTCTGCTAGCAGTTAGGGTTCAATTAGGAGCTCCTTTGACTTCCACAGTGATCAAATCATGCAAATGAGGAAGTTGAGTCGATCGAGGGTTATTAATCAAGCCAGGAGCGGTGCTCTTTGTCGGTGAGAGCAGCCACACGTCGGTGAGGCCGCCGCGTGCAATGGGGGAAGCCACGCGCTGGCTCTGCGCGATCGATCGAGGAGAAGGGTCGGGAGACGTCCGATCCAACGCATGGATTTGATCAAACGACTCGGGCAAAGCACCGTCTAATCAGACATTGCGATGGAATGGCGTGGGAAGGGAAGGACAAAGCCGTTAAATGCAATTTGAATAATTATATTATTAAATTAATTTTAATTGATTTTTTAATTAAAATTAATTAATTAATTGCATTCCAAAAATTTCCAATATATTTCCACTATCTATTTGAAGGGTGAGGAACGCAACGACGAGGTCAAATTTTAATTTCGATGAGTATTTAATTTTTCTATTTTTCGGGATATTTAAATTATATTAAAATATTCGCCAAAAATCCAACGACTTCCAAATGCTTTCAGAACATCACCCTTAGCTAATTTAGGGGGTGATGAGCGCAATGGTGAAGTCAAAATTTTTATTTGATGTCAAATTAAATAGGTCAATTCTAGGGTTCCTAAAATTTTCAAAATTAGGATTTGACTCATTTGACACTTGATTTGGACTAAAACTTTAGGGTATGCTTCTAATAATTTAGTAAGAGTGATAGAATTGAAATTAGGACTTTATTTAGTCCTAATTGACTAAGATAACAACTTGGGATTATTACACTCTCAAATAGAATTAGGTCAATATGGTTAGTTTAGGATAAGGGTTTTAGGGTCAGATGGAAGGCCTTTGCGAAGCTTCAATTCGAAGTACGGTGTGTGTCTTGAAGAGCTCGGAGCAGCGAGAATGACAATGCCTTGGGACGTCCTCCTGTGGGCCTCGATAATGGCGTGCGTGTAGAAGACCAGGCTTGTGGGTAGGTTACTTTGGAAATTAATTAATTAATTTAATTTTATTCAATTTAAATAAACTTAATAACTTTTAAAATATAAATCCAAATATATTAAAATTATATACTAAAATGATCAAAAAAATATGTAAGACATTAATATAAAATTAATTTCTATTTTGATAATTTATTCTACTAATCACTTTCTAATTATCATTAAATATTATTAAGGCTTAAATTAGTTATTTGATGTCTGATTTGATTCTACTTACTGTTATTATACTTAGAATGATATAGGAAATCAATAGCCACAATGTTTATGTCATTTGGACATCAAATGAAAAATATGAATTTTTAATCCTTGATTAATTTAGTAATAAATTAACATAATTAAGATTTTTCCTATTTAAGCTTCATAAACCCTAAGATACCTTAGGAAACTTAGCTTATGACATGATACAACATTAGATGATATTTTGGATAGGAAATCAACTAGAATAACCTAGTTTTGGACTTAGTATTTAGTGAACCTAGATTGAACTGTAACTCTTAGAAAAGAGGAATTCATGTGGAATTTACTTAGTATTTAGTGAACATAGATTGAACCTTATCTTTGATTTTCCACCCACATTTTCCACATCACAAATATTTTCAGTAATTAACCTTCTCACTTCATGGTGTACACCCATACAATTTGGAATAGTCATTAACAAAAGTGATAAATTATCTTCATTCACTAAATGACGTCGTCTTCGCCAGACCTCAAACCTTTGTGTGCACATATCGAGTCTCCCTTTGGTATTGTGAATAACAGTACCAAAGGATACATGTGATGGCTCCCTATCATGTGCTAACCTCATATGCCACAAAGTAGTAGCATTAATTGGTTTAGCAACAATAACGGATCTACCTTCTATTATACTTCCGTGAAGAAAATATGGATTATGTCGTTGAACTCCTCTCATGCATGTTATAGCTCCCCGACTAATTCTTTGAACTATTGCCTCAATGACAACTCTGAAACCCTTAGGTTCAAGAGATCCAACTGATAGAAGGTTCTTGCATATATCAGGAACAAGTCACGCATCTAATAATTTTCTAACAGTGCCATCATGCAAACGCACAAAAACACTCCCTATCCCAATAGTATGACGGACATGATTGTTACCCATCGTCACAAAACCACTCTCTAAGACTTTGTAAGAATGGAACCAATTTCTTAAGGTCTAAAAATGTTAGGTAGCACCTGTGTCTATAATCCAACATGAGTTTTCTATGTATAAGCACTAAGACATCATATTCAGGGAAACATCAGACTCATCAACATTGGAGTTCCCTGTGTAACATTTGTTGCTGCATCTAATGAATCATTCCTCTTGTTCTTCAACTTCGGACAGTTCCTCTTCCAATCGCCGCTCTCCAAACAAAAGGCACATTGTTTGCGCCCAAGATTTTGACCACTGAACTTATCCCTTCTATGGCTACCACCATCATTCTTCTTTTCAGATCTTTCACATTGGAGGACAAGTGTTTCGAACATCTTCGACTTCGAAGACTCCTTGTCCCTTCATCGAAGTTCTGTTCATCTTTGGTATCGAGCGCATTCTCTTCGAACATCAATTTGGTCGTTGCTTCATCATACCTCAAGGCCTCCTTCCCATGAATGACCATCATGATGAAATATTCATAATCATCTAGAAGCGAGTTCAATAGAAAGAGCCCCTTTATATTCATCATCCACCTTTACATCCAAATTAAAAAGATCTTCTAATAACTTGGTGAGCTCATTTTTGTGCTCATTAATGAAAATTTCTTGTCACATCTGAAATATGTACCTACTTGTATTTGTTTTATTGTGCACGGTAGATATCGAATAACAAATATGTGAAAATCATATTGATTGTGAAATTATTATTATAAGGAGAAACCAAAGTGTTTTTACAGTATAACCCAAAGTCATGCTTCATCAGTAATTTTCAACTACATGCAATATTGATAATTGATAGGGTACAAATCGTCGTTTGGTGCTTATTTTCAGGTGATTATCATAATCAGAGTATAATTAATGTATTTAATTTTTATATTAAATTGATAATAATTAAAATTTACTCCCAACAGCATATTTCTCAAAGAAAAAAAAGAGAAATATCATTGAAACTGCCTGAAATAATAAAAATGAAATTCCTTGACTTTAATCCATTATATAAATAGAAAAGTGATATGTTAACGTAAAGATATACATTAAAAAAATATTAAGTACAAATAAAAAGTTTTTTTTTTCAATTTTTATATATATACTCCATATAAAAATATATTTAATAAATAATTTATTTATATGAGTATAACATTACTCTATAATATAATAGAAATTCCACAGTCGCATGCTTCACGTTGCTAATATTATCAGATTCAAAAGTCCTTTGATCAGACTTCAACGGTTATTAGTCGGGCCGATGATGCGGCGAATTTTTGTAAGAAACTGGTGACGACTGCATGAAAATTTATTGCAACATAATCACAGAGAAAAAAACTAATAAAAAAAGTTTGAGGCCACTTATGATTTCTTCTCCGTCAAGAGTCGACAATGCAGAAACAATGATTTTGAAGCAATATTTTTTGCTCGAAATGCTTGCTTGTTGATTTTAGTCTAAGTAAAATGCTATGATTATATAAGAATATATATTAAAAAGTATTTATGACTAATTAGAATTTTTTTTTTATAATTTTTGTATATAGGTCTTATCAAAAAATACATTCAACTAATAATTTACTTATATATTAAATTGATACATCATCCATATATATATATATATTTTAGTATATATTAAAATGCAAATGTAGTAATATTTTTTTAGTCAATTCAAACAGTTATTACAATCATGATACTTTAAGAGTAGTAATCCCGAAGGGTCCCAAACATTTTTATTTCTATTTTTTTATTATTTTAGCTTCATATAAAGTTAGTTTTTTACAGTAGTTAAAGTCTTAATGTTGCATTGAACATTTTCTCTAGTGTAATATAACGGGCTAGAACAATGCATTACATCCGACTTTAATAACTCTCCATCTTGATAGAAGCTAGACATCTTTGTGTGATAGAAAGTGAGACTTGGTTTATCCGGCTAACTTTTAAGAGATTTTGGTGTGATTCAAGATTAATTTAGCTAGCGGCAATGTGTGGGTAGACACTACAGACACTACCACAGTCTATAATCACTCTACAACCTCTCACAATACAAGACATGTTAGTAAAAAACTTGAGTTTTGAGGACGAAGAACTTCCGGCACACAATAACCGTAACGGAAGCGATTTGATAAAGTGCGCTCTCTTCGTTTTGTGGAGATAGCACCAGGAGAGGAGCAGAGTCAGGCGGAAGTGCGCCTTGTTGCTGATGAGCCTTAGTTAGGTTGCTCTTTTATTTTCAGCAAGGGTTAGTGATTTTTCTTCTTTCATTAACCTTTATTTAAATGTTGTAATAATATATGTATTCAGTTGTATTTTCTTTTGCTACACATTTTATTTTGAGTTGAATGCTATTCACTTCAGCATTATGATCAAATGGATGTTAATTTATTATTTACTTCTGCACTCTGATATTCCAGCATAATCATTTAGTGAAATTCAGTTTAGCATATGTCACATCCTTCCCTTAATAGTTGATTGGGGTGAAAATATAATCTAATGATAAGTGAGGGATGTACTGTGGCGACCACCCATCGTAATTGTGCGGTGGGGGACGGAGCACCACATTGTATGTGTAGGATCAGAAAAAGATAATCTTATTCAATTTTATCTTTTAATTTACAATGGTAAATGTTAGGATAATAAATTAATACTAATTTATCTTAAAATCCTTGAATTAGTGTTGAGAGCATTATTAAGTAAATTAAAGTGATTACAAAGAATTGAATAGCATTCTAAGTTATTGTAATGAAGGATAAATCTAGATTGGTAATTTAGTAAAAACTTTGGATTAAGACTAGGTTTAGATTCAGATTATAGTGGATCTAAGTTTGGATAAAACCATAGTCAATCCTAATTAGGTTAACAACTTTAGAATGGGAAATGAGTGATAGTAAATCCTTTTTAAAAATGAGGATATCAAAATGTTAAAGTTGTAATGAAGATCAATATAAACTTAGAACTTTAGACATTATCTAAAGTTTGATCCAATTTAAGGTTAGAAGCCTTAGACTGGAAACCTTATATTTGAAAAGTATATTACCAAAATATAATAATGTGATTAATATTTAGCATTTGAATGATACATAAAAAGTTTAAATTAAACTTTTAGATAGTAATTTTAGACCCAAGTAATATCTTATCAATATTTATACATCCAAAATTATTCAACAAATATAATAAGATCAATTTAGTTTTTTAAGTCATCACATAAAAATGATGTCTTAACATATTTTGATCAAATTAAAAATATTAATCATAATACTAAATAAGTATTGACTTTGAAAATTTTAATAACATTTAATAAATTGAAAATATTTAGATTCTAAGTAAATAAATAAGAATAGATAATTAGTACATAATAAGGGATATCAAAAATTACAATTAATTTTGAAATTTTTTTGTTGCCGCATCGCATTTGAGCTTAAATCCATTGAAATATGCATTAAGAGTTTGATATAAAAATAAAATATACTCAATGAGTAAACACGATTGATTAGTCTGTATAAACATATTTATGGCCCAGGCAAGTCAGTGGAGAGATAACAAAACAAGACTCACTCATGAAGGGAGAGGTATTAGTTGTAAGAAAACCCAATAATCAGATAGTCAAGCAAACATGCTTGACTAATCAGTTGCTTTATAGTGCCCACAGAATGAGAACGATAATATAATTAAAAAATATAATATTGCATTTATATAGTTTAGATATAACTATTAGTAGCTTTAAGTATTTCAGTATATATAAAATCATTAGTCATTGTAAGCTCATAGTATAGTAATTCTCAAAGGTTGATTTACTTTAGTAGTCATAAATGACTATTTTATAGCTTTATTTACAAATTAGCTTGTTACTAAGCAGCAGCTTACTTTCAGTTGATAGTATTTTTGGTTTAACTTACACTTTCTAAGAGTTGATCATAATTACTTTTTGCGCATTTCATTCAGTTTTGTGTATGGATATATTAAAATGCACAAGTCATTACCATGTTAATTAGAACCAAATCAGACTAAAAAATTTGGATCCCTAGTGACTTCAAAATTAGAGCAAATCAAAAATACTGTTGGATAGAAAATATTTTTTTTATCGTAATGCTCAAGTTTAGGAGCAATCTGCATAATGGATATTCCTAAATTAATTTTTGAATTATTTAAATTCAGTAAATTGATAAAAATAAATATAAGTCTAAATTCAGCTATTTTAGTATCTTTGGATTAAGAATATTTTAAAAAGGCTACATAAAAAGTTTTGTTGAATTTAGAGCTCCGGATTGACCATAATTAATTTTTGAAGCTTTTTATTTTCAGAAATTAATAAAAAATAAAATATTGCTCCAAATCAAAAAAAATTGGTACGAGTGTGTTCGTCTCATCAGGATACACCTCCGTGTCAAAATTTGTTATTTTCTTAGAAATAATGGAGGAGAGCAAAAAAAGAGAGAGAAAGAGGAGAGAGAAAGAGGAAGAGAAAGCTAATTTGAACACTCAAAAGCATTTAAAATGAAGAGATGCTAAATTTCTCATGTTGGAATAACGGAGGAAAGAGAATATGGAGAAAAAAATAAAAATTTGTAAATACACTCCCTCCCCCCTCATCCTCCCATTCCTTCCCCACTCCTCTCTGCCCTCGACCAAAGAAAAATAAAGGGAAAAATTATGATGTATATATCATAATTTCTGTAACTTTCATTTAAGTTATTTTTTTTCTTTTTGTATATATATATATATATATATATATTCTAATTTCTGCAACTTTTTAATTTCAATTATTTTCTTTCTATATATATAATATTACTACTATTATTTTTATTATTATCATTATTAATAATAATAATGATAATAATAAAGTTATTATTATTCTGCTACATATTATAAATATATGTCATATATATTATAAAGTTGCTATTAACGTTATATAATAATTAAAAATAATAAAGATATTATTATTAACATCGTTATTATTATATAAGAAAAAGAAATGATAAATTCAAAAGAAAAATGAAAAAAAGAAGAAAGATTATTTATTTCTTATATAATTATTATAAATATTATTTTCTTTTATAATTATAATTTATCTTCTTATAAATAATTATCATTATTAAAATTAACTATTAATTTTTTGAGTAATTACTTATCAAGTACAAAATTATGCAGGTACTTTATTTTTTACTGTTTGATTCATGCACTAAGAAAATGTATGAGATGTCTTTTATTACTTTTGTTTAATATATGTTTCTGCTCAACATCGCACAAATTTGATAAAAGTGAGATCAATCATTAATTCACATTTCTTCTGGGTTATTCTAGTTGGGAATTTTTCAAAACATGAGTTAGATGCATTTATATGGCTATATGGGTTCCATCCCTTCTCTACACATACCTTCTTATAAGGATGTGTAACTTTCTTATTTCTCCAGATATCAGACATCCTCGACTTAACTTGGGTTTGTGCAGACCTTGCATCTCCATGTAATCGATCCATCATAATATTTATTTCATTTCAATTTTTAATTGAAGTTTGAGCCTAAAATCATATCATAGTGCAAAATGAATAATGTCTTAAAGCAAGCTAAAATCATCAACAAAAGCATTTAAAAGTCAAAAGATATTTATGTTCTTTTTGTTATAAATTATTTTATATCTTACTTAAAAATATTTTGATATTATTTTTCTTCATTTATTCCTCCTTAATTGGTAAAATATTTTATTTTCTAATGTAAGTCTTATTAGTCTTACTCAAAATTTTAAAAAGAGATACCTTCCCATGATCTTCTTAAGATTTTTTGCCTTAGTAAACATGTTTCCTAAAATTTCAAATGATTATAGATTCTCATTTTGATATTACAAAAGATCATAATCTTTTTTATTAGAAGTTTAAACCTTCTCTATACTTCTTCCAAATTCTTATATCATTCATTATAAGCCTTCTAACTAAGAAAACCCATATTCATCAATTTATATACATATAGATACATCCATCCTTTATTAGTAAAAGTATGTCACAAAAGTAAAAAAATTGATACTTTTCTCATATTAACTACACTTATTTTCATGTACAGAAATAAAAGTATATGAGCAAACTTGCAAAATGTTGAGGTAATTACACCATAGTTCTGTAGTAAAGAAAATATATGATCAAACTCGCAAAATAAAAATAATACATGTCACTAAATAAGCCATAAATCAAACATCCAAACATTAAAGATTTATGTGAAAAACTTAAGAATGAAAAAAATCATAGAACCATACCATAAAAAAAATCCACTATGAAGATTATCAAAGAGATTATAGAGCTTTTTCTGAGAATCAAATCCTTAGAAGAATAAGAAGATGATCAAAGAGATTTGAATTTATTTTTTGTATGTTATGTATATTTTTCCTTACAAATGTTTGTATTTATAAATCTCATTTTACAAAATGCAGCTTTTATTTAATTATAAATTATGATATCATATTATTTTTCTCTGACATACATAATATGTCAAATCAGGATTTAAGTGAAGATGATTTAAAACTTGAGGAGAAAGTACAGAAAGAGGGAGCTTAATATTCTCTTTTGCATTTAAATTTTTGAATAGAGAAAGAACTCGTTATTTTTTTTGTATAGTGATTTCCAAATGGAATGTATTGAATGATAATTATGAATATTCTTAGACAAATTTATTTTCATTTTTTTTCTAAATGTATTACTTTAATTGAATGGATGAATGTAGAAACATATTCCCATTTCCTATATATATATATATATATATATATATATATATATATATATATATATATATATAACTATACTAAGCCCCAATATAATCATGGGAAGTTGAGGTATTATATAAATAAACTATGAAATGAATTGACTGTAACATAAATTTTATTCTTGCGAAGTTTTCCAATAAAGCATTTGACATACAGTTGTCGAGGCCTGGCTTATCCACTTGCGTATATTGACACTTGTACCCAACAACACATTCCTTACAACATTAAAATCATTCCTATACATCCACTTTAAGAATATATGTTATTTTATATCCCAACATGTGTGCCATGGCACGGGTCCAATATCAATTCATTTCAAACATGTGCACTATAAGAGTATAGGTTTCTTAACATGATAAATGTACCAAAGTATAAGTGTATATATGATTATCTTAAATATGTGTAGTTTAGTAGTACAGGATTGCAATTTAGAATATAAATAGCCACTTTATCTTATATGCTTAATAATTTGCAAGTAAGACTATGCAAGAGATTATATAGCATCTAAAGCATGTCAAAATGCACATTCTATTGATACTACAAGAACTGTGTAAAATTTAAAGAAAATAGCATATATATATATATATATATATGGAATTTTCCTAGGAAATAATGCAATATAATGAAAATTATGACATATGTGTACAACTTAAATATAAAACATCTTAATGAAAGTTATAGCAATTGCATATCTATTACAAAACTAAGAAGAATGAAATCTTCTATCAAATTTGTAATTACATGTGATAATGTATTCCAAATATATTCATTTAATTTGGTGATGATGTGCTAATCTATTTTTATTTAAATTATGGGTTTTGCAACTTTGTGAGAGTAAAAGGGACTATATGAAAAATAATCATTTCATATTATAATGTCAAATTTAGAATCTTTCATAGTTACTCATGATTGTTTCAAATTATTATTTTTTTTAATAAGAGCAAATACTAGGGCTACTACTACTTTTGCAATTACTGGGGCTGCATGCCTTTGCAACCACCAGGATTGGTGCTTTTTAGCTACTGGATCGAATATGTGAATATTGATATTCTTTGATTTATAAATAAATTATTTAAATTATTATTTTTGCTAGTATTTTATAAATTTGATTTTTCCAATTATTGTATTTCTTATTATCGGGGATTCTGTTGCCTATGCTGCTATTGAGGCCGGTATTACCTCTGCTGGTGTTGGGGCTACAGCCTATTGATATCGTTATTGTAGATTTGAATACTACAATGATGCTACCTTTACTGTTGCTGGGTTTTTGCTGCTTCTTCTACTAGTTCTGATATGCATATCATTATTATTATTATTCTTAGTCTTACAAATACATCATTTCGACTTAATATTTTCCTAGTATCTTGCAAATATGATCTATCCTTTTATTATGTTTCTTGTTGTTGAGAATTCTATTGTTAGTGCTACTACTGAGGATGGTGCTACCTCTGATGGTGCTGGTATTGTCAGTACTACCTCTGCTCACAAATTCATTTTGTTTTACCACTAACTCAAAGGGAATTTGTATGTCAATTTTGGCTATTTTGATTACTACTCGGAGATGGATTCTTTATGGACTATCAATTGGAGCTGTAGTTTGTTACTCAATATTAGGCTCTGTCTATGCACCTCTTATTTATTTATTATCTAGCTTCGCTATCAATTTTTGTGATACACAATCAAGCTTTGGGTTTCTTATATTATTAAATCTGGATGACATTTAACTGTGATACTAAGAGAATGGGTCTTTGCATGTGCTTCCCTTATTTGGTATATCACAATATTTTGAATGGTTTGGTGGCACGTTCTGAGGTTTCTATTATTTGGAACTTCTGTTCTATATGTTCATTATCTCTATATTATGATATTGGTTGGTTTTTTTGAATCATAATGTATTCCAGATGTTGTTATTTGGTTAAACTTTTCATGTTTCATCCTTTGTTTTGGACATAAAAGAGGGTAGTATATCGTGTTATTGATGTGACATTCTGTGGTGCAGGTGGCTTTACATTTGATTCTCGTCAGATGAACAGATAATATTGGGATACTATTTAGAACGAAACCCCAAAAGGTTACGGGCTCCATTCAACTTCAATTTGAAGCACTGATCCAAAATCTAAAATTTTTCTTTCCTTTAACATTTGTATGTTGTATTTCTATTTTTCGTAATATATAATAATAACATCTGTTATTTTTATAATCTTTTTTCACAAAAATTGTTATTTGACTCTTGAATAAATTCTTAAAATATTAGATGATTTAAATTTTATATTTAAAATATATATTTTTAATATAGTGTTTGTAACTATTTCTTGAAAATGATAGGGTCAATATATATATATGAAATTTATGTACTAACTTTTAATGCATGCAGGGTAGCTTGCTTCCTTCCTAATGTGGCTTTATTATTATGTTCATTTTAAAAGTTTTAATTAATTGACTTAAAAATGAGCTTTACTGCTTTTATTTGAATTTTTAATGTTCAAAGTCATACTTTATTTATATCATTTCAATATATATATATATATATATATATGTAAACAACACATAAGAAAAAATGAAAAAGAAAAAAAAAAAAGAATAGGCCTTTCTATGTAAATGATGTTGTAGCTCAATGGTATATCATGAAGTATTATTTCATGTCATAAATTTAATTCATAACAATCACAAATTTAACTGTAACACAATCTGTATATCATTTATTATTACATTAATTTTTTTCTTAAAATATTATCAACCAAGTTCTTAACAGTTCATGTGACTTAATCTGAATCTATACGAAGGCTGCATTGACCAAGTGCATGCGTGTGTTAGAATATTCATCACATGGAAGATGCTTAATATTAATCTTGTTTTTATCGTACTACTGAGATATTATTAATTTAAGACCAGCCGATAGCTTTGCCGGACTTAACCAACCCATACATATATATTATTTTTTTATTTTTATGTGTGGCCGATGTATAACCTAAAGTTAACAAATTCTGAGCTCAACCACTTATTTGCAATACTATTCACTATATATATATATATATATATATATATATATATATATATTAATGTTATTTTGGCAAATATTTTATTTAAAAAAGCAATAAGATACTAAGCAGGATTAAAAAAGTTACAAGATCATAAACAATTAAAAATTCTTAAACTAATCCCAAAAGCAAGGTCCTAAAAGGACATGTGCTGAAATTAAAACAAGAGAACACAAACACAACACAAACGGATGAAACCCTAGTAGATAAAAGTGGGAAAATAAAACTGAAAAAAGAAACAGAACACAAAGAATCAGTCGAGCAAATGGAGCCAGAGACATCACCTGGACAAGAGCAATACTCTTGCAAAATCTTCTTCCATCATTAAACCGAGAACATCATTCAAACCTCCTTAACCCAAAAATTGGAGCCAACCCTATCAATCCAAAAATAGTAGAAAAAAAAGTAGCCAATTGACGAAGCAGAGCCAGTAGCCAGAACTCATACGACAGCCACATGCAGATATAATTAAAATGAAAGGCTGCAAGACAGCCAAAACATAGCAGAAAAATAGCCAACAAGCAAGCCATAGTAGACCGACTACCAACAACAGATAGTAAAACAACAAAGCAACATTATAGAAAGGAAACAACACCCCAACCTCCCAAACCAAGAAGGAGGAGCCAAACTGCCAACAAGAGAAAACACCGATCAGGCAGCAAAAAAGCTAGCAGCCACTAACATACAACACAAACCATAAACATCACATAGAACCAGACACAGGCAAACTAGTAGCCAACCAAAAAAGCACTCCCAAAACCAACAACCTGGCCAACCCCATTGGCAGACCTAAAACCAGTTGCCAAAAAAAACAAGCCACACCAAAAATCAACCAAGCAAAATAGTTAGGGAGGTTTTAATTTGATAAACAAATCATTAACATTATCCTTCAGACTGTCCCAGTCAAAAGTATCATCATTGTAAGCATCAACATTATAATAAACATTTGGAACAATAACATTGATAATTTGAGGGGCATTCAACAGAATATTGGAATATTTAGATTGGTTCCTTGCTTTCCAAACGTGTCAAAGAGTTAAAGCATCAATTAGGTGGCCTATATGCAGCTTCTTTTTTGAATGATCATTCCATCTCTTTAATAAAGAGGGGAGGCTAGCATGATTAGAACTATCAATGTTTGAATACAATGAACTCCAAACAATCTAGGCATGTCAGTTGTCCATGAAAACATGATTTAGATTTTCTTGATCAGAACAACATTGGCAATTAAAGATTGGATGATAACCCAAAGATTGAAGCTTTTCATCCATACTAATAAAATTGTGATAAATTCTCCATACGAAAAGATTAATAAGCATGGGGATGGTTTTATGCCACATCCAAATTGGGGAAGGTAAGGGAGGCAATGTGACAACAAATATTCCAAGGTTCAGTTAGCTTAATCTTGTTAAGCTAGCAAAGGTTTGAATTAGCTTTTTTGTTTGAAGAGAATTAGAGGTTACGAGATATGATTATAATAGCCACCTCATTAGGAAAAAATTTATGAATATAATTGAATCCCAGTCTTGAGAGTCAGAGAACAATCACTCTGTTAATTTAGGAAGAGTAACATTATGGGAGTTACCTTGCACGTCCGCACCATACCATCTATAAAACCAAAAAGAGACCGAGGAGTCTAAAGTATCCCAAATGAGAATATCTTCAATAATTTCTATATATTCAAGCATTTTTCTCTTGCTTTGGGAGCTAGCAATTTTATTTTAAATTTTTGAAGGGTGGTAGGTAGTGTAATAGCCCAAGTCATTACTAGAATAATTAGGATAAAATCTGAATAAAAAATCAAGATCCCGGATAGCTTCAAAATTAGGTTAAACTAAAAATACTATTTAATATAGTATATTTTTGTGATCATAATACCTAGATTAAGGAGCAATCTGGATAACACATACTCCAAAATTAATTTTTGAATATTTAAAATTTATAAAATTGGAAAAGTTAAATCAAGTTTAAATTTATTAATTTTAGTATCGTTAGATTAAGAATAATAGGAAAATATTACACAAAAAGTTTTGTCCATTTTGGAACTCTAGATTGACCATAATTAATGTTTGAAAGTTTTTAACTTCAAAAATTAATATAAAATAAAGTATAGTTAATAAAAAAAATTTGGTACGAGTGTGTTCATTTCATTGAAATACATCTCATTGTCAAGTTTTGTTAATATTAGAAATAAAATAATTGAAAAATATGTAAACTTTATAAGAATAAAGTTTAATAAAATTATTATTTATTTATTCAAAATAAATTATTTTAGTTTTCATCATATTAATGCACTATTCATCCAAAATATCTCACGTTAAGTTACTTAATAGCTAAGTATACTAAATAGTGAAGTAAAATGAGAGTGAAAGAAGAGAATGAAATAAGAAAGATAAAGAAGAGCGAGAAAGAAGAGAGAAAGAGGAGGAGAAACCAAAATTTCATACATTAAGAAATTATGTAACTTAAGAGTGAAGTAAGAGAAGAGAGAAAGAAAGGTGAGAGAGAGAAAAGAGAGACAAAGAGGAGAGATAAAAAATTTATTTATTTTTATAAATTGTGGCGACTCGTGCCTCGACAAAGCAAGTTGGGGTGGTCATCCTTGGCAAATCTTTGACTTATCATTATATTAGGTTTCTATTCCTAATCCACTAATAAGGGAAGGCTGTGCATTATGTAAAGCTAAACCATTCACTAAATAACATACATAATTATCAGAGTGCGGAAGAAAAAAATAACAAGTTTACATTCATTAATACCATAATGCAAAAATAGAAAACATGAAGCTCAAAATAAAGTTTATAGTAAAGGAAAATATAATGAGTACTTGTATTATTACAACAAATTAGATAAGTTTTAAGCAGAAATAAAGGACACTCATTCTCACTTAAATAAAATAAGCAACCTAAACTAAGGCTCCTCAGCTCCAAGGCTATTATCCAGCTTAATTTTAGCTTAATTGTATCTCAATTATCATTATGTTAAGTTCATCTAGCCATTTGAATCAATCTCTAAAGGTTTGGTGCGATTTAGAGCTAAATTGAATATTTTGGATTATTTTAATATTTAATTAATTAGAAAATTGAGGTATTTAATTTGACCTCGAAATCAAAATCCAACTTCGCCGTTACAATTCTCACCCCCAAATTAGCCAGGGGTGATGTTTCGGACTCGTTTGGAAGTCATCGGATTTTCATGAATATTTTAATATAATTAAATACTCGAAAAAATAGGATAATTAAATAATCATTGGAATCAAAATCCGACTTCATCGTGGAAATCCTCACCCCCAAATTAGCTAGGAGTAAGTTCTTGGAAATTTTTGGAGCGTGTTTATTTAATCTGAATTTTTAGCAATTTAGAAAATAAATAAATATTTATTTAATTAAGAAAGTCAATTTTCTTAATTAATTTCCGTGATAGCCCCCTTACCATATTCGGCGCCCCTTACTCCCTCCCTTACGCGCATGAATGGCTGAGGGCTACCTTTCTCCCCTCACCTCTCTAGCCTCTTAGCCATGCCTTCACCCCCACCCCCACACCCCCCTTCTTCCTTTTCCTTTATTAAGGAAGCTCAACCATTCCTCTCTATTTTTGCTATCAAGATAAAGCACCCAAGCTCTACCATTTTTCCCTCATTGCTAAGTCTTGGGCTGAAGAATAAGAAGAAGAAGTTTCTCCTCTAAGCTTTCCAAGTCTTCTTTCTCAATTTCTTATAAGGCTAAGGTACTCATTTGCTCATCTTCCTTGCCTCTATCATGTTGCTATTATGCTTGATTGTATTTTTAGAAATTCATAAGCATGTATGGAAGCCATTAAGGCACTTTAAAGCATCACATTTCCTTGAAAGAAAACTGCTCTGTTTTTTGTCCATTTTGCACACCACAACCTTTATTACCATTGTTCGTATAGTTAGGATGACCAGTTTGTACCGATTTTAGTGTCAATGGAAAGGTATCGCAAAGACCTTTCCACTGATATATAGCACCACTCATGAAATATTCTGGATTGAGAGTATTTGAGCTCAAAATAAGACTATTTATGAGTTTTGCACAGGCGAAATTACCGTCTAGTGCTGCAGCGCCCAACTTGCAGAAACTAATTTGCCATAGCATGCTGTAGTGTGCCATAATGCACTACAGTGTGCCGCAGCATCTTAATAATCTTACGATGTATGAAAATATAATATGATGAAAATAATATAAATCCACCGCAGTGCACTACCGCGCGCCGTAGCCACCGCATTTCGAAAATCAAGTGTCAAAACCTGCCGTAGCATGCCACGGCGCCTGAAAGTGCTGCAGCTCGCCACAGCGCCAAAACCCGTCGTAATGCGCCACAGCGCCTGAAAGTGCTGTCGCGCGCCACCGCGTTGAAACTAGCCTTAGCGCACCGCGGCGCTTTCCGAAAGCATTGTGGCATGCTATACATGCTATAGCATGCCACAGCACGTCACAACCCATCGTAGTGAATTTCCATAACTGTCCAGAAATGGCTAAAATGGCCAAAAGTTTACTGTTTTTGCATTTTAAGGTCCCTAAGACCCTAGTGGGACTGAATTATATTAAATTTGAAAATTTTCCCTTTTAATATGCGCTTGAAATCTCTTATGTGTCATAAAAAATCTTATGCCAAATATCAAAGAATAGGATCCTTGATTGCTTATATTAACCAAGTATACCTCAATAACTAAATAACATGAAACCTAAGTCCTTTAGATTTGTAATCAAGTGCTAATCCCTTTGATTTGATTTAGGATTTGGTTAGGCTTAAATATCTTCTACTTTATGTCATATTACATTTATATGTTTTCATGATATTAGGATGTTTGTTAGAGAACGTTAACATTTAATTGGGCAACTTGATATGTTTAAATTGACATTAAACTATATTTGAACATATGAATCTTAAGAACTTGATTAAGTAAATGATACTTAATATAAATCTAAAAGTTGATATCAATAATACACCAATAATACATTGATTTGTCATTGATCTTTAAATTAACCATTGGTCTTAATCTTGGTAAGGCTAGGGATTAAACGCTAACTTGTCTCGAGTAAGATCTAAACCTTAATCAATTAACTTGATTGTAAGATAATTCAATTGACATTATTTCAATAATGCATCTGATTTAGCATTGATCTTAAATCATCAAATTAGAAGTGTTAAGGTTAATATTAAATCTATGTGATTGAATTATCTGAATCTGAACTTTGGATTTTTGATTTTCTCTTATATAAGACTATTATCATAAGATGGATAATAAAATTGTAATAATTTATGAAATGATCTAACTCTAATAAGATCATTGATTTTATCCCATGATTGTAGAGTAGAAAAGGAACAGATGAATTTTAATCATCTGACCTAATCATTTTAATCTAAGTCTAATAAGTAAACCTTAAATGTTAACTTAAGAAGTAGAAAAGTGAGATCTCAAAGGTCTTATTATGGAATCATTCTTGAAATGTGTAAGGACCTTAATTACTGATACATTAAAGTATGAAGAACTTTTGTAACTTATTGAGGTAGGAACTTGGATGATCTTTCATAACTTTAGAAGTTGAACTTGACACCTCGTGGTAGGAATCACCTAAAGCAGTTAGAATGGAATTTCTCCCTTGTGGTAGAAATCAATACTGAGTGAACTTTTGATCACATCCTTGGAGCCTTGTGTAGGACTCACCCATTTAGAGTAAGGATTAATAGCTTTGATAAATCCTTGTTAATTAAATAAAATCTTCTGAATCCAGATTATTAGTTGGGTATAGTAGGGTATACCCATAGTACTAGATTATTTTAATAGTATTTAGGAATGATTGAGTCACTATAAGTAAGATTTATCTTTGTGCTATCCTGTAGGCTTAGGCAGATACAATCTCACTTAGAGTAAATCAATCAATCATAAGAGTGTTATAAATGGGAACTCATTTTTTAGTTTGATTAAAATATAAATCACCATTGGGTGATGCCTCCTAGTGAAGATCGCTTCAATAGGTGTGACTTAAACAAACTAAGTAATTCGAGTCACCCTCTTTAAGACACTAAGTGTGATTGTGAGTTAGGCATCTAAATGACTTAGCTTGAGATGTCAATTGCCATCAGGTGATGCCATGTAATAACCCAGATTATTACTTAAGTACATTAGAACTAATCCAAGTCCTAATTATAATTCTAGTGTCCTAATTAAGTTATTTAGAACTCACCTTTAAGATCTGGTCCAAATCATGAATTAAATGGATCAAATTTTGATTTTGGGAATTTCTAAGAACCCTAGAAATAGACCTATTTAATTTGACCTCAAATCAAAAATTTAACTTCACCGTTGTGTTCACCAATCCCAAATTAGCTAGGGGTGATGTCTTGGAAGCATTTGGAAGTTGTTGGATTTTCATCAAATATTTTATCATATTCTAAATACCTGAAAAATAAAATAATTAAATACTCGACGAAATTAAAATCCGATCACGCCATTGCGTTCCTCACCCCTCAATTAGCTATGAGTGATTTATTGGAAATTTTTGGAATGCGTTTAGTTAATAGAATGAATAAATTAATTAAGTAAATTAGTTGAAATTAATAAATACTTTAAATATTTAAATTTGGACTTAACGACACCGTTTGATAAAACCGTAATGCCGTTAATTTGCTTAAATTCCCGTTTGATCTAACGGCCCCCAAATCCAGTCGTCTGATCAATTGAACCATTTGGATCAGACGCCTAGCGTGCGTCATCCCCGGTGGAGACTGCGTGGGGCACGCATGTCACCTGGCATTCGTTCGCAAGCTCTGCTCTGTGTACGCGTAGCCTCCCTTCGCCTTAGGTCCTCATTAAAGAGCTGCATCCTTGGTCTAAGAGGGAGTTCTTGCAAAATCATCTACCCGAAGAATCTACGCCTCCGTGCAAATCGTATGAGCTTTAGGGTTCGTCATAGTCATTCACTTTTCAGGTACACTTGATCCCCCTGATTTTCAGTCCAATTGCGCAATTTAAATTTTGTAAGTTAATTTTATAAAATGGATTGAATAATTATTAGATTCGATCGAACCCAATAATCCCTATTGAAGTCTTTAGTATCGAACCCTAAAGAGCTATGGTTATAAATTTTAGGAACCTTGATTCTTCCTTGGCCTCATCCCGTATATTGTTGAGTTGGTCTCATCGACTACTGCTCGATGGTATGCGGGCTCAGTCGATTCGCCGTCGGAAAGGACCCCTTTTCGCTTGCCCTAGTTTACTTCTATCAGGATCGGGAGCAGACCGTTCTGGGTCACATTGGGCCTGACCCGACCCGCATTTCTGTCCTTGGCGAGGAGTGTGGCACTTGTGGGGTCCTCAGGCTTAGCGTGTCGGTCTCTGGGCGGGCCGCGCGGCATTTGTTTCGATCGACGTAAGTGGTAGGACCCACCAATACCGTCTGTCCTGACGGGTCAGCACCGTGGTGCCCACGATCTTATGTGTTGCCTGTCAGATGCTCGACGCGTGGAAATTGATGGGGTCAGTCATTTTTTTAGCTGTAGAATAATTTAATTATTTATTAACAGAAGCATTAATATATATGTTTAGTTTAATCAAATTAAATCTTTAAGTACTCATATCTTGCAAACCTTAGATCCAAATGCAATAATTAAATATATCATTTTAACCAAATAAATGTAAGGAACATATTGGCACTGTAAATTTTTCATTTGGAATTGTATTTCAATTAATGATATTTAGTATCCCTAAATTGAACCTTAAGAATCCCAAAGCTTCAAATAACGACAACTTTGTGTACACTCACACAAACATACCCAATATGGGTCTTAAAGTGATTAGTAGAACCTCTAAACAACAAAGTAGTGTTCAAATCTCTATTTGGATTAGTTTTAGCTTAATAACTTTTAGGACCTAACCCTAATTACCCTAATTAACCATAGAACTTCAATTGACCATAAATTGGTCAATTGAGCTCCAAACTAGGTCTTCTGATATATCAATTTGATTAGGAGGATCTAATTAATAGTAAATTATAAAAATATTTTAAATCCAATGGTTATATCTTTTAATTAGCCCTAATCACTTTAAGACTTAATTAAAGAATATTAGCATAATTAATAATCTAAATTAAGTAATTTTAGTTTTTGATTGCTCCTAGAATAGAATAGAACTTAGTGGTATGGTTAGTTTAGTGATTCTATGATTAATTTCACTAATTACTCACTAATCACCCTATACTCTAATTAAGCCATAACTTAACCAAATGAAGTTCAAATTGGTTCTACTCCTAATTAAAGTACTCAATGGGTTATAGAGAAGCTATAGCCACTGAGTTTACTAAATTTGGACTTAATTTGGAGAAGTTGGGTTTTTGACCACTTTAAGGAAACCCTAATTCACATAATTAATCATAATCTTGTATTGGCTATAACTTAACCAATACTTATCAAAATTTTATAATTTTTAGTTATATGGAAATCTTAGACAATAATATTCAATAAACAGATAGAAAATTTAGGTTTATTAGGTCAAATTACCAATTTTCCCTTATAAGTCAAATTCCTTAATTTGATCTTATAAGGCTTAATACTTATCCAAAATAAATGTACTTTCTGTCTAAACTCATATTAGATAATAAGTAATATTTTCTTCTCAATAAATTTCACTTTAGAGCCCTAATTCATAATGTTGAAGTTTTGACCCTTAAGTAGGGGCAAAATGGTTATTTTGCCCAAATTTAGGTTTAAGCATTCTTAAACCTTAAATTTAAAATAAAACCTCTAAAATCAGTATTATGACTGATTTGGAATCATTTAGGAAGTTTTATCTTATCATTTTGCCATTTTTAGACAATGCCCTAAAATTCACTTGAAAATCTCTAAGTCATAAATTTAGGTCTCATAAGGTGAATTTAGTTCACCTTATGCATTCCATAGTTAATTATATCATAATAATAATTAAGTAAATTAAGATTAAAATTTAAATATTTTCTTTAGGAAATTCTTCCAAACCTTTAGGATCTTATTTTCTTAGGATATAGCTTAGGAATTTAATTTAGAGTTCATCTATTAAGTAAATGGGTACTTAATGGATGAAATCTTGGTCTTATAGTTTTCTAGAATTTCATATTTTATTTATGATTATTTTGTATTAAAACTTTAGATTTAAGATTAGATTCGTCTTATTAAAGCTTGATTTTGCTTAATAAGATAGCCTTAATTATAGCTTGTGAGAATTTGGGTTTAACTTTATACCATTAGGATTATAACTATTAGATTAAGAAGTTCAAATCAAATACTTGGATTTTAACATCTTAATCCTCCAATTTTGATTCATATTAATCAAGATTGGCTTAGGATTCGTAAAATCATCAATTAGGACGTTTGATTTATTTATTTAACTTAAATAAGCGTCATGTGATAAATATATGTTAGAATTTGATTAGTTCTAATTTCTTTTAAATTATAGGACCGATATTCTGGATTTATACTCGATAGTTGGATATTGGAGATCCTAAACTTGTATAAGTTTAGATTAGATAGAATGACTTAATTAGAAAAATAAAGTGATATCACAGAGTTTGTTTAGTGCTATTTTATTCATTGAGATTTGAATACTTGGCTTCCTTATTTTGGACTTTATACTTTTACACATTATATTGAACATAGTATAATTCTATGTTAATTTAATTCATTCATAAAGCATATTATTAATTGAAAGATAGAATTTAAGGTAATGAATTTTATGTAACTTATGGTGAAATATGTCTTACTTAGTCTGCATGGATAGTGTGACTTTACTTTTGCTCTAGGATGCTTCTCCTAGATGCTTAGATGATACTTTACTTTTGCTCTATGATGTTTCTCCTAGATGCTCAGCAGATACTTTGTGACATTACTTTGATCTAGGATGTTTCTCCTAGATTTTCAGGTGGAATTAAGTGGTATGTTATTTAAATGGAATTAAGTGATATTGGATATGGGATGTTTCTCCTAAATATTTCAGATGGATTTTTAACAGCTTTTACTTTTTGGCAAGACTAAGTAACAATATGTCCATATAAGTTAGTCTATTTTACTTTACATTTTCAGCATACTTCTTTAATTTCAACATTTTTGATATATTCTTCTTTATACAGTACTTTAATTTTATTCAGCAGTTCTTTTAGTACTTACAATATTTCATGTAAACTATATTATTTCAGCAATTTATTTTCAATTTATGGCATATTAGGATATTAGAACTTTATTTTCAGCTCAGTACTTTCATTTTATATTATAAACCAGCATGTATTAAATTGATCATCTTACTTAGGAATTTTTTTGTACTTAGTAGATTTTATTATTTGTTACTTAGCCCTTTATGCAACTTGAGTTGAGGTATATGCTTACCTCACACTTTGTTTGAGTTATAATTAAGTTAATTATAGCTTTATTATTTTTCTTTGATGCTTTACTACTCCTACTTTGTTTAGATGATTGTATATCATTAAAATTATAAAATGCTTAACCTAAAATGTACTTAGACTTATTGTCTAACATTATTTTCTTTTCTTTTGGTTGGAGCCCTGTCATTGTGATACTGATAATGGCAGACTCTGAACTGTTTGAGAAAGGACCTTCTGAAGATCTGGTTTAGGAGGAGGAGCGTGCAGGAGAAGACTCTTAGTTATTTCTTTTAATTTTGTGAGGATTGAGTAACCTTACTTTACTGCTTTAAATTTTTAAGTTGCTTTGTAATAATACAGGTTTAAATTGCTTTTCTTTTCATGCTTATGTATTTTGAGTTGTATAGTTCTTATCTGAATTGTATGGATGTTATTACTTGTCTTTCTTTCGCACTCTAATAGATTATAGTATGCTCATTCAGTGATTAGCTCTTTTGCTCTCCTTATTAGGGCATATCTTTCCTTAACATTTGATTAGGAAGGTTTATCCTTAATCTAAATGCTAAGTGAGGGTTTGCCCATTGACGACCACCTCTTAATCTCGGATGATTAAGGGGCGGCCGTCACAGTTGGCATCAGAGAACTCCATAAGGTGTCAGATTGAAATTTATATTCCTATTTACCTAATGGATAGTTCTTCTGACTAACAATCACTAAATAAATACTGGAATAACATTCATATTACCTTATACTTAGAATAATGAGCATAAAATACTAAAATACTTAACATAAAATGATAAATTACAAAACTTATATATTAGAAACTTAGGAAATATAAATTGCTCAATCAAATTTATTGAACATGATTAAACATATAAGATATATAAAACTTGAGGAATGTCGACCTGGGACTATATCAGAAGATTTGAAGCCATTTGGGAACTTGACTTCCAATGTGAACAACATTATGGAAGATATATTGAAGAAGTGTCAAAACTAGCAGTACAAATATTGGAATAAATGCTTTGCCATGCCATGTTTAGAGGATTTGATTCCTCCTTTAGCCAAGGAATGGCTAAAGGGTGTGAAGAGCACTCTTGAAGCTATTGACTGTCCTGATAATATTAGAGTTGAATTAGCAATAAGGTTATTTTAAAATCAAGTAGAAGATTGGTGGGATGCCACTCTTCTAGAACTCACATGTATATGAAGGAGAGAACATTGAGAAGTCACCTTTGAGGACTTCTGTCTTGCTTTTTCAGCCAAATACATTAAATAATGTTCTAATAAGATTAATGTACTTTATTCTCATTGCACAAGTCATTTTGAAATAAGTAATAAAATAAACTCATTTTTTTTGAACTATCTCAAAATGCTATGATTTTTAAATACATGTACAAAATGAATCCCGGACAGTCATCCTCAACCCCTACTGCATTTAGCAGTAATTCTGTCGAATTCAATGCACTTTTAGATGCAGTAAAAACATTAGTAGCAACCAATGCCCAGCAATCTGAAAGAATAGAGAGATTGATCATAATGCAGCATAATCTGTCCCTAGCATCTATGAATCTTGTGCCTTACTATCCTTTTCAACAATATCAGCAGCCTACATATGATCTTTTACACAGCTTTATTAGATTGAGAACCTCTATCTATAATGGAAATATGTCAGCCATGGATATAGCCAACTGGCTCAAAATAGTGGAAAATAATTTAACATGTATTAACTATCCAGATGCTGAATCAGTCAGATTAGTTACTCACAATTTCCAAGAAAAAGCTGAATACTGGTGGGATAATCTTTGTCGTACACTTTTTGCTAATTACTACATTGAATAGATCCCTTGGGATGAATTTGTAGAAGCATTCAAAGTAGAATATATACCCCCTTCAGTTCATAATAACTTGGGTGATATGTTTCTTAGACTAAGTCAAGGGAACAACACACTCTCTGAATATGAATCTGAATTTAGACGACTAGCTCAATTTGCACCAGATATGGTGCAAACAGAAGGTGCTCATTGCCACAGATTTCTGAGTGGACTTCGGGACTCAATAAAGGATCATGTGGTGCCACTAAGACTGTCCAATTTTATTAAATTGATTGAGACACCTTGTGATAAACCAGCATCAATCTCAGAAGGACTCTAAAAGGACATTCAGTTCATCCTCGTACAGGGATAATAATCCCAAAAAGACTAGATTTTCTTCAGGGAAAGTATACCAGATTGAAATAGATCCTACACCCTCAGATCCATAGAATGGGTGTACAAGGCCTCATCCATTCGGGAAGTGTTATCATAGTAAGCGATGTTGTTATACATGTGGAAGGAAGGGGCATTTCTATCAATAATGTAATTACAATGTGATAATCGACAGTGCACGTATTGACCATCCTAAGAGAAATCAAGTTCTTAATCCTACTCCGGTCAATCGTAGAAGTCAACCACTTACTATTATGACTTCTCAGCAACCTACAATACCAGCTCAAAGGAAGGTTGGAAATGTTACCGCTCAACCTAGTACCTCCAAGCCTCCTCAACGATAAGTCTTTAACAAGAAGCCTTCAGGACCTGCTAGGATTTACACCCTTACTCCATTAGAGGCTATTGAAGATAACAACGTCATATCAGGTACATATATTTAATTCTGAATTCTTATTCCAAGCATTAGTAAATTGAATTAATCATAGTTAAGTATGCTTAATTTAGAAACCATTTGTGTTAATGACTATCCTTGCAAAATACTATTTAATACGGGAGCAAGTCATTCATTTATATCTGAAAGCTTTGCTAAAACTTTGAAGTTGCCATGTTATAAGTTGGCTAGAACCTTAATTGTTGGGCTTCCTTCTGGAACCTAACTAGCACAACACAGTTTTGTAATCTCCAAGTACCCCTGAATAAGAAGACATTCTAGGCCAAGTTAATCATTCTACTTATATAGCAAATTTCGATATCATATTAGGAATGAATTGGCTTAGTGCACATAATGCTATGATTAATTGTCAATAAAAGAAGATTGCATTGTCATCACAAGATGCTGCTGAAACCTTCATATGGAGGTTTAGTACTCAATGTTCGTTGATTAATGCAATCCAAGAAGAAAAGTTGATAACTAAAGGCTGTGTTGCATTCTTAGTCACCATGATTGGTGAAAGTAAAGAAGATATCCCACTTTCAGAAAGCAAAGTTGTTAAAGAATTTCTCGACGTATTTCTAGAAGATCTGCCTGGGTTACCTCCACCAAGAGAAGTAGAGTTTGCTATAAATCTAATTCCTGATACACAGTCAATTTCTAAAGCATCTTACAGAATGGCTCCTAAAAAACTACAAGAACTTAGTGAGCAATTACAAGAACTCCTAAATATAGGCTTCATTAAACCAAGCATGTCTCCTTGGGGAGCGCCAGTCTTATTTGTCAAAAAGAAAGATGGTTCAATGAGGATGTGTATAGATTATAGAGAATTGAACAAGGTCACTATTAAAAACAAATATCCACTACCTATAATTGATGATCTATTTGATCAATTATCCAGTGCAGTAGTATTCTCCAAGATTAATTTAAGATCAGGATATCATCATCTTCAAGTAAAGGATTCAATTGTGGAGAAAACAACATTTCGTACACGGTATGAACACTATGAGTTTCTTGTGATGTCTTTTGGACTCACAAATGCACCATCAATTTTTATGAACTTGATGCTGCGAGTCATAAAACTATATTTAGATAAATTTGCTATAGTATTTATTGATGATATTATCATCTATTCCAAGACCCTGAATGATCACAAGAATCATTTAAAAATAGTATTAAAAACTCTACGTAATCATGAACTCTTTGCAAAATTCTCTAAATGTGAATTCTGGCTAAATTTTGTAGCTTTATTGGGCCATGCAGTGGATGCTCAAAGAATCCGTGTAGATCGACAGAAAATAAGTGCGATCCAAGACTGGGTACAACCCAAGACAGTAATAGACATAAGAAGCTTTTTGGGCTTAGTAGGATATTATAGAAAATTTGTTAAAGGCTTCTCTCAAATTGCTTCTCCATTGACAAAACTCACTCAGAAAGCTATCCCATTTATTCGGAGTTCTAAATATGAGAATGCATTTCAAACTTTAACAGATGCACTTTCTTCTGCTCCAATATTAGTGCTACCAAAAGAAAGCTTGAACTATCAAGTGTATACTGATGCTTTAGGAATTAGATTAGGATGTGTTTTAATGCAAGAAGGGAAAGTTATTGTTCATGCTTCACATCAATTGAGGCCACATGAGAGAAATTACCCCGTACATGATTTTGAACTTGTTTCAGTAATTTTTTCATTAAAAATATGGCGTCATTATTTGTACGGAGTTCAATGCTCTATTTTCACTGATCATTAGAGTTTAAAGTACATCTTCACTCAATGTGAATTAAATTGTTGTCAAAAAAGATGGCTTGAAGTGATTAGTGACTATGATTTAGACATTCAGTACCACTCGGGTAGAGCAAATGTGGTGGCAGATGCCCTTAGTCGATGTACAATGTTATCAGCAATGATTAATATAAGTTCATTGACAGAAGAATTCCAAAGTAAGGAAATTGTTCCTATTCATGGTGATGTGATGAGCTCATATTAACTAACATCAATATAGAGCCCACCTTTCATAAAGATGTTTCTATCTCTCAAACTAAGGATGATGAATACTTAAAGTTCAAGATGGATATTGAAGGTGGTCGCCGTCATGATTTGAAATTGCATGATATAGTAATTTATCAATATCATTGTCTATGGATTCCCAAGTCAATGCATCAAGAGATTCTTATAGAAGGCCATAATTTAGGTTATCAAGTCCACCCTGGGAACACTAAAATGCATCAAGACTTGAAGGGATCATTTTGGTGGCCCGGTATGAAAAAGAGTGTGGCAGAATTCATGGCTAAATGTCATGCTTGTAATCTTGTTAAGGCAGAACATCAAAGACCTAGAGGACTTCTTAATCCTCTATCAATTTCAGAATGGAAATGGCTTGATATTTCCATGGATTTTGTCATGGGTTTACCCAAGACTAGATCGGGTGCCGATTTTATTTGGGTCATAGTTGATCGATTGACCAAATCGGCCCATTTTATTCCAATGAGATAGACCAATTCCATGGAAAGATTGGCAAAACTATATATTAGAGAAATTATCAGACTCCATGGTATTCTAAGATCAATTGTTTTAGATCGTGATAGTAGATTTACCTCTACATTCTGGATGGCAGTACATCAAGACTTGGGCACTACATTGGCCATGAGCACTGCATTTTATCCACAAATAGACGAACAAATAGAACGAGTTAATTAAATTCTTGAAGATATTTTGCATCTATGCGCATTCTGGATTTCAGTGGTTCCTGGGAAGACCACATTCCTCTTATAGAGTTTTCGTACAATAATAGCTATCAAGCAAGCATTTGTATGGTACCCTAAGAAGCATTATATGGAAGAAAATGTAGCACTCCACTTGCTTGGTCTGAGACTGGTAGTGTACAGCCTTTTGGATCAGATTTAGTTGCTGAAACAAATAAAAAGGTGCAATTAATTCAATAGAGAATTAAAGTAACACAAGATCATCAAAGCAAATATCACAATGCTCACCATCATCCTTTAAATTTCAACATTGAAGACTTTTCTTATCTTAAAGTCAGTCCTATGAAAGGAGTATTTTGATTTGGTGTAGCTAGGAAGCTTAGCTCTCGCTATGTTGGTCTATTTGAAGTCTTAGAAAGGATAGGCTCTGCTGCCTATAAATTAAAGTTTCCTGAAGACTTTTCTGCTGTTCATAATATATTTCATATCTCATAATTGCAAAAATATCTTCGACATCCTTCGCATGTTATTCAACTTCCAATCGTATCTATCCAGCCAAATGTATCTTATGTTGAAGAACTAATCAAAATCTCAGCTCGCGATCAGAGGCAGCTAAGAAATCAATCTATTCCAATGGTTAAGGTTCAATGGAAGAACCGTATGCGAGAAGAATCCACTTAGAAGAAAGAAGTGAATAGGAGATGAAAATATCATAATCTCTTTAAATCAGGTACTTTCTTAACTTCTTTTCACTTCAATTTGTCATTTTCATTATATCTTATTCTTCTCACTTGAGTGATATCGAGGATAACATCGTTCTTAAGTGGAGGAGTCTTTAATAACTCAAGTTATTACTTAGGTTAATTAGGACTAATCTTAGTCCTAATTATGATTCTAGAGTCTTAATTAAGTCATTTGGAACTCACCTTATTAGACCTGGTCCAAATTTGGAATCAAATAGATCAAATCTTGATTTTGGGAATTTATAGAAATCTTAGAAATTAACCTATTTAATTTGATCTCAAATCAAAAATCTGACTACACTATTATGTTCACCAACCCCAAATTAGCTAGGGGGTGATGTTTTGGATGTATTTGGAAGTCGTTAGATTTTTATCAAATATTTTATTATATTCTAAATACCCAAAAAATCAAATAATTAAATACTCATCGAAATGAAAATCCGATCACACCATTGTGTTCCTCACCCCTCAATTAGCTAGGGATGATTTATTGGAAATTTTTGGAATGCGTTTAGTTAATAGATTGTAATAAATTAATTAAGTAAATTAGTTTAAATTAATAAATACTTTAAATAATTAAATTTGGACTTAACGGCCCCATTTGTTAAAACCATAATGCCGTTAATTTATTTAAATTCCCGTTTCATCTAACGGCCCCCGAATCCAGCCGTCTGATCAATCGAGCCATTTGGATCAGACGGCTAGCGTGCGTTGTCCCTAGTGGAGGCCACGTGGGGCACGCGTGTTGCTCGGTGTTTGTTTGCAAGCTCTGCTTTGCGTACGCGTAGCCTCCCACCGCCTTAGGTCCTTGATAAAGAGCTGCATCCTTGGTTTAAGAGGGAGTTTTTGCAAAATCATCTACTCGAAGGATCTACACCTCTGCACAAACTGTCTGAGCTATAGGGTTCATCATAGTTGTTAACTTTCAGGTACACTCGATCCCCCTGATTTTCAATCTAACCGTGTAATTTAAATTTCGTAAATTAATTTCATAAAATGGATTGAATAATCATTGGATTCGATCGATACGATCGAACCCAATAATCCTTGTCAAAGTTTTTAGTATCGAACCCTAACGAACTAGGGTTAGAAATTTTAGGAACCCTGATTCTTCACTGACCTTGTCCCGTATATTATTGAGTTGGTCTCATCAACTACTGCTCGATGGTATGTGGGCTTAATCAATTCGCCGCCAGAAAGGACCCCTTTTTGCATGCCCTAGTTTGCCTCTATTGCGATTGGGAGCAGACCGTTATGAGTCGGGTCGGGCTTGACCCGACCAGCGTTTCTGTGCTGGGCGGTGAGCGTGGCAGTTGTGGGGTCTACAGGTTTAGCATGTCAATCTTTGGGCGCGCCGCGTGGCGTTTGTTTCGATCGGTGTAAGTGGTGGGACCCATCGGTACCGTCTGTCCTGACGGGTCAGCGCCGTGGGGCCCACGATCTTGTGTGTCGCCCATCAGATGCTCGACGCGTGGAAATTGATGGGGTCTGCCATTTTTTTAGCTGCAGAATAATTTATTATTTATTAATAGAAATATTAATATATATGTATAGTTTAATTAAATTAAATCTTTAAGCACTCATATCTTGCAAACCATCCAAATGTAATAATTAAATATATCATTTTAACCAATAAAATATAAGGAACATATTGGCACTATAAATTTTTCATTTGGAATTGTATTTCAATTAGTGACATTTAGTATCCCTAAATTGAACCTTAAATATCCCAAAGCTTCAAATAACCACAACTTTGTGTATATTCACACAAACATACCCAATATGTGTCTTAAAGTGATCAATAGAACTTCTAGAACAACCTAGTAGTGTTCAATTCTCTATTTGGATTAGTTTTAGCTTAATCACTTTTAGGACCTAACCCTAATTACCCTAATTAACCCTAGAAATTCAATTGACCATAAGTTGGTCAATTAAGCTCTAAACTAAGTCTTCCAATATATTATTTTGATCAAAAAGACCTAATTAATAGTAAACTACAAAAATATTTTAAATCTAATGGTTAGATCTCTTAATTAGCCCTAATCACCTTAAAATTTAATTAGTGAATATTAGCATAATTAATAATCCAAATTGAGTAACTTCAATTTCTGATTACTTTTAGAGTAGAATAGGACTTAGTGGTGTGGTTAGTTTAGTGATTCTATGATTAATTTTACTAATCACTCACTAATCACCCTAAACTTTAATTAAGCCATAACTTAACCAAATGAAGGCAAAATTAGGTCTACTTCCAATTAAATTACTCAATGGGTTATAGGGAAACTATAACCACTGGGTTTACTGAATTTGGACTTAAATTGGAGAAGTTGGGTTTTTGACCCCCTTTAATGAAACCCTAATTCACATAATTAACCCTAATCTTGTATTTGCTATAAGTTAGCCAATACTTATCAAAATTTAATGATTTTTTATTCTATGGAAACCTTAGACAATAATCTTCAATAACTTGACAGAAAATTTAGGTTTTATTAGGTCAAATTACTAAATTTCCCTTATACGTCAAATTCCTTAATTTAACCTTATAAGATTTAATACTTATCCAAAATAAATGTACATACTGTCTAAGCTCATATGAGATAATAAGTAATCTTTTTGTTTTAAGAAATTTTAGTTTAGAGCCCTAATTCATAAAGTTGATTTTTTAACCCTTAAGTAGGGGCAAAATGGTCATTTTGCCCAAATTTAGGTTTAAGCATTCTTAATCCTTAAATTTATAATTAAACCTCTAAAATCAGTATTATGACTGATTTGGAATTGTTTAAGATGTTTTATCTTATCATTTTACCATTTTTAGAAAATGTCCTAAAATTCACTTGAAAATCTCTAAGTCATAACCTTATGCCTTCCATAAGTTAATTATATCATAATAATAATTAAGTAAGATTAAGAATAAAATTTAAATATTTTTCTTAGGAAATTCTTCCAAACCTTTAGGATCTTATCTTTAGGATCTAGCTTAGGAATTTAGGTTAGAGTTCATCTATTAAGTAAATGGGTACTTAATGGATGAAACCTTAGTTTTATGGCTTTCTAAAATTTCACCATTTATTTATGATTATTTTGTATTAAAACTTTAGATTTAAGATTAGATATCCATCTTATTAAAACTTAATTTTGCTTAATAAGATAGCCTTAATTATAGCTCATTAGAATTTAGGTTTAACTTTATACCATTAGAATTAGAACCTATTAGATTAAGAAGTTAAAATCAAATACTTGGATTTTAACATCTTAATCCTCCAATTTTGATTCATATTAATCAAGATTGGCTTGGGATTCGTAAAATCATCAATTAGGACATTTGATTTATTTATTTAACTTAAATAAGCGTCATGTATTAATATATATTAAAATTTGATTAGTTCTAATTTCTTTTAATTTATAGGACCGATATTCTGGATTTATACTTGATAGCTGGATGTTGGAGATCCTAAACTTGTATAAATTCAGATTATATAGAATGACTTAATTAGAAAAATAGAGTGATATCACAAAGTTTGTTTAGTGCTATTTTATTCATTGAGATTTGAATGCTTGGCTTTCTTGTTTTGGACTTTATACTTTGACACATTATATGGAACAAAATATATTTTTATGTTAATTTAATTTCATTCATAAAGCATATTATTATCTGAAAGAAAGAGTTTAAGATAATGAATTTTATGTAGCTTATGGTGGAATATGTCTTACTTTGTCTACCTGGACAGTGTGACTTTACTTTTGCTCTAGGATGCTTCTCCTAGATGCTCAAATGAAACTTTACTTTTGCTCTAGGATGTTTCTTCTAGATGCTCAGCATATACTTTGTGACATTACTTTGATCTAGGATATTTCTCCTAGATTTTTAGATGGAATTAAGTGGTATGTTATTCAAATGGAATTAAGTGATATTGAATATGAGATGTTTCTCCTAAATATTGTTGATGGATTTTTACAAGCTTTTACTTTTTGGCAGGACTAAGTAAATGCCCATATAAGTTAATCTATTTTACTTTACATTTTCGGCATACTTCTTTAATTACAGCATTTTCAGTATATTCTTCTTTATACAACACTTTGATTTTATTTATTAGTTCCTTTAGTACTTACAATATTTCATGTAAGCTATATTATTTCAGCAGTTTGTTTCACTTTATGTCATGCTAGGATGTTAGAACTTTATTTTCAGCTCAGTACTTTCATTTTATATTTTAAACCAGCATGTATTAAATTGATCATATTACTTTGGAATTTTTTTTGTACTTAGTAGATTTTATTATTTGTTACTTAGCCTTTTTCTTCAGCTTGAGTTGAGGTATGTGCTTACCTCACACTTTGTTTGAGTTATAATTAGTTAATTATAACTTTATCATTTTTCTTTGATACTTTACTGCTCCTACTTTGTTTAGATGATTATGATATCATTAAAATTATAAACTGTTTAACCAAAAATGTACTTAGACTTATTGTCTAAGAAGATTTTCTTTTCTTTTGGCTAGGGCCCTATCACTGTGATACTGACAATGGCAGACTATGAATTGTTTGAGGAAGGACCTTTTGAAGATTTGGTTCAGGAGGAGGAGCGTGCAAGAGAAGACTCTTAGTTCTTTCTTTTGATTTTGTGAAGATTGAGTGACCTTACTTTACTGCTTTAACTTTTAAGTTGCTTTGTAATAAAATAGGTTTAAACTGCTTTTCTTTTCATGCTTATGTATTTTTAGTTGTATAGTTCTTATCTGGATTGTATGAATGTTATTACTTATCTTTCTTCCGCACTCTGATATATTATAGTATGCTCATTCAGTGATTGACTTTTTTGCTCTCCTTATTAGGGCATATTTTCCCTTAACATTTAATTAGGAATGTTCATCTTTAATCTAAATGCCAAGTGAGGGTTTGCCCGTTGACGATCACCTCTTAATCTCAGATGATTAAGGTGCGGTCGTCACATGCCTTCTATTGAAGATCACTTTGTTAGGGTGGTTTAATCAAACAATGTGTTAAGAACCACCTTTCTTGCAACCATGCTAAATATGTGTATATAATCTTCCCATCGAATGATTTTTTAGTAAACTTTAAACTTTAACCAATTATCGAGATTAGAGTCTAGGAGTCAGAATCCTTCTTATTGGCAGGATTCTGCACAATGGAGATCTTGAATTCATTATCATATTTCAAAGCATTTTTTGAATTTTTGCATCTATTTCATGTAGCTTAGAAGCATGAGCATGAGCATATGCATGATGTTGAGTATCAGCAATGATGTATGAGTATCAGTGATTATTTATGGGTTACAGAATATTGCATATATTGACTGGGGAATTTCAGGATGCATCGGCATCACAATTCCTAACTGGATGTATGTATACATTGGATTGTACGACTCATAGAAGTTCAATAATATTTTGGTTGCATATCAGTAGCATACAATATTGTGGCATATTCAGATGCATAGTTTCAGTGGCATACAACATAGTTTTACATGCTAGTACTCAGTTTCAAATTCATTACTATTTTTAGTTTACTTTTAGTATTAGTTTGCAGTTTAATTTTACTTTATTTTACTTTAGTTTTATACAGTTTTATACTTTCAGCTATCTTTACAATATTATTATAGATTTATTTACATTATAAAAATGTTAAATGATTAACTAGAATTGTTTAGATTAGTTTCAGTGTGTTGACTTATTGTCTAACACGTGGTACTTTTGGGATCTGACAATTTGCTAGATCTTGAGCAGTATATTGAGCCAGGTCAGGAGGACACCTAGGAGATTCAGGAGGAGCCTGTGGAGCTCTAGTGGATTCTGCTCCAGCTTGTTATTTTATTTGGTTTATTTTAGTTTAGTAGTTAGCTTTTATTTCTGTATTTCAGTAAATCATTTGTAATAATTCTGGATGTGTTTTTCTTTTCTTTTCTGAGATGAATTTTTTATTCAGCTTCTATGATAAATGTTTATAGATGTTTGTTTTAGCTTTCACATTCTGTTTATATACTACTTAAACTTAGTATTGTGATGTGATCAGTATACTAGAAATGCTGATATCTTATACATATATTGGATTCCTCATATGTTTTATATCTAATGTATGTATTAGTCTAATACTTAGGATAAGGATACTACTCTTATCTTAAGTATTAGTTCTCAACCCTCCTTGAGGTTGAGTCAGCATCCCTTCAAATGGGTTTAGTTTCTGCTATTTCGAGGAGACGGGATATTCCTCCCCGAGTGGCACACCGCTCCGTCACCGAGATTGATTTTAACTATCCCTTTTTACGTGCGGTGATGGGGCTATCTCCTCAAAATGCTTAAGAAAAACATTGGTTAAGGTGCTCCCCTCCTAGAACTACTCCTCCATGGGTGACCTTTTTCCTCAAAATGCTTAAGAAAAACATTGTCAATTTCCCAATGCTAGGTCCTAAGCCAAAAAGAGAAAAATACTTGTTAGACATATTGTCTAAGTACATTTTAGGCTATGAATTTTCATGTATTTAATGATATCACAAACATCCTAAGCATTATAGAAGCATTAAAGCAATAAAAGAAAATGGTACAGCTATAATCATTTAATTATAACTTATAGAAAAATGTGAGGTAAGCACATATCTCAACCCATAGCTGCTGAAAGGTTAAGCAACGAATATATATAAAAGAAACTACTAAGTAGAAGAAACATTCTAAGTGCATATGATTAATTATACTCATGCTGATTGTATAAATAAAATGAAATATAAATAGAGTTGAAAATATATCTAACATCCTAACATGTTTATATAATAAACTAAAGGTGAAATACTGAAATACTGTAAGCACAATATATGCTGAAATTTTTAAAAATTCCTAAAGTGTTGCATAAATACAAAAACTGAACTGAATTAACTGAAACATTCATCATTGGACATGTGTCTACATTAGAATTGCCATAACAGCCAAATTGACTAAGCTAGCCACTGTATCCAAGACTAAAGCATCTAGGGCACTAATGTTTAGGTCTTCAGGTCCACAAATCTCAACTATAATCATCCAGGACACTAATGTCTGGGTAATGAATTGCACTACACTGCAAAACCAAACTGTAAAGGTAATCTAACTAGGCCACATTCCATTAATTATTCTCTTTCTAAGTTATCTGATCCTATCTTATATCTTATCAACTTTATGTTCATAACTTATGTAATTTCAAAACTAACATAGAATATGCATCAAATATCTTATATTTCTTCTGATATGTCACAATGTAAATACTCAATACAAGGAAGCAAAGTATCAAAATAAGGTAAAAATGGCACTACACAAAAATCTGTGATATCACTTATTTTCTAATTTAATCTATTCTAAGTAATATAAGGTTATACAAGTTTAAGATTTCCAATATCCTACTATCCAGTATAAACTAAGAACTATGGTCCTATAAGCTTAAAAGCAATTAGAATTAGTCAAATTCTAGCATAATACAATCAATGATGCTTATATAAGTTGAATAATAAATCAAATATTCTAAATGAATTATTTTAAAATAACCCAAGCCAGTATTGATTAATATAAAATAAAATTGAGGGATTAAGAGTTAACCTCTAAATACTAGGGTTTAACTTCTTAATCCAATAGGTTTTAAAGACTAAGGGTATATGGTCAAGCTTAACTCTCATATACTCAGTTAAGACTATCTTATTAAACAAAGTCAAGCTTAATAAGATTGATCATTAAACTTAAACTAAATTTTAAACATAAAATAATCAAAATAAAGTATGAAATCTAGAAACTAATAAAACCAAGTTTCATTCATTGAGGAACCCATTTACCCAATGAATGAATTTTATCCTAAATTTATATCTAATTTCTAAGGAAAGTCTTAAGGTTTTAAGGGAGAAGCATAACCCATGAAGAATTATGATCTTCATTGGAAACATAGTTTGATGAGCTTAGATTAATTAATAATGATTCCAAATTTCTTATTGTGGCGCCCCGCACTCTTAATCCGCCAAAGGATTAGGTTAAGGGTGGGGTGTCACTCTGGCTAACCCCTCACTTACCATTGGATTAGGATAGACTCCACAATCCACCTGATTAGGGAAGGATTAACACAGAATAAATCTAACAGTCAATATATAAGTAAACGTACAGAGTGCGGAAGCGATTTAAGGAAATGTAAATCATCCAAGCATCATAATACAAATAGCAAAAGTAGAACTCAGAATATAAGCATACAATCCAAATACGCAGTCAATGTACCTATATTATTATATCATTTAAAAATTTCAAATAGAATAGAATGTGCAAATACTCTCATCCTCACATATATAAAATAAATGCTAAACATCGGCTTCTTCTACAGGCTCCTCCTCTAGGTATGGCTCCACTCCTAACTCCTACTCATCTAACTGATGAGGATCTGCCATTGTCGGTTTCACAATGTAGGGCCCCAGCCAAAGAAAAGAAAATCTGGTTAGATAATTGTCTAAGTACATTTTAAGCTGATTATTATAAAGGTTATGTAATATCACCAATTTACTACTTCTAAGCAATAATGTGTATACAGGGGCAGCAAGCAGTACAAAAGAAAAAGGAAAGCTATAAACCATCATTTATAACTTAAGCAAAGAAAAGGAAAGAGGCTGAGACATGCCTCGCATACAAACTAAATAAGGAAGGGCATATAAACATACATAACTAAACAAGTGTTGTAAGAAAAGTTCTATATCATAAACATGCTGGTGATCAACTAAAAATATGCCAATTAAAATAAAGAACTTAGCAGTGGTACATATAAATAGCAGCAAGGTTCTAACATCTTAAAAATATATATAAAAGTAGTACAAGGAAATAGCTGACTGAATAAGAATACTGAAAAGTAAACAACAATAACTGCATATAAAATCATACGTGTACAATCTGCCATACAGAAAAGAGCTACTTAGCTCACCAAAAAGGGCTGAGATCTTAGCACCAGTATGGCTAGGGCAGTTCCTAGCATGATACGACTAAGGCAACAACAGTTAACATAGAAGGCCCTAACACAGTACGGCTAGGGCGATTCCTAGCATGATACGGTTAGGTCACCAACAGTCATACCCAAAAGATCCTAGCACCAGTACAGCTAGGGCAGTTCCTAGCACGATACGACTAGGGAAACAATCGGTATGATCAAAAGAACACTGAGAGGCAGCTTAAACACATCAAATCATTATCTTCTCATTAATTACTTTAATATTTTCACAAGGAATCTAAGGAGTCTCCATATTTTCCTAACATTTTATTCATGCATCAAATGTCTTATATGATATGCTCAAGGAAATATGGCACAAAAATTAAGGAATGCGTAAGCAACAAAATATCAAGTAAAAGCAAGAGACTCTACTAAACATGGTAATATCATTTGCTTTTTACTTAACCTTCTAACTATTCCAAGTTACACAAGTTCAGGATCACTGTTTTCCTACTATCGAGTGTAACTCAGAAATTCATTCTTATGAGTTAAAAAGGATTAGAACTGATCAGGTTCTAATCTAATTCAATCAGATAGATGACTACGAGTTAAATCAATAAATCATACGTCCTAATTTTGTAAATTTAGACGTTCTAACTAAGATCTGATCAAGATCTTCTAAACCTATGGATTATGGATTAAACACTATGAGATTTATGTTTAATCACATAATCCAAAGATGATAAGACCTAAGTTCTAGATTTTATTCTATAAGTGATCTACTAGTAAGGTGAATCCTATTAAGTAATCAAACTTAATAGGATGAATCTCCTATCCTAAATCTAAAGTTAAAAGACAAAATAATCAGAATAAGTTGTAAAATAAAAGAAAGTCTAGAAACTAATAAAACTAAGGTTTCACCCATTGAGTAACCCATTTACCCAATGAGTGAACTATAACTTATGATCTAGTCCTAGTCTCAAGAAAGGTCCTTAAGGAGTAGTGCTTAAGACTTAACAGAAATTATTGAGATCTAACTTAAGGGTTGATTTCACTCACTTGATATTATAACATTAGTTTTAAGGTTCTAGAATATTATCTAAAGGATAGGGGAACTTAACCCAATCTTAGGGCAAAATGATCATTTTGCCTCAACTTTAAGGGTCAAAAATTCAACTTTTGATTTATGGGTCAGAATTAAATTCTCTTAGTTCCAATTGATTTCTTACTGTCTAACTTGAAGATAGACAGTAAGTACACCTAAATCGGGTGAGAAACGGTCAAGTTATGACTAAAATAAGGTTAGGGGTAATTTGGTCATTTAACTAAATTTATAAGATTCAAATCCTAAATATTATTTCAGTATGTTGGTGACATTTGAATTCTAGGTTAAATAGCTTCTTGAATTTTTGAATTTGGAGTTGATTTGACCAAGTTATGGCCATTTGAATTCTAAAGGCATTATGGTTATTTTCACTAAAGTCAACACTAAGTTCTAGGGTTGACTTTTTTATCTTGATATTCAAATGAGAAAACTAATACTAGTACGGTGATGGGGCCGCTCTCCTGAGCATTTTAAGACCCATATTGACTATGTTTCGATAACCGGGTAAGAAGTTATTAGGCTCTAAATAGGTCCTAAAATGTTACCTCGTTATACGTACCCCGAAATAAATTTTTACATTACGTTATTTGATTCCTTATATTTTTTTGAGTATTTTAAGACCTATATTGGCTATATTTGGATCATCCTATAAAAAGTTATTAAACTTTTAAGATTTACTATTCAAAAATACAATTTGAATTATTTTACTATTCATTTATTCAAATTGAATTATTTTACTATTCATTCCTAAAGTTTTTATATAGGATTTCTGAAATTATTAATCCTTAATTAATCTGTGATTAATTAGGCTTAATTATTAATTAACATTAATTAATTTATTATTAAATTATATTTATTTTACTATAGCAAAGTAATTAGTATTAATCACTATTTAATTAGTCTTAATTACTTATTAATATCTAATTAAGAATAATTAATTATACTTTACTATTTAATAATAATTAATTATCCTAATTACTGTTTAAAGTTTAATTAACCTTTAATTAACCCTAATTAATTTCTAATTATACTTACTTAATTAAGGTTACTATTCAAAAATAATTATCACTAATCCTAATTTAATTAACCACTAACTATAATTAATTAATCATTAACAGTAATTAATTAACACTAATAGTAATTTAATTAATAATTTAATTAACAGACAGTGGGCCTCACTAGACACGTGGCGCTGCCAGAGGCTGTCACGTGGCAGTGTGGCCCCACAAGGGCTGAGTCAGCTCGGGTGACTGGGTAGTGGGCCCCACCTGACACGTGGCACTACCATAGGCTGCCACGTGGCACTGTGGGCCCCACGGGAAGCCGAAAACCGCCGCGGTTGACCGGGCAGTGGGTCCCACTGCCACGTGGTAGGCCCAGAGGCTGCCACGTGGCGCTGTGGCCCCACTGGGGAGCCGAACCGCTGCGTGGACTCGGGCAGTGGGTCCCACTTGCCACGTGGCGGGCCCAAAGACTGCCACGTGGCGCTATGGGCCACACTGGGGAGTCGAACCATCGCGTGAGCTTGGGCTGTGGGCTCCACGGGACACATGGCGTGCCGGCTGGCTGCCACGTGGCACTGGGGGCCCCACGACCGAAGCCGAAGGGTCACGGCTTCGGCTGGTGGGTCCCACTGGACACGTGGCAGGCCTAGAAGGCGCCATGTGGCCTGGTGGGCCCCACCCGGCTGACGCGGACCCGCCTCGGGCGGGTCGGGCTCGGGTCGACCCGGTTCGACCCGGATTTCGTCTCCTTCGCGGCGACGGGCCGAGGGTGCCGGGCTAGGGCACAGCTTTTGCCGGCCTTCCCGGCACTGGACCACCTCGGCCTGCACGGCCGACGGTAGCCCTCGACGAGGGTTACACGCCAGTGGGTGGACCTTCGCCGGTGGTGGCCGGGATCGCCGGCAAATCGAAACCCTAATTTCAAGGGTTTCGGCGGCTACAGAAAATTGGCCCGATGCTTCAAGCCTTGATCTGAGCTAGCCGGACCTGATCGAGGCCGATCAGGTCCGGTTGATTGTCGATCTAAGTCCTATCCTACAATTCTAAGGTTAGGCGACGACAAAAGGAGAACGGGAGAGGGAGATCGGGGGTACCTGAAGTCGACGACTGCGGGTGGCTGGACTTCGGGGCTCTGATCTGGCTTGATCTGGGCTCAGATTTTCGCAAACCCGGAGCCCAGAGGTTGGCCGAGGTCTTATAGACCCACCGGCGACCTCGCCGAGGTCGGGGTAGGCCAGGATTGGCTGGAAACGGCGGCGGCCCGCCGCGGGTCACGCGCGGGCGACGGGGCCGAGGGAGACGGCCCCGTAGCTGTTGGATCTGGATCAGATCCAACGGCTGCAATGGCGCCATCCGATCTAACGACGCTGTTAGCTACAATTGACGGTAACTTTAAATACTTAACGGCACGCCGTTAAATATTAAAATAATAATATATATATATGTATATATATTTTCCAGAAAAATTTGAACATGTTTTTCCTAGCTAATTTGGGATCAAGGAATTCAATGGTGAAGTCGGATTTTCGATCCGACGAGTATTTTGATACCTCGATTTCCGGGGTATTTTTATTATTAAAATATTCGTCGGAATTTCGACGACTTCAGATTGACATGAAAACTTCACCCCAATCTAATTTGGGGTCAAGGAACGCAATAGTGGTGTCCATTTTTTGATCGGAGGTCAACTTAAATAGATCAATTTTCTAGGGTTTCTAGATTTCTAGAAATCAGGATTCGATCCATTTGATTCTTGATTTAGACTAGATCTCAGAGGTTGACTCCAATTGACCTAATTAGCACATATAATTGTGTTTAAGACTTAAGGTTAGTCCTAATCAACTACGGTAATAACTCGGGTTGTTACACTTATATTACTAATTTTACAAATTAATTCAGGTTTTTAAGGCTTAAGAATACCTAAACCTATTTTTGGGCAAAATGATCATTTTGCCCCTACTTAAAAGTCTAAAAATGCAGCCTTTTGATTTAGGATTCCAGACTAAAATCCATAAATGTAAAATGGTTAATTATTATCTAATATAAAGATAGATAGTAAGTACACCAAAATTAGCCAAGGATTAAGCCTCATGAGATCAAATTAAGGTTTTATCTCATTATGGGTAGTTTAATAATTTTACTTAAGAAAATATAAATTTTCTATTATACTTAAGTTATTTACTATCTAAGTATTCTATAGAGTTTAAGATCACTAAATTTTAAAGTCATATTTATGGCCAAAACATATTGAGGTCTAAAAGGGTAGTTTAAGAAGCTTAGAAAAGGTCCAAAACCTAACTTTTTCAAATAATGTTCAAATTCAACAAACTAAGTGGCTATAGCTTCCCTATAATAAACTGAATACTATGATTGGGGGTATACCTAATTTGAACTTCATTTGATTAACTTATATGCCAATGAAGTTTTATGGTGATTAGGGCTTATTACGAAAACTAATTACCAAATTCTAATTATTTATGCAGTTTACTAATCATTAGGTTTTCTTGATCAAAATGGTATATTGGATGACCTAAATTGGAGTTCAAATGATCAAGTTATGGTGAAATGAAGATTATAGGTTTAAGAATGGGACCTAATAGTCATTAGTCAAACAACACTCCAAACAATAAAATTAATATCATAGGAACATTCTTAGCATTCTCCTGAGCAAAATGAGATATATATTGGCTATATTTGGAGATAATGGTACAAAGTTATGAGCATTGGAAGATTTAGAGTGAGTATTTAGTTAAGGGCCCTAAGCATCACTAATAAAAATACTCATTAGACAAAACAATTAATATCACCATAATAATCCTTATAAATTTCTGATTAAAATGCAATATAACTTGATTATATTTGGAGCTAGGGTTATAAATTATGAACGTTTAAAGTTCTGACTAATTATTCAAATTATTAAAATAAGGTTTAAATAACTAATTAATCTTTATTCCATTTACTCATTTGACAGAGAAGCGGCTAGTCCCACAACATACTATCGGAAGCATAAGCGAACCCCACCGCACCAGACGAATGGCAGGGAGGGGGACCCACATGCAGAGGCTATTGTAGAGGATGCCGTATGTCAGCTCGAGCAGCTGACAGCGTAAAGGAAAAGGGCCCACATGGCACCCTGTAACTTGAGACTGGGTGCTACGGTGCACTGTAGCGCTCGCTGAGAACTTATTTGGATCCAGGCGTTGCCCAAGTGTTTTTTGTGGTATTTTAGGTCATTTGGGATTCAAATAGAGCCTAGATATATAAGTGAACATAATGAATATGTTTTCTATATTGGAGATTAACCCTAATTAAGAGGTGGTTGCTTCTATTATTCTTCAACCTATAGTGAGAGATGTGTGCCTTGGAGAAGAAGAAGTTGATCAGAAGGTTGTGCATGCGGTCGATCCTTCTTGTTCTTATGAAGGTGAAGCTCTTTGTGACCTTGTAATCATCTTGTTCATAGTATAAATTAATGTGTGGTGTGGCTCCGTAGTTTTTCAGTTATTGGGTTTTCCATGTAAAATTCTTATGCTTGTATGCTTGTGATTTATGCATGTGATTGTGATGTGTTCTATTTTGTTTGTGATTGGTTTATTTTGTTTATTACTTGTAAGTATCAATGGTGACTCATCTGCATCGCTTCTGCCGCATGCTTTAACATGGTTAAATGTTCACTAAGAAGAGACAAGTGTATTTCATAAAAATCAATTTGATATTATGTTAAGTAGAGCTATCATGAAAGCCATGCCTCTACTATGAGGTTTAATGGAAAATATTTGAGAAAGAAAATAAGAACTTCATTTAAGTTTTGTAATCTTAAAAAGGCTTTTGAAAGAGAAAGAGTACTAAGAGATGTTCTTAGAGAGTGTTAAAAAGAAAAAGAATGTGTGCATATTTTTATGCTATCGCGTGTGCACGCACACACATACACAGATATATATATATATATATATATATATATATATATATATATATATATATATATATATAATGGATGAATTGTGTTGTAGCTCAATAGTTGAGGCTTAGGACTTGTTATCCCAGGTCATATGTTCAAATCCCACCGACCACAAATATAATATATATATATATATATATATAGTTATTTATTTATTTATTTATTTATTAGAAATATGTATATTTTATTAATACGCATAAGAAAGATACAAAAGAGGGTTAGGAGGTTACAAGGATCCTAAACTCAAATCCTAAACCAACCCCAAAATAAAATATCCAATGTATAGCCTAAGAGATCCTTTGAAAACGAAAAATAAAAATCAAAGCGCAGCTAGATTATGAAGAACAAAAAATTAAAAGGGAAAAAAATCTTTCCAACAACAAGAAACGATCAGAAGCAACACAGTAACCCAGACACCATCCAACATATCTAGCCCATACACAACAATATCAAAGTCAGAAGAAGATTCTGAAGGAGTACTTGCACAATCACGGAAGACACCAAACAAAACACCACCACCCGCAAGAGCAGAAGAAATCCTACAATATAAGTAAAGGTAATAATAGCACACACCAAAGCAAGTAAAACCAATTGTAATTTAAGATCATGCCAAATGGAGCAATGCCAACACATCCAAGGCCACCAAAGCCAACAAACCAAGTCAATTAATGGCAGAGCTTCGTAGCAATTCTTTAGTATCCGCACACAATTCTCGTCACTCCAATCATGATGAATCGCCAGCCGACTATAGTTGAGTTTACATCTTTAAAGTGAATCGCTTGATCACATTGGTTAATTGTTTCAATTTTCTAGTTGTTGTTCCAGAAAACCCAAGTTTTGTTAGAAAGAGAAGTAGTACATTTCTCATAGTTTAGGAAATTTTGGATTTTGTTATAAGTGGTACTTTGGATTTTGTGTTCGAAATTTGCAATGATCTCAAATTTGTGCTCATAGATTATGTGTTTGAGATAATTTTTGGAGGAAGACTTGCCCATTTTTCTAATGTTCCAACATAGAACATTCATTGGGATACAGAGAAGGTCTTGGTTGAACATTCTGTTTATTAATATTAATTTTTGATAATTTTTTTGTAATTTGATCTAAGCTTTTCATTTTAGTGCACAAATTTTGTCTTCTAAACATGCAATAGGATTGAACTGATTTGAACTAATGAAAGGGAGTGAACCTTTACCTGGTGAAGTATAATTACCTTTATCCTGTTTAAAGGTGATTTTGGGCACTTTAGCTAGCCAATCAATAGGAAATCATTATCAAGATTATCTCCTAGTAACAAATTTTTTGTTGATTTAGCCCTATTTTTCTTGTCAAGCATCCCACTTGTATTTATTACAACTCCAGTCGAGACAATATCAACATTAATTCTTTTAAGAATCGCTTCATTTTCAATATTTTCAGCATTAGCAATAAAATTTTCAACAATAATATTCTCATTAACATAGGTAATAGGAAGCTGCATTTTCAGCATTAGTAAAATTCTCAATAGAAACAGGTCCAATATTTTCAACATTATTAATCAAAATTGATGTAGCATTTTAAACATTGTCAAAAGAAATAGTACCAGCATTTTCAACATTAGCAATAGAAGCATTTGCACTTTCAGCACAAGTAAAATTCTAATCAATAATATTTTCATCAACATTATATGTGCTTTCAATATTGTTTTCAAAATAATAAATGATATATTCAAATCGGCCCGATAGACACATCAAATTGGAGTTAAACTATCAACAGTTATCAAATTATTATCCTCAGTCCATTAGCATATATCTGTATGACATGGTCGGAAGCAAGATCAAACTCTTCCTTAGTTGAATGTTCAATGCATAGAAATTTCATCAACCAGATTAGATGAATTTTCACAAGTAGTTGGTTCAACAATACATTCCTTTTCTTCGTTCTCAATGATTCAACCGTAGTATTGGAAAGATTTGTATTGTTCAAGCTCAAAATAATTTCAGTAATAATAAGCTTGCCAACATTACCATTAATATTTGCATCAATAATGTTTCATCAAAAAGTTTTCAAAAGTCTCATTACCATTTATGGCCGCTGCAATCTCAAGGTTAGGACTATCAACAGAAGCAACAATTGGATCGTTAACATAAGTAGAAATATTATCAGCATTAATAATAGAATTATCAAAAGTATTAATAATACAAGTGTCGCTAATATTATCAGTAATAGCCAAAATAGGATTGTCAGGGTTGTTACACAAGTGTGGGCATGAAGAAGGCATATTTTCATAAATAATCCTTTGAAAGAACCCTTTGTTTTCAGAACCAAGCCAGATTTTATCTGGTGGTAAATGCTCCAAGTTAACCTCCACTAGAATCCTTGGCGCCTCAAAATTACGTTGGGTAGTAGTGTTCCTATCAAGATGGAGAGGCTTGCCAAAAGCTTTCGCAATGTTAAATAATATCTCCTTAGAAGTATATTGCAAACGTAAACCCAGTAAATTGATCCAAACCGACACAAAAGACACATTAAATTGAACATCAATACGAGGGCTCCATTTAAAAATTTTATAGTATGACCATTAATGTCATATGAATCTTTAGAGAAAATGCGGGCATACTTTAAATCAGAAGAGAACTTTAAGAAAATGCGTAAAGAATCATAAGAGCGAATGGAAACAGTTCCAGCAAGTTTTAAGCGATTAATGAAGCAATGAACTAGACTAAAGCTGGGTTTAGTAAGGGAAGATTTGCCGACAAGGGTGAGATCGTATAGAGCCGCAAATTGAGCAATTTCAGCCTCAGAAAAGACGAGAGCAGGGCAACCTTTGAAACAAGAAATAGCCTTAACAGGTAAGGTGTTTGAAGGAGAACCCTCCAACACCTCACGAAATGGCCTAATGTTAAGAAACTTAGCCATAAGGAACCATTGTAAGCTAAACAAAAGGAAACTGCAGACTAAGTCGATCTACGACCTTCGACTAAGAAACCGAAAAATGTAGCCCTAAAAGATCTACAGCACCAAAAGTAGAAAATAGGGAAATAAATAAAGGTAAAGAAGGAACCAGCAGCAAGAGGATGCGAAAAAAGGAAGCACCAAACGGAGGAGCTCCAGCGAGCCGGCTGACAAGAGGAACTCTAAATCGCCGAGTAGGAGCCTCTCTCCACAGTATCAAAAAAAAGTAGTAAAAAAAAAAAAAAAAAAAAATATATATATATATATATATATATATAGCTATGACATGTTAGATCATAAGGTAGATTTTGCTATTAAAATTGAATAGTATTATGATCCGAGCTCATATCTTTTTGCTTTAATTATAAATATTTTTCTTAGTACATATACTTTATGAATGACATTTTATTAATTGATAAAACTAAAGATAGAGCTAAAATATGATGTCAACTTTAAAATCTAATAGTTTTCATCTGAAAAAGAGTATAAATTTGAATGTAATACATGCCATAATCCCAAGGTCATAACTATTGAGAACCATTGAGAAGAGCGAGAGCCTCATTGGTTCAAATATTCAAAAAATTGATAAAATAGAGAGCAATTTGATTAATAGTATCCAAGTTAGTGGAATGAAACAGAGGAGCACTTCATGGAGTAGCACTTTAAACTCTTGTGATACTGCAAAATGCAAATGTGCGTTAGTCGGTTTACTTAAGAGTAAAATGACGACTTGTAAATATATATATATTTGCGCTTGAAAAAGATAAAAAGTAAATAATATGTGGGATCGGAAGGCATGGCTACAGCAATTTACATTTGCAACAGTAAGAAGAAAGCAACAAAAACGTAAAATTAAATTAATAAAATTAACCCCCAAGGCGAGGTTTCTTCAACAAGCCGGAATCGGCAGCACCATCATCGACACTAACGCAGCACCGCTTCCGTTGGATCTCGGCCGTCGGCGCCTGCCCGAGCACGCTAATATCCACTCCGAAGAGCCTGAGAACTACGATCCTCAGCCGGGGGCGGCACTCAATATAGAGTTTCCGGTCCGAGCCGGGTTTAGACCGGTAGAAGGCGACGGAGTCGCCCGGGAGCAGCGCCTTCTCTTTGACGAACCGGCTCCAGCCCTTGGTGAGGACGTAGCTCTGGCTGCTGTTCCAGTAGGAGTAGCGGAACCTCCAGATCTTGCCGCCGTCCTCGAAGCTGAGCAGAAGGCCCTTCGCGCCGTCGGGGATCGGGAAGTGCTTTTCGGCGTGCTGCTTCGGAATGACCAGCCGGTTGAGCTTCCCAACGTCGCTGGGGGTGACGGCCTTGTCAAAGAGAAGCTCGCGTGCGTGCGCGCACGTGTGCGCGCGGCGACCGCGCCCGCAGGGGAGGGGAGGGCAGCGCTGGAGCTCGTCCAGGTAGGTGTGCTTTCTTAGCATGTCGACGACCTCGGCCTTGGACCGGGAGAGGAGGAAGGAGAGCTCGCGGGAGGAGGAGGAGGAGTGGGTTAAGGGGGGGAAGTTGGTGACGGCGTCACGGCCGCGGAAGCGCTGGGCTGCGAGGTCGTACGCCCAGGCGGCGTCGCGCTCCAGGTTGAAGGTTCCCAGCCACACGCGCCTGTGCTTCTCGTAGATCTGAGCGCCCCACCGCCCGTTGGGCTGCGGGACGACTCCCTTGAACTGGGAAGAGGGAAGTTTGTTGGCTCTGGAAATCGACTCCGATTCCTCCACCTCTGAGCTCACGGCGCTCACACCGCTGCCCACGCGCTGGAGCGCCGCCGCCGCCGCCGCCCGCGGGCTCGTGTTGCTGCTGCAGGAGGAGGAGATGCAGCAGCTGCTGATTTCGCCCATTTTCAGTAGCTGCCGTTCTGAAAAGGGGTGTGGAAATTCGCGGGGGTTATATAGAGACGAGAGGAGGATCGGGGTTATTTTATTCTGTTCGGTATTTTTTTTTTTTTTTTTTGAATTTTTAATGCTGCTGTTTTCAATAATTGAGAAATTTTTGAAAAATCAAGGCATTATAGTATTTTTTTATTCTTATGTTTTAACATAGAAAATGTTACGGTGCTCCGTTTTTATCTGAAGTTTTTTAATTTTATGTGAATTAAATTTATATTTAAAATAAGAATTTTGGGATAAAATCTAGATTTAAAATAATATATAATAAATAATTTAGAAAAAAAGTAAGTGCAGTATAGCTTTTTTATCTTTTTTTTTTTTTTTTTTTTTTTAATTGTATTTGAAGTAAGAAAAGGCTGTGATAGGATGCTTTATTTTTTCCTAAAATTTTCCAATTACAAGTGAATAATATTATTTATATTTTGATGCCTATTTTATTTACATTGAATTTGTTGTATAGCATAGTTACTTGAGACTAATGCCCTAAGGATTTTCAAGAAAAAGTTTTTATCTTATTATTAATTTTTTAGATATAAATAAATAAATTAAGTAACCCCAATCAAATGATTATGTATTATTATTAAAATCTAGTGATCGAAGATTTGCCTCTAAGAATGCATTGTGCTCTGAATTTGTGCCAACAAATCAGGGCTTTGAATTTTCCTCACCTATTCTATAAAGAGGTAAGAAATTAGTATTTGATTAAATATATATATATATATATATAAGTAAAATTAAGGTGGTCTTTTTTAAATGGTGATTAATGTACCTTTTTGGGTCAACTTATTGGAGGGGAGGGAAGATTCACGGAAAGGAGCTGGCCAAGGAAAGGTGTGCATGCAAGTTGGGGAAGCGAATGGAAGGTGGGGCCGTCGGTGGTGGCCCATTTGTGGCTATTAATAAAGAGAAATATTATTTAGCATAATTATTTAGCGATAATATCTTGCATTTCTCAACACTATTTGGATGATACATCTTTTATCTGCTTCAATAATCATGGCGGATCAAAGGAGAGAGAAAAGGGTGGATCGACATGAGTGTGGGCTCCATGGCGGCTGGGGTGGTGAGGGTAGAAGAGATGCATGCATTCTCCCCCTCTTTGTTTTGTCAGAATATATTGCATTTTTTTCTGATGCTCTCATCACCTTCTTCTTCGGCACACTTTAGGCATTCTTCTCCTCCTCTTTTTGTTTCCTGAATAAAGCTTCTTTCGTACTCTTGATTGATGTGTATGAGCAGTTTTTCTCCTTTCTCTGTTTTAATGATCGTTTATGGAGACCAGATAATCATGTTTTTTCAGGAATTTATACATGAATTCTTGGCAAGAGATATATGATATTATAATTATTGGGGTGTGAGCTTTTTCTCAATTCTATTGTCTGTGTCTATAGTGTTATCGATCGAAAATGCGAGGCCGCACGCAACTGTATGGAACAAATTGGTCTTCTGCATTTGAAGTGCTTACCACATATCATTTCCTTTAGCGATTTTGTTAGTAGTTTCTAACTTGTGTGAGGCAATAAATGAAAGGGCTATTATAAGATTAGATTAAATTTTTGTAGGTCAATTGGACCTTTTCAATAACCACTTTAGATAGATTTGGATGGCAGCTGATGAACAATTGGGAGCATTGGTAGCTCACATAAAATTAGGCCCAATTAAATATATCATCTAAAAAAATATATTTTTATAATCGTAATGCTCATTTTTTAAGGCAATCTGACTAGTATATATTCTTGTATTAATTTTTAAAATTTTTAAATATAAAATATAAATCTAAATTCAAAATTTTAGTGCTCTTAAGTTTGTAATAATAAAAGAATATTACACAAAAACTTTTGTTGAATTTTAAGTACCAGATTATCTGTAATTAATTTATGAAGTATTTACCTTCAAAAATTAATTAAAAATAAAATATAGCTTCAAATTAAGAAATCTTTAATCGAGGACGTTCGTCTCATCAAGACAGACATCTCGGTCAAGTCTCATAAAATTTAAAAATCAGACCATAAAAAAATACGATTAATTTAAAATACATTTTCATTTAAATTTTCAAAATTTCCTCACTTTCTCTCTCCTCCACTCCTTCACCCTCGAGTCACGCCCGCTTTGCCTTCATGCATGCCCTAGCTAGGCGGCCCCCCCTCTTCTCTCCTCTCCTATAAAACCCCCTCTCCCCTCCATCTTCTTCCTCACATGCCTGCACCTCCTCCTCCGCCAGGCCACTGACCTCTATCCCCCTCCTCCCTACCTCCCTGAAAACTCCCAGCCTCCCTCCCCCTCCCCCTCGGCAACGCCATAACCTCCTCTCTTCTACTCGTTCCTCGACCAACGACCGCCCCTCGCTCCTCCATCTCGTTATGCGTCACCTTGCCAAACTCCTCCAACGTCATTCCCAACCTCATCGGCAAGTCGTCGCCTGCCCACAATGAATCCCCATTGAATGGGAAGAAAGACCATAAAGATAAACAAAATATGAGTGAAGAATTTTTTTTTTGGATAAATCAAAATATTAAACATTTTAATGAGAATTAAAAATAATTAATAATTAATTTTGACTCATAACATCACTAACATACTAACTACTAAATTTTATTTTTGCTCACCACTACTAATTTTTATTTTTGCTCATAATATTTTATTATATGCAATTTTTTATTTGCCTTTTTTATATTGCTCTTATCTTTTATCATATATACATAATAATAATAATAATAATAATAATAATAATAATAAAAAGAGCATTAAGTTATTATTACTATTATTATTATAAATGATAATAATATTAAATCTTAAATGTTATTTTATCATTAGATGCTAATAATATATAAATAATTGGTATCATCATATTATTATAATCATGAAGGATAATGAAAAATCTAAATAATAATAATTATACAAATTATTATATTTATTATTACATGTATAAAAAAATAATAATAGTAGTACTATTATTATTCATATCAAATAAATAATTAAATTTTAATATTATTATATTATTTTCTCTCTACTATCATCTTCTAGTAGAAATAATAATAATAAGTGTATTATCTAATTATTATTATTAATGAATATATAATAGTAATCATAATACTAATATTATTATTATAATTTTCTCTCATTACTTTTAATTAATAATAATAATAATAATAATAATAAGTATACAATTATACTTTTTATTAATATCATTGTTTGAATAATAATAGTAATAGTAATAATATTATTATTATTATCTTATTATTATCATAATATTCTCACCCTAAATAAATATATATGCATAATATTATCATAAGAAATAATGATATTATTTCCTCCTCATTATCATATTCTCTCTCTATGATAAATAATTATGCTACTTTTTACATTTAAATTATCATATAAATGATAATAATAATAATAATAATATAAAATTATCATTATCATTATCTATTATTAGTATCTCCACTTTTCTAAGCAATATATATATATATATATATATATATATATATATATTATTTCTTTCTTATTATTATATTCTCTCTAAATAATAATATCACTCTTATTTTTATAATAAAGTCTTTACCCACACCTCTAGTATTTCAGCACAAAATATTTATAATTTACCACTAGAAGACCCTGAGGGAGTCTTCTAACTAATAATAATAGATTTAGTAATATGATTGGATAAATGATTAATTTTCTTTATTTTGATCTTGGGCAAGGAGTCTTCATTTAGACCAATTAATGAATTAATTTATTAGAAAAGATGACCGTGGAAACATTTTTTATAGGGAAAATAATATTAAGAAGAAAAGATGGATCCATAGTACGAAAAATTGATGTTTTCAATGACGAAGATCGAGGTGAGCCATTTCTAGGATGATTTAACAAAGAGCCTTCTAACAATGGCAGGTGCTGACTTAACTCAGAAGTAGGAACCTGCAAATCAGTGTTAGAAGTATCAAAATAGAAAATAACCAATGGGACATAATCTTTTAAAAGCAATTCATCAAAAACTACAATAGCTAAATTTTCAAATTAATCTTGGACAACCAAGTTATTCAAAATAATCAGCTTCGCACTAGAGTCGGAAGAGAAGGTAGATCTTGCAGCATCAGTCACAACATTACCCACATTCTCAATCAAATTGGCATTACACATAATTTTCACATTAATGATAATAGTAAAATGCTTAGAATCAGTCAAACTGAAAGACTTATTAAGCTCAAAAACCCTACATCAGAAACAGTAATTTGAGGGACCTCATCCTTAAATTTAAGATTAAAAGTAGTTACAACAATATCATCGTTATCAGCAACAAATCAAGTTCAGCAGTTGAATCACGATCCTTTATAAAGCCATTAACATATTCAGTTTAGCAATCTACTATATTAATAATAGAAACATTATGAGAAGAATCAACATTATGGACCAAATTGGAAGTAGCTAAAATATTATCAATGTTAGACATTTCAGAGAGATTATCTTTAATCACAGAAATAGCAGTAATGTTATTAGTAAGATTAGTAGAATTTGAAACATTAATCTCCTTATTAACAGGAGAACCATTAATAGCATCCTCACTAATATTAAAACCAGTTTCAGGTTCGATTGTGCATACATCAGCATTATCAATAGCCTCGCATCCAACAATGGTTTCAAGTTTAGTAGTATGATTCAAAATAAAACTAGGTTTAGATTTTGCAAATTAATTAAACCCATTATTTATTGCAATATGGTTAGAAATGAACATCCCAATATTAGATACAACATGGTTAGTTAAAATTTCCCCAGAATTGGCAACAGAAGGGGCAGAGATAACAATACTGAAAATATTAACTTTTGTTCTCGGAGTATGACCCATAGAATTGGTTAATATATCATCATTAGCCATATTTTCAAACTTTCAATATCCATTAACTGGTCTAAATTTTATGGCTTTTAGTATTAAAATCATTTTCAATAAATTTCTTTGGGTTCGTGACAAGGGTAATAAATTAATTTGGACTAAACGGGATAACATCACCTACCTTGTCAATGAAGGTGGGCTCGGTCTACATAGTCTTGAGGCTCTTCATAATGCCTTCTCTTTTAAAATTTAGTGGAACTTTCGAACCATGAACACCATTTGGATGGACATTCGTAAAGCCAAGTATTGTGCATCCACCCACCTTGTTCTTATCATGAATAAAATTACAGATTCCTTAACTTGGAAAATGATGCTTAATAAAAAAGATTTGATTGAAAATATAATTGAATGGGATAATTTTGACAAGTCTTCTTCTTTCTGGTGTGATTCCTGGAGTCCTTTTGACCCTTTTCATGTTAATTGCAACCCCATCCTCCCTAAGTTGATTTTAGGTGAGTGTATTTATGAGGTCAATTCTTGGAATTAAAACTTAATATTTTTTATTACTCCCCTTAGTATCCAAAAAAACTCTTAGACTCGATCCTCATCCTTAACTTTTAAAAGCACGTTATTGCTACTGGATGCTGGGAAGTTATCTTCAAGGACAAAATCATGATGCCTTTCAAGCTAAAGTAAATAATACTTTGGTGCTTAAGAGGTTGTTCTATTATAAATGATATCAGAGTATGCTATATGGTGTCAAATAGGAGCTATGTGATATACATGATAAAATACCACTCATGTAAGCATTCACTTTAACCTATGTTGGTTAAGGTGCTACATAGTTAGGGGTACCTCTTGAGTCAGTATGGGCTATATCTAATTCTATTTATCCAATGGATGGTTCTTGGATTTGTGTGTGGTTACTGATGAGGACATTAGTTACTTTAAGTTGGGGAGATTGTAATGACCCACATAAGTAATATAAGTGAAACGCTTAAACATCGAGGAGCCTTTTCAGATAATGGTGGAGTTCCTAATAAGAAATTCATAGTTAAGCATGCTCATGTTGTAGCACTCCCAAGATAGGTGACATACTGGAAAGTTATCTTTTGAGGGAAAAATCGTGAGGCCTTTTAAGCCAAAGAGGATAATACCTTAGTGCATAAGAATTTGGACTGTTACAATATTCCTTCAGTGTTGTTGTGATGTTTTGTACGGTTGCTTAATGTGTTTAGGTGCTTCTTCTGTTCTGGCTGTTTAATGTTATTTAATGTCATATTTTGTTCAGTTGTTTAATGTGTATATGTGGTTAGGCTATTTAATGTGCTTATGTGGTTATGCTGTTCTGTTGCTATTATTTCCTACACTCTGCAGTTTTTTGCTTATGGTTGGTTAGGTTGTTTTCCTTATGGGGTTTGTTCTTCTATTCTGTTGTTGTTGTTAAATTTTGGTTTTGAATTGAGGATTATTCTTCTATTGATTTCTCTCTGTCTATGGTTTGCTCATTTGTTCTAGTGTTATGTCCTTGCTTTTCTCTGTTGCCATTGTGACCTCATTTTGTTGTTTAACTTTATTTTTATGCTAACTAGTTTGGCTGGGTTGTTCCCTTATGTGGTGGCTATCTTCTCTTATTTCCTTATTTGCTGACATGTTTTGGGTTTTGATTTTTGTTTTCTTTGGGTTCATGTTTATAATAGGTATCTTTTGATTTGGGCAGTGTTGATAGCCTTCTCTTTTGTTTGAGTTTGTGCAGGTTAGGTGCATCCTTGCTTGCAGACTCTTTTGTCTATTGGGCTTCTGTATGATTTGCCATGTAGTTGTTTCTTGGTTTCTCTGCTGGTCATTTTTATGTGTGGTTTATTTATTTTAGGTTTGCTACAATTACTCTATGTTTATGTTTTTTATTTATATTTTCTATGTTGTTATAGCAATTTATGCTTTGTATTTTTCTCTTTGAAAGGATCTTTTAAGTTATACCCTAAATCTTTTCTTCTAGGGCTGGTTTCAAGATTTTAGTTTAGGATCTTTATAATCTCCCAACCCCTTTTGTATATTTATTTTACTTATTAATAAAATATATGGGTCATGACAGTGATAATTGTATTCATTGTATTCCTTCAATTTCCATTGTTTCTCTACATAATATCTGTTTAGAAAGTGATAATAATGCTTCTTCTACTTTGATTGGTAATACTAATGTTGTCAATTTTGGGGAACATAATAATGCCTGTGTTGAAATTTCTGAGGCTAATGCTGATATATATATATATATATATATATATATAATGCCTCAAAAATTTCAACACAGGCATTATTATGTTCCCCAAAATCGACAACATTAGTATTAATAATCAAAGTAGAAGAAGCATTATTATCACTTTCTAAATAGATATTATGTAGAGAAACAATGGAAATAGAAGGAATACAATGAATACAATTATCAATGTCATGTTAGAACAACCAATGCAATATTTAGGAAAGTTTCATAACATATATTTTGAAAATATCCACTGTTAGGAATACCTAGCAAAAACTTTTCAATTCTAGGTTTGGAGGAATCAATCTCTAATAAAATATGAGGTGCAACTAGGTTTATAAAGGTAGCAGTGTTCCTGTCAAGTTGCAACAGTTTCCCGACAGCACTGACAATGTTAAAAAGTGTACCTTTCGACATATATTGAAGCCTGGGCCCAAGGAGATTGATCCAAAACTGGATAATAGGAACATCAACAGAAATATCTACATGAGAATCCCACTTGCAAAATTTCATAGTATGCCAATTAATGTCATAAGAGCCTTTCGAAAAAAGCTTAGCTTAGTCAATATCAGAAAAGCATTTAAAGAAAATACATTTTGAATCGATTGAGCTAAGGGAGGCAAAGCTCGCTAGTTTTAACAGATTAATGAAGCTCTTAATAAGATTAAAGTTAGGTTTAGTTATATTAAACTTTCCAACAAAAGAAAGCTCATATGAGATGAATCTAATCGTTAGAGAAAAAATATAGTCGGGAAACCTTTAAAAAAGGATATGGGTTTGAGGATGTCTGGACTTGAACAACCCACCACATCACTGAAAGACCTCACCAGTGGCGGATCAGTCATTAAAGCTGGAAAAAAAACATTGTAAGAAATTAGGTAAACAATGAAAACAGAGAACTAGAAGGAGCCCAAAAGACCACAAGGAGTAGAGGTCACCAGAAAACTGAAAGAAGGAAGCAAACGGGACTCAAGAGTTGAAGAGGCCGCACACCGGCCACACCGAAGGGGAAACCCTAAATCGCCTTCCCCGAGCTCTAAGAAGAAAGGATATATGAATTTTTTTGTTATAGATATTATCAAAAGTATACAATCAAATGGGATTAAACTTTATGATGCCATCAGTCAAGAGGTTCAAATATCTTAGTAAGAGCACATCTCTTTGAACAAAAGAGAAGTTACCATGTGGGGCAAATTTGTAAGAAGAAAGATGTAAAACAAATTTGTTATCTCAAATCTTAGGTTCAAATCCTACCAGTCACAAATTTGCTCATATTTTAAACTTATCTAAATTCGAATTTTTATTATTTATTATTTCTTTTTTTTGAACCAAAACCTGAAAATTTTATTACATCCAAAGAAAAAATACAGAAAGGGGTTGGGTGGTTACAGCGCGATCCTAAGTCTAAAAAGCCAAAAACCAACCCCAAAAAGATAGACCCAAGGAATATCCTAAAGGGTCTATCTAAAAAAGAAAAAGATAAACATATCATATCAAGAAAAAAGCAAACAAAAATTCATCCAACAACCATGACCTTCCCATGCCGCATGAAGCTGAGGGCCTACAAAAAGATCTCACAAGGAATATAATGATTGAAATTGGCAGAGGTATCATACCAGTGAAGCTGAACTAGGGATTGCATAACTTCAACTCGAGTAAAAAGAGAGGTCCACCTAAAAAAACAAGGACAGAAGCAAACTTCGACACAAAGGTGCAATCGTTAGTAGGAGTCAATAAAGAAGCATTGTAACCGGACGATATCATCAGACACCTCATAATCAATCTCAAGATGATTTGAGAGCAGGATCTAAGCCCCAGCACTTTCAAATAGCAAAAACTGTAAGGGACAACAGAACCTTACAACTGACAGTAATAGTTTGGGAATAACAGCCAGAAAATATTAAATCGATGATGTTAAGACAATCAACACAGGGAAAGCCCCCATTTGAAAAAGCAATAACAGCCATGTGAAACTCAAGAATCTTAGGAAAGACCTCCATGTTAAAGACCTCCCTAATCAAAAAAAGCTCACAGGGATGTTATAGATGCAGTTAACAAAATGAATTAAAAAATTACTAGAATTAAAGCCCATGTAACCAATCTTTACAGCAGCATGATAAGGATGAGAAGTGTCTAAGAGATTAGCCAACACCTCAACCAGGCTCACACCCCCAGCCATCAAATCCGTACTCGCAGAGCTGGCAAGACGAACATCCAAAATAACCTCAACCCCCACAAAGCGATAGACAGACCATTCGGTCTTTCCCCTAGTCCATCCTACGGCCCTGCAGCCTACTAGCCAGCATACCAGCAGACCTTGTAGCACGCCCTTAAGCAGGCATACCAATGAGAACTGCAGCACATCGATTAGTTTGCAAGCAATAGGATTGACAGCCAAACAGAAAACAGGCCAAACACAAATCCGCAAGCCAGCCTTCAGGGTAACCAGCACACCCATTACCAAAAAAACACAGAAACAACACCACAGGATCAGAAGGACACCCTTTAGGCTCCTGATACCAATCTTAGCAACAGCTTGATAAGGAATAAAGTTAACTAAGCCAATAGCCAACACATCAACCTGGACCACAACCCCAGCCAACAACAGCTTACCCAAAGAATTGACACGACAATCAGCCAAATTAACCTCAACCCCAAAAAAAGCGACAGTCAGACCAGGCATCCTTTCCCCTAGTCCAGTCGACGATCTTGCAGCATGCCAACTGGCATACCACCAGATCTCGCAGCATACCATCAAGCAGGCATATCATCGAGAATTGCAGCACACCTGTAGTGCCCCGCCCCGTCGCCATGCTTAAATGAAATGGTCATAATTAAGTTTGGCAATGGACCGGTATGCCACTCAGGGAGGAATGACCTGTCTCCCTGAAATAGCTGAAAATACCAAAACCCCATCTGAAGGGCTGCTAACTCAACCTCAAGGAGGGTTGAGAGCTAATACTTAAGATAAGAGTAGTACCATTATCTTAAGTATTAGATAAATACATACATTAGATTTAAAATATAATAGGAATCTAATATATGTATAAAATATCAGCATTTTTAGTATGCTGATCACATCATAATACTAAGTATAAGTAGTATATAATAGAGTGCGGAAGCTTAAAGAAAACATCCAAAAACATTCATCATAAAAATGTATGAAAACATTCATCTCAAAAAAGAAAAAAAAATATATCCAGAATTATTACAAATATTTACTGAATAACAAACATAGAGCTAAGTACCGAACTGAAAATAAACTAAGCAAAAAAGTAGTAGAACTAGAGGAGAGTCCACTAGTGCTCCACTAGCTCCTCCTGAATCTCCTGGGTATCCTCATGACCTAGCTCAATATACTACTCAGGATCTAGCAAATTGCCGGATCTCAAAAGTACCCCGTGTTAGACAATAAGTCTAATATATTAGAACTAGTCTAAATAGTTTTAGTTATTTATTTAATATTTACATAACATAATTAAATCTGTAGAAATACTGTAAAGGTAACTGAAAGTATAAAACTGTATAAGACTATATAAATTAAAGTAATGCTGAACTATAAACTGAATACTGAAAATAAACTATAGCGGTACTGAATCTGAAACTGAGTAATCATATGTGAAGATATATTGTATGTCACTGAAGCTGTGCATCTGAATATGCCATGATATTGTATGCTACCGATATGCAACCAAAATATCACTGAACTGCTATGAGTCGTACAGTCCAATGTATACATACATCCAGTTAGGAATACCGTATACCGTAATGCCAATGCATCCTGAAATGCCCCAGTCAATGTATGGAATATTTTGTAACTCATAAATCATTACTGATACTCTTACATCATTCCGATACCCACACATCATGCTTATGCTCATGCTCATGCTTCTAACTACATGAGATAAATCCAAAAATCCAAAAAATTCATTGAAATCCGATAACGAATTTGATGTCCCCATTATGCAAAACCCTACTAAAGGATTCTGACTCCTAAATTCTAGCCTGATAATTGGTTAAAGTTGAGAGTTTACTTAAACATCATTAGCTAGGATGAATGTATACCCATATTTAGTATATTTGTAAGAAATAAGGATTTAACCCTTAGCTTATTTAAACTGCACTTATCGAAGCGCACTATGATAGGAGGCAGAACCTGGTCACAGTTTATATCTCAAGCTAAGCCATTAAATGACCCAATTATAAGCATACTTAGTGGTATACACCAAGTGAATTAAGATACTTAGTTTGCTTAAACTGCACTTATCGAAGCACACTATGATAGGAGGCAGAACTCGGTCGCAGTTTATATCTCAAACTAAGGATCTTGTTCACTAATTGTCACACTCTTAGTCTTGGAAGATTTACTTTAACAGGACTATATTCATCTAATCCCTCCGGATTGCACCTGGTCATAAGTTCGCATTGGAGTGAATCAACCAATCCTGAATATTACTAAAATAATTCAGTACTATGGGTATACCCTACTCTACCCAACCAATAATATGGGTTCAGAAGATTCTATTTAATCGATAAGGATTTATCAAAGTTATTGATCTTCACTCTAAATGGGTGAGTCCTACACAAGGCTCCAAAGGTATGATCAAAAGATCACTTAATGTAGGTTGCTACCACAAGGCATAAGTTCCATTCTAACTGCTTTAGGTGGTTCCTACAACAAGGTATCAAGTTCAACTTCTAAAGTCATAAAGGATCATCTAAGTTTCTACCACAATAAATTACAAAAGTTCTTCCTACCTCAAGGTATCAATATTTAAGGTCTTTAAGCATTTCAAGAATGATCCTAAAGCAAGACCCTTAAGATCTCACTTTTTTACTTCTTAAGGTTTACTTATTAGACTTAGGTTAAAGTGAACAGATCAAATGATTAAAATTCATCTGATCCTTTCCTATTCTATAATCATGGGATAAAATCAAAGATTTTATTAGGATTAGAAAATTTCATAAATCATTACAATTATATTGTCCATTTTATGCTAATAGTCTTATATAAGAGAAAATAAATGATCTAAAGTTTAGATTCAGATAATTCAATCACACAGATTTAGTATTAACCTTAGCACTTCTAATTCAATGATTTAAGATCAATATCAAATCATATGCATTATTGGAATAATATCAAGTAAATAATCTTTCAATCAAGTTAATTGATTAAGTGATTAAGGTTTAGATCTTAATCAAGATAAGTTAGGGTTTAACCTATAACCCTTCTACCATTAAGACCAAAGGTTACTTTTAAAGGTCAATGACAAATTAATATATTATTAGTGCATTATTGATGTTAAACTTTGGTTTTAGATTAAGTATCATCTACTTAATCAAGTTATCAAGGTTCTTATGTAATAACCTAGATGTTGTTATCTATCAATTAGTGATCTAATTAACTCTAAATCTCTTTCATTACTCTTATAATAGAATTAAAAGTCTCAACTTCAAATTTCGTGCGATTTGGAGACTATTTGGTAAATTCCAACGTTTCCTAATTTTCAGATAATTCTGAAGATACCTATTTTATTTAGACTTCAGAATTGAAAACGAACTTCGCCATTGCGTTCCTCACACCCAAATTAGCTTAGGGTGAAATATTGGTGAGTTTTGGAGAAAGTCAAAATTTCTTGATTATTTTATTACATTTTCATAATTTGATAATTGAAATAATTAAGATAACTTCCGATTTAAATTTCAACTTCATTTTTAAGTCCATTACCCTCAATTTAGCTAAAAAGCAAATTTTTAGAATTTTCTAGAAATTCTAAATTAAATGAAAAATTTTAAACTAATACACACACACACACACACACACACACACACACACACACACACACACACACACACACACACACACACACACATATATATATATATATAAATCCATAATCTGAAATGGCAAAACCCTAATCCCTTCATGAGGCCGACACTCCTCCATTCGCACGCAATCCCTGTCGGTCTCGAGAGCCGCTCCTTCGACTCGAGGAGGATGACGCGTGGCACTCACCGCTCCTCTAGCCAATGGGAGAGCTAGCAAAGAGTGTGCTGCCATCCTTATCTCGCTCAAGACCCATGCCAATCCAACTCCTTATCAATGAACATTCATCCTCTCGGCAGGAGGATTCATCCAAAGGTAAGCGAACCTTAGTCGAACCCTCTCCACCCGCCGAGTTCTTCTCTTAGCCGCAAAGAACAACGATACTCCCTTCCTTTCACCAGGCTTTATTTTCAATTAATCAATGCTATATTTCGATTCTTATTAGGGCATTAGGGATTTTATACGGTTAAATTAAAATTATCAGGAAGCATACATGTACTCTCATTTCGATTCATGCCATATGTATACTTTTCCTTTGCATAATATTTTTAGTATCATCCAAATACTAAATATTAGATTTTTTATGTAAATCTAAATATATAAATCCTAAATTACAACTCAAAGAAAGGAAGAGTACTTCAAATCATAATCCATTCAATACTTCCATGTGTTAATAATTTTGAAAAGTTCAAATGAACTCATCAATTTAGAGTTGAGAGTCTCAAGCAAATTCTGGATATGATAAAGTTCTGAAACTCTTCTTCTTTATTATGATCAGTGTTACTAAGTTATAAATTGGAATTTGAGTTATATTAAATAGGCATTAAGTAAATTGTTGAATTGGTAAGATCCTTATGTTTAGAATGAGAGTATAATAAATCTTTAGGTTTATTATGAATGATAGTAAACAAGTTGGATGGAATATTTCTATCAATTTCAATGCTGTTATATTAATTAAGAATCAAAGGAAGTCACTTCTTTTTAATATAATGAATGCATTGCTTTAAGATAAACACCTCTTTTATTAATGCATGTGTTCCTTGAAATCCTAGAGCATAGTGTTCACAGTCTTCCTCACATGTTCTCTTTACAATTACTTCATTTGTAGTTTTACTTTCCTCTCTTGTAGTTTGTTTTGCTTAACTATGGTTCATATAATTGCTCTATATTAATGCCTTTAAATCTCAACAGATAAGCATGTATTATTTGTTAAATAAATAAAGAAGGCTATCTTTCTTCTTGTTTTCCTTGTGGAGCTGCCTTATATAATAAGGTTGAATAAAGGGCAACTTGATGTTCTTATAGTTATACTTTTATTTTAATGATATGGCTGAATTATAGAATCCATTTATATCGAATCCTGAAATCATTATTATTTTTTATAAATATCCGGTTTAGAGAAACTAGAAATTGCCCAAGATGATTATGTTTCCCTTGTAAGTTTAGAACAAAGAAACGGAAAGATACATATATTACTGCCATCATTTCTATTACAGGATCTAAATGTTGTCAATTTAAAATACATTTAGATCAAATATTGTCATAAATGTTATCATCTTCTTTCATTAGAATTATATGTTGCCTATAAGATTTTATGATACTATCTAGTTTATGAGTCAAGTGCTGCCATTATTTATTTTAAGAGTTGCTAATTGGTTATATGAGCATAAATGTTGCCTTCCTCTTAGAAAAAAATCATGTGTTGCTATATCTCAAATAAAAATAAGTGCTGCCCTATTATATATGAGAATCACACACTACAATCTCTTGTTCTTATGAAAATTTAAATATGATCATATGAAGTCAATTGTATAGATGAGAAGAATCAATGTGACATCAAGTGTTTCAATGTTGCTATTAAAAGAGAACATGTGTTGCTATTTAAATTTAACTTGAATCAAATGCTATCATAAATCAAATGCTGCCATCTTTATATATGAGAACAAAATGATTAAATGCTACCTTTTATTCTACTATGAGATCAAGTGCTATCATTCATTTAAGAGTAAATGCTGTCACTTATTTCATTATAATCAAATGCTGTCTTTTCAATTATAAGATCAAATGCCATCACTTATCATGTGGAAGGCTATATGCTTTATATTACTGTATTCTATAATGCTGAGTTAACATTTCAACACTTAGTAATATTGAATGAATATGATGCCATTAGTTTATAAGATTTAATGTTGTTATTTATTTCAATAAGTATGAATACTGCAATGTATCTTATGGGATCTGGAAGTTGCTAAGAGAAATCATTATCGTCCATTCATTTAACGAGATTAATTAATGTCCGTTCATTTAATAAAATAAATTGCTGCTATGTAAGATTCAATAATGCCATCCAATTTATGAGATTCATATATTGCCGTGTATCATTTAAGATTAAATTGTTGCTACCCATTGTTATCATTTTCTTTTATAAGGATGGATGTTATCATTTCATTCATTTTAAAATTGCATTACATTATAAGATCCAAATGCTGCCAATGGATTATATGGGAATATATATTATCATTTCTTTTGTTAGAATTAATTATTTCCATCTTCTACATGTGATCAAATCATATTCTTTATTTCAAGGTGAATTCAAATGTTTTTATATTCCTTGTAATATAAAGATAGTTGTTGTCATTTATTTAAGTATGACTCACATGTTGCTATTTATAGAATTATCTCAAAAGAATCCAAATACTGTTTTGTTGCTGCCATATTTATAAATGGAACCATAAATTGCCAATAAATAAATGCTGACATTTTTAATTTTTCTTAAGTAATTTAATGCTGTCATCTATTTCAATATAAATCAATGTATTTAGTTAAACTGCATGGTATGTGTTGAACTCAAATCCTTCATATGGGTCTATTGATATCAATTTATATAAGTAAGAATAAAAGCTGCCATTTATATTAAGGGATCTCAATGCTGCTATGAATCTATATTAAAATCTAAATGCTGTTATTAAAATCTCTTGCTGCCATCTTTAAATGCTGTCATACTGCTGCCATCTATGCTTATAAAATTATAAATCATTAATACTGTATTTTTTTTTATTGATAAATTTCATATTGGCATCCATGAATTGTTGAATCCATAATGTTGTACTAGTATTTTTATGAATGCTAACTTTAATGATATTGTTCTTTGCAGGATGAATCATAAATTAGTACAAAGATGATGAATTAAATGCTATATGCCATAAGTCAAATAATGCTGCTCTTACAAATTGCTAATTTTATTTATGTATTTCTTTTTTTATTAAATGTTTAATATAGGATGTATAAACTGCTTTGTTTAGATTTATATATTTGAATTATTGTAGAACTAAAAATGAGCAATTCTATAAAAAAGATTGAACTTTATTTTAGAACTGGAAATGAGCAATCCTATAAAAAGGGTTGAACTCTATTTTAGAACTGGAGATAGTCAATAAAATTGACTTATATATTAATTGCGAAAATTGCTTATTTGAACAAATACAAAGGAGACTCTGCCAAAATTTCTAAGAAATTTTAGACTTAGGAATTTTTGGATCTAGAATTGAAAATATTTATTTCCATTATAAGTATTCATTCCAACTTTTCAATTTAAAACATTGGCCCTCAATCAATTGAATTAAGAAAAATAACTTCCTTTCAAGCTTTAAATAAGCTTTAAGATTTCTAATCAAAAGTTATATGAAATTTTTTTTCTCAAAACTTATATTCATTCTACATTTATTAAATTAACTTAAGATCAAATATCTATAAGTCAATTTGGAGCTCCATTAGCTCTAATAATTGAGTAGATTATTAAAGTTTAGATAACAAAAAGATATCACATACTTTATAATTATTAAAATTTATTGATTGCTTGCCTAGCTTTGAGCTTCTTTCCTTGAACATTCATTCAAGATCATTGTGCATGGATAAAGATTTTCTTAAAATTTTAAAGGGCAATGCCTTTTGGCAAATTTGAGTACAAAAGAAAGCGCTTATAATAGGACTTCATATTTTAGAGTGGGTAAATGTGAATGTTCAACCTCCCCACTGTATCTGGTTAGGCAGCCGTGCTTAACTCCTCGCCCATTCTATTGTGTACTCCTATAGAATGAGGTAATTTCTAAATGTAACCTTAATTAAAGATATAAGAGTTCTCTTACAATCTTATTGATTGAAAGATCTCTTAATAATTGTTTAGATTTGCTTACATTTCATAGTTCTAGACTATGATTATCTTAGATTGAGAATCTAAGATATTTCCTTATTTCCTTTACTTTACACTCTATTTTCAGTATTGTGTATTACTTACTTCAGTTTAATTTGAATACAATATATGTTGCTTAATTTCAATTAATACATCACTATATGTTATTTGCTTACTTAGCATAAATTCCATTGAACATATATTACTTTCATTTCATGCACATAGTAGTTTCTAGCCTTTAGAATGCTTTCCCTTTCTAATTTTCAATACAGGCTAGGACTTTAATAAAAGTGAGTATTCTTACTCAACTTATTTCATACTATTTTCCTTACAGTTATGCTTAGTTCATTTTCCCATACTTTAGAGCTTTTATAGTACTGCTGCTTACTTTAAATTGTAAATCATAATTGTGATATCATGTTAATCTAAAAATATAGCCAATGTTAAAATGTGCTTAGACTATTTAGTCTAACTACACTTTTTTTTTCTTGGCTTTGCCCTATCATATTTAAATACCAAAATATGATAGATCAAGAGCCCTTTTATTCAGGTGATGCAGGTCCAAGTACTTGGAGAGTTTATAAAGAAATCTACTTCCGCTTAATCATAAATAGTTTACTTGTATTTTTTTATAACAAGCAAGAAAGAGTGATTTATTAGCTATATTTTTCTATTACTTTTAAAAAGACTTATAATAATTAGATTATAAACTGCTTCAGTTACTTCTGCATACACATTTAATCTGTATTGTATCTTCTAAGTTTAAAACTGCTTGGGATGATTGAGTGGATTAATCTAATTTATAGTATTGTAAATACTAGTAATATTGTATTTACTTACGTCTCCCTTTAGATTTATTTTAACTTAACAACTACTCATAATGTGACTTGGTCACTTAGCATCTATACTTGATTTTCTTTCTTCAAATCAAGTGTTGGGTGCTAAGGTAACATCCCAATATTTGGATTTGGTCCAAGTACTTGAAGAGTTTATAAGGAAATCTACTTCCGCTTAATCATTAATAGTTTACTTGTATTTTTTATAACAAGCAAGAAAGAGTGATTTATTTGCTACATTTTTCTTTTACTTTTAAAAAGGCTTGTAATAATTATATAATAAACTGCTTCCGTTACTTTTTCCTACACTTTTAATTTGTGTTGTATCTTCTAAGTTTAAAATTGCTTGGGATGATTGAGTGGATTAATCTAATTTTTAGTATTATAAATACTTGTAATATTGTATTTACTTGCATCTCCCTTTACATTTATTTTAACGTAACAACTACTCATAAAGTGACTTGCCACTTAGCATCTACACTTGATTTGCTTTCTTCAAATCAAGTGTTGGGTGCTAAGGTAATATCCCAATATTTGGATTAATCTCCCATCCAATTATTGGGGTCGTTACAGTTGGTATCAGAGCAAAGGTTGAGAACGTTAAGTTAAAAGAGAGATATCCACTCATCCAAGTCAACAACACAGAAAGGTAGATGCACTTGTAGAATGTCAAAGTCATTTAAGACTTGTAATTTTTATTTCCAAAAGATTCTATGAATTCTTTCTAAGTACTGTAGAACTTCATGGGGAGTTTTTTTTTCTATTTATTCTGAATTCAAATTCTTTTCCTTATTCAAAAGAAGAAGAATGAATCCAGATCAAGCAAATCCTTCTTCCTCAATAGTAAAGGATGCTGAATCCAGTAACCCATCTCTTCTAGAAGAGATGAGACAAATTATGGGAATGTTTAAGACTATGATTGAAGCTCAAACTAGAGCAGCAGAGAGGATGTTTGCTACTAGCAACCCCACTCACCCATCTCTAGCTTCCCCTTCTTCATCTCCTATTCTACCTAAAACTTCTTAACTCCCACTTCCTTCTGTTCCAATGATACCAGAAGCTTCTGCCCCAAATTCTAAAGCAATGAAAATTTCAACTCCACACTATTTAGGTCATGTAGTGGACCCCTTTTTAATGGCCTTTCTTAGGCTGAACCCTCCACATTTTAATAGTTCTGCTTCTCCTATGGAAGCAGCCAATTGGTTCCTAGAGATTAAAAAGCTCTTATCAAGTATTAAATGTCTAGAAAGTGAATGTATTCATTTAGCTTCCCACTTATTCAAAGCTGAGGCAGAATTTTGGTGGGACGGCGAGCTAAAGGCCCGCTATCCAGATGTAGATATGAAAGATATTCTCTGGGAAGAATTCGAACAGGTCTTCCGTGCTAAATTTATCCCCCCATCTGCTCAAACAATAATTGAGGATGATTTCATATAATTAAGACAGGGTAATCGTTCCATACATGATTATGAAATGGAGTTTAGAAAATACTCCCGCTTTGCACCAGATCTAGTCCGTACTAAAACGGATAGATGCAGCAAATTTTTGAAGGGTCTTAATAACCCTATTAAAAGCCACTTGATGTCTTTACATCATGAGGATTTTCCAAAATTATTAGAGGGGGCAAAGATGATTGAGCATCACCAAGCTCAAATTGAGTCACATAAGCGACCTCATCCTCCGCCTTCTAAGCAAGGGACTTTTAAAAGAAACCATTCACAAGGCCCAAAGGTTTTTCACTTAAGCGCAAATAAAAGTCAAAGAGGAGGTCAATCAAAGAAATGCAACATGCCACACCCATATGGTAAATGTTACCATACTAGGGATAGGTGTTTCATTTGTGGGAGAACTAACAACAAATATCAAAATTGTTATGCTAACTGGACAATTGATAAAGTAAAGATCAACCATCAGCAAATAGTCCAAAATCCTACTCCCTTCAATGCCAAGGCACCTCATCAGGCCTCCTCCTTCCAATAAAAATCAGAAGGGTTCATCTTTGCATATTCAGAGGCAAGGACAAAATAGTCATGCCGATATGGGCAAGGCTGTTGTTCAATCTCTATCAGTACCAATAGTCTACACTCTTTCTGCTTCCTTTGTGAAGGAGGAAAGCGATGTGGTGATTGGTACGTTTTATATATTTAAATCTTTCAATTATTGCTTTTCAATTTCAATACAAGTATCTTCACAGATTACTTGCATTTAATTTTATGGGCAGTAATTAAAATTTTTTCTTTCATTCCTATTATAGGAATATTAATAATTAAGAATTAAATGTGTATTGCACTCTTTGATATGGGTCTGGTCACTCTTTCATATCAGAGGATTGCACTTCTTCCTTAAATTTTCAACGATTCAGCTTAAATAATACCTTGCGAGTGCAAATGCCATCAGGTGCTGAAATGCTAGCAAAAAGTTTTTGTTTAGTCGACATTCTAATCAGCAATCAATTATTTCCCTCCAAATTCATTATTATGCCAATTACCAACTTTGACATAATATTAGGAATTGATTGGCTGAAGAAATTCAATGCAATAATAGATTGTAATAAAAAGAAAGTTTCTCTTCGGATAGGAAAGAAGCCATAAGTCTTCATAGGCAAACTTGGCTTAATGGCATCATTAGTAAATGCACATGAAGCCATGCGCCTAATTAATAAAGGTTGCTATGCTGTGTTAGTAACTTTACTAGGTGAAGAGAAAGAAGAAAATGACCTAAAGGATACTCATATTATAAAAGAATTCTTAGATGTATTTCCAGATGAATTGCCCGGACTGCCTCCAATAAGAGAGGTAGAGTTCTCTAAAGAACTAATTCCAGGAACTCAAAATAAATCTAAAGCTCCATATAGGATGGCACCGAAGGAACTTCAAGAACTTCATGAACAGTTGAAAGAACTGTTAAAAAAAGGCTTTGTGCGCCCTAGTATGTTGCCTTGGGGAGCCTCAATCCTTTTTGTTAAGAAAAAGGATGGATCTATGTGATTGTGTATAGATTATCGTGAACTCAATAAGGTGACAGTTAAGAATAAGTATCCTCTTCCAAGGATTGATGACTTGTTTGATCAATTAGCTGGAGCAAAAGTCTTTTCCAAAATCGACTTGAGAACAAGATATTATCATATTCGAGTTGAGGATAAAGATATTCCTAAGACTGCATTTAGGACCCATTATGGGCACTATGAATTTCTTGTCATGTCTTTTGGACTGACTAATGCCCCTTCTATTTTCATGGACCTAATGCAGCACATTCTGAAGCCTTACCTTGATCAGTTTGTAATAGTCTTTATTGATGATATCCTGATTTATTCCAAGTCAGTTGCTGAGCACAAAGATCATCTCCGTGCTGTCCTAGTTCTTTTAAGAGAATATAAATTATATGACAAGTTTTTGAAGTGTGAATTTTGGCTCAACTCAGTGGCATTCCTAGGCCATGTAATAGATGTAGAAGGCATTAAAGTTGACCAAATGAAGATCTAAGCTATACAAGAATGGGTTCAACCCAAATCTATGACTGAAATCCACAGTTTTCTAGGACTTGCTAGATATTAAAGAAGGTTTGTTCTTGGATTTTCCTTAATAGCATCTTTGTTAACTCAGTTGACTTGTAAATAAGTTCCCTTCATATGGACTCCTGCTTGTGAAGAAGCATTCCAGAAGTTGAAGTAATTGTTAACTTCTGCACCAGTCCTAACGTTACCTCAAGATGGCAAGGATTTTCAAGTATATACTGATACCTCTAAAGTAGGACTGGGATGTGTCTTAATGCAAGATCATCATGTTATAGCTTATGCTTCAAGATAATTAAAACCAAATGGGAGGAACTATTCTGTGCATGATTTAGAACTTGCAGGTGTAGTATTTGCTCTTAAAATTTGAAGACACTACCTGTATGGAGTTAAGTGTGAAATGTTCACCGATCATTTGAGTTTGAAGTATATCTTCACTCAAAAAGAACTTAATTGCCATCAGCGTAGGTGGTTGGAACTGATCTATGATTATGACTTAGATATAATCTATCATCCAGGTAAAGCTAATCTAGTAGCTGATGCTCTAAGTCGTAAAGCAGATTTATCTTCATTCTATTGCAATAATGCTTTGATCAAGGACTTCAAATGATTGAACATAGAGCTGCTCAAATCTGCTGATCTATGCAATTTCTTATGTGCTATTCAGTCTGAGCCACCTCTTCAATCAAGAATAATTGAAGCCCAGAAAGAAGATCCTTCTTATTCTCAATCAGTTATGAATATTAAAAATGGTAAGAGATCTGAATTATGTCTTGATGCCGAAGGTGTGATTTTCCAAGAGTCTAGATTATGGGTTTCTAAAAGCTTACAATTACAAGTATTATCTGAAGCTCATAACTCTAGTTATACTGTACACCCTAATAATTGTAAGATGTATCAGGATCTCAAACAATCGTTTTTGTGGTTCGGCATAAAATGGGATATAGCCATTTTCATTTCCAAGTGCCATCCCTGTTCATTAGTTAAGGCCAAACACCAGAAGCCTAATGGACTTCTCAAACCCTTAGACATTCCTGAATGGAAATGGTTTGATATCTCTATGGACTTCAAATAGGTTTGCCTAAGTGTAGATCTGGTTGTAACTCTATTTAGGTGATTGTCGATAGACTCACTAAATCAGCTCATTTTCTAGCTATTTGTCAGACTGATCCAGTTGAGAAATTAGCTAAACTTTATCTTAAAGAGATCATCTGCCTTCATGGTACACTGAACTGTATAGTTTCTAATAGAGACAGTAAATTCACTTCCAGATTTTGGTCCGCTGTTCTGCAAGACATGGGGATGAATTTAGCATTGAGTACTGCTTTTCATCCTCAGACCGATGGTCAGACTGAACGTGTTAATCAGATCTTGGAAGATCTCCTACGTCTTTGTATTATTGACTTCGGTGGATCATTGGAAGATCACTAGCATTAGTTGAGTTCGCCTACAATAATAATTATCAATCCAGTATAGGAATGGCTCCTTACGAAGCTCTTTATGGAAGGAGATGTTCAACTCCTCTTGTATGGACTAAAGTAGGAGACTCACAACTATATGGATCTGAACTGATTGAATAAACCACTAAGAAAGTTCAGTTGATTAAACGTAATATGATGACAGCTCAGGATAGGTAAAAGAAATATCAAGATGCCCGTCATCGTCAATTAGAATTCAAAGCAGGTGATAGAGCTTATCTTAAGGTTAGTGCGATATGGTATAACTGGAAAGCTGAGTCCAAGGTACTTGGGACCCTTTAAAGTGATTGAGAAAATTGGAACATCAGCATACAGGTTAGAGTTGCCAGATGACGTCTCGATTGTATATAATGTGTTTCACATATCATCACTAAGAAGGTGTCTGTTAGATCCTAGCCAGCGTGTTCAAATACCAGCAATGGAACTGCAACCCAATCTGACATTCATTATTAAATCTACAACAATTCTGAGAAGAGATCTTAAGCAATTAAGAAATCGCAGTATTCATATGATCAAGATCTATTGGCAAAATCATTCTGTTAAAGAAGTCACTTGGGAGAGAGAGGAGGATATGAGAAAAAAATTTCCAAAATTCTTTAATTAAACAGGTAATCAAAATTTTTCGTTTTCAATTAAGTTTTAAATAAACATCCTTCTAGTGTTTGCAATTATGTATTTTAATGGTTGTGTATTGAACGACACTCTTTTTAAGAGGGCGAGTCTATAACAACCCAGATGTTGTTACCTATCAATTAGTAATCTAATTGACTCTAAATCTCTTTCATTACTCTTATAATAGAATTAAAAGTCTCCACTTCAAATTTCATGCGATTTGGAGACCATTTGGTAATTTCCAATATTTCTTGATGTAAAATACCAAAATTTTATTTGTAATTGTTTATTAATATATAAATAAATTTGACTTCAGATTGAAAATCTGACTCCGTTATTGCGTTAACCACCCCCAAATTAGCTAGGAGAGAAGTTTTGAACGCATTTGGAAGTTATTGATTTTTAGACAAATATTTTAATATTATTTTAAATACCCGAAAATTCGAGTAATTAAATACTCGTCGGATCGAAAATCCAAGTGCACCACTGTGTTCAGAAGACCTCAATTAGCTAAGATTGATTTTTTTTTTTTAATTTTTGGAAAATATTTATTAAGATTAAGTTTAAATAATTAAATTGATAAATTAAATAACTATATAATTAATTATTAATTAAGCGCGCCGTTTACTTAAAGTTTGACGCCATCCGTTGTTTACGTTAAGATTGACGGTTAGATCTCAACCGTCCGATCAAAGATCGGACGGTCACTCCATCGTCTTCTTACTCTATATTCCACGTGTCGAGCAAAGAACGCACGCGGCAAGCAGAAAACTCTCCCACGCGTAACCTCCCACCGCCGAAGAAGCAAGATAAAGGTTTGTATCACTTATCTAAGGAAGTTTTTCATAAAGAAGAAGCTTCACTAGTAAAGCTCCTCATCCTGGAACAAGCTCTCTAACCCTAAGTCGATGGAACCCTAAACCTTAAAACCACTCAATTAAGGTATGAACCTCCCCTACAAGCTTGTATCCTTCATCTCAATTCAGTAAGCAAGAAATGTTATATTGATTATGTGAATCAAATTTCAAATTGAAATTGAATGCCATGATCAAAATATGTCTATTGCATCTGCCTTGGATTTTATTTTTGAAATTATCAAATCAATCTAGGTTTACTTACGCATTAAATTATTGCATTGTTTCAATTCGATGTCAATTTTATGCGATACCTCGATCGACTGCAGGCCAATCATCCTAACCCTAGAAATTTTAGGGCTAATGATAGTTAACTACCCCAGTCATCTTCATTTGAAATTTTGCCATTAGCAAATAAATCTCGTCACGCCTTATCCATCTGCGTACGAGTTGAGTCCTGCAATCGCCGGAATGGCCCAGTGTTTCATGCCCTAGATGGATTCCCCGACCCTCCTTTCGCTCAAAAATCGGGGATGATCCACAGTAACTGGACCGGTCCAGGCCGGACCAGTCCCGTCCTGAACCACAGCTTATCGGGCCAGGTTTAATTCTCTGCAGCCACGTGTCCATACCAGGATGCTCCACGTGGCATCCAGGTCGACGGCTGCTAAGACAGTAAGTGGGTCCCGCCGTCAGTCCCCGTCCACGAACGCGGTGACACGTGTCCGACAGAGACCAGCCGTCTCATCTGTCGGCTGGCATGGGTCCCACCTTCTGCATAAAATAAATATTAATATTAATAATATATATATATATATAAATATATCTAAAATCTTATATATTAAATAAAACTAAAAACTATATAATAAAATACAGAAAATATAATATAAATATTAGATTTAATAATAACATTTTATTAAATGTAATTAACAGAGAAAAAATTTTATAAATAAATAAATTAATTAATTAACATAAAAATTAAAAATAATTAATAAACAAATTTTATTAAATAAAAATAATACATTTAATTAATTTAACTTCTTATAATATTATATACGTACAAATAAAATAAAATAAAAATAGTAAAATCAGAATGAATAAACGAGAAAATTTATAATTAATAAATTAAAAATAAATCAAACATAATGAATAATTAAATAAAAATATTAATATAAAATATAATTAACATTTTATTAATAAATAATAAATTAGAAAAATATAATAAATTAATAAAATAATAAGATAAATCAAATCTGGTAATAATAAAATATATTTTAATAATAACAGAAAATAAATATTTCTAAATTAATTAGAACAAATTAACTAAACTAAATATTAATAAATACATTTAATTAAATAAAATCATAAAACTTTAAAAATCCAAAACTCTTAAAATACTTAACCAAATTATATAAATTAATATATTAAATTAACCAGAAAAATGTAAGGAATTTAATGATGCCAATAATTTCACTATAGGATCAATATTTCATTTAATGATATTTTTAGGATATTAAATTAATTATGAAGTATTACAAATATTTAAATGACTATAGTTTTATATTCCTTAGTCCAAACATATCAAATATGGGTCTTAAAATACTCAGAAAAACCTAAGGAATATTTTAGAAATATTAATTTTTCGGTTTGAATTAAAATTTGACTAATCACAATTAGAACCTAACCCTAATTAAGCCTCTAAACCAAGAAACTTCAAATAGCCATAAGTTAGTCAATTTAACTCCAAATTAGATGATCCAAATATCTATTTAGATCAGAAGAACCTAAATTTTAGTAAACTGCAAAAATATTTAGGATCTAACGGTTAGATCTCCTAATTAAACCTAATAACTCTAAAACTTGATTAGTGAATATTAGTAATTATAATAATCCAAATTAAGTAATTTTAGTTTTAAATGACTCATAAAGTAAATTAAAAAATAAATATATTATTAATTTAATAATTTTGTGACTAAAATTATTAATCACTCTCTAATTATAGTAAACCCTAATTATTAAACCCCCCCAAATTAGAATAACTATAACTCAACCAAATCATATCAGAATTTGATAAATTTGGAATCTATAGAAATCTTAAAACATAATCTTCAATAAATTAACGTAAATTTTATATTTTATTAAGGGTAAAATTACTAAAATACCCTTATAAGGTCAAATTCCTAATTTGACCTTATAAGGCATAATAATTATACAACTTAATAAAAGAATAATTCAAATAAATCAAAATAGTCTTTTTATAAGCAAATCATGATAAAACATTAAAATAAATTTCATTATTTTAGCAGATCAAAGAAATTAAATTTGGTTGATTTTATCAAAACAAGTCAGGTACGCAAATTTACTTATAAGTCTTATTTCAGTATTCTTATTTGAGCCATTTTCCATTTGAGTATTATTTGCACTGCTTACCGCATTTTAAATCTGCAAGTGAATTATATCAAAAAGCATGTAACAAAAAGAATTTATATATATTTTGTGGTGTTTGTCTTTGGAGGGTGGAATGCAAAACTGGAATCTGTACAGATTGGGCTAGCTAGCAGCCCCTGGGAGTTATATGGAGGGATTTAGCCTCTTGTAGGAAGTAGGCAAATCTAGAGGAAAGACACACCATCAGTTCCTAATTTGAGTAAGCTACCAACGGGTGACGAGATAAGCTTCCTACAGATTATGCCTATGGGTTTACCCATTTGGGCTCAGGGGTCTCCGGACTCGACTTATTGTTACATATGCTTTTGATAAAATTTATTTCATATATGATGATTTTCACAGCTATTTTGTAGGGCAAAAATCGCATTTGGAAATTATTTACTTTATTTGCAATCTTACTGTTATTTTTATATTTGATTCATTCCTATTATAGGATGCTAGATTTATTCTTATAAGAACAATTTGCGTACTCCTACCTGACTGGTAAACTGAATTTTTCAGGTTTTGATAATTAAAGAACTTAGAAGATCTACCAAATTAAAAGAAGAAGAATTTAAGGAAGCAAGAAGAATGTAGATATTTTATTTCTTATTTTGTAAAAATTCAAACTGTTGTAACTTTTCATATATATTTTGGCTCTATGTATAAAAGGACTGTAAAATTTTATTATTTTATTTTATGTCCTTTTTGAATTATAAAAATGTTTATATTTTCAAATTGAGATGAATTGTTCTTGAAAGACTCTCGAACTTTGATCCTCGGTCGCCACAGAAATTGGTATCATAGCGAAGTTTGAGACTATTTAAGGAATAATTCATAAAAAGAGCCAACTATATGAATACAGTTACTAAATTATTAGAAGTTAGAATTTTAAGTTAGAGAGCCAACTAAATATAGTTTATTATTTCCCAAATTATGGATAGTCAAAATAACAACATCAATCAATCACAGGAGGAAAATGTTCCTCAAAACACTCCTAGTCACAACGAGACTGTTTCACCTAATGATGAAGCAGTCTATCCCTTTGATCATAGCGGAGCAAATCAGATGCTCCAGTTCATGAATATGATGAGTCAATTCATGAACAGTCAACAAATCCAAAATCCTCATCCTATTCAAAGAAAAGCAGTAAATGAAGATATGCAAATATTTCTTAAACTTCAGCCACCCAGATTTAATGGCAAAGCAACTCCTTACTAAGCTGAGGAGTGGATTCAAAGGATAGAAAAGGAGTTTAAATGTGCAAAGAGCTCAGAAGACCAGAAGGTATCTCTAGCTACTTACCTTCTAACAGAAGCTGCTGAGAAGTGGTGGAAGACGACCAAGAATACCACATTCCAAAATAGAACAGAAGAAGAGATCCAATGGGAGGAATTTGTGAAAGCATTTTCGGGCAAATATGTGCCTCAATCTGCTAGGCAGACGATGAGAAAAGAGCTATTAAACCTAAAGCAAGGAAGTCATTCAGTAACTGAATATGAAGAGGAATTCACTCGTCTAGCCAGCTTTGCCCCAGAAATGGTTACTACTGAAGAAGTCAGATGTCATTTATTCCTTAATGGATTAAGGAATAACTTTCAACATATTTTGACACCTCTTCAAATCTTAAACTTTGCTCAACTAGTAGAGAAAGCCAAACTTATGGAAGCTCCAGAAGAACAGTATTCTTCCAGGATGAAAAGGCCAGCTTTCTCCCCTCATTTTCAATCCAAGAGGCAGCACTTCTCCAGACCTCAAGGAAAAGTGTATAATATTCAAAGTAATTCAAGTAGACCTGCTCCGAGAACACCAAACACTTGCAGGTTTTGTGGAAGAATTCATAGTACAGATAAATGCTTCACCGGTGAAGGTCAATGCCACCGGTGTGGAAGGACAAATAATTCCATAAAATTCTACCGAGCCACTTATACAGTCAATGGGTATCAAATCCCAAATCAAGGAAAAGCAGTTATGAAGAATCAAGGAAGACCACCAGTAAATCAATAAAATAATATTACATCTTCCAGTAATCTAAGAAATAATCAAGCCCAAGCTAGAATATTCAACCTATCTCAAGAAGAGGCAAAAGAAGAACCTGATGTTGTCATAGGTACCATTTTATTATTTCAGTACCCATGTTCAGTTCTTTTTGATTATGGAGCTACGCATTCTTTTATTGTGTCAAAAATAGTTCAACAATATTCTTTACCAGTAGAACAACTTTCATCAGCCCTTAAAGTTAATCTACCATCAGGAGAGTTCTTGGAAACAAACATCTTTTGTAATTACAAGATTGATATAAATGGAAATTCTTGGGAAGCTAAACTCACTGTCATCCCTATAACTAGTTTTGATATTATTCTTGGGATAGATTGGATGAGTCAGAATAAGGCATTGATTGATTGTGCAAAGAAAAGGGTATATATTGATAATAAAAATAAGAGAGTAACCTTTATTGGTCAAAGAAGTACAATTATTAGTCTTATCCCAGCAAACAAGATTGAGAAATTCATTAGAAAGAAGTACTCTATATTCCTAACATTACTCTCAAGTTCTGAAGATAAAACTGCAACCTTAGAAGAAACTCCTGTAGTAAGAGAATATGCAGATGTATTTCTAGATGAACTTCCAGGTTTGCCACCTCAAAGAGAAGTGGAGTTTAGTATTGATTTAAGTCAAGGAACGAATCCTTTATCTAAAGCTCCATACAGAATGGCACCCAAAGAATTAGAAGAACTTATGAATCAACTTCAAGAATTGACTGAAAAAGGATTTATAAGACCAAGTAATTCTCCTTGGGGAGCCCCAGTTTTATTTGTTAAGAAGAAAGATGGAAGTATGAGATTATGTATCGATTACTGGGAATTGAATAAGGTTACTATTAAGAACAAATATCCATTACCAAGGATAGATGATTTATTTGATCAGTTAGTTGGCGCTTCCATATTTTCTAAGATTGATTTAAGATCTGGTTATCACCAACTCCGTATCAAAGATGAAGATATTCCTAAATCTGCATTCAGAACAAGATATGGGCATTATGAATTCTTGGTAATGCCATTTGGGTTAACAAATGCCCCATCTTATTTTATGGATCTAATGCAGCGAATAACGAAACCCTACTTAGATTCTTTTATTATCATCTTTATAGATGATATATTGATTTATTCTAAGAATGCTAAGGAACATGAAGAGCATCTTAGAATCACCTTGAACTTGTTAAGACAACATCAACTGTATGCCAAGTTCTTAAAATGTGAATTTTGGCTTCACTCAGTCGCCTTCTTAGGCCATATAATTAGTAAAGAAGGAATATCAGTTGATCCCAGCAAGATAAGTGCAATTCAAGATTGGCCCCAACCTACTTCAGTAACAGAAATAAGAAGCTTCTTGGGTTTAGCTAGGTACTCTCGCAAGTTTGTTAAGAACTTCTCTCAAATTGCAGTCCCTCTTACTCGTCTTACTCAAAAAGATGTACCATATGTTTGGGATTCATCTTGTGAATCAGCATTTAAGAAATTAAAAGAATGTCTAACCTCAGCTCCTATTCTAGTTCTGCCAGTTGAAGAAAAAGAATATCAGATTTATTGTGATGCTTCTGGAATTGGATTAGGCTGTGTTCTCATGCAAGAAGGAAAAGTGATAGCTTTTGCATCTAGACAGCTTAAAATCCATGAGAAGAATTATCCAGTTCATGACCTAGAGTTAGCTGCAATAGTCTTTGCATTAAAGATCTGGAGATATTATTTGTATGGAGTAAAATGTGAAGTCTTCACAGATCATCAAAGTCTGAAGTATATTTTTACTCAAAAAGAGATCAATTTAAGACAGCGAAGATGGTTAGAATTAATTAAAGACTATGATTTATCAATTCAATATCATCCTGGCAAGGCAAATGTAGTAGCAGACGCACTAAGTCGAAAGGCAGTTTCACATTTTCATGTTTTGACTTCTAATCCTATATTACTCAAAGAAATAGAAGATCTTCAATTAGAAGTTATATTGCCAGCAAATGCTAAGCTATTTCAGATGACTATAGAATGTTCATTAATGGATGAGATTAAAGAAGCTCAACATCTTGATGAAGAATATAACTCCTTATCTGCATCCATTCAATCAGGAAAGCACTTAGAATTGAATTTAGATTCCAATAAGAATATTTGGTGTGGATCTAGAATATGGATACCAAATAAGGATGAGCTAAGAACTAAAATATTGAAAGAAGCTCACCAGTCTAGATATTCAATTCATCCTAGGAATAATAAGATGTATCAAGACTTGAAATCCCATTTTTGGTGGCCAGGAATGAAAAGAAGTATAGCGGAATTCATATCAAAGTGTGAAGCCTGTAACCTGGTAAAAGCAGAACATCAGAAACCAAGTGGATTACTTCAACCTCTAGCTATACCTCAATGGAAATAGGAAGATATATCCATGGATTTTATAACTGGATTTCCTCGTTCAAAATCCAATAATGATTCTATTTGGGTAATTGTGGATAGGCTTACAAAATCAGCACACTTTTTACCCATTAAGCAAATAGATTCAGTAAACAAATTGGCAAGAATCTATTTAAAAGAGATAATAAGGTTGCATGGTATTCCAAAAACTATCATTTATGATAGAGATAGTAGATTCACTTCAAAGTTCTGGAAAGCAGTTTATCAAGATCTTGGTTCACAGCTCTGTATGAGTACAGCTTTTCATCCACAGACTGATGGACAAACTGAAAGAGTAAATCAAACTCTAGAAGATCTTCTTCGCCTTTGTGTCTTAGATTTTGAAGGAAGTTGGGATGATCACCTTCCATTAATTGAATTTTCTTATAATAATAGTTTTCAAGCAAGTATTGGAATGGCTCCTTATGAAGCCCTTTATGGAAGAAAGTGTATCACTCCTTTATCTTGGAACAGTATTGGAGAAAATAGGATAATAAAATCAGATTTGATTTTTCAAGCAACAGAAAAGATAAAAATAATTCAGCATCGAATGAAAGCAGCTCAAGACAGACAGAAGCAGTATTTTGATGCTCATCATCGTCATATTGAATTTTCTGTTGGAGATTTTGTATATTTGAAAGTGAACCCATTCAGAGGAGTTTCCAGATTTGGAGTTTCTGGGAAATTAAGTCCAAGATTTATTGGACCTTTTGAAGTTTTAAAAAGAATAGGCCAGGTGGCATATCAAATCAAACTACCACCTCATCTGAGCCTGATGCACGATGTGTTTCATATCTCTTCACTAAGAAAGTGCTTATCTGAGCCTTCAATGAGAATAGAAGTAGAAGACATCATTTTGCAACCAAATCCCAGCTATGTGATTAAGCCAGAAGGGATTCTAGATCGAGACGAAAGGAAGTTAAGAAGTAAATCCATTCCCATGAAAAAGGTTAGATGGAAGAATTGTCGTAAAGAAGAAGCCACATGGGAAGAAGAATCAAGTATGAGGAAAGCATATCCTCAATTATTTCACTAGTAAATGATTCTAATCTTGTAAATATCTTTAATTTTCTTAGATTGATGTCGGGATGACATCTCTTTTAAGTTGGAGAGAATGTAAAATACCAAAATTTTATTTGTAATTGTTTATTAATATATAAATAAATTTGACTTCAGATTGAAAATCTGACTCCGTTATTGCGTTCACCACCCCCAAATTAGCTAGGAGAGAAGTTTTGAACGCATTTGGAAGTTATTGATTTTTAGACAAATATTTTAATATTATTTTAAATACCCCGAAAATTCGAGTAATTAAATACTCGTCGGATCAAAAATCCAAGTGCACCACTGTGTTCAGAAGACCTCAATTAGCTAGGATTGATTTTTTTTTTTTAATTTTTGGAAAATATTTATTAAGATTAAGTTTAAATAATTAAATTGATAAATTAAATAATTATATAATTAATTATTAATTAAGCGCGCCGTTTACTTAAAGTTTGACGCCATCCGTTGTTTACGTTAAGATTGACGGTTAGATCTCGACCGTCCGAGATCGGACGGTCACTCCATCGTCTTCTTCCTCTATATTCTGCGTGTCGAGCAAAGAACGCACGCGGTAAGCAGAAAACTCTCCCACGCGTAACCTCCCACCGCCGAAGAAGCAAGATAAAGGTTTGTATCACTTATCTAAGGAAGTTTTTCATAAAGAAGAAGCTTCACTAGTAAAGCTCCTCATCCTGGAACAAGCTCTCTAACCCTAAGTCGATGGAACCCTAAACCTTAAAACCACTCAATTAAGGTATGAACCTCCCCTACAAGCTTGTATCCTTCATCTCAATTCAGTAAGCAAGAAATGTTATATTGATTATGTGAATCAAATTTCAAATTGAAATTGAATGCCATGATCTAAATATGTCTATTGCATCTGCCTTGGATTTTATTTTTGAAATTATCAAATCAATCTAGGTTTACTTATGCATTAAATTATTGCATTGTTTCAATTCGATGTCAATTTTATGCGATACCTCGATCGACTGCAGGCCAATCATCCTAACCCTAGAAATTTTAGGGCTAATGATAGTTAACTACTCCGGTCATCTTCATTTGAAATTTTGCCATTAGCAAATAAATCTCGTCACGCCTTATCCATCTGCGTACGAGTTGAGTCCTGCAATCGCCGGAATGGCCCAGTGTTTCATGCCCTAGATGGATTCCCCGACCCTCCTTTCGCTCAAAAATCGGGCCAGTCCAGGCCGGACCGGTCCCGTCCTGAACCACAGCTTATCGGGCCAGGTTTAATTCTCTGCAGCCACGTGTCCATACCAGGATGCTCCACGTGGCATCCAGGTCGACGGTTGCTAAGACAGTAAATGGGTCCCGCCGTCAGTCCCCGTCCACTAACGTGGTGACACGTGTCCGACAGAGACCATCCGTCTCATCTGTCGGCTGGCATGGGTCCCACCTTCTACATAAAATAAATATTAATATTAATATATATATATATATATAAATATATCTAAAATCTTATATATTAAATAAAACTAAAAACTATATAATAAAATACAGAAAATATAATATAAATATTAGATTTAATAATAACATTTTATTAAATGTAATTAACAGAGAAAAAATTTTATAAATAAATAAATAAATTAATTAACAGAAAAATTAAAAATAATTAATAAACAAATTTTATTAAATAAAAATAATACATTTAATTAATTTAACTTCTTATAATATTATATACGTACAAATAAAATAAAATAAAAATAGTAAAATTAGAATGAATAAACCAAAAAATTTATAATTAATAAATTAAAAATAAATCAAACATAATGAATAATTAAATAAAAATATTAATATAAAATATAATTAACATTTTATTAATAAATAATAAATTAGAAAAATATAATAAATTAATAAAATAATAAGATAAATCAAATCTGGTAATAATAAAATATATTTTAATAATAACAGAAAATAAATATTTCTAAATTAATTAGAACAAATTAACTAAACTAAATATTAATAAATACATTTAATTAAATAAAATCATAAAACTTTAAAAATCCAAAACTCCTAAAATACTTAACCAAATTATACAAATTAATATATTAAATTAACCAGAAAAATGTAAGGAATTTAATGATGCCAATAATTTCACTATAGGATCAATATTTCATTTAATGATATTTTTAGGATATTAAATTAATTATGAAGTATTACAAATATTCAAATGACTATAGTTTTATATCCCTTAGTTCAAACATATCAAATATGGGTCTTAAAATACTCAGAAAAACCTAAGGAATATTTTAGAAATATTAATTTTTCTGTTTGAATTAAAATTTGACTAATCACAATTAGAACCTAACCCTAATTAATCCTTTAAACCTAGAAATTTCAAATAGCCATAAATTAGTCAATTTAACTCCAAATTAGATGATCCAAATATCTATTTAGATCAGAAGAACCTAGATTTTAGTAAACTGCAAAAATATTTAGGATCTAACGGTTAGATCTTCTAATTAAACCTAATAACTTTAAAACTTGATTAGTGAATATTAGCAATTATAATAATCCAAATTAAGTAATTTTAGTTTTAAATGACTCATAAAGTAAATTAGAACCTAAATATATTATTAGTTTAATAATTTTGTGACTAAAATCACTAATCACTCTCTAATTATAGTAAACCCTAATTATTAAACCCCCCCAAATTAGAATAGCTATAACTCAACCAAATCATATCAGAATTTAATAAATTTGGACTCTATAGAAATCTTAAAACATAATCTTCAATAAACTAACATAAATTTTATATTTTATTAAGGGTAAAATTACTAGAATACTTTTATAAGGTCAAATTCCTAATTTGACCTTATAAGGCATAATAATTATACAACTTAATAAAAGAATAATTCAAATAAATAAAAATAGTCTTTTTATAAGCAAATCATGATAAAACATTAAAATAAATTTCATTATTTTGGCAGATCAAAGAAATTAAATTTGGTTGATTTTATCCAAACAAGTCAGGTACGCAAATTTACTTATAAGTCTTATTTCAGTATTCTTATTTGAGCCATTTTCCATTTGAGTATTATTTGCACTGCTTACCGCATTTTAAATCTGCAAAAGAATTATATCAAAAATCATGTAACAAAAATAATTTATATATATTTTGTGGTATTTGTCTTTGGAGGGTAGAATGCAAAACTGGAATCTATACAGATTGGGCTAGCTAGCAACCCCTGGGAGTTATATGGAGGGATTTAGCCTCTTGTAGGAAGTAGGCAAATCCAGAGGAAAGACACACCATCAGTTCCTAATTTGAGTAAGCTACCGACGGGTGGCGAGATAAGCTTCCTACAGATTATGCCTATGGGTTTACCCATTTGGGCTCAGGGGTCTCCAGACTCGACTTATTGTTACATATGCTTTTGATAAAATTTATTTCATATATGATGATTTTCACAACTATTTTGCAGGGCAGAAATCACATTTGGAAATTATTTACTTTATTTGCAATCTTACTGTTATTTTCATATTTGATTCATACATATTATAGGATGCTAGATTTATTCTTATAAGAATAATTTGCGTACTCCTACCTGACTGGTAAACTGAATTTTTCAGGTTTTGATAATTAAAGAACTTAGAAGATCTGCCAAATTAAAAGAAGAAGAATTTAAGGAAGCCAGAAGAATGTAGATATTTTATTTCTTGTTTTATAAAAATTCAAACTATTATAACTTTTCATATATGTTTTGGTTCTATGTATAAAAGGACTGTAAAATTTTATTATTTTATTTTATGTCCTTTTTGAGTTATAAAAATGTTTATATTTTCAAATTGAGATGAATTGTTCTTTAAAGACTCTCGAACTTCGATCCTCGGTTGCCACACTTGATTTTCAGATAATTCTAAAGATACCTATTTTAGTTAGACTTTAGAATCGAAAATGGACTTCGCCATTGCGTTCCTCACACCCAAATTAGCTTGGGGTGAAATTTTGGTGAGTTTTGGAGAAAGTCAAAATTTCTTGATTATTTTATTACATTTTCATAATTTGATAATTTAAATAATTAAGATGACTTCCGATTTAAATTTCGACTTCATTTTTGAGCCCGTTACCCTCAATTTAGCTAAAAAGCAAATTTTTAGAATTTTCTAGAAATTCAAAATTAAATGAAAAATTTTAAACTAATATATATATATATATATATATATATATATATATATATATATATATATATCCATTATCTAAAATGGCAAAACCCTAATCCCTTCACTTGACCGACACTCCTCCATTCGCACGCAATCCCTCTCGGTCTTGAGAGCCGCTCCTTCGACTCGAGGAGGATGACGCGTGCCACTCACCGCTACTCTCGCCAATGGGAGAGCTAGCAAAGAGTGTGCTGCCATCCTTATCTCGCTCGAGACCCATGCTGATCCTACTCCTTATCAATGAACATTCATCCTCTCGGCAGGAGGATTCATCCAAACTTAAGTGAACCTTAGTCGAACCCTCTCCACCCACCGAGTTCTTCTCTTAGCCGCAAAGAACAACGGTACTCCCTTCCTTTCACCATGCCTTATTTTGCCTTATTTTCAATTAATCAATGCTAAATTTTGATTCTTATTAGGGCATTAGGGATTTTATATGGTTAAATTAAAATTATCAGGAAGCGTATCTGTACTCTCGTTTCGATTCATACCATATGTATACTTTTCCTTTGCATAATATTTTTAGTATCATCCAAATACTGAATATTAGATTTTTTATGTAAATCTAAATATATATATCGTAAAATACAACTCAAAGAAAGGAAGAGTACTTCAAATCATAATCCATTCAATACTTCCATGTGTTAATAATTTTGAAAAGTTCAAATGAACTCATCCATTTAGAGTTGAGAGTCTCAAGCAAATTCTGGATATGATAAAGTTTTGAAACTCTTCTTCTTTATTATGATCAGTGTTACTAAGTTATAAACTGGAATGTGAGTTATATTAAATAGACATTAAGTAAATTGTTGAATTGGTAAGATCCTTATGTTTAGAATGAGAGTATAATAAATCTTTAGGTTTATTATGAATGATAATAAACAAGTTGGATGGAATATTTCTATCAATTTCAATGCTGTTATATTAATTAAGAATCAAAGGAAATCACTCTTTCTAATATAATCAATGCATTGCTTTAAGATAAACACCTCTTTTATTAATGCATGTGTTCCTTGAAATCCTAGAGCATAGTATTCACAGTCTTCCTCACATGTTCTCTTTACAATTACTTCATTTGTAGTTTTACTTTCCTCTGTTGTAGTTTGTTTGGCTTAACTACAATTCATATAATAGCTCTATATTAATGCCTTTAAATCTCAATAGAGATAAGCATGTATTGTTTGTTAAGTAAATAAAGAAGGCTGTCTTTCTTCTTATTTTCCTTGTGGAATGGCTACCTTATATAATAAGGTTGAATAAAGGGCAACTTGATGTTCTTATAGTTATACTTTTATTTTAATGATATGGCTGAATTACAGAATCCATTTATATCGAATCCTGAAATCATTATTATTTTTTATAAATATTTGGTTTAGAGAAACTAGAAATTGCCCAAGATGATTATGTTTCCCTTGTTAGCTTAGAACAAAGAAAGGGAAAAATACATATATTACTGCCATCATTTCTATTACAAGATCTAAATGTTGTCAATTTAATTTACATTTAGATCAAATATTGTCATAAATGCTATCATCTTCTTTCATTAGAATTATATGTTGCCTATAAGATTTTATGATACTATCTAGTTTATGAGTCAAGTGCTGCCATTATTTATTTTAAGAGTTGCTAATGGGTTATATGATCATAAATGTTGCCTTCCTCTTAGAAAAAAAAAATCATGTGTTGTTACATCTTAAATAGAAATAAGTGTTGCCCTATTATATATGAGAATCACACGCTGCAATCTCTTGTTCTTATGAAAATGTAAATATGATCATATGAAGTCAATTGTATAGATGAAAAGAATCAATGTGACATCAAGTGTTTCAATGTTGCTATCAAAAGAGAACATGTGCTACTATTTAAATTCAACATGAATCAAATGCTATCATAAATCAATGCTGCCATCTTTATATATGAGGACAAAATGATTAAATGTTGCCTTTCATTCTACTATGAGATCAAGTGCTATCATTCATTTAAGAGTAAATGCTGTCACTTATTTCATTATAATCAAATGTTGTCTTTTCAATTATAAGATCAAATGCCATCACTTATCATGTGGAAGGCTATATGCTTTATATTACTGTATTCTATAATGCTGAGTTAACATTTCAACACTTAGTAATATTGAATGAATATGATGCCATTAGTTTATAAGATTTAATGTTGTTATTTATTTCAATAAGTATGAATACTGCAATGTATCTTATGGGATCTAGAAGTTGCTAAGAGAAATCATTGCCGTCCATTCATTTAATGATATTAATTACTGTCCCTTCATTTAATAAAATAAATTGTTGCTATGTAAGATTCAATAATGCCATCCAATTTATGAGATTCATATATTATTGTGTATCATTTAAGATTAAATTGTTGTTATCCATTGTTATCATTTTCTCTTATAAGGATGGATGTTATCATTTCATTCATTTTAAAACTGCATTACATTATAAGATCCAAATACTGCCATTGGATTATATGGGAATAAATATTATTATTTCTTTTGTTATAATTAATTATTTCCATCTTCTACATGTGATCAAATCCTATTCTTTATTTCAAGGTGAATTCAAATGTTTTTATATTCCTTATAATATAAAGATAGTTGTTGTCATTTGTTTGAGTATGAATCACATGTTGCTATTTATATAACTATCTCAAAAGAATCCAAATATTGTTTTGTTGCTTCCATATTTTTAAATGGAACCATAAACTGCCAATAAGCAAATGCTGACATTTTTAATTTTTCTTAAGTAATTTAATGCTGTCGTCTATTTCAATATAAATCAAATGTATTTAGTTAAACTGCATGGTATGTGTTGAACTCAAATCCTTCTTATGGGTCTATTGATATCAATTTATATAAGGATAAAAGCTGTCATTTATATTAAGTGATTCTGCTATGAATATATATTAAAATCTAAATGCTGTCATTAAAATATCTTGCTGCCATCTTTAAATGCTGTCATACTGCTGCCATCTATGCTTATAAAGTTATAAATCATTAATAATGTATTTTTTTTTATTGCTAAATTTCATATTGGCATCCATGAATTGTTGAATCCATAATGTTGTATTAGTATTTTTATGAATGCTAACTTTAATGATATTGTTCTTTGCAGGATGAATCATAAATTAGTACAAAATTGATGAATTAAATGCTATGTGCCATAAGTCAAATAATACTGCTCTTACAAATTACTAATTTTATTTATGTATTTCTTTTTTTATTAAATGTTTAATATAGAATGTATAAACTGTTTTGTTTAGTTTTACATATTTGAAATTATTGTAGAACTGGAAATGAGCAATCCTATAAAAAGAATTGAACTCTATTTTAGAACTGGAAATGAGTAATCCTATAAAAGTGGTTAAACTCTATTTTAGAACTAGAGATAGTCAATAAAATTGACTTATATATTGATTGCGAAAATTGTTTATTTGGAGTCAATTTGGAGCTCAATTAGCTCTAATCATTGAGTAGATTATTAAAGTTTGGATAACAAAAAGATATCACATACTTTACAATTATTGAAATTTATTGAATGCTTGCCTAGCTTTGAGCCTCTTTCCTTGAACATTCATTCAAAGTCATTGTGCATGAATAAAGATTTTCTTAAAATTTTAAAAGGGAATTCCTTTTGGCAAATTTGAGTACAAAAGAAAGCGCTTATAGTAGGACTTCACATTTTAGAGAGGGTAAATGTGAATGTTCAACCTCCCCACTGTATCTGGTTAGGCAGATGTGCTTAACTCCTCACCTATTATGTTATGTACTCCTACAGAATGAGGTAATTTCTAAATGTAACTTTAATTAAAGATACAAGAGTTCTCTTACAATCTTATTGATTGAAAGATCTCTTCATAACTATTTAGTTATGCTTATATTTCATAGTTCTAGACTATGATTATCTTAGATTGAGAATCTAAGATATTTCCTTATTTCCTTTGCTTTGCACTCTCTATTTTCAGTATTGTGTATTATTTACTTCAGTTTAATTTGAATACAGTGTATGTTGCTTAATTTTAATTAATGCTTCACTGTATGTCATTTGCTTACTTAGCATAAATTCTATTGAACATATATCACTTTCATTTCATGCACATAGTAGTTTCTAGCTTTTAGAATACTTTCCCTTTCCAATTTTCAATACAGACTAGGACTTTAATAAAAGTGAGTATTTTTACTTAACTTATTTCATACTATTTTCCTTACAGTTATGCTTAGTTCATTTTCCTATACTTTACAGCTTTTACAGCACTGCTGCTTACTTTAAATTATAAATCGTAATTGTGATATCTTGTTAATCTAAAAATATAGCTAATTTTAAAATGTGCTTAGACTGTTTAGTCTAACTACACTTTTTTTTTGTTGGCTTTGCCCTATCATATTTAAATACCAAAATATGATAGATCAAGAGCCCTTTTATTCAGGTGATGCAGGTCCAAGTACTTGGAGAGTTTATAAAAAAATATGCTTCTGCTTAATCATAAATAGTTTACTTGTATTTTTTTATAACAATTAAGAAAGAGTGATTTATTTGCTACATTTTTCTCTTACTTTTAAAAAGGCTTGTAATAATTAGATTATAAACTGCTTCAGTTACTTTTGCTTACACTTTTAATTTGTGTTGTATCTTCTAAGTTTAAAACTGCTTGGGATGATTGAGTGGATTAATCTAATTTATAATATTGTAAATACTTGTAATATTGTATTTACTTACATCTCTCTTTACGTTTATTTTAACTTAACAACTACTCAGAAAGTGACTTGGCCACTTAGCATTTACACTTGATTTGCTTTCTTCAAATCAAGTGTTGGGTGCTAAGGTAGCATCCCAATATTTAGATTAATCTCCCATCCAATTATTGGGGTCATTATATCTTATGTTTAATTATAGTTTAATATCAACTAAGCAATTTAAGTATCCAAATAATGTTAAAGTTTTCTAACATTCATCCTAATATCATGAAAGCATATAAACATAAAGATGCCATAGGACAAAAAGGTAATTAATGCTAATCAAATTCTAAATCAAACCAAACAGATTAGTACTTAATCACAAATCTAAAAAGACATAGGTTTCATGCTATTACGTTATTGAGTTATACCTATTCAATGCAAACACTTAAGATTCTATTACTTAGCATTTGGTACAAAATGCATTTAAGGTGCATAGTTGGTTTTTAGCACTTAAAAATGATAAGGTTTAAACTTAATATATATATAAAATTTTATGCAATATTCAATTTTAACTAAAATAGGTTCACATTTGATATAATTCTATCTCACTAAGGTCCTAAGGACCTTAAAATGCGAAAACAGAGAAGTTTTGGCCATTTCAGCCAATTTTGGGCAGTTTTACCAAAATCTGGGCAGTTTTTGCAATTTTGGGCGCTATAGCGCGCTGCGGTGCTTCTGCCGCGGAAGCGCGCTGTGGCGCGCAGTAGCGCTCCCAGCGCGGCGGCCCGCTATGGCGCGCTGCAGTGAATCAACTTGCCGAATAACTGTTTAATTAATTTATTTATAACATTTCTTAAAGTTTTCCCGAAATTCTGCTACAGCCCGCTACAGCGCGCTATGGCGCGCGGCAGCGGTCCAACTTACGATTTACTATTCAATAATTAATTTTGTATGATTCCTACCAAAATACCGCTGCAACCCGGTGTAGCCCGCTGCAGCGCGCTATGACGCGCTGCAGCCGTCCATTTTGCAATCTTGGGCGCTGCTACGTGCTGCAGCGCCAGGCGGTATTTTTCGCTTGGATGAAACCTGTAAGGCTTACTTTGAAGCTCAAATACTCCCAATTCAGGGCATTCCAGGAGCGGTGTTATATTTTAATGGATTATCTTTTCGATACCTTTCAATCGATACCAAAATCGGCACAAACGGAGCATTCTAGCTATTCAAAAATATAGATAAAGAACAGGGTATACAAAATGGATGAAAATAGAGCATGCATTTTTCACAAAAATGAGAAGCTTCAATGAGCTTTAATGGCTTCCTTACTCTATCATGAGTTTCTAGAGCTACAAACAAGTATAGTAGTAATATGAAGAAGACAAAGGAGAGGAGCAAACGGATACCTTAGCCTTGCAAGGGGTGGTGGAAGAAGGAACCTTTGCTTTTCTTCAACGCCTTAGAGATGAGCTCCTTCTTTCAGTACAAGGGATCAATGGAGGAGGAAGATGAGAAAATTTCAGCAAGTAAGAGAAGAGGGGTTGTGTTCTCCTTTTAAAGGAGGAGAGTGAGAGGGAGGCTCCATCATGAGCTACGGGCTAGGAGAGGGGATGAGGATGTGACCTCACATCAAGGCATGGAATGGAAGGAGTGGCCTTAAGTTGCATGCATAGGAGATAAATGGGAGGAATGGCCAATTGAAATGCAAGGGAAGAGAGAGGAGATAAATGCAAATTAAGGAATAACTAAGTATTATTCCTAATATTTTTAATTTATTAAAAAATTGTATTAATTAAACGTGCTTTGAAATATCTCAAAAAATCACCCCTAGCTAATTTGGGGGTGAGGAATTCAACGGCGAAGTTGGATTTCAATTTCGAGGTCAAAAAAATACCTCAATTTTTTAATTAATTAAATATTAAATTAATCCAAAATAATTGATTGGGCTTTGAATCGCTCTAAACCTTCAGGGTTTGGTTCTAATGACTATATGAACTTAATGGAATGATAATTATGATACGATTAGGCTAAAATTAAGCTAAGTAACAACCTTGGGTTGTTACAACACCAGTTAGTTTGCAAGCAAGGGGATCGACAACCAAACAGGAAACAGACAAAACACAAGTCCATAAGAAAACCTTCAAGTTAGCCAGCACACTCAAAAACAAAAAAACATAGAAATAACCACACAGGAGCATCAGGACTCCCTTCATGTTCACCAACTAGCCCAGCAACACTGAAAACGAAGGACCACAGACCCAAAATAAAAAACAACCATCCAATAAGCAGCAGACCAGCAACCTCTTATAAATCTCTAACATTGAATAATTCTGCAAAGGCATTTTAATTGATGTTTTTCCAACAAAAAGACTTATTAGGAAAAGTATTAATGATTGAGTTGACATCATTTATAATATTTAATTTGGATTTATGAAAATTCATTTCAACAGCTTGATATTTTTTGAGGTTGCGAGCATACCAAATGTTCCAAATGATATAAGCATCAATCAAGTTAACAAAGCTCAGCTTCTTCAGATTAGAAGGAATAGGCTTCCATTGAGAAATTAGGGAAGGGAAATCTGCCACAATCTGACTGTAGGTTTTGATGCTATTGAAAGTGGACCACAGAGAGTGAGCAAGGAATTGTTGAAGAATAAATGATTAATGCTTTCAGAGCTCGCATTAGGCAAATGGCAATAATGACATTTGAAGGGAAGATTAAAGCCTTTTGAGTTAAGCACTTCATCAACACTGATATAATTAAGATGGAACCTCCAAATGAATAAGCTTATCAGGATGGGATGTTAATATGCCAAAACCATGGTTTAAAATAATATTCTTATGCTTTCTGTGAATGTTCCAAGCTATATGGAGATTAAATTTCTCATTGATGATAAGGTCAGAAGCTGCATGCTTCTCGGCCACTAAGATGGGGATGGAATTCAAAATAGAATCATGAATGCTGGGAACCGTGATGGAGATAATAAGATTGATGTTCCAAGAATTGTAAATATTGTAGCAATCACCAAGAGTAAGTTTTGGGAGAGTCGGGTTGCAAATTAAATGAAGGGGATCGAGATCATTCCAAGAATCACACCAGAAGGAAGAAGAAAAGTTCAGTTTGTTCCATAAGATTTCTAGACTCCAACATTCTCTTCCAGATTATAGAGTCCGTGAGTTTCTTTAGGACAAGAACAAGATGAGTGGAGGAACAATATTTAGCTTTAAGGATATCTACCCATATGTTATTTTTGATTCTAAAGTTCCACCAAAGTTTGGAAGAAAGTTAAGAATGGCCTCAAGATTTATCATGCCAAGGCCACCTTCATTAAGAGGGAAAGTAAGATTTCTCATTTGGTCCAAATTAATTTGGAAACCTTGCTGTTCACCCAAAGGAATTTGTTGAAGTTGATGTTAATTTTAGCTAAAGTCGCTTTGGGAGGAGATGTGACTTCAAGCCAGTAAAGCGAAATTGTGTTAAGGATATACATGATTAAAGTGAGCCTACCACTTTGAGAAAGATAAATATTTTCCCAACTCCAAATTCTTTTAAGAATTTGATCAAATAGGCCATGGTAGATTATATATATATATATATATATATATAATAACAAAGCCACTTCTTTAATTAACACTCTTGAGATAGATTCTGAGCTTAAAATCAATTGCCTTAAATCTAACTTCTTTATTAATAATAAAACCACTTCTAATCTAAAAGATTTTATCACTAACAAATTGCTTTTTTAGAGGGCAAATTTCTTTGTAACTATCTTGACATCCCTATATTTAAAGGCTAGAATAAAAAAAAAATTTCAAATATATATATTTAATATAAAATATATTTAATATCTTGGCATTCCTATATTTAATATCTCATATCAAGAATTCAAATCCGACTCACCACATATGAAATATATAAAATAAATTTATTTGACCTATTTCTTATAAATAAACGCCGATAAACAAAATATGATTAGGTGATTATATTATGTATATTTTTTATTTGGCGAGTAGAATGGCAAGCAGACTCGACTCCCTTAAATTTTTTTTGGGTCAAATTTATTTTATTTTTTGCTATTTTATGTTGGAATAATAGGTTGACAAGTTCAATGACAAGCAGAACGGGGGCTGGACCTGGCATTGTTCGCATGTGGGTAGCATGATATTATCTATCGTTATATCCGACTCAATTGTGAAATGGACTCGAAAAAGTTAAGGCATCAGTGTTTCCTCCTGCCCTTCGTTCTTTCCATCTGATCCCAATCTTCTTCTTAATTAATACCATAAACAAATAATATTGTAGGCTCATACTAACAATAAATATATTTATTATTGCTCTGAGACCATTATTTTTCTAACACCAGCAATGTTTTTTTCGCACAAATTAAATGTTGGCTGCATGCAGTGTTGTTTTCTGCATAGCACGAGTCATTGTGATCCTTTTATTATTTAAATTTTATTTATTTTGTGATAGTGAACTTTTATTCCCACTAATGGAGTCAACTACATGAATCATAATATATTGTGGAGACCATTCAAATCCTCATGGAGATGCTAATGGAGCTCCGGTAAACTTCCAGGAGGTTCTGAGGCGATACAGAACAAGTAAGGAAAAACTTTGTTGCAGCAGACGCCACAACACGCCGTGGCGCGCTGTGACCCGCCGCTTAGCAACTGAGAGGAGGGCGCTGTAGCGCGCCCTGACGCCAATCTACAAAAGACTGAGGCATCCAGTTACATGAGAGCATGGCGCGACAGCGCTCCCTGGCGCCCGTCTACCCGAGGCCAGGGCGTTACTGCACGTCGTAGTGCCTGACGGATTTCTGCTCCAGTTAAAGATTTCACCCTAAGTAATTTTGGGGGGGTGGGGGTGTATTTTGAACTATTTGGGATTCGAATATGAGTTAGGTACTTAAGAAAAACTTATGGAGGAATTTCCTATGTGATTGCAAGTGTTGACTAGGGCTTTGATTGTTATTGGAGAGAACCCTAAGGAGGTGGCTGCTGCTCGCTTCTTCTACTTCTTAGAGTAAGAGCTGATGTTCCCTGTTAGAGAAGAAAACGATCGGGATGCATTGTAAGTGGTAGATCTTTCTTTCTCTTGTGAAGGTGAGGGGTATTTTGGACTATTTGGGGTTCGAATATGAGCTGGGTACTTAAGAAAAACTTATGGAGGAGTTTCCTATGTGATTGCAAGTGTTGACTAGGGCTTTGATTGTTATTGGAGAGAACCCTAAGGAGGTGGCTGCTGCTCGCTTCTTCTACTTCCTATAGTAAGAGCTGATGTTCCCTGTTAGAGAAGAAATCGATCGGGAGGCTTTGTAAGTGGTAGATCTTTCTTTCTCTTGTGAAGGTGAGGGGTATTTTGGACTATTTGGGGTTCGAATATGAGATGGGTACTTAAGAAAAACTTATGGAGGAGTTTCCTATGTGATTGCAAGTGTTCACTAGGGCTTTGATTTTTATTGGAGAGAACCCTAAGGAGGTGGCTGCTGCTCACTTCTTCTACTTCCTAGAGTAAAAGCTGATGTTCCCTATTAAAGAAGAAATCGATCGGGAGGCTTTGTAAGTAGTAGATCTTTCTTTCTCTTGTGAAGGTGAAGTTCTTTGTAACTCTGCAATACCTCTTCATACATAGTAGAATTTCTGTGTGGTGTGGCTCCGTAAATTTTTTCATCTTTAAATTTTCTACATTAAAATCTTTATTGTTTGCATGCTTGCGTGTGTATGTAATGTGATCTATATTTTGTGTCAATGTGAGTTCTTGTTGTTTTCTTGGTAACCGTCAACGCATCCACAATCCTTGAGCGCAAATTGCTTCCATTGCAGTGCTCGTGTAGGTGTCTCTATCAAACAACAAGTGGTATTAGAGAAATGTTTCTTCGTTTGTTCTTGTAGTTCTAGGGTTTAAAGTTCGAGTGGGAGCAACAGGCCACAAAATTTGGCACAAATCAAGAAGTTCAACATCACTAATTTCGCCTTCTGAAAAATGCAAATGGAAGATTTACTTTATCAGAAAAAGTTGTATCTACTATTAAGTGGAGCTGACAAAAAACCAGCGACTATGTCATATAAAGATTGGGAGGTTCTAGATAGAATCACATTTGATTTGATTCATCTTGCATTGTCTTCTGCTGTTACATTTAATATTGTTAATGAGAAAACTATTATAGATCTCATGGATGCTCTAACAAGATTGTATGAGAAGCCCTCAGCTTCTAACTAAGTTTTTTTTGATGAAGAGACTGTTCAATATAAAGATGACGGATGACTACTCAGTAATTTAACATCTGAATGGGTTCAACACTGTGACGAGCCAGTTGAGTTCGATGGGCATCAAGTTTGATGATGAGGTTCAAGCTCTGTTATTCCCCTCATCATTGCCAAACAGTTGAGATGAGCCAGTTATAGCCATTTATTTCATCAAAAATTGCGTCGTTGAAATTAGATGACATTGTCGGGCTAGTGCTAAATGAAGAAGTGTGGAAGATATCCTATGGGGGGTATCTACTTCAGCGTTGAATGCTGAGATCAGAGAAAGAGGTATAAACTTGTAACACCCTATTATTAGATTTGATATATTAATTCAACAACAGGTGTTACGGTAGTACTTAATATTGGATTAGAATAATATAACCCACTATTGAGTATTACCTTTAATATATGCGAATTTATGGGTAGAAGGAAACTCAAACATTCCAAATTAAAAATCTATTATTCGTAATAAGTGAACATTCAACATGAAAGAATAGTCTGAACATCATATAAAAGTTAATATTACAAATTGAGGAATTAAACGCTTGTCCTCACATTCTAAGATAAAAGCTCGCAATAAAAGGTTTTCAGCTCGCAGCTATTGGGTAGGTTTTCCTTTAGGCACTAAACCTGCTCTAAGCTTTTGATCTACCATATTTGGTTTATAATACGGTACAGCACAGCCAATAAAAGAAAAAGTGTTTAAACTTTAATAATCTAAGTACAAATTAATGTAATTAAATAATTTATTTAATTAATTGGACATCATGTTAGCCATTTACAATTTTTATTAAAAGCGGAGCATTTGGCATGAATAAAATAACTACTCAAGGCTATAAGGCAAGAAAGGTTTACATAGTTAAATGAATGTTTTATCCCTGTATCAAATAGGTTAGCAATGTTTTTGTGAAAAATGTATTTAATTAAATAAAAGAAGCATGAATATTTCTAATTAATTTATATGCTAATTTATAGGACCCTGTAGATAATTAAATATTTTACAATTTAAGAAAAATAATAGTGCATGAAATTATAAGTAAAGCTAAAGTATTAAAATATTATAAGATAATATGTAAATCAATTTCAGTCTAAGAGATTGGATAAATATAGTCATATGACTGTAATAATCATTCACAATTAATTAGATAGTGAGAAATGCAATTTTATAATTTATTTATCTGTAATTGGTTCTGTGAGCGAAGAACATGTGAGGACTTGAGTACGTCTACTCAACTATAAGTGGGGTTAACTGCAAACACACATATTCCCCATCATAGGAATAATGTGGTCTCCTGATACTTCAATAGCCTGCCCAAGCTTAATGTTAGTTGTATTATATACCACCAAATAAAAACCCCACTGAAATAATTTTATATATTTATAATATATACAAATTCTTAATGTTAGATTCAAGCATTGATCACAAAGCATTGCAGCGTTCAAGGATTATTCAATTTTATTATAAACTACATGATATCCATTTTCTTCTATTTTTAATTATTTATCTTAAAGATTAGGACTAATAAGCCCTCCATTAACTCAGGTATTATAGATCCCAAAGTTAATTGATATATAATATAATTGTATAATAAGGTTAGTTTTGAATGTAGTAAGTTGATTAAGCATTCAGATGGTGACAACTTAATCTATAGTTATAATCATTTAAATGTGAGATAAAATTTATAAGGATATTTTGATATTTACATATGATTGAATGTTATCAAGTTGAGCATAAACTTACTTTGATGACTAGAATTTATTCAATTTATTAAATTCTAATAATTGAAGATATTTTAAGGTGTTATAATTTTGGTTTGAATAATTTCCTATTAGCCATCTTATGGCACCCCGCCCTTGATCCACGAGATCAAGCCAAGGGGAGGTGTGCAACTCTGGAAAATCTCTCACTTATCATTGGATTATGTATAATACACAATCTACTAATAAGGAAAAGATATACTTAGAATAAATATAACATGAATCATTCACTAAGTAAATACAAACTCAGAGTGCGGAAGCAAAGTAAGTAAATAGTGCATTCAATTTACAACAATACAAAGGAGATTGCAACATACAGCTCATAATAAATAGTATAGTAGGAAAAACACAATTAAAGGTACCTATATTATTACAACATTTTAAATAAGTTTAATGAAAGGAGAATAAAGAAAATCTCTCATCCTCACAATAAAGTAGTAAAAAGGACTGAGCGGCTTCTGCTTCACTCGGTTCCTCCTTAAGAAAGGGCTCCTTTTCAAGTCCAAGCTCCTCAAAATGATCTGATTCTGATATTGTCAGTTTCACAATGCCAGGGCCCCAACCAATAAAAGAAAAATCTTATTAGACAATTGTCTAAGTATACTTTAGGCTGATATATTATTTCATGAATTATTAATATCACCATTTACATAACAATACAAAACCTAGCTAGCATATGAGCAATAAGCATATAATGGAAATGATAAGTTATAAATAAAGCATTTATAAGTAAGCAAGAATGAGGTAAAAAACATACCTCAAAATAAGTTAAAACAAGGCTAGGCATATATGTAAAAATAAAGTAAACAAAAGTACTGAATGGAAAGACTACACCATAAACATGCTAATGATCATATGACATTTGTAGATTTAAAGATAAATAATCAGATTGTGATACATATAGTAAGCAGTAATAAAATCTAGCATCCTATAATATACGAGTAAGCGGGTAAAGTAAGGCTAACTGAAGTAAAATATAATAGTAAAATAGTAAGCAGTAAATAGTAAATAGTAACAAGTATGTACAAACTTTCATATCAAAAATTGGCCAATCGGGCCACAGTAACTTCCTAAAACCTTTCTGGGCTAGGACAGAACATAATTGAATAAACGAGAAATGATCACCCTGATAGAAATGAATGTAACTCACTAGAAAATTTACAGCAAATCCGTGAACTGCAAAATCAAATGGTAAATTAGATATTTAAATATTGAATGTATTAGTAGGATAATGTCTAAGGAAGATTTTTGGAGTTTATGGTGGGTTTGGGTTTAGAGTGGTCTATTTAAGGGAAAGCCAAGACTAGTCTAGATCGAGCCTTGTTTGGGCTGATTCAAAATATCCCAAAATATAATGCTAGTGGGCTGCCTTTTTTTGGTAAATTAGATATTTAAATATTAGATGGATTGGTAGGATAATGTCTAAGGATGATTTCTAGAGTTTGTGGAGGTTGGTTATGGGTTTCGAGTGGACTATCTAAAGGAAAGCCAAGACTAGTCCAGATCGAGCCTAGTTTGGGTTGATTCAAAATATCCATTTTGTAGGTGGAGTTTTAGTTAGTTAAAGGGATAGAAATATATTAATATAGGTAGCCTAAGATGTGTAGTTTGGATCTGGAGTAGATGGCTAGGTTTGATGGTGTTTAGATGGGTGTTGAGGGTATAAAAGAAGACTAGGTCGAGCTATTTTTAGATTTGGCTGTGGAGGTTATGGTGGAGTTTGGAGAGTGTTTGGAAGATTAGATAATGATTTAATATTTTAAAAGATACTTAAGATGCTGGAAAAGATGTGTGGATGGTTCAAGGTTATGATAATAAGAGTATAATTAGAAAATAAAATATAAATAAGATAACAACCTAACTCACCAAAGATAGGCAATAAACTTGACACCACCAAGCACCAAGAAATAAGAGAGTTATTCACCACAAAATTCTTTCATTCAAGTTACTTCATTATATTTTATTTCAGCTCATATTTATAGGCACTACAAGTCTCTTTCCCTATGAGCTTTGGAGGGAAAATATGGAGGAAAATTTTGGAGGAAAAGATGGGTAGTTGGCAATTAGTGAGGAAGTAACTCCAACTACATATATTAAATATTTTCCTCATGACATGGCTAGCCAAATATGTGCCTTAATAAACAAAAAAAGTATAATATTAATAAAAACAAAATACAAATGTTAAGCCCAATATTTGGGCTCTTTATTGGGCATTTGATTGGGCTCTTGTAATTGGGCCCACCTTCAAGTTCTTCCCTTGCACTTTAGCCATGGCTCTTGTTATTGGGCCTTTGATAATATTCTTAGAACGTGCTACATCAACTCCCGTGGGCTCAATTGAACTCTGCACCGAAGAGTTAAGATCCAAGTAATCCTCTAATAATTGTGGATATAGAGCTTCCAAATATATATGTGTTAGTCATGTGTCTTCTGTAGGCGACTTATTCTTTCAATGAACGAGAAAATGATGCTCCTTATCTTGATAATTAGTAGCCTCCTCGGTGATGTAGTCAATGTCTAAAAAGGATGAAGTGTGCATGTGGGGAACTATATCTCCTACTAAAAAGTCAGACTGCACAAGTGGATGTTTGCTAACTCCTTTATATGATAAAATATCTTCAATATTAATAACATGATGAATTAACATATCATTAGGCAAATTAATGTGATAAGTATTAGATCTAATTTTCCTAAGAACTTTAAAATGGCCACAAGCCCTTGAATGTAATTTCTTATATTTGGTGTTGTTATATCACTCAGGGCGGATGCGAATAAAAACATATTCACCTTCTTTAAATTCTTTAGTTGATTTATAATGATTTGCCTTAGATACATATTTTTCATTACTTAAAGTGATTTGTTGTCTTATAGAATCATGAAGGCTTTGAAAATCTTTAGCAAATATGAATGTTGAATCAGAAAATGCATGAGAAGGAAGGTTGGCAGCATCAATTAGCCATTTAGGATTATGGCCATACACCATATTAAATGGAGATGTTTTTGTTATTCGAGAAGTACTACTATTATATGCAAATTTAGCAGTAGGTAAATGTAAGTCCCAACTACCTATACTTTTTCCAACAAGGTACCTAAGTAAGTTTCATAAGCTTTGATTGACAGCTTCAGTTTGACCATCCGTTTGGGGGTAAGAAGCTGATGAAAATTTTAATTTTGTCCCAAGAAGTTTCCATAAGGTCTTCCAAAAGTATGAGACAAACCTGACATCCTGATTTGATATAATAGTTGAAGGAAAGCCCTGCAATCGCATAATTTCCTTAAAGAACAATTTTGCAGTATGGGAGGCATCATTAGTTTTAGAGCAAGGTATGAAATGGGCCATCTTAGAAAATCTATCAACAACTACAAATATGCTTCATGACCACGAGCTATTCGGGGTAACCCGATAACAAAGTCCATTGATAAATCTTCCCAAGGTCTATGAGAAACAGGCAATGCCGTGTATTGGCCAGATTTTTGTTTAGTAGCTTTAGGCTGTTTGCAAGTTAAACATCGAGCTACTAGTTTTTGAATATCATTTTTTAGGGAAGGCCAAAAAACCTATTATCCATCAAGCATATTGTTTTATCCTTTCCAAAATGGCCAACAATTCCTTCTGAGTGCAGTTCAAAAATCAAAAACTCTATAAGAGAAGATCTATGAATGCAAAGTTTCTTTCCTCGATAAAGATACCCATTAATCATAGATTCTGTTGCATTTAAGGTTTATGGTTTGTCCAAGTGCTCCATATAAATCAGATGAAAATTTGGGAACACTGGGTACTCATCTTAAATTCATTCAAATCCAGGAATTTTGAATTCTAAAGAAGAGATAGTTATTGCCACCCTTGATAATACATAAACAAGTTTGTTTTCAATTCCTAGTTTATGTTTAAGGACAAATAAATAGTCTTGGAGAAACTCAACCTATTTGGCATGTCTATGATTTAACTTTTGTTGAGTATTGATAAATTTAAGGGCATGATGGTCCGAGTTAAGAAGAAAATCATTGTGTAAAAGATAGTGCTCAAATGTCTTAATGACTGAATGACAGCATAAAATTCTCTATCATATGTTGAGTATCGTTGCTTTGCATCATTCAACTTTTCACTAAAAAATGCAACAGGATGATTTTCTTGACTTAAAATTCCTCCAATTCCAATTTCAGATGCATCACAAGTCACTTCAAAGGTTTTAGAAAGGAGTCGAAGGACTGGGGCTATTGTTATTAAAATTGTAATTTGATCTTAAGTCTTTTGAGCAGTTGGGGTCCAATAAAACTTGTCTAACTTCAGTATATTAGTGATTGGAGCTACAACAGTACTAAAGTTTCTAATGAATTATCTATAGAATGTTGCGAGGCCATGAAAACTCCTTACTTCAATAAAATATTTAGGAGTTTGCCACTCCATAATTTCCTTAACTTTGGTTGAGTCAAGTTTTATTCCTTCAAATGAAATGATAAAACCTAAGAATATCACCTAAGTTTGTAAGAAAAAATATTTTTTAAAATTAATGTATAACTTCTCTATTTTAAGGGTCTCAAAAATTTATCTAAGATGTTTAAGGTGGTCTACTTTATTTGGGCTAAAAATTAATATGTCATTAAAATAAACCACCAAAAATTTTCTTATAAATGGCTTAAGAACAATATTCATCATTGTCATAAATGTACTAGTTGCATTCGAAAGTCCAAATAGCATGACCAACCATTCATAGAGCCTATCAGGGGTCTTAAAAGTTATTTTCCATTCATCTCCAAATCTAATTCTAATTTGATGATACCCACTTTTCAAATCCTTAGATTAACCATTGATTTTGGTAAATCTAGTTCCTAATGTCTTATTAAGTATTGTAGAGACTATTAAGTATAGTAGAGACTATAGTTTGTATCTTCGCAGTATGCCTTAATTCCCTTAATCACCCAAATTGGCCTTAAAGTGTGATTAGTGATAATTAAGCTAGTAATGCTGCCAAACCCTAAGATAATGTTTAACTACTTCACTAATAAATATGGAACTCATTAAAATAGACTTGAATCAATTTAGATGACTAAATCTTAAAATCTCATCTTTAGCCTTAAGAGGGGTATTTTGGTCATTTTGATCAAAAATAGGGTAAAGCACCCCTTAAGACCTGAAATTTAAGTAAAATGTCTCTAGTTAATACCTTAACACCTTTCTGAAATCTTATGTTAGTAATTTTGAGTTAAGTGAAGGAATCTTAAATTAGTTCTTATTAAGATCTTAAGATCTTAAGAGTACTCAAAACCACTTCCATAAGAAAGAAAACTTAAATAGCTTTAATACTAAATCCTTAGTTTAATTACCTTATTAAGTCGATTCACAAGCTATAAATCTTAAGTAAATATTCTTGTAAAATCCTAAGTCTAGTTCTTAGTTGAGATCTAAAGTGATCAAATCTTAGATCTTAGACTTTAGATCATCTAATTGATTCGAATCATATTCTTTGGACATCCTTAATTGATTTATTGATTAATCCTTTTGAAACCTCTATGTGGGTGTATGATTGATTCATTCTATAGAATAATGCAATTATTCTAAAGATTGAATATAGATATTAGAATCTTAGTTCTTAAATAATTATTTTATCTTATAATACTAGAATAATCTTTCATTAAGATCTTAATTTCTAAATCTTTTAGCTTATATGATTTTGCACCTTTAGACTATGTTTGAGTGTGAACCCTAGATCCTTATCAGAATATTACCTTGAATTCAAGAATTGAACCCCATATGTGGAGTTTGGATCCAGAATCCTTAATCTTGATTTACTTGATCAAGATTTGGGTTAAGTGAGGAAAACAATAATAACTAAGTCATTGAATTATTTACTTTAAGCCTTTAAAGTTGTCATTTGATTTTGAATTATAAGTTGTTATGTTCTAATGTTAACATTAAGGTCGTAATCTGAGATTTGTACTCGATAGCTGGATATTGGAGATCCTAAACTTGTATCTTCTCAGAGTAGTTAGATTTGGATAAATTAGACAACAATAGATATTACATAAGTCTAGTCGAGTCTCTTACTTACCTTGACTTTGATTGCTTTGCACAACTTGAACATTGAGCCTTGTTCCTTGAGTATAATAGGAGAACTTAGGATATGGAAGATACATCCTAAGTTAGTATTTGCAAAAGCATAACATTCACTCAGCCTTTTAGTGCATTCAGTCCAGTAAGGTATGTCTAGCTTAGTCTGCCTCCTTAGTTCTAGTTTTAATATAGAATAGATCTGGACCTAGTCCAGTGCTTGGCTAGGATGGATATATGTCTTATTCTATAAGTTCAACTCAGACCTAGCTCTAATGATGCTTAGGATGGACACATGTTGAACTCTCTATTCAGAGGCCCTGTATGGCCTATTTTTATTATGGAAGTACTATGTCTTAGGCTTACTTTTACTTTAGTTCAGTTTCAGTACTTATTTTGCTTTGCCACATGCCTCAGTGGCCTTACGTTTTGGTGCTTTCAGTTATTTTGCCATATATCTCAGTGGTTTTACTCTTTAGTGCATTTATGCTCTTAGCTTGCTTTTGCCACATGCTTTAGTGACCTTTTATATATATTAAATCTGCATGCTTATACATATGTTCTTATTAAGTAGTTAATAAATATTGGCATGTTTAGGATGCTAGTTTTGTATGTTCATTTCAGCACCTTTGAGTACAGTTTGCTTTTATAAAATTAGCATGCCTTCATATGATCATAAGCATGTTAGGATCAGTTTATTTTAGTACTTGCAGTTATTTTTACTCTTTAGCCTCACCTTATTTAGTTTCATGTTTTGTACACACTTTATAATTAGTTATAAATAAATAGCTTATAGCCATCCTGTTCTTTGTAGCTTGATGCACCCTATATTATTTGCATATTTAAAGTAGTTAGTGTGATATCTTTAAATATTTAATTCACTTAAATAGCCTAAAATATACTTATATAATTTGTCTAACTGTAACCTTTTTCTTTTGTTGGCTGGGGCCCTGGCATTTATGATACCAGCAAATGTTAAATTTGGAGTTGTTCGTTGGTGGTTCTACATAAGAGGAGCCGGTGCAGGAGGAGGATCTTCCTACTACCGTTTAGTTAGATTTTCCTTTTTTGCAGTGAGATTGAGAGATCTTTTCGTTCTTTTAATTCAGTTTGTAATAATTAAATTTTGAATGTATTTACTTTTTGTACTTTGAACTGAGTTACTATTTCTTTCTCTTCTATACTATGCTGTAATGTGGATGTTATGTTACACTATTTTCTGTTTCTACTACTCTGATATGTTAATGTATGTTTATAGTTCCATTTGAAAGTCCTTGGCTTAAGGCGGGTTCAGTCTTACCTAACTCTACTTGAGTTGAGGATTTGCCACAGTTGGAGCACCGTATTCCCCGCGATTATGTTAATATCAGTATTAGCATAGTCGTGGAGGGTATGGGGCCTAACACCCACCCAACAAAAGAAAATTCTTATAAGACATTTGTCTAAGTATATTTTAGGCTGATATATTATTTCATGAATTATTAATGTCACCATTTACTTAATAATATAAAACCTAACTATCATAGGAGCAACATGCATACAATGAAATTAATAAGTTTTAAATAAAGCATTTATAACTAAACAAGAATGAGGCAAAAGACATACCTCAAAATAAACTAAAATAAGGCTAAACATACATGAAAAAATAAAGCAAACAAAAAACTGAAAGGAAAGACTACATCCTAAACATGATGATCATATGAAATATGCAAATTTAAAAATAAGCAATCTGATTGTGATACATATAGTAAGCAATAAACAAAATCTAGCATCATATAATATACGAGTAAGCAGGTAAAATAAAATTGATTGAAGTAAAATACAATAGTAAAAATTAAGCAGTAAATAGTAAATAGTAATAGGTATGTACTAACTGCCATATTAGAAATTGGCCAATCAGGCCACAGTAACATTCCCAAAGCCTTTCTAGGCTAGGGCAGAATAGAACAAAATAAGCGAGACTGAGGAGGCAGTAAATACAAATGCAGTAAATTTTAGTTATTTTACTTTGCTCATGTGGATACATCCAAAAGTAGCTGAGGAGTCAAGCACGTCTGCAAAACTATATCAGTTTCAAACCTCACACAATACTCCTCAATGAGTAATGCTAAGTTATCCCTTATTTTTTCTTACCTATATCCATTAGGGTAAATGTGTACCAGAATCATCCAGAATACTGAACCCAATAAAAATGTTATCCTAATTATTCTAAGTTTTTATTTCATGCAACAATGTTATCTTATATGACATGCCCAAGGTAAAGGCATAAAATACAAAGAATGCGTGAGCACAAGTAATCAATAGTGAGCAAGGGACTCTACTTCACAAGGTGACATTATTTGTTATCTAATTAACAATTCTAACTATTCCAAGTTACACAAGTTCAGGATCTTCAATTCCTACTATCGAGTGCAACTTAGAAGCACGATTTTATAAGTTAAAAGCAATTATAACAGATCAGGTTCTAATTTAATTTAATCAACAATGACTATAAATTAAATAATAAATCATCACATCCTAATTGATGAATTTAAATGTTCTAAGCTAAGATCTGGTCAAGATCTTACTAGGACTATGGATTATGAATTAAGCACCACGAATTGGAGTTAATCACATAATCTAAAGGTAAAGCTTAAGATCTAAGTTTTAATTTAAGTGTGAATTAGTAATTAAGGCAAAATTCTTTTAAGCATAATTGAGCTTAATAGAATGATTCTCCTAATCTTATCCTAAATTTTAATTATAAAATAATTAGAATTAAAGTATAAAATTTAGAAAGCACTCCCAGGATGGGTGACCTATTGGGAAGTTATCTTCTGAGAGCAAAACCATGAGGCCTTTCTGGCCAAAGCGAACAATACCTTGGTACTTAAGAGTTTGGGGAGATTATAAGGACTCACTTGAGTAGTAATAAGTGAAACTCTTAAACATTGAGGCACCTTTTCAGATAACGGTGGAGTTCCTGATAAGAACTCCAAAGTTAAGCGTGTTTAGGTGGGAATACTCCCAGGATGGGTGACCTACTAGGAAGTTATCTTCTGAGGGCAAACCTGTGAAGCCTTTCTGGCCAAAGTGGATAATACTTTGGTACTTAAGAGTTTGGGCTGTTACAAAAGATGACTTAAAAAGAAATTTAGGATTTGATGGAATATATTTCAATTTAACTTAATTTGCTGTATTTATTCAATTAAAAGAGTTAAGAATGGATTTTAGCTAAGTAAGGTTTATTATCTTTACTTAAAAATTTTTAAGTCTAAACTAGGACTTTTATTAAATTAACCAAATCATGAGATTTATGACTTAAATTGATTCTAAATCAAATTTATTACTATTTTTATAATTTTAAAGCTATTTTAGGTGTTAAGAGAACTTAGCCTAAATTTTGGGCAAAATGACTATTTTTGCCCTTACTTACAGGTTCAAAAAGCTACTTTTTGATTTAGGGCTTTAAATTAGATTTTCTTGATATCAAATGATTCCTTACTATCTAAGATGAATATAAATAGTAAGTACACTCAATTTGGATAGCTGTTGAGTCATATAGGTCTAAACTAAGGAATATTTTAGTAATTTTTACCTAATGAAATCTAAAACTTTGTAAAATTTATTATTGTGTGCTATTCACAAATTCCATAGAGTCTAAGAACATTAATTTATGAGGTCTATTAGTTAAGTTATGAGTGTTCCAAGGTTAGGGGTAAATATATCATTTCTAAGGTTAAGAGGGGTCAACAACCCAACTTTTCTATTGGGATCTAAATTTAGTAAACTCAGTGGCTATAGCTTCCTTATATCATAGTGAGTACTTTAATTGGGAGTAGACCCAAATTGAACCTCAATTGGTCAAGTTATGGCCAAATTAGGGTTATGAGTATTTTGGTCAACCTAGAGTTTCTAATGGTCAAAACCCTAATTTTATTTCAGTTTACTGTTGGTGGAGTTTTTCTGATTTAGATGGCACTTTAAATGACCTAATTTGGAGTCCAATTGACTAAATTATGAAATTTAAATTTCTAAAATTTTAAGGGTAATTAGGGTAGGGTTCTAAAAGTCATTAGTCAAACTAATTATCCAATGACAAAACTAATATTATGAGAGTAAACTAGACAATCTCCTAATTAATTTGAGACCCCATATTGATTATGTTTGGGTGAGCGTGTGCAAAGTTATGAAAGTTTGAGGTTTGAGTGTATTTCGGTAATTATTGAGGTCCTAAATACCAGTAGGTTAAATACTCATCCTACTATAAATTAAACAGTGCCATAATATTCCTTACATTTTTTTGATTAAAATGAGATATATATTTGCTACCTTTGGACTTATGAATTAGGAGTTATTAATGATTAGAGTTCTGCATTTTAATTTAGTTCCATTCAAATTAAACTAGGTTTATTATTTAATTAAATAAAATAAAATTTAATTAAATAATTATTTTAATAGAATAAGAATTATTAATTAACTTGTAGCAGAACATGCCAATTAACATGCGGCGGACAATGGTTGGATGGCTCAAGAATGTGGGACCCGCATGCACACGTGGCGCCATTTTAGAGGCTGTAGCGCATCAGGCGGGACCCACATGAAGCTGATAGTGGCGGGGCCTGCGAGACACGTGCCATGCTGTGGTTGGAGATAGGATAAAGGGACCGCACGCGTCAGTGGGACAGACTACAAGACTCGCACTTGAATCCCGCGTCGCACGCGGGCTCGCGGGTCGGATCCAACCCGACCAGACTTAAGGCTGCTTCCTCTCCCTCCCAACTGACCCCGAGACCTCATGGGTAGAGCACAAAGATTAGACAGCTTCCTATCAACCGTAGCATCTGACCTGCACCTCAATGGAAAGAGCTCGACCTAGCCACGGCGGCGATAGGGCCTGGATTGGCCAGTGACCGAGATAAACGATAACCCTAGATCTATTATGATGGGATGTGTAAGGCTCGACACTATGGAACTGTTCATCAGTCGCAAAAAAAAAATTGATTGATCGAACCACCTATAGCTCAATCATATCCATCTACATCCTAATCTAAGACACGAAATAGGAAAATAAAATAATTGATTGCAACTTGATTGAATGTAATACGAGATCGAAGTGGGTACTTGATGTGCAGCTCTGGATCGCAGAAGGTTTGATTTAGGGTTTGAGCAGCTCCTAAGGTCCTGAATGTGTGTAGAGGGTTCAAGTGTGCGGCACTTTGGCTTAGGGGGTCCCGATGGACTCGCCGAGGAGCTCCCTGGAGCGATGAGTGGCAACCGCGGCGGTGCCTACCATTTGCACACCACGTGGAAAGTAGGATGAGCACAATGGAAGCGCACCATCCGATCCCATATCGGACGGCTCAGATCAGCCGTCTAATCCAGACAGTGGATTTGTGGCGGCCTCCCCTTCTAATCACAAGGCTTAAGGAGTGGTCGTCACTAAGCACATCTCATACTTAACATTAGGTTGGAATTTAAGACTCCAATCCAATCTTAAGGAAAAGAGGTGCTTTTCTAAATAAGGTAAAGATTAACAATCACTTAATAAGTATCAGAGTGCGGAAGAAAAGAAACAACTGAAGTAAATATCCATACTATAATATAAAGACATCCAGCTCAGAATATATACAATACAGGAAAGTAAAGTACAAATAGTCCTGTATTATTACAAACGTTTAATGTTTAAGAAAAAACTGAAATGAAAAGAGTCTCTCATCCTCACAATATAAAATTAAAGAAAGCTAGTAAGACTAAGGTCCCTCAGTAGTCTGGACCTCCTCCTGGATCTGCTCCTCAGCAGGCTCTATCTCCTCAAAAAGCTCAAAATCTACCATTATCAGTTTCATAATGGTAGGGCCCCAGCCAACAAAATAAAAATATTGTTAGACAAAATGTTTAAGTATATTTTAAGGTAATGAATTTTAATGAAATTTTAATGACATCACAACTGAAATTTAAGCATAATATAGCGGTAAAGCATAAAGAAAGGAAGAACAAGTATTGAGGTAGAAACATACCTCAACTGAGGCTGCAAAACAATATAAGTAAAGTACAAGGGCAAATCTACTAAATACAAAGAAAAGTCCTAAGTAATATGATCAATTAACATGCCAGTAATAGTATAAGTAAAAGTACTGTACGGAAAGTATAAGACTAGCATCCTAACATGCTCTCAAGTGAGTAAAACGGCTGACATACAAAAAGTTCTAAAATGTAAAGGAACTGCAGAAAATGAAAAATATGAAAGAAAGAAAAGTGTACTGAAACAGTAAAGTAAAGTAAGTTTAAAATGTAAGGAAATATGTAAAGTAACTGTAAAAGGTCTGAAAAGTAAATGTAAGTAATGTTGATTAAAGTGTTGTACGTGTGAGATACTCTTACTTAGTCTGCCAAAAAGTAAAGTCCATCTGATAATCTAGGAGAAACATCCCAGATTAAAGTAAAGTTCCACCAAAAGAGGCATCTAGGAGAAACATCCGAGATCCTAAAGTAAATCCACAAAGTATCTAAAGGGCATATAGGAGAAACATCCCAATGCAAAAGTAAAGTACCATAGGGGAAATTCCCTAGGCAAAAGTAGTCCTAAAGTAAAGTCATACTAAGTGGCAGGCTAAGTAAAATATAAACCACAAGTATAAAGTTGTTTATTAATGTTTCTTTTAAAATTATGCATATGAAATGTGAATGAAATTCAAAGTATAATATAAAGTATGTATCAAGTATTTAAGTGTGTCCAAAGGTGTATAAAGGCTCAAACGACAAGAAAAGCATGGCATTTCAAATTCAAAGAATTAATAAATAGCACTCCACAAACTTTGTGATATCACCTATTTTCTAATTTAATCATTCTAACTACTCTAAGTTACATAAGATTCAGAATTATCAATTCCTACACTGTCTGTAACTTAGAATCATGAACCTACTAGTTAAACATAATTAGGATTGGCCACATCCTAATTATAAATAAATCCAAGTTGCCTACAAGGTTAAATAAGTAAATCAATCATCCTAATTTGTTATTTTATAAATCCCAAGCTAATATTGATTAGCTAAATCAAGATTTAAAGAATTAAGAATCAAACTCCAAAGAATGAAGTTTAATTCTTAATCACAAGGCTATCCTAAAGGACTAAGTTTTAATCCCATCTTACTGATTAAAGGTTAAGGCAAATCCTATTGAATTAAATCAATTTCAATAGGATAGATTTCTAATCCTAATTTTAATGTTAAAAGATTAAATAATCAATTAATAAACTATGAAAAATCTAATAAACTAGTAAAATTAAGGTTTCACCTTAATGAGTAACCCATTTTACCCATTAGATGAATTCTAACCTAAGATCTAATCCTAAACTTAGGAATTAAAGCTCTTAGATACTAAGAGTATCACTCAAACACACATCCTAACTAAGGTTATAAGACCTAAAGGATGATCTAAGAAGTTCAAAGGAATGGAGAAGAATTCATCTTTACTTAAGATTTTCTCTTAAGGCTAAATTTAGGGTTTTCCTTCTAATATCTAATTTAAGGCTTAGAATGATTTAAATTATAGTTTAAATCACTTTAATTACTATTTGATATAATTTAGAGATGAAATTAGGTCTTAATTTCATTAAATCCTAGTTTTGGGCAAAAAGACCGTTTTGCCCCTCCTTAAGGGTCTAAATCTCATCTTTATGAATTGGCACTAAATTCTAAATTTTAATAACATAGAATGATTAGTTACTGTCTAATATGAGTTTAGACAGTAAGTTCTCTAAATTTGGTTAAGTATTAAGCCTTATAGGGTCAAATTAAGGAATTTGACCTATAAGGGCATTTTAGTAATTTTACCCTAATGACATAAAATTTTCTGTCAGTTTATTAAAGGTTATGTCCTAAGGTTTCTATAGAATCTTAAATTATTGAATTCCGATGTGTATTGGCTAAGTTATAACCAAAACAAGTTTTAGGGTTAAAGTGTAATTAAGGGTGCTTAATTAAGGGTCAAAAACCCTAACTTTATCATTTGGTGTCCAAATTGAATAATTTTAGTGGCTGTATGTCACAATTGATCCACTGATTCTAATGACTAGTGGTAGGTTCAATTTGAACTCCATTTGGCTATGTTATGGCTTAATTAGGGTTTAGGGTGATTAGTGAGTGATTAGTGAAATCAATTACTCAATTACTAATCCAACCCTTCAGTTAGGTTCTAATAGGTTCTAGGAGTTCTCTGAAACTTATTTTGTCCAATTGGATTATTAAATTTATTAATATTCACTAATCAAGTTTTAGGGTAATTAGAGGTGATTAGAAAATATAACGATTGGATCCTAAATATTTTTTTAGATCTCTGTAGATTGTGTTTTGCTGATCTAAGTTGGTGTTTATATCACCTAATTTGGAGCTAAGATGACTAACTTATGGCCATATGAAGTACTAGGTCAAATTAGGCTAATTAGGGTTAGGTCCTAAATATCATTAGGCTCAAATTAATCCAAACAGCAAGATTAACCCTATTAAAATGTTTCTTAAGGTTTTGAGAGTATTTTAAGACCCATATTTTGTATGTTTGGATTAGTGGATTAAAAGTTATAATTGATTGAAGTTTTGGGACATAATTTGATTTATTTAATAACCTAAAATGTCACTATATTAAACATAGCTCTAATTGAAATTTTAATAGTGTCAAAATATTCCTTATAATTTTCTGAGTCTAATGGTATATTTATTTGTTATATTTGGATGTGTATTTTAGGAGTTATGATTTTTCTAAAGTTTGAGATTAAATATAATTAATTAAGTCAATTAATCTTTATGATATTTAATATTTAACACTATAATTTATAAATTAGTAATTAATTAATTATGGTTTAATATTTAATTAATTTGATATATAAAATTTCATATTTAATCATATCTGTAATGATATAAACATAAGTTATTATATATATATATATATATATACATATATTTATATCAATTTTTATATAATTATATATATATATATTATAATATTAATTATGCAGGAAGAGACGGCTCGGCAGAAGGCAGGTGGGTCCCTCGTCCACGTGGCGTGCGCCTATAGGTCGAAAGAAGGATAGTGGCAGAAGTGGACCCCGCCATCAACAGCTGGCTCCACGGGATTGGAGGGCTGGCCAAAAGTGGGTCCCACCTGCCTGCACAACAGCTGCGCATTATAGAGGTGGACCCCGCTCTTGATGACATGCCGATGTGATTGCTAGACCGGCTAGACCGGTCTGGAAAACAAAATGAACCGATTTAACCGGGTTCGAAATTTGCGATCCAGATTTATTTGATTAGGAAAATGGACGAAGGATAATCACCTATGCAGATCAATCGATATGATTTGAGATTAGGATTAATTAGCTGGAAATATATTAGCTTAGACATAATCTAAACACAAGGGATTATACTAATTAGTATTGGACGTACAGGCTTGATTCAAGATCTACGATCTGATCTCGTCCGTGGCTTCCATCTCCTACTCGATGCCTCCTTCGCTTGGCGTTTAGGGTTTGCTGGCACGATCGATCGGGGATTTTGATCGATCATGCTGGAGTAAACGTTTGCAATAATAAAACAGATTATAGATTGAAATAGATTGATATGGATTCAAAGAAAAAGGAAGGAGGTGGGTACCTAAATCCGTCGGTGAGTTTTAGGGTTCGAGTTTCCTGGTTCAGCCGGCGCTCCCACTTAATTTTCAGTGGTGAAAAATGATTGACATGATAAAAATGAGACTTTAAATGGCTTTAAAGCGGTGACCTATGCGTTGGACACCTCCGTCGCTCGACGCTTCTGACGCGTGTCGAACCCGATTCCACGTGCCGAGTTCGCGGAGAAGACGAGCCACAGCCGTCTGATCCTGCGATCAGACGGCGCGGAGGGTGTCATCACGATAGACGGTGCAGAGGATAAAATGGACAACGGCGTTAGGCTTAGTTGACGGGACCGTTAAATTTTAAATATTATATTATTATTTAATTAAATTTAAATCAATTTTATTATTTAATTTTAATGGCACAAATGCATTCCAAAAATTTCCAATAAATCACCCTTAGCTAACTGAAGGGTGAGGAACGCAATGGCGTACTCGGATTTTTGTTTTGATGAGTATTTAATTATTTGAATTTTCAGGTATTTAAATAATATTAAAATATTCGCTGAAAATTTAATGACTTCCAAATGCATCCAAAACTTCACTCCTAGCTAATTTGGGGGTGGTGAACGCAATGACGAAGTTAGATTTTTAATCTAAGGTCTAGATAAAAAGTCAATTTCTAGGGTTTTGAGATTTTCCAAAAATCAGGTTTTGATCTATTTGATCCCTAATTTGATCCAGATCTTAGAGATAGGTTCTAAATGACTTAAGAAAGTTACTAGAACCATAATTAAGACTTAGATTAGTCTTAATTGACCTAGGTAATAACCTGGGTTGTTACAGGATCCCAAATGGCGGTTGCAAGAATAAACGGTGTCGTTAAGTGATAAATTAAATATTAATATTAATGAATTAATTTTAATTGATTTTCAATTTAAATGTAGATGATTAATTGCATTTAGAAAATTTCCAAATATTCACTTTTAGCTAATTGAGGGGTGAGGAATGCAATGATGAGATCATATTTAGATTTTAATGAGTATTTTATTTTCCTAATTTTAGGGATAATCAAATATTATTAAAATATTCGACGGAGTTTCGACGATTTTCGATTGCCACAAAAATATCACTCCTAGCTAATCTGGGGGCAATGAACGCAATGGTGAAGTCCAGTTTTTAATCTGAGGTCAATTTTTGGAGTTTCTGGATTCCCCAAAATCAGGGTTTGATCCAATTGACCTCTGATTTGGACTAGGTCTTGGTGGTGAACTTCTAATGACTTAATTAGTGCACTAAGATCAAAATTAGCACATGGATTAGTCCTAACTAGCTTAGGTAACAACTTGGGTTATTACACATCTAATCTATCTAATAAATGAATTTTGACGTAGAATTAGTTGTTAACTCTTGTCTGTATGTTAGGTTTTTTCTCTTAGTTTAAAGTCATCAATTTCTGACATTCAAATATGAATCTTAGTAAATTATTTATTAATTGATTTAAGAAGGTTTTAAGTATTATAGCTACCTAGGTTTTTAAATCTGAATATAATTTATTTTATAAGCTATTTACCTTATTTTTGCATTTACAAGGTTTTATTACAACACTTTATTATTGCTTATTACTAAACATGAGGTTTACTTGCTTGTTCATATTAATTTATGAAATTCACTAACTTAGTCTAGCCATCCTAATAGTTTTCAATAATCATATAAACTTGAATATTCTAATGATGAATAAGTATATTTGAACTTCAATGATGTTTTGCTTTTTACATTGAAGTGAATGATATTTTTTTATTGTGAACTTACATTCTTAATAGTGAAGCTCCCTTCCTTAAATATAATTTCTCACTAAGGGTTTATTTAAAAGAAACTCTTAAATAAGTATTAATCAAGTGATCAATGTTGCTTTTATAAAGTGTATTAAAACTTAGTTTCAATATTTTAAAATATATTTAGCATAGAGTAAAACTTAACTTACACTAGATGGATTCTTAATATCATCTAAAATATGGGTTTGAGCTAACAGTTTAATTGTTTAATATCACAACACATTATAAAAAAATACAAGATGATCTTGGTGAGAGATATATATTCAGTTTCAATGATGTATAATATGTTGAGTTAAATATAAGTTTCTTAATTCTAAGTTTTGATCTCAAACTTCATATTCTCACACTTTAGGGTTTAATATTTTATCTAAGTAGTTTAATGAGCTTATAAATACATAATTTCTTCTATTAGATATTCTTAGGGTTTAGTTAAGCATTGGATTAACACAAACTTTACTGTCCTAAATTATAGGAGGCAAATAATATACGTAATTATTCATAGAATTTCTTGATTATTATGAAGGAAGTGTAAAAACTATAATTTTACCAATTAGCACCCAAAAGGTAATAAAATCAGTATTTTAATAATCCTCATGTCATAAGGATTGCAAGGATAGTAAGCATGCGCACTTTGGATGCCAAATGACTTAATCAAAGTTTAATCACCCTTAATTATTATCAAATGGTGATTAACAAAAATAATTATTAAAAGGAAAATTTATCCTCATATTAATATTCTTGATATTTTCTTAATCATTTTGACATATAATCTTCATATATTTGGACATATATTTCAAATTATGAGGCTTTGATTATTTAGGGTTTCATTAAATTAAATATGATTTAACCCCACTAATATTATATGCAAGCGATTCTCTAAGCTTACAGTCGTGACTGTGGCATGTAAGGGCATTGCTAACAGAGGCGAAACTCACATAATTGATTGCGGTTCGAGCCCTTACTGTAGCTTTTCACCATCATTTTGATGGGGAAGGAAACCTAGGGCTGGAAGTTGCTGCCAATATAAAGTCTTTCAGTTCGCAAGCAAAGCACCGATCAAAAGGTTCTTTCAGCATCTTTCTATTGATATTAAAAACACTAGCCAATTCTATCTTTATCATTCAGAATAATGATGCCCTAATCGAGCAATGCGCAGACATTAGACAAAATTTAGTCTTAATTAGGCTCGATCAAGCCTAATTAAGGCTCGACAAACATTCACAAACATATTAATACATAAACTAAATCCATTTGAGTGATTTTGCAGTTGAATTATAGAACTTGCAATTAGGGTTTCCTCCACTGCTTGCCTATGGCTCGGGCTAATGTGCGATATTGACGCAGCTCAAGTCGCATCAAACTCATTCAGCACGATATAGGTAAATTGGTCTCATATGTCGATTACCAATTGCTTGGAATAAGGAAATGAAATAACAATCTAAGGTATTAACGATTCTAAGCTTAAGGATAGATAGTACCTGCTTTGGGTTTTTGGATTTTGATGGAAGGGATAATCGCAACTCAAGACTTTCAACATATTTCTTTTCAATACATAAGCTTATATTTTATTAGAGTTTATTAATGGAGTCAGAAAGAATTCCAGAGCGGTGGAAATAATGCTGGTTGGCCATTGATTGGCACTTCCTGCGGTGCATGCCACGCACTGAGCATACGCAACAGCCAGGGAATGAAGAGACCTCAGTCGACCAACCTGGAAGGCTGAGTTGATCAGATGGCCCGAAGTAACATTTTGCCAGATTAGACGGAAAGCCAACAACAAACAACGATGTCGTGAGGTTTAATAATAGTTATTTATTTATTAATGTAACAACCCAAGTTATTATTCAAATAATTAGGACTAAACCTGTGAAATACGAGATTTCTTTTCAATTTAAATTCCTAATTTTAAAATTCATGATAAATTGATAAAATAAAAATATTGGTTTACTAGGAATATTTTAAGAAATTGTTTGGTAATTTATTTGAAATTTTCAATTTTCCATTGTTTCGTGGTTATTTTTTTTATATTTGATTAAGAGAAATATGCTAAATTATTTTGTCATCAGATTGAAAATCTGACTTCGCCATTATGCTCATCACCCCTGAATTAGCTAGGAATGATATTTTAGAAAAATTTGGAAGTCGTCAAATTTTCTCTAATATTTTAATATATTTTAATACCTCAAAAATTATGATAATTAAATTGATCTCAAAATCAAAATCCAACTAAGCCGTTGTGTTCCTCACTCCCAAATTAGCTAAGGGTGAAATTTTGGGATTTTTAGAAACTCATTCAACTTTAGTTAAGAAAAAAAAAAAGACGTCGTTCAAGGCGTTTAACAGCGCCACGTCAACGAGCCGTCTATCTAAGCGGTGGATCCTATGGCTGCCATCGTTTGCTGCTCAAGCAGATGACGCAGATTTAATCTGCGCTTGACGTCGTTCACGGTGAAAGTGACCGTTGTTAACGGCATTAACGGCTCCGTTAACGGCGTCGTTAGCAAACGGGTCAGCTAAAATTAAGAAAAAATTCTGAAATTTCAAATGCAAATTTTGGCTCAACCACTTATCCAAATTGAGCAATTTTAGTGTCTATGGAATCATTTCATCAAGACCTATCTAATGGACACCTCAATTTGAAATTTTGGTAATTTTTGTGTGATCAATTTTAGGGATACTTTTAGTTTCTAAACTAATCCACCTGGTAGGCTTTGTTATAAGACTATGCTATTTATATTATAACAAAACTTTTCTTCATTAGAAGACAAAAGGAGTACCATCCAATCTTAACCATTCAAATCCTCCAAGATCAAATACTCTATATTATATCTATCCTAATGCTTACCTATGAAATCCACTTAACCATAAAGAAGGCTGGAAACTTTCTTATCCTCTTAAGGCTCTATTATTAACTTTAGCAAACACTCAAAACCCTCTCCATCTCTTTCTCTCATACTTCTCCTTCAAGCTAGAACACTTTACCCTACACCTTCTCAAAGACTAAAGGAGCATCAAGAGGACTTCAAGTTCCCATCAAGGTGATAAGAACTCTAGCAAAATCATCATCATCTTTCATTCTTTCTTTAGTCCCAATGTGAGCAAATAAATTGCAAGAAATACTCATCTCCATATTTTGTATTAAGCTTAACATAAACTTTAAAGTTATAAGTGATGACTTAGTTTTGATTTACATCATCAATCTTATGTCATAAGAAAGTTGCACATTTTAAAGGAGTTTTCTTAAATATTTATGTTCATGCTAATAAATAGGATGATGATATATATGTAATATATTCAAATTGTTATTTAAATTAATGTTTAGAGTTAAATTCATTTGCAAAATCATATTTTACATTAATATGAGTTTCACATGTTCAAGTTCTTATATTAGAATGAAAATATATGTATTTGGAAATATTGATTTGCTTCCATAAGGATAAATATTGTATGTTCAAATTTTATTAAATTATAATTTATATTTATCATCACATCTAAATAAAATTTGTAAAATAATATCTCATTATGATAAAAATATATGTGTTTAAAAACTTTAAATTTACTTCCATAAAAATGAATATTATATGTTCAAATTTTTATTTAAATTAGTGTTTAAATTTGTTCACATCTTATGTTAGGATTAAAATTATCCTATTAGGTTTTCTATTTGGTGATTAGTTTCACTAATCATCTTTTTGCCTAATTAACCACTTAATCTCAATATATTGATAATATCATAACTTATCTAAATTACATCCAAATATATTGATCCATTATACCATTTTGATCAAAAACATACAAGGAATACTAATCTGGAAAAAAATTTTAATTTCTATCATTAAATTTCTTAATTTAGCCTAATTACTCTAAAAATGGATTAGTGAATATTAGACTCATCAATTATCCAAAATTCAAATTTTAAGTTTTTGATCACTCATAAAATTTAGAGGAGAGCACATTGGCATAGTTAAAGTATTTTTCTATAATTAATTTCACTAATTACTCACTAATTATTTATTAATGAGCTTAAATCCTAATTTTAAACTTATTAGCCTCAAAACTTAGCCACATGAAATCTAAATTGAGAAAACTCAATTTCATTGTGATCAGTATGCTATAAGAAAATTATAGCCACTAACTTTGTTTAATTTGAACACTTAATAAATAAATTAACTTTTTGGACATACTCATAAATCTCCTAAATTACACTATTTAAGCTCATTCACCTTAATCCATGGCCAAATTATGTGTTCTTAGTGTCTAACTTCATATTAGATAGTAAGAAAATATTTTACATTAATAAAATTTAATTTGGAAGTCTAATTCTTAAAATCACTTTTTGGGCACCTTTAAGAGGGGCATTTTGGTCATTTTAGCCGAATATTAAATTAAATAAATTTTAATAAATTAAAATGGTTCTTTATATCTTAAATTAGTAACTTAATAATTCAAAATCAATTTAAGAGTATTTAGATCATTTTCTTATTTTAGAAACCTAAATTATAAAATTTAGTACTTATAAACTTAACATTACAGTAAATAAATAACAAATCATGTTAAATCATAAATTATTAAATTAATGAATTAAATTATTATTTGGCAGATCAAAAGAATTGATTTGGTTGTATTTTTATCAAAATAGTCAGGTATGTAGATCTACTTATAAGTTTTATTTCAGCACATCTACTTTGAGCCATTTTCATTTGAATCTTGCTTATGCTTTCAAATATGCTTACCGCTTATTGATTTGCAAAAATTATCATAAGGCATGTAACAAAAAGATAAAATGTATTATATTATTGTGGTGTTTGTCTTTGGAGAATGGAAAGTAACATTGAGAATCTGTATAGATTGGGCCTGCTAGCAGCCCCTAGGAGTCATATGGAGGGATTTAGCTCTTTTTAGGAAGTGAGCAAATTCAAAGGAAAGAGCCACCATCAGTTTCAAATTTTGAATAAGCTACCGATGGGTAGCGAGAAAGCTTCCTAAAGGTTATGCCTATGGGTTTACCCATTTGGGCTTAGGAGTCTACAGACTCGACTTTATGTTACAAATGCTTATGATAACATTTATTTCATGCTTTTCTTATATACTGAACTTCAAGGCTAATATGCAGGGCAAAAGTTAATTTCATTTGGCAAATGCCTTACTTTCTTACTTGTGATGTAAAAATTTCCTTAACTCATTTTTACATTAATTTATGCCTATTATAGGATGATAGAATGTAATTTTTATAAGAATGGTCTACGTACTCATACCTAACTGGTAATTGTTGAAAATATTTCAGGTTTTAATAATTAAGCCTTAAGTAGATCTTCTTGCATTACAGTTAAAGATAAAGTTTGAGAAGTGAGCAGAATGAAGACATTTTAAAATTTCAAACTTCTTTTGTAATAATTATAAACTATGTAATTCATATGAATGGCTCTGAATGTAAATATGAACATTTACATATTTTATTTTATTTACTTTCATGAATGTATATTTTCAAAGTACGAATTATTCCTTGGAAATTCTCAAACTTGATTCCCCGGCCATCACAGATTGGTATCAGAGCAAAGTTTGAGAAAATTTAAGGAAAATTCATCAGAGCCAATAATATGAATAAAGTTTTTAAAGTTACTATAGTATAATAAGTTTAATTAGGGGTTGAATTTCAAGTTAGAGAGCATAATAGTATTAATAATATAATTAAATTCCTCAGGTTATGGAAAGTCATAATCAGAACAGTAACAATAATCAATCCCAAAATGATATTACTCATCAGAACACAAGCCACTATGAAACTGTTTCACCAAACATAGAAGCAATTTATCCTTTTGACATTAATGGGGGAAATGAGATGCTCCAATTCATGAATATGATGAGCCAATTTGTAAATAATCAATAACTCCAAAATTCAGCCCCCATTTCAGCCCAAAGAAAGGAGTAAACGAAGATATGCAAATATTTCTTAAGCATCAGCCTCCAAGATTCAGTGGATAGGCAACTCCTTACCAAGCTGAGGAGTGGATTCAAAGGATAGAAAAAGAATTCAATTGTGCTAAGAGCTCTGAAGATCAAAAAGTATCCTTAGCTACCTACTTACTCACAAAAGCTGCAGAGAAATGGTGGAAGACAGCCAAAATCACCACTTTCCAAGGCAAAACAGAAGAAAATATATCATGGACCAATTTTGTCAAAGCTTTTCTAAGTAAATATGTACCCAAGTCTGCTAGGTAGACAATGAGGAAGGATCTTCTAAGCTTAAAGCAAGGTAGCCACACTGTGATTGAATATGAAGAAGAATTTACTCGATTGACAAATTTTGCATCTGAAATTGTGACTACCGAAGACGTCAAATGCCACCTATTTCTTAATGAACTGAGAAATAATTATCAACATATTCTGACACCCCTACAGATATCAGAGTTTGCACAACTTGTAGAGAAGGCAAAACTTATGGAAGCCCAAGAAGTACAACATTTTTCAAAGTTTGCAAAGAGGCCAGCCAGCCTTTCCTCCTCATTTTTCACCAAAGCAGCAACAATTTTCAAAACCGTAAGTAAGACTTCACAATATTCAGAGCAACTCTGGTGGAGCGATTGTTAGGGCAAATCCCACTTGCAGGTTCGGTGAAAGATCACACAGTACAGATAAATGTTTTATCGGTATAGGTCAATGCCATCGATGTGGGGGGACCAATCATCTGATAAAGTTCTATCATGCTACTTATACAATAAACGAGCATCAGCTACCAAACTAAGGCAAAGCAATTATGAAAAATTAGGGTAGACCACCAGTAAATCAAGGAAACAATGTAGCATCTTCTAGTAATATGAGGAATAACCCAGTCCAGGCCAGAATATTCAACCTATCTCAAGAAGAGGCAAGAGATGAGCCTGATGTGGTTACAGGTACTATTCTACTATTTCAGCACCCTTGTTCAGTTATTTTTGATTCTGGAGCTACGCACTCTTTTATTGCATCAAAGTTGGTTCAAAAATATTCATTACCAGTAGAACAACTTTCATCAACACTTAAAGTTAATCTATCATCAAGAGATTTCTTAGAAACAAGCGTCTATTGTAAATGTAAGTTAGATATAAGTGGAATTTCTTAGGATGCTTAACTCACTTACATCCCTATAACCACATTTGATATTATTCTTGGGATGGATTGGATGAGTTAGAATGAAGCCTTAATTGATTGTGCAAAAAAGAGAGTATATGTATATAGTGAAAGTAAGAAAGTAACATTTGTTGGTCAAAGAAGTGCAGTTATCAGCCTTATTCCAGCTAATAAAATTGAAAATTTTATTAGAAAGAAATGCCCTATATTCTTAACCTTACTCTCAAATTCTGATACTAAATCTATGCCTCTCGAAGAAACTCTTATAGTAAAAGAGTATGCAGATGTTTTCCCAGGAGAACTTCTAGGGTTACCACCTCAAAGAGAAGTAGAATTCAACATTGATTTAATTCAAGGAACAAATCCTTTATCAAAAGCACCATATAGAATGGCGCCCAAAGAATTAGAAGAATTTAAGAATCAACTCCATGAGTTAACTGAAAAAGGGTTTATTAGACCTAGTAATTCACCATGAGGAGCTCTGATCTTGTTTATTAAGAAGAAAGATGGGAGTATGCATTTATGTATCGATTACCGAGAATTGAATAAGATTACCATTAAAAGAAAATACATGTTACCAAGAATTGATGATTTATTTGATCAATTAGTCGGTGCTTCAATATTTTCAAAAATTGATTTAAGGTCTGGTTATCACCAACTCCGTATTAAAGAAGCGGATATTTATAAATCTGCCTTTTGAACGCGTTATGAGCATTATGAAATTCTAATGATGCCTTTTGGGTTAACCAATGCCCCATCCTACTTTATGGATTTGATGCATCGAATAATGAAACCTTACTTAGATTCATTTATCATCGTCTTCATTGATGATATATTGATTTATTCTAAAAATACTAAGGAGCATGAAGAGCATCTTAGGATTACCTTGAGCTTATTAAGGCAACATCAATTGTATGTCAAATTCTCAAAATGTGAATTTTGGCTTCAATCAGTAGCCTTCTTAGGGCATATAATTAGCAAAAATGGAATATCAGTTGATCCAAGCAAAGTTAGTGCAATTCAAGAATGGCCCCAACATACTTTAGTGACTGAAATACGCAGTTTCTTGGGATTAGCTGATTATTATCATAAATTTGTTAAGAACTTTTCCCAAATTGCAATCCCTCTTACTCGTCTTACACAAAAAGGTGTACCTTATATATGGGATACATCTTGCGAATTAGCATTTCAAAAGCTAAAGGAATGTTTAACATAGGCTCCTATTCTAGTGCTACCAATTGAAGGAACAGATTGTCAAATTTATAGTGATGCTTCTTGGATTGGTTTAAGTTGCGTTCTTATGCAAGAAGGTAAAGTTATAACCTTTGCATCCAGACAATTGAAAACTCATGAGAAAAACTACCCTGTCCATAATTTAGAATTGGCTGCAATAGTGTTTGCACTTAAGATCTAGAGACACTATTTATATGGAGTAAGATGTGAAGTCTTCAATGATCACCAAAGTTTGAAATACATCTTTACTCAAAAAGAAATAAATTTAAGGCAACAAAGATGGTTAGAGTTAATCATGGATTATGACTTATCAATTCAATATCATCCTGGAAAGGCAAATGTAGTAGTAGATGCACTAAGTCGAAAAGCAACTTCTTATTTGCATATATTGACCTCTAACCTTATTTTACTCAAGGAAATGGAAGATCTCCAATTAGAAGTAGTATTACCATCGGATGCTAATCTATTTCAAATGACTATATAATGCTCATTAATTGATGAAATTAAAGAAGCTTAATGGAAAGATGAAGAGTATAACTCTTTGGCTGCATCTATTTAAACAGGAAAGCACTTAGAATTAAATTTGGATTCAAACAAAAACATTTGGTATGGATCTAGAATTTGGATACCTAATGAAGATGAGTTAAGATCAAAATTATTGAAAGAAGCTCACCATTCTGGATACTCTATTCATCCAGGAAATAACAAGATGTATCATGATTTGAAATCACACTTTTGGTGGCCAGGAATGAAGAAAAATATCGCTGAATTTATATCCTAGTGTGAAGCATGTAACCTAGTAAAAGTGGAGCATCAAAAACCAGGAGGATTACTCCAACCTCTAGCTATTCCTCTATGGAAATGGGAAGACATTTCTATGGATTTCATAACTGATTTTCCTCGCTCAAAATCTAATAATGATTCTATTTGGGTAATTGTTGATAGGCTTACAAAATCAGCGCACTTCTTACCCATCAAGCAAACAGATACAATGGACAAACTAGCAAAGATTTACCTTAAAGAAATTGTAGGACGACATAGTATTCCAAAGACCATTATTTCTGACAGAGATAGTCGATTCATTTCAAGGTTCTGGAAAATGGTTCATCAAGATCTTGGTTCCCAGCTCTGTATGAGTACAATATTTTATCCGCAAACTAATGGATTGTAGCGCCCCACCCTATCGACGCGCACAAAAGAGACAGTTATAATCAATTTCGGTGGTGGAGCGGTGCTCCACTCGGGGAGGAATATCTCGTCACCCTGAATAGCTAAAAACTAAGCTCATTTGAAGGGCTGCTGACTCAACCTTAAGGAGGGTTGAGAACTAATACTTAAGATAAGAGTAGTATCCTTATCCCAGGTATTAGATTGATACATACTGTGAGGCCCCCGTACTGACAATAGGAAGTACGGTGCTCCAACTGTGGCAAATCCCCAGCTTAAGTAAAATTAGGTGAAAACCCAACTTGCCTTGAGCCAAGAACTTATCACCAAAATACTATAAACATTCATCAATATACATACAGATATCAAAGTAGTAGAAGCAATAGGTGTATAGTAACATCCACAAGCACAACATAGTAGAGAAAAAGGAAAATAATATAGTAACTCATTATAATACAGAAATGAAATATATCCAGAATTAATTATTACAAACTAAATTTACAAGAAAATGCAAATGTCTCTCAATCTCACTGAAAAGAAATACATAATCCATCTAAACTACAACAGCAAGGTCCTCCTCCTGAACGGGCTCCTCTCCTACAGCACTGCCCATGAACAACTCTGAATCTGGCATTTGTCAGTATCACAAATGTCAGGGCCCTAGCTAACAAAACAAAAGGTTACAGTTAAATAATTGTCTAAGTACATTTTAGGCTATTTTAATGAACAAAGTATTTAAAGATATCACATTTAAATTTACTAAGCATGCAAGCTAGTTATGGGTTCGGTAAGCTATGAAGAAATGGGGTAACTATAAACTATCCATTTATAGCAAGCAACTAGTATGTAAAATAGCATACAACACAATATAAACAAGATGAGGCTAAAAGCTAAAAGTAATAGCAACTATAATACAATTCTGAACCTAACATGCTTATGATCACATTGAAATATGCTGATTATAAAAGAATACAAATGTTGAATATAACAAGAAGTTCTAACATCCTAAACATGCCAATATACATAAGTAAGCCATAAGAGTATACATACAACATGCTAATTAATGCAAATAAAAGAAAAAGCCACTGAGACATGTGGCAAAAGTAGAGCAATCTATGTTACGTAAAGCTACGGCGACATGTGGCAAAGCAAGCAAGTACTGTAAGTAAGGCCACTGAAGCATGTGGCAAGACAAAAAGAAAACAAGACTGAAAAATCAAACTATAGTAGCAATAAGCCTAAGACATAGTACTATCATACCAGCCAATAGGCTATACAGGGCCCCTAAGATCAATCAATACCCAGCCTAGACATCCAAATCTGCTAGGCTTGGGTCTATCATATACAATACTAATACTAAGAGGTAGACTAAGTTAGGACATATTCTACTAACTGAAAGCACTGCAAGAACCAGATTAATGATATGCTTTACAAATACTAACTTAGGATGTATCATCCATATCCTAAGTTCTCCTATTATGCTCAAGGAATAAGGCTCAATATCCAAGGTATGCCAAGCAAATCTAGTTAAAGTAAGCAAGATACTCAATCTAGACTTATGTGATATCTATTATTATTTATTTATCCAATCTAACTACTCTGAGAGGGTACAAGTTTAGGATCTCCAATACCCAGCTATCGAGTAGAATCTCAGATTTACGTCCTTAAGGTTAATATTAGAACTTAGCAAGTTCTAATTCAAAATCATATTACAACTATAAGGATTAAATAAATTAATCAATGACCTAATTATTAATATTTTTCCTCTCTTACCCAAATCTTGATTTAAGTAAATCAAGATTTAAGGATTTTGGACTTAAACCCCACTTTGGTGTTCAAATCCTAAATCCAAGGTGGTGTCTTGACTAGGATCTAGGGTTCACACTCTATCCTTAAGTTAAGGATAAAGAATTCTATAAGCTGAAGGACCCAAGAACTACGAATTTAGTGAAGGGTTATTCTACTGATTATAAGATAAAATAATCAATTAAGAACTTAAGAATATAAGATCTATATTCAATCTTTAAGATAATTTCATTATCTCATAGATTGAATCATCCTTTACCCACATGGAAGGTTTCAAAGGATTAAATAATGAATCATTTAAAGAATTTCAATTGGAGATAGTTTGATTCAAGTAGAAGATCTAAGTCTAAGTTCTAAGATGTAAGATCTGATTGTTTGATCACTTTAGACTTAGACTAGGTTTTTAACTTAAACTTTACCAATTATATTTCTTTTGAATTGAGCTCATAAGTTAACTTAATAGAACTTATTAATGTGAGATTTAACATCTATAATTATTGGGTTCAATTATTAAGGCATAGTGACCCCTTTATGATCACTTAAGATCTAAGTATTTTAATTAGGACTAAATTAAGATTTCTTAATTTAATATGAATATTATTAACATTATTAGTTTAAGAGTTCAAAGAATATTAATAATCTAAATAAGGATAATTTACTGAAGTTCCCAAAGTTTAAGGGTACTTAAACACATCTTGGCCAAAATGACCAAAATATCCCTCATAAGGCTAAAATTTAGATTTTAGGGTTTAGTTATCTAAATTAAATCTACCATACTTTAATGTGTTTCATATTGATTAATGAAGTGGGAAACACACTTAACTTAGGTTTTGTCAACTTAATTAAGCTAATTAGCACTAATCACTCATTTAAGCTAATTAGGGTGATTAGTGAATTTAAGGCATTTTAGGGAAATCCAGCCTTACCCATAGGCTGAAATAGACTTAGGATAGCATTAAGAACTACTCTTGCCAAAATCAGAGCCTTAGTTAATGTTTTATTCACTAATCCCTAATTTAGGTGATTAAGGAGTGATTAAGAAAATTTAATATCCAAAATTAGTTTTTAAGGGTCTGAAATTGTTCCTTAGGGTTTACTAAGCAATTAGAGCCCTTAATAAATTAATTTGGTTATTAATTGAATTTATTATGATTTAATTAAAAATAGAAAAGGTTTAATCAATTATTTTAAATCCAACCATTAGATCTGTGATTTTATTTTATATTTAAATTCCTTGTATTTTTCTGATTCTAATGGTATATTGGATCATACCATTTGGATCTGTATAACTAAAGTTATTCAATTAATTTATTCTGTATTTTTATTTAAATTAAAATTATAGGAATCTAAGTATGAATTAATTTCATTAAGGATTTTAATTCCAGAAATTCTAATATTATTCTGTCGGCCCTATTTCAAAACATGCGGGTCACGGGTCGGCCCAACCCGTGACTTTGTCTTCCTCCTCTCGATGGGTACGCTCCTAGCTGATCTTCAGCGCTGCAATTCTCCGTACTTAGGTGATGACGACAGCCCCTTTCAATCTCCACACGTTCCTAGAGTTGAGGTGCGTAATTGGGCTACGAACCCCCATCAGGGATGCACCAGATCGCCGGAGTGCTACTCGACCGAGAGGCACTAAGCAAAGGGACTTAGGATTCCCTGTGAGCATGAAATGCTCCTCACAGGAGCCACCAAGCTGACTGTGTTCGATCCCTACACCATCAGTGAGGTGAGGCGAGTCGAACCCCCAAGATTTTACAGCTTGGGGTGCAGCCAAACGCTAGGTCCTTACTCGGACTCAGCCTCGGTTCAACTGCTAGCTCGATCGATCGGTACGATCGATCCGAGCTAGATCAAACCCTGGCGACAATCATTACAGGTTCCCTAAGTGGCTACGGCTAGTCAGGCGACATATAGAGGCTCAATGCAGGGACAGAACAAGGAATTGAATCGAAGGAAATTCCGTGTGAGAAGGCTGTTGTAACAGCCCAAACTCTTAAGAACCAAGGTATTGTCCGCTTTGGCCTGAAAGACCTCACAGTTTTGCCCACAGAAGATAATTTCCCAACAGATCACCCATCCTGGGAGTGCTCCCACAATAAGCACGCTTAACTTTGGAGTTCTTATCAGGAACTCCACCGTTATCTAAAAAGGCACCTCGATGTTTAAGAGTTTCACTTATTACTACTTAAGTGGGTCATCACAATCTCCCCAACTTAAGTAAGTGACGTTCCCATCAGTATCCACACACAGATCCAAGAACCATCCATTGGGTAGATAGGACTAGAGGTGACCCCTACAGACGCAAGAGGTACCGACAATCATGTAGCACCTTAACCATCATGGGTTAAAGAGGCTGCTCACATGAAGTGATACTTTGTCCTGTATGGCTCTGAGACCTTTCGATCAGTGCCCGGGTCGACCCTTATCGGCGGCAGCTTGGCTGTCGATTTTTGAGCCCTAATTTCTCTTGGCTCGGATGCTCGTGAAGAAGAAGAAGAAAATTTTGGGTCGAGCCGGGTCGACCCGGGCCCGACTCGTCTCCGTGGGTTTTGTCTGTTCTGCAGACATTCGGGTGTGCGGGGCCCACACGGACAGCCTCGCGAATGAGGAGGTGTCGCGTGGCACTGGTAGGGCCCGCCGCCGACTGAAACCTGCAGAAAAATAAATTAAAAACATAATATATATATATATATATATATATATATATATATATATATATATATATAAAATATATACACTTATAACATAACTACACATAAATATACTATAAGATAAATATACAAATAAATGAATATATTCTTATATAAAAACAAAATATAATAATTATTATAATAATAATAAATACACAGATAATATTAAAATATTTAACAGATAAAATAATAAACAGAAAAATTAATAATAATATATTAATATACTTTTAAATAAATTCATATAACAATTAAATAGATTTTTAAATTAATACGTAGATGCATGTATATACATAATCAGAAAATATAAAACTATATAATAATTAAATAAAAATAGAAGATGAAAATTTTTAGCAATTAAATAAATTCATTAAATAGATTAAATTTAATATTAATAATACATTTACTTAATTTAATTTAATCCTAAAACTTTAAAAATCTATAACTTATAAAATATACATTTAAATAAAACAATTAAATATATTAAATTAATCAGCAAAAATTAAAGAATATTTTAGTACCATCCAAATTTCAGTATAATTAATATTTTGCATAATGATATTTTAGGGTATTAATTAATTAAAAAAAAATGTTACAAATGTTCAATTAATCATAACTTTTAATCCATTAATTCAAACATACTCTATATGGGTCTCAAAATACTTAGAAAACCCTAAGGAATACTTTAGTAGTATTAATTTTGTTATTTGAATTAAATTTAGACTAACTACAATTAGGACCTAACCCTAATTAAGCCTTTAAACCTAGAAACTTCAAATAGCCATAAGTAAGTCAATTTAGCTCCAAAATAGGTGATCCAAATATTAATTTAGATCCAAAAACCTAATTTACAATAAACTATAAAAATATTTAGGATCCAAAGGTTAGATCTCCTAATCAACCCTAATTACTCTAAAACTTGATTAGTGAATATTAGCAAATCTAATGATCCAAATTATATAATTTCAGTCTCAGAAGACTCATAAAGTAAATTAAAACCTAGATGTATAATTAATTTAATAATTTTGTGACTAAATTCACTAATCACTTACTAATAATATTAAACCCTAATTATTAAACCTAGAATTTATATTGACTATAACTTAGCCAATACATATCAGAATTGAATAATTTCAGGTTCTATGAAAACCTTAAGACATAATCTACAATAAACTAAAAGAAATTTTAAATAAAATTACTAAAATGCCCTTATAAGGTCAAATTCCCAATTTGACCTTATAAGGCATAAATAATTATATAACTTAATAAAAATAATTCAAATAATAAAAATAGTTATTTTATAAACCTAATAATTACAAATCATAATAAAAACATTAAATTAATAACTTAAACTAATTTTGGCAGATCAGAGAAATTAAATTGGTTGATTTTGAATAAAAAACAGTCATGTACGTAAATTTATTTATAAGTTTCATTTCAGTATAATTATTTTTGAACCATTATCCATTTGAGTATTATTTACGCTGCTTACTGCTTTTTAATCTGCAAAAGAATGATATCAAATAGTATGTAACAAAAAGAATGAAACATGGTATATATATTTTGTGGTGTTTGTCTTTAGAGGGTGGAATGCAACACTGAGAATCTGTACAGATTGGGCATGCTGGCAGCCCCTGGGAGTTATATGGAGGGATTTAGCCTATTGTAGGAAGTAGGCAAATTTAGAGAAAAGACACACAATCAGTTTCTATTTTGAGTAAGCTAACGACGGGTAGCGAGATAAGCTTCCTACATGTTATGCCTATGGGTTTACCCATTTGGGCTCAGGAGTCTACGGACTCAACTTATTGTTACAGATGCTTTTGATAAAATTTACTTATTTCATGCTTTACAGCTATATTGAATTTCACAGCTAACTTGTAGGGCAATACTTAAATTTGGAAATTTGCTTTACTTATGCAAATATTTTAGTCACTTTTATGTTTAATTTATACCTATTTTAGGATGCTATAATTAATCTTATAAGAACAATTTGCGTACTCCTACCTGACTGGTAACTATATTTTTTAGGTTTTGATAATAAAAGATCTACCAAATAAAAGAGAGGAATAAAGAAGCAAGAAAATGTGAATATTTCATCTTTATTTTGTAAAAGATAAAGTGTTGTAAAATTTCATATATGTTTTGGCTCTATGTATAATTAGACTTTGAACTTTTATTATTTTATGTCCTTTTGTTTATAAAAATGTATGTGTTTACATTTGAGATGAATTATTCTTTAGAGACTCTCGAACTTCGATCCCCGGTCATCACAGCTGTACCTACGGACGGGTTGCAGGCTCGGCTGAGGAGACTTAGGTGCAGCTGGAGCTTCCTGAGAATAGCCACAAGCTAGCAGGGGGTCTGAACACCAGACACGCACCCTCAATCAGCAGTTCGCAGCCTCTGAAGTTTTGGAAATTGCCGAGGTGAGACGGGAGCTCCAGGGACTTCGGCTGCCAATTCAGGGTTCACAATGAGCAAAGGGACTCAATGTGAGTCTCTGGGGGTTTTTATAGGCTCAAGGGAGATCCAGGGTGGTTGCCGAGGTCGAGAGCCATGGCTTAGGCTCGGCCCGAGGGTGCTCCCTCAATTTCCACAATTGGGGTGGACCGGGCCTCAAGCTTGGCTGGGAGTGCTAGGGAGGCTAGGGCAAGGTCGCAACGGCCTTCCTGATGTGGTATGAGAGTGGCAGACCGGCTGGAGGACGTGGCTGTATGGGGGAATTTAGCTGTCAGGCACGAGCTGGGAAGGAAGATGATCCACAGTCATGGGGTTGCCAAGGCCGTCTGATGGATCGCCAGTTGATGCGGAACGGCTCTGATCTCCCGACATATAACGTCCACACGAGGAGGCTGGATCGACCATCAGATTAGACCCAAGGATCGAACGGGCGATCGAGGATACTTAAGGCAATTATTTGGATGTCATTGGATCAAAATCCCGGAACCGCGGAACGGTCGAGATGAGGAGGGCTTGATCGAAGGCGCGGGCCATTGGATTGAATCCGCGGGATGGACGGCCCGGATGGCGCCCGCGGTTTGGGGTCAGCCGACCGTTGGAGGGAGGGTGGATTTGTAATTATAAATTGTTTAAAACCCTAAATTGCAATTGAACCAATTTAAATTAAATCCAAAATATGCCTAAATGACCTCCAAAAATTCTCAAAATTTCACCTTTAGCTAATTTGGGGGTGGGGAATTCAAAAATAAAGTCAGATTTTAATTTGGTGATCAAATTAATTTAGGTATTTTTCATGGTTTAAAAATAGCCAAAAATACCAAATTTTCCATTTTAGCTCCGATTGATTCCAAACTTCTAGGGTTTGATTTAAATGACCCATTGAGTCTAATGGAATCAAAATTAAGGCTTAGTTTGACTTAATTACTCCAAATTTAGCTAAGATAACAACTAGGGTTGTTACACATACATTAGATTTAGAATATAATAGGAATCTAATATATATATATATATAAGATATCAACATTTCCAGTATATTGATCACATCACAATACTAAGTATAAGTAGTATATAATTGTGTGCAAAAGCTTAAAGTAAACATCTAGAAACATTCATCACAGAAGCTGTATGAAAATATTCATCTCAAAAAAGAAAAGAAAATACATCTAGAATTATTACAAATAGTTACTAAATTACAGACATAAAGGCTAAGTGCCGAATTGAAATAAACTAAGCAGACAAGTAATAAAACTGGAAGAGACTCCATTAGTGCTCCATGGGCTCCTCCTGAATCTCTTGGGTATCCTCCTGACCTGGCTCAATATACTGCTCATGATCTAGCAAATTGCTGGATCCCAAAAGTATCCCGTGTTAGACAATAAGTCTAACACATTGAAACTAGTCTAAACAGTTCTAGTTATTCATTTAACATTTACATAACGTAATTAAATCCGCAGAAATACTGTAAAGGTAACTGAAAGCATAAAATTGTATAAAACTATACCGAGTAAAGTAACGCTGAACTATAAAATGAATACTGAAAATAAACTGTAGCGGTACTGAATCTGAAATTGAGTAATCATATATGAAGGTATGTTGTATGTTACAGAAACTATGCATCTGAATATGCCACAATATTGTATGCTACTGATATGCAACCAAAATATTACTAAACTACTATGAGTAGTACGGTCCAATGTATACATACATCCAGTTGGGAATACTATATATTGTAATGCTGATGCATCCTAAAATGACCCAATCAATGTATGCAACATTCCATAACACATAAATCATCACTGATACTCATACATCATTCTGATACTCATTTATCATGCTTATGCTCATGCTCATGCTTCTAACTACATGGATAAATCCAAAAATCCAAAAAATGCTTTGAAATCCGATAATGAATTCGATGTCTCCATTATGCAGAATCCTACTAAAAGGATTTTGACTCCTAAATTCTAGCCCGATAATTCGTTAAAGTTGAGAGTTTACTTAAAATCATTAGTTGGGATAAATGTATACACATATTTAGTATGTTTGCAAGAAAGGTGAATTTAACCCTTAGCTTGTTTAAACTGCACTTATCGAAGCGCACTACGATAGGAGGCAGAACCTAGTCACAGTTTATATCTCAAGCTAAGCCATTAAGTGACCCAAATATAAAAATACTTAGTGGTTTACACTAGGTGAATTAATATACTTAGTTTGCTTATAATGCACTTATCGAAGCGCACTACGATAGGAGGCAGAACCCGGTTGCAGTTTATATCTCAAACTGAGGATCTTATTCACTAATTGTAACACTCTTAGTCTTGGAAGATTTACTTTGACAGGATTGTATTCATCTAATTCCTCAGGATAGCACCTGGTCATAATTCCATATTGGAGTGAATCAACCAATCCTGAAAATTACTAAAATAATCTAATACTATGGGTATACCCTAGTATACCCAACCAATAATCTGGGTTCAGAAGATCAAAGCTATTAATCTTCACTCTAAATGGGTGAGTCCTATATAATGCTCCAAGGGTATAATCAAAAGATCACTCAATGTAGGTTGCTACCACAAGAAATAAGTTCCATTCTAACTGCTTTAAGTGATTCCTGCCACAAGGTATCAAGTTCAACTTCTAAAGTCATGAAGGATCATCTAAGCTTCTACCTCAATAAATTACAAAAGTTCTTTCTACCTCAAGGTATCAATATTTAAGGTCTTTAAATATTTCAAGAACAATCCTAAAGCAAGACCCTTAAAATCTCATTTTCTACTTCTTAAGGTTTACTTGTTAAACTTAAGTTAAAGTGAACAGATCGATGATTAAACTTCATCTGATCCTTTCCTAGGATGAAATCAAAGATCTTATTAGGATTAGATCATTTTATAAATTGTTATAATTCTATTGTCCATTTTATGCTAATTGTCTTATATAAGAGAAAATCAATTATCTAAAGTTTAGGTTCAGATAATTCAATCACATAGATTTAATATTAACCTTAGCACTTCTAATTCAATGATTTAAGATCAATATCAAATCATATGTATTATTGGAATAATGTTAATTAAATTATCTTTTAATCAAGTTAATTGATTAAATGATTAAGGTTTAGATCTTAATCAAGATAAGTTAGGGTTTAACCCCTAACCCTTCTACCATTCAGACCAAAGGTTACTCTTAAAGGTCAATGACAAAGCAATTTATTATTAGTGTATTATTGATGTCAAACTTTAGATCTAGATTAAGTATCATCTACTTAATCAAGTTTCTAAGGTTTATATGTTCAAGTATAGTTATTGTCAATTAAAGTTAAAGTTCTCTAATATACATCCTAGTTTCATGAAAGCATAGCATAAAAAGGTAATTAAGGCTAATCAAATTCTAAATCAAAGGAAAGGGGTTAGTTATAATTCTAAAAGACTTAGGTTTCATGCCATTAAGTTGTTAAGATATACCTATTCGATACAAGCACTTAAAATTCTATCACTTAGCATTTGAGATAACATACATTTCAAGTGCATAGTAGGTTTTGAGCACTTGATAAAAATAATAAAGTTTCAAACTTAATTTCCATATAGAATTTTATGCAATGTTCTAATCCCACTAGGGTTATATGAACCTTAAAATGCAAAAACAGAGAAATTTTGGTCATTTCAGCCAATTATAGTCAGTTTTACAAAAATCTTGGCAGTTTTGCAATTTTGGGCTCGACAGTGTGCTGTGGTGCGCTAGAGCACGCTGCAGCGCTTTTGGCGCTGGAGCGCACTGCGGCGCTTCTGCCGCTGCAGCGCACTGGGGTGCGCTAAAGCGCACTGTAGTGCTTTTGGCACTGGAGCGCACTGTGGCGCCTCACACCCAGCCACCAGCACCCAATTCTCAGAATTTCCAGTGACGGCAAAATAACAATCGTCCTACTGGACCTGCTCGAGTGTATGCTTTAACTCCTATGGAAGCCGCGGAAGATAACAACGTGGTTTCAGAAACACACTCTTAAAACTCTCTTGTTACGTTACCTTTCTGTATGTTAAATCTTTTTAAGCTGTTAATGCAAAACTGTGTAATTTAGGCACACTTTATTTCAATAACCAGCCTTGTAACGTATTGTTCGATACGGGTGCCAGTCACTTCATTCATCTCAGAACAATTTGCTAATAATCTTAAACTCCACACATGCAACCTAGCGCAAAGATTGAGTGTTGGACTTCCATCAGGAATCCAACTAAGTGCTCAGAAATTTTGCAATATCAAAGTCCTGATAAACGATCAAGAATTTCAGGCTAAGCTAATCGTTCTACCGATAGTAAACTTTGACATCATCCTCGGGATGAATTGGCTTAGTGACAATAATGCTGTGATTAACTGCCATAAAAAGAGAGTCACTCTCCACTCTCAGGGTAAGCCTGAAACATTTATAGGAAAACTAGCATGCAGTTATCTTTAATAAATGCCATTAAAGCAGAACAGCTGATTGTCAAAGGTTGTAGCGCCTACTTAGTCACCATGATGGGCGAAACAAAAGAAAATATCTCACTTGCTGATTGTAAGGTAGTCAAAGAATTTGCCGATGTATTTCCAGAAGATTTGCCTGGTGTACCTCCTTCCAGAGAAGTGGAATTCTTCATTGAATTGATTCCAGGTACATAACCAATATCCAAAGCACCTTACAGAATGGCACCTAAGGAGCTTCAGGAACTCATGAGCAGTTGCAAGAGCTCCTGAATAAAGGTTTTATTAGGCCAACAATGGAAGTGTTTTTTCTTACTTCCTACCTCTTATTCTGAGTTGCTATCATAATAATATGGATGTTGTTTTCAAGTATTCATTTAGTAATGAAGTGGCAAAAGAACAATCCATTAGGTAGATAGGAATGCAATTTCGATTCTGACACCTTATAGAATTCTCTGATACCAACTATGGTGGCCCATGCCCTGCCGTGGTCCTATTAACTCTAAAGCTAACATGATTACAGTGGAGGGGTCACCAAATGACAAGGTCCCTACTTATAATTAGATTAGGCACACATCCTAATCCATCATAATTAAGGACTTTTCCATTCTCCAAGTAAAATCTCACTAAATGAAAATACAAGAATAGTAGAGTGCAGAAGCATAAATATAAACATCCATCTATCATATAAATACAATAGTCCAGAATAAGTAAAGTACAGAAAATAAATTAAATAGTTTTAAAAGAGCTGAAATAAACACTCGTCCTCACAAATACAGAAAGGAAACTAAGAATCTTCGGAAGGATGCTCCTCTTCCAAATGTAGATCTTCGGAAGGCTCTATCAACTCAAATAGCTCAGAGTCTACCATTATCGGTATCACATTGATAGGGCCCCAGCCAACAAAAGAAAAATCTTAGTTAGACTATTGTCTAAGTACATTTTAGGCAGCAATTTTTAAATTATTTAAATTTGATAAATTAGGAAAATTAAATACAAGTCCAAATTTGGTGATTTTGATTGCGTTGAATTAAGAGTATTATAAAAAGGCTACACAAAAAATTTCATTGAATATGGAGCTCCGGATTTACCATAATTAACTTTTGAAATTTTTATTTTCAGAAATTAATATAAAATAAAATATTGCTCTAAATCAAGAAATTTTGGTGCGAGTATGTTCGTCTCATCAAGATACACTTCCATGTCAAATTTTGTTATTTTGTTTTGAAATAATGGAGGAGAGAGAAAGATAAGAGAGAATGAGGAAGAGAAAGTCAATTTGCAATCTCAAAGTATTTAAGAGGAAGAGAAGCTTAATTTCTCATGTTGGAATAATGAAAGAGAGAGAAAAATGAGAGAAAAAGAGGAGAGAGAAAAAAAACAAAAGTTTATAAATACACCCCCTTCCCCCCTCATTCTCCCTCCTCATCTCCCCTCCTCCACTGCCCTCTCACCTACTAATAATTAGATTAGGTACACATCCTAATCCATCATAATTAAGGACTTTTCCATTTTCCAAGTAAAATCTCACTAAATGAAAATACAAGAATAGCAGAGTGCGAAAGCATAAATATAAACATCCATTCATCATATAATTACAACAGTCCAGAATAAGTAAAGTACAGAAAATAAATTAACCCTGTATTATTACAACATTAAATAGCTTTAAAAGAGCTGAAATAAACACTCATCCTCATAAATGCAGAAAGGAAACTAAGAATCTTCAGAAGGACGCTCCTCTTCCAAATACAGATCTCTGGAAGGCTCTATCACCTCAAATAGCTCAGAGTCTACCATTGTCGGTATCACAATGATAGAGCCCCATCCAACAAAAGAAAAATCTTAGTTAGACTATTGTCTAAGTACATTTTAGGCAGCAATTTTTGAATTATTTAAATTTAGTAAATTAGGAAAATTAAATACAAGTCCAAATTCGGTGATTTTGATTGTGTTGAATTAAGAGTATTATAAAAAGGCTACACAAAAAATTTCATCGAATATGGAGCTCTGGATTTACCATAATTAACTTTTGAAATTTTTATTTTCAAAAATTAATATAAAATAAAATATTACTCTAAATCAAGAAACTTTGGCGCGAGTATGTTCGTCTCATCAAGATACACTTCCATGTCAAATTTTGTTATTTTGTTTTGAAATAATGGAGGAGAGAGAAAGATAAGAGAGAATGAGGAAGAGAAAGTTAATTTGTACTCTCAAAGTATTTAAGAGGAAAAGAAGCCTAATTTCTCATGTTGGAATAATGAAGGAGAGAGAAAAATGAGAGAAAGAGAGGAGAGAGAATAAAAAAACAAAAGTTTATATATACACCCCCTTTTCCCCTCATTCTCCCTCCTCATATCTCCTCCTCCACTACCCTCTCACCTCCTTCTAACCCCCCCTACCCCCCCCCCCTCCGCTCCAACTCCCTCCTCTTCTTCCTCATCCACCATTGGATTCCCTCGTCGACCTCCAATAAAGCATCATCAATAGTAAAATAGTCTAGAAAATAAGAAAGAGATAATTCTTTTTTTGTTATTTTCATTTTTTCTTCTTGTTTATTAATAATAATAATGTTTTTACTAATATTATTAATTTTATTATTATTATTATTATTATTATTATTATTATTATTATTTCAATTTATATAAATTTTGATTTCAATCATTTTTTTTCTTTATATATATATATATATTATTGCTTATAATAATAATAATTATTGTTTTTAATAGTTACAAATAAATAAATAATATATTGATATTCTTACTAAAATAAAATGAAGAATATCATTCTTTTTATTTAATTATTTTATTTATAGCAAGCTTTGACTCACTTTGATATATGTAAATGAGATTTTGTGCTCATAACTTAAAATAAATGATCATAACACAATATTATGAGTTTATTCTGGTTGATTTCAGGTCTGTACAAACAATAAGTTAGGCTAGGAAAAGCTGATACTTGGAGAAATAAGGATAATACACATAGCCTTTGAGGGGAATGTATAGTTAGTCAGAAAACCTGTATCTTAGATAGTTAGATAGACGTATCTAACTCTTCGATTATTGTGTAACTTTGTAACTTTGCCCAACATAACAAATATTATATATTATTGTATTTTCTTTTAAAATGAGCACATATATTAAATATGTATATTGCATTTATAATTATGACAATTTTACAAGCATATCCTACATAAATATTGCATATTATCTTATTTGTATATGATTCTCTTACAGAATCATGCCCCTTAATATTATGTGTAAATTTTGATAAAATACAAACCTTACTTAGATCTCTATGTTTAATTAAATACTTTATTTTATTTTCTTTTTTTTTTCTTGGTTTGCTCTATCATATATATATATATATATATATATATTATATATATATCTATGAGAAATGCTGGCTAGACCCGCTGAGGTGGCACCCAAAAAAGTCCATCCAATGGATTTTTTAGGTGCATTCAATACAAATTTTTAAAATAATATTTGTATTATTTTAATGTAAATAAATATACACTAATGAAATATGTCCAAATTCCATTGGATGGGCTTTTTTGGGTGCCATGTAAGCGGGTCTAAATAGCATTCCTATATATATATATATATATATATATATATATATATATATATATATATGACAAATCAGAAGAAATATTTAGATCAAGTCTTTAAGGAAGAGCAGATGCAGGATGGAGTAATTTATTACAAACTTAGATACTTAATTTTCTTAAGTTTTAAATTTTCTTACTTTAGTGTGCAATAGATTGGTAAAATAATTATTTTCTATATTATGAATATATTTTCTTTATTATTCTGGTATTTGTGAATATTATAATGAATGTAGAAGTATGTATTTTATACGCCTCTAAATATGCTATTATACTAAATTTTGATATGATCCTGGGAAGTGAGCACCTAATGCTAGATTAGCTATACTAACCCAGTTGTGGGTCTCCAAAATTTTAAGACCATACAAAGAAAATTACAAAAAAAATTCACTCTTAGCTAAATTAGGGGCAAGGAACTCAAAAATGAAGTCAAAATTTTAATCGGAGATCTATTTAATTATTTTAAGTTTTTTGGGTATGTAAAATATAATAAAAATTTCAAAAAATTTTGACAAATTCCAAAACTTCCCAAATTTTTAACCCTAGCTAATTTGGGAGTAAGGAGTTCAATGGAGAACTCTAATTTTGATTTGGAGGTCAATTTAATTATCAAAATTTTCAATTTTTAATTAATGTATTAAAATATTCAAATTATTTGATTTAGCTCTAAATCGCTCAAAATTATCAGAGTTTGCTCTAAACACCATTTGGAGACAATTACAATGTGATTTGACTACTAAATACTAATTAACAACATTTGATTATTACAAGACCTAAGACATATAGAAACAAGTCTATGTTAAGGCGAGAAAAATCAAGACCTAGAAGGCAAAGCTAGATTGCTGGAATTGTGGGAAGGCGGGTTTCTTCAAGAAGAATTGCCCGGGTCAGTTCAAGAAGGATTGCCCTAATATAAATAAGACAAGTGGTGGGAGCAAGGTTATGTGCCCCATGATGAATATTTTAGCTAAAGAGGATCAGGATGCATTGACCCTCTCACTTGTCAACACAGAGTCCTTGGTGGTGGCTTGGGAGCATCTTTTCATGCCACTCCTATGAGAGGTGCCTTCAAAATTTACATAAAGGGTGACTAGGTGAGGTATATCTTAGAGATGACAAGGCATGCAACATCATAGGGAAAGGTGATGTGGATATTTAGCTACCAAGCAGTGCAGTTTAGAAGCAAAGAGATGTTAGACATGTGCCATGTCTAAAGAAGAACCTAATTTCAATAAGCGAGCTAGTCATGGAAGGCTATAGCACATGCTTTACAATGAACTCATGAAAGTTCACCAAGGGTGCACTCATTATTGCACAGGAAAACATGAAAGGTACACTTTACCAGATTAATAAAGTGTCTGATTCCATTCCAACTGCAGAACAAATTGATGTGGGTCTATGGCACTGGAGGCTTGTCCATATAAGTGAGAGGCATTTGAAATATCTACAGCCAAGGAGAATGCTCCAAGGATTGAATTCAATAGACCTAGATTTCTATGAAGACTGTGTGCTATGCAACAGAAGAAGGTTTCATTCTCCCAAGTAAGAAGAGAGCGGAAAGGTAGGAAACTCGAGTTGGTGCATACAGATGTATGGGGGCCAACTCCAACTTTTTTCATAAGTAGAGCCACATATTTTGTCAGCTTCATTGATGACCATACAAGGAAGGCATGTGTTTACTTTTTAAAGGATAAAACTGATGTGTTTGATGTGTTTGGAAAGTGATTAGCTTTGGTGGAGAATGAGACATGATTGAAGCTTAAGTGCTTGAGATATGATGAAAAAGCAAAGACCATAAGATAAGAAGTTCAAGGAGTTTTGTGCCTTGAGAGGGATCAAGAATGAATTTACAGTTCCAGGAAAACCACAGTAAAATGTTGTTGCAGAGCGGATGAACAAAATGATCATAGAAAGAGCCAGGAGCATGAGCTTGCATGCAAGTCTCCCAAAGTAATTTTAGGCTGAGGTCGTTAACACGGTGGTGTATTTGATTAATAGAGGACCTTCTGTACCCCTAAATGAATGAATTTCTAAGGAAACTTGAAGCAAAAAAGTATGTGAAATTGAACCACCTCAAGGTATTTGGTTGTTCATCCTCTGTGCATGTTTATGCAAGATCTAAGAGCAAGCTTGATGCAAATGCAATCAAGTTCAAATTTATTGGATATGGTGAGAGAGAGTTCAACTATAGATTTTGGAACAATCAGAACTAGAAGATTAGCAGAAGCAATGATAGGAGACATACATCCTTAGATTTCTTAACTACACTTATCCCTGCACATAGAGATAAGAGACACACATCCTTTAATAGTTTGTACCCCCAACTAAGGTGTTCAAACCCCAACTCATAACATACATTAGAATTGGGATGTTTGTCCTGACATGAATTGTATTTATCTAAACACTTAAGCTAACAAAGTAACTATATAGTTCCTTATAGGACAAATCAACCAATTCTTTAAGTCAAAATAAATTAGAGTTGAATTATAGATATGCACTTCATTCCAATATGATAATACTAATACCATCAATGGGTTTAATTTTAAGCAATATATTTAATATTTTATAATTCTCATAGCTACATGAAACTTACTTAGATGCTAATTATTTAACATTAAACTTCAATGAAAATTCTTCTAAATCCTTCATTTGGACTTACTACCACAGGAATTTAACTTCAATCTAATTTTTATTGGGTTATCACTACCACAAGAATATGTTTATTTCATAGGGTTCATGTGGTAAATCAAGTGTTCTACCTCAAAGTATCTCAAATAAGGCACCTTACCTCACTAATTTAATTTAACTATAGTTCATTCAACATTTGATCTAAGATTATCGCTTAAGGATTTCTTCCATAATTCTAACCTTTTATAAGTTAATATAAGCTTCTAATTTTGAAAGATTAATCATAATTAGTCTTAAATAATTTAAGAGCATTTACAATTAGTATTTACTAAATAGATCTAGATGGCACAAAAAATAATGTAGATTCTCTTCCTAAAGCTACTTTTAAAAATTAACACCTCATTTCTTTAAATGGTTCCTTACAATTGGAATTTAGTTATTGAATAATCAATGCCTTTTAATTAGGCTACTAAATGACTTAAGCATTTTAAATACTATTTTTTGGGAAGAATCAATCAAGATTTGAGACTTAACATTAAACCTTGGATTTTCTTAATCAAACTCAACACCTTTAAGGATTTTAGTGCCAATTATGTGAAATTGAGTTCAAGAATAGGATTTAGTATTATTAAATAATTCCTCACTATCCAATGAGAGGTTGGACAACAAATAGGCTAAATTTACTAAGTGGTTTACCTAATATATGGCAATTAGAGTTCTAAACTAATTAGAGATAATTAGAAAAATTTTCATATAAAATTGGGGTATTAAGTTGCCATTGTGTTCTTTACAAGTTAATGAATCAATGGTCACATGATTCACTTAAATCAAATCACAAATGAGATTAATATTCACTAATTAAGGTTTAAGGTAATTAGTGAATGATTAGCAAAATCAATTACAAAAAAATATTTCTACTTTAATAATTAATTTCTTCTCTATATAAGGAAGTAAAGGAGACCTTAATCATACAATTTGGCTTAGTAATCATTCTAATATTCACTAATTATAATTTGAAGTAATTAGGACATAATTAAGAAAATTGACCACAAAAGTAAAATATTATTGCAATTTATTATTCTACACACTTTTCTAATCACAATAGTATATAAGATTAAGATTTGGATGTATATTGATTGAAATAAAGCAAACCCTACTTTTCATGGATATTCCTATGATTAGATCTTTGGGTTTACATGAAATTAAATAACATTATTCAATTTTGCGGCTCAGGCTCGGTCGGGTCGACCAGGTCCAGATGGGTTGGCCCATTTGGGAATTACGCTGGTTAGCCGGGGACTGGCAGGTTCGCATTGTCGAACAGTGTGGGCCGCAAGTCGGCTTGACCCGGTACTATTCATCATCTTTTGTTGAATAGATACAAAAAGATGGGGTTTAGTGTAACAACCCTAGCTATTAAGTACCAAGGTTTAGGCCTCAAAATTTTATCATCATAAGATAACTTCCTAGTAGGTCACCAAATTTGGGAGTGCTCCCACCTGAGAAAGCTTAACTTTGAAGTTTTTATAAGGAACTTCAATGTTATATAAGAAGGCATCTCAATGTTTAAGAGTTTCACTTAATACTACTAAAGTGGGTCATTGCAATCTCCTTAACTTAAGTAACTAGCATCCTCATCAGTAACAATACGCATATCCAAGAATCATCCACTGGGTAGATAGGACTAAAGGTGACCCCTACATGCTTAAGAGGTACTCATAACCATGTAGCACCTTAACCACTATGGGTTGAAGAGGCTGCTCACATGAAGTGGTAGTTTGTCCTCTATGGCACTTAACTCCTATATGACACCCTATATATTACTTTAGTATAATTTATAATATCCCAAACTCTTAAGCACCAAGGTATATATTTTGTCCTCTGAAGATAACTTCCTAGTAATCAGCTATCCCAGCATGCTTAACTTTAGAGTTCTTATCTGGAACTCCACCATTATCTAAAAAGGCACTTCAATGTTTAAGAGCTTCACTACTTAAGCGGGTCATTACCTTTAGGGTTTTGAAGAAGCCCTAAATCCTCGTCATTCAATGCACCAAATCCTTCAATTAATAGCTTAAATCAATCACATAACTAAACCTTGCATAAAAAACCCTAAAGCCCTATCTTAAATACTCTAGATTGGCCACTTCCTATTTGACTACCATAATTTCTAGGGTTAAGTGTGGAAGAGAAATTTATTCTCCACAGTCGACCATTCAAGCTGGCTAACCTCCTTGTACATTCCCTGGGTCAAGGAAGACCCATGGAATGTGTCCACGAATCAGGAGAGCATCAAGATCACTGAAACCCTATTAAGTCTCGGGCAACGTACCCTACTGTACATCCCTGAGCTGATTCTTCTTTGACCGTGTTCAATCAAACTTGATCGATAATAGCAATTAAAATAGGTTGGTTCGGGATTGCAATCAATGCAATTAAATGCAAGTATGGGGAGTTCAATACTCTGGCAGAAATGCACCTAGGCTGATGAGGAAATCGGCAAGCTGCGGGTGATTAGGAGCAAACTATGGACTACACTGGATTGCTGAAGCTTGCATGAGTTGGTCATAATCTCTTGGGGACTTGAATGTCAAGTCTCACCCACTGCGGCACTGGGAGCTGAGTCGGTAGTGCGTCAAGTCGACAGGTTGTAGCAGAATAGAATTCAGGAGACTCATGGCTAATTAGATGTAATTGGAGTTCGAAGATGTGCAAAGGAGCCTACATGAAGAAAATTCATGGCTATTTATAGCCAAGGGGATGAAGAGGAGCTCAAGTAGGATCGGGTCATGGCCATCAGTTTGAGCCAGAGAAGTCCACTTCTTATAGGCCAGTTGAGGTGCTCCTTGTCCATTGAAACCCGCTGGGAGAGATTGGCCACATCATGAAATTAGTTGGGCGTTGTTGGAGGTCATGGGGACAGGTCCTGACGTAATGGTATAAAGGGATCTTTCATGTCTTGCGTGAGAGGCTCGAGACGATGGTGAGCAGTAGCAAGAACACTGTTGTTTGTTTGATGCTTTGTCTAAAACCGCATAATGCTCTGGATACGTCGGCCCATAAAGGTAGACTGTGGAGGGATCCTAGTTGTCATATCGTGGATGTGATCCAACGTTTAATAGCGAATTAGGGCTAATTTTGATCTGGGTCGTATGATCCTGCTGATTGACAATCAAATAATGCTGGATCAATTATTAGGTGGACGGGGCGCCATAGTGAATCATCCGCGATATGTACAGCTGATCCGGGTGATCAACCAACCATAAGAGGTTAAGTTTGCAATTATTTAAATTGTTGATCCCTTTTGTGCAATTTCCCTAATATAATTTTATTTGAATTAAAAACTAAATGACCTCTAAATTTTTCAAAAATTCGCCCTTAGCTAATTTGGATATGAGGAATTCGAAAAATGTAATCATAATTTGATTTGGAAATCTATTTAATTTAGCTAATTTTTAATGTCACTAAATTGACCAATTAGCCAATTGGTTCAAACGGATTCTGATGAATCCCAAATTTTCAGAGTTTATCCTAATGATAATTAGAACATAGTGGCACAAGTTTTAAGATTGAATTAAATAGAAATTAGATAGAATAACAAATTAGGGTTATTACAAGACTTGTCATACATTTAGACTCACAAATTGATGAGTCTGGAATCATCCTACATTTGGACTCAATCATAAATGTTCCCACTAGTACGAATTAGTTGACTCAGTTTTGTATTACTAAGACTAAAATATTCTTTGGTACTTTCTCGTATGTCAAGTATGATTACAAAATCATATCTTCCGTAGATACACAAAATGAAGCCTCTATTAGACATCTTTGGAGTGAAGGATGGTGGAACATATTTTGAAGTTCGCTCAAATGATCTAAGTCATATTTTATATACACCATATCTAATTATTATTAAGACTTTAAATAGATGCACATATCTTAGACTGAGTTAATATATGACTCCAAATCATTTTATTCTTTTTTAATGGCTCACCTTATAATTAAACTAATATGACTAGGCTTGACATCAAAACATTTCTTTTATTTGTTTTAATATTATTGTGTTTCAATCTAACCTTAGTTGTAGTAATGTCAGTGATGCCTGTCCACATAACTAACGATTCTTAATTTTGACTAAGCAACCGGCATGGTATACTTCTTTCCATAAGATAATTTATAAGAATACATTGATAGTTAACTATTATTACATTATATTAAATTAGAGATAGATGATTTCTCAAATTACCTCTAAAATATCAAATACATAGATGAACTAATCCTTAAGAATCTCGTTTATCTTTGCTACATGTCCGTCCATTTAAGGATGGAAGGTTGTACTTAACAAAAACTTATATCCCAAATCTACTAGTATATAGTGAATAACTTAAAAGTAAATTTATTATCTCAATCTAATAAAAAAATCTTGGGTACTCTATATATTTGATTATTTCATTCAGATTCTTAGTCAATTTTTCCATAAAAATTAGGATTTGCATCAAAATATTCCAACACATTGGAATTATGATTTTCTTCACATTGGTCAACAATAATGTTACTAAAATCGAGACAGACATTGTCACGTGAGGACTTCTCCGCATAAATGTCGCAATCCGGATTTGCAGTTGGAGAGCACTCATATTGTGGCTAGAAGTAGAGCAGAAAATGCAAAGGCGAGGCAAGATTTTAAATTCAATTTTTTAGAAGCAACCAACATTTTGTGAGCCCAACCCTTTTTTTTAAGAAGGATTGCTAGCAACAAATTGTTAAACAAAAATAGGATGTGCAAACATATTAAAGTGTATAGCTTTGTCTTAGGTATGCATAATAGCTTTAGCAACTACCCCCACATTAGCAAAAGTTGTTTCATGATTTATGTACTGTAAATGCAAAACTGGTAAGTGATATATCCAAAATTTATAGCAAAATTTAGTGTTAAGAACATTCAAAACATCATATAAATCAGTATACTTTGAGTAGAATTTATACTTTTTCAGGAAGAATGAAGAAAAGGGAAATCTTGAGTTGAATTGAAGAATTTTGGATAAAAACCGCAGTGGCGCGCCGCATCGTGCCACAGCGCGCCATGACGGTCCACTAAATTCCCTCATCTGGAAGCGTACATGAAGGCCTGGAAGGAAGACCACTGCAGTGCGGCCCAGCGCGCCACAGCGGGCCGCAGCATCATTTCCCGGGAGCAATATTAAAACGTTACATATATAATTGAACAGTGCCAATCCGCTTCCCAAAAAGATTAACCGCTGCGGCGCGCTCCAAGCGCGCCATAACACGTTATGCCCTATAAGAATTAATACTGACCTAGGACAAAACTGCTGTAAGCCCGTCGCAGCGCGCCACGACAGCATATCTGATTAATCATGAAAAACCTTATATGAACTAATTGAACAGTTACTATTCCGCGTTCATGACAGTCTAACCGCCGTAGCACGCCACAGCGAAATTTTTGATTATTTATGAAAACCTTATATTAGTTAATTGAACAGTTACTATTCCGCTTTCACGAGAGTCTAACTGCCGCAACACGCCTTCAGTGCGCCATAGCGAATAAACAGTGGCCTCAAGGTAAACTATTAAAATATACAGCAGAACAGCATTTAAACATCAGCTGTTGCTGCGCGCCACGACAGAACAGTGTTTAAATCAAGGCCGCTACAGCGCGCCACAACGCCTGCTACAGAAAGCTTTAGAATCTGCATTGAATGCAGCTTAGGGAAGGCCATAAATTGAGACATTTGGCTTTCCCCTGCCTCTTGAGACTTGAGTTAAACATTAAATCTGAAAAAACTAAAGACATTAAGCATAATAAAATAAATTGCTTGCATTGAAGAGGAAGAAGATGAAGGGTCATTTGTGATTAATGCATGGAGCTGAAAAACTCCCCTATTTAAAGGCCAATTTTAGACCAAAAAATGGTTCCATATTTTAATATCCAAAAGACTAAAGGGAGAGGTTACAGAAAGAACCAAAAGGAGAACTCTCTAAGGGGCAAGTAGTAAACAATGAAAAGTAAAGAGAAGAAGACAGCAAGGAAAATGAGGAGAAGTCAAGTAGAAGTGCAAGAGAAAAATCAAGAGAATCTTAGAAAACCTCTGGTATTTCCTAGTACTTTTCCTAAGCTCTATTAGATTGTTTTTTGCTATAAATTGATGTCAAGGTGTAATAATCTTAAGTTGTTACCCTAGCTAGATCTGGATTAATTAAGCTAAACTAAGGCTTGATTTTGATTCTATTGGATTCAATGAGTCATTTAAACTAACCCTAGAAGTTTGGAATCAATCGGGGTTAAATTGAAAAATCTGGTATTTTTGGCTATTTTAAGCCATGAAAAATACCTAAACTAATTTGATCTCCAAACCAAAATTTGATTTCATTTTTGAATTCCTCACACCTAAATTAGCTAAGGGTAAAGTTTTGGGAATTTTTGGGGCTCATTTGGTCCTAAATTGGATTTGAATTAATTAAGAATAATTATATATTATTTAAATAGATTTATTTTATTTTATTTTATTTAATTAATTATTTTTAATTAAGTAGGATTTGCTGTCGGGACCGCGGCAGATCCGCGGCGGGGTCCCGACAGCGGGGCACCTTACCCGTCAAATGGATGATCTGGCACGGATCTCAGCGCCTTTAATCCAACGGCTCGCATACCGCGCGCCGTGATCTAATCTCATCCGCCCGATCGGCATCTCAAATTTGACGCTCGGGATTTAATCCGTGGTTCGGTTAAGTAGAAGCCGCATCATGCCGTCTATCCCCAACGGTCGCTCCATCGGATGGCAGAGACGAACCCGAGCACTGTGGATCGTCTCCCTTGCCTCACCCGTCTACGTCTGGTCCCCCCCCCCCCCCGACAACCAGGATCCTCCCTGTCGCGTGGTAGTACAAGAAAATCACTGAATTTCCTCTCCTGCCCTCAGCGCATTCGTCTGGCCAGCTGCCTTCTCCCCAAATTGCCCATAGCCGTTGGCCCGAGCCATTCCCTTCGGCCCGAGCCTCTCGCCATTGCCTGAGCTCTGGAAACCACCCTCGTAGCCCCCTTGGCCTATAAATACCCCCAGTGATTCACAGTGAGTCCCTTTGCTCTCTATGAACCCTCAATTTCCCCAGCTGAAGCCTCTGGAGCTCCCGTCTTCCTCGGTAAATTTCGGCATTTCCAGAGCTTAGAACCACTGATAGAGGGCCTGTCTGGTGTTCAGACCCCCTGTGAAGCTTCGTCTGCTGTCCAGGAAGCTTCAGCACACCTCAATTTCCCTCTGCTAAGCCTGCAGCCCGACTTCAGGTACAACCTTCCCCCATTGAAATTTCTTCAGCTCATTTCCATTCTGTCTTCTGGATTGAGCCCTCGATGTCGTCTAGAGCACCTTAGCCAACTAGGAAACTCGTGATGATTGTCATCTGGGGCTAGGCTAGCTCGAGTCGATCATATCGATTGACTGAGCTAGCAGCCGAGCCAATGGCTGAGTCCGAGTAAGGACCCAGTGATTGGCTGCGCCTCAGGTTAAGATAGGTTGGGGGTTCGACCCATCTCAACTCCCTGAATGTGTAGGGATCAAATCCCTGTCGAATTGAGGCCTCTGTGAGGATAATTTCCCCCTCACAGTCGGCCTGAGACGCCCGTATCGAAGGCGTCTCGGTCGAGTAGCACCCCATCGATCCAAAGCGACCCAGATGGGGGTTCTTGGTCCAATCGACGTGTCTTGACTTAGGGAACGTGCTGGGATCAAGCCGAGCCACCGTCGTCATCTGTGCGCCGAGAATTTCAGTGCTGAAGTTCGGCTGGGTCGGGACCCGTCGAGAGGAAAAAGACGAAGTCGCGGGTTCTGAGCCGGGCCGACCCGTGACCCGCACGGTTCTGATTTTGGGCCGCACCTAATTAATAATTATTGGATAACATTTTTAATGATTGTGAATTAAATTAATTAAACCCTATAGTTTTAATTTAAATAAACATTCAGATTAAATTAATTGAATAACTTTAGTTATACGAATCTAAATGGTATGATCCAATATACCATTTGAATCAAAAAAATTCAAAGAGTCTAAATATAAAATAAAATCTCAGATCCAATGGTTGGATTAAAATTTATTTGCCAAACTCCTTGCTGTCATTAATTAATCATATAAAATTATTTAAGTATCCAATTTATGAGATTTAGGGCTCTGATTGCTCCTTGTACCCTAAGGAATAATATTAGACCCTTAAATTTAATTTTGGATAATTATTTTTCTTAATCACTCCCTAATCACCTTAAATAAGGATTAGTGAAATTAACCCTAATTAAGCCTCTGATTTGGATGGGGGATATTCCTAATGTCATATTAGGTCTATATTAACCTAAGTATAAGGTTGGACTGTCCTAATAATGCCTATGTTCACTAATCACCCTAATTGGCTTAAATAAGTAATTAGTGCTAATTAAGATTAATTATGTCATCAAAACCTAATACAAGTGTGTTTCTCACTTCACTAATCAATATTAAACTTATTAAAGTAGATTAGCTCTAACTTGGATAACTAAACCCTAAAATCCTAATTTTATCCTTAAGAGGAGTATTTTGGTCATTTTGACCAAAATATGCTTAAATGCTCCTTAAAGCTTGGAAATTTCAGTAAACTATCCTAACGTAGATTAGAAATGTTCTCTGAACTCTTAGACTAATAGTAATGTTAATGTGATCATCAATTCAAGAAATCTCCACTTAATCCCTAATTAGGACACTTAGATCTTAAGTGATCATATAAGAGTCAATTGGCATTAGTCCTTGAATCTAATAATTGAGGTGATTAAATAGCACCTTAATAAGTTCAGTGAAATTAACCTAAGAGCTAAAACTTAAAAGAAATGTAATTGGTAAAGTTTAAGTTAAAATCTAGCTTAAAGTCTAAAGTGATCAAACCTCAGATCTTTTGATCTTAGATCTTAGACTTAGATCTTCAATTTGAAATTAAACCACTCCAATTGAAATTCTTTAATGATTGATTGTTTAATCTTTTGAAACCTTTCATGTGAGTATAGGATGATTCAACCAATAAGATAATAAAATTATCTTAAAGATTGAATAGAGATTTTAGATTCTCAAGTTCTTAATTGATTATTTTATCTTATAATCAGTAGAATAGCTTAGATATTGGAGATCCTAAACTTGTACCTTCTCAGAGTAGTTAGATTGGGTAATTAGATAACATCAGATGTCACATAGTCTAGATTCAGTCTCTTGCTTACTTTGACTAGATTGCTTAGCATACCTTGGATATTGAGCCTTATTCCTTGAGCATAATAGAAAACCTTAAGATATGAATGATACATCCTAAGTTAGTATTTAAATTGTATATCATTTAGTTTTGCCTTGTTTGCAATTGGTAGAATATGTCCTAGCTTAGTCTGTCTCTTCAGTAGTAGTATTGTGTAGACTGGACTCAGACCTAGCATATTTGGATGGCTAGGCTGGGGATTGATTGATTGATATTGGAGGCCCTATATGGCCTATTGGCTGGTATGACAGTACTATGTTTTAGGCTTATTGCTACTTTAGCTGGATTGTGTTATTTTCTGATTTGCTTTGCCACAAGCTTCAGTGGCCTTATTTTCAGTATTTGCTCGCTTTGCCACATGTCTCAGTGGCTTCATATTTCATAAATTGCTTTGCTTTTGTCACATGTCTCAGTGGCTTTTATGTTATTTTTTTGTTCTTAACTAGCATGTTGTATGTATACTCCTATGGCTTACTTACATATATTGGCATGTTTATGATGCTAGAATTACACATTTTCAATACTTAAGTTTCTTTTATATACTCAGCATATGTTAACATAATCATAAGCATGTTAGGTTTAGAATTGTATTGTAGCTGTTGTTTCTTTTAGCTTTTAGCCTCACCTTGTTCATTTTGCATTGTATGCTGGCTATAAATGGATAATTTATAGTTACATGTTTCTTTCATAGATTGTTGCACCCTTTTTACTGCTTGCATGTGTAGTTAAGTTAAAATGTGATATCTTTAAATATTCAGTTCATTAAAATAGCCTAAAATGTACTTAGACAATTGTCTAACTGTAACCTTTTTGTTTTGTTGGTTGGGGTCCTGGCATTTGTGATACTGACAAATATCAGATTCAGATGCGTTCGTGGGCAGTGTCGCAGAAGAGGAGCCAGTTCAGTCAAAATATTCGTCGGATCGAAAATCCGACTGCGCCAATGAATTTCTTGACCCCAAATTAGCTAGGAAAAGCATGTTCAAAATTTCCTGGAAAATCTCAAAAAAAAAATAAATAAAAAATAATATATTAAAATAAGAATTTAAATTTGACGGCGCTAACGGCGCCGTCCGATCGGACAGATCCATCCGGACCGTCCGATCGCGCGGATCCGACGGCTCTCGGCCGCGATCCGCGGCGCGTGGTCTAGGCCGATCCGGACCGTCCGCGATCGCGCAGGATCCGACGGTCCGGAGCCATCGTCCTAGCGCGATCCGCCTGCTTGCCACGCGGCGCGCCCCCCGCCCGCTCGGCCAACCGCGGCCTCCCACCGACCTCGACGAGGTCGCCTGATGTCGTATAAGACCTCAGGCGAGCTCGGGGCTCCGGGTTTGCGAAACCCGAGCCCCGAATCAGCGTCGAACTGCCCGAACCCCGTCCGCCGTCGACTCAAGGTACTCCCCGATCTCCCCCATCCTCCGTTCAAGTTGCAATTTTTCCTTTGAACATTGTAGATTAGGACTTAGATCGACGATCCACCGGACCTGATCGGCCTCGATCAGGTCCGGCTAGCCCAGATCAAGGCTTGAAGCCTCGGGCCCGTTTTCCGTAGCCGCCGAAACCCTAGGAGCTAGGGTTTAGTTTTGCCGGCGCTCCCGGCCACCTCCGGTGAAGGTCCGCCCACCGGTGTGTAGCCCTCGTCGAGGGCTACTGGCGGCTGTGCGGGCCGAGGTGGTCCGGCGCCGAGAAGGCCGGCGAAAGCCGTGCCCTAGCCCGGCGCCCTCGGATCGTCTCCGCGAAGGAGACGAAGTCCGGGTCGGGCCGGGTCGACCCAAGCCCGACCCGCCCGAGTCGGGTCCGCGTCAGCCGAGTGGGGCCCACCAGGCCACGTGACGCCTTCTGGGCCAGCCACGTGTCCCGTGGGGCCCACCGGCCGAAGTCGCGACCCTTCGGCTTCGGCCGTGGGGCCCACAGTGCCACGTGGCCGCCAGCCGGCCCGCCCCATGGCAAGTGGGGCCCACAGCCCGAACCCACGCGGCGGTTCGGCTCCCTAGTGGGGCCCACAGCGCCACGTGGCAGCCTCTGGGCCCGCCATGTGGCAAGTGGGACCCACTGCCCGGTCAAACCGCGGCGGTCCGGCTCACCGTGGGGCTACAGTGCCACGTGGCAGCCTCTGGCAGTGCCACGTGGCAGCATCTGGCAGTGCCACGTGTCAAGTGGGGGGCCCACTGCCCAGTCACCCGACCTGAGTCAGCCTTGTGGGGCCCACAATGCCACGTGGCAGCCCCTAGCAGTGCCACGTGTCCAGTGGGGCCCACTGTCTGTTAATTAAAATTTAATTAAATTACTGTTAGTGTTAATTAATTACTGTTTAGCCTTAATTAATTACAGTTAGTGGTTAATTAAATTATGATTAGTACTAATTACTTTTGAACAGTAACCTTAATTAATTAAGAATAATTAGAGGTTAATTAAGTTAATTAAATATTATTTAAGCCCTAAAACAGTAATTAGGATGATTAATTATAAATGAACAGTAAAGTATATTAAGATATACTTAAATAAATATTAACAGATAATTAGGGTTAATTAAAAAGTAATTAGTGCTAATTACTTTGTTATAGTAAAAATATTAATAAATATATTTAAATTAATTAAATAATAGATTAATTAATGTTAATTAGTAATTAAGCCTAATTAATTACAGATTAATTAAAGATTAATAATTTCATAAATTTTATATAAAAACTTTAGGAAGGAAGAGCAAAATAATATAATTTGAATAAATGAATAGTAAAATAATTCAAATTGTATTTTTGAATAGTAAATCTTAAAAGTTTAATAACTTTTTATAGGATGATCCAAACATAGCCAATATAGGTCTTAAAATACTCAAAAAAATGTAAGGATTCAAATAATGTAATGTAAAATTTTATTTCGGGGTACGTATAACGAGATAGCATTTTAGGACCTCTTTAGAGCCTCATAACTTTTTACCCGATTATTGAAACATAGTCAATATGGGTCTAAAAATGCTCAGGAGAGCGGCCCCATCATCGCAGTAATATTAGTTTTCTCATTCGGACATCAGGATAAAAAGTCAACCCTAGAACTTAGAGTTGACTTTAGTGAAAAATGATCAAAATGCCCCTGGACTTCAAACGGCCATAACTTAGTCAAATCAACTCCGAATTGGGAAATTCAAGATGCTAACCAGCCTAGAATTTCAATGTCATCATTATAACAAAATAATATTTAAGATCTGAACCCTAGAAATTTAGGTAAATGACCAAATTACTCCTAGCCTTATTTTAGTCATAACTTGACCGTTTCTCGCCCGATTTAGGCGTATTTATCGCCTATTTTCAAGTTAGACAGTAAGGGATCAATTGGATCTAAGAGAAATCAATTCTGACCACTAAGTCAAAAGTTGACTTTTTGACTCTTAAAATAGGGGCAAAATTGTCATTTTGCCCTAAGATTGGACTAAGTACCTTTACCCTTTGGATAACATTCCAGAACCCTAATCAAATATTAAATTCTTTTTAATATCAATCAAGTAAGTAAAATCAACCCTTAAATTAGATTTCAATAATATCCATTAAGTCTTAAGCACTACACCTTAAGGACCTTTTCTGAGACTAGGACTAGATCATAGGTTATTGTTCATTCATTGGATAAATTAGGTTACCCAATGGGTGAAACCTTGGTTTATTAGTTTCTAGAATTTCTTTTATTCTACAACTCATTCTGATTATTTTGCCTTTAAACTTTAGATTTAAGATAGGAGATTCATCCTATTAAGTTTGATTACTTAATAGGATTTGCCATAACTAGTAGATCACTTATAGAATAAAACATAGAACTTAGGTCTTATCCTTTGCATTATGTGATTAAACCTAATTCTCGTAGTGTTTATTCCATAATCTATAGGTTTAGAATATCTTGATCAGATCTTAGTTAGAACGTCTAAATTTACAAAACTAGGACATATGATTTATTTATTTAACCCGTAGTCGTCTAACTGATTGAACTAGATTAGAACCTGATCAGTTCTAGTCCTTTTTAACTTGTAAGGACGAGTTTATGAGTTACACTCGATAGTAGGAAAACGGTGATCCTGAACTTGTGTAACTTGGAATAATTAGAAGGTTAAGTAGAAAACAAATGATATCACCATGCTTAATAGAGTCCCTTGCTTCTATTTGATATTTTGTTGCTACGCATTCCTTGTATTTCTGTGCCATATTTCCTTGAGCATATCATATAAGACATTTGATGCATAACTAAAATGTTAGGAAAATATGGAGACTCCTTAGATTCCTTATGAAAATATTAAAGTGATTTATGAAAAGAAAATGATTTTATAAACTGCCTCTTAGTTATATCCTTATTGCCTAGCCTCCTTATGTCGCTAGGGGAAGGATCCATTTTGTTGTGTGCCTAGTTTACTAGCCTCCTTATGTCGCTCGGGGTACACCGTTGGTGCCTTAGCTGTACTGGCATTAAGGTTGCCTTGTATGCTTAGTTTACTAGCCTCCTTATGTCGCTAAGGGCATACAGTTGGGCCTTAACCGTACTGGTGCTAAGACCCTTCGCTTGCTTTGTGTGCTTATATGCCTAGCCTCCTTATATCGCTAGGAGTACACAGTTTTATGTCTTAGCCGTGATGGTGCTAAGATTCTTTGGTATTCGATGGGCTTTAGTAGCTCTTTTCTGTATGGCAGTCGATGCATGTGTGACTTTATATGTAGTTGTTGTTGTTCACTTTTCAGTATTCTATTCCGTCAGCTATTTCCTTATACTGCTTTTATATATATATTTAGGATGTTAGATTCTTGCTGCTATTTATATGTACTACTTCTGAGTTATTTATTTTAATTGGCATATTTTCTGTTGATCACCAATATATTTAGGATGTAGAACTTTTCTTACTGCACTTGTTTAGTTATGTATATTTATACGCCCTTCCTTATTTAGTTTGTATGCGAGGCATGTCTCAGCCTCTTTCCTTTTCTTTGCTTAAGTTATAAATGATGATTTATAGCTTCACTGTTTCTTTGTATTGCTTGCTGCTCCTTTTTATTTATATATGTTGCTTAGATGTTGTCAAATGGTGATATTACTTAATACTTATAATAATTCATCAGCTTAAATGTACTTAGACAATTGTCTAACCAGATTTTTCTTTTCTTTGGCTGGGGCCCTACATTGTGAAACTGACAATGGCAGACTCCTTTCAGTTAGACGAGCAGGAGTTAGGTGTGGAGCCTTACCCAGAGGAGGAACCCATGGAAGAAGCTGTCGTCTAGTTCCTTTATATTTCGAGTGAGAATGAGTGGTTTTTATTCTATTTTTATTTCAACATTTTAAATGATGTAATAATACAGGTACCATTGACTATGTATTTGGATTATATGCTTATGTTCTGAGTTCTATTTTTTCCTATTTGTACTATGATACTTGGATGATTTACATTTCCTTAAATCACTTCCGCTCTCTGTTTGTTTACTTATATAATGACTATTAGTTTGATTCTGTGTTAATGCTTCCCTAATCAGGTGGATTGTGGAGTCTATCCTAATCCAATGATAAGTGAGGGGTTAGCCAGAGTGACACCCCACCCTTAACCTAATCCTTTGGCGGGATTAAGGGTGTGGGGTGCCACACCCCCCCCCCCAACAACCAGGCACCCTCTAACCCCCGTGGCAGTACCAGAAAGACCCATTCTTCCTCTTCTACCCCTCAGCATGATCTCCTGCTGGTAGTAGCTTCCTGAGTTTTCCTTCGACCGTTAAACTGAGCCTCCCCTTCGGCTCGAGCTAGGCCATGGATCTTAAGCCTTGGTATCCACCCCTAGACCTCCCTTAGACCTATAAATACTCCCAGGACCTCACAGTGAGTCCCTTTGCTCACTATGAATCCTTAATTGCCCAGCTAAAGTCCACAGAAGCTCCCATCACCTCAGTAATTTCCTAGCATTCCTGAAGCTTTGAACCGCTGATAGAGGGTTCGTATGGTGTTCAGACTCCCTGTGAACTTGTGTCTGCTACTTGGTGAGCTCAAAAGAGGTACAGCCTTAGTTCCTCTCGGCTGAGCCTGCAAACCCGTCTTCAGGTACAGCCTTCTCCACTAAATTTCATAAATCCAGTTCTTCCATTAAGCCTTTGAATGAGCCTCTATATGTAGCCTAACTTGCCTTAGCCACTTAGGAAACCTGTTATGATTGTTGCTAGGGTTTAAACTAGCTCTGATCGATCGTATCAATCAATCGAGCTAGCGGCCAAGCCATGGCTGAGTCCGAGTAAGGACCCAGCGATCGGCTGCACTCCAGGTTATAAAACCTTGTGGGTTCGACTTGCCTCACCTCACTTATGGAGGATTATCCCTCACAGTGAACCTAGGAGTCTTAGTGGAGTAGCCACCCAGCATTCTGGTCCATCCCAGTTATGGCTCCCAGGTTCAATCAGCGCGCCTTGACCTCCTTAAGGAGTGGCGATTGAATGCTGGTCGTGGCATGGCCTATCAGTGATGAATTTGGTGGTCCAAGGTGCCCTCCCCGTGGCTGTTTGCATAAGGGGGGTATCGGGGACGACGCACTGGCGCATCGGGTCGGGCCTCCCCTGACCCGCGCAGTTTTGATTTCGGGCTGCGGCTATTTTTATTAATTTAGGAATTATTTTCCTTCTATTAATTCCTATGTAAATAGGTTTAATTAAATACCCTATGGTTCTGATTTAAATAAAAATACAGAATAAATTATTTAAATAATTTTAGTTATACTTATCCAAATTGTATAATCCAATATACTATTTTAATTAGGAAAAAGCAAGGAACAATAGTATAAAATAAAATTAAAGATCTAATGGTTAGATTTTAATAATTGCCTAATCTTTTTTTGTCTATATTTAAATCATAATAAATTCAATTAATGTCCAAAAATGTTAATTAAGGTCTCTGATTACTCGTGAAACTATAAAGGATCTATGTAAACCATTAAAAGTAATTTAAGATCTTTAATTTTATTAATCACTCCTTAATTACCCTAATATGGGATTAGTAAATTAAGCTTTAGATTAGTCTCTGATTTTAGTGAATCTAGTTCCTAATACCTTATTAAGTATTATAGAACCTATGAATATAATTGGATCTTCCTAGTATACCTTAATCACCTTAATGGACCTCTTAATGTGATTAGTGCTAATTAAGCTAATTAAGACATCAAAATCCTAAGTTAAGTGTTTTAATCACTTTTGCTAATCAATATGGAACTCATTAAAATAGATTTGAATCAATTTAAATGATTAAATCTTTAAATCTCATTTTTAGCCTTAAGAGGGGTATTTTGGTCATTTTGACATAAATAGGTTTAAGCACCCCTTAAGCCTTGAAAATTCCAATAAAGTATCTCTAATTAACTCATTAACACCTTTCTGAAATGTCATGTTAATAAGGGTGAAGTTAAGTAAGGAAAACTTAAAAAGTTCTAATCAAGATCTTAAGATCTTAAGAGTACTCAAAACCACTTTCTTAAGAGAGCAAACTTAAATAGCCTTATCACTAAATCTTTAGTTTAATTACCTTGTTAAGTTGATTCATAAGCCTCAAATCTTAAGTAAATATTATTGTAAACTCCTAAATCTAGTTCTTAGTTTAGGTCCAAAATGATCAAATCTTAGATCTTAGATCTTAGACTTTAGATCATCTGATTGAACTGAATTACCTTCTTTGGAATTCCTTAATTGATTTACTCTTTTTGGAACCTCCTTGTGGGTGTAGGATTGATTCAATCTATATAATAATATAATTATTCTATAGATTGAATATAGATCTTAGATTCTTACTTCTTGATTGATTATTTTATCTTATAATATTAGAATAACCTTTCATGAAGGTCATAGCTTATGAAATCCTTCAACTTATAGGATTCCTCACCTTTAATATGTGCTTGAGTGTGGACCCTAGATTTTTATTAGCTTACTACCTTGGATCTAGGATTTGAACCCCATATGTGGAGTTTAGATCCAGAATCCTTAATCTTGATTTACTTAATCAAGATTTGGGTTGAGTATAATAATAAATTAGGCCATTGATTTATTTACTTTAAGCTTTTATAGTCATCACTTGATTTTGAAATAGAACTTGTTAAGTTCTAATATTGGCTTTAAGGTCATGAATCTGAGATTTATACTCGATAGCTGGATATTGGAGATCCTAAACTTGTATCTTCTCAGAATAGTTAGATTTGGATAATTTAGATAACAACAGATATCACATAAGTCTAGTTGAGTCTCTTGCTTACTTAACTTTGATTGCTCTGCACACCCTGAATATTGAGCTTTGTTCCTTGAGCATAATAGGAGAACTTAGGATATGGGAGATACATCTTAAGTTAGTATTTGAAAATCATATCATTCATTCAGTTCTTTCAGTACATTCAGTCCAGTAGGATATGTCCTAGTTTAGTCTGCCTCCTCGGTTCTAATTTTGTTATAGAATAGACTCGGACCTAGCCCAATGCTTGGACAGGATGGATACATGTCTTATTCTATAAGTTCAACTCTGACCTAGCTTTGATGATGCCTAGGATGGACACATGCTGAACTTTCTGTTCAGAGGCTTTGTATGGCCTGTTTTTGTTATGGCAGTACTATGTCTTAGGCTTACTTTTACTTTAGTTCAGTTTCAGTACTTAGCTTAGCTTTGCCACATACTTCAGTAGCTTTACTTTTAGCTCTTTACTGTACTTAGCTTGCTTTTGCCACATGCTTCAGTGGCCTTTTATGTATTAAATCTACATGCTTGTATATATGTTTCCATTGAGCAGTTATTAAATATTTGCATATTTAGGATGCTAGTTTTGTATGTTCATTTCAGCACTTATAAGTACAATTTACTTTTATATAATTAGCATGTCTTCATGAGATCATAAGCATGTTAGGATCAATTCATTTCAGTGCTTGCAGTTATTTTTGCTTCTTTAGCCTCACCTTGCTTAGTTTTATGCTTTGTATATTATTTCACATACTTGTTGCTCAGTTATAAATGATTAATTTATTGCTATCCTTCTTTTTGTAGCTTGATGCACCTTATAATGCTTGCATGTTTAAAGTAATTAAATGTGATATATTTAAATATTCAGTTCACTTAAATAGCTTAAAATGTACTTAGACAATTTGTCTAACGGTAACCTTTATCTTTTGTTGGCTGGGGCCCTGACATTTGGAGCTGTTCGTTGGTGGCTCTGCAGAAGATGAGCCAGTGCAGGAGGAGGACCTTCCTACTACCATTTAGTTAGACTTTCCATTTTCAGCAGTGAGATTGAGAGCGCTTTTCCTCCTTTTAATTTAATTTATAATAATTAAACTCTGGATGTATTTACCTTTTGCACTTGAACTAATTTACTGCATATCTTACTCTTTTATACTATGTTGTGATGTGAATGTTATGTTATATTGTTTCCAGCTTCCGCTACTTTGATCTGTATTGATGTATGTTCACAGTTCCAGATGACAAGTCCTTGGCTTAAGGCGAGTTGGGTCTTACCTGACTCTACTTGAGTTAGGGATTTGCCACAGTTTGAGCACCGTACTCCTCATGTTTATGCTAATATCAGTATTAGCGTGGCCGCGGAAGGTACGTGGCCCCACAATCTATGACTTTGCTTTTTCTTTGGCCGTAGTTTTATCTGTCTGTGGCTTCATGTCTGCAACACATGGGATGTATCTTTTTCTTAAATTAATACTGGCTCTACAACACATGCATTATGTGAATAATACGATGGTTTTTTAATATTTTTATTTTATTTTCCTCCACCTGATCATTAGGTCATCACACAAGAGGCCCAACATGTAGTGCTGACAACAACTAAGACGCGGAGATTATTCCTATCCATAAGATAAAGCTAAGATAGGAAGTGGAAAAAATCAGATATGCAGGATTGTCCTGCAAGACTTGTGATATCATAATGTAATATCATTGTAGAGCAAAAGAGCTTAGAGAAACTCAATGCAAAGTGTTTGGGTTAGCTTTTGCTTCATGAAACTCCTTTGAAAGTCTGAGTATTGCCTTAAATATACTTGAATACAATTAAATGCATTAATTCTCAATCATTATTATCAAAAATTTGTTGTTGTACTGAGCTCGAAGTGATAGGTACTAACCCAAATTCTCACGCACATCCAAAACTAAGTTAAGTAATGTGATGAGAAGTTTTGGCATGATTTACTGACATAATTAATTTAAAGCTCACTGTTTCTGCGGTTTCAGCATCGCAAATTCTTCACTAATCTTCAACAGCGATATAAATTATTTTCTTGAGGCAGAGGCTGTCCTGTGTGGCAACTTTTGTTATTTTTATTCTTCAATAAACATGATTATTCCCTTAATGTAATTAGTTTAACATATCTGATAATATTATTTAGAATAAAATTAAGCAATCTAAATAGATATGCTCGTGTAAATTAGCATCCTTGAATGTCACGTACTTGTGTTATCGCCTGGACGGTCAGACAAATTTGCCTAGCGTTCCAAATAATTTGTTTATTTCTACTATTTATTAATCTTGGGTTAGGCTAATTTTATCTGTTTGTGATCGTTTGAAAATAATTACTCACTAATTGACGTTAACTCCACAGAGTAAACCAACACAACAGAACTTATCACGGCGTCCCGATAAGATACTTAGGGAACATGTACAAAACGCTCTTCTCCCTTCATCAAACTCTTAACGAATGCCATCCTTTCTTCCCAAAAACCTCTCAAAAAATAAGAAATAAATTCAATTTCTTGCAAAAATGTATTTTAAATTTTAATTTTAAGAGGAATGCTATTTAGACTATGGCACCCAAAAAAACTCATCCAATAAAACTTGAACAAACATTAAAATGATACAAATATTATTTTTAAAATTTGTATTGAATTTATGTCCAAATTCTTTTGAATTAGATTTTTTTTGAGTGCTAGAGTCTTCTTTGTTAGGAATAAAATAGGAGTTTTAACTTTTCTTCAAATAAACAAATTATATATATATATATATTAAATAAAGAAGTTTAGGTGGCATCTCTCTAAAATATTTGATGATTAAAATTTGTATATAAGATAACTTTTTGGTTAATTAAAATTTTGTCTTGAAATCACATTTGCTTTGTGAAACTCACTTAAAAATATATATTTTAAAAGCAAATCATAATCACCAAAAACTATTAGAACTATTTGGGAGTCTAATAAAATACAAAATACTCAATTCAAATTATGCAGCCCATTATCGTTTGCAGTACTGACTTTATTGGCCCTGAGTCGCACCTCTTGGATCAGACATATCTCAAATGTCACAAAATCAACAAAAACTAACCCAAATACAAATTAGTTATACACTTTAACCTACTCCTAAGTAATGTATGTTAATCCACTGAGTGCTTATTTTGGAGCCAGGCATATGCCCACTTAATAGTAGTTGTTGATCTCAAAAATTCCTATATAAAACAAATAACCCTTTCAATTTGTCCAACCATTTAAGGTGAAATGTGGCACTAAGACCCATTTGATTACTCAAGTTTTCTCTTAACTTATTCATGCTCATGAGTAAATGTCCCACAACATTAATACTATATTTTTGATGTGCCATGAAGATGAAAAATTTCACAAATATATGTTAGTCATGATTCTTAATAGAATCCAGGACATCAATTGGCTATGAAAACTTAGTTAGTAAATCAATAATGATCCAAACTACCTTATGTCATTGCTATGATAATAAGCATTGTGTCACTTAATTCATCATGGTTAAAATATGCATTATCAAAGTTAGATGAAGAAGATCATCTTTAGAATTTTTTTTTAAAAACAATCTCCATAGAATAAATTGCTTATTTTATTGATATGATGATCAGAGCATATGCCTTTATCAATAGAAATAATTATTGTATAATATTTAAAATCACTAAATAGGTAGAAATGATTTGATCTTAAAAGAGATGGGTGAGCTTAAGGCTCATAACATAATATGGATATTCAAGGTTGGATGACCTAAATTTCTAGTTCTTCAAAATCATGATGTATAAATGGTACAACTGCTAAGGTAGAGATTGATATCTTAAGACAAACTATGTTGGCTTCAACATTGGTCTTGCTCTATTGATAGAGAATAATAAGAACAAAACCCGTTTGCATGAATATATGTTTTAAATATCGATGATTATTGACAACCTTGCACTGCGCTTTGAATAAGCAATGTATCCAAAAAATTTAGAGTAAAAATAAATTATGTTATTTCTAGATCAAGCATATGATCATTATTCTCATTAGGTCATAACTAACTAGAAGCATTGGCAATAATTGATACACTTTTTACTATCAAAGGAAGTGCTAGAATTGAGGTAGAAATAAGGCATAAGTTAATTTCTTAAAATCATTTCATATATGTATTCATAAAAAATGGCATTATTTTTCTTAATTATATTCAATAAGAGAACTATGATATTAAAGAATGACTTAGCCTTAATAATACTATATTGGCCTTGTATATATGTGAACTTTTGTAGTAATATTTGATCTTAGCTTGTTTTCAACAACCTTGACTCCATAAATTTATAGATTTACTTTCTAAATTAAAATCTTTCCTTAAGAAGGTAATTAAGTCAAGCACTGATTTACACTTAGAGTAATTAGATTATAAATAATGCTTTCCATGCATAGTGAGTATAATTTTTAAATATTGATCAAGTTTTTTATTTGCTTGAAAAAAAATCAAAAATGTTATTTATGAGCACTATCACAAACTAATCAAAATATAGAAGAAATATCATATTCATTGTATCCTTGAATAACAAGGGTGCATTAGTCACACCAAATAATATTTATGAGAATTAATGTGGTTGTGTCAGGTTTGACCTTCTACCTTTATCACATTAGATTTGCAAACTCAAAGCGATGGTTACATAAACATAAGCCATTTTTAAAATACAAAAAACCCAATAATTGATCAAAGCCATCTTCATGTAAAAGTGAATGCTTATTTCAGTTTTAACTTTATTATTCTTTTAGATTTTAATACACATAGAGAAAATTTTCTTTGCATGATAAATAACTTAGATGGCTATCAATGTAAGGGATTTGGATGAATATATCCACATTCAACCAATTCTTCATGTTTAGCTTTAAACATTAATAATTCCTTTGGAGCCCTATGCAAAATTGTAATATCTCCAGTCAAATGAATAGCAAATATTTATAAGCAATAAGAATTACTCTAGAGAATGATCTAACTATGACTGAGCTTATAGATATAGCAATAGACTTGCTTAAATTTGTTCTTACTTTCAAAATGAAATAAAGAGATCTAAGAAGATAGTATTGTAGCGCCCCGTCCAATCACCGCGCGTAATTTATTCAAGAGATAACAAATTGGCGGCGAAACGATGCGTTACTCGGGAAGGAAACGCAACTTCCCTGAATAAAACTGCTGAACTCAAGAACTGCTGAAACTCAACTTCAAGAGAAGAGGGCTGAGTACTAATACTTAAGATAAGGGTAATATCCTTATCCTAAGTTTTAAGTAAATACATACATTGGATTATGAGTAAAATATGATGAATCCAATATATTTATATATGTATATATATATATATAACAGCATTTTTAGCATGCTGATCGCATCACAATACTAAGTATAAATAGTAGTAAATATAGAGTGCGGAAGCTAAAGCATACATCCAGAATTATTCATCACAAAAATTGAATAAAATATTTATCTCAGAAAAGAAAAGAAAACACATACATTATTACAACTATTTACTTAATAAAAATACAGAGAATAGTCTAAATACTGAAATAAAGGTAAACTAGTGCAAAAAAGTAAATATTGATGGAGAATCCTCTAAGGTTCCACAAACTCCTCCTCAATCTCCCGAACTGGCTCCTGGTTTGGCCTTATAAATTGCTCTGGATCTGGCAAATCGCCAGATCTCAAAAGTACCAAGTGATAGACAATAATTCTAACACATCAAAAACTATTCTAACAGATACTGTTATCTATTATTTAACATTTAAATAAATTAAACAAAACTGTAGAAAAATAAGAAAATAGCTAGAAGCTCAAAACAGTATAACCTTAAAAGTAAAGCAAACTGAAATGGTAAACTGAAACTATAAATTAAAATTGTAAACTGAAACTGTATGTAAAATAGTGTGTAATCTGAATCTGAATAAATAATACTATAAAACTATGATGTATGCCACTGAATTTATAAATATGCATTTGAATATGGCACTGAATTATATACCACTGATATGTTGACTTGGTGTCTTATGGACACACCGCAGATTTCTTAGGTGAGCAAACGCTCTCCTAACAAAGTCCTTAGGTAAGCTAAATCGCTCTGCTAATGCTAACGTGACTTATGCATTTATGACATGCCAAGGTTTTAAATTATGGCATGCTTTAAATCAACAAAAAATTCTGAAATCAACGCTAATCATGTAGTGATTCCATTTATCTTCATTATGCATAATTCACCGAAGTGAATTTTGACTCCTGAGTCTAATTTACTAAGTTATTTAAATTAAGATCATATAGAACTATCAGTTGAAGGGATTGAATACACATAGTTGGTATGTTTCCAAGAAAGGGGATTTAACACCTAGTTTGTTTAACTACACTTATAGAAGCGCATGACGATAAGAGGCATGACCCAGTTATAATTTAATTTCTCAAACTAAACTGTTAAATACCTTAATTACAACCATACATTATACTCTAAAAGGATAACTTGAGATATTTAGTTTGTTTAACTGCACTTATTAAAATGTATGATAATAAGATGCATGACCTAGTTACAGTTTATTCTCTCAAACTGAGCATCCAAGTTTACCCAACTAAGAAACACTTGGGATTGGAAAATTTACTTTAAGCTGGACTGTACTTATCCAGTCACATAGGATAAGACAATACTCTACAATCTTACTTAGAGTGACTCATCCAATGTAACAACCCTAGGTTGTTACCCTAGCTAAAACTAAATTAATTAAGCTAAACCAAAGTTTAATTTTGATTACATTGGATTCAATGGGTCATTTAAACCTAAACCTAGAAATTTGAAATCAATCAGAGCTAAATTAGAAAATTTGGTATTTTTGGCTATTTTAAGCCCTGAAAAATACCTAAATTATTTTGATCTCCAAATTAAAATTTGATTTCATTTTTGAATTCCTCATACCCTAATTAGCTAAGGGTAAATTTTTGAGAATTTTTGGAGCTCATTTTGTCCTAAATTGAATTTGGGAAATTTTAGATTAATTAAAATTAACTTAAATAGCTTTAATAAATTAAAATTAAATTTTAATTAAGTTTTATTTCTGTGGGATTTGCTGTCGGGACTGTGGTAGATCCACTGCAAGGTCCCGACAATGGTGCACGCCTTTCGGCCACTCGATTCATCAGCACGCATCTCAGCGCGCTAGATCCGACGGCCCTCATACTGCGCGCTATAATTAAATCCTAGCCGCCCGATCGACAGATTAAATCGGGCGCTCGAGATCCTCTCCGTAGTTTAGTTAATCAGGAAGCGCATCCGACCAACCATTACCAATGGGTTTGCGGATCAGACGGCAGAGACGGGTCCAAGCACTGTGGATCATCTTCTCCACTCGCCCGTCTGCGCCTGGTCCCCCCGACAGAGAGATCTCTCCCTGGCGCGTGGCAGTATGGGAAATTCACCGAGCAGAGTCCCTTTTGGAACATATAGAGTGTCCCGAGCAGAGTCCCTTTTGGAACACATATATGCGCAAGAATGGCTGAGCCGAGCAGAGTCCCTTTTGGAACACATAGAGTGTCCCGAGTCACTTTATGTAGATATTGTGACTGACCTGATGGTGAACTACACCGGAGTATGGTGGTACGAGACTATGGCAAAGCTCGAGAAGAAGTGTAATAGGAAGTAGCGAGAAGTCACCTTTGAGGACTTTTGTGTAGCCTTTAGGGCAGAGTACATTGATAAAGTTTAAACGATAGTTAGGTTAAATGTTATCTCAATTTCAGGCAACTTCATTTGATTTACAGTTTGGCATTGTAATCTCTAAATTTTATGATTAATGAGAAATTTTGATTTCCCTTCCTTAGAGTAAATTCTAAATCTGTTCTGTTCTTAATTAAATTAGAATGGATTCTGGATCACCACCCACTGTTACTCCTATCAAGAACACTGTGGCCTCCAGTAGTTCTAGCAACGAGGTGGCTCATCTGTGAGCCATGGTGGCAACTCAGAAAACTAAGCTCAACAGGCACTGGTCATGCAGAAGTTATTGAATGATCACGTAACTCCAGCAACTGTCGCTGCTCCAACAGTCCATGCTCCACAAGTTGCTTCATCTTCACACCATACAGCAGATAATCTCCTCCATAATTTCCTGAGGTTAAGGCCTCCAACTTTTGGCGGGAACTTGTCCCCGATGGATACGGCCGATTGGCTGAAGGCCGTGGAGAAGGATCTAATTAGTCTGAAAATTCCAAACTCTGAAGCTGTCCGTCTCACCACCCATCTGTTTCACACCGAGGCAGAATATTGGTGGGAAGAAGTCAGGAACACCCAGTTCATCGATTATGAATTAGACGACATTCCTTGGGATGCATTTATTGAAGCCTTCAAGACTGAGTTTATTCCCCCGTCCGCACAAAACATGATTACAGATACAATCATGAGGTTGACTCAAGGGAGTCGCTCAGTGGCGGAATACGAAAGAGAGTTCCGTAGATTAATCCATTTTGCACCAGAAGTCACCCATTCTGAGTCAGCAAAGTGTCATCGCTTCCTTTGTGGACTCAGAAGTTCATTGAAGAATCAAATAGTGCCACTCTGTCTAACTAGTTTTTTCAAACTAGTGGAAACGGCTAAGGTGATTGAGCATCACCAATCCGAAGAAGATCATAAATGGAAAGCACAAACCACTCTGAACTAGCGAGGAAATTTCAAGAGACACGGATCCCACCCCGCGAAAGTATATCAGCTGGAAGCTGCACCTACAGCTGAACAAATTCAGAACTGTGCCAAACCACATCCGTATGGAAAGTGTTATCACTTTGGCCAGAGATGTTTTAATTGTGGGCGCACAGGCCATCGGTTCTATCAGTGCGACCACACGGAAACAATAGACAGAGTTCAAATGAAGTTGTATCATATGAAGCAGGTGTTCCGAGCAACTCCGCTGAATCGGAGAGAACTAAATCAGGCTATAATGCCAGCCCCTGCTCCTGAAGTGGCTCACACACAGCCACCAGCACCCAATTCTCAGAATTTTCAGCAACGGCAAACTAACAATCGTCCTGCTGGACCTGCCCGAGTATACGCTTTAACTCCTATGGAAGCTGCGGAAGATAACAATGTGGTTTTAGGTACACACTCTTAAACCTCTCTTGTTACATTGCCTTTTTGTATGTTAAATCTTTTCAAGTTGTTAATGCAAAACTGTATAATTTAGGCACACTTTATTTCAATAACCAGTCTTGTAACGTATTGTTCGATACGGGTGCCAGTCACTCATTCATTTCAGAATGATTTGCTAATAATCTTAAACTACACGCATGCAACCTAGCACAAAAATTGAGTGTTGGACTTCCATCAGGAATCAAATTAAGTGCTCATAAAATTTGCAATATCAAAGTCCCGATTAACGATCAAGAATTTTAGGCTAAGCTAATCATCCTACCAATAGCTAACTTTGACATCATCCTCGGGATGAATTGGCTTAGTGACAATAATGCTGTGATTAACTGCCATAAAAAGAGAGTCACTCTCCATTCTCAGGGTAAGCCTGAAACATTTGTAGGAAAAATTAGCACATAGTTATCTTTAATAAATGCCATTAAAGCAGAACAGTTGATTGTCAAAGGTTGTAGCGCCTACTTAGTCACCATGATGGATGAAACAAAAGAAAATATCTCCCTTGCTGATTGTAAGGTAGTCAAAGAATTAGCCGATGTATTCCCAGAAGATTTGCCCGATGTACCTCCTTCCAGAGAAGTGGAATTCTCCATTGAATTGATTCCTGGTACACAGCTAATATCCAAAGCACCTTATAGAATGGCACCTAAGGAGCTTCAGGAACTCAACGAGCAGTTGCAAGAGCTCCTGAATAAAAGTTTTATAGGCCAAGCATGTCTCCTTGGGGAGCGCCAGTTTTATTTGTAAAGAAGAAGGATGGATCTATGCGTATGTGTATAGACTATCGTGAACTAAACAAGGTCACCATAAAGAACAAATACCACTGCCTAGAATTGATGATATGTTCGATCAATTATCAGGAGTCGTGATATTTTCTAAAATAGATTTAAGGTCTGGATACCATCAGCTGCGGGTAAAAGAGGATGACGTAGGGAAGACTGCGTTCCGTACTCGTTATGGACACTTCGAGTTTTTGGTGATGTCGTTCGGACTCACCAATGCACCATCCATCTTTATGGATTTAATGCAGTGAGTGCTAAAACCATATCTAGACAAATTCGTAATCATCTTTATTGCCGATATCCTCATTTACTCTAAAACTCTGAAAGACCATGAAGAACATCTAAGGCTAGTGTTGAAAACCTTGCGTGAGCATCAACTTTATGCCAAGTTCTCCAAGTGCGAGTTCTGGCTTAACTCCATTGCATTTTTGGGGCACGTAGTCGATGCTCAGGGAATTCGAGTAGACCAGAGCAAAGTAAAAACTATTCAGGATTGGGCTCAACCTAAGTCCGTCACCGACATTAGGAGTTTTCTGGGATTAGCAGGATACTACAGGAAGTTTGTTAAGAGCTTTTCCCAGATTGCTTCGCCGTTAACTAAACTAACCCAAAAGGTTGTCCCATTTATTTGGAGCCCAGAATGCGAGAAAGCGTTTCAAACCCTTAAGGATGCTCTATCTACCGCTCCAGTTCTGGTTCTACCAAAGGAAGGTCTGAACTATCAGGTGTATATAGATGCCTCAGGAATCGGTCTAGGTTGTATTTTGATGCAAGAGGGTTAGGTAATTGCTTACTCCTCTCGTCAATTAAAACCCCACGAGAGAAATTATCCAGTTCATGACCTTGAACTTGCAGCCGTAATATTTGCCTTGAAAATAAGGCATCACTACTTATACGGAGTGCAATGTTCAATTTTCACTAATCATCAAAGTTTGAAGTACATCTTCACCCAGAGAGAATTGAATTGCCGCCAGAGAAGATGGTTGTAACTCATTAGCGATTATGATCTCAGCATTCAATATCATCCGGGGAAGGCTAATGTAATGGCCGATGCTCTTAGTCGTCGTGCTACTCTAACCTCTATGATTGCCTCCAATTTCTTAGAACTTGAATTTCATAAGCTCAAGATTTCTCCAGTTAATGGTGATATGCTGAGTTCGCTATTAGAAAATATTAATGTGGAACCCACTTTCCACCGAGATGTCTCCATCTCGCAAACCAAAGATGATGAGTATTTAAAATTTAAAGCAGATACCAAAGGTGGTCGTCGTCAGGATTTGTAGTTGCAGAATGGTGTAGTTTATCAGGGCAATTGATTGTGGATCCCTAAGTCTATACATCAAGAGGTTTTAGTCGAAGGCCATAATTCTAGGTATCATATTCACCCAGGCAGTACTAAGATGTATCAAGATTTGAAGCAATCATTTTGGTGGCCAGGTATGAAGAAAGATGTAGCTGATTTTGTGGCCAAATATCATGCCTGTAATCTAGTAAAGGCTGAACACCAAAGACCTGGTGGTCTTCTGCATCCGCTAGATATTCCTAAATGGAAATGGTTTGATATATCCATGGATTTCGTCATGGGATTGCCTCGTGCCAAATCTGGTCCCGATGCAATCTGGGTTATTATTGATCGATTAACTAAATCAGCACATTTCCTTCCTACTCGTCAAATTGATTCAGTAGAGAAGTTGGCAAAACTCTACATCAAGGAGATTGTCAGACTGCATGGAATTCCAAAGTCAATTGTATCCGATAGAGACAGCATATTTACTTCCAAATTTTGGCAAGCTGTGCATCAAGATCTAGGAACGACTCTAGCCATGAGTACAGCTTTTCATCCTCAGACGGATGGTCAGACTGAGAGAGTAAATCAAGTTCTGGAAGATTTTCTTAGGCTCTGTATTCTTGATTTTGTTGGTTCCTGGGAAGATCACATCTCGTTAGTGGAGTTCACCTATAACAACAGTTTTCAAGCCAGTATTAAGATGGCTCCTTATGAAGCATTGTATGGCAGAAAGTGCAGTACTCCACTAGCCTGGTCTGAAATAGGAAGTGTTTAACTGTTTGGTTCAGAATTGGTAGAAGAAACCAGCAGCAAGATCAAGTTAATTCAGCAGAGAATTCGTTCAACTCAAGATCGTCAGAGTAAGTATCATGACTCTCACCACCATCTCTTAGAGTTCAGTGTGGGAGATTCTGCTTATCTGAAGGTCAGCCCAATGAAGGGTGTTTTCAGATTTGGTGTAGCTGAGAAACTCAGTCCCCGCTATGTTGGACCTTTTAAAGTATTGGCCAAGGTAGGGTCATCTGCTTATCGGCTAGTCCTACCTGATGGCTTTGCAGCTGTTCACAATGTTTTTCATGTATCCTCATTGAGAAGATGTCTTTGAGACCCTTCGCACCTTGTTCAACTTCCAGCAGTAGAAATCCAACTTGATCTTTCGTATGCCGAAGAACCTATCAGAATCTTAGCTCATGATCAGAAGCAGCTGAGAAATCGTTCAATTCCTATGGTCAAAATTCAGTGGAAGAATCGATCATTAGAAGAATCTACTTGGGAGAAAGAGGTGGATATGCGCAATAAATATCCCCAGCTCTTTGCAAATCCAGGTACTATTCGTTTATCTTATTTCAGTTATATTAAAACTCGTATTGTCGCAATAGATCATTTCTTCACTTAGGTGATGTCGAGGACGACATCATTCTTAGGTGGGGGAGTCTGTAACAACCCTAGGTTGTTACCCTAGCTAAAACTGAATTTATTAAGCTAAACCAAGGTTTGATTTTGATTCCATTGGATTCAATGGGTCATTTAAACCTAAACTTAGAAATTTGAAATCAATCAGAGCTAAATTGGAAATTTTGGTATTTTTGGCTATTTTAAGCCCTAAAAAATACCTAAATTATTTTGATCTCCTAATTAAAATCTGATTTCATTTTTGAATTCCTCATACCCTAATTAGCTAAGGGTAAATTTTTGGGAATTTTTGGAGCTCATTTGGTCCTAAATTGAATTTGGGAAATTTTAGATTTATTAAAATTAATTTAAATAGTTTTAATTAATTAAATTTAAATTTTAATTAATTTTTATTTCTGTGGAATTTGTTGTCGGGACCGCGGCAGATTTGCTGCGGGGTCCCGACAGCAGCGCACGTGTTTCGGCCACTCGATTCATCAGCATGCATCTCAGCGCGCTAGATCCAACGGCCCTCATACCGCGCACTGTAATTAAATCCTAACCGCCCGATCGACAGATTAAATCGGATGCTCGAGATCCTCTCCGCGGTTTAGTTAATCGGGAAGCGCATCCGGTCATCCATTACCAACGGCTTTGCGGAGTCTCGGCCTATCGTCCCCGCTCAAATCTTTTCTGCAAACCTTGATAGGTATATCTTAATCCCTCTCTGTATTCACATAATTGATGCATCTTGTTTTCAAAAATCTATTTCATACATTTGATCTCTATTTATGCGGAGGTGATCGATCACAGATGCATTCGATCGAGTTATATTGATGATTCAATTTCAGTATGTAGTGTTTTTGTCTGTATACAATGAAGAGGGAGTTAGGGTTAGGATTTTCTTTGAGGGTAGACGATCTTCGTTTGTGATCCGCCCGTCAATAGAAAGGGCATGACGTGCTCTAAATCGATGCCATGCGGGTTGAAGTTCCAAACCATCGGAGATGTCGTCTTCCTGCGTGCCCTACTCCCTATCCCCGTGGAAGAAGCGAAGGCGCTCCGTGGATCGGGTAGGGACGAGCCCGACCCACGAAGGATCGATTATGGGTCCATGTGTAACCCTCTGAAGCTGCGTAGTGGATCCCGCATTTTTCCGTCAGTGCCATCACTACCTGACCAGTCAGTGGGTCCCGCATGAATCTCAAGACCAATCACGAGCCGCCACGTATCACCGAGGGTCTGCGTCTGCCGCTGACGCCGCTCTGTGGGGCCCGCCACATGCAGAAGACAAAATTAAAATTAAGATAAATAATATATTAGATTAATGTTAACAGATATATGGAATAATCAAAAAGAATTAATTAATTAAACTATAAATGAATGTATATATATATAAATATATGTATTTAATAATATATGTATTTAATTAATTTTAAAGAGCCATATCTTAATAAATAGGAGTCCAAATCATGCAAATAAATATATCATTGTGATTAGCAAAAATAGAAGAATATTTTGGCACTATCAAATCTTTCATAGGATCATTATATAACATAGTGATAATTAGGGTATTTAAATAAGTCCAAAAATGACACAAAACTTCAACTAGCCATAACTTTGTGTGCACTAATCTAAACCTATTGAATATGGGTCTTAAAATACTCACAAAACCCTAAGAAACATTTTAGAAGGGTTAATCTTGCTGTTTGGATTAGTTTGAGCCTAATCACATTTAGGACCTAATCCTAACTAGCCTAATTAACCCTAAAGCTTTAATTGACCATAAGTTGGTCAATTGAACTCCAAGCTAGGTGATCCAAATATCAATCTAGATTAGAAAAACCTAATTAACAGTAATCTACAAAAATATTTAGGATCCAACAGTTAGATTTGCTAATCACCCTTAATTACCCGAAATCTTGATTAGTGAATACTAGCAAATCTAGTAATCTAAATTGAGTGATTTAAGATTCAGAGAACTCATAGAGTCTATTAGAACCTATCTGTATGTTGGATTAGTGATTGAGTAATTAATTTTACTAATCACTCACTAATCACCCTAAACTTTAATTAGGCCATAACTTAGCCAAATTGGGTCCAAATTGAGCCTACCACATGTCATTGTGATCAGTGGACCATTTGTAAACCCTAGCCACTGATTTTTCTTAATTTTGATCCTGCTTGACAAAGTTAGGATTTTACCCTTAATTAAGTATTCCTTAATTACCATTTAAACCCTAGAGCTTGTATTGGCCATAACTTGGCCAATACTTATCAGAATTCAACAAATTTAGATTTTATGGAAAGCTTAGATAATAAATAACAGTAAACTGAAAGAAATTTTAAATTTTATTCAGCCAAATTACCAAAATACCCCTATGAGTCAAATTCACTAATTTGACCTCATAAGGCTTATTAATTACCCAAATTTTGTGTAAGTACTGTCTAATCTTATATTAGACAGTAAGGAACACCTTGCAACAGAAAATTTCAGATTAGAATCCCTAGATCAAATTTTGATCTTTTGAACCCTTAAGTAAGGGCAAAATAGTCATTTTGCCCAAATTTAGGGATTTACTTTTTAAAAGCTCTAAAATCATTTTATAATCATTATAAATAGTAAATAGAATAATTTAGAACAGAGATTAAGTAAGTTCAAGCCTTACTCTGACTTTGATTAGAATTCAATTTTAAGTCATTAAGGAAAATCCTAAGTAAAATATGAGTAATCCTTCTTTCCTTAACATTCTTAGATCTTCCCATAGGTCTTATAACATTAGTTAGGATGTGTGTCACGAGACATACTCTTAGTAATTAAGAGCTTTAATTCCTAGGATTAGGAATAGATCTTAGTTTAGAGTTCATCTATTGGGTAAATTGGGTTACTCAATAGGTGAAACCTTGAGTTTAGTAGTTTATAGATTTTCCCAAGTTTATTTAATGATTATTTTATCTTTGAATCTTAGAATTAGAAATAGAGATCTAACCTAATGAGTTAATTTATCATTAGGATTTTCCTTAACTTAATCAGTGAACCATATATCCTTAAATATACCTTTGGATTAAGAGATTAAACTCAAATATTTGGAGTTTAATTCTTAATCTTCTCATCTTAATTTGATCAATCAAGATGGGTTGGGTTTATGATAAAATATTAATATAGGATGGTTGACTTATTATTTACCTAGTGTAGTCGACATTGACTTGATAAGATTAGAATCTGATCAGTTCTAATTATTTTCCAACTTGTAAGTTCGTTAAATCTGAGTTAACACTCGATAGTAGGACCTGGAGATCCTGAACTTATGTAACTTAGAGTAGATAGAATGAATTAAGTAGACAACAATGGGTATCACCTGTGTTTTAGATTGAGTCTCTTGCTTACTTTGAATTGATGCTTCGCTTACCTTGATTTTGAGCTTTAAACCTTGGCATATATTGTGTACATGAGATATTTGATGAATATCTTATGTCAGCTTTGATGAATCATAAGTAGCATTTTGTTCTTTTCTCGTATTATAGTAGGGTGTAGTCTAATTAGTATACCTCTTCATTTCACCCGGTGGGGGTCGGCTTCAGGTTCGGGTCAGTCCGATAGTTTATGCCATGCCTAGTCCTTAGGATAGGATGGATAGACTCTTGCCCCAACTGACTGGATAGTTAGGATTTGATATGGTTATACTAATTTAAGAACACTTATACTTAGTTTTTCTGTTGTAATCTATCAGGCTAAGTACACCGATACTATCCATTCAGAGCTTCAGTCTTAGCCCATCAGGCTAAGTGATACTATGTGTACTTTCAGTCCGAGTGGCTTGAGTAGCCAATACAGTTCTTCAGTTTTGTAGTTACAGTTTTACTTTACATATTTCCTGCATTTCTGCACTATTTTTATATACAATCTTTTTAGTCTTTTCTAGCTTTATTATATAGGATATTAGTTATGTTCATTGTTTTCACATAAATAGAATGTTAGTCATGTTTTCAGTTTTATAATATTTTACATGTTCAATTACTGTTATGTCACTTAGCATAATCCTGTTTTGATCATAAGCATATTTAGGATATATTTTTTTTACAGTATTTGTTTAGTCTTTCTTTTACTTACCTGACCTTGTTGCAGTTGCTTGGAGGAAGTTTGTGCTTACTTCCTAGTTATTTAAATTATAAATTATTTGTTTATAGATTTATACTGTTCTTTTCTTATGTCTTTCTGCTCCCATTAAGCTTTTGTACTTAGTTGTTTATGGTGATATCTAATTAACATAATCAATTGATTACCCTAAAATGTACTTAGACAATAGTATAACCAGATTTTTCTTTTGTTGGCTGGGGCCCTACCATTATGAAACTAATAATGGTAGGTTCTGAGTTTCTTAGTGCTGTAGATCCAGTGGAGGCCTTGCCATTGGAGGAGGAGCTTGTTCTTGAAGACCATTAGTTTTATTTCTACCTTGTGAGGATGAGAGTTTATTTTCAGTTCTTAAAACTATTTTAAATGTTGTAATATTACAGGGTATCTTTACTTTTCAGCACTTTACTTATTCTGTACTGTTGTATTTATAAGTGATGGATAGATGTTGTATTATTGCTTCCGCACTCTGCATTTCTTGTATACTGATTTAGTGAAATTTAACCTTAAGAATGATAAAGTCCTTAGTTAAGTTGGATTACTTGTGTGTCTAATCCAATTCTAAGTGAGGACCTTATCGTTTGGAGACCCCTCCACCATAATCATGTTAACCTAAGAGTTAACAGGACCACGGCGGGGCAGGGCCGCCACATTTAGGGTTTGGGATTTTTTCTAGAAATCAGGTTTGGATCTATTTGATTCCTGATTTGGACTGGAACATAGAGGTGAGTTCTAAATGACTTAATTAAGATACTAAAACCATAATTAAGACTTAGATTAGTCTTAATTGACCTAAGTAATAACCTGGGTTATTACAGAAGCCATGCATCTGTATATGCCATGATACTGTATGCCACTAATATGCAACCGAAATATCACTGAACTATCATGAGTCATACGGTCCAATGTCTACATACATCCAGTTGGGAATACTATTTACTGTGATGCCAATGCATACTAAAATTCCCCAATTGATGTATGCAATATTTTGTAATCCATAAACTATCACTGATACTCATACATCATGCTTATGTTCATGTTCATGTCTCTTAGACTACATATCTTAAAATCCAAAAATCTAAAAAATGCTATAAAATTAAATAATGAATCAAAAGTCTCTATTATGCAGAATCCATTTAAATGGATTCTGTCTCCTAGTCCAATTTCTAATAATTGATTTTAATTAGGATTTTACTTAAAATCATTAGTTTAAAAGATTGTATACATATATTTAGTATGTTTACAAGAAAAGTGAATTTAACACTTAGTTTGTTTAAGTGCACCTATTGAAGCGATTTTCGATATGAGGCATCACCCATTGGTGATTTATATCTCAAATTAAGTTATTAAGTACCCTAAATACAAACATACTTAGTATTCTAAAGAGGGTAACTTGAATCACCTAATTTGTTTGAAACCACACATATGGAAGTGATCTTCGATAGGAGGCATCACTCGATGGCAATTTTTATTCAAACAAACTAATGATATAAGTCCCTAATTATAACAGCTCAAATTGTTACCCTAGCTAGTCAAAACTAATCCAAGTCCTAATTTTGATCTTAGTGTAATAATTAAGTTATTAGTACTTCACCATAAAAACCTAGTCCAAATCAGCAGGCAAATAGAATGAATCCAAATTTTTGAGAATTTCAGGAACCCTATAAATTGACCTAATTATTTTGACCTCATATCAAAAATCAAACTTCGATATTGCGCTCAATGCCCCTAAATTAGATAGGGATGATGTTTTGGACGCGTTTGGAAGTCATCGAATTTTATCGAACATTTTAATGTAATTAAATACCCTAAAAAATAGGAAAATTAAATACTCGTTAGAATCAAATTCTGACTTTGTCGTTGAATTCCTCACCCCCAAATTAGCTAGGGGTGAATTTTTGAGATTTTTCGGAGCTCATAATAAAATCTGATTTTTTTGCATTAATTAATTAAATAAATTAAATTACGATCTTTAAAATTCTCCTTGTTTTCCTTGAGATGGACCCCACTCCCTAAATCTTGTGTATGCCTCTCCCTCTCCCATTCTTCTATAAGCAAAGAGACTTCAACCTCCACTCCTCTCCATTGCTGCCCATTCTCCCCATACTTGTGATGGGATGAGTCAAGCTCATCCCATCCAAGAGCCATGCCATCCTCCACCTTTAAAAGAGCCCCTCAGCCC